>CAMTZB010000017.1:13342500-15760000 GCA_947086495.1 Morpho achilles
AAATTTAATACTATTCATGACGAGTATCTGGTCGTTTAATGACGGCTAGCAAAAATCGGTTAACTTAAACTTCACCAAGCGCATAGATTTCTATTTCTCTATTCCAATGCCCAGCTATTTTCCGAGCAATATTTCTCAATCCCGTGTGCATTTAGATTCTTAGATAACATTTCAGTCCAAGTGGACGCGGGACGGTTCGCAGATAACAAATGCAATTTACACCGCGCGCCAGTTGGAAATAAATTACACTTTTATACCGTTGTAATGATACTTTTATATGCTGTTATTTCTCTTTGTTTAATAACGTGTCTAGAAATTATTTTGTTTAAAGAGATTGTTTGTAACAGTGGTGTAAAAAATTGAAAACCCGTAACAAAAGTATTAAATTACTTTAGTGGCGGATGGATGTATGTGTAAATATCCCATATATTCATTTATATTTCACCCGCAAGTTCGTTGACTTTGATTGTTGTCGCGTGATAGGTTGATAATAGGTGATGCATTTCAATGTCATCCTATTCATGTAGAATTGACAGGATTTCTATAGCCGATATAAGCCGGTATAAGTTATAATTGTGCCAAATTTAATCGATATTAGTTCAGCGAATTCGCCGTGAATGAGTAACAAACATACATCCATACTCAATGACTTTAGCATTTGTTGTCACGTGAAAGGTTATAATATGTATAGAATAATAGATGGAACTTTTCAGTGTCATCCTATTTCTGTAAAATTATCAGGATTTGTTAAGCCTATATGTTGTTCCGGTGTATAAGGAAAAATTTCATAGATTGGTTCATTCACCGTGAAAGAGTAACAACCATACATCCATGCTAACAAACTTTCGCATTTATAATTAATTAAGTAGTATTTAGTAGGAATTAGTAGGATTACTAGCAAAGAATAAGTACCAATAGCTGACATAACAACAATTTATCTAAGAGATGGCATTACGTGTCACACTATAACGTGTACAACTTATTTTTTGTATGAAAATCGTCCGGCGAACCAGTAATGGGGAAAGTTTCTCTTTCCCCGCGATTGTTAGTGCCGATGTGAAAGTAATAAATAACCGCAGGCTGCAGACTTTTCATTGAACTTGCTAATGAATGAAGAATAAGAAAAACTAAATCGAACCTTCTCAATACATCCACCGGAGAGGTTTTTAATTTGTGACAAACGACTTAAAGTAATTGAATTGATTAATTATGTCAATTAGACTCATCATTCTCCTGCCCTTATCCCAATCTAAGTGGGGTCGGCACAACATGTTTTAAACACGTTACGTGATTTGGCTAGTTTTTACGACAGCCGCCTACCTGAGGTCAACTTACCTTAGTCTGGTCTATTCTATGGTTTCTTTCTATGGTGGTATATTCGAATACCACACAAGAAACAAAAATGGTTACCAATATTATGTACCTAGTTGAAGATAAATATAGTTTTTTTGTGTTTTCTAGGAGTTTAGACTGTAAATTATTTTTCTGAATGGTTTAAAGGTCATGCTTTCATAAAATTAACATCTAAAACATAATTTTTTAATTATCATACATATTTTTCAAAAGTAATAATATAATTATTTTGCTATAATCCACGATGAAGTAAAATAGAAAATATATATAATGCTAATGTAGAGTGGACAATCCATTTTCAACCTCCTGATCATGCTTCGGTTGTGGGGCGAAACGATTGTTGAGTTTGTAATAGTGAACATGTGTAGTGCTTGCGTATTGTGGTGGAGGTTTCTGCTTGTGTTTTTACGAATCCTGCATGTATCAGTATGAAAACAGATTGCCTGCTCTATATTCAGCATTACATATATTTTCTATTGTACTTCATCGTAGATTATAGCAAAATGAATCTATTATTTTGTATTATGGATCCCCGCAAAGTAACGCCTACTTCTATAAATTACACATCATTTTACCACAATGCCATCATACATTAAATAAAGCTATTCGGTTTTTATTTCTTACAAATTCAGCGTTAAAGAGCGTTCACAGTACATCAAGTAGTGGGTAGTGTTTTCTTAACAAAGCCGGTTCGTGACGCGGGTGTCAATGAGAAGATTCAACCCTTGTTTTATATATCACTATCACTTTTAACCACTACTTTGGGACGTTAAGTAATCTAATATGGGACGCGAAACTGTTTGACAAAGCCTTTTTAGTATGACATTTTTTATATCATCTGTGCTCATTTATAGCTAGCGTTACAAAAGCGATTTGATTGATTTATAGAATTAAGCGTTACTTTGCGGAGAATTTATATATAAATTACAAAAGTAATGAAAATTATTTATAATCCGCGATAAAAAGTTTTATCACGAATTATAGAAAAATTATTTTATATAACCTTGGTAAAGAAAGCGGTTTGGGTTAAAGCGAACCCGAATACTACGGCTCGACTGATTTTAATTAAATTTTCAGACAATCCTTAGAATTAGAGAAGAGAAACCTAGCAAATGATCTAGTATAGTTTGGTGGCGATAGGAGAATTTTTTTAACTGTTGAGTTATGTATGTTTCAACGAAAATTCGAAATCAGCAACTCGTGGCCGGTCAGCTAGTTGTTACATAAAATGCGAACGCCTTTGCATGTATCTGTATTACAGAGTATAAACATTTTCTAAATCGGTTTGGGACAGCTAAATGATTTGTTTTATAATTTTGATCTACACTTGCGCCAACTGGTTTAATACTAAATATCTTAAAATAATTCTGTAATCCAACTCATCATATTAAACTGTGTTTAAGAAAAAGAATAATGTGGTACCAGCACTTTTATTCTGGTTTATCCTTAATTAAATAGTATATTGCTTTCTTCCTTATTGTATATATTAGTCCAATATATAGGCTTTTATTGAATCAAATTTTATCTATATTGTGGCAGCGGATTGTATGAAAACGACAGAAAGAATTTCGCTTGATATTCGATTGATATGAATTGATATGATTCCTTGTGCCGTTTGCAATTGAGACCCTAGGGCCATGAAGTCAAAGTGCAAAAAAAAAATATCCGTTTTAACACCACGGTTAATTGCCTCTTCAGGTGACAAGAGGACTGTCTCCTTTTTCGTACAAAGAATCAGCTTAGTGATTCAACGCAGAAACGCTGCCAGCATTCTTGGGACCATTCCACATGGGCATGATTAGTATAGTCCTAGTGTGTAAGTAATATAAGATAGATATAACTTGTACATTTTTGCTGTAAATAAAAAAAAGAAAAATATAAAAAGACAATCGCAAATAAAAGATTTTATATTTCAATAGTATTTCCACGTGCCATTGACAACAACGTACGTAGTAGACACTGATTTATAACATCAAATCCTTTCGTGACCCGTGTCGCTCAATTCAAACTATAAATAATCGTAGGCGGTGCCAAGGATGCACGATCTCGTATATTAGCTTTGTGACTTGAATACGAGAGAAACCTACGAAGTCACATTCGTAACACGTACTGGTGTTTTATCTTAGAATATTCAGACTGTGGTTTATAAAGTAAAGGCCCTTTGTTAAAAAAAATGTTGTTGCGATTGAATTGTAAATTTCACGTGATTTATAGAAGCATGTTACTTAGCGGAATTCTATAGTACAAGTTACAATAAAATTATTTTGCTGTAATCCGCGTTTGTTAAGAGAATATATGCTCCTCGATGGAGCCTATCCAAGACTGCCCCGTTGGCGCAGTGGGTAGTGACCCTGCCTTCAGCTCTGCGGGTCGCGGGTTCCATTCCCGCCGATAGCCAACATTTTCTAAAAAATGAATTTGTTGGTCTTCGAGTCTGGGTGTACATTTGTATTTAAGTATGTATTTAAAAATTATATAAGTATATATTCACCAGTTGTCTGTCACCCATAACACAAGTATTAAGTTACTTACTTTGTGCACGGACAACCGTGTGTGTAAGTGTCTTATACATTTATTTATTTATTTATCCTCCTGATGATACTTCGGTTTCGGGGCGAAACGATCGTAGAGGTTGTGGTAGTAAGTGTGTGTAGTGCTTGTGTGTTGGCGGCGTTTTGGGATACGTGTGGCGACGTTTCCTGCATGTACGGGGTATGCGATTGTTGCCTGCTTCATACACTTAGCATACATATATTTTCTTAATAAACGCGGATTACAAAAACATAATTTTCTTGTAACTTCTCAAAATTTTTCCGTAATTTTTTTCAACCGATATTCTTGATTTTAGCCTACTGCGGTCTGACCTCTTGGATATTTTAGAGATTAATTCAAACAATAAATAAATATATATGTTTGACCGTTACCATGGCTAATGGCTTAACATACTTTCCAAGCCAAGGAAGGTGAACTTAATTAAAATAATTTAAAAATCTGTTGTAAAATCTATAAGAATAAGTTATTGAAGTTTTTTGCCGAGTTTCTTGCTGGCTCTTCTCGGTAGAAACAGCTTTCCGAACCAGCAGTAGAGTTGACGATTCAAAAGCACTTGTTTACAAGTTTATTTGAATAAAGAATATTTTGAATTTTGAATTTGAATTTGAGCTATGGACAATACGTGAGTATTACGATGTTTCAATATATGGTTGGTGATTCAAAAGCACATGTTTACAAGTTTATTTGAATAAAGAATATTTTGAATTTGAATTTGAATTTGAATTTATGGTTAAAAAGCCCCAAATATAAAATTTCATTTTAGACTAAACGTTTATTCGCTATAAAACAGGGAAAGAGTTTTATGGCTGCTAAGCCTACAGTATTTTTATAACTTCGATTTTATGCGAGCGCGTGACTTAAGCTACTAAACAACTCTTTTATACAGCGACCTTCCATGATTGACACCATTATCACAACATATTTTTTCACCAAAAAAATTTTCTTTACTTACTACAGTATTTAAGGTTCTTAGAAAATGGTATGTATAGAGATAGTTTCAATAGAGAAGGTGGGAGGAAAATAATTTGTTTACGCAATAAATTATTTGCAATTTCTAAGGGGTTAAATAGTCATTACATCATCAACAATATAGAATCATTATCATGATAGAAGTATCATCATACCCTTATACCTTATACCTTAGTGGGTTTAACATGAACATTTTCTCTTCCATTCTATTCTATCAATAGTCAACTCCGGTGCTACTCGAAATTCAAATTCAAATTTAAAAAAAATTATTCAAATAAACTTGTAAACAACTGCTTTTGAATCGTCAATTCTACTGCTCTTTTCAACATAATACTTATAACTAGTTACATTAAGTAATTACTATACTAGTCCTTTTATATGTATGTCATACTTCACACAATCCAACCTTCTCATTTTAGGCCTCCATATCCAATCACATATCCATCCACATTCACATTTAACATTCGTTTTGTCACGTGATTTTCATCCCTCCCCATTATATGTCCAGTTTAATAGAAATGTCTAAATAAACAATTGCACCGTTTTTGATCTATCAATGATACAAAATGGCGGCCACTGAAAATCGGTGTTTGGATCTTCAGATTCGTACCAAAACAAGTTGGTTACCTATTTTGTGACGTCACACCACACAATAATTTTTTTGTTTTGTTTTATATAGTCTTTATTCTTTGTAACTAATTGGTGTAGGTCATAAATAAGACACGGCGCTGCACACGCTCGCAGACTGTCCAGCTTGGGCGGTTCAGCGGGCGGAACACGTGGCGCACGATCTCTCCCTGCCCACTGTGGTTCGCGCCATGATGGACAGGGAGCGATCGTGGGCAGCGATGGCCTCCTTCTGCGAGGATGTTATCTCGCGGAAGGAGGCGGCGGGGCGGATTCGGGAAGTCGAGTCCTTGGATCCAATCCGCCGCAGGCGAGCGGGGTGCAGACGACTCGCCGAAGTCCGTCGCATGTCACCCTCCCTCCCTACCATTACTCACCTCTTTAAACGTTTTTCGAAGTCTTACTTAGAGAAATCCGAGGTACACCCGAACCCTCTAATTTCAGTTGCTTCCACCTACATCCCAGTTAGGTCTGACCATCGAAAATATAGGCGTCCAAAAAGCGTCCTATATGACCCTGACGATCAAATAACGATCGCAAACACAAAAACACGTAATACACACACACAGCGTCTTCGCCGGCGAAGACGAGGTCCCAGATTTCTGATATCGGTTGGTCGTGGCTTCTTGCCACCCTTCCGTCGTCGTATTGACTAATCAAAGTCATACCATCAGCCCTCCACTACACGTCGCCCTAAGCCGTGGTCCGGCCTCACAGGAGGCACCCTTAGGACGACGTTCCCCGACGCTAGTAGAGCTTCTGCGCCCTACTCTACGCATTTCGCAACCTCGGCGATGCTTCTGCGCTCGCCCGTCCCGCCCGGTGACGCTGTAAAAGCCGTTAGGGCTAACAGCATAATGTCAATTCGAAAAAAAAAAAAAAAATGCCACCCTAACGGGGACCTCCGAGCGATCCGAACGGGGTTTTATCGGACGCTCGCTGGAGTTAGGTCCCCGAGGCGTTCGATGCATCCGGTGCTCCCGATGCATCGTCCAGCGGAGGGAGGGGCCACTTTCAGAGAGGCCCCGACCCAGAGGTGGCGCACTCTGGGCTACAGAGTTGCTGCTGGCGGGGATGGGGGGCAATGTCTTCATAGGTACCCTATCCCCGCCACCAGCAGCGTAGTGGAGCACACAGGTTATTTTAGTCGGTGCGAGTCCGACATAACCGTCGCCTGTCCCCGTCGGGCGGCGGTACCCATAAGGGGTTTTTTCCTGTTTAAAAAAAAAAAAGTCATAAATAAGGGTTTTGTTTCTTTCAATATTTTAACTATAATAACTGACTAACAATGAAAAGCCCTTAAACTAAACAATGTTAATTCAAGGAAATATCTAGACATCGAGATTAATGTAACGGATCAAAATGGACGGTAAAATGGAAAAGTTAATTTTAATTCGCTTCCGGCCACTATCTTGTTACGGTCCCAGTCTCCCTGTTCATTTACCAAAGGATCTCAATGAAACTCATCGGTATGGAAGTGAACTAAAAGTTTATCAGCCACAAAAGTTTGGGCAGGTACAATGGAGTGAATATTAATTTGCGAGATAAATTAACTGTTTAGTTGAATGTTGATAAACTGTAGCTCTTTGTAGAAAGCGCTTGTAGGTTGCGTAAATAACTTTATCTTTATATTCCTTTAATTTATTTCCTTTGATACAGTCAGCTTATTGTATTTTGCATCTACAGTAAGTTGGGGCAGCAGGATACTATGAGTTTATTTTTTACTTTCGCCTCTTAAATCAAATTTCTATAACAACTTTACCTTGCTTTATAATTACGAAATACGCCGGCTTTGTAAGTAATAATATCATATTTATTACTTACAAAGCCGGCGTATTAATTTTCCTACAAGACTTACAAATATATTATGTTTAACTGCACCACAAAACAAACAAAATTATTAAAGTTACGTCGAAACGCAATTTGCTCGTCTTCTTATATAAAAGATTAATGTGTGTCTGTGCTTTGATTATAGACTCCGAAACGGCAGTACCGATTATGAAGAAATTTTCGTATAATATTTAGATTGACTCAACGGATGTTCCTGTAAAGTTTGGTGGTGATCGGAGAATTTTTGTTACTAACAATTACAGTTTTTCTTAGTACTAATATCTTTAAATGAAGCCCAGCTAAGCAGGTTTGGTATGCTAGCTATATCAGATGTATATTTTACTAAACAAAATTCAGTCATTAATATCTATTGTAAGGTAAGAATATTATATCCGAAGTTAATCTGGCCGTTATTATTTTGTTCTGTTTTATCGTATATCTCTCCAACAAAGCTGGGATATCGAAAGATAATTAAAATGCTTGCAATAGCGAACGTCAGCCATGCAAAAAGGCCGCAGTTTGTTTATTTTTATCTCAGCCTTCTATTTCTTCCATCACGTTTCGATTAGGTTTTCAAGTATCGCTGCAATAGGAGAGTTTCTTTTAATTTTTTATATGAATGATTGATCGGAGTTTTAATGCAGTAGAGATTCGAGATTACTAAAAAACATTCTCGCAAGTATGATATATTTTACAATTTGACTTAGAAACATATTATTTGTGCTTTCACATATATAATTAAAAAGTTAGGCTATTAAAGAAAGACTATATAGATAGAGTATTTTTTAGATGATAAGACAGCTTGGTTATAGCTACACTTCGATAACAGCCCAGATGATCCCAACGCCGATTTTCTTGCTGAGTCTTCTTGGTAGGAACTTTCGGAACCAACCAGTTAACGATTCAAAAGCAAGTGTTTAGAAGTTTACTTTAATAAATAATATTTTGAATTTGAATGTACTAGCCGTCAACCTTGCTTAAATTGCTTAAATCCAGCTTTTAAAAAGAACTTTACAACGAAACTTTGTAATATAATATTTGTGTTTTTTTAATAAAAATGCTAATTAACAGTTATGTTTTATTAAGCGTTTTTTCTTTACATTTGCATATGCATTGGGAATTACTGGAATATGAGTAAAGTTACTCATACTCCAGTAATTCCCAATCTCTATGGCCCACTAGATTTGTAAGCTTCAATCCTCCTACACTATGCACATATGATATCTGTATTTGTATTTATGTTGATTATATCTTCATACAACATAAGCAGTTGGGGTTGGTAAGCTCTAAAACTAGGACAAGATTGTGACATATACGGAATAAAGGAGAAAATAAATTGAAAAAGTTTTATCAATTCGCCAGAATAAGTACAGTTTCAATCAAAGTCATTTATAACACAAACAGAGCCGCAGTATGTGCCCTTGACAAACAGCGCTACTTCACCGCAGGTATGAGAGATTGAAACAAACTGTCTGGCCTGAATGTACATATTGTAAAAGAAGAATTGAAAAAAATCTGGTGCTATAGGGATGTATTTTTTTAACGTCCTTGATAGAGAAAAAAGATAATATTAAGAAATACATATGTGGCAATAAGATAACCAAATTTATTATATAATGAAATGTAATCGTAAATATTATATTATGTAATAATATAACAGAAAGTTTAGTTTTTAATTCCGGACAACTACATCCTGATAGTAGACTAGATGATATTTTAACCATATTTAAATGTTTGTTTTAAAACACATGCTGTGTTCGTCTGCCGTATCTTATAATACAAACTTCATATTATTGACGAATCAGCGTAGTACAAATGCAATGGGACAAACGGAATTCATTAATTGTTATTCCATTAATGAAATGCCAATGTTACATCGGTCTTTTTCGGTCATGCAGTATATTAACTAGCATCGGTATATTTATGACATTAGATGACAAATTGTAGAATTCAATGCTAATGATATTTTAGCTGTCAATTGTAAAGTTGTGGTAGCCCTATAGGTAACGGGCGTACCAAAAAAGTCAATTTCCAAAAAAAAATTAAACTCAATCCCGGGTTTTAAACCCCGTAAATTTTTCCTATGTCTTAAATGTCACTAGCGCTTTCTTTCTTTTTTATCTTTTTAATTGCATATTTTATATCTTTTAAAAAATTACCGAGCACGGCACCCAGGCACTAGTGTTTAAAGGATAAAAAAGTATACCATTTTATCGTCGTGCAAAGAAATTTTACGTTTATTTATAATTTAAAAAAAATTATGTAATAAATATTTAAAATTACTTTTTGATCCGATGTCTAAGGATATGTTTTACGTATCAATCTGCATTAGATCATCGTGGTGGGTCTAAGCTGCAATTTCTTTATCCAAAGGAAATAAGCTTTTTCCTAGCTGTGGGGGAGTAACACAATTAACAGTTACTTAGCTTCTATTTACTTACAAACTACAAACAAAATATATATTCTGAAGAAAAAGTTTTATATTGGTTCTTGTGATTAGTTGTTTTTATTCGACTATAATCTGTTTTTCTTTCTAATTCTACTTCAAATTTCCACAACACAACTTTATTCGCTCAACGATTCTTTTAATACGTAATGACGGTATTTACTTACAAAAGTGCGTTACGCTCGCTATTTCTCAGGTTTATGAGAAAACTAAGATTAGGAAGGGATTAAGAAAGTTTCTCTTCAAATTTCGGCTAATGGAATGAGGTTTTGTTCCTAATTTAAGCAATGAGATTGAGTTTCGAGTGCCTGTTTAAGAGCCCATTTTGAATTTATCTTCTCGTATTTAGATTACTTTTGATAACAAGTTCTTTAAATGTTTATTTCGTTATTAGATATAGAGCTAAGCTAGAGCTCCGTGAATGTAATCATTTGAATTCTAATATCATTATTCTCCTACCCTTATTCCATTTCCTGCATTTATTTCATGATTTCTCGAAGTATTTTATGGGCGGGCGCCTGCCTGACGTCAACTTACCTCAGTCGTCTTTTACGACACATCTGTAAGAAATGAGGATGGTCTATTCTACTAAGCCGGATGCCATATTGCGGGTCAACTTACCATAGTCACCGCTTACGACAGACACCTCGGTAAAAAATGTGGGTAATCTATTCTACTCAGTCGGGTACCACACAACGGGTCAACTTACCTTAGTCGCCTTTTACGATACCTTGGTAAGAAATGAGAGTATATTCTAGCTGAATACCATACGGCGTCATTTGAATTCTAATATATAAAAGGGAATTGTAATTTGTGACTTGGAATAGTTGGAATAGTTTTAAACATTAAATTTGTTACGTAAGGTGTAGAAGAACAAAGTTATAATAAAATTAATTGCTGTATTGCTATGTATCATCAAGGAATATAACATTTCACTGATAGATCAATGAAACATTTTCAGGAAATAAATAAACTCTAACTTATAATTCACATTCAAGCAAGCACAAATAAATTGTTTTCTGTAATTTTGTGCAACGTATTGTTATTTAATTATTTCATATTATTAAAAGGTCCATTATTTTTTTGTTATTATTGGTTAAATTTTAAGTTAGTTTTTAATTAATTCACCGTTCTTTATTTACCTCATTTTTAATTTTAGACTGGTTGGCTGGAAGAGATTCCGACTTCGGAATAAGCCCACCATTGCAAATTATGTTGATTTTTTATTATTATTTTTATTTGAACTAATGCAATAAAGAGATTACAACCAAACAAACATTTATATATCACACGAGTTAATAAATCTGAAACGAAACTCAGTTTTAACATTTATTTTACATTAACTGATGTTTCTCGTTATGATATAGAGAGGCAAAGATGTTTAGAAAGCTACGATTTTTCAAATGATATGAAACATTTTTGCGTTGGAAAAGTTTGTCAATTCAGTTACTCGCTCACGATACATGGTGCAAGCCACTGTAAAATAAACCTTTTGGACTTTTGCGGCGGCTATGTATTGACGTTTTATTGTAAAGGAGACAAAACAAAAGAGAAATTCATGACATTGTATTTCAATCCTTATTTGTTTACGTCGCATTTTGATATGGTATACCATTTGATATGGTATTACAACCTCACTCAATACACACTTTTTTGCATTTAAACAGACACATCCGAAATTTTTTGTAATAATGGAAGGAACTGCCTTCTGTGATACAGGGTTTGCCTAGTACAGAGGGTAGTGTAAATCTGTAAATTAATGTTAAATTTAAGGTGTCTAATAAAGGATTATTATTATTATTATTATTATTGGTCAGTACAAATAGCTTTGGACAGTTTTTAGGTCGGTTATACACGGACAGCTTGAAGCAGTCAGGACTGCTTCAACTGCGAGTGTACAGTGAACTATAGACTTCTATGTACGTACATACTTAAACTGCTAGAGCAGTTGCAACTGCTTCGACCGTTTGGCAGCTTGGTTAGCAATGACAACTTGTAGCTGTTGACTTTGATTGCAAGAGTGGTCCGTGTATGTGTTCGACCCTGTACAAGACAATAATAACTAATGTAACTAGTAATAAGAATTATATTTTTAAAAGAGCAACCGCCGAGTATCTTGCTGGCTCTTCTCGGTAGGACCAGCTTTCCGAATCAGCAGTAGAGGTGACGATTCAAAAGCACTTGTTTACAAGTTAATTTGAATAAAAAATATTTTGAATTTAAATTTGTGTTGATTAATGACTAAACGCTCGAGTAGTCCGTGTTAAGTCGGCCTTAGGTATATACTATATTTAAGTTAAACTCAGTTTATGATTATGTTCATTAACACTTGAGTTATAGACGAATAACACTCATCATCTTCCTGCCTTCATCTTACTCTAAGTGGGGTCGGCACAACATGTTATAAACATGTTGTGACATGATTTAGCTTCATACTTTACGATCGGCCGCCTGCCTGACGTCAACTTCCCTTAGTCGTATTTTACGACACCTTGGTAAGAGTGGTAATTTTACTGAACCGGATACCACACGGTGCGATAATTTGCCTTTGTCGCCTTTTACGACACTTTGTAAGAAATGCGGCTGGTCTATTCTATTCAGCCAGATACCGGACGGCGGTGACGAATAACATCATTATATACTTATGCTTTAATGCTAAATTAATGCTTATATTTCATGCTAAAAGTTACTATAAGAAGCTGGTTTGCTTGGCATGGCTTGTTACGACTCCAAACAATAGTTATTTCGCATTACCGAGTGTATATATAACTATAACGAAATATTTGATTAACTTTAAAGCGAGTTAATAACTCAAATAAAACAAACCATTGTCTCTAATACAAACATTTGTACGTTTTAGTAATTTCGCTCAAAGAGAAACATTAGAGGGTTCTCGAAACTGAATTTGACCGCGGGCAAATAGAGTGAGTGCACAAAAACCACAGGCGTGTATGTACTAAAAATAAATTGAATTTAAATATACCGACACAATTTGTAGTCTAGATTAACATACTTTATTGTTTGAAAGAATGTTTTTAGCACTTGAAAATAATAGGTCAAGTAAAAAGGTCAAGTAATCCATTATTTTTCGATCATGCCGTTAGTAATCGATAACTCGCCTTGCATAAGTGCTATCAATATACACTAAGCGGTGTCACAAGCGTATGCTTTCGTACTAAAAGCAGACAGACAGACATTTTTGTAACTGCTTGATTGAATATTGTTTGCACATGCCAAAAATGGGCACCAAAAAGAGAATTTTTCCTTTTTATCAGTTTTTCTTAGATAAAAGTGAAAACGTAAGCCGTAACGTAAGTAAGTGAAAGCGTAAGTAAGAAAATTTGAATAATGTCTATGGTCCTGATACTGTATCAGCTAATCATGTGTAATTTTGGGTTCGTCGATTCAGATCCGGTTATTTTGATGTTAAAGACGCACGACGTTCCGTAGGACTAGTTGTCGAAAATGTCAATAAAATAATGATAATCTTCAATTCCGACCGTCATACCAGCACTTTTTCGATTGCGCAGAAACTGTATATTGCACAAAAAACTTTTTAGAACCACTTTAATAGGCTGGATATAAAAAATGCTCTATGTAAGGGTGCTACATGAATTTTCGTAGAAAAAACCACATGGAACTAATTTCCATCTGCGAATCACTGCTGAATAGCAACAAAATCAACCCATTTCTTCAGTGGATGTTGACTGGAGATGAAAAGGGGATCACTTACGACAACGTTAAGCAAAAATGGTCGGGGTCGAACTGCGGTGAGCCGGCGCAATTGGTGGCTAAGCCAGGATTAATGGTAAAAAAAGTTCTTCTGTGTGTTTGGTGGGATTGGCTCTATTATGAGCTGTTCTACTAAGGCCAAACTCTTAATTTGGACCTGTACTGTCAATAATTGGACCATCTGAAGAAAGCAATCACCCAGAAGCGGCCAGGTTTGGCCAATAGGAAAGGCGTTATGATTTATCAGGACAACGCTAGACCACACATTCAATAGTGCCTCGCCAAAAGTTCCTAGAGCTTGGTTGGGATTTTTTTTTTGCGTCCATCTTATAGTCTTAACCTAGTCCAGATGATTACCAACTGTTCTTGCCACTGGCAAATGTTTTTATTGGTGAAAAATTCGTCTCAAGAGAAGCTTGTGAAAATCGACTGTCCCAATTTTTTGCCAATAACAAAAAAGATTTCTGTGAAAATGGCAAAATAAAATTACCTTAAAAATGGCAATAAGTTATCGAACAAAACGATGCGTAGATGAACCAAATCGGATATGTTTAACTACACTATATGAAGCCGTCAATATCGTGCAAAAATAATGGATTACTTTTTACTACACCTAATATATAGCGATATTCGAATCATTCATATCTTTTTCGTTCATCTTACTTTTTAATTTATTTTGACCTATTAGTTATGAAGAGTTGACGCTTTATCGATAGGTAAAGACACCAACTTGTTATGAGCTACAAAAAGTAAAAAACATACAATTTCCTGCTTTTATCCCATTCTAAGTGGGTCGGCATATCGCTTCTATCCTTTCCTATGTGGCGCTACTCCTTTTATATACATGTTGTACTTTGCACTTCTTTTCTTTTTAGGTTTTCTTTTTCTTCAGCATTTCTTTTTAGGTACCCCTCTAGTTATATATTTATCCAGATTAATATTTAACACTCGGTTGATTTTAATTGATTTTCATCTCTCCTCATTACATGTCCATTCCATTCAATCTTGCATTTCTCGCACAAAAAGTAAAAACTAAATATATTTAAATTAGAAATAACTTAGTCTACTATAATGTTTCAATTAGAAGTCAGATAATTTACAAATTATTCAATAAACCATTCGAAATTTTTTTTACAACGATATGAAATATATCTTTTGGCATAAGCCCAATCATAAGAAGAAAGATAAGCAGAAGCTAAGGTCAGCAAAGGCCTTTAAATTTTTTTAATTTTAATTAATAGTGATGATTATTTTTATTATTTCACTTAATCTAATGAGTTCAATGCCACTCGTGTAATAGGTTGGTTTCTAAGTTATAAATAGAGAGAATAGTTTCTAAGTTATAGATAGAAGAATAGTATTATCGAACAAGAAAAATAAGATAGTTTATAAATAGCACAGTTATAGGAAAAATAATATGAATTATATTTGCAACGTAATTGCAGATATACTCCATATTCAACAGTCGTAACATGTCCATCCCTAGTTCTATTGAGTCTTGTTTAGTTTCACCGGAACTTACATAGTTGTAGTCGGTTTTATTTGTTTATTTGCTTAGTTTAGTGCCCAAGGCTGACTTTTCTCTTGCTATAAAACTTACTTCTTCGAAGGTATTCAGGAAACGACGAAACAAGATAAATGGTTCAAAGCGAAGAAAATCGAAATTTAAATAGACTGATTTAGTCTGTCGAAATAAGTTGTTTAAAATATGTTTTATTAAACTATTCTTTTAAACTACAGTTTACACATACACAGTTACTCATCCTTTTTATTTTGTTATTTAGTGTTAACAAATTAATTACGCCGTGTGGTATCCCGCTGAATAGTACCACCCTCATTTTGTACCCAGGTGTCGTAAAAGGCGACTAAGGTAAGTCGACCCACCGTGTGGTATCCGGATGAGTAGAATAGTCCACCCTCAATTCTTACCGAGGTGTCGTAAAAGGCGACTAAGGTAAGTCGACCCGCAGTGTGGTATCCGGTTATGAAGAATAGACCACCCTCTTTCTTACCGAGGTGTCGTAAAATACGACAAAGGTAAGTTGATGTCAGGCAGGCGGCCCGTCGTAAAATACGTAGCCAAATCATGTGACAACATGTTTATAACATGATTTATCATATGCATCATACCTAATAATTTACTATTAATGAAATATGTTAAAAACTATAAATATTAAAGAAAATATACATTGATTTATAATAAATACTCCATCTGGTATATTATTCGGAATAAAAACTCATTACCATCAAATATTTTTAGCCATTCCGAGGAATATTTCACAATCGAATTGGCTAGTAGAAGAAAAGAACGTATAATACTTTAACTTAAAATATTACTTGTATCGATTTGTGCTCGCAATACCATATTAAGTTGTTTATGAATTGTTTAGCCATAATGTGAAAATAACTTTCTAACTAAGTCAGATCACAAAGGATCTACATAAAAAATGTTTTTAATGTAATATGTTTGTCTCTTGTATGTTTTATATGACATTCTTATTACGCCTTCTTCAATCGATTACATGAAACCATTAAAAATAAGGAACAAGCAACAAGAATTACAATATTTGGAAAACAAATGTTTGCAGAACGAATATTTTTTTAAAAACGAACTACATCAAGCAATAAAGAAATCCTTCAACAAAAGGTAATGAGATATGAAATTTAATAAAAGCAATTAACTGAAAATAGAGTAATGTTACCTTAGCGTGATTATCTTAAAAGGAGAAAGGGTCAAGCCTGTTTCTGATGTATGAATAGAATGCCCTCCCATTGTGCAAATGAGATTGCTGCAAAGGGTCCATTGTCGCTACTGAATTTATCATTTTATCTACCCGGTATATCATACTTAAAGTTCAGGATAGATTAGTTTTGAGTAAATACTGAAATAAAAATAACGTTTGAAAGAAGCTTACATTAGCATCTGACTAATTTAAAAACACGGAAATTGAAGGACCACCTTAATATCTTACTGAGGTGTCATAAAAGTTGACTCAGGTTAATTGACCCGCCTTGTGGTATCCGGCTGAGTATAGTAGATCAGCCTAGTGTGGCACGTAAATTTCATAATCTGAGTGATATAAGATAGTGTGGCATACAGATCTCTTAATCTATGCGATATAAGATAGTTTGGCATGCAAATCTCTGAATCTAAGCGATATAAGATAGTGTGGCATGCAAATCTCTGAATCTAAGGGATATAAATCGCGTGCCATGCAAATCTCTGAATCTCTGTCCAGCTGTGGTTATTCCAAAAACAAGAAGAAATTAACGGTCTTCGAGAGACTTTTGTTAACAACTGGGTATCGATATATTGTAACCAGGATTACTATCGTATTTTCCGACTGGATGAACCCCCATTCTTTGAGAGGATCGCGGTTCACGGTTCATATAGCAAAATATCGTCTCTTGAGATACCATTGACATCGGGCAAATTAATAGGCCTCTGTACTTGATTTATGTGGTTATATATCTTTAGTTAAATCTTGAAGTAAGAACTATGATTTTGCAACGTAGAACGTTACCGTTATAAAGTACATAGGTATTGAAAATATTTCGTGTCAAACGAAGAGTTTGAAAATATTTTTTAAATCTTACATATTTATGTATATGTAATGTTCTTACGTACGTAGGTAAAACGTAAAACATGTTTAGGTTACTTGTCTAATACGTAGTCCTATTAGACTAGTCACCTAGACATGATGACAAAAAAAAAAATTCACTGCAAATTGTTAATAATTTTGAGGTACCTACGTATTTTAATGTATTTTAGAATTATTCACCGTATAGCTTTAAAAAATTTATAGAAGTAGGCGTTTTTTTGAATTCTATAGTACAAAAACTATGACAGAATTATTTTGCTATAATCCGCGTTTGTTTGTAAATAGCTTAAAGTTAAATTCATATCTATAATATAATAAATAAATAAATAAATATCTATATCTATATAAAAAATATATTTAAATGATTTTATAAAAGTCTAATAAAAGTAATCGTTTGAACGCACCGGTGAGTGATCATTGCATGTCAACCTTATAAAAGACAATAGCGGCGAGTGTTTGGGTTAAGTAATAAGCGGCATAAAGTATCAGGCATCTTCCCCATGATGGAACGATGATGTCTGTACAGAGTGGTGCCGACGATACAATATTTATTTATTTCTTCATTGTACATACATATTGTTACAAAAGAGAAATAAAAAGTAAAGTAGCACATGTATAAAGGCGAATTTATCCCTAAAAGGGATCTCTTCCAGTCAACCATTGAGTAACAGACGGAAAAGGACAAGAAGTGAAATACAAGTAATATAGAAAGAAAGAAAGAAAGAAAAAGAAAAATAATGAAAAACTATATACATAGATATAATATTTGAACACTTTATATAAAGAAGATAAAAAAAACATGCACTTGCACTACAGAGAAAAGACTTAAGTTTAACTATTTAATCTATAAATTAATTATAACATTAAATGAATGAATGTATAAGATAATATGAAATAATTCAATCTTCTTTAAAATCGTTTTAAAGAAATGTATTTTCGAAGAAAATAAATATAATTTAATTGAGATCTGACATTGTTAGTAATGGTTGACTGACCTGGCTAAGAGCGCTTGCTCAAAAAATATCAAAAAGCAATAGCATTATAGTTTTGTCTCCCATGCATATGTTTAATTGAACCGTATTTAGTTTTTAGGCCAATGTTAGAATGTCATGTACGGTCATTGATCTCTATAAATCGAGTTTATTTAAAAAAAAAGTTAAATGATTCTTGTGGCCAAAGTACTTGACTGAATTAACTGTTTTTATTTAGGGTGCTGAGGTCGATAGGTACCTAAAATTAAATTTGATGTCGTGTGGTCGGTACCATCCTGTGCATATATGAGGGGTCGAAATTTTTTAATAGATTTTTTGATGGCCCTCGGTTGAAATCGAACGTGATGCCCACGATGCTGAAGGTAGGGTCACTGCCAACTGCGCCAACGGGCCAACCTTTTTTTTCTTTTGAAAACTTGAAGAATAATAGTACATAATGGATGGTGTTCTAACAAATGTTCATTTCACGTTAAAGCTTATAGTTTAAAGCACATGGTGCGAAAACATTTTTGGGTTATTCGGGATTCAGGTCACGACTTCCGGTGATGGGCCGTGTCCAATAGATGGCTGCTTATCCCGGATCAATCGGAGGTGTGTCTAATGGAGATTTTACACGTGATTTCCGGGATGTTTCGGCTGATAGACACCAATTTGTAATGGCTCAAGAAAAGGAGAGCATTTATTTTGCAATCTTTTTGGTTACGTGATATTTAAAATAGCATAAAATATTATATTATTATCATGTTAAGACTTATTCAGATACTTTATAAATAATGTCATAAGGATTATATCATTAATCTTGTTTTTCATCCTCACAATATTCTAATTTGTCAATCAATTTGAAATCAATTTCAAATAAAACTATATCATTTATATCATTCATTAGTGATAATAATCAATTATACTGATATTCATATTCAAAATCATAGTAAAAGATTATTTAAAAAAAAATTAGATTTAGATTAAGGATATTTTTTTACAATGTGACTTATTTTACATTACTTACTTACGAGGATTATAGTTGTTATACTTACTTATTATTATTAACACTTATTTTACAAAAAAACACTTTCTAGAAAACCGTAAAATCAGAAATCGGGTGTAGTGTACGTGCGTTCACTTGTATTGTGTTCATATAGACTAATGTTGTATGAATATAAAACAGGCTGAAACACGCACTAACAAATAACATAATATGTCACTACACGTCCACTCTCACTAAGGGCTCTCGTGTTACTGACGTGGTGCATTTCGAGACACTGTAATGTTTGCCTTTTATATTAGTATTAGTGTGAGTTACTGTGCGTATAGTCATGAATGTATTACAAATATGTGTTTTGTATATAAATATAAAACGTAAGATACACACTACTGTTTGAAACCTTTATCCTACTGTATTATGACTATTAATTGGCGAGAGAGAGAAAGAGGGAGAGGGAGAGCGGGAGGTAGAGTGGAAAAGAGAGAAAAATTATATCAGTACATTTATTTTTATATCTAGACTATATGACATTTGAAAAATTATAAGCTGCAAATATTAAATCCACTACATTATCATTCGCTTATATTTGACTTTATGCCTGGAAAAGTACGACCAAGATTGGATGCAATCTAGTTTATTTAAGGCAAGCATTTATTTGTTCAAGTGTTAGTAACTCATTGTTTACATTGTGGTTTTTTTCTATTTAGAATAATTTTAAAATTTGTTTTATGTTAAATCTTACAAACCTAAAGCGTCAGTCACGATAAGCCTTTGGTTTAATGATATTTCTGAGACCGCAGATTAGGGCTTTATTTTTTGTTCCAGGTGATGGATTGCTGTTTTCTTGTGAAATTTCCGCGCAATAATTTTAGATACCCGTTAAGGAGAAATATCAAATAAATGTTACACTAATGTTCAGGTTTATAAGAAAAACATTGTTTCAATATACTTTTTCATATTGGAGAAGCGTGGTCTTATCTCCAATCCTTTTTTTATTTTTTAAATTAAGAACGCACCATAAATATTTCTCTGCCCATGTGTTATTAAACAAAGATAACTATACGAATATACTAATATTTATGTTAACATTCATTAAGTAACACTCTCACTAACAGACCTACTTGTGACTCCCCTACTCTAGTATAATAACGCTAAACAGGAGATCGTCTAATAATTCAGTCAGATTATATAGAGTTTCAATACAAACTCCAATAACTTAAAATATATATATATATATATATATATATATATATATATATATATATATATATATATATATATATATATATATATATATATATATATATATATATATATATATATATTCTATTGTTTACTTTTAAAAGCGTAAAAGAATATATATTCCAGTCTGTTTATTAAAATACTAGCGATTTATCCCAGTTTCACACGGGTCGAAGTGTGATAGCGCATGGGTGATCGCATTATTTAACCAAATGCTAAAAAAAATGTTATAACGACCTTTATTCAATTCAATCTTCAAAACATACATGAGTATGAAATTTCGAAATAGAATTATTATAACAAAGTCTGACTAAAAGAAAAAAAAAAATTTCATTTGCACTCAACGAAAGTAATATGAAGAAAAAACATCAGAAACTTGCCGTCGGACACCAATTAACTCTAGTAATATTAAAGGATAATATTATGAAAGCATTACAAAAGCATTTTATTGGCACGAAAAGGAGATAAAATAAACCTTCTTTCTATTATTACAACTACACAGTAGGACTTTCTATTATTTCAACATTGATGATTTTAGTTATTACAAAAATAAATGCAATGTGATGACAAAATTGACTGTTATGTTATTAGCCCAAAGAGTCATTATATAGTAAGTAAAGTAAAACGCCGTGTGGGATCGGGCTGAATAGAATATTACCACCCTCAATTCTTACTAAGGTGTTGTAAAAGGCGACTATGGTAAGTCGACCCGCCGTGTGGTATTCGGCTGAGTAGAATTGACCAACCTCATTTCTTACCGAGTTGTCGAAAAAGGCGACTAAGGTAAGTTGACCCATCATGTGGTATCCGGTTTAGTAAAATAGACCACCCTCTTTCTTACCCAGGTGTCGTTAAATACGACTAAGGTAAATTCAATGTTAATTTACGTTGAGTGATGTCAGTCGTAAGGGGCGCCAAAGTGGTCGGCCTCCTCGTGGCGCACCCTGGGCAAGCTTAGTCTTGGCGAACGGACCACTGAGGGGTGGCCAATCCAGTTGTCCCTCTGATTAGCATTGACTTCGGGGGGGTTGGGGTGAAGTCCCTAATGAGCGATGGGTCCAGTTGGGCTTACTCTAAGTCTGGCTGGACATGGTTACGGCCACCGTCGGCGAAACCCGGAAGCCCAGCAATGGGAATGGGGACCTTCGGGTTGCGAGGAAGAAAACCTTTATAAAAAATTACCCGGTGGGGGCGGAAACGCCCACCAAGGCGTTGGGGCCTCTACTTGGGAGGCGATCTCTCCCTGTCGACCGTGACATAGCAAACACGGTGGGCAGGGAGCGATCGTGGGTAGCGATTGCATCCCTTTGCTCTGCGGAGGGGGCGGAAGGAGGCGGCGGAGTGGTTCCACGAACTGCTGTTCTGGATCCAATCTGCTGCTGGTGAGTCCAGGTGTTAGTGACTCGCCCAAGCCCATCGTCTGCCGCCCTGGGGCGGGGACCTTCGGGTGTTCCGAACGGGGTACATCGGACGCCTGGCTTACAGGTCCCCGAGGCGGTCGGTGCATCTGGTGCTCCCGATGCACCGGTTAGCGGAGGGGGGCTTCTCTTTCGAGGGGCCCCTACCTGGAGGTTTTTATTCTCTGGGATCAGAGCTGTCGGCGGGATGGGGGCAATATGTACAATGATACCCTGTCCTTGCCATCGGCAGCGTGGTGGAGCACACAGGTCGTTTTAGCCGGTGCGAGTCCTACATAACCGCCGCCTGTCCCCGTCGGGCGGCGGTACCCATAAGGGGTTTTTTCCTGTATAAAAAAAAATGTCAGTCGTAAAACGCAGCCAACTCATGTGACAGTATATTTATAACATATTGTTCCGACCCCACTTAGAGTGGGATAAGGGTAGGAAGATAATGATAGTAAGTAAAGTACAGTAACGACCTGTTACTATCCCACTGCTGGGCACAGGCCTTCTCTCTCTGCCATGATAGAAATAAATCAAATAAATGCCACATCCTTAAAATTCCATTGTATAAGGGTAAATCTTGATACATATCGAATACAGAGATAACAAATACAAAAAATTCGCGGTGTATTCGCATAATTATTACAGGAAAATATGGATAATGAAGTCAACGCATTATATTAAAGATCGCGTTTCTATGGAAATGATTTTTGTCGTAACGACCTCTTTGAAGTTTGAATGTTGAATTTCAAATAGAACATAGACGAAATTCAGAATTGAATCTGTAATCTTTTATTTGCATTGAACAGGATAAAGGCGGTGCTATTCAGGATAGTTGCTAAAGTTATGGTGTTCGCAATATCTAGTTACGGTAGGTCGTCTGAAATAACAATTTGAATCACTGGGATTCATAATATCCTTACTAATATTATAAATGGGAAAGTCTGTCTGTCTGTCTGTCTGTCGGTTCCGTTTTCACGGCCAATCCGCTGAACCAATATCGATGAAATTTGGCATAAATATTTCTTATATACCGGGGTAACATATAGGCTATATAAATCCTGTTAATTCAACAGGAATTAAATTCAGGAGGAATTAAATACGATGAAATTCAAAACGCCATCTATAATAAACCTATGGAACTAATTTTTATTTACGATGTGTCAAAATCTAGTCAAATCTGTATTTACGAAGTATTTAGATTCCAAGTTTTTCGACTTACGTCAAAAGAGTTATCTTTAAAGAGTATTTATATTTTATTTTATTTTATTCGTTTACTGGACAAATTTAACTGAGAAAATTTAACATTGTAATAACAATGGATTATTGATATAAGTAATACGGGTTATTTAGTAAAATAAATAAACTAATAATATAATGAATGCGAAAGTCTGTTTGTAACGTTTTCATGGTCAATTCGCTGAACCAATATAGATAAAATTTGGCAAAATTAATGTTTATACGGGGTAACGTATAAAAATCTTAAAAAAAGTTATTATTATTATATTTTTAAATATTTCGGTTTTTGTTTATTTCATAAACCGGAGAAAAATATTTAATAAAAAAGAGACCGCCAGAATGAAGTATGTATGTATCTTTTGGCCCAGACCAGAGTAATTATTTTAGTGTTGTTAAATAGAAAAATATTTGGTATCTTAGTATCAATTATTATTTTATCTAATATTTATTTATTATAGTTTGAGGTTATGTACATGTACAATTACTAGCTAAATACCATAATAACACATTAAAAAGATAGGGTTTGTGGTGAAAATATAACAATAACCTATAATCATTTAAGTTCAAGTAAAATTTAATCATATATAATTTTTGTTGTCAAAAAACAGACGTTTCAAGAAAACGCATTCTTAAACGGTCTTTAGTTAGTAGTCTATGGCAACAAGTACGAAATAAATGACCATTAATTGACATGTATTGGAAAGTTTTATTTAATTTAATCCCATAGAAATTAAGCCATACTGCTAATGAAAAAATATTTTATTTCTTAACACCTTTTAACCTTTTAACCTTTTAACAATTTTTAATATTTGAAAAGTCATTACAGTTAACAAAATCAAGTTTAATATATTTTCCGATACCTATTTTAAAATATTATGGTAACAAAAACATAATTTAAATTTAATTTTTCGTATTTATACTAAAAAACGTTGGAATCCAGCGCCGTACGTATAGGTAATAAAAAAAAACAATTTGACAGTTGATTCGTTACGTATAAATCAAAGATTACAGTGTACATAATGAAAGTATAAATGTTATTATTAAATAAGTTTTCTAACACGTTTCCAAAGCTTATAATTATAGAGATATTGAATTCCAGAAAACATAAGTAATTTGTCATGTATATAAAGTTTTTGCACTCCTTTTACTGCGCTATTTTAATATATATTTCATGTAAGTACGGGTTATTTACTAAAATTATCATATTAAGCTCTTGATCAAACGATAAATCCCTCTGATTCATCCCGGATCGATCTAATTTTTGTGATGGAGATATTTGGAGGTTTGGATGGTGACAGAAGCCACTCCTAATTTCAAGACTACAGTCCACGCGAACGAAGTTGCGCGGGTAAAAGCTAGTTCTTAATAAATGGTTTCTGATGATCGAAACGAGGAAACAAATAGTAGTGCTAATAAAATATAAAGCTTGTTATTATATTCAAAATAAAAACATCCTTACTAACATTATAAATGCGAAAGTCAGTCTCTCTGTCTGTTATTTTTCACGTCCAATGTGCTGAATCAATATATATGAAATTTGATACAATTATTCCTTATCTACCAGGGTTAGATATAGGCTATAGAAAGCCTGTTAATTGAACAGGAATAGGATGACATTGAGAAACGTCACCAACGTATCATAGTTTCTATTCACGATGTTTTACACTGTAATCTTTGGTTTAACACATCTTGAAGAAAAAGGCTTGGAAGTCAAATCTGTTATTTAAAAACAAATTCTATATTACGTCGTTAGGCTTACGTCAAAAAGTTATTTTAGGAAAGTTTTTATGTATTTTCGTTTCTGCTTACTCGATAAATTTAACTGAGCTATTGCAATGTATACTTAATATAAATATTACGGGTTATTTACTACAATAATTAAACTATGCTCAGGAAAAAACGATAAATTTCTCTGTGTTCCCGGATCGATTGTTGGGTTGGTGAGTAACAGAAGCTACTGTTTCTTTCAAGACTACAGTCCACGTGAATGAAGTCGCGGGTAAAAGCTAGTTCTTTAAATAAACTTGTTAAAAATTAATTTTGAACTAGTTTTTTGCTTAAACTTGTTGCTACAAAGCCGAATGTACAAAATACGAGCCACAAGATAATTTTGCTATATTAGACCGTTTAGAAAAAAAATTTATAGTTGTCAATTCAAGGCATTGACAAGGTCAATTTCTTATGGTGTTCATATTTCCGAATATTTACTTAATTTGAAATATTTTTATTATATATGTATTTTCGTTATTGCCGTTGATAGTTATAAATAATAATAGCCGTGCAAGCGGCTTCGCCCACGTGGTCTTCAGCGTGTCAAAATTTCAAGCGTAAATAACGTAATATTTTTAATTGAAAGTTTGAACATAAAAGTTATTATTGTGATTTAACCATAAGAGACAGACATATTGTCAGAGGCTATTAGTAGTATTTTTATAGTTTTATAATTCTTTACTTAATTTTGTGTATGTTTGTTGATTTACGCGGCGCATGTGACTTAACCTCTCAGCGGAGAGTTCTTACAACCGCGCGACCTCTTTTCAAAAACACAATTTGATAAAACCATAATGTACTATTAACCTAAGAAGAATTGTACTACCTTTTTTAAAAACTGTACAAAAATCTCTTCAGTAGATTTTGAGAAAATAGATCACATAAAGACAGACGGCTTTTTGGTACTTTGTTTTATAATAAGTATAGAAATGCTTAGAATAAATATTCAGAATACTTAAAATATTCGTCAACTTAATAATGTAAGTAGAAACGTTTCTTAAAGCAAAATTAAAATGTGTTATGAATAATTCAACTATATGATGGCTTGTACTCACAAAGTCAATTTCAACTCGGCGAATTTTAATGAAAATACTTTCTTTTCTCTTTTTCGAGCATTTTTCCGCTTTGAATTCGTTTCTTATTTCATAAAAGTGATTAAGCATTCTTTAAATGCGAGAATCGTTGTTATACAGATAACTAAACAAAATGTATTTTTTTCGTTACCTTATAAACCTGTTGGAAACGGAAAATCAAATAAGGTTCATAATTGTTTGTTGTTTAGGTGTATTAGTAATTTAATAGTCGAAGAAAAATAGTGACGTAGGCCAATATGTGGGATAAATGGAATACAGTCCCATTTCAAACTAGATGTCTTTACTGTACGTCGACATGTGAATATTGCATATAATTGTTAATATACTTACGAGTAGGGAAGCTTGACTAAGGTAAATTGACCCGCCGTGTGGTATCCGTTTGAGTAGAATAGACAACCCTCTTCCTTAACGGGGTATCGTAAAATACGATAAGTTTACGTCTGGTAGGCGGCTGATCGTAAAGTAAATGTAACAACATGTTTTCAAACATGTTGTGAGTTAATAGCAGAAGAATGATGAATGGTGTCTTAGAGTAGGGAAGCCAGACTAAAATGGGCCATGTTACAATTAAGAGTAAGCAACTGAGGGTGATCTATCTGTCTCTCTTTTTTATATATAATTAGACTAAGATGAAGTATACGAGTATCACGTTCCCTCTCATTATTTATTGTGACACCTTTCACTTACAGTTCTTCCTATGTCTCAACTGCTCTAAGTATAATAACTCTATGGTTATAGAATAGAACCTCTATATTATATTCATCTAGCTTTATAAAACTTATCTCTTGTTTTCTAAAGTCAAGTTTCTACTAGTATACATATAATTTTAATATGTTTACTCTTAATTAACATTGAAATTATTTTGTTCGCTATTATCGTTGAAACTTCTATTGCATGAATTTCATTTGCAAACTAAAGTTGATATAAATATGGGCTTGAGTGGGCGAGAATTAATATGAACATATTATATTGAAAAACTTTAGGGTTTCATTCTGGTGGTCCTTAAAATTATTAACGTGTTTAAAATTTATAACACATCAATAAATACATGAAAAGTTTTTGGTATGCCGCGTTATCCGGCTGAGTAGAATGGACCAACCTCATTTCTTATCGATGTGTCGTAAAAGGCGACTAAGATAAGTTGACGTCAGCCGGCGGCCGGTCGTAAAATACGTAGCCAAATCATGTGACAACAAGTTTATAACATGTTGTACCGGCCCCACTTTGAGTGGGATAGGGGCTGGAGTATGATGGTTGACTTTTATTACCATAAACCTATTTTTTTAACTCGTATCTTTGGACACATTACAAAAAAAACGCTATTGCATCCTTAATAGTACAATGTAATAATGTCCTGTGTATCTTATTTAAATAAAATGTTGGGCGTTAGGTAAGACGACCCGCTGTTTGGTATCCGGCTGAGTAGAATAGACCCTCTTTCTACGGTGCTGCACGTTGTGTGGTTTAGCAGCCGGAGCTCGTGGCAGAGGTGGGGCATGATCTCTCCCTGCCCACCGTGGCTCGTGCCATGGTGGACAGGGAGGGATCGTGGGCAGCGATGGTCTCCTTCTGCGAGGACGTTATGTTGCGAAAGGAGGCGGCAGAGTGAATCCGGGAAATCAAATCCCTGGATCCGATCCGCCACAGGCGAGCGGGGCGCAGGCGACTCGCCGAATTCTGTCGCATGCCGCCTTAATGGAGGCCTCCGAGTGATCCGAACGGGGTTTTATCGCTCGCTGGAGTTAGGTCCCCGATGGAATCGATGCATCTGGTGCTCCCGATGCATCGATTAGCTGAGGAAGGGGCCACTGTTAGGAAGGCCCCAACCCGGAGGTGGCGCTCTCCGGGATACTGAGCTGCTGGCGGGTATGGGAGCAATGTGTACAACGGTACCCTGTCCCTGCCACCAGCAGGATAATTTACGGTTTCAGTGTAGTGGTTCTTAAAATTATTAACTTATTCACAATTTATTACACTTATCAATAAACAGTACAATACATATAATAATTTTACACACCATTAGAGAAGAGGAATACCTATAAATTTTTTTCTTAGGTACAACAGTAAGAAGGTCTTGTCTATGGAAGCATGAATGATTAAAAAATTCTTGATTAAAAATTTCATTCTCATGGGAAGACCGAAAATTATAGCCCGAGTCAAAATAACGGTAAATATAATTAATCTAAAAATCCGCCTAACATTTTTACACATCGCTTCTCGGCTTTAAATTACCAAACAAAAGTTTGTTTTTACTCTATTGTAAAAAGTTTTCAGATACTAAAACCCGAATAATATACATTATTTAGTTTTGTTTGGCCAAACATAATATTTGCTGAAAGAATAAATTGATATTGTGTTTGTAAATAATATTTCCATTTTATATTTATGGAAAATAGTAAAGTTAAAAATGACCCTCCTCCTGATGATGATCCTGAAAATGATCCTCCTGCCTTAATCCCACTCCTAAGTGGGGTCGGCACAACATGTTATAAACATGCTGTCACATGATTTGGCTGCGTTTTTACGATCGGTCGCCTGCCTGACGTCAACTTACCTTAGTCGTATTCTACGACCCCTCGGTAAGAAAGAGGGTGGTCTATTTAACTAAACCGGATATCACACGGTGGGTCAACTTACCTTAGTCGCCTTTTACGTCACCTCGGTAAGGAATGAGGTTGGTCAATTATACTCAGCCGGATACCACACGTTGGGTCGACTTACCTTAGTCGCCTTTTACGTCACCTCGGTAAGAAATGAGGGTGGCACTATTTTATTCAGCCGGAAACCACACAGCGTTTAGCCCAAACTTAGTTATTTAGTGAAAAGGATTTTAGCCTAATGCTGATTTACAAAGGGCCTTAGAAATGTCCAAAAACAACTTTTTATTGGGCTCCCATTCCCGTAATAGCTGAAGTCATTCTGCCGGCTAACACGTATGTAGTTACAGTGAAAACATCTCATTACCAACGTTTCGTTCCCGGGCAAATGGGGGTTAATTTCATTAGCGCGCGACCAACGAATCGTGTGATAACTTTAGTGATGTTATGTGAAAGGGTGCCCTTGGGATCAAAATGAATCTTCGCAGGGAAATTATACTGAAGTTGATGCATTCATTAGCATGATATTTGCTCATACAAGATGTTAAAGTTTGGTTCACTTATTAAAATAATGTAGCCAACTTCCATCTTCCGTATTACTGTTACCAAGGATCTTAAATATTACGAACAAATTTATTTCTCTATAGAATAATTACATACAATGTTATAATGAAACAGACATGATTTAATGGAAACAACGAGCTAATTACCCTAAAAATGTGTTATTTATATAACTGGGGTTAAAATAAACGTTTAGCTAATGTTAATAATTTAAACATTTAACTGAAGATTTTTCATTATAATTTTTAATTGGATTGTCATAATACAAACTACAGTGGAGACTGTTAGTATTTAAGTTATAGATCGCGTCTTTATCGCGGATTATAGCAAAATAATATTCTCATTACTTTTGTATTATGGACCTCCGCAAAGTAACACCTAATTCTATAAATTAGTATTTAGGTTGCAAAGAAATAAACGACATTATTATTCTTTTCATAATTTTTTTTACTTTGAATATTACGGGGCCTCTTTCGGGCCTCCGATGCCATGCGCACGGGCCCCTGTACCCTTGTGGTAAAGATGGCACTGTTCACGTCAAGTAGTGGGAGTAAAGCAGTTAGGGAAGCTATCAGTATGTTAATATGAAGTCGGAATGAAAATACGAAGATTATATAAGAAAATACGCGCAAGAAAAAACATTCTGCAAATATCAATATGACAAAGTTTCATATCCACAAGAAGGGTTAGGTTAGCATTTAAGCTGAAAGTTGCGAGTTCATTACCATAACTGATTGAGCAGAACAATTGTCACGAAAATGTACGCTGAAATTACGGGAGCACACGGTAGCCCTACGTGCCATGTAATTATTGCATGGGGACCGAAACTTCCTATAGAACACCACTAAAGTCCCAGTCCGGACAAATTAAAACGCATCCCAGTGGGATATCGACAGATTTCGATACACATCACTAATTGACTCGTTCAACTATCACTTGATTTAATCCACGAGAGCTCTTTTCAAGCGTCGTATACAAGAATTTCAAAAATTTGTAAGCGAATCACGTTTTAGGATCTTAATTAAGAAGTTAATGAGATCGTGTTTTGACCTCCGCACCCCAATCAATACTATTTTCGCTATAGCGATATAAAATACCTTAGCAACTTTTTGAAGGCCCAGTTGATTTATTCCATCTATTATTCTATACGTAAGTGATGATTTTACATCTGTGTACGAACTTTAACATAAGTGAATTTAAAATTGGTTTGCCTGTTATAGTACAAGACAGACTTGTACAATAACAAAACTATTAAGGCTTTACAATGCTGTCTCTAGTAGTTTCAGGAAAGGTAGTTAAACTAGTAGGTAAACAGTAAAATACAACTAAAGATACAGATTTTACTAAAAGTTAGGAAGAATTAAAAGCATTAAGAACGAAAAATTAAAATATTCTTTTTTTTCCAAAATAATACATTTTTGAACATTAAGATCTTAAAAGATTAGTTTAAATAGTGTAGAAATTTCTTTAGATGTAGAAGACTCTTGAACACGACTGCTTACTACCAAGAAATAACCAGCACTTTGCTAATTCCTCAATTTAAATAAAACTTTATGTGCGCAAAATATGTTCACACGTACACCATAAACTGTTTGTATCGTAAATTTTCCAATATTAAACCACTAAAGGTCATCGTGAATACTTCATTGACCACATAACCATAACTGTTATAATACGTAAATTTAATATGGTATTTACCATCATTTAACGAATATCCAGATGATCCTCTTTACGTCATACAAAATACCAGAGCCCCAATTTCGTGCCTGCTTTACCAACAAAATTCATATTATAGGTTCAGCTTTATACGGGATTAAACCGCAAACATGCTCAAGTTGGGTCTATACATGAATAACGTGGAGACATTACGTCGATCGCTAATAGCCAATATCTGACGCCAAAATTGCCTTCCTAACGATATTTCTGCTGCTAGTAATAAAACCCGTAATCCTATTACCGACCCACTGGAACCGTTTTCGCTTACGTGTAACTGAACTGATATTTTTCAATTTATTAATATAACTTCGTCCGCGTTGAAATCAGTGTGTCACTAACTTTTTTCCGAGTAAATCCGCGGGAATTCTACGATAAAAAGTACTACCTTCCAGTGTAAGGCACATGAATATCGGATTAGACGTTCTGGAGAAAGTACTAATAATCTAAAACCTTCTTCAAGAATTACACAATCTTTGAGTTAAAACGATACAAAAATTCGTTCAATAGGTTTTCATCATTCTGCCGAAATATTGGTCAAATAATATAATATGATTTGTACGACTATAATATGCTTTGCGGTTTTAAAAGCTGTGTACAACAATTACTGTGAAAATATTATTTTAAATTTAATTCCAATCGTAAAGTACTCCACAGTCGAGTCGTTAGAGCATCCTCGATATTACTTCCTTAACGATGTTTTCGAGGCAAACAAAAGCCTTAATTTTATTACCCCGCGGCCCACGCCAGCCTCGTTATTGACTAGACTGGGACTGTCAACAGTGCCGTCATTTGTTTATAATTGCGAACCAAAAGAGGTGACCTAGTTGTTACCACACGAATCGACCTATTTTAAACGTAATAAATAATTTTAACAATGGTAAGGTAAAAAGTGCATTGAATTATACTAGCTGTGCTAGGAGTGTCACAATTTTTTTCCCGCATTGATTTTTTGAACATAAAAGTAGTCGTGAGTTATAGAAATTATAATAGATTTTTGAATAACTTTTACCGTTTACTTAGCGCACGCAAGGAAAGTTTATTAAAAATTACAAATTTTGCCGTTTATTTTTATATGCAATAGGTTTTATTGCTGCTCCTCTCCTATTCATCTTAGTGTGATGTTATATAGCCTATAGCCTTCATTGATAAATGAACTCTTACACTTAAAAGAATTTTTCAAATCGCTCCCGTAGATGCTGAGATAAACGCGTTCAAATAAACTTACAAACTCTTCAGCATTATATATTAGTAGTATAGATAAGGCCTTAATTATTTTGATTAAATTAAATTTCTAATAACTATTATAAATAATATCTGGGTGACCGAGCTTCGCTCGGTAACTTTTTAACATTAAAAAACTTTAAAAAAAGAAAAAAACAATTATTTACTTGGGATCGATCCTTGGCACTCACATTTCTCGAGGCTAACCGAATAAGCTACGTCGACTTGACAGTTAATGGCGAAAATTCAATTCAATATAAATGTTAGTGTTTTTTAATGCCCTAAAATAGGGATAAAACAATATTTTTTTTACATAAAACCTAGCTAGATCAATTTTACTCCCCCAAAACCTCCTACATGCTGAATTTCAGGAAAATCGTCGGAGCCGTTTCCGAGATTCGGAATATATATTATATATATATATATATATATATATATATATATATATATATATATATATATATATATATATATATATATATATATATATATATATATATATACAAGATTAACTCATTTAAATATTAAGATTCAGGCAAAGATGTGCTTTCCAAAAAGGAGACTCTATAGAGAAGACACTATCTTACTATATCTGTAACTAATATACATCACTATTTTGTATGAATATAAATGTAAAGTTACGGTCTTATATTATCCCACTCCTGGCCATAGGCCTTCTTTTCCTGTTTTGGAGAGAAGGGTTGAAGGTAAGACCTACTACGCTACTCCAATGCGGATTGGTAGGCTACACATATCTCCAGCATTCTTTATAGATATGCAGGTTTCCTCACGTTGTTTTCCTTCGCCAAAAAGAGTGTGATAACATTTATACATTAGACATATAAATTTTTATTAGTAGGAAGTGCTTGTCCTGGGATTGAACTCGTGATCTCTTTGAAAGAGTAACACAGTCTTAACCCTGAGCTGTGAGCCGTGATAACAGCTTTATTTCATATAATATTTGAAATTTCTGTGGTTACATTTTTTGGATTGCTGGTGGCCTCTTACATTGTAAGTAAAGTTCACCATATAAATTGCTATTTCAGCATGATTATTTATATCAATAAATGTTTTTTTTTGTTCAAAAAATAAAGGTTCTCGTAAAGCAATAATAAGTTAATAGAATAAATAAAAAACAAGTAAATGTTATTAGATCCCGAAAATTGGGCGTCAAGGAAAATGATGAATGAACTTGTACAAAAAATATATTGCGGAATGCTACCATCTCTTGGTTATAAAAAGTGATCTATTACGACTTTTCCAGATTTATTACGAAGTTATTTCCAGAAATAGTTTATCAGTGTATACCTTTTTCTCATAATATTGGATATATTATGAAAAAAAAAATGTTTTATGCGTACAATCATACTCATATTTCTTACAAATATTTACTCAATTTTGTAAGTAAATAGTTTATAAATACCTTAATCATCATTGCAAACGTAATCAGTTATTGTAAACTAATTTGCGACACGCATATATGACGACCAAGATAACTTAAATACTAGAAACCCTCTCTGCTTATTGTATCATCACCCTCATGACCTTATCCCACTACTAAGCCGGATACCACACAGCATTGTCTGCTTATTGTATATTTATTTAAAGAAAATCGAAGTCAAAGATTTAACTGATGTCTCGTATAGTTTATGATATAACTATTAATTTTAGTTTATCACACATACATCAATACACATAAACTCACATTTATAATATTAGTAGGAGGACAGGATTTTACGAAGAAGGTAACTAGAGTGAATGCCCCTCGCAGAAGCAAAGCACAAGTAGGATAAGTGATATTTGCTTCATTTTTGTTAAACGCCCACCTTTGCCGTGAGATTTAATATCATAATGGATAATGATTTTCTAAAGCGCGCGTCAATGAACCTATTATTGGACAAAAATATTGTACAATTTTTCTAAAGGATGCTCTGTGTTAAACGAAAAGTGCTTTTAAGGAAAATGGAATGAATCGAATTTATTCTTTCCATGAAATGGTGATTAAATAAGATTTAATGTATTTATTCGTAACACCGTTTTGTATCCGGCTGAATAGAATAGTACCACCCTCATTTCTTACCGAGGTGTCGTAAAAGGCGACTAAGGTAAGTCGACCCGTCGTGTGGTATCCGGCTGTGTAGAATAGACCAACCTCATTTCTTACCAAGATGTCGTAAAAGGCGACTAAGGTAAGTTGACCCACCGTGTGGTATACGGTTAAGAAGAATAGACCACCCGCTTTCTTACCGAGGTGTCGTAAAATACGACTGTGACAGCATGTTTATAACATGCTGTCACAAGATTTGGCTACCGACCCCACTTAGAGTGGGAAAAGGGCAGGAAGATGATGAATCTATTTATTCGTAATCTGATATTATTGTTATTACTTTTTAATATTCAAAAAATATAAGGTTTTTGTTCTAGAATTTACGCGGGTTTTAAAGTTTGTTATACACTAATCTGCATGCGGTTGAAACCGCTAGCACAAAATATAGTATAGGCCTGAAGCAGTATGAAGTTTTTTGTATATTCCTTTCGTGTCTAAGAAAGCCCTGTTAACGTATCCAGGTACATAAAAGGGGGGAAAATTCTAGACGTAATTCGGAGAATTGACAAAAACGCTTTGTCTTGGGTACCGGCTGATTGGGGGAGTCAAATAAACCCGTCTCCGACTCGTGTTCACATGCGACGTGATCTGACTATCGAGACTACATATTTATACTTAAAAAAGAAAAAGCATTTGCAAAAAAGATTTTATTTTATTACATGATTTGTTTGTATTTTCTATTAAATGTAATAATAAAATTATTTCGCTATAATCCGCGATTAAGTAAAATAGAAAATATATATAATGCTAAATGTACAGCGGAAAGCATTTGCGATTTTGTCGTGGAGTCTATCTCCTGATGATGCTTCGGTTGCGGGGCGAAACGATTGTTGAGTTTGTAATAGTGAACGTGTGTAGTGCTTGTGTATTGTGGTACCAATGGTAGAGGTTTGTTTGTTTGGTGGTAGATAGCTGTTTGATTATTTATGTTTAATCATCATTTTCCTGCCCTTATCCCACTCTAAGTGGGGTCGGCACAACATGTTAAAAACATGCTGTCATATGATTTGGCTGTGTTTTTACGACCGGCCGCCTGCCTGACGTCAACTTACCTCTGTCGTACTTTACGACACCTCGGTAAGAAAAAGGGTGGTCTATTCTACTAAACCGGATACCACACGGTGGGTCAACTTACCTTAGTCGCCTTTTACGACACCTCGGTAAGAAATGAGGTTGGTCTATTCTACTCAGCCGGATACCACACGGCGGGTCGACTTACCTTAGTCGCCTTTTACGACACCTCGGTAAGAAATGAGGGTGGTACTATTCTATTCAGCCGGATACCACACGGCGAGATTATTTATGTTTAATGCTATTCAAAAATATTGAGCAATTAAATGTAAAAAAAATATATAATGTGAAGAGAAATTCGAACAGCCAATACCGCATAGTCGAGTTTTTATCATCTTCCTCCAGATAATGAATGGCAATAGCAATTAGTGTCGGAAAATTACACAAGAAAACAGCAATCCATCACCTGGTCCGAAAAAAACGACACCCGAAATCTTGGGAAATCCCGAACGCTATTTGTGTGATTAGTCATGAATAAGCAAGAAAAAAGGAGAAAAGTATAAAACATTTAGTTGCAATAATTTTTACTGAAGGTAGAAACACTGACAGACTGAATATAGCTTGTAACTAGAGAAGTGAGGGGATGAGGATTCATCATCATCCTTCTGCCCTTATCCCACTTAGAGAAGAATACCCGGCCGGTACAACATGTTATAAGCTGTCACATAATTCGGCGGCGTTTTTACGACCGGCCGCCTGCCTGACGTCAACTTACCTTAGTCGTATTTTACGACACCTCGGTAAGAAAGAGGGTGGTCTATTCTACTAAACTGGATAGCACAAGGTGAGTCAACTTACCAAATTAAAACTGATTTTTTAAATAATTTATAAAATTAGGCGTTACTTTGCGGAGATCCATAGACACTCTACATTTAGCATTATATATATTTTCTATTTTAGTTCATCGCGGATTATAGCATAATAATTTTATTATTACTTTTGTACTGATTTTTCACATGAATTAATATTTTTAAATGTAAAATCGATCAATATGAGTAAGACAAGTAAGCTTTTCTACCATGAACGGGAAACTAATGCTTTCAAAGTGAATTTTTGAACACGTAAAATCACAGAGACATAAGACCGGGGCTTGACGTCGTTTTTGATAGTTTTAGACAAGTTTCCGATGTGCTAAGAGCAAACTACAAAGGCTTTGAACATTAAGTAAGAAGTGCATTAAATGTAAAGACTCCGGTAAGTAATATGAAAATGTAAACTATAAATATACTAGCAATCGCCAGCGCCAGAAAGATTAAAACTGTAATATAGTATTTTGATAACCATAAAAATGATGACCTTAAAAGCTGGACATTTGCTGTCGCGGACTTTTATTTAGAACTTTTACAGGGGAACAAACTTTTAAAGGGGTTACTCTGTGTTTTAATGTTATAATAATGGGTTTACTGGAACGGAAGTGAAACATTAAAGAAAGATAAAATTTCAAGCGCAGACTGCAATAAAGGATTTAAGAAACGTCTGATTCTCCGGTAATCTGAGATGGCGTTCGAATTTCTTATTACGATTTCGCATCAAATTATGTTTTGAATTTACAATACATAACAATAAGATAAGATCGAAGGGTGATGTGAAACAACTGATTTAAGACCAGGTAAATGTTGTGTATGACTATTTAATTGCAAATTTAGCATCATGATTAGGTACTCGTAAATGATAAATGTATATTTTTTATTTGAATGGAGTTAAATTAAATGCTGTAATGCAGTTGATTTTATCTGAGGTTTCAATCTCTTATGCTTTAATTTTCCAAGACTCCTAACTTGTAATTTTTTTTATAAATATGTTCCAAGTTTAAAAAAGAAGCTATTCAACCAATTAATTAAGGTTTGAAGCTTAATTACTTGTTTGGAATTTTATATTGTAGGAATATTACTAAAATGGTTAGTTATTTCGTCACAATCTTGTGTTTCAACATCAATTAAGCGAAATTTGATATTAATGTCAACCAATCAATGGGATCCCAGCAGTGGGAGGGTAACAGGCCATTACTTACATTAAAGTTTACCCATAAGGGGTTTTTTCCTGTGAAAAAAAAAAAAAAAAAGATTACAAACACTTCTAAGTATATAGGAACTATCAGATAGTCTTAATTATTTAATGATACACGAAGTCATAAGCTGTGAAAGCCCAGCGGTATCGTCGGACTCTTTCGAGGAGGTCGTAGGTTCGAACCCGGGCAGACACCAATGACTTTTTTCTGTTAAAACTTAAGTGTCTAATTGATAATTGCAATTTATGACACACTTTTCGGTGAAGGAAAACAGTGATAAAACCTGCATATCTCAAGAAAATTCTAGAGATATGTATAACCTACCAATACGCACTGGGGCAGCGTGGTTGGTCTTAGCTCTAAACCTCTCCATAAACGGAGGGAAGAGGCCTATTTTCAGCAGTGGGATAGTAACTTACTTACACGAAGTCATCAAAGTAAGATAGAGGCAAACAGTCTTTCAATTATACAGGAACACAAAACACTGGTTTAACTGAGTAACGTATTCACATGCGGCTAATAAATCATGTGAGTGCGGTTTGGTTACCAGTTTCAATTTAACTTTGAGCTAGGCGCGCCACGTGACGTCATAACGCCCGACCGTGGTATTGTTTTAGATTGTTTAGAGTTTGAAACTAATTGTATACTGTTAAAATTTACACAATCAGAATATATTATGAGGTATGCGTAATTGCTATACCTCTTTGACGTCTGATTATTAGTCATCAACTGAAATAAATTATAAATAGGTAAATAGCACGGGCTTTTTGTTGTTACATTGAAATGGCGACTATCCGATTTCTATGTAACCACATAGCAAATGCGCATTTTCTGGAATATCGCAAAGTAAGAATTTTTTATTATCATACTTACATAGTTCGTGTATTTTTTATGTTTTTGAGAAAATAAATATGTCTGCAAGCATATAGCTTAGTTTATACTCTATAAAATTTTTAGAACCTTAATTATAGTAGTCCAGGAAAACTTAACCGTGTGAAGTCACATCGAAATCGCTTTAGACATTTTAGATATTCTAGAAAGACAGGCAGCTTAGTTTAATTTTTATGTATGGTGTTTCAGTTTTCCCTCATCCTGACTGGCGTGACGATCGGCAGATTTCAGAAATTTAGAATGGGGATTCTTAAATGTAACGACAAAATATTTTGTTAAGCATCATCATCCTGCCCTTATCCCACTTTGAGTGGTGTCGGCACAACATGTTACAAACATGTTGTCACATGATTTGGCGACCAGCCGCCTGCTTAACGTCAACTTACCTTAGTCGTATTTTACAACACGTTGGTAAAAAAGAGGATGGTCTATTCTACTCAGCCGGATTACCACACTGCGCATCAAAAATATAACCATATTAGTTTACAAACATATTTTGTTAAGCATTTTTATTAAAAATGCCTATATGCGTAAGGAGTATAATTACATCACAAATAAACATTTTAATTTATATACATTATTTTAATATACTGTAACTGCAGTGTATATTATAACTCTATAAATATGTATTTAATGTCGAACCGTTAAATACATCTACAAAAACACGTATATAGTATCCATTGAAACGCATTCCAACGGGGAATTACGGTCTAAAATACAACCGACTAACGAGACCGAAGTAAACAAAGGCTAAAAGCCAAAGCCACATCTGTATTGCGTCCATTACGCGCGGACCGCAACAATCGGCCCCACTGTAATGCAGCCCGTAGTCTGATGGACCTATAATACATCGGGAAATTTTTAGCGATACCATTTTTCATAGTTTTTCAAAGAATTTTCGTAATATCCGTACTTCAATCCATCAATACATATAATAAAACAAACTCTGTTCATGATTGAAACTCATATATAAATTTCGGAACAATCAAGCCGCCTGGTAGCTTCGATAGAAATCACTATCATATTAGTTTAATATTATAAAACAATGTATAATGAAAATATTTATCTTTTAAAGAGCTTCAAAAAACTCCGCGATGGCACATGGCACATGTTATCTTTCAAGGATAACAGAGTGTGCCCATCCTAACTTTTTGTAAAATGATCAAAAGTATAAGGTATTAAGGCGGATACACTGAATCCTTGTTAAACTTAAGTTTGTTAAGTTGTAAGTTTGTTATTTTTTGCATATAAATGCTGAAAATAACAAACGTACTAAATTTACGTACTACTTAAAAACGTACTACTATAATCAATGAATATCTATTTATGGTAATTAAATATTGAGCATAATTTGTGAGAAAATGGATTTTCACACAAAAAGTAACCTATGAACCTCACTAAATAGGTATAAATCTTAACGTTTAGGTAAGCCCTTGAACTTTAAAGCGCTTCAAACGCACAATCTCATAAATTTTCCTATTCTTTAATATTATTAGTAAAAATATCTATTTTTCTTTATATACTATAGAAATACAAAAATAAATCATTGCAATCAGTTACCATACGTTTCGCAATTACCTTGTTGCAAATCAAATGTCGTTTTCAAACGTCCAACGATTGTCAGAATAATAGTAGCGATCTTTTAGGTGCATTAAAATAATGACTGGTCTAAGCATGGAAAAAATGAATGAATGGTAATACAATTGTTCATATTCTATAAATCAATACAATACATCAATTCTATAAATCAATACAGTACAATCTTTGGTGAACTGATTAAAGCAAGAGAATGTGAAGGTGCAGATTGCATTAAATAGATTAGTAAATACGTATATACGTATATAGCGTATGTTGAGTGTTATTTTTTGCACGGTTAATAATGTTTAGCGTACAAATATCAAGAAATGCATGTATCACTAAACCCAGTTAAAACGAGTAGAAATCCGACAATCCCCGTCACACTTGGCACATCCAATGCAATATTGTGTAAAACGATCTAGTATTTAAGAAACTAGAACGGATTCTCAATCATTCACGCTATGTTGGCAAAGCTGTGTAAAACAATATGCTTTTAAGAAGGAATGGATTTCCTGCTATTCTCACTATCTTAAATAATTTAAATATAAATAAATAAATAAATATTTGGGACACTTATACACATTGTCGTCCGTCTCTAAAGTAAGTAACTTAACACATGTGTTATGGTAGACAGAAAACTGATGAATATATACTTACATAAGTTACAAATACATACTTAAATACAATATGACTCCCCAAATTTAATTTTAAAATTGTATAACTGGCAAATAGGACAGAAATTTCCGACAAGCAATCTTATTAGTATTTTACAATGTAACTTCGAAATCCTTTTGCGACGTTTGGTCATAGTTCATTCTCAGAGAAGCACCAATCCTTTTAGTGGACTATAGCTAGCACGCTATATATTTCCATTATGAACTAAAAATGTCCGAGATGGATTACACCGGCACATAAGTTACTACGTGCCAGCGAGCTCCGAGTGCAATGACAAATTGCACGCGTCTCCTGCGTGCCGCCTCGTTAATTACACGCTCCGAATGGAACTATTGTAAATTGCATTTTACGTGTATAATTAAGGACGTAATTATTTTACATCGATTGTCATGTTAGTTAATTGTTGAACACAATTAATGACTTTTGGTGTTTAAACTTTCGTGGTTATATACATAATTGAAACCGATATTCACATCCATATTAATATTATAAATGTGACGCTGGATCCACTGAAGTGATATTATTGAAATTAGTGTAATTGGAGCTACTATAACACATACATAACTCTTTTAATAATAAATTTGGTTCGAACGGAGTTCTATATCGCGTGTGTGCAACTAATTTTACTTAACTAATTTAATTTTTTTTAGTTAAAAAATTATTTTTAAAGTTTATAAATAAATACAGAAATTTTTGAGGAAATATATTGATTAAGTTAAATTAACCATGGGAGGATAAAAAAAGAGGCGATATTATGCGTATTATATTTTTAATGTTCTATATCCCCATATTTGTGCAAAAAAACTTAAAAATCGCAACACATAAAACGTGAAAATATTAGCTATATATAAGCTTTACATTCCAATTTTCCGTAGCAACGGCCAGCAGTCCAACCATTGACATAGTAATTAGTCCTGCCTCGTTTGTCACACCGACAGTTCTAATTTCCGCTAAATGTATGCTTTTACCCTATTGTGTTAACGAATGGCACCAATTATTATATTTTCTCAGTCATTGAATACGTTGACGTAATTATTTGACTTGAAGAGCAATATCATCCTCCTGCCCTTATCCCACTTTAAGTGGGGTAGGCACAACATGTTATAAACATTTTGTCACATGATTTGTCTACGTATTTTTCGACCGGCCACCTGCCTGATGTCAACTTAACTTAGTCGTATTTTACATCTCAGTAACGACGACGACCTCAGTAAGCAGCAGCAGGGTCTTCTCGTTTACTCCCCGGGTGGGGGTAAACGGGGTGCGGGCCTCGAGGAATTCCTCTCTACCCGGGCATCTCCTCGCGGGCACTTAAGCCCGGTATGTGTTCCGGCCGTAGGCCGAGGTCACCTAGGTGACCCAAAAGTGTCGGTATTTGGGCCGTAAGCCCAGGTCACCTAGGTAACCTAATAGATGTCTTGTTCGGTGGAGAGGTCTGGGAATGGTAGCTCCCAGACCTCGGAGTCAATTTCGGTGGTGTCTCGTCCGGTGGTGTCTTGATCGGGTAGGTGTGTCATGTCCGGTGTATTCGCCCTTTCCCCCGTCGCGTCGTCCTCTTCGTCGCCGTCGTCATCCACATCGGGCCGCGGAGACGGTGATCGCAAGAGCTCGCGAGGCAGGGAACGTCCATCGGGTGGTCGCGCATGGAGTGGCGCGATGCCATGGAGGTGTACGTGCGCACTATTGTCCGCACGCGCGAACATCCGGCGCGCAAGGCGACGGACATACTCCTCCACGGTCGGTGTTCTGGTATCCCAATGCACGACGTCGTTCCGCACATACCTCGGGGCTCCTACGAACAGTCGCAGGCAGCGGTTCTGCTGGACTTGCAGTCTTCGCCTCTGGTACGCCGAACATAGCGCGTACCAGGCGGGTGCCGCATACGTCAAGCGCGAGCGGACGTAGGCACCGTAGACTCGCAGTTTGGTGTTGACAGGTAAATGGGATGTGAACAGCGTGTGGAGCTGGGACCTGGCAGCAGCAGCTTGGCCCACGGCACGATTGACCATGGGGACCATGCGCAGGCTGCGGTCCAACTCACACCCAAAAAACCTCACTGTGGTCTTCCACTCTACGTCCTGGCCTCGAAGAGTCAGCTGACGTAGCGGCTTGGAGCGGCTGGTGAGCAGAGCGGCCGTCTTCCCGACGTTGACGGCCATCCTCCACTTGTCCAGCCATTCCGGCAACAAGTCCAGCATACGCTGCATGCGGTTGGTGGCGACGATCTGGGGAAGGGGAGGAGGACGTGCTGTCGTCAGCGAAGAGCGACAACAGCACGTCCTCCCCTTCCCGCAGATGGTGGCGCAGGGTGGGGATGTCATCCGTATACGCCGCGTATAAACGCGGCGATATACAACTGCCCTGGGGTACTCCGGCTTGGATGGTGCGTGGCTGGGATTCGGCACCATCCACTGCCACGTAAAAGCTACGGCCGTGTAGAAATGATGCCAGCACTCGCACATAAGCAGGCGGCATGGTGGTGTCCAAGATCTTGACCAGGAGCCCGGCGTGCCACACACGATCGAAGGCCTTCTCGATGTCGAGAAAGACCCCCACGGTGTAGCGCCCGTTGTTCCGCTCACTGGTCAGGTGGTTGATTACCCTCGCCAGCTGGAGCGTCGTCGAGTGGCCGCTGCGGAATGCTCCTCGCGCAGGGGCAGATGGGGCGTGACTCGACGCAGCAGCAGACGCTCGAACAGCTTGGCTATATGCGAGAGCAGGGTGATCGGCCGGTAGCTTCCAGGAAGGCGGCGGTCCTTCCCCGGCTTGGGAAGAACGATGATCTTCCCGGCCTTCCACGCCTCTGGGAAGTGGCCGGTGCGGAGTACTCCGTTGAACAGTCCTCAGTAAGGAAGATGGTGATCTATTCTTCTCAACCGGAAACCAGATGGCGGGTCAAGTTATCTTAGTCGCGTTTTACGACACCTTGGTAAAAATTGGATTAAGAAATGACGGTCAACTTGATTTGAAAAGCAAACTAAATTTTATTTCCATTTATAATTTATCAAAATTAAATTAAATAAAATTCTCAGCGGTGAATTAAAGTTTTTTTAGTTTCATCTACAGATGCTTTGATCTTAGATATTAATGTGTAGCCACAGATAATAAATACTAAGCACATTGACTTACACACAGAAACAGAGAAATTTGGGACGAGAAATCACTGACTCTCTTTTTTGACTGGATCATTTTTGCTGAGTATAATGTTTCATACACAGCTATAATTTGAAACGAATGATTTTCGTAAAATAAAATTGTAATCCTGCCTTGTTATCAGCAATTCAAACAAAATAATGATTTTATAAAGTCACACGTTGTTATGTCCATATGAATCTTATTACACTTGAATTTACCGAAATAAATATAGTCACAAAAATCTGTTTTGTTTAACCATAAGTAATTATACCTGTTTTATTTAACAAGTAGTAGGTAGACTAGGCTTTGGACTGTAGGATGTGGTTACAATAATAATACTGGACGCTTCAAAGGTCCAGACATTAGGCTTAACGCCGACATCGAGCAAGCTTAAATAACTAGACCTAACCTACGCTAGAATATCGGACTTCCATTTATTAGGTAACGAAGCTAATTTGCTGTGTTAGCTCAGTGGTGAAACCGTGCGCTTCTTTCGAGGGGTTACGAGTTCAAATCTCGGGCAGGCACCAAAGAGTTTTTCTGTTAAAAACTTAGGTCCTGGGTGACCGAGTCCTGTTCGGTAATTTTTTGCGTTAAAACAAAAAATATTTAAAAAAAGAAAAAAGGCGCCAATGACATGTGGGTTTCGAACCCGGGTTTGGAAAATTTTCGGTTCGCCCGTTATCCATCGGCTATCGAAATTTGACATCTGTGATATTTGACCACTAAATATTTTAAATTAAATTAACCCAAAAACAGGGATAAAATAATTTAAATATAAATAAATTTTTGTTTTTTTCTAAATTCGAATTTTCTAATTTCGATTTTTTTTTAATAAAACCTAGCTAGAATTTTTCCGAATCGAGTTTCCGAGATTCAGAAAATATATTTATATATGTATGTATATACATACAAGATTAACTCATTAAATGTTAAAAACTTAAAGTGTCTAATTGATAATTGTAATTTACAAAAATCGACGAATACAAACTGTACAAAAATCGACGAATACAAACTGTACAAAAATCGACGAATACAAACTGTACAAAAATCGACGAATACAAACTGTACAAAAATCCGTTCAGTACATTTGAGAAAATCGATTACATAATTACAGTATTTGGAGACTTTATTTTATAACAAGTATAGACAGCAGCTTTAACAATTGGCCACTAAAAATGCTTTATGTATTTTACGATACTTGACTGTACTTTTAAATATGTTCAAAGGTATAATTTAACGGAGCAGAAGCAGGTATCGTAGTTAAGTCTGCGGTTTTCAAACTAGACAGGGGCTAGACAATTAAACAGTTTAGTCACATTGGCTAAAATTGTGTTGTAGTTTAGACTGAATTAGTTCTACTTTCACTCGTCATACATAATTTAAACCTTTATGATTTTTGAGTTTTCCTTAAAAACTTGTATGGTTCAAAAGTATCGATGCCTACAAAAAATACGTACATGTTATCATTATTAAAACTCATTACTGTCACAAATCTATGTGATATTAAAAACATTTTATTCACATTAAAAAACGTAAAATAAAATTTTGTACAGACATAAATTATCTAATAAGAAATGTAATATATTGCAGCTACTTACATTATTAGTGACATTCAAAACGTTTAATTAACATCAAGATACACAAGAAACGGTTGTTTTTGCATTATACAAGCTAAAATACACAACAAGTATTACGCTTTTATTATATCCCTAATTAAACATGTAAAATTTAATTTACAATAATATTATTCAGCTCAATTAATTAATGCAATTAATTAATTATTCGCACGAGAGAAAATAGTCATTGCAGTCGAACTCTGTGGTATATCGCAGAACCATGAACTTAGAAGTAGGTGAATAAGTATTCATAACACTTAATCCAAAAAGCTAATAATAGCCCAGCGGTAAGACTGTAAAACTATTTAGGCACCAATGAGTTTTTTTGGTTAATACCTGTCTATTGCATCAAACGCTTTTCGGTGAAGGAAAACATTGTGAGGAAACCTGCAAAGAGAATTCTGGAGATATGTTTAACCTACCAATCCGCATTGGAGCAGCGTGATATCAACTCCAACATTTATCTAATAAAAACTATGAGATCAGGTCTATGGCCAGCAATGGGATAAGTAACAAACCGTTACTTACTTTTAGTATCAATCGCAAAATTTAAAATCTACTAAAGATTTGTAAATTTGCGAGAAGTGTGAGGCATGACATTTAATGTCCATATGTTGAGTAAGAGGATACTTTTCCAAACCGAAATATTAAGATTTTTTTAATTACACGAAATTTAATAAGTATAATAATGTCAATTTATTTGTGCTAATTTATACTAATTATTATATAAATATACGGGTCACATCGTGATAAAATCGAGTTATCTTTACATGAGGTTTGACGTATCGGCATTGTTGCATCCACCTAGACTGGAGTCAGCTCTAATACAAATCTTCATATTTATGCTATCCGAATGAAATCAAATTGACTTAATACTATTGCTGCAATTTTATGTTCGCCTTTATTGATCTTTGGGTGCGAACTAGATATATAGTTCAATAAAACTCACCCTTGCAACAGGAAGCCTCGGATTTATCGAACCGACCCCATATAAATAAGTAAAGTGGTAGGGCATGCATTTCTCATGAAAAGTTCGACGAGTTTACTGACGGCTTAGATAACTTTTATTACATTATCTACTTATTTATATTACTTTTGTGTGTCTTTTGCAATTTTTGTGAGCAGTAGTTTTATGAAAGAATACGTTGTTTCCGAGTATCTCTAACGTCATGAGTATTTAGAGTAATGGTGTAAATATGGTGTATAAAGCAAACTAACAATGGATACGAAAATTATTTCACTAAAAACATATCATCGATAAGACAATAAAATAATTTATATTTATACTTATTATAAAACAAAGTCCCCAAAAGTTGTCTGTCTGTGTATGATCAAAAGATACAAGTACGATTCTTCCAAAAAGTTAAAGGTAATAGTATATTACGGTTTTACGTAAATAGTGTTAAAGAGATCGCGTGGTTGTAGGAACATGCGCCTCATAAAGCAGCAGAGATATACTGAAGTACTAGAGAATTGTAAATCTACAAAAAAGTCCGCGGCAGTATGTCTCTATCTCTTATGGTTAACTCACAATAATAAGTTTTGATTTTTTTTGTGACAGTGATTTGCACGCGAGCGAAGCCGCAAGTACAGCTAGTTTTAACAAAACCAAACAAGTAAATTAATTACTTACCTCTTGAGCAACATAAAATAAGATTATCCATTGTTAAAAATGTAAGGTGGAAATACACAAAAGCCGAACAATATATTTCAGTCGAAAGTTCAATCAGATTAAAATACATTTAACATCGGATAAAAGTTTGGTAAAGCGGAAATAAATATGGCGCAGGTAGCGTGCTCTCAATTCAATCAGCCTCCCTTTACTGCCTTTCGCCGCCCGTGATTTGATGAGATTGTTGGAAATCAGAATAGCTTGAGAAAAACTTATCGTATCGCCTGTAATGGAAATGCCGTGTTGGGCCGAATAACGGCGCGGTTTACAATACTATCCAGTTTGAGCATTGTTTAGTATTGGAGAAAAAATACGTATATTGGATTCTAGGATATCATTTTCATATTTGTTTTATTGTTTGTATATTTTCATTCAGTTTTCAATTTGCTTTTTTATGTAAGAGTCTGAGCAGGGCGGTGTTACTTAGTACACGCGTCTTCAATTACCCAGCAGTTTTGTATATAAGCAATTTGAAGGCCCGTTTCAAATATTTATTTAGACGATATTGAGCTTGAATATTTTAATTAGTAGGTTACTGAAGGGCTTAATTATATATAAATTAAAGTCAGATTATTTATAAGCTAATTGAAACATGTATGTATATCGAATTAATATAAAATAAGAGATTAATGTATGTTTAAATAATGCGAAAATTAATTAATAATCAGAAACATTTTACGTGATTCTAATTTTTATGTACAGTTTATATTAAAGGTTAAGAATACTTTATATTGTGTAATTTTATGACCACTGGACAAATGATAGAATATGTGAACCGTTATTAAATATTTGTCTACTTAATTGATTTATTTTCATAAAATTTGGCGAATGCCAAATTTTGTAATTTAGATAATACACACATACTGCGTGTTTCATGCGGATTGAGTTCCTTTTTTGACTGACGGTTATTTTGCAACTACCCGCATTTTGTCTTACGTGAATAAACGCAATGGAATAATTCTTCTTCCTAAAAACAGATTTAATCGAAAGTAACAAATTCACGACCAATTTATTGCTTTTGTATTGTTCTGTTTCAGTAATGGAATGAAATATCGCATTGCTGTATCTGTAAAGATCGAACAGCGAAGAGGCGGGACAGTTGGCTAGTCTATTTGTCAACATCATTGCGATTACGTGAATGTCGACTAAATAAATTGGAATCGGATTAAAGGTACGTAGATTTACGCTACAGGCACTTATTTCTTTGTTCCTATAACTTGACTAATGATTTTTTTAAATATCCATTCTAATATTAAGTGAAAATATGTCTGTCTGTGTGTAACGCTTGGCTTATCCACTAGAAATGCTCTCCAACAGCTTACATTAAATTCAAATTATTCTTTTTTCAATTTAGCTTTTACCAAGCACTTTCTAATCGTCAAATCGTAATAAAGCTACGATTACTACTGTTTCGGAAAGATGCTTCTTCTGTAGTCTTCTGCAGTGTAATAAGCTTTGTCGATAAGCCTCTTTTTAATTGGTTTCAATTGCGGCGAGTCCAAAACAGAGCGTGAAATTTTAATATGAAAACGTATACCGTATCCCATAAGCGATCTTCGAACTTTCTGAAACTGTAGCTTTGGTATTATTAATTTACTTCGTTTCCTGGTTTGCCTATTATTTTGCTTGTATTCCTACGCCGTGCATGAGCGGGGCATAGTACGGAGAACCGATGCACGTTGGGGCCCTAAGAATCCTAGTCCTAAGAAGTCCTAAGAATAGCGACAAGAGAATGCGGCGTCGTTAGACCTCCTAGCAGTGGACTGGACTCAACGCTGGATTCAAGTGACACAAGATCTTGGGGAGATCCCTTAAAGATACCTATGTCCAGCAGTGGACGTCCATCGGTTGAAAAAGACGATAAACATTCCCCCCGTCGATGAAGCAATAAAAGACGTTGGTAATATTTGGTAAGTTTTGAAAATACATATTCCCCTACAATCAACAAGCCACAGTAGTTTGTTTTTATATTTGTACCCTCATTAAAAATTGACGTAACAGTTACTTTGTTCCAGCGGATTCGATGCAAACACCACCGTCAATTGGGGAAAAACAAACAAACTGTTACATATTCCGTATTTAACGCATTCCAAACACATCCAAAGGGTCTCAACACTATCCCTATATCCGTATCCTTACGCCCGGGGAGCCGTACGTGGTCTAAATGTTTTACTTCAATTTACATCCTTATATAACACGTTAAGAGGCTAATATATCCGCTTTCAGTGATACTTGTAATCCCGTGTTAAGTTAACGAGTCGTTATTGTCTCGTATCTATTCTGCTTACTCTTGCTTTTACTCTGACAGTATTCCAATACAATATCTTAGTACTGCTAATTTAGTTTTAAAAATGATTTAAAAAAAATCAAATATCTAATCTTTAATATTAAAATGAGTTAAACATTCGGAAACGGCTCGACCGATTTTCATGAAATTCATCATGTTGGAGGTTTCGGGGGGGAAAAATCGATCTAGCTTAGTTTTATTAAAAAAAGTGTTGGTTTATCGCTTAAGAAAACTGCTATAATTTAATGGGCTTTTAGCTGATTTGGGTAATAGTAGTCTTGAATACCAGGATCGATTCCGAATAAAATAAAAAAAAAAATTTATTGCATTTTTTAATTAATTTTTTTTTCATATTAAAAAAAAACCGTGCAAGGCTTTGTCGCCCAGGTACTGTAATATAATGTAATAAATAAATATAGATTTTTTGATCTTTTATATAGCACGTCATGATTCTTATATTAATATAGTAAACAGTAATGTTGTGTAAAAAACTGCGAGACCCTATCAAGAGATTTAGAATTCTGCCTCGTTTCTTCTTAATATTAGTTTCTTAAAATTACACTTTTGTATACAAATAATATTAAAGGAAGCAACAAAATGCTCTTGAAATTAGGAAAATGGTCTCTTTACAAAAGGACAAAGGCCGGTGGGCTCGAGGGGGCAATGAACCGCGTACAATTGCCCATTCCTGAGTTCGTAGATACGCGGATGGGACGCTCATGGGACGATATGATGAGGCCTCGTTTATGCGTAAATGTTGAAACTGGGATTTATTATAAGACGTTGTTTTTCTTTACCTTAACAATTCCTGTACCAGAATATGTGAAGAAAAAATAAGGAAATTATCAATTCCATGTATCATGTGGTATCCGGCTGGATAGAATAGACCATGCTCATTTCTTACTGAGATATCGTAAAAGGCGACTAAAGTTAGTTGAACTACCGTGTTGTATCCGGCTGAGTGGAATAGACCACGCTCATGTCTTACCAAGGTGTCGTGAAAGGCGACTAACGTAAGTTGACCCGCTGTGTAGTATCCGGCTGAGTAGAATAGACCACACTCATTTCTTACCGATGTGAGGTAAAAGGCGACTAAGGTAAGTTGATATCAGGCAGGCGGCCGATCGTAAAATACTTAGCCAAATTGTGCCTTATCTATATAAACTATAGTATACATTGATATCCAGTTGTCGTGAAATACGACTACAGTAAGTTGACGTCAGGCAGACGGTCGTAAAATACCTAGCCAAATCATGTTACAACATGTTTATACCACGTTGCGCTAACCCCACTTAGAGTGGGACAAGTGCAGGAAAATGATATCTATTTCATTTATCAATCCAAAGAAAACAAACTTAGTATATTATAACATGTTTTAAGTAAGTAGCGGCCTGTTACTGTCCCACTGCTGAGAATAGGCCTCCAATCTCCGTTTTTAGAGAGAAGGAAGAAGAACATGATTTAAATTAAAATAAAAATAAGTAGGAACAAAATGCTAAATAATGTAAACATAATATTTATTATAAATACTCTCGTAAGGGTCACTTCTGAGCTGTACACAAAATTTATAACAAACACAATGGAGTTGAAATAATTAATATCTGACACGAAACTAAAGTAGTGTCAAGCGAATGATAAATCTTCTACAACAGTTGTGGGGTCGCAGATGGTTTGGATGTTTTAGCAAATGAGGCCTATTCTGGGGACGGATGGAGTCCTGAAAAAGGTTTCAGAAAAAAAACCGTGCCCAATTTTACATTGAATCATATTCTGTCCCAAAATATATTTTTTTAACCATGCAATCATGCAAGCAATTAACAATGCAAATGTCAGCAATTAAATGTTTGGAGTTATTGTTTGAATGCTATCCTGCCGTAGCGCACTCCAAAATATAATTTTGTAATAATGCTTAAGTCAGCAACTAGATCTTTGTAATTATTGTCAGAATGTTCTCGAATCTTTCTATTGTAATCCTTATTAATCCGTATGATTAATAAATACATATTTTGATAAGATGGCTCGGTAAATCATAACGGGACAGTATTTGTGTATTTGTTGAGGTCCGTATAAAATTATTAGACAAATCATATCTGTTCTAGACTTAAGGCTATATTTAATCGTATTGGTTCAAAAAAACTAATCCCGGCGATGCTTCCGCGCTCGCCCACTCTCTCGGTGACGCTGTCAAAGCCTTCACGGCTAACAGCCTTAGTTAGTGTCCGAAAAAAAAAAAAAACTAAATCAAAAATATAAGATTTGAAAGTAATGGCGTTTGATATCCGGCTGAGTAAAATACAAAATTGAATAAATAAATTAAATTGATTATTAAATACAATTGATTAAATAATTATAGAAACGGCATCACACAGCCTGAAGTTGTAAATTTTAAACTATCGAGTTAACTCATTATTTACAATATAAAACCGCATAATAAAACAGTGTAATACAATAATATTTTGTTTAGTAACAATAAATTAATTAAATAAAAGTTTTTGATTTCATTTTTAACTTTCAGCCTTTGATTTCATTTACGCAATATTTTTTTTATTAATTCCCAAAAGAAAACAAACGGGAATTATTATATTCTACATGCCTGGCGTATTAGCTTTGTTCGCCAAATTTTAGTAATATTGGTCAGCGGTTTAGGCATTAAACCGTAAGAGACAGACAAACAGATTAAGACAGATTTATTTAGATTGGTATGGATGATGTATTATGACAGTTTTAAGTGCGCAAATTTTATCAATGGTGGTTAACTGGATTAGCCATGTAATAGTAAGAGATAAACTTTAAATTTTATAATATTGGTATGGATTATGTATAACGCCAGTATATTGCTAGTAATATGTACACCAGTCAACATAGTACATTTGACATCATAACTCCGTTAACTGAGAGTGGCATACCACATCCAAGCTCGGCGTACATTCGAGTCGACGCAACTACCATATGTCACAGGAACCGGGAGGCGGTAAATTACGCGCCTTCATCGTCCCGGGACTGACCTGCTGCGTGTTAGCGGAGTAATATTCGGAGGCTGGCATTCATTCAACATGAGATATGTCCTTACAATGTTATGTGACAAAAACTATGCATATATAAAGTACTAGCTTTAAGCTTTACTAGCTTTTACCTGCGACTTCGTTCGCGTAAACCGTTGTCGCATGGTAGGTTGATAATGACCCTTTTTAGTGTCATCCTATTCCTGTACAATTTATTTATTTATTTGATACACCGACGATATATTATATATACATTAACAATAAATCCTTATATTTATTCTAGTTCCATTATAATTATGATTTACAGGCGTATTCGGCATTGTTTTTATTTTTTATTTTGTTAGTTCTAAACTATTCTTTTTTAATTGTATCAACAATTAAATCTAAGGTTTCCATAAATCAAGCCTTTTTGAAAATAAATATGTCTAAAATTTTAAAACTATAAATTATCGTATATGTCAAAAAATATAAATATAATAGAATTAACAGGATCTCTATAGCCTATATGTATTCGGGTGTATAAAAAATAACTACACTATTTCACTATATTGGTTCAGCGGATTCGCCATGAAAGAGTAACAAACATAAATCCATAGTCACAAACTTTCGCATTTATAATATTAGTAAGATTATTATGCCCATATTATTAGGCCCAAAGTTTGTTTTTCTGAAGTTTTTTTAAAGTAATTCCTTAACAGCACATTTCAGTCACATTTCATTTTCAGTGGCTGTTTTACTGGTTGATTTTCATCTCAATTTATAGCACCAATGTATTCTATAGTTGGCTAGGTATTTTACGACCAGCCGCCTGCCTGATGTCAACTTACCTTATTCGCCTCAGTAAGAAAAATATAGGTCTATTTTACCCAGCCAGATAACACACGGTTGGTCAACTTACCTTAGTTGCCTTTTACGACACGGATACCGTACCGCGGGTCAGTTTACCTTAGCCACCTTACGACGTTTCGCTTTCCACAATTTCCTAACTTAGTGTTAATGTTAATGTAATGCAATGTTTTCTTTAAGAAAAAAAATTATAAAACAAATCGCAGTTGAAGACTAGTCAAAGGAATAAATATATTGACTTCCAAAGCAGTAAGCCAGGAAATAGACAGTAAAGTACGGAACTTCGTAATTTCCGAATTGACGTCTGAGCTGGCATCTTTCTAAAATAACGTTTGCATCTTCGTCAGGTGTAATCTCGCAGGAAGTTTTCTGTTTATTTTCGCTTCCAATTTCGTCAGAGTGCCTGCCGAGGTGTTGTCTGACGTCGCATTACAATTTGAGACTCACGGTGCAATGATTTGGCAAGCTTTAGCTAATATAAGCACAATAAAATTTCTCACTTTATATGTATAAAAAACTGGTTAGAAGATAAAACTCAGGAAACTGTGTAAATTTTTGAGAACGAACGCGTATCGCGTAAATATCACATGAAAGATTAATACGGAAAAAACAGATATATTAAAGTTGAGATAAATTTAATTTAACTCAATTTAATGAGAAATCTTTTTAATATATTTTAATAATTTTAATTAACGAACCTATTTAATTTAAACGTGACTTATTTTAAATGATAAAAATAACAAAAAAAATTATCGACGGACACAAGATAAGTTGTTATTAAAGTTGTCCATATAGATGATTATTTAAGTTGTTATTTAACTAAAGCTTCGCATTCTTGGGATCATTCCACGTGGACATGATTTGAATAGTCCTAGCGTGTATGTAATTTAAGATAGATATAATTTGTACATTTTTGCTGTAAATAAAAAAAAAGAAAAACTAAAGCTCTGTATCACGTCTACACACTAGAAATCCATTCCTATCCTACTTATATTATAAATGCGAAATTTTGTGCGTATGGAGTTCTGTTTGTTCACGGCGAATCCACTCAAACAATATCAATAAAAGTTGGCACAGTTATTTATATACACCGAAATAACATATAAGCTATAGAGATCCTGTTACAGATACGTTACAGAAACGTGCTACAGTATCATGCTTCATGATTCATGTAAAAAATAACAATCGTTCGTATCTTAAGGATCGCGTTCTTGAGAGGCATCATCTCATTCTCCGTAGCAGTATGTAACTAAGCTAAACCAACTTTAAGTTTTCTAGCAGTTTCACGCCAATGTTCAACTTTGTTTTTAAAATTTTACAACTTTACCCGATCTTTTAGTTTTCTTTAAACTTAACATTTCCTGCCAAAGTACCATACTTGAATTTCACTTCACGAGTTCTTTGTTTATGTTTTTTCTTATGATTGTAATCAGAAAAATTTAAGACAAGAATTAATTAAATAAAGTAACATTTACTGTTCAAATAATCATAAGGAAGAGAACGAATTACTATTTAATGAAGGCAACGTTAAGAGTATTTCAGTAAAGGAAACGTGAGAAAATTTACATATCTTAGGAAAATTTCTGGGATATGTAGATCTGACGAATGCACATGGGAAAGTAACTAATTTATACTTTAACATAATGAAATTTAATAATATATTTTTTCTTACTGGTAATTGATAAGCATTGTAGACAAGCGAAAAATAAGATTTAGAAAGGTTTAAGATGGTTGAATTATTTTACTACTCTAGAACGATTTAAATGAAAAAAAGGAATAATTGTTTAATTGTTACCTAAAATTAAAAAATATGATTAATATATAACAGTTATTAATTAACAGTAGAAGATATTTACATTCACCGTATGATTTTATTTTAAATCAAATATTTAAGATCCATTTTTTTTTCATTACAATGGGTCGAAAAGTCGATTATGGTTGTTCAAGGATACCAAAAAGCTTTTACGTGTAACTCTAGTGGATAAAGTGGATTGCATAGTATTGTTTCGAATCCACAAATTTGCAATCTACTTGCATTATACAGTAAGAACTTGTTAATATCATATTGCAATGTTAAAACAAGAAACCAAAATGAAAACTTAAAACTCTTCTATGAGTTAGAAAGTTACAATTTTGAAAAATATTGTTTTATTAAAATTTTCAATATTTTTAAATAAGTAGTTAAGTTGAATTAAAGTAAGAAAAGTATTTCATTATTTACTTTTGTATTATGGGTCTGAGCAAAGTGACGCCTCATTCTATAAATTATATATTTCAAACATAATCAGAGAAAAGCAGCTAATGAATTGTGACTATAAACATGCAAGTTTTTAAAGAATATTCATAGGTCTTACCGGGGTATGAATCCCGGGTAATGTGACAAGTCATATGCTCTTATCGTTTATCTTACTCTATTTTGTACTTTTTTGGAATAAAAAATAAAACTCTAAATTAAAGAATATTGTCACATAAAAATAAATATATATTGCATCCATTTAACAATGTTCACGGTAAATGGAATTATAAGTATATTGTTGAAAAAATCTTAAATGAATGTCCGATTGCGTTACAAGATAAATCCTTATAAAAGAATATATTTATTAAGAAGTTTAAAAGATATTTGCTTAAGATTAATGATATAAACCATATTGTTTGATTGTATATATTAAAGTTAACATGCAGGTATGCAAGAGTTTTAATAGAAACAGCTGTTTCTATTTAAACTCTTGTAAACTTGCACGTTAACTTAATAAGTTTCAATAACCATTAAAAAGATAACATTAAAAACTTATAGGTATTATTAGACATATATTTAGAAATATAACGCGAATTCCACACCTTCATATAAACCCTGCGTGGTTTTCGAAAGTTTTTGTGTTTATATATGTTTATTTTAAGTCTCATTGTATTGGATAATAAAAAAAGGCTCTTACATTTACTCTATTACACTTTCCTCATTGAATTTAACCAACATATAGAAGCGTAGGTAAATTATGATAGATAATAAGTCCATAATTGAATGCTCACTGTTGCATGTAAAATCCTTTCTATCTCCCAGTCTCACGCCGTTCCTGCAGCGAATTATCCAGTAAATATAATGAAAATTTAAGCCTACAAATAGACGTCTGTTGAGACGTCTGTAACAGATAATCCTTGTACTCATTAAGCAGAATAATACAAATTAGACGGATCGCTTTGTGCTGTGAATCGTTTATGTAATTGATGCGTATACATATACAGCTGTTTACTATTGGGGTTAGAATATCAACATGTTATATTATAGTTTATTATAGCTATATAATTATAATTGTAAGCCGTGTAACGTAAAAGATGAGAAAAGACGAGCTATACGAAATTGGGAAATATAATCAAACATCCTTCTCCTAGCCTTATCCCACTCTAAGTGGGGTCGGGGAAATATGTTGTAAAGATGTTGTCACGTGATTTGGCTACGTATTTTACGACCGGCCGCCTGTCTGACGTTAACTTACCTTAGTCGTATTTTACGACAACTTGGTAAGAAAGAGGATGGTCTATTCTACTTAACCACACGGCGGGTCGACTAACTTTTGTCGCCCTTTACGATACCACGGTAAGAAATGAGGGTGGTCTATTCTATTCAGCCGGATACCACACGGCTTCAATTGGGAAATATATGTACAATTTTTTTTGCAACATGTTCTTAGAGCAAAATGTAAAGTTATTGGCATTCTATAATGTGTAGTTTAATTTGTGTCTTCAATTATAAAAATGTACAGCAATTATTACAAAGACAACAGTGTCAATTGCCAAGGAGTGCGGAATGTTCGAGAGTGACTAAGGAAAGATCATCTGTGTGCTAAGTGCGAGTTTTTTAACCTACTCGATCGCGTTAACTTAACGCCAATTTGTACGGCGCTGGAACAGCGGTCACTAGATGTCGCTGTGGCAGTGACATACAATTTTTTTTTTATAAATATATGGAACACTTACACACACGGTCTTCCGTCCCCAAAGTAAGTAACTTAATACTTGGTTTATGGGTGACAGACAACTGGTAGAATATATACTTATATATTTTTTAAATACATACTTAAATACAAAATTTACACCCAGGATCAAAGACCAACAAATTCATTTAAAAATATTGGCCCTCGGCGAGAATCGAACCCGCGACCCGTGGAGCCGAAGTCAGGGTCCCTACCCACTGCGCCAACGAGCCAGTCATTGGCATTACGCTGACGCGATCGACTAGGTTAAGAAAAACTCGCACTAAGCACACAGTTTGATGCATGTTGGTTACGCATTATAAAGGCTATATGACACTCGTGTAGAGTGTTGTATAGATTGTTATATTTTAAGGAATAACGACTAGACTCTACCACAGAAGACGTAGTGCTGTAGAGACAGATGGTAAAAAAATAAGGGTATTTTGATACTAAAATTAACGCGAAGGAAGTCGCGGTTGCCACTAGTATGATAATAATTACAGATCTACTAAATTCAGACTCGACATTGATAATGCGAATTAATTGAAGAGGCTCCATGCAGTTACGACGTGACATGATTACCCTAATCCTGTCGGCTCGTTAGCGAATAAAACATTTACAAGGAAAGGTCCGCCCTATGAATATTAACTTTCCTACCTACCTGAAAGTTTATTTAATAATGAAATTAATGTGGGATGAATATGCATGTATTATCTGCATCTCTTCTTTTTCTGGTTTCTGAATTTTATTTGCATCATTACAACGCCGTGTGGTATCCGGATGAGTAGAATAGACCCCCCCTTATTTCTTACCAGGATGTCGTAAAACGCGACTAAGTTAAGTTGATCCACAATATGATATTCGGTTGAGTAGAATAGACCAACATCTTTCTTACCGAGGTATCGTAAAATTCGATTAAGGGAAGTTGACGTCAGGCAAGCGGCCGGTCGTAAAATACCTACCCAAATCATATCACGACATGACTAAAACATGTCGTGCCGACCCCACTTAGGGAGGAATAAGGGCAGGAGAATGATAATGTGCATCTCTTCTTTTCTGTCTTCCCTAATTTCGTTGCTTCATTACAAATGTGTCCATTCGTTAGAATTATTTAGCGTTATATTAAATACTGCCCTAGTTAGAACATATTTTTTACACCTGAAAATGTAACTTGCGGCTTATTTTATGTAAAGTCACGAACAATAACCCTGTTTTTACTTACACAAAATATGCTACTGATGTTTTATAACAAAACATACAAAATAATATTTTGTGAACAGTATAAGGGTTAAACAAAAACCGGCGAGTCTTTGTATAGTTGTTTTATTATTAATTTATCTATGCTTATTTTAGTTAGTAAATATGCGAAGCTGTGATAGCCCAACAGTTACACCGTGCGAATTTTCCGAGGAGGTTGCCGATTCAAACCCCGGCCAGGCACTAGAGAGGATTTTTTTTTTATTGATACTTATGTGTCTAATTGATAATTGATATGTATTAAACACTTTTCAGTGAAGGAAAACATCGTGAGGGGACCTGCTGCATATCTCTAGAGAATGCTACGGATATGTGTAACCTAATTCGCATTGGAGCAGCATGGTAGGTCTTAGCTCCAAACCTTCTCTCCAAAAACGGAGGAGACCTATGGCCAGCAGAGGGCTAGTAACAGGCCGTTACTTTACTTTAAAAATATACGAAAACTTAAAATTAAATAATAATATCATATCGTATGTTACATTACTTAAAGGCCTTTCATGAAGAATGTATAAACACATGCCAAATTTCATGAAACGCGTCGGATAACCGCAAGCTTCTTAAATATTCAGTGACCTAGTTATAGGAGTAAGTTGGCTTTGGCAGCGATTACGCTAATAATCCTTAATTAAATTCGTTGCTGAAGCATGTTTTGCGTTAACAGTGTTACCGTGCGATGGCGTTTAAATGTTAATCAAGTTTCTAAACTGATGAACAGTTTATTTTGTCTGGACAGTACTTGATTATAGATTAAGCCGTGTGGTATCCGGCTTAGTAAAATAGACCACCCTCATTTCTTACCGAGGTGTCTTAAAAGGCGACTAAGGTAAGCTGACCCACCGTGTGATATCCACCTGAGGAGAATAGACCACCCTCATTTCTTACCGAGGTGTCGTAAAAGGCGACTGAGGTAAGTTGACCCACCGTGTGGTGTTTGGCTAAGTAGAATAGACCAACCTCATTTCTTACCGAGCTGTCGTAAAAGGTGACTAAGGTAAGTTGACCCACCGTGTGGTATCCGGTTTAGTAGAATAGACCAACCTCATATCTTACCAAGGTGTCGTAAAAGATGACTAAGTTAAGTTGACCCACCGTGTGGTATCCGGTTTAGTACAATAGACCACCCTCTTTCTAACCAAGGTGTCGTTAAATACGACTAACGTAAGTTGACATCAGGCAGGCGGCCGTAAAAACGCAACCGAATCATGTGAAAGCATGTTTATAACATGTTGTGCCGACCTCACTTAGAGTGGAATAAGGGTAGGAGGATAATGATTATAGGCGTATTAAATACACGAAAAAAGCTTCAAAGCATTATCGCGTCTCCAATATTTTTCAGTTATGTACTATATGACATTTGTTGTCATTTTCATCCGGAGAAAAAACGAGATTTTATCCTATACTAGCGGCCCGCTCCGGCTTCGCACGGTTATAAAATATATAACCTATGTCACTCAGATAAAAAAATGATTAAAATCGAACAAGTAGTTTCGTTTTATTGATTACTGACCGTGGCCCGCACGCGTTAAATTTGGAGTAACGATCCCCTTTCCCTATACCATGAAGATTCCCTGCTATCTTTCGAATATTTAAATTCATATACTACATTTTTAGGGACAGACAGAGAAAGCTACTTTGTTTTATACTATGTGGTGACGTTTAGCTATTATTTTGATAATTGTCAAATTTTTTACCATACTCAACCAAAGACAAAATTACGTTTAATTGTCATTTATGTTTTGTTATTTCACTGTCATTTGCGTTTTGTTATTCAATGTCATAGTCGTTTTTGTTATACCAAGTTTTATAGTGACTTGACGGGATAAAACAAATGCGGCCGAACGGGATAAAAAGTATCCTATGTCCGTTTCCTGGTTCCAAACAACCTCTCCACCAATTTTCAGCCGAATTGGTCATCCGTTCTTGAGTTATAAATAGTGTAACTAAGACCAACTCTCTTTATATATATAAGATATAGGTCGGTATATAAGCTTTAATTGTACCACATTTGTTTAAGAATAGAGACAATCAGGCAGTCAATGCCTAAATTTGTTTAATACAAACTTAAACACAAACTGACAGACTTTCGCATTTATATTATGAGTATACAAGATGGATGGATGGATGGATTTATAAATTTAAATCTAAGTTAAAATGTTAATTTATGTTATTGAATTGTTAATAAATCGGTCGATCTAAACATCTGATGTTTAAAATAATCATTTAAGTTTCATATTATTTGTTTGATACAAAAGATTTAAATTATTTCAATTCAATATTAGACTTTATTGTAATTTTCATATTCTATTACTAGCGGTTAAAATGAAAGCGATACATTGTTCGAAATAATATATATCATTGCCTGTTTATATAGGATAACTGACCACTGACGGAACTTTGATTATGTTTGTTCTAGGAATACTATTGTATGGAAATTAAGTTAGTATCTTTATATACATATAAATACACACTTATATTTTAATTGTAATATTTGAGTGTGTGTGTTGATTAAACATAGTATTTGCCAAAATCTCAATGTTTTTAACGAGCGAGATCATATCGTTTATATTATGATGTGATCTCATATAATTGGTACTACATGATTAATTAAAAACTATATAAGGTATTTGTTGGATTATTTAATATGTTATGCTGTTCGAGATCCGAATAAATAAATAAATATTATTTTTCATAACTGGTATATTATTTGCAAGAACTTTACTTTCGCATTGGTGAGTATATTTATCTTTTTCTTATCCCATTTTAAGTGGGTTCGGTATAACATAGTATAAACATGTTGTTTCATGATTTGGCTAGTTATTTTACGACCGGCCGTGTGCCTGAGGTCAACTTACCTTAGTCGCCTTTTACGACACCTCAGTAAGAAAGAAGATGGTCTATTCTAATAAGCCGGATACTACGGTGGTAAACATGCAATTTAAAAAAAACTGGATACCACATGGCGGATCAAGTTACCTTAGTCGCCTTTTACAATGAATAAAATATAAAACAAAAAGTTAAAGAAATTTTATATTAATTGTTTTTTCTTTAAATTCTATTATAATAGTCTTTATAGCGGTTTAGTCTTCATACAATACATCTCAGTACAGTTTAAAAAGTTTTATTACGAATATAAACCAACAACTTAAAACGTTAAATCAAAAGACACTTGCAAGAATAATGCCGTAAAAACTTGAAATTACACTTGGCCTATTGTTCTCGTCGGCGTCGGAGTGCTCTTACTGCTCGTACCAGACAATATGTATATATATACGTAACGCTTTACAATACGTGCGTTGTAATGTTTCCACACATAATACAGTCTAGTTTCATGTAACAGCTGGTTATTGTTCCATCGCTAGCTCCTGGGGCTAGAAGCTTGTTTTATGTTTAGAGTCCTGGTTACCTTGACTGAAATTGGACTGTATATTTCGACAGCCTATACCGACATTGTACTACGTACATAGGCATCCCAATAACGTAGAAATTTTGGTTAACTTTCAAAATCTAAATGATTATGATTGGCACACGCTATCAAAAATATTTGGATAAAAAAAAGAGAAAATGTATTTATTGAGAAATGTTTCCAAACGTTATAATAATTATATTTATCTATAGTCCGCGATAAAACAATTAGAAAATATGTATAATGAATATATAATAACTATCTGGGTGATCGAGCCTTGCTCTGGTACTTTTTTGAAAGATATAAAAATAAATCAATTAAAAAAGAAAGATAGCGCTGGGACTCTCAATCGCAGGTTTGAATTTTGGATTTGATTTTTTTTACTCCACCCGTTACCCATTGGGCTATAACAGCATTTGACAGCTAAAACATCATTTGCGTTTAATTCTACATTTTAGCATTTTTTCAATGACCAAAAACAGGGATAAAATGCCTTATTTTAATAAATAATGCTAGATCGATTTTCTCCCTCAAAGGCCCCCTACATGCTGGCATTAAAAAAACTAAATGTAAAGTTTACTATCTGTTTACGTAAACACAAAGTAACGCCTTAACGTAAATATAAATTACAAAAAGTTCTTTATTTAAACCGCGATATGGTACAATTTTAATATTTTTTTTATATAACATATGTCCTTAATTTTTGAAACTTAAAGACTAAGTCTCAAACTCTTTCTCTGCCTTTGCATTTAGAACAGGTCAGATTGTTTCAGTTTAATAGTTCTATCAATGACTATAAAATACTCAAGTCGCTCTCAATTATAATATGTTGTTTTTAATCCTGCATGTGTTAGGTATAAAAACGGATAGTCTACTACTTTTAACTATTACTACATTTAGCATTATATATATCGCCCCATCCGAAGGATGGGATTCTTAGGATGGAGCGATATTTCTCTTTTTGTAGCCGGCTCAGTAGAGTAGACCACCCTCATTTCTTACCGAACTATCGTAAAACGCGACTAAGGTAAGTTGATGTCAGGCAGCCATCCAGTCATAAAATAATTAGCAAAATTATGTGACAACATGTTTATAACATGTGCCGATCCCACTTAGAGTAGGATAAGGGCAGGAGAATGATGATATTTTTTATTTATTTTCATTTAAAGTGATGTAAAAACCTTCTATTGGTTGAGAAAGCTCAACGCAGTATTTCCTTTTCTCGCTTTAAATATTTTATACTAGAAAATATTCTATTAATTTTCTCAAGGCATAGAACGCTATCTCGCTACACCACGCATATGGCAAACTTACAATAACAAACCGAGTCGAAACGTTATAGTAACCCCACGATCTACTTAGCCGGCATTTATATTCATATCACCGTGTATTTACATTTCATCCCAAGAGAGGTTTCCGAGGGTTTGCCTTTTTACAAGGAATTTTTTGACTAAATGTATATATGTCGAAAGAGACTAATCAGTAAAATCTTTGATATTTCGGAGTAGCCATAATACGTAAAGGATAATTTATCATTATATTTATTTATTTATTTGTTTATTAATATTTATTTAGCTTTGGTTTAATTTCTTACATTTGTTTATGTCCTGATAGTACTTTTGTGGAATAAAAATTTTCATTTTCATAATGGTATAATTTTGTAATAACTGAATGAGAGATTAAAGAATACTCATGTTCGGCACAATAATTGGAATAAATAGGATGAACTATTTATCGTAGTAATTACATATTTTCGAGTTTTTTTTATCTAAATCGCTCTTTCCGAACGCTTTTAATCAAACTTTTATTTATTTATTTATTTATCCTTTATGCATACAGAAAAAACATTTAAAAAATATACATATATATAATAAGTACAAAAAAAAAACTTTATTTATGTATAGTTTAATAATATAAACAGTTTTTATTAAAAGATGTTAAATGTTTCTAACGCATTATTGTTATTTATGAATAAAACCATCAAGTTTTCAAAAGATTTTCTTGTACGTTCTTTGTATTCTTCTATAACTTGTGTTATGTAAGAAAATATGAACGTTGCATACAAATTTTAATATTACGAATAACCACTTGAAATATCTTCGAAAGAATGTTATATCAGAAAACAAATATGCGGTTCGATTTATTTGGTCTCAAGGGGCGTCCAATCTTCAAAGTATTCAATATTGCGAAATATCCAAGCAAATTATACCGACTAAAAATATTTATTTAATGCAAGCATTTTCTTTAAAACAGTTATATTTTGAGGTCAGTTTACGCTAGTTTAAGCATCTTTAACATGTGATTGTTAAGTTTTTAGGTATTTAATGATATTTATATAATTTTATAAATAAATAAATATATGGGACACTTACACACATGGTCGCTGTCCCCAATGTAAGTAACTTAATACTTGTGTTATGGGTGATAGACAACTGGTGAATATATGCGTATATAATGTTAAATACATATATACACCCAGGCGCAAAGAAGCAACAAATTTTTGGCCCTCGGCGGGAATCGAACCCATGACTCGCGAAACTGAAGGCAGGGTCACTACCAACTGCGCCAACGACCCAGTCAAAGTCAGTTATTATCAGGATGTTCTATTTACAACACTGATCTCTGACAACGTGTTAACACGTTACATATCGGATTCTGTACGAACGAACTTATTTTTACAGTGTCACCCTTTCAGACGTATTTAATGGTTATTAAAAAGAAAGAAATAAGAAACCATAGGTCGATACTCCCTTAATAGAAGATGGTGATAATGGATTTAAGGCAATATTAGTTACAGGGAAAACAACGTTACAAAAGCAATTTCGGCATCGCATATTGGCTATTAACTCGCGTTTGCGATGTTTTTAGGGTTCTGCTATAAAGACATTAAATTATAAATGGTTTCACGATACGGATATATTTTTCCAATACTCCCACGTTCTCTTAATTTCTCTTAATATATGTCGTATTTTATCTGCTTAATTTCAAAATGTAGATTTTGAAAATTGAAATACTTAAACCTACCATTTCTTTATTGTTGCAATAGTTTTTCAGTTTTTATATCAATGTTTCAAATAATTAATAGAATTAGGCGTACTTTGCGAAGATACATAATAGAAATGTAATAATAAAACATAAAAAATCTATCATAAAAATCTAAAGTTAAGAGAGGTGTTACTAGCATTAATTTCTTTGTAAGGTTTCGGGTCTGAATATTCGACAGCAACAAAACCTGAGCTTCCGGATTTTTCCAGAAATCGTTAAAAAACTGTAATAAAAAGAAGAATAAATCAAGTTTCTCTTACCAATAGCTGAATTTGAAATATTCTATGCTAACTTACGGTCATCCTAAATGTTCCCAACTCAATTTTCCTACAGAGATATGGCGAGTTAGCAAATCGTCAGCACACCTGTGCATGAATAACGTTTCTCAATTTTCCTCTAATACCTCTAATAAATTTAAGAAATGTAGGGAAGATGTCCATTTATCTTTTATTGTTGATAATGGAAAATAGCTATTGCCTGATGGTCCTACGTTAAAAACATGTCTTAGGAATGTTTTTGCCTAAAAAAGGTTTTATGAACATTAATCATTTTCCTGCCCTTATCCCACTGTAAGTAGGGTCGGCACAGCATGTCATAAGCATGCTGTCACATGATTTGGCTACGTGTTTTACGTCTGTCTGACGTCCACTCACCTTTGTAGTATATTAAGATACCTCGGTAACAGATGAGGGCGGTCTTTTTTACTCAGCTGGATTGATATCCAAAATATAAAAGGCGACTAAAAAACTTTTTTAGTCGCCTTTTACCCACCTTGGTAAGAGATGAGGGTGGTCTTTTATCCTCAGACGGATACCACACAGCAGGTCGACTTTCTTTAGTCGCCTTTTACGACACCTCGGTAAGAAATAAGGGAGGTCGCATACCACACGGCTGGATGTTATGATCATTATTGAAGAATTTTAGAGCTATTTCAGCATATAATTCTATATGACATTTATCCAACGTATCCCGAAATTTGAAGGCTTTGTTCATTAGTCAGATAACATGTGAATTAATTTGAACACGTTAACGTGAATTATTTTACACATGCGACATTTCGTTCATTACATTTTAGCCAATGCGGAGTTTGTGAATAATTAAAATTGTTGAAATGTATGTGCGGACGTTGACCGCATAATTTTAATACGTGCCCCATTACAGCCATAAATAATAGTTTACCATTTCAGATTATTGGATTACGTAGCGGATTACTGGAAAAATTTCATCAATAATTTCAAATTATTCCAGTATATCGATAATACATTTCCAAGATTTATTGTGAAACTGGTCTCGGTAGAGTAAGGGCAACTACCATTTATTTGGATTTTTTATTTTAAAATTGAATTTTTTTTTATATGTGTCATACATTTATAAACGTGTATTTTCATGCATATTTAGTCACTCTTGAATTGAATTTCATAGTTATTTATATGAAATAAACTATAAAAATTTAATATATTATGTGTATAGTCTAACCAGTCTATCCTTCGTGAATTAAAAATAAAGGATAGGCTATCCGCTATTTGCCTTCGAAGAGTTATGGAGTTCTTTGGACACATCGCCCGGAAAGAAGGCCATAACTTGGAGAAGCTCTTGGTCACCGGCAAAGTGGATGGAAAACGGCCAAGAGGACGCAGCCCCACTAGATCGTTTGACCAGATCCGTGCCACACTGGACTCCAAACTACATGATGCACTCCACATGGCCAAGAACAGAGGAACATGGAAGGAAGTCCTTCGCTAGAAAGTCTGCTTCCTAATCGTAGGGATCACGACTCTCAGTAATGAGGAATGCGACGCGAGGAGGAGGAGTATATAGTATGCATGTAAGAGCAACATTACAAACCACTTGTAGCTTAATTAAATCTAATTGATCCTTGATGACTCAAAAGAGCTTGTAAAAGTGCTTGCTCGACACAGGATTTTATCTATCTATTAATTTTTTTTTCTAACTTTTGCCATATTAGGAAAAAAATCGTGTATCAATCTTATATTTATTTATTTTCTGAAAGCCGTCTTAACATATAGCAAATCACTTGGGAAAGACAACATTTTACTAAAATTTTTGAACATTGGTTTTGAATGTCTATTGAAAATTACCATCAAAAAGAAAAACAGTTAAAATAACTTTATGATACAGGATATACGACAACATGAGATCGTTACCAAAATACCTCGTTTGGCCCATTAATCAAAGGTATCACGCGTTTTTTACTACCAAAGGGTGCGTTTCAATGGCACCCCTTCCAAATATTGGTTTTTGTCCTAACGTCCAGTAAGAGCAAACTCGTGTTTTTCCATTCATAATACGCGCACGTTCTCGATATCTTAGCGCGGAAGGCTTCACTATAGTGCTTTATATCACAACGTCATTAAGCTCTGGTTATAAAGTGAGGGAATGACAAAACAGGAATTAATTTCAGATATGTCGTACGGTACGTTGAACACCCTTATGTGGACACACTGCTATAAAAAATGACGAGTATTTATTTTGGATACATACAAGAAGAATAAATAATTTTGCCTAAATATACCCTATAATTAGGCAAAATTATTTATTCTATATATATAGCCACTTTTTTATCATTATTTTTGTATTAGGCGAAAGTAAAATTGCTCATACAAATGAAATTTTTAAATTTTAGTATAAAAATCAAGATGTAAGAGCTAAGGGCAATCGAAGTCAAATCTTCTAAGACTTGCCTGATAAAGAAAATAATTCAAAATATAATATCAAAATATGCCAATATAAAAATTGTTTTATAGAAATGTAAATAATTTATTGAACTTTTTTATAACATTACTCACCATAAATATGAATTATCTACCGCTGGCTCAGACTTTTTTAACTCTCAGAACCTAGAGTAAAGCGTTCTTTACTACACTTAATAAAATGTCAATGTTTTACTACAATACCTTGTTTATTCGATATTAGAATGAGCAGAATAAGGTAATTCTTAATAATAAGTTACAGACGCACTAACTTGGTTACTAACATACCAGACAAATCTCTTTGTTTGATTTTTATAATAATTGTATTTCTTTAGATGAAATAAAAAAAAACAAAATTTATAATTCTAGGAATGTGCCGCTTTCAAGAATTGCGGCATTGCGCGCTATCCTGATAAAAACATTGCATATAAATAAATCGAGTTCAACAGTTTCCTAAACAACGAACCAATGTGTCAGCAGTAAGTGCGACAATAGCACCCTCTGCGTGGATTTTAAGGAAATTTGCTTAATTATATCTCCCTAACCATAGCTTTTGGCTTATTTATCAATCAATCTTTGATCATAGCGATAACCACACCTTTACACGAAGGCTAACTACTGTTGATTCACTTTATTTAATGCATTTCAGTTATTATCCAATAATGGTTACAGGAATTAAAATATTAAAATATGGCTTTTTGATTTTGCAAATGGATTATTTTATGTACCTAGTTTTGAACTTTTAACCAACTACGCAAAAAGGTGTTATAATTTTCACTTATCTGTCTGTGACATCATCGCTCCCAACTATATGAATTAAGAATTTTTTTGATCAAGCTCTGTCTTAAGTTTACTTCTTACTAATGTGTGAGAGCAAAGCGTGGATTTCCGGTAACAACATTTATTCAATATTCAAAATTAGGAACATGTTATTGTATTTAATTAATAAAACTGTAATTATACAAATAATCACATCATTTGTGGGTGTATATTTGTATTTAAGTATTTATTTAAAAAATATATAAGTATATTCACCAGTTTTCTGTCTACCATAACACAAGTATTAAGTTACTTATTTTGGGGACGGACGACCGTGTGTGTAAGTGCCCCATATATTTATTTATTTATTTTAATTTTAAGTTGTTTATTTTCTATATCATAAATATTGATTTCCTAACTACTACAAAGTACATAGTATATAAATTAGTCTTTAGATGATGTTTAACTTTAAAATCTATATATAGCCTACTATGTTAAATTGGTTAAGTTAGCTTTATATGTTTTTAACAGTTTTGAATAAAAAAACTTCTCTACTAACTAGCTTCTCATTCATTAGCTTAGCATTCCAAATAGCTCGGTATAATATTAAGATAATAAATTACAAATACGTAATAGAATTTTTGGATTGATACGTTTTTCATCCAACTTTAACGCATTTCCCCACATGGTAATGGAAAATTGGCTAGAAACGCGCAATCTGTATGAGAAATGTTGCTATAAATTTGAAATATCTTACCGCTTCCAACCTCTAGGCCCTTTTGACATAAGGAACTAAACATTACTTACTGTAATGGAAAATATATGAAGGTTTCGTCGATATTTTAGATAGTGTTACTATTATAAAAAAGGAATAAGAAGTTGTACTGGTATACCTAAGTGTATTTTTTTTGTAATCACGCGATCCTTTATTACACACGCACAACGTTTTTAAAATTGCATTTGTTGTGAAATAAAACTTTTAAATAAAAACCAAAGTAGTTACCTAAGTGTGTTTTCATACAACATCAGAGAACTGGTTAATAATATTAATATTAAGATAACTATTTCAATAATAATCAAGTCAGTAGAAATAGTTTCGGTCAACGAAATTTTATTCTTTAAAATGTAATTCTTAAAAATGACGTGATTCTGCCCTTATCCCACTCTAAATGGGGTCGGCACAACATGTTTAAACATGTTGTTAAATGATTTGGCTACGTATTTTACGACTGGTCGCCTGACCGACGTCAACTTACTTTAGTCGTATTTTACGACAACTGGATAAGACAAAGGGTGGTCGATTCTACTCAACGGAATATCACAGGGTGAGTTAACTTGCCAATCTTCTCAAAATCATCCGTCCCTTGGTAGATAATCTACTAATCATTTTTTGATTAAACGACAACTTTAAGATGGTTTAATGTTTCATACCTAATTGTCTGATATTCATAATTTCTACCATTAGCAGGCAAAACACTATACATAGGAATCATTTGTTGCTGCCGAAGCCGAAATAAGGCGCTGCCTTACTCTGTAGTATTGAAGATGACTAGATAAGTAAGTCATGTACTCGTATTTTGAAGAACCGATTGACATTGGTATTGTGTTTGAGTAGCCCCGTATCAGAAAAGGCAGTGTTAGGCCCTCCAAGAGGTGAGACCCATAAAGTTGCAAGGAGCCAAGAGATGAAAAATGATCTGGCGAGATGAAATATCCATTGAATAGATAGTAGCAGTTGACATCCATTGAATATTGAATGACTAGCCTGTTGTCGCAGTTGGCAGTAATCCTGCCTTTAGCACCAGGGGTCGCGGGATCGATTCCCGCTTAGCCAACATTTTCTGTTTACAAGTTGTTGGTTCTTTGAGTCTGGGTGTATATATCTTTATTTATCCACCAGTTTTCTGTCACCCATAACACAAGTTGAAAGCTTTGATGAAAGCTGTGATGGCCTAGCGGTGCGACCGTGTGAATCTCTAGACATGATCATGGGTTCAAACCCGGGCAGACACCAATGAGTTTTTCTATTAAAACTTATGTGTCTAATTGATAATTGCAATTTATCACACGCTTTTCGGTGAAGGAAAACATCGTGAGGAAACCTGCATTTCTCCAGAGAATTCTGGAGATATGTGTAACCTACCAATCCGCATTGGAGCAGCGTGGTAGGTCTTAGCTCCAACCCTTCTCTCCATAAATGGAGAGAGGAGGCCTATGCCCAGCAGTGGGATAGTAACAGGCCGTTACTTACATAGCACAAGTATTAAATTACTTTGCTTGACCGTGTGTAAGTGTCCCATACATTTAAATTTTAAGAGAAGGAAGTTCTAACGCGTCTCTTTAGTTAATGGTCCCTGTATTTAGTCTTCCTTGTCTGAACTTTTCACAGTTTGGTCTGTTTATCGGGCTTTTGGAACGACTTACGCCCAAAGTGGAAGTTGAAAAGCACTAAATGCTGACCACAACTTTATCACTGTAACACTGTACGTGTAAACGTATAATGCACTCAATATATGTATATAGAATAATTTGTTGTTTTTTTCTTAACATATAACATGTTCATGGTATTTTAACTAAGTATAAGACATAAAAATTCATCATCCTCCTGCCCTTATCCCACTTTAAGTGGGGGTCGGCACAACATGGTATAAACGTGTTTTCACATGATTTGGCTACGTATTTTACGAACCGCCAGCTGCCGGAAGTCAACTTACTTTATTCATATTTTACATGTCAGTAAGAAAGCGAGTGGTCTTTTCTACTCAACCGGATACTACGCGGTAACTTACCTTAGTCGCCTTTTACGACACCTCGGTAAGAAATAAAGGGAGAAATCTATTCTACTCAGCTGGATACCATGTGGCATATAAGATATAAAAACGAATAAAATAAAACTTTACATAAAAGTATGGTGACTATTTTCTTCTTTAATGCTCTACAAAAATATTTTCACGATTTCAATATTATTGTCCATAGGCGCGTAATGATTTTTGCCTTTTCGTAATGTTTCCTTTGCCTTTGTTTTTGGTCTAATATGCCAATGGTAACAAACAGAAAAACTAAAAGTAAAGACAAAGGACTAAATCCTTTGTCTACGATAAATACTAAAAATATTTTTAATTTATGTTTGCGTTTTTACGTGAATGTATTGCGCCTAGTATCTTTGAGGTCTTTGACCCTAGTATGTTGTATAGGTCACACACGAAATAATAATAAAGCAAACGTTTTTGCCATGTTTTGGCGAATATCATGTTACAAAATTTGTATGAGTACAAGTCACGAACGCTGTAAGCCGAGCTCTACGCTTACATGCTAAGCAAAAATTAAAACAAGTAATTATTGAGTGGCAGATAAATCCACCACAGACTATGTAATTATTTATTTTAAACTGAAATAATTCAATAATGTAATGAATTAAAGAGTTAAGGATTATTTGACAATTTTTGTAGAGTATATAAATAATTTAATACATTAATATCTGGGTGACCGAGCTTCGCCGGTAATTTTTTACAAAAAAAAAAAAAAACTTAAAAAAAAGAAAATACAATTAATTAGTTCGGGATCGATCCTTGGCATTCACATTTCTCGAGGCTGCCCGTTAACCGAATAAGCTACGCCGACTTGACAGTTGATGGCGAAAATTCAATTCAATATAAATGTTAGTGTTTTTTAATGCCCAAAAACAGGGATTAAACAATATTTTTTTACATAAAACCTAGCTAGATCAATTTTTCTCCCCCAAAACCTCCTACATGCTGAATTTCAGGAAAATCGTTGGAGCTGTTTCCAAGATTCGGAATATATATATATATATATATATATATACAAGATTAACTCATTTAAATTTTAAAGATATAAGAAGTTCAGTCTCGTAGTCATCAGAAAAGAATATATCCGTAGTATAGAACTTAAAACTGATTTCCTTTAGAACTGCCTTTTATAGAGAACTAGCGGCCTGCCCCTGCTTCGCACGGGTATAAAATATATATCCCATGTCAGTCACTGTAAAAAAAATGATTAAAATTGATCCAGTTGTTTTGATTTATTCATTACTGCCCGTGACCGTAGCGTTCAATTTGGAGAAAAACAATTTCCTTTCCCTGTACCAAGAAGATTTCCTGCTATCTTTGGAATATCTAAATTCATATAGTACATTATTACTTATTTACTTTTATATTTTCCCTATGTATTTTATTTTTACAATTAATTTCAGAATGTCTTTAAACAAACTCTTAAAGAGAGCAAAGAGAAAGAGCGACATCGCTGCTAAAGTCGAAGTGTTATAGGGCGAAGCGCGGCGTCCTCACGGCATTTTAAATCTGTAATATCTCCGAAAATGTTCACTTAAATTACATGCTGTAAACGGCCATATTGATCTATATTAAATCAATAATTTATTTAATAATTTATTCAATAATTGGATAAGGATTAATGCTGTATTGTATAAGAATTGCTTCAAAAATAAGGCATTATTTTTCGTAAAAAGTAAATGACAAAAAATGCTTTAGTGGGTTATCCATAAGCGATAGACATATACTATCGCGGACTTTTCTGTAGACCTTTTCAATGTGTACAAATACTTAGTACATTATTTTGATAAATCTCGTAGGGTTTAGCCTGCGTTTGCAATGTAAGCGGAAAAAATGTAATTATTTACGACATCACATTAGAAACCTCAAAAATTACAGTATTGAATGTTATTATACGTACAAACCTTCCTCTGGAATCACTCTATCTATTAAAAAAAACCGCATCAAAATCTGTTGCGTAGTTTTAAAGGTTTATGCATACATAGGGAAATATGGACTTTGTTTTATAATATGTAGTGATAGTGATTGTTATTTTCCTCGCTAGAGAGCTCCGATCATAAATGCGTCCGATCGCTGCTAAATTCAAATGGTTAAAGGGCGAACCGCGTTTTTTTTTTCGAATTTGACTAAAGCTGTTAGCCCTAATGGCTTTGACAGCGTCACCGGTAAGACGGGCTAGCGCGGAAGCATCGCCGAGAGGCGAACCGCGACCTCCGACGCGCTATTTATAGGCTCGCGGCGCGGCCCCTGCATTTTAAATCTGTAATATCTTCGAAACTGTTTATTTAAATTACATGCTGTGATGGGTCATATTGATCAATATTAAATAAACAATTTATTTAAGGTACTTAATTGGATAAGGATTAATGCTGTATTGTATAAGAATTGCTTCAAAAATAAGGCATTATTTTTCTTAAAAAGTAAACGACAAAAAATGCTTTAGTGGGTTATCCATAAGCGATAGACATATACCATCGCGGACTTTTCTGTAGACCTTTTCAAGATGTACAAATACTTAGTACATTATTCTGATAAATATCGTAGGGTTTAGCCTGCGTTTGCAATGTAAGCGGAAAAAAATGTATTTATTTACAGAAACCTCAAAGATTACATTATTTCTCTACTTCGTATTGAATGTTATTATACGTACAAACCTTCCTCTGGAATCACTCTATCTATTAAAAAAAACCGCATCAAAATCTGTTGCGTAGTTTTAAAGTTTTATGCATACATAGGGAAATATGGACTTTGTTTTATAATAATGTAGTGATAGTGATTGTTATTTTCCTCGTTAGAGAGCTCCGATCATAAATGCGTCCGATCGCTGCTAAATTCAAATGGTTAAAGGGCGAACCGCGTTTTTTTTTCGAATTTGACTAATGCTGTTAGCCCTAATGGCTTTGACAGCGTCACCGATAAGACGGGCGAGAGCGGAAGCATCGCCGAGAGGCGAACCGCGACCTCCGACGCGCTATTTATAGGCTCGCGGCGCGGCCCCTGCATTTTAAATCTGTAATATCTTCGAAACTGTTTATTTAAATTACATGCTGTGATGGGTCATATTGATCAATATTAAATAAACAATATATTTAAGGTTCTTAATTGGATAAGGATTAATGCTGTATTGTATAAAAATTGCTTTGAACATAAGGCATCATTTTTCGTAAAAAGTAAATGACAAAAACTGCTATTGTGGGTCATCCATAAGAGATAGACATATACTATTGCGGACTTTTCTGTAGACCTTTTCATGGTGTACAAATACTTAGTACATCATTTTGATAAATCTCGTAGGGTTTAGCCTGCGTTTGCAATGTAAGCGGAAAAAAATGTAATTATTTACGACATCACATTAGAAACCTCAAAAATTACAGTATTTCTCTACTCCATATTGAATATTATTAGACATGTAAACCTTCTTCTAAAATCACTCTATCTATTAAAAAAAAAACCGCATCAAAATCTGTTGCATAGTTTTAAAGATTGAAGCATACACAGGGATATACAGACATAGGGACAGACAGAGAATGCGACTTTGTTTTATACTATGTAGTGATATTATTTATTTTTACAATTGATTAGACAATGTCTTTACATACAACATTCATAGCTTTCTTATCATTAGACAATATAAACTTGAAAGACGGACATTTAGTTGCGCCTCCGGTCGCTGCTAAATTCGAAGTGCTTATAGGTCTAAGCGCGGCCTCCTCGCAGGATTTTCAATCTGCCCGTGGCCCGCAAGAGTTAAATTTGGAGAAAAACAATTCAATTCATATAGTACATGTTTGCGTATTTATTTTTAAATTTTTCCCCATGTATTTTATTTTTACAATTAATTAAAGAATGTCTATAAACAAACTCTTGAAAGAACGACATCGCTGCTAAAGTCGAAGTATTATAGGGCGAAGCGCGGCGTCCTCACGGCATTTTAAATCTGTAATATCTCCGAAAATGTTCACTTAAATTACATGCTGTAAAGAGCAATATTGATCTATATTAAATCAACAATTTATTTAAGGTACTCAATTGGATAAGGATTAATGCTGTATTGTATAAAAATTGCTTTGAACATAAGGCATCATTTTTCGTAAAAAGTAAATGAAAAAAACTGCTATTGTGGGTTATCCATAGGAGATAGATATAGATAGATAGATAGATAGATAGAATACTCTTTATTGTACACCACAACATTTACAATAGTATTAAGTAAAAGAATCACAATATAATCTGCGGGATACAGTGAGGCGGCCTTATCGCTAACAAGCGATCTCTTCCAGGCAACCTTTGGGCTAGAGAACTTCACAACTCAAGGAAAGAAGGTAGGGTGGTGCAAGAACTATATATACAAATACATATTACATATTTAAAATAAATATATACAAATATAAAATTATATATATATATATATTCATATATAAAAACATTACACATATACCATAATAAATACAAAATATATATCATATACATAAATACATATATGCATCAGGATTAAGCAAGATCGTCCTAAGCAGATAGTGACAGAAAGTAGTTTTTAAGCATTCTTTTAAAACTGCATAAAGATTTAGCTTCCCTTATAGCTAGTGGTAAAGAATTCCAAAGTTGAACCGCTCTGACATTAAAGGAGCGTCCAAAAAAGGATGTCTTGTGGGAAGGCAATACGAGGTTTAGCCTCCGAGCGGATCTTACTGCATTGACTCGAGGTCTTAAAAACTCGAACTTATATTTTAAGTAGGGAGGTGCTGTTGGGTGGAATAACACACAGTACAGAAGAGAAAGTGTTTGCAAGTCCCGGCGAAAGCGGATGGGCAACCACTTGAGCTTGACACGAAATTCTGAAACATGGTCATATTTGCGTAATCCAAATATAAACCGAATAGCGAGATTTTGTAAACGCTCAAGTTTGTTTAACTGGTCCTTGGTCAAATCAGGATAGCTTGCGCTTGCATAGTCAAGAATTGGTAATAGTAATGATTGTGCTAGCATAATTTTGGTAGGAATGGGAAGGAAAGCACCCAATCGCCTAAGACAACCGATTGCTCCAAATGTTTTCCTGCCAATTTCTTTCACCTGCTGCGACCAAGACAGAGTTCTATCAATGTGTACGCCAAGGCTTTTAACTGTTAAGCTGTATGGAATTGTTATTCCATCAAATTTAATCGGTGGTACATTAATGGAGTCAAGCCTCGAAATCAAACTCCTACTGCCAATAATAATAGCCTGTGACTTACCAGGATTAATTTTAAGTCCAAAAGACTTACACCAATCGCGGACCGCAATCAGATCATTATTACTGGCAGCAACAGCTGAAGCAATATCTTCAAGAGTCGACTGGTTATAAATTTGGATATCATCTGCATACATGTGGTAGAGAGAAGTAAGTTTTGGAGTAATCGAATTGATGAAGAGAGCAAACAAGAGAGGTGACAACACGCCGCCTTGAGGTACACCAGCTCGGACATCACACCATGACGAGAACTTATCGTCAACGCGAACACGCTACTGGCGACCTCGAAGGTAGCTTTGAAACCAACCAACTACGAATGGAGAAATGTTTATAGAACGCAACACACTCAACAGTATGTCAGGATTCACAGTATTGAATGCATTACTAAAATCTAGCAATGTCAGCACTGTGAGCTGCCTGTTATCCATTGCCCGCCGAATGTCATCAGTTACTTTAATTAGCGATGTAACCGTGCTATGACCAGGACGGAAGCCAGATTGCAGAGGATTGAGAATATTAAATTTGTTCAGGAATACAAGGAGCTGTTGATGGATAAGTTTTTCGAGAATTTTGGATAAGAAAGGCAAGATAGATATAGGACGGAAATCACCCAAGATCTTGGCATTAGGTTTTTTGGGAATTGGAGTAACTTGGGCTTTTTTCCATAGATCAGGGACTTCACCACAGGATATAGACTCATTAAGGATATATGTTAAGACAGGACAAATTATATCTAGGATAGGAATGATCATATTACGGCTAATGCAGTCAGAACCGATGGCATTCGATTGGATGGACAATACGCACTTTTCAACATCGCATTCAGTGAATTGGCTAAAAACAAACGGTGGATAATCTGGAGTTGCTAATAATGAAAGATAATTCATAGTACGCAGTCTTTCGACGTCACTCATTGCGTCAGAATCAGAAAAATGTTTATTTAAGTGCTCCATATCAACAGAGGTACAAGGAGATGAATTGCGACACGATTTACCAACTCCGAGTGATTGAAGAAATTTCCAGACTTTAGCTGGGTCGCCGTTCTCGACAGATTTGTGGATATGTCGTCGTTGTGCATCCCTACACGATGTATTGCAGTGATTCCTTATTTTAATATATTTTAATCGATTTTTCTCCGAGCTATCTGTTTTATATTTACATTTAGCTTTGTTTTTCTTCTCTATAAGAACCTTCAACTCTTTTGTCAACCAAGGCGCTGGTAAATGCCTCACCTTAAAGAGTTTTATGGGCGCATGGATGTCGTATAATTTTGTTATAAGCGAGTTAAAAGTGCAGACTTTTGTATCTATAGTACTTGCATTGGTCACAGCAGTCCAATCAATTCCCATTGCATCTTCACGAAGACGACTAACATCCATTCCTCCAAAATTACGCTGCAGAAATGTTCTGGATTTTAGTTTAGGAGGACGTATTTTATATGATAGATAAATGAGATCATGGTAAGAAAAGGCATCAGCCGTAAACTGACCATGTTTGGAAACAAATTCAGGGGAGGAAACCATAATAAGGTCAAGAAGCGTTGGGACAGAGTTAGGATAATAGTGAGTTGCAGATAGTGGCAGAACATGAAGATCACAAGAATCAACTAGTGATAAAAGTGCATTGCTCCGGGTATCACCTTTAAGCAAGCACGTGTTAAAATCTCCCATTATTATTGAGTGTTGATAAAGTGGAATCAAACTTTCTAACAAGCTCTCAAACGAAGCCAAGAAGTTGATTAGTAGAGATGGAGAGTAGAACACGCCAAGCAAGATTTTTGTATGGGACAGGGTAACTTCTATACATAGATGTTCAGCCGCATCAGCAGGCGATGGCTGAGTGGACGAGCATATTATAGAATAGGGAATACACGACCGTAAGTAGATCGCCACACCGCCGCCTCCCCTACCAACACGATCATTGCGAATAAGGTGAAAACCGGGCAATGCATAAGACGTGGAAGGTAAACAGGGCTTGAGCCACGATTCAGACACTAAAATTGCATGAATATTGCGTGACTCAAACGATGCAAGCATATCGGGATAATGAGCCGGGATACTTTGCGCATTTATGTGGATAGCATTGAAATTTTTCACACAGTCAGGGAAGCAAGAACTAAGGGTATAATTAAGCGGGAGGAATGTTGTACTGTGGTCACTGCATGTAGACGACGATTCATGACTAGAGGACAAACTTAAAAGAGTTTCACTATCTGTACTATCATTAAGAAGCATTAAATATATTAATATTATCTACTTAAAGTATAAAATAATAATAATAAAGTATATATATAAAAGAAAAGGTGTTTAAATAATATAAGACTTAAAAAAGTACTTAAGAGGTTAAACTCTCTAAACCCGCCAGCAGTGGAAGAATCAATGTGTAGAAATTAATGTACACAGTATATCGCACACAATCAAAATAAAGACAACACCATACTATTGTATGGTGTTGTCTTTATTTTTTTTTTTATATGTCTGGTGGTAAAATTGCGCCGAAATGTTACGTCAATAATTGTTAAATTACACGAAAGGATAAGATTCTAAACTAACTTAATTTGACACTCGTAGGTCCGAAAGGGCTAGAATCTACATACAATTAAATAAAGATAATGTTGAGTACTAGTGTCACTTGTCAATTTAACAATTTAGCAAAGTGATATATATCAATATTTTGAACTAGATTTATGCTAATAGTAGGTACTTTACAGCTTATAAATTTAGAAAAAGATAAATATGGGAAAGTTCAATTGGCTATAAGAAAACAAATGAAAATAAGATAATGGCACCAAAAACACATAAATAATCAACATAACAATTAACCGACATCATTATTCATCTTCTAAAGGCCGTTCTTTTTGACCTTTGATGAGAGTCTTTCGTGGACTTAGCTGCTTTAACAGGCTCCGCTACAGCTGGAACAACGGAGGTTGAAGGGACGTCGGCTCGAGGTGTAGAAATGGCTTTCAATTCTGTTAAGGTAGCTATTCGGTGCCGAGTACCATCTGGGCCTATAACAACTATAATACCGTCTCTAGACCAGCACTTTGTCACACCAAAACACTCACGGGCAGCGAGGAATGTTTCATGACGCCGCTTAGTCAAGAACTCAGAGATTGTGATACCAGTTCCCTTCAAAGATGTCTTCGAAAACCAGACTTTATCCCGAAATGAGACATCCTTAAACTTAACAAGAATAGCTCTAGGTTTCTCAGTACCAGGCCGACCCATTCGGTGAGAGCGACTTATGTTATCTAATGTTATATTTATTTTCAACTTGTCTGATAGAACCTTGGCCACACTCATACTGGTATCTTCTTTCTTGTCTTCAGCTACTCCATGGATCAATATAATCTTTCTCCTTGTTCGCATCTCAAGCTCATCCTGCTGCCTTGAGAGGAGCTCAACTTGAAGTTGGAGATTTTCAAGCGCAGTCAAAACAAATGACCGGAAGGAATTAAATTGAGCATTTATATTGGACATAGGACTTGTAGCAGGGATTGCTGTTCTTAGCTCATTATGAAAGTCCATCATTTTGCTATTAAAATGTTCTGTCAATTCATTCAGTGTGTTTTTAATTGACTCCATTTTGATGTGATTAAGTAGTGAGATGACTTACAGTTATTTCTGTGTACAAATTCTTGTGGAGTTGTCTGACAGGTTTAGATAAATCACAGGTACATTTATTGAATAATTAACTCAGTTTTAATAGTTATTTTTAAATTAATATGCACAGTGAAAATTTTGACAGCCTATCAGTTACACTCCTACCCTCCCCATCGCGGACTTTTCTGTAGACCTTTTCAATGTGTACAAATACTTAGTACATCATTTTGATAAATCTCGTAGGGTTTAGCCTGCGTTTGCAATGTAAGCGGAAAAAATTTAATTATTTACAGAAACCTCAAATATTACAGTATTTCTCTACTTCGTATTGAATGTTATTATACGTACAAACCTTCCTCTGGAATCACTCTATCTATTAAAAAAAACTGCATCAAAATCGGTTGCGTAGTTTTAAAGTTTTATGCGTACATACGGAAATATGGACTTTGTTTTATAATATGTAGTGATGACATTTAAATAGATTACTTCTTCCATGGCCACATGACGCGAAAATCACTGAAAGAAAACTACACCAACTTAAAAGGAAAAGAGAAATAATGACAAAGAGACAAATTTAACATTAAACGTGTTTTAGGTATGCAAGTTTTGATTTGGATGAATACAGATGCACTTCTAAACATACCCTTTAACTTAACATTCAAAAATATTAAGATTCCAATTAGAGTGGCCCTCACAACCTGTATTGTTTCTACTTCACGTTGGTTATATAATAACTATTCGGTTATTGCGTCACGTGCCCGACACGTGCCTTGTGGAGAACATGTCATTAGCTTGACGACGTGACTCGAGGGAGCTTTTTGTACTGATTTTTATGTACCATACAAAATCGAGTACAAGCATTTATTTCTTATTTCTTTAATCTTGTTAATGTACTTCAGACTTCACTTACGCCGTGTGGTATCCGGCTGATTAGAATAGTGCCACCCTCTTTTCTTACCGAGGTGTCGTAAAAGGCGACTAAGGTAAGTCGACCCGCCATGTGGTATCCGGCTGAATAGAATAGTACCACCCTCATTTCTTACCGAGGTGTCGTAAAAGGCAACTAAGGTAAGGTGACCCACCGTGTGGCATCCGGTTTAGTAGAATAGACCACCCTTTTCTTACCGAGGTGTCGTAAAATACGACTGAGGTAAGTTGACGTCAGGCAGGCGGCCGGTCGTAAAACCGCAGCCAAATCATGTGACAGCATGCTTATAACATGTTGTGCCGACCCCACTTAGTGTGGAATAAGGACAGGAAGATGATGTACTTCAGAAACGAGTTTTACAAAAAATAATGAATTATTTTGCGAAAATTCACGATAAATGTGTTGAGATTGTGGTGGTGAATGTGTGCAGAGCCAGTAGCATAGTAATGTTTCTTTCTTTAAAAAAAGTGAATTAACTATTATTATCTCGAGAAAAGGCCTCTTCACACTTTCTATATCGTCATAGTTTACTTATAGTCAAATAAAATTTAATTATATCCACTGATTACCCAGAATAGGCGAAAACTATTAAATATTTACTTCGGTAGATGATGTATGACCATCTTGATACAAACAATTATACTTACATGCCCTGTATAATTACCACTAACACCATAGAGTCTGTAATAGGGGTCGCATATCGTATCTATCAGTGACACGATGGCAATCCATGATGGAATCCAATCTATCGTGTCACCTGAAAATCTTGATTAATTACTCGATGTCCCCTATTTATTTGCGATCGTCAATTAAAAAAGTACGTTTATTATTAGATCACTTTTAGTGATAAGACCGTCTTTGCACTCTTATATGTTATTATTAAGCTGTGGTAGCCCAGCGGTAATACCGTGCGGCTCTTTCGAGGAGGTCACGGGTTCAAACCCGGGCAGACACCAATGAGTTTTTCTGTTAAAACTTATGTGTCTAATTGATAATTGCAATTTATCACACGCTTTTCGGTGAAGGAGAACATCGTGAGGAAACCTGCATATCTCTAGAGAAATCTGGAGATATGTGTAACCTACCAATCGGCATTGGAGCAGCGTGGTAGGTCTTAGCTCCAAATCTTCTCTCCAAAAACGGCCTATCAAACGGAGAGGAGGCCTATTCTCAGCAGTGGGATAGTAACAGGCCGCTACTTACTTATGTTCTTATTTATCTTGTTTATGTTTATTGTTTACTTGGTGTGCAATAAATAGTTATTAATCTATTCATTCATTCATTAGGGAAAATATAATTCTATGGTGACCTACATGTTTCATATTTTTTTTAAACAGGGATGCAATTTCATTGTTCTGTGCGTGTGTATTACTTACTTTGACAATGAGGTGAATATTAAATTTTTTTAAATATTACCCCCATATTTATTTTCTCTTTCGTATCCTAGACACATCATAAAACACTAAAACAGCAAATAATATTAGTCTTATCAATATGACCACAAATTTTTAACCATAAACCAAAGAGTATATACTCGTACGTGTAATGATTTAGATTAATTTATCTAATAGTAATCTTATGTATTATTTTTTTTAAATATTATCATTCTGCACTCTTTACCTATAAATACTATAACTGTGCCAAATTTCATACTCCTCCATCCGCGTAGTTTTTGTAAAAAGAATTCAAAGTTTTTGCTTCACGTCCAGCTAAGGAGAATAGACCACCCTAATTTCTTACCGAGGTGTCGTAAAAAGTGACTAAGGTAAATTGATCCACTAGAATAGATCACCCTCATATTTACTGAGGTGTCGTAAAAGACGACTAAGTTAAGTTGATGTCAGGCAGGCGGCCGGTTGTAAAATACCTAGCTAAATCATGTAACAACATGATTATTACATTTTGGTTCGACCCTACTTAGAGTGAGAGAATGGTGATGATGATGTATTAATTTATAGATAATATTAGAGAGAAGAGATAGAGTTGAGGTTTGATTAAAAATTTATACTCTTAAACTAACATTAACAGATTCATGCATGGATCGAAATAACCCTTTATTCACTTAATAAATAAAACATTTCGGATCGTTCCGCAGACGGGAAAGTACGTCATAAATATTACAGTTATCTAGAGTCATGTGGAAATTACCTTTAATAACAGATTCGCTGTTTGCCTAAAGATAGTTTTTCATCTGGCAGACTTAATGCTCGATTAACACACCATAACGGTCAAGCGGAAGTTTGGACGCCATGTTGCCGCGAGATAGCGGAAATATATCGCCGGATGTCGGTAGCCATTATTCAGGAAAGGAGCTTTCCGTTGTCACTTCATAAGTGCTCTTATTTCAGAGGTTTGGAGGTGTTACCTCTTGGTTCGGAGTAGATGATTATTTATCATATTGTTTATATGTTAACTAAACTATTAAAATACAACAGATATCTTATAAAAATACTCAATTTTGTTTTCTGTTATTTTTTGTATGATGCAACATAACAAAAAAAATATATATTTAGCGAAATGGATTTATAATAGGTTACAAGCAATCCATGCCATACAACACTACTATACTCGTGATTTCATACTAACAATTAAAAATAAAATAGACACAAAAAATAATCCCAAGTATGATTTATATAGAAAATTATATTAGCGCTTACATATTACGCGCAATAATTTTTAATATACGTAAAGTACATCGATTTTGAATTATGAAAGTGGAAAATCCCCCACTAAGTCTCAGTTTCATAGTACGCAGACATCATTGTTTGCGCTCCCTTGTCTAGCATCTTTTGTTATTATTCTGGGCTTACCTTCAGACAAAAGGACATTGATGCTCAACAACGACGTTATTATAAAGTTGTATGAAATCCTGATGATTATATAAAAGTACCTTTTATTCATTTAACCTGTATTCACTAATTAACAGATAAGATTATGACCTAATTTTCCTAATATAACAAAAAATCATGATAATGAAATATCTTTGTTTATGTATTAACTAGATTTTGCCGGCGAATCCGTTCGCGTGAACTGTTGTAGCGTGATAGGTTGATAATAGACGGCGCTTTTTAATGTCATCCTATTACTGTAGAATTGACAGGATTTCTATAGCCTATATGTTATTCTGGTGTATAAGGAATAATTGTGCTAAATTTTATCGATATTGGTTCATTGATTTGCAGTGAAAGAGTGACAAATATACATCCATGCTAATCAACTTTCGCATTTATAATATTAGAATGATTAATTTCGCTGTCAATCGTAAAGTTATTATAAGGTAACTCAGTTGAGATAGAGCGGTCTCGAAATGACACAGCCTGTATCCCGCCTGCCAGCCCAATTATTTTTTTCAACTTTATTATGTCTTTTAAAAAAATTACCGAGCAAGGCTCGATCGCCCAGTTACTAAACAATTATACATACATACATTACACATTGTAAAGAACGTAAAATAAAACCTTGTAATAATATCATTATATAGCCCTGTAATATTGTCCCATTATACCATTGTCTATGATAGACTATTCCTCCACAAAAATATTGATCATACGTAACTATATAGCACATACGTAACTATGTAACTATATAAGGACGAACATATGTTTCCGAAATCCAATCTAATCTGCAAAAGTGGACAATGGAACTTTATAATCATGGTAATAGATTTTCCTTTACCTTTAAGGAAAAGTATTCTCTGATACCTTTTAGGTGAATTATTGTACCCACAAAATTCTTTTTTTTTTACTCACATTCTGGTGAGATTCATCAATTACTTTACATACCTATGAGTTTTGATTCCCGGATCAAATAATAAAGTTTTCATTATGGTATGCATTTAATTATGGTGAATTTGTATTTAAATTGCATTTTCATGTTTCAATTTCAGGACATCTTAAAGTCGATTAGTATCATAAGCTCTTAGGGTTAAAAAGTTAAAAAAAATTGGCTGATTGATTTAAATATGACAGAATATAGTACTGGATTGCCGTGTGGTATCTGGCTGAGTAGAATAGACCACTCTCATTTCTTACCGACGTGTCTGAAAAGGCGACTAAGGTTAGTCGACCCACCGTGTGGTATCCGGTGGAGTAGAATAGAATCTATTCTACTCAACCGGATACCACACGGCAATCCAGCACTTTATTCTGTCATATTTAAATCAATCAGCCAATTTTTTTTACTTTTTAACCCTAAGATACCCTCGGTAAGCAAGAGGGTGGTCTCTTGCTTACCGAGGTATCGGCAGGCGGTCGGTTGTAAACTTAATATTTAACAACATGTTTAAAACATGGTCACGAAATAGAATTTTATTTTACTAAAACTTAATTTCTACAAACCGATAACATGTTAGCGATGTGACACGTAGAAAACTCATAAGTTGATTGAGAAGTTTAAAAAAAAACTTTGTTAAAATCAATTCAATTCTACTTATAAAGGTTATCAACCTATAATTCGCTCCATGGGTAACATTTATGTGAGGTAAGCTTGCAGAAATTTACTTCCAATTACGATCGGTTATATCCTAGCCTATAATTTTAGTATTCCTTTCAATGGCTTACTTGAATAGCTTGCCTTTAATTTTTATCCTTGTGCGCTGTCACTTATTGTATTCTTTCGCTAAGAATAGAATGCAGCGAGGTCTTGTTATTTGCTACTACGTAGTAATAATATGTTACGCTGTTTTAAATTATATGTCGTCATCACACTGAATTATTTACTGCTAATAACATAATAGTAACAATATCAACGCCGTGTGGTATCCGGCTGAATAGAATAGTACCACCCTCATTTCTTACTGAGGTGTCGTAAAAGGCGACTAAGGTAAGGCGACCTGCTGTGTGGTATCCGTCTGAGTAGAATAGACCATCCTTATTTCTTAGCCAAATCATGTGACAACATGCTTAAAATATGTTGGGCTGACCCCACTTAGAGTGGGATAAGGGCAGGAAGATGATGAATAGTAACAAATATCAATAACTATCTAAAAAAAACTCAGTGAATCAAGTAATTATTTGTTTAATATTTAATAGTGTAAGGTTCGATGTAAAAAGGAATGTGAGTTTAATATATGATATTGCGAAAAACGGGGATAATTGAAATTTGGGACGAGAAACGAACGTGATCCTTGGGTAAAGAGAGTTTTGTAAAGATGGCAGCATCTTCTTACGGATTTTACATGAGATGTAAAAGAGAATATAGAAATCTGAAAGTTTCATTTACTTATCGAGGTAGAATAATAGATTCTTACAATGAAAGTGAAAAAAACGTAAACGTTAAACGTTTCTATGGCCTTTCTTATCTTCTTTATTTATTTAATTCACATGATATTTTCGCTTAAAGCTTAAGGCTTTGATGAGATCGATTAACCTAAAATATATTTTAGTTATATAAAGCTTAGACAGTTTACAGACATCCTATAGCCTAAATGATCCAAGACATTAAGCCGTCTACATCGCTATTACTTGATAATCCTGTTAATAAATCAGTTATCACGCGAGCTGACGTTCGTATGAGTCAAACAGAATAGTAAATTGTCTAACGCGTCTGGTCTGCAGGGTTTTTAATCTAATATTCATACGGCACTGTAAGCACAGGTCGTAATGTACGGAGAAAATGTAGGTCGTATTTACATAAGTGCCGGGACGGTGAAAGTCAAACCGTGAACCGCTGAGGTATTTTTGTACTGAGCACTCTCTGTGGTTGTTTGGGCCCATTACCTTATTTGGTTTTGAATTGTGCTCTTAGTAAGGGTTTAGTATAACGTATATTCTAATGTAAGTAATATTTATCCTAATATTATAAATGATAAAGTCTCTCTGTTTGTTACGCTTAAACGGTTAATCCACTGGGTTTATATTGGTGAAATTTGAAACAATTGAAGCTTATTTACCGAGGAGCTTATATAGGAAACAAATCACACTTTATTTCAGAGACAAACGATTTAAGTTGGTGCGAAGAAAGTTGCGGGTATAAGAACAAGTTTTATATACTTAAAATATTGTTTTAAATTAAAATAGTTCATCATTCAAATTGGCTTTTGGAAGCACTTTTGAATCGTCAAATTACAATGAAGCTACGACTGGTTCGGAAAGGTGCTCTTACCGAGAACCAGCAAGAAACTCGGCGGTCACTCTTTTAAAAAATAAACGTTTCAATAATGTATTTATCATTGTTCACAAATCAAAAATTACAATATAATCTAATGCGTAGTTGATCGCAATTTAAATCCAATCTTTCTTATGATTAACATAGTTCCCAAGAGAAAAGAATAAGCTTTATGAATAAGTTTCTTTTCATTTACTTTTTTGAACTTGTGTAAAGGCAAAATAAATATTAATTCCTTAATTTGTATAAATTAAATTGCTTAATAATGTATAATAATTACAACATATAGGAGACAGATAAGATTTTATATCTGATATCATTTTGTTTTTGTGAATAAATGACATAGGGTTGGCAGATTTGTGCTGGCGTCACTGCTATGAGACCCATTGAAACTCCCCTAGGTTTATAACACATAAAATATGCTGAGCACACAAACTTACCCAAGGCTTTATAGGCAATATTACTTGAAGGCATTAAATCCCTTCTCAAAATTGTCTACCGTGCATATTTTATGTCTAGACAAACAACGTGTATACTGTACATGCATTTTAGCAGCATGTGCATGTTTATTAAATTACAGATTTTATACTATTAAAATAATTAGAAGAAGTTATTATACATGACTGGCAGAGTTTGGCTTTCTTCGAAAAATAATACCCTATATATTATACTATACTTACACACACACACACAAACGTCTACTTTACAAATCCTATCCTACTAATATTATAAATGCGAAAGATTGTTTGTTATTCTTTAACTGGGAATCCACTGAACCAATATCGATCAAATTTGGCATAATTATTCCTTATACACCACACCATATAGGCTAGATAGAATAACATATAGGCTATGGAAATCCTGTTAATTCTACAGGAATAGGATGACATTGAAAAGCGCCATTTATTATCGACCTATCACACGACAACAATCCGCGCGACCGAAGTCGTTTAGCCGACCGTGGATGAGTTCGTTCGTCGTCTTGCGTGCCGACTGTTCGCGCGCGCGGACAACAGCGCGCACGTACAACTCCATGGTATCGCGCCACTCCATGCGCTATCACCCGATGGACGTTCCCTGCCTCGCGAGTTGCCTGCAATCACCGCCTCCACGGCCCGATGCGGATGACAAAGGCGACGACGAGGACGACGCGACGGGCGAGAGGGTGACACCACGAACTACGACACCACCGGACATGACACCACCTGACGACGACTTTGAGGTCTGGGAGCTACCATTCCTAGACCTCGCCATCGAACCAGACATCCCTTAGGTCACGTCAGCGAGATGACCCTGCTGTCGAAGTCACTGGCAAAAGCTAGTATTAAATAAGTATTACGTTGAGCCTTGTTTTTTAAAGTTCAGACTTTCAATCTCTCGTATGCTTAAGCCAAGTATGTCAATTTTAGGAGACAGAATTTCAGAATGAAGTTAACAGAAGTACCCAGGCTGAGAAATTGCATCAGGAAAAGTTGCCTCTATGGATTAAATTAGATGCGGGTCTATAAAGGTTCTCGAGCCAAATAAGCTTAATTTCGGAATTAACTGCGTGGAATCTTTTAAGAGGTATATGTGAAAGGCTTAATTAAAAGGCCTTCTTAATTAGGCTGAAGGCTGCACAATATGCTCCAAAGTTATAAGACAGCAAGGAGGAAGTAATTAAAACATTACCGTCCAAAGTCAAATGGTTTATTCCATTTATTATAAGAGTTCAACAAGTTTAGCATAATTTATGAAAAAATATTTTATGCCTGAGATTATTACATGAGAAATTATAAACTAAACAATTTTAAATTAAATATAGTCCTAATAATGTTATAGAATGTGAAAGTGTGTACTTATTTGTCCCACCTTCTGACTAATAAGGAAAAATCTCCGTGGTGGGAAAAATACGGCAATAATGTTTACTATGACATATTTGGGCAGCGATTGGAACGCGGTGAGATACGGGTTTTAAATATTTTAAATCTTTATTAACTATAATTATCGTTTGAATGATTAAGTGTGTCTAGTAATTTGTAATTCGAACTATCTTAATCGTCACATGTGCAATTAATCTGCAGTTAAAACAAAACATGATACGCCATTTTTTTTTAATTTATCTTGTTCTAGTTCTAGCTTGTTACAGGTGTTTAGAAGAAGAATAAATGGTGGGGGTTGACCTAATTAGTATATTCCTATGCTTGCTTGGGGCTATGCGTCGCTTTGCGATTTAGTCGTAGGATCTACTGATGATACTTGGCCTGCGGGGCAAAATGATTGTTGAGTTTGTGATACTGAACATGCGTAGTGCTTATGTATTGTGGTGGTGGTGGTGGAGGTTTATGCATGTATTTTTACGAATCCTGCATATATTAGGTATGATAAAGGATAGTACACTCTATATTAAAACCACCACTCCGCTATGCACTATATACATATATATTTTCTATTTATCTAATCGCAGATTATAGCAAAATAATTTCATTATTACTTTTTTGTTACATACATTATTGGCGGCTATTTACAATACTATAATTACTAAGTTTTTGCTAATGTAGACACCGATCGACTAATTTAAGCTGGTTTACTTATTGATCGGTTGACATTACAATTTCAAAGGCGTTATTTTCATGTTACAATTTCTTTTATAAGTACAGTATTGCATTGTACACACAGTTGCGGTGTCCCTGTGTTTGCCCACGTGCGTTTTCCCATGGAACTGTTGTTCAGCATTATGTTAATTCTGTGCACACAACGCGTATTATTGTTTCAAACTTTTGTGCGTCATGTTACTTCATACACATTTATGGTTCGAGAGTTTAGCACATTGTTTATTCGCAGTGCATTCTGCTGTGCACTAAGTAGCGTAACAAAACATAGAGATAAGGAAATTTTGTGTTGTTGTTTGTTATCATAAAGATTATGCCGCATTAACTTTAAATTTAAATTTAGAATTAAAATATAACATATATTCATTTTATTCAAATTAAGGGGTGTATATTTTTTATATCGACCAGTGCTGTTTGCTCTATCGGAATTTACAGCATGACAGGCGATATGGGGCGAGCGCAGAAGCTTCGTCGGCGTGGCGTGTGCAATATTTTAGTACATATATTGTACGCTTAGTATTTAAGTGACGAATTCAGTATTCACAAATGTTACTTTGTGGCAAATTATAATAAAGAGAAGTGTAGCGCCTTCAAAACTCGTAAATTTTAACGAGACTTATAACTTGGAAGAGCGGGAAAACAGTAGTTTTTTTTTTAATAGGTCGTAGATTCATGGATGGATGGATGTCATAGATGACATCGAAATAAGCATTACACTGTATCGAACTCAATTTAGCCTAATTTTGCACGTTAATCACTGCACTTTATATCTGTGTTGACGTAATTGTGAAAGCGCTTGACCGTCGCTAACGGTTCACGTGTTGTCCAAACTTTACTATATAAGATAAGATATATTTGAAGGAGGTTGTATTTGGAACATGTAACAAAATCTAATCAAAATGATACGATTAATTACTTTGTAAGTTTTAACAAACAAAAGTTATAACAAGTTTTCCGCTAACTTTCAAAAACAGTGGTGAATTAAAAGATAATTTAATCAGGATTATAAAAAAATACATAATCTACCATAGTAATATTATTTTATTGGTAATTTAAAATTAATATTATAAATTATTATCACATATTCGTACAAAATAAATGCATTGTATTCCTACTTTAATATGAGTTTATATTTTAACATTTAAATTAAACATGTATTTGCTTGTACTAAATATGCAAATTGAGATTAACCTAAATGTGGTTGATATTGTATAATTGCGACCGCGTGTGTACAGTAATTGGGATCATTAATGGGATCACGAATTTGATTCTGTCATACTCATAATCCTCCATCTATATATATAAAGATATATTGCATACAAAAATTAGATTTTGCTGAGATTAGCTAATACAATTGGTTAAAACGCTAGGCTAATACAATTGGTTAAAACGATTTTTTTAGGCTAGATTGGCTACAATTGGTTAAAACGCTAGGCTAATACAATTAGTAAAAAACGATTTTTTTTGGTGGCCGGTCGTAAAATAACTTGCCAAATCATCAAGCAACACGTTTAAAACATGTTGAGCCGACACTTGGATTGGGATAAGGGCTGGTGAATAATCATAGTTGTATCAAATATTGGATCAGCGGATTAGCCGTGAGACAGCGTATAAGACGGACAGACTTTGATTTATATTATAATTATGGATTCTGACTTATCTATACTAATATGTAAAGCTGAAGAGTTTGTTTGTTGTTTGAATGTTTGAACGCGCTAATCTCAGGAACTACTGGACCGATTTGAAAATTATTATTCTATATTAAATATATGATAGCACATTTATCAAGAAAGGCTATATGACATCAAACTACGATGAATAGGAGAAGAGCAGCAACAAAATATATTACATATAATATACATTAAATATAATGATATAAAACGGCAAAATTTAAAACTTTCCTTGCGTGCGCTAAGTAAACGGTGAATGTTAATCAAAAATCATGTATTGCAAAATTGTTCTCTCTCCTCTAAAAGTTCTAAATAAAAGTACATGACATATGTCTAGTTTATAAGGTTAACCCACTTTAACCACTTTATGGTCATCAAAATACTATATTACGGTTTTAATCTTTCTACGCGGGCAGAGCCGCTGGCAATAGCTAGTGAATAATAAAGTAAAGCTGTTTTTGCTTATTATAACACAGATGTATAATTTATTTACTCACTGTATGTCATATAGCCTTAATGTGTATAGCGTGGGCGCTAATTGTCACAGTGCCGCAGTCGGTCATTTCCTGGTTAGATGGATTCAAATCGGATTAATACTTCATACCGTGTAAAACATCGGGAACAACAACCGTTAATGTTTAGCTTTTTACCTATTAAAATCGGAGTATGATTTGTCTAGGCATCGTAATGTATTAGTAATATCAAATGCCGTGTGGTATCTGGCTGCGTAGAATAGACCACCTTCATAGAAATGAAGGGCACGTCATTACTGTTAAGGGCGTTATCAACGTCGTTAAGGGCGACTAAGGTAAGACTAAGTACACGACAAACGATTTACGTTTTTGTTGTGGAGCCTATACCTGATGATAGTTTCGGGGCGAAACGATCGTAGAGATAGTGGTACAGAGTGTGTGTAGTGCTGCATGTATTGGTGTTGCATGCTGCATGTATAAGGTATGCATATATTGCCAGCTTCATACACTTACCATTACATGTATTCTCTTAATAAATGCGGACTACAGCAAAATAATTCTTTTGTTACTTTTGTTATCAGTTTAATTAAAAAAGATTAGGAATTATTATCAGTGTAAAAATTTGGTCTAAAAATAAGTGGAGTGGAGTTTGTTAAAAAACGAATCTGCAGAGACGTCTAATGGACCATATATATGATAGGTATCAACAATAAAAGTTAAATATTTTCTGCTACAATAAAAAGTAATGGAAATTTAAATCCCGTCATATTTTAACAGCATACCTATTAACATAATTGTTTTAAAAGGTAGAAACAGTCATCGGAAGGAAGGTATAAAACGGGGCTTTATAAAGGTTATGGTACAAGTGAAGAGAGAATACGATATTGGTGAAATTTGAAAAAAGATGACAATTTAATTATAAAATACAGCCGTAAGAGGTCTAAATAAAGTGTAAGAAAAACGCTTATTCATAAAGCATATTACAAAATTGAAGATTATTTGGATGATAAAATGCCTGGATTTGAAAATCCTTTTAGCATCATACAAGACTGCGGTTTAATAATGTAAATTGAAAATATTTAAAAAATCTCCTGTCAATTTTCTTGCTAATATTTTTGGAAAGAGCAACATTCGAAGCATTTGTAGCTTCATTAAATATTAAATCCTGACTATTCAAAAAGCTAATATAAATAAAGATTGTTTTGATTTGATTTTAATTTAAATATTTGAAAAATTTATGTCACTTTAGACAACAATTATTTTACATTAACAAACTAAACATATTATTTACAATTGAATTATTGTAATGACTTTCCTTTTTGTGTCCTTTTATGGAATTCGATATTTTTATAGAAAACGCTTTTATTTGGTCTTTTAAACCAACACTTGCATCAACAAGAGAGGTATGCTGGGGAGCATTATGGGCTGTCTCGTTTACAGCAGACAAGAGAAAGGTGGATCGCTCTTATGATTCAACAGGATTTTGTAAGAGTAAAATTTATATATTTATATATTTTAATTTAATTCCGCGCACCACCATTTTATGGAACGATCTCCCTATGGCAGTGTTTCCTGATCGGCACGACATAAGTACCTTCAAAAAACGTGTTTTCCACTTTTTTAAAGGACGGCAACGCACTCGCTCTGCGAGAATAATAATAATATATATATATATATATATATATATATATATATATATATATGAAATGTATTTTTATAAAACAAAATAGATTAAAAAGGGATAACAGAAAAGTTTAAAGTTAGTATATATTTTTTAAGTTTCAAAGTGCTTGAAAGCAAAAGTGCAATTAGCATGAGCAACAATTATAATTAAATTTATTCTAAAAGTAAAACTTTTTGAAAAGTTCTCTATGTACTCGTATAAAAAAACATGATACATAGTTTTATTATTTAACAATTGTAACATTTTAATCCCCTCTTCCCTGTTGTGACAGTAGTAAGTTCTAATAAAGTTTTACAATTGGTAATGGTATCTTCAGTAAATTATGCAGTCAGAGTTCAAATCGACTCAATCAGTATCGCAAACTTGAATGCCTTTTTATTACGATTGCGCTAGTCGATTTTTGTATTTCTCCCGCATTCTTATTTTTCAAGGATAATGCATCGAACAATAGGGTGAACGACGGGATTCATTTGCCGCAGACAACGAAAGGGCGGATCGATTTCGTGACGTTACGTGATGACTATTTATGATTACCATTAGTTTACACTTTGGATAAAGCACAATAACTATTATTCAAGAATATGTAATATGTATAGTTATATTGTTGTATTGTAGAAGCAAATAAAGCATTATTTTTTCATTATTCAAATATTGAAACTTTGAGTTCCTTACTATTTAACTATTAAACACTATTAAAGACAATATTTTGACGGTCCGAAGAAAAGTCCCCGCTTATTGATTTTTTTATTGCTAAGTTGCAGATAGAATATGCAAAGCACTTGTGATAAATGCGTAGACCTCACGAACCTTCATTTTATATGCTGTTGTAAAAAGACATTGTTTTTAGGTAATATATATTTTCTACAAATATATAAAAATAGTAATATGTAAGATAGACAAGGGTGTGTTTTTTTACCTACACAGTCAAGAGCACAATTCCTAATTTTAAAAATTAACTACTCCATATTATTTAAATGGCTTTTACAATATGAAATTTCACTTTTCAGATAACTCTAAAAATCGATTAAACTTGAAAATAGACAAGACTGAAATACAAGAATAGATGCACAATATTTCGTTTTACTGGCGAAATTGTTAAATTGTACGTGTCAAATCGCCTTACTCCAACTTATATCCGAGACACGCACGCAAGATGCTGTCGTGGCAGCGACACACAGATTGTCTATTATTTATTGCAAGCACACGACCCAGCAATTTTGATGCGGAACTTTCCCTTCCTTTACGTCCAATTTCGGAACGTTAAAAAATATGACGATATTATTGGACGGAACAAGTTATGACCTCGCCAGCGGTCAAGCGTAAGGGGTGAATTTTTGTTTGGATAAACCTCTCTGGTATGTAACGCTTGTTCGAGTAAATTAAGATATCTAGAGGGAATACGTATAAATATCGTACAATTGTACCTCATTTTTAAGTTACAGAAATACAGCGTGTCAGTGTAAACTAAATGTTAAAATTTAAACGAATTTAATTTTTTTGTTTAATTATCAGATTTTAAGACATTGACAGGACCTAACTAAATATATTAATATACTGTTTTTTATTTGTTTTAATGTTATAAACAATAAACAGTTTTTTTTACAATTATTTACTAAAAGTGCTAATAATTACAATAAATGAAAAAAAGATCTAATAATGAGCGCAATGTATTTTTATTGAAGTTAATTTTAAGTAGTTTGTAAAATAGCTTGAAAGATAATCAGGCCACGGGAACCCAAAAGTGTCCTGTTATAATAATTCTTAGTCGCGGACCCATAAAATGGACGATGGGAGTCGCGCATAAATTAAATTCTGAGACTCCCTGCTTTGTATTGCGATTCTTCGCATAACAATGAAATTTCATGAGAGTTTAATATCAAAATTGGCATCTCCTTCATGAATTCTTAATTTTATAAGTATTGACAGGAGTATTCAGTAATTGGGTTCTGATAATTTTCTTTTTACAAGACGTTGAAAAATACATTAAGTGATTTAAAATGTGATAAGATTATTCAATTTCAATAAGTTAGTAGCGAAGACTGTCATCTTGAATAAAATAAAATGGAATTGAACTGCAGATAAAATCTTAATGAGTTAAATCTTTTTTGTTAGGTATGTGTCGTTTTTTGTGTAGATTTATATATAATTATTAATCATTAATCAATATTTATTTTTAAAGGAATTGACCGCTTAAATATGAACTGAAATGATAAACGTAGACAAAGTCCTCTCCTACAATAAATCATCAATAAAACAGAGACAACATTTGTTCACGATTTTCGTAAGTTATTCAAGAAATTACAACGGTGCCTTGAAGCAATTTCGAAAATTTTAGAGCTGTAAAATATATATTTGTAAGTGAATTATAAATAAAATGAATATTCTAGGTTTAAGCTTTAAAAAACCAAAGGATGTTGACGTGTGCAGAAAATACTATATTTCTATAAAATATCATTAGACTGTTGAAAGAAAAGATCCGCAATTTTAGAACACCATAAATATGGGAGCATGCTTTAAAATTTTATTCTCTACTAGCTATTTTCTGGTGAGTTTATATAAAGTTGACCTGTTTTCTGAAGAGCGAAGCGGGCTGTATTTTTGCATGGACCGCATTTGAAGTTACCATCACTTACATATTTATGAGTTTTGTTCCAAGCGAGAGCCGCGATCGCAGAAAGAAAGTCAAACATTAATGAACGCTTAAATATTCTGTACGTGTGAATAAAGAAATGGATTTTACATCATAATAAAGAGAACGGACGGACGAGAAGAGAATAAAGGCATTGGAATGTAAATTGAACGAGAGAGGTTGATTTTACGGTCGGTATACAACAATACTATATTTTCCAATACTCTGATACTGAAAGTGTTACCGTAAATGAGATATCATTCTATCAAACCGCCATGTACTACATGGCATGGCAAACCGCCATGTAGTACCCAACTGAGTAGAATAGACCACTCTCGTTTCTTACCAAGGTGTCGTTAAAGGCGACTAAGGTAAGTTGACCCGATGTGTAATATCCGGCTGAGTAGAATAAACCACCCTCATTTCTTACTAAGGTGTCATTAAAGGCGACTAAGGTAAGTTGACCCACCGTGTAGTATCGAGCTGAGTAGAATCAACCACCCTCATTTCTTACCGAGGTGTCTTAAAAGGTTAATAAGGTAAATTGACGTCAGGCAGGCGGCCGGTCATAGAATACATAAACAAATCATTTTATTATGGAAAATTTTGGTCCTCGGAGAGAATCGAACCCGTGACCCATGGAGCTAAAGGAGAGTCCAGTGAAATAGACCATATAATATTAAATCAAAATAATCGGGAACGTTATATCAGCATCACATAATCACATAATTACGTCCTTAATAAGAAGTAATCGACTAAATTATAAAGACTTACACCTAATTTCAATACCAAATGTTAAGGTATTGCAATGCTACCTGATGTACACCGGACATTCTCTCTTTGAATTATGGCCGACCAATTCCGGTGAACGTATTTCCGGTGTGTGTTCGCGGTGTGGTTGTTTAATCGGCCAATGAATCATTGGTAATCAGAATCAAACTTACTACCAATTGCTTGTAAAAGATCATTTTGAACTACGTTCCACTATAATAAGTGGCTATTATAGTATTTACTTATTTATGAATTAAATTACTTCATAAAAAGAAGTAGCGGCCTATTACTCTCCCACTGCTGGTAATAGGCTTCGTTTTCGGAGAGAAGGATTGGAGCTAAGACCTACCACCTTACACATAACTCCAGAATTTTCTACAGATATGCAGGTTTACTCGCGATGTTTTGCTTCACCGATAAATTGCAATTATCAATTAGATATATAAGTTTTAACAGGGTTAGAACCTCCTCGTAAGAGTCAGACGGTGTTACCGCTAGGCTATCACAGCAAATAACTTCTTAGCACGTTTCAAAAATAATCCTCTACACAATTATTAGCTAAAATATCGCTTGAGATCTTGTCGCTAAAGATCTTGAGATGTTAACACACATGAGGACTGAAAATTAATGTTTTTATTCCCACTAACTATATATAAACACTAGTAATAGCCAGCGGTTTCACCCGCGTACATACCTATCTCATGGCAGTGGAAAATCTACTATGTCAGACTATAGATTTATTTTTGTTAAAAATATGATTACAGATTTCTATGACTAATTTTTTACACCTTATTTATTACATTTATATTACGGATCCTTTTTTTGTAATATTGCCTATGTTGCTCAGTAAAGATGCAGCTTTCCAATGGTGAAAGATTTTTGAAATCGGTCCAGCAGTTTTTATGTGAAAACATTACAAACATACATACAAATTATTCCTCTTTATAATGTTAGTATAGATATGTAAACCATAGGCCACCGAATAAAAAATCCGCACTCAATCCGTTTAAGAGATGTCACAACGTTAGAAAATTAAAACTTTTGATAGCGCTCTTTATGCATTAGGGTTCATATATTTGAAAGCCAACGTGAATAAATAATTATTTGAATCTGATACTAAAAGTGTTACTGTAAATGAGATATCATTCTATCAAACCGATAATGAATATTTAAGATTGTGTATTAAAATTTAAAAATAACTTTCATCATGTCGCGTATTGAGTGTTGAATAAAGATGGTTAAATAAAATTCATTAACTTTATAGCTTCCTTACACGTCTGTTGAACATTTTAAAAGGACGTGGAGTGAAATAATTACCTACGTGCAACTTGACCCTCGCCTTAATCTTAAGAAGAAGAAACTTCATCCGTGCGTAACAGCTTGCAGTAACAATTATTTATGTGCCCTAAGAAAAAAGATTTTCCAAAAAGTTTTTCCATTTTGAACCTTAGCAGAATGTGCTGAATAATGTAACACTACATGAATAGTAATTAGATAATTAAATTGGTTGGTATTCATAACAAAGAGATGAGCGGCGTGTAATATGAAATACCGTTAAAATATATACGTTCTATCTACACGTGGCCACGCATTGCTGTGGTATACTCTAACATTAATTAATGACGCTTGGAATTTCCCGTTCCCGTGGGAACTTCAAAGTAAAAAGTCTATATTATAAAAATGCAACTTTCCTTAAAATTTAAAGAAATTCTATATTCATTTGGGATTTTGCGAAAATCATACAGCAAAATCCCAGATGAATATGAACGGTAAACATACCGAAGGATTAGTATTAAAGTGGCCGAATTCAAAATAAGACAATTTAGTTAGACACATTGTAATCCTTATTTCATGCCATCTGTAACTTCGCGCTATGAACTATTAAAGAAACTAATGTTTTCTTGCTTTCCAAATTTTATTGCAATTTGCTACAAAACTACTTTTTTGAAATAGGTCACTTCAATACTAACCGTGCTCAGACTAAAGCATTTTTTTATATATAAAAAATATTTTTATATTTAAAAAAAATATATATGTAATACAACATTTATTATAATTCCTTTTAAACCTGACTATCATTTTAATTTCTAATGCAGTTATTATTGATTTTTATTTAAAGTAAGTAAATCATTTATATAATATCAGAATATATTATTTTCTTTTCACATACAAAGTTTTCAATAACACCGTGTGATTTCCGGCTGAGTAGAACAGACCACCCTCATTTATTACCGCGTTATCGTAAAAGGCGACTAGGGTAAGTTGACCCGCCCAGTGGTATCTGGCTGACTAAAAAAGACCATTCTCATTTCTTCCCTTAATAATTCCTTATCTATTAAAACATACTCTCTGACTAAATAGTTTGAATAGTAGTGTGTAATTTTTGTACAATTTTTATGAAAAATCCCTACACAAATGTATGTATAAAACAAAAAAAAATGTTGCGTGTTCTGTATATTGACTTGACACTCCCCTTAATAATTTAAGCCACCACATGTAAAGCTGCAGTAAATTGCTGTAATATTTTTCACAGGCGTTTTTATTTTTCACAAAAATATAACATAAAATATACATGTACGCAGCCCTGAAACTTATATGCAATTTTTTTTCTATTATTATCTCTCTTACTATTACTGATAACTATTATTTCTCAATATTATAATCGGGTATTATATTTATTTTGATGAAATTGGTTCATCCCTAATGGACTGTGAAGACGTGAATAAATTTGAAGTTATAGGGATACGATAGCTTTAAGATATAAAGCATAAAATGTAGATAAAAGTAGTAAAATAATACGTATAAATAAATTAAACTGTTAGAGTTAGAATATCAGATGGTCGGCGGTGAAACATAAATTATGATTAAGTTCCTATTAAATAACTGAATGCCTAAATAGTACAATTATCTAAAATGCCAATATAAAAGAAAAGAAATGTTCTGGGAATAGGGAAAAACAATATTGTCAAAATTGAGGGCATTTCAAAAGTAATATAGACGTAGACAAAGTCGCAGATACAACTTGTTTAATGTAAATCAGTTACCTTGTTTAAAAACAACTTACGACTTGTTGACATGGTGTCAAGTTGTACGAAAATATGTAGATTGGCTTGGCTTATAGTTTTGACATGATTGAACTATGAGCAAGTTTCTAACTTATGTTAGCGCTTTTGGAACTAAAAGAAATGGAAGCGATTCTATACATAAGAAAAAAATTTGAAATAAATAAATTAATTAACAGATTAATGAATTTAATTAATAAATTCAGTTAAACTAGACTCTTATAAAAACTACATATCGATACGAAGGATTTCAAATATTGGAGATAAATAATGTGCACAGCTAACAAACGAAACTACGAGTAATAAAGTTTGACAGTTTCCTTGGTGTGAAAACTGCTATACACGGTAAATTATTATAGCAAACTGTGAGCGTTTAATTTAAACCTATATTTTAAAAAAATACTCATTTTATTAAATTGATTTTTCATTTAACATATCTGGGGAAAAAGTAAATATTCAGAAAGAAATTAAATAATAATAATAGTAACAGGGAAATGGACCCTAGAGTGTGTTGAGTGACATTTGAATTATATTTGCCATGACTGCGAATGATGAATCTCAAGAGATCTCAAGTTTTTAAAATCATAAATCAGCGAATTTCGTCAAAGTAGACGCTCCAATACAGTCTTCAATCAATATTAAAAATAATAATTGTTATTTATTTACTATATACTGATCATATCAAAAAGTAAGCTTTTAATTATTACATTTTTGGAAATATTTAAAATTTATAAAGTATTCGTTAATGATACACCATTTAAATTTATCAACACAGAAGCAGAGAAATATTTTTAGAGAAATATTACCTTTGCTAGTTTGTACTGTCCCAGGGTACTGCTGAAGTGTGAAAAAACCATAAATGACTTATTGCATTTTATTTTTAAGTCGTGAAATATATGTCTATAAAATACAGTCAAGTTGTAGAATGTATAACTGAATAAAAATGATTTTTATTATTCTTAGACTCATTGTCGTATTTGTGTTTATATAAGTTAGCAAATATAGCCTTTCAAAATTTTATATAACTTCATTGAATTCTAAATGGCCTTATCCAGTATCGCTATGTAATGTATCAAGAATGACAATTTCCCGAAATTGTTGCTTACAATTTGCGGCCCAGTCTGGTGCTTAATTTAATAGTTTATCTTCAATTGCACAGTTTGTGGTTGAGAAATAAATAACTGAGGTATCTCTAATGTCTAACGGTCGCAAGTTTAGCAGCGGTTTGTGGTCAATGGTCTGTGAATCAAATGAGCCGACCTTCGAATTGTTTTAGGCCATATCGTATATCATCGAGCCTTTGTACACTTGCTGAAACGTACTGTTATTGGAATAGACTGAAACTTTATGATTATTTGTACAGGGATGATAAAATATTCTTGCATTTAAAATATTTTATTTTTTTAACTTTTAATATTAGAAAAAGATAAATTTAACGGCATGTTGAAACAATTTTTTGAAAATAAACCTCGTTACCTTACCTAGCAAAAGCATTTTTATTAGTATAGTAAACCACTATCCACGCCGTGTGGTATTCGGCTGAATAAAATAGTTCCACCCTCATTTCTTACCGAGGTGTCGTAAAAGGCAACTAAGGTAAGTCGATCCGCTGTGTGGTATCCGGTTTAGTAGAATAGACTACCCAACGTGTCGTAAAATACGACAGAAGTAAGTTGAATCAATTAATCAGGCAGGCGGCCGGTCGTAAAAACGCAGCCAAATCATGTGACACCATGTTTATAATATGTTTTGCCCACCCCACTTAGAGCGAGATAAGGGCAGGAAGATGGTGATGAGTAAACCACTATCCATCCATAAACAAGGACAAACAAACACATTTAGACATTCATAACGTTTGTGTCTATGAAACCAGTTACGTAAACTTAGCACGTAGATATGAGTTTATACATGGAAAAAAAGCGAATACAAACTTCCATACAAATAAATATTATTTTTATGATACATCCAACTTAAACACAACTATCAGAGAAGTTCATATAAAATTCATACAACATTACATTATACCTCAGGGACCGTGAGGCAATTTCATTTTTCCACGGTAATCCACGTAGTCCGACGTTTAAAGGCAATGAAAAGAAATTAAATTTCCTTTATGTCTACAACTAGATACTTAGAGTAATTCAATTTGAAAGCCATGGCAAAAATAATAAGACGTCAGCTTAGCTGCGAGCGTAAATGCTAGAACATTGGAGGCTACGAAGCCTTGTATCTCCGGGGACTCGTAGCGTGCCTGCTACGTCCGTAGCGATAAAGTGGCTACAAAATCGAAAGTAGAGCTACGAGTGATGTAGAAGGCTGTGATTACAATTATTTGAACTAATTAGTAACAAAAAAGCGTTAAAACAGTGGTAATTAGTATGCTTATGATTAGACTAGATTATTGTGCTTTGTAAGCAACGGGTTAACGTCTATTAGGCACAATTTAAAGTACTCTGTGTCTATGTTCTGAAAAAGATACATTTAAGAATTGTTATAGTTATGACTCTCCCCTAGCTCTTTTTTTATCGTTGATAGGCAAGCGCTTGCCTGCAATCAGGTCTGATGGGAAGTGATGATTCAGTGTAAGGTGGAGCGCGCTTGTCTAGGAGGTGCCTATTCACTCTCACTTAGCTCAAATTTGAGGGATACCTTCTGGATACACTGGGATTTACGGGTTTAAAATATTCCGAACTCGGGATATTCTCCAATATTTCATATCCGGTTTTTTTACAAGATAGTATACCCACTAGTGCTATCTTGTAAAAAACCGCTACCTTTTGAAATAAATGCTCTAAATACTTGTATAATACTTAAGTGAGTTACGTTAAAAATGTATAATATATTCATCGAACCTGTACTTTTATCTACTTTAGAGATACACTATAAGTTGACGGTAAAAATTGTTTGCTCCGTTTCTTCTATACAGTCGTAAGACTCAAGTCTAAGGTAATCAGTACCGCTCATCGCCCCAACCGGTCGGATTCCTTGAACCGCGAAATTTTATCAAGAGAATTAATCTCGAGAAACTTTCCCCTTGGACATTCATTCTTTTTGTATTTTTTTATAGGAATCAATTTGATTCCAATTATTGAATACAGCAATAGGCTTTTGAAGTAATAGGTTTAATTAAAGGAGCAATTAATATATCATTATTTGTTTAGTCTGAATTTAGTACCTGTAAATGTTTTTTCAAGGTTTAATATGGACTTTGTAAGGCTGCGTAATCTTTTGTTGAACTATTAAACTTTTAAATTTCCGATATAATCTTTTTAAAAAAATATTTTCTTTTAAATAAATTTATATCATGTTTTAATATGTTTCAATACAAACCTTCTTCAAATGGTTAGGTCAATAATATATATAAAAAAAAAACAAAAGACGTTGTCGCCGCCATATGTGACAAGTTGTTGAAAAAGAATTGGTTGACTCTTGAGAAAATTTCTTCTTATTTATTGAAAAAGTATAAGAGAAAAATGTATATTTTATAATTATTAATAGATCTCGAATAAATCTGCGTTGGCAAAAACCAATCTCTATGTTACTCTATCTCTTTAGGTACTTACTCTGTTGTTACTGTTACTCTCCCTTACGCTTTTTCAGTACCAAAATCAAACAGCTCCGTTTATTTCGTTCGGATGTAAAAAAAAAGCACATTCAAAAATACTTTGTTACTAAAATTGGAATGGATTTTCTAAAAACGAAGTACAATAAAACTAAGATATTTTAAAAATTTTTATATGAAATATTTAAGTACTGCAATAATATTCGCTCAGCGGAAAAACTTGAAAATGGAACCACGTTATTAAGCGCCGTACAGTAATTACGACATGCAAAAGGCGTCAGTCTGTTCCCTACCCTTATAATTTATAAAGGCCCCTATCCACTCCGTAATTTTGTTGTTCCTTGGGTAAATTCAAAATTAAAAAATAATTATCATAGTAAATTAAAATATATAAATTATAATATACAAACAACAACAGCCATAGGCAAAAAACGATGGAAAAATTGTATTGTATTCAAATGTGCAGTTCCCGATGTAAGCAAAAAGCTTCTCTTGTGTCAAATGCTTTGGTAGATTTTAGAATATTTCTAAGTAGCAGTAATCCTTATTAATGTATAAACACCGGCTATATTCACGTCTTATTTTATCGGATGAGCCCGACTAGTTTCAAACACAAACGGGGCTCTTATTCATGAGCTCTTTATGCGGCGTTATCGCGGCGGAAACTGCGTGTAGCAGCTCGCTGGGCGCGGCTCGTAAGCGGCTGGGGCGACGGATATTGCATGGAAGACGCGCGACCACTGCCACTACTGTCCCTCCCGCCGCCCACGAATATAGCCGGTTTCTATACATGAATTATGAATACCACTCACGATAGTTTAAGTTCAAAAAAGGAATAATCCTATTTCCAATTCCTAATTACCTATTATTATTCCATTCTGCAGACTTACTATTCCGTAAATTGATTTTGACTGTGAAAGTGTGTAAAAAATTATATAAATATATTTTTAAAGACTTTAAATGTATACAAATTATTTACAAAGTACTACAAAATACACGTGTGGTATCCGGCTGAATAGTACCACTCTCATTTCTTACCAATGTGGCGTAAAAGGCGACTAAGGTAAGTTGATCCACCGTGTGTTATCCAGTTGAGTAAAATAGACCCCCCTCTTTCTAACCGAGGTGTCGTAAAATACGAGTAAGGTAAGTTGACGTCAGGCAGGCGGCTGGTCGTAAAATACGTAGCCGAATCATGTGATAACATGCTGAAACATGTTGTGCCACTTAGAGTGAGATAAGAGTGAGATTACTTGTTTTAAGTTTATGCTATGCCGTGTCGAATTTTTGTATTATCATTTAAGATTTTATGTAATAAATAAAAAAAAAAAAAAAGAGCAGAAGGAATGAAAGTATTACAAAAACTATAGAAAATTATAGTGTTTTTGTAAATATACTCAATACATAAATTTTATTATTATCTATTAACATAGCAAAAACCGAGATGTGAAAATTGTATAATTTCAAATGAATTATAATTTATTCAAACTTGCTGTCGTCAATTATTGATATGCTATTGTATAAGGTCCATAATACAATGAAGAAATATTGATCAGTTGGAAGCTAAACATATGATTAGGGTTCAATCGACGTTCAAACAAAATTGATTCAAAACTAATCTTTCGAATATTCTATGATATATTAAATATCATATTCCTTTTAAATATAAAAAAGTAATACATTCTTAGAATTCTTATGAATTAATTATGCTTTGTTTAACTTTTAAACGACGTATTCCATAATAATAAATGATTGTTTCATTAACTCAGACGGTGTATACCTTTGTACATTTTAAAGTCTTCTTGTTTCATAGAAGACTTTTGAATATACGTGTATGTAATAAGAATTGTAAAGAATATATCTCTTTCAAGTTCAAGGCATAGACTTTCAAATGCGATTTTAACACAATATAAAAATAACCGTTTTAACGTTTGGCACAGATAAAGCTTATACACCGGGATCATATAAAAAATCCCGTTTACATCATTGAGGGTATTCAAACGCTTAAGTTGGAGTGAACGAATTGGCATTTACAAGTAGTATAAAACAATAATAAAAATTAATCCAAGAATAAATAAGCATAGTTAATGTATAGAAACCAGTTATACTATCTACACTAAGATATCTTATTTTATTTTTTTAGGTTAGAACGACTAGTTTAAATGCAGAGATCTCTGTCTTAGGGATAAATTGACCTTTGTACACTTTTTTTTAGCAATAATGTTTTTTTCCAACATTTTTATGGTACATAAATAAATAAATAAAACTGTGTCTTGAAATCACGATCGTGCACGCGACCAACAACAGATTCACCCAATGGTACCCGGACATCCTTACCCTATCCGATAATGGCGGCAAATTTATAAAATATTCACATCTTCGACCTTATTTATGTGCCCCTTTGTGCTTGGAACAAAAGCTCCGAGCTCCAAATGTCCGTTTCAAAACAAAAATAAAAACGAATGAATACGTTGTATTAATTTTGTGTTCTTTTTTCTGATGAATGTTTTCATAAAAGTTGAAACGAAATTTCATGTTTCTAATTGTTCGAATATATCTAAACGTTTAATCTCTAAATGCTATCATTTACATCCTTTATATTCTGAATTGCGTTAATTTCGATAATTACAAAGTTGATAATAATTCAAGCTAAGTTTGTTAAAATATTTGTCAACTGTCAATCTAGATAACAAAAAAATGCAAAAGTTATGACAAATCTATTTTTCTATAATCCGTTTGTTAAGAAAATCTATGTCATGCTAAGTGTAGGAAGCAAAACCGTTCTCATACAGTCCTGACGATGCTTGGTTACGGGGCGAAACGAACGTTGAGACTGTCGTAGAGAATGTGTTTAGTGCTTGTGTTGAGTGTAATGAGTGTTGTTGGTGGTGGTGTTTTGTGACAAGTGTGGTAACTACTAACTAATCCTGCATTGGTAAAAGTTTCTTCACGATATTTTCATTCACTGAAAAGCGTGTAAAAAATTGCACAAATGTATAAATAATAATTAGGCGCATAAGTTTTAACAAAACAAAACTCTTTGGTGCTTGCACGCGATTTTAACCTGTGATCCTCTCGAGAGAATCGCACAGTCTCACCACTGGGCTCTCGCAGCTCATTTGCTATTGTACTAAGTATAAACAAGTTTTATTCTTTTTAATTCTTGATCAGATTTTACTATTACCTTATACTAGAATTAATTTCAAAGTAAATTTTCTTTAATTTCCCGAACTTGCTCATCCAAGTAATGTAACTTACTGTCTTAATTTTTTTTGCAATTGTCTCTACAGATAGTCAAGCGGTTGAAGAATAATAGTTTGTTAACAAATATTATAAGTTTTAATAATACATAATTAATAGTACCTACTAACTAATCGTACTTTTGTATTATGGATCTCAGCAAAGTAACGCCTAATTCTATAAATTATTTAAGAATACCAAGTTGACCGAGCCTTGCTCGGTAATACTTTTTACTAAAAAAAAGAAATTTTATAAAAAAGAAAATAATAATTATGTAGTTGAGGATCGATCCCAAGTATTTACATTTCTCGATACTGCCCGTTCCCCGAATAAGTTACGCTGACTTGAAATTTTATGGCAAAAATTCAATTCAATATAAATTTTAGTATTTTTTAACGCCTAAAAACAGGGATAAAATGATTTTTTTTTACATAAAACCTAGCTAGATCGATTTTTCTCCCCGAAAACCCTCTATATGTTAAATTTCAGGAAAATCGTAAGAGCCGTTTCCGAGATTCCGAAAATATACTAAATAATATAATAAAATATACTAAATATATAATTTATATATTCATACAAGATTAACTAATTTAAATATTAAAGATTAAGGATTTTAATGGGACGTGATCTTTCTAGAGATATTCAAAGATTGTCGTTTTAGCAAATTCGTAAATACGCTTTTTAGGCGATCCTCGCTGATCCGTATCACCAGGCGGCTTATAAAACATTCATGACCACTTTATACATTCATGGCACCTCGGCGTCGGCTCCTGTTCAAAGCCGGCTAACGTGTTGGTTATTCTTTGCTATTCGGTGCTTTGACACTTCATATAATCCATTTTATTGTCTGTATGTTAAATGACAATGGCAAAGTGCTTTGCTGTGTCGGCATTGTTCTTGATCATTAACTTAATTTGAATGTTGTCGCCAATGACTTCCGCTTTTTATTTTATAGCAACACAGTCATGAAACAAGAGTATCGCGCCCTTTTTGATTAAAATGGTGGCAACACTGTGCCGTTGTTGTTTCCGGTGGAGTCTTTCTATTGATAAAACATTTCAGTTACATTCAGTCTTTGTTCGTCTTTCAAGAGAAGAGCATCTCGGAACTGGAATTGTAGTATTTCTATTATATCGTGTTATTGTATATAGTTTGTGCGTTAACATGAACTTTTTTGTATCGCTATTTGCTATTAATAAGCAGTACCTGGGTGACCGAGCCTTGGTCGGTAATTTTTAGAATGATGTAAAAAAAAAATTGATAAAAAAATAATAGAGCAGGAGGGGCTCGATCCTAGGTATTTTTACCGCCCGTTCCCCAAATGAACCACCATGACTTTACGTTTGACAGCGAAAAATTGTGATTGTATGTACGGGAAGCCAGAGTGCTGGCGACCGCGGCCACGGCTCACGTTGTGGCCCGGATTCGCCGACTGGGACTGGGGATGGCCTTAGAGAAATCTGAGGCCATTTGCTTCCACAGGCCTTGGATGGCGCCCCCCAGTGGGCTCTCGGTTGGTGGTGGGCGGGACGTCCATTGAAATCTCGGGTACACTACTGTACTTGGGATTGCTCCTCGACAGCCGATGGACGTCCGAGGCCCACTTCCGGCGGCTCATCCTCAAGCTAATGGCGACCGCTGGAGCCCTGAGCAGGCTCCTCCTGAATTTGGGAGTGCCTAATGCAGGCTGCCGCTGCTTATACGCCGGGGTGTTTAGATCGATGGCCCTGTACGTATGGGCGGGGCGGCTGTACGCCAGATCCTTGCCCCTGCTGCGCAGGGCGCAGAGAGTCATGGCGGTCAGACTTGTGCGGAGCTACCGGACCCTCCGGCGACGCGGCCTGTGCCTTGGCCGGGTCCCCTCCATGGGACCTAGAGGCCAAGGTGCTAGCTCAGACCTACCACCGCAGACTCGAAGCCCGTTCACTGGGGGGTGACTCGGTGGCGGTAGAGGTGGACTGGCGGAGGGCAGCTCAGGAGGAGCTCCTCCGCCAATGGAGGTGGCGGCTGGAATCGCACAGTGCAGGAGCCTGGACGATTTCGGCCATCCAGCCTATTCTCCAGGGCTGGGTCGCCAGGAGGCATGGTTCTCCCGATGCATCGTCTAGCGGAGGGAGGGGCCACTGTTAGAGAGGCCCCGACCCAGAGGTGGCGCACTCTGGGGTACAGAGTTGCTGCTGGCGGGGATGGGGATAATGTCTTCATAGGTACCCTTTACCCGCCACCAGCAGCATGGAGCACACAGGTTATTTTAGTCGGTGCGAGTCCGACATAACCGTCGCCTGCCCCCGTCGGGTGGCGGTACCCATAAGGAGTTTTTTTCTGTTCTGTACAAATCTGTTGAACTATTGTTGTTAAAAAACAAGAGAGTGGTCTATTATACTTAGCCGGATACCACACGGCAGGAAATTTAAGAATATATAATTGCATAAACATAAAAATTCTTTTCCAAAATGATTTTTCTTAAGTCCAAAAGGAACCTATTTTTTTTATCGCAATGCGATCCTCAAATAAGTGAAAATCCTCCCCAAGACGTCTAGAATTTTCATTACTAAAGGGAGGCACGGGACGTAGAATCGAAAATCTTCGAAGGGCGACGGATTATAAATGCAAGAAGGCTTTATTGCTTACTTATCAAGAAATATTTTAAGGCGCAACAGAATGTTCAATTACTTTGGCATGTGTCTAGCTGGCTGCCAAAGAAGATTGGTATTTTCTTTTGCAATATAATTACGTTGCTCCTGCACAACAGTCTTTATTAGCTTTTGAAAACAATTTGTTCTTTATTACGGTCAGCAAAAATATTAGTTGATTAGAGTTTTATTAGTTGATTAGAGTTTCACTTGTAAAATATGTATATAACTTTTGTATAAAGGTCTCCTTTCTGTTTGAAGAGAATAACTAAAACGTCATTATGTGCTGCTGTAATATGTATTGTTTGGTTAAACAAATCACACGCTTAGTAATAAAATGTCCTTATTAAAAAGGTTGTTTTGTGGCAAATAGCAATAAAGTGTAGTAGTAAAACTCGTGAGTGTAAAAGAGACTTATAAATTGTAAGAGCAGAAAACACTAACTTTTAATAGTTCGTAGTGTGATGACATAGATGGCGAATTCTAATTCTTTCTAATTTTGAATTCGGTCACTTTAATACTAAGGATGCTATATGCATCGTTATATTACGACTTTATCCAATAATACAATTTCAGTACAAAGAGAAATACTATTATTTTACTTGAAGTGCTGATATAACTACCTGCTGTCATAGCCTTAGAACTATAGTTAATGAATAAAATAAGATCAAGTTAGTGAAAACCCAATAACCAAATTAATATTATAAATACGAAAGTGTGTTTGTACGTAGTTGTTTGTCTATATTTAACGTGAAAGTTAAGCTGATGTAATTTTACCAATAGTTGTAATGTAGAAAGTGTGAGTTAACCTTATCATCTTCCTGCCCTTATCCCACTCTAAGTGGGGTTGGCACAACATGTTATAAACATGCTGTCACATGATTTGGCTGCGTTTTCACGACCGGCCGCTTGCCTGACATCAACTTACTCTATCGTGTTTTACGACACCTCGGTAAGAACGAGGGTGGTCTATTCTACTAAACCGGATACCACACGGTGGGTCAACTTACCTTAGTCGCCTTTTACGACACCTCGGTAAGAAATGAGGTTGGTCTATTCTACTCAGCCGGATACCACACGGCGGGTCGACTTACCTTAGTCGCCTTTTACCACACCTCGGTAAGAAATGAGGGTGGTACTATTCTATTCAGCCGGATACCACACGGCGTTGTGAGTTAATCTTATATTTTGGCTATATGGTGTTATTATGGTTGGCGCACAAAAAGTTAGTGACAAAAGTTATATTGTACTTAAGTTAATTAACTTTTTCTCGAAAACAGGGAACAGTTGGGAACAGCAAGTTTTCTCGAAACATACTGTTCCCAACATGTCACCGATTTTATCACAGGGAGACTCTTCTATACATATTGTAAAATAAAGTTCCCAAAAGTAGCTGAACACATTTTTGAACAGTTTTTATTAAAAGGTAGTGCAGTTCTAGAGAAAAGTTTAGATTATTAGTACATTACAACAGAATCCCCACCATCGGGATTGACGCCGAAATTTTTTTGAGAAACAATGGTTTCCACGCGGGCAAAGCTGCAGGAACAGCTAGTTAAAAGTTAGAAAAGTCACTTCACTCACTTCAATCACTGTGAGAGCTCTAAAATATTATACATCTTACATTTTAATATCTTTATTAAGCGACGAGTCTTACTGATAAAATCGTTTGCAATTTATTACGGGCGTGACTCTCGCTGCAAATTTTTTAATTAATTAGCATCCTTTCAAAGGTAAAGCTTTGAAACTATTTATTTGTACATTAAAAAGCCAACTCCATTAGCAGAATGAGCGTCGGGAGATGAATAGAGGTCATTCAGTAGATGTCGTGTGTCACAAAGAGGTGGAAGGTGAAAGGAAACAGTAGGTGTAAGCTGGGGACTGATTCACCTTTGTGTTTGAGAGGAAACAACGATTGTGTGAAAAAAACTGAAATAAGCAAAATATAAAGTGAAATAGCGAATGTTTTTTATTTATATACTTTATTATATCTATACAAAATTATATATTTGCTTACTATTTATTTAATTATCAAAGGATGTAAAATATAGAGTAAGTATATATTTTCTTTATAATTCAGTTCCTTATTTATGTAACTTTACTTATTCTATCATCTTTTTAAAATTACTCAAGCACCAACAATGTACACTACATTATTATGATGTCCTTACGCATATGGGTTGCCTGTTAAAGATCACTTACATGGTGGTAAAGCCGCCGATACAAGTTTTATTTATAACTTATAGTTTTGTTTTATAAGTATTTGTTACTTTAGTATGTAATGTTGTGTGTAATAAAGATTTTTTATCTTATGATTTTGTACGATATGAAAGGAAAGAAACAACACATCTTTCTATAATCCCATAGTAAGAATGTGTAGGGTCTTTAATGATCTCTCGATCAAGTCTTTGGATTTAGACATTATTGATTCTCGTGAGCCATCATTTCAAAAGATTGTCAAGTGTTGTGTTACTTCTCGTAGTGCTGTTCAAGAGATTATAAAATAATGACATTAGACTATTACTCTACTTAGATTTAATTTTTAAAATAAGTTTATTATTGCAACATGTTCTTATTTTTCTCTCTTTTGTACATGCATATTTTGGTGAGCAAATAGATTTTAAATATAAACAATATGTATACATTGCACTGTTTTGTGTGTCTAATAAAGTAAATAAAAAAAATAAAAAAAGAGTATTTACGTAAGTTATTTATTTAAGCTTAGGTCCTTTATATAATTATTTTAAGAAAAGTTTAATCGATTTCATTATCGATCTGTTATTCTACTTCATGTTCTTGTGTGTAATTAAAATTCCAAAGTTTCTTATCATCTTATCGTTGTTTAAGGTGATGAAATAATATCCTTTTAATGTACAGCATGTATAAGTACAGCAGATTAATGGGTTTTCCTGACATTAAATAAAAAAAACTGTGTAGTATCCAGCTGAGTAGAATAGACCAACCTCATTACCGAGGTAATGAGGTGAGGATACATCATTATTACCGAGGTGTCGTAAAAGACGACTAAGGCAGGGTCAGGCAGGCAGCCGGTCGTAAAACTGCTAGCCAATCAAGTTACAGCATGTTTAAAACATGGGATAAGGGCAGGAGAATGATAAAAGTATTTGTAGCCAAAAAAATGCTACAAAAGCTAAAGCTAAGAAAAGTGAGTACATGCAACTCAATTTTCTACATATTGCTAGTTTTAATACAATACCGTATCAGCACTCGATTGGCCGCATGCTTTAAAATCGATACTCAATGTAAGCTCACAATCGTCTCATCCCCAACAGAGCACAACTGCACAGTCGAACACGGATATGCGATAACGAATGCAATTTTCCACCTCTCTGAACAGAGTTTAGGCGGGCCTCCGGAATCTTTATCTAACTACCACCTGCGAAATATTAACACTTCCATATGATTTCAGACTGTAGCTCATATGTAATAAGGTTGAATTTTAAACAAATGAAAGATGGAAGGCGGCCCGTAGAATTAAAATGTTTGAAATACGCGTTAAAAAGTTTTGTTTTGGTTTCCTTATTTAAATGCAAGCTATTCAATTTAACAAAAGTAACAGAGATTGTTCATTATCATCATCCTCCTGCCCTTATATTACTCTAGATGGAGTCGCCACAACATGTTGTGTAGACCACCCTCATTTCTTTACCGAGGTGTCGTAAAATACGACTAAGGTAAGTTGCCGTCAGGCAGACAGCCGGTTGTGAAATACCTAGCCGAATCATGTTACAACATGTTTAAAACATGTTGTGCCGACCCCACTTAGGGTGAATAATGAACCTGCGAAAAGATAAACAAAAAGGAACCTAACGCTTTGAGAAGTAACGACTGAGAATTTTTTTAAATGTGTTTCTGTCTATGAGAAAGATATGCTTTATACAAAACGAATGAAAATATTATTTTGCTATAATATATTTTCATTAGTTTTGTATTGTGGACCTCCGCAAAGTAACGCCTAATTCTATAAGTCTATCCGGCAGTCTCGTGCGTACGCGCGCAGTGAACGGACTAGGCATGGACAGAATCATCAATCACTTAATGATCATGATATGAAAAACTTTTCATATAGCATCATCTGCTAATGAGTTTTAGAGTAACTGCTATACTGCTATACAAAATTATGGATATTCTTTGAAAAAGTAAAATAATAAATTAATACTGAGACTAATTCACTGATATTGATCAAAAACACATGCAAAGGAACGTGGGTTAAATAAATAAATAAATATAAATAAAACAAGATTTGTTTGTTCCAAAGAAGACGCTATTTCAACTTAAATTATAAGCTAGAAATATTGACCGTATTATAAAGGAGTTAAGAATTACATTTGTTTGTAATAACAATAATTTCACCCAGTAATATTGATTAGCAAAAACGCTTTCCGCTATTATATTATTCAGCTATTCGCTATAATATTATTACTTGATAAAGCGATTGCTATTACAAATTAATGTAATTCTTAATTTATATTCAATACGGTCGATATTTCTAGGATATAGTTTCAGTTGGAATAACGTAAAAGTGCGTCATCTTCCCGAATTATCGACCGTATTATATAAAAGATAAAAGAATTACATTTGTTTGAAATAACAATAATTTTGCCTAGCAACATTGATTAGCAAAAACGCTATCCGCTATTTTATTATTTACGTTAATGGACTAAATGATTGCTTATACGAACAAATTTAGTCCTTATGTCCTATACACTGCATACGACATAAAGAATACATTTGTTTGTATTCAAATAGAATTAGCAGCATTAGCATTTCTTATACGAACAAATGTAGTCTTTATGTCCTATACACTGCATACGACATAAGTGTAGTATTAAAGGTGTTAATTAAACAACGTCTAGATGACAACTAGTTTATTGTATTAATCTGCTAACCTACCCGCACTCCTATATTATAAACATATATCTACCTACTACATCTTCCCCCTTATCATAAATAGAAGTGACAGTAAGTACTACCAAGCATGTCCCTATCATAGACTTTGTTAACAGTTTGCGATTCATGATAAATATTATAATTTTAAACTCTCACTAATAATTACATACATTTTACCATTTTTCCTTATACTCGACAACAGACAATTTTATATTAATATTAAATTCAATTTACTTTAATTTTACAATAACTTCAACCAACAAATTTTTACATTATAAGCACGTTGTATACATTTTTAATATTCTTAAACATGTACCAGTTACAATTACATAATTAATTACATAAGCATTCATCTCAACTCACTTATTTAAGAATAAGCAAGCCAGAACATATAAAATATATATAGGGTATATATAAACATCGAGAAAAAAAATATTTATTGTAATCAATATTAGTAGTTGTATTCCTCTGCAAATCGAACTGGCGGACGCACAACCCGACCGCTGCTTGTTACTTTATATGTTTGCTGCGGTCGCGCTGGCTCCGGGCCTACTGTACTGCCCGTTGGTACGCTTTGAGGGGCACTGAAGGTGTCCCAATCTAACCCCGTGGGATACTTCATACGATGAGACTCGCTGTCTCTTTTGTCATCCCCGTGGTTTGGCAACTTCATTATATGTTGACGATTCCGTCTATAAATAGCACCGTCCTCTGTTTGTACCCAGTAAGAACGATTTCCCCGAGCCGGACGCAAGACCCGAGACTTCTCCCATAACTTATTACGCCTTACTCTAACTGGTTCGTTTGCCGAAAGTGGTCGAAATACATTCCTATCTATAACTATTTTACACACCGATGGTAAACAACCGATACCTTCAAACACAGATTCATACTTTTCAAGCTCAATACAAACGTTATTTAACCTAGCAATTAATTTCAAATTCACGCAGGCTGTTAATCCTAATAAATTATTACAATTACTATCCAATACATAAATTTTTTCACAATATGTTTGTTTCTGAAATTTTAAAAATCCATTAAAATATCCTATTACCGGTAACTGATTTTTACTTATTTCCCTTAAAATAGTATTGCACTTTATAATCTTTAATTTGTTAAACCCAGCTTTTTCATATGAATATATTGACATCACGGACGCTTCCGCGCCACTATCTAATTTAAATTGTACATAAGCCCCGTTCACCTCGATGGTTTCACACCACGATCTATACACGCTACTCGAAGCGTCAATAGAAATATTTGACATAAATATCTCACCGTTTTCGCCTTGCTCGCCACTCCCAAACTGTACCCGATTTAATTCCGATTCCTCAACGACTTCCCTCGTAAATTTTTCACGACAACATTTCGCAAAGTGACCTATTCTATTATAACGATAACACTTAACCGCGTACGCGGGACAACGCATATTATAGTTATGCCGGTAGCCGCACTTTGCACAAACGCTAGCACTATCACGAACATACGAAGCCGCCGCAAGGCCCCGCCGGCCTCGCCACCCCGCCAACACAGCACGCGCCGCGCCGGCGGGCTCCGTCGCTGCGGGGCGGCGGGCGGCGGGCGCGCCGCGCCTAACTGGTTCCAGCGCGAGCGCCGGCTCCGCGCGCACGGCCCATGCCGCAGCTTGCTCGCTCGCACGCTCCGCCGCTCGACACCATGTACTCGCTTCTTCCAATGTTATCGACGATCTCGCTAATAATTTCTCACGCATCTGTATATCTTTTAATCCGCGTATCATTTGAGTTAATATGAGACTGTTTTTCAAAATTCCAAATTCACAATTCTTGCTTAATCTTTTTAACAGTCCTATATATTTATCGAAACTGTGATCGCACTGGTATGTTTCAAAAAATGTATGTCTTTCATAGTTGACGTTTTTCTTGGGATCGCAATACTCGCCATATTTATGACACACCGTTTTAAAATCGTATTTCTCTTGCTCTGTGAAATCGAGTTCATCTAGTATTTCACGACCATATGGGCCCAAACAGTGCATGAACAATCCATATTTTTCTTTATCACTCGCCGCTTCCTTATTCGTAGCAATCAAAAAGTAATCGAATGCCGTTTTCCATTCCCTCCAATTAGTAGCCATATTGCCATCTTGCCGCATCGGCGCAGGTTGTTGTATCGCCGCACAAACACTTCGACTATCGTACGACATTTCGAAAATCACTTATACTTTTTAACAATTATACTTTACTTAAATACCACTATTATTTTTCTTACATTGTACTTAAATATAATCACACCTGACACCATGTAGTATTAAAGGTGTTAATTAAACAACGTCTAGATGACAACTAGTTTATTGTATTAATCTGCTAACCTACCCGCACTCCTATATTATAAACATATATCTACCTACTACAATAAGGAATACATTTGTATGTATTCCAATAGCATTAGCAATAGCGTGTATGATCACGTGATTACAATCGATCATATCGTGGAACGAATATGATTCTTATATAGCAATCATACCCATGCTTAGAACGGACGCGTATCGTGAACGTTATAGCTGCGCGTATCGTGTGAGACGCAAAGTTCGCCAGTTTCGGTTATCGCCCCTGCACCCCTGCCCCCGGCGACAGTTGTACTCGCTGCGACCCGTGTCGTGGCTTGAGGAAGCGGTCGGCAGCGCATCGCGTGCACCTGCTCCACCGAAGCTGCCCGGACGCAGCGATCTGCACCGCCTTTCGTTGCAAAGACGTATGCAGACGTGCCCTCAGTGAAACCACCGTTCATTATCCCATTGTGTTTGTAGTCTCCGCCCCCGCTCGCGGGCGCCTAGCTGGGCCTCCCCCCAGGGGTCTCACCCGGCTGGGTTGCACGCGCCGAGGGTGCGTGGAGCGGCACTCGTACAGGAGCGGCTCACTAAGGTACCTCTGTAGCTACTATCCGAGTAGCATTACTTGCATTCGCAAAACTGCGCGACCATGTCCGGTCGGGGGGAGCCCCCCCCGAGGGACCCACGTATTAGGGGGAGCGCCCCGCGTTCCCACGCGCTGTAGTGCGGCGCGACATACGTGACAACACCACCGTCTCGTTTACGCCGATCGCACCCACAGCAGCGCCACCGTCACCGCCAGCGCCTGCACCACTACCACGCTTCCGGATTCCATCCGGCGAGCAAAAGTCGTCAGACTCCGCGCCTTTGTTCTCCGCCGATGTAGCTGAGCTTACATCGGGCGGTGAAGCACCGAAGCGTCCGCGGGTTGCCGACTCTTCGCCCGAATCGCTCGAAGGAGACGACAAGCGTCCGAAGACGGACCAGTCGCCGACCACCTCACATACAACGTCGTCGTCATTCGACGTCCATTTAACAGCCGAGCAAAGGACTCGGCCCACTCCACCGCGGGCCTCCTCACCTCGGGACGAGTGTGGCGTACGACTACCCACAGAGAGTGCGTCGCAGGGATCCGCCTCATGGCCTCGGGACTCGACGAGCTACGCCGGATTCGCTTCGTCGCCGTCTCCTATGGCGACATCCCGCCCCCCTACCCCTCAGGCTGCGCCGTCCGGTTACGCCGCCGCCGCCGCCGCGCCACCGTCACCCCGCGCGCTCCAGCAGCGCCAGGAAGAGCTGCAGCGCCAGCTCAACCCTCCGAGCACTACCGGAGCGAAGACGGCGCGCTCCGAGTACCCGCCCATCACCGTGGAGTGCCTCCCCAATTGGACGAGGCACTTCACCACAATTCGAGGCATCCTTGGACACGCCCCTAACGCCCGCCCGATGGGAAAGGGCGTCAGATTCCTCCCCAAGTCGGCGGAGGAATTCCAGGTGCTCCAACGGTACCTTCTTGACGCTGCCAAGCAGGACCCGAACATCGCCTGGTACTGCTACAGCCCAGCGTCGAGCCTACCCAGCAAGGTAGCCATTAGGGGGCTACCGCAAGACACTCCGCCAGCAGAGGTCATCGCGGCGCTGCGCAGCCTAGGGTATCCGGCGACCCAGGCGAGGGCCATATCACCGGTCAGAGGGCGGCACGGCTGCACATACTTCGTGCAGCTGGAGCATCTGACCTTCGAAGAGCTCGGTCACCTGTACAAAGAGACCGAGCTCCTGTCGATGCCGGGCCTCATCATCGAGGCATAGAAGGGCGGACGAGGTCCGCCACAATGCCACAGATGCCAGCAGTTCGGCCACTCATCGGCCAACTGCCACCGGACACCCAAATGTGTCCGCTGTGCAGGCGGGCACCTGGCACAAGACTGTGACCGGCCCCAAGAAGCCGCGCCCAAGTGCGCGAATTGTGGAAAAGCGCACGTGGCGCGGGACCGCAAATGCCCGGTGTTCCGCCGCGAGGCGCGAAAACGCGGCATCGATATCGCGCCGCCGCGCCCGGACAAGGAACCGAAGAAGAGGGCAGGGGGGTGTAGGCAAGTTCCCCCCCCAACCGCAATACCCGCCGCCACCATGCAAGTCGCCGCAGCGGCCCCCGCCATCCCCGCAACACGTCCCGCGGTTGTACGCGCCGCCCCTGCCCCCGCGGCACGTCCCGCAGTGGCCGTGCCTGCCTTCCCCGCCCGACCCGCAGTGAGTAGTGCCCCGCCGTCGCCCGGCGTGTTCATTCACGCTACTCGACGGGGGGAAGCGGGAGGGGCTAACGTAGACCAGGAGCCGGCGACTAAATAACCGCCGGCCTACATCCCGACCGCCCCAGCTACTCGACGGGGGGAAGCGGGCGGGGTTATCATAGACCGGGAGCCGGCGACTCTGCAACCGCCGGCAAATGACCCGATAGGCAGGGGGGAGCCCCTGCGAAGAAAACAAAACCGGCGCAGGCGCAGGCAGCCGAGGCCAGCAGAGGCTGCGCCCGCCGCCGCGTCCACACCGCACCCCAGGCCGCCAACATCAACATCGTTGGTGGCAATACCAGTAATTGCCGAGGCGCCGAGAAGCCGCGGCCACCGACAGGCCATAGAAGAGGCGGAGCTTCGAGCGCCGCTACACCCTACTTTCCCTCCGCAACCCCTCGCGCAGGACTCGGACATGAACAACATTGTCCGGGTCCTTATCGAGGCGCTTATGGCGGCGCTCGCACACTATGTGAGCACGAGGGATGTAGTCGGCGCTATAACGGCGGCCATAACCCAGTTCGGGCGGTCGTACCAGTGACCGCCCTAAGAGTACTATACTGGAATCCGGGCGGCATAAGAGGACACGTCCGTGAGCTAACACTACTCGCCCAGTCGCAGGATATCCATGTCATCCTCCTGGGCGAAACCAAACTCACGGACAGCGTCGAGCTCCGCGTGCCCAACTTCTTCGTGTATCGGCGTGATGAAATCTCTCCCCGGGGCTATCCGTACCGAGGTACGGCCGCTCTGGTGCGGAGGGATATTATACATGAAGAGTTGGAGCACACCCCGTTCACTAGCACCCGTACACAGGGGGTGCGTGTCAACGTGGGCAACCAGGAGCTCCGCATTTATGCCGCCTACAAACCACCCGGATTGACTTTCTGCAGCACCGATATCGGGACAATCTTCGGACAGCAGGGACCCGCAGTGATCGTGGGTGATCTCAACGCGAAACATCATGCGTGGGGATCGCGAATCATCACTGGGGTCGGGAGGCAACTGCACGAAGATAGCGTGAGGAGCGGGTACGGTGTGATGGGGCCGGGAGCGCCGACCCACATACCCACCGACAGCCGCTCCCAGCCAGATGTCCTTGATATAGTGCTGCACCACGGACTCGATAACCCGTTTGATGTCGAGGTCCTCTATGACCTTGACACCCAACACCTACCGGTTCTGGTCACCCTAGCCACCCAGGGAGGCTTTTTAGTGCCTCGCCCGCCGCAGATGCGGATGAACTGGGAGCGCTACACCGCCGAGCTTGCCGGGCTTGAGCTAGCAGACCCGATCACCACACCTTCGGAAGTCGACGATGCTGCTGCATACGTCGCGGCGGCGATCATCGCCGCCAAAGCAGCAGCCACCACCACCACGTCGACTTCACCGGACACTACCAACCGAAGGAAGGACCTGCCGAGCTCGCTCCGCAATATGCTCAAGCGGAAGCGCACCCTACGCCGCCTATGGGCCCGCACTCGCTGCCCCAGGGTGAAGGCTGACCTGAACCGGCTTGCAGAGAAGATCGCGCGTGCCGTAGTCGCTCTCGACGTGGCGCGATGGGAGGATACCGTCGATCGAGCGACCGAACACGACACAGCGCTGTACTCTCTCTGCAAGAAGCTTACCGGACATGACACCCCCGTTTACCCGCTGTTCGATGCCGCGGGTAAACGCACATATGCCGCCAAGGATCGTGCTGAGATTCTGGCGGCCCACCTGGAGAAGACATTCACGCCCAACGCCCCCAACACTTCCAACCTCCATATCATCCGTCATCACGCGGCTGTCCAGGACAAACTGGAGAGGTTCCTGTCGGCCCCTACACCGCCGCTCCGGGGAGAGGACTTCATCTCCCTGTCAGAGCTGCGGTCGGTCGCTGCTCGCCTTGATAAGCGAAAAGCGCCAGGCCCCGACGGAATCACCAACGCCGCGTTGATGCTGCTGCCTCGAACAGGTCTCGTAGCGCTCACGAGACTGTTCAACGGAGTACTCCGCACCGGCCACTTCCCAGAGGCGTGGAAGGCCGGGAAGATCATCGTTCTTCCCAAGCCGGGGAAGGACCGCCGCCTGCCTGGAAGCTACCGGCCGATCACCCTGCTCTCGCACATAGCCAAGCTGTTCGAGCGTCTGCTGCTGCGTCGAGTCACGCCCCATCTGCCCCTGCGCGAGGAGCAGTTTGGATTCCGCAGCGGCCACTCGACGACGCTCCAGCTGGCGAGGGTAATAAACCACCTGACCAGTGAGCGGAACAACGGGCGCTACACTGTGGGGGTCTTTCTCGACATCGAGAAGGCCTTCGATCGTGTGTGGCACGCCGGGCTCCTGGTCAAGATCTTGGACACCACCATGCCGCCTGCTTATGTGCGAGTGCTGGCATCATTTCTACACGGCCGTAGCTTTTACGTGGCAGTGGATGGTGCCGAATCCCAGCCACGCACCATCCAAGCCGGAGTACCCCAGGGCAGTTGTATATCGCCGCGTTTGTACGCGGCGTATACGGATGACATCCCCACCCTGCGCCATCATCTGCGGGAAGGGGAGGAGGACGTGCTGTTGTCGCTCTTCGCTGACGACAGCGCGTATTTCGCGTCGTCCTACCACCAGATCGTCGCCACCAACCGCATGCAGCGTATGCTGGACTTGTTGCCGGAATGGCTGGACAAGTGGAGGATGGCCGTCAACGTCGGGAAGACGGCCGCTCTGCTCACCAGCCGCTCCAAGCCGCTACGTCAGCTGACTCTTCGAGGCCAAGACGTAGAATGGAAGACCACAGTGAGGTTTTTGGGGTGTGAGTTGGACCGCAGCCTGCGCATGGTCCCCATGGTCAATCGTGCCGTGGGCCAAGCTGCTGCTGCCAGGTCCCAGCTTCACACGCTGTTCACATCCCATTTACCTGTCAACACCAAACTGCGAGTCTACGGTGCCTACGTCCGCTCGCGCTTGACGTATGCGGCACCCGCCTGGTACGCGCTATGTTCGGCGTACCAGAGGCGAAGACTTCAAGTCCAGCAGAACCGCTGCCTGCGACTGATCGTAGGAGCCCCGAGGTATGTGCGGAACGACGTCGTGCATCGGGATACCAGAACGCCGACCGTGGAGGAGTATGTCCGTCGCCTTGCGCGCCGGATGTTCGCGCGTGCGGACAATAGCGCGCACGTACACCTCCATGGCATCGCGCCACTCCATGCGCGACCACCCGATGGACGTTCCCTGCCTCGCGAGCTCCTGCGATCACCGTCTCCGCGGCCCGATGCGGATGACGACGGCGACGAAGAGGACGACGCGACGGGCGAAAGGGCGAATACACCGGACATGACACACCTACCCGATCAAGACACCACCGGACGAGACACCACCGAAATTGACCCCGAGGTCTGGGTCAAGTTTGTCATCAAGACACCACCGAACAAGACATCCATTAGGTCTCCTAGGTGACCTGGGCTTACGGCCCAAATACCGACACCTTTGGGTCACCTAGGTGACCTCGGCCTACGGCCGAAACACATACTGGGCTTAAGTGCCCGCGAGGAGATGCCCGGGTAGAGAGGAATTCCTCGAGGCCCGCACCCCGTTTACCCCCACCCGGGGAGTAAACGAGAAGACCCTGCTGTAATTCTATAAATTACATACTGAATACAAAAACTGAATAAAGTGATATCACGGATAAAGTGTCTAAGAATATACGGGTATACTAAAAAAATCCTTGTAATATGTACAAAGTATTTACAATCCAAACAAGAACAATCTTTATTAATATATTTCATTGAGGGTATAAGTGAATCGATATTCCCCTTCATTACAACTTTTATGTGGGTGGACATTTGTACACTTTAACAAAAGAATTAATACACTAGGGATCACTATTTAGTACGGATAATCCCCTTTTATAGAAAAGCGAATCGGCTGGACTTTTATGTAAATTAAATTAAGGGAACCGTTGGTTATTATCCTGGATTTTGGACAAAGAAATGCATTATTTTTGAGGAAATTATTACCAGTACCCTTAATACCGGCCAACTGCTCTAATTAATTATTTCGTGTCCATTCCATTATTAATTAAATGACCTAATCGAAAACTTAATCTTCGAAAGTACTATTATAATATATTAATATTTATCACCATAAATCATCTTCCAACAAAAGTTGCACTATTTGTATATTTGGTGAAAATTTGAGAGCCAAACCACCAACATGCGTTGGAATTATTTGGCGTGACTCAGAATTCACTACAGAGAAAAATAGTTATTTTTACCTGATGCTAAATAATAAATGAAGAGATCATTACTTATTTGATCTAATACAATTTGTCAAATCTACATCATTAGACAAATTAAAATAATTTTTATTCAAATAAACACCTTTGGATTGTTAAGAATTATTGAATTATGAAGCTATAACTTGTTAGCTCTTACCCGGAAGAACTAGTGAGACACTCGGCGGTCAATATTTTAAACATTTTCAATTTACATTATATAGCCGCAGAAGGATATTCAAATCCAAACATAATATGGACAAGTGTCAATGATATCAATATTATGCATGGCGAAAGAAATTGAAGAATTCATAAAAAAACGCGAGAGCTTTGAAACCTTTGAAAACCGAATTCAGCGAAACACGTTTCAAATATATATCCGACATTAACCAGGAAATCGATGAGACTTTGGTGTACCCTCCGAGGAAGTTTCTAACGACATAACCGCCTGCAATTGATATGCCCCCAGAGTAGGCCCATTGTAAAGAAAGGAAAATCCCGATTCGAAAATCTTGGGAGAGTTAGGAGTCTCCAGCCTTGCATCTGTATTCCGCTCGCGTTTCGCGCCCGGTGTCGGTTGCCTTCCCACCCCCTTGTGGTAAACTCCTTCTATAATTTGACTTCGTTGTTATAACTCAGTTTCGGTTGTTTGTCGTTGTTGCCAGATTTATTGGTTTAATGAAATGCGTCAATTGAAGTACAAGATTAGTGGGCGGGTATGATACACATGGGCACGTCGGCTTAATTGAAAGATTAATTTGAAAAGGGGTCCAGAATACGCTTTAAATTCCACTTATTATTATTTTCAAATTAAAACTTGACATACAATGATATTTTACTGGTTTTGTCTATCATATAATTATGCGATCACGAGTCAAACGTTTTGACCAGCTGAAAAAAATAGTCACAATAGACTTATATCCTTAGTTAAATATGAAAATATACAAATTGAACAGACGGTGGAATTAATCCCATCATTTGTCTTTGTAAACGCAATTGTATTTATTAATTTCCTTATTCAAAATCAAATTATTCTTTATTCAATTAAATTTGTGAACAAGTTGTTTTGCATCGTCAACTCTACTGCTGGTTCAGAAAGCTGTTCCTACTGAGAAGAACGGGGAAAAAAACTCGGCGGTTGCTTTTTCAAAATATAATTCTTAATACTAGTTACATTTAGTCATTACTGTCTTGTACATACCCACACATTATTATCACTTTTATTTTATTACTAGCGGCCTGCCCCTGCTTCGCACGGGTATAAAATATATATCCCATGTCAGTCAGTGTAAAAAAATGATTAAAATTGATCCAGTTGTTTTGATTTATTCATTACTGCCCGTGGCCCGCACGCGTTAAATTTGGAGAAAAACAATTTCCTTTCCCTATACCAAGAAGATTTCCTGTTATTTTTGGAATATCTAAATTCATATAGTACATTATTACTTATTTACTTTTATATTTTCCCTATGTATTTTATTTTTACAATTAATTACAGAATGTCTTTAAACAAACTCTTGAAAGAGCGACATCGCTGCTAAAGTCGAAGTGTTATAGGGCGAAGCGCGGCCTCCTCTTGGCATTTTGAATCTGTAATATCTCCGAAAATGTTCACTTAAATTACATGCTGTAAACGGCCATATTGATCTATATTAAATCAACTATTTATTTAAGGTACTTAATTGGATAAGGATTAATGCTGTATTGTATAAGAATTGCTTCAAAAATAAGGCATTATTTGTCGTAAAAAGTAAACGACAAAAAATGCTTTAGTGGGTTATCCATAAGCGATAGACATATACCATCGCGGACTTTTCTGTAGACCTTTTCAATGTGTACAAATACTTAGTACATTATTTCGATAAATCTCGTAGGGTTTAGCCTGCGTTAGCAATGTAAGCGGAAAAAAATGTAATTATTTACAGAAACCTCAAAAATTACAGTATTTCTCTACTCCGTATTGAATATTATTATACGTACAAACCTTCCTCTGGAATCACTCTATCTATTAAAAAAAACCGCATCAAAATCTGTTGCGTAGTTTTAAAGTTTTATGCATACATAGGGAAATATGGACTTTGTTTTATAATATGTAGTGATTATTATTATCGACTTACGTACTTTTGTAAGGCGCAAAGCAAAAAAAATCTTTACTGAGCAGAAATTACAAGACTTTGTTAAAAAGCAAAACTGAAAAAAAAAATGTCCCGTAAAAAAATATGTTATAATAAGAAAGGAACAATCAAAAAATATGTATAAATAACAAGTTAATAGAAAATTTTCACCAAAAAAGTATTTTATTCCATCTACGTCCTAAAATAGGCAAATTCTGTTGCACTAATCAAAAACACGATACGCTTGGGTATCAACGAGCTTTGGATTGGTTCCATTAAATCACAGCATTGTCGTGGGCAATCCTATTGATCCTCAATAGGTACCGCGTTGGCTCCATCAAATTGCATAGAACGGACGTTAGAGCACTCATCGACCGTACCCAACGAGCTGAGGGTAAAAATTTGAATAGAATATACGTATAGGGAGAAATGAAAGGCCGGTGACGCCCACTGCGCTCTTCAGGCGCACTTCCGACCACTCGGACGGTGGTCACAATGGAGCGGCAAGGACTCGATCTGATATTGAAATTGCAGCTGAACTTGCTCTGATATTCCTTTAATAAGAGCGGCTTCTTTTAGAGTATTGTGTTTTGAAGTCCGGTCATCATATTCCGCGATCTTTCATATCCTCAATTGTGGTACATGGGATTTCAAACGCGTTTACTATCTTTAATATTTAAATGAGTTAATCTGGTATACTAATCTTGTATAGTTAATATGTATACTAGCTTTTAACCGCAGTTTGCGCGGACTTTCGTCGGATGAAATTTCGTTAATAGATGGCGCTTTTAAATGACATCCTATTCCCGTATAGTTAACAGGATTTCTATTGCCTAAATGTTACCCCGGTATATAAGGAATAGTTGTGGCAAATTTCGAAATTCAAAATCGAAATTTGGTTCGGCGGATTCGCCGTGAAATAGTAGCAAACATACATCCATACTCACAAACTTTCACATTTGTAATATTAGTAGGATGTATATTTTATGAATTTCGAAAACAATTCCAACGATTTTCATTTCAAATTCATAATATAGAGGGATTTGAGGTGAAAAATCGATCTCGCTAGGTTTTATTTTTAAAAAAATGTCTTTTCATCCCTGTTATCACTGTACTGAAAAAATTCTAAAATTTAAAATAGAATGCAAATGATGTTTTTGCTGTAAATTATAAAGTTGTCACAGCTCAGCGGATTATGTTGCCAGCCAATTGTTTTTTCAAGTTTTATCTTTTCATATATTGTTCGCGCCTACTGCGTGCCATCGATAGCTGCAATTGGGGAGCAGAGGCAGACAACCGGGAATTTCTCCACCCCGAAAATAATCAAAGATACTGACCTTTAACTTAGAGGCTTCTTCTTAGGTTATGGCGTCCACGACGCTACGGCCGGAGTACAACCACTAAATAACTAAATCCACTTATATTCGTTGAATCACCAATTTAATTGTTCTTTAATATTGTTCATGAACACAACCACCGAATATTATCCTTCATATTTTGTATATATTAACACCAAAATCGACTGAACCCGATATTTATTATAATTCACTCCTAGCAATGGGCACCGTCTTGCGCGGCCGACCGATATTTTTTGTGTGCCATTAATTACAAAAGTAATAATAAAATTATTTTGCTATAATCCACGAAGAAGAAGAAGAACTTCTTCGCGGATTATAGCAAAATAATTTTATTATTACTTTTGTATTATGGATCTCCGCAAAGTAACGCCTAATTCTATAAATTATGCCATTAATTAGTCACTAACCCGCACCGCCTTAGGAGCAGCAAGGCCCGACTACCCTCGGTGGAAAATATTGTCTGAACATATCTTATAAAAAATTACCGAGCACTGCTCGATCACCGAGGTACTAGTTTTAAAACACCTGCGATTGTATTTCCTTTTTTTTCATGATTTCGATGGAAAAACGGGATTTGTGATATCCGGCTGAGTAGAATAGCTCCCCTCATTTTTTAACGAGGTGTCGAAAATGCAATTAAAGTAAGTTAGCCCGCCATGTGATAGCTTAGTAGAATAGACCACCCTCGTTTCTTACCGAGGTGTCGTAAAAGGCGACTAAGGTAAGTTGACCTGCGATGTGATATCTGGCTAAGTAGAATAGATCACTCTCGTTTCTTACCCAGGTGTTTTAAAAGGAGACTAAGCTATGATGATGTCAGGTACCATCTTCAGGCATCAGGCGTCGTAAAATAAATAATAATAAAATAAAGATAGTAATGACTAAATGTAACTAGTTATAAGAATTATATTTTGAAAAAAGCAACCGCTGAGTTATTTGCTGGCTCTTCGCGGTAGGAATAACTTTCCTAACCAGCAGTAGAGTTGACGATTCAAAAGCACTTCCTTTAAAGTTTACTTAAATAAAGAATATTTTGAACTTGAATTTGAAAAGAATGTAAGCCTTTTTTATTTTCCTACAAATTAATGACGTTTTTATAACGTTTTTTATAATATCCTTCAAACACAATGAAATGATAAAATATATCCATCTCTAGATAGAAAATAAGAAATTTATCCACGTAAAACAATTTTTCTTTCACTAATCGTTAATAAGATTTCATTTGGACTGGGAAATATAAAAATAGGCTGCCATGCAAACTTCCAAACCGTTACGTGACCAGACTTCTAAGAAGCTTGTTTGTATTGACTTTTGGAACTTACAAAATTGTCGTGGAAGTATACAGATTTGGGTTAGCTGTACACTGTTTGTTACCGGTTCAAAGTGAATTAAATAACTTTTTTTTATTTGCTAATATTTATTGTTTTATAATATACGTCGAATTATATTGTATGTATATAACATTATAGGAATAGGGGAGAAATACTGAACGAGGTTAAGTTTCGATGTGAGGATATTTTAATACTGTGAATTGAAAAGTCAATAAACCTAATTTCATTTATTTGGAAATAAACATTGCCGAGAACGATTCTACCGCCAGTTCAAAATAATTCATCGAGAGAGGACATGTAAGAAACTCTTATTTTTCTATTTTCTCGAAAAAAATATTTCTCTTTTTGTTAATAATAATTAAATTTAATAATCACTAATAAAAGTAATAATCACTAACTAAAGATCCAACGCGATTATATTCATTTGCCTAAACACGACTAAGTGCTACATACTACGTTCTAGTTTCTTATAATTTTAATGACTCAACTGAAAGGAAATGGGTTTTTTATATCTTCATTACATTGTCACTCAATCACTTATATCATATATTTATAATAAAACAAAGTGTCGAAAAGCTGTCTGTCTGTATGTGATCGATCGAAAATGTACTGAACGGATTTTAGTGCGGTTTTTACTAAAAGATAATAATAAGATAAGATAATTCTTGAGGCAAGTTTCAGTTAATAGTACCTTATATTAAAGCTCCCGCGATTACGGGATTTAGGCGGGAACATCTTTACGACAAACTGATTTCCGCGGAAGCGAAGACGCGGGTCCAGCTAATCATTTGTATAACTCATTTACAAGTGCAAGTAAGAAATATTTCCACTTAAAAAAACTTTAAAACATCACTTTTTCGTACTTAAACAACTATAGACCCCGCAGATTTTATTTCTTATGAATAGGTAATGTGTGGCAGTCCTTACTTAAATTTCTTAAAGATTGTTACAGTTGATGAAACGTAGCTAAATGCATTCATAGTCACGGAGGGTCTGTCATCCCCCAAATGTGTGACCCTCGCTGTGATCATTAATGATGGCATCCCTCATACGACACTATAATGTAGGTTACTGTGCAAACAGAACTGTAGGGTGATCGGCCTTCGGGAGATCGAACTGTGTCAAACGTGCGGTTAAGACAATCTACTAGAAACACATGTTATACTTTTTTTTTTATAGACGCCGTGTGGTATCCGGCTGAATAGAATTGTACCACCCTCATTTCTTAGCGAGGTGTCGTAAAAGGCGACTAAGGTAAGTTGATCCACCGTGTGGTATCCGGTTTAGTAGAAAAGACCACCCTCTTTCTTATCGAGTCGTCGTAAAATACGACTAAGATAAGTTGACGTCAGGCAGGCGGCCGGTCGTAAAATACGTAGCCAAATCACGTGACAACATGTTTATAACATGTAGTGCCGACCCCATTTAGAGTGAGATAAGGGCAGGAATATGATGATGATGAATAGGTATATCATTCGTTAGGAGAAAAATACTGATTTTGAATATTTTATTAGCTGAATAGCTGAAGTTCTGGCTATGCATTTGCACGTACGACCTTTTTGACAAAGCTGTCATCATCTTCCTGCCCTTATCCCACTCTAAGCGGGGTCGGCACAACATGTTATAAACATGCTGTAACATGATTTGGCTGCGTTTTTACGCTTTTTGACAAAGCTGTATCGCACTATAATTTACTGCTCTGTTGTTGCACAACCCCATGCAACCTATAAAAGTTATCAGCATCCTGCGCACTCTTTCCATATTAGTACATTCCATCAGTTATCATTAGTAATGCACTGGTAGAAACTATCACTTACTATTTTAAATGTATTCATTTCATTGAAATTTTACCTACACAATTTATTTTTCAGAAGTATTATGAGACTATAGAGGCTATTATAGACAATTTGCGCCCATTATAGAATACACGAGAGGTACAAGATTGGTATGTTATGGACATGTAATGAAGAGGGATGGAAATCATGTGACCAATCGAGTGTTAAATATGAATGTCGATAGATATGTGACTAGAAGGAGGCGTAAAAAGAGATTGTTGGATTGTGTGAAGTATGACATGCATGGAGTATCGCCAGAGACGAATGATAGGAAATACACATCTTCTTGTCCTTATCCCACTCTAAGTGGAGTCGGCACAACATGTCATAACATGTTGTCACATGATTTGGCTACGTATTTTACGACCAGCCACCTGCCTGACATCAACTTACCTTTGTCGTATTTTACGACCCCTCGGAAAGAAATAAGGTTGGTCTATTTTACTCAGCCGGATACCACACATTGGGTCGACTTACCTTAGTCGCCTTTTACGACACCTCGGTAAGAAATAAGGTTGGTCTATTTTACTCAGCCGGATACCACACATTGGGTCGACTTACCTTAGTCGCCTTTCACGACACCTTGGTAATAAATGATGGTGGTACTATTCTATTTTGCCGGATACCACACGGCGTACGAATGGTAGGAAATATTGGAAGATAAAAACGTGTCGTGCCGACGCCACTTAGAGTGGGATAAAAGCAGGAGAATGATGTTTTCTACTTTTTCTAGCTCATCAAAAGTTGGATTCTTATACCTATCGGAAAAGGTCTAAATCGGTCGTTATTAGGAGGTCAAAATAAACTCAAAATTAGTCGAACCCATTGGATTATGTAAAGATTCGAACAAGAGAAAGAAGAACAAAAGTATCTTAAGACTCTTTACGTCAGACGTTGAAATTAACTCTAATTTAACTGTTAGTTTTTCTCTTGTTTATTTACAAGTGAAATTTATGGACGATATAAATGAAAAAAATATTTAATTGAGCACACAATATTTAAGATTTTGTTGACAAAGGATTATTTCGTACCCTTTCTTGGCCCATAAATTACGTGCACTCGTGTGCTTAGTACAAACGCATGTCTCGTACATTAGAAACCCTATGAAATAGATGCATGCACAAATCATTGTCATTACGCGATATGCAATTTAGAAATCGGCCAAGGTAGTTTAGACTTTCTTCTTTAGAATATTAAGATGCTTTTTCTGTAGCTATAATTTATCAAAAATGTTTTCGAAACCAAACTTTATGGGTGAAAGAACATTGTATGAACATGGGAGTTGAATCAGAAAGGGATAGATAATATGGTGACCTACATCTCTTGAGACAGACTAAGTAGCATTAGCTATATCTATTGGGAATAATATTTATAGGGTGCATTATGCACGTGACATTTTTATGTTTTCGGCGTTTGGTTGGAAGTGTAGTATTGTTAGATTCCTTTTCATTTGTGAATTATTGGTTACGGAAATTTTCGCTATTCGGATTATGATTGTTGCAGTTTATTTTAAATTCAAATTCAAAATTTTCTTTATTAAACTAGTACACATGTACTTTTGAATTATCAATTCTAATGCTGATTCGGAAAGCTGTTCTTACCGAGAGGAGTCAGCAAGAAACTATTTACATTAAGTGATTACTATTGTACAGGGTCGGATAGTAGCTATATCCACGCATTCTTATCATCTAAATAAACCTCAACAGTATGTTGTCTTTTTGTAACAATCTTCCTTTAATATTTTTTTTAAATAATTTATAGAATTAGGCGTTACTTTGCGGAGATCCATAATACAAAAGTAATAATAAAATTATTTTGCTATAGTCCGCGAAGAAATTTCCTCGCGGATTATAGCAAAATAATTTTATTATGACTTTATTTTTCTTAAACTAAAAGTAAACTTTTAAAATTAAATGTGATATGCCTAAATGAATATACATAGTCACTAAAATTAGAAATCTCCTCCAACATTCCTTAATTACGAAATAGAAAACCATGATCGTACTTACCATATAACCCATAAAAGCTTCCGTCTCGTAGAAAAATTCGCTTCTTTTTAGACAGCACGCTGACGCAGACGCAGGCGAGATTTCAAATTCCTGACGTTGATCTGCGATGGGGATTTACAATTCACTGGACGTGGAAAATGTTTAATACCTATATACTGTTATACCACCAGTCGTACCTTATCTTTATCACGTTAGTTCGTTATCTGTCCACACTTTAGGTCTATTTATGCTTACATTAACGTTTATCTTAGCGAACTTAGCGACATACTCGTAGCTATCTGATGGTAACAAAGTTTGCGATATATTTTCCTTACTTAACACCTCTGATGCTACTGAGCTCAACCGCTGCATCCATTATTTCATGATTATGCAAATTGCATTTAAAACAAACCCTGAAGATTTAGGGTTGAAACATCTTAACTTTCTCACTACAAAACTTTTTTTAATTCTCTGTTCACTTTCACCTTTACTAACTTATACTCACATATTCACTTTTCCTAGAATATACCTTCACGACAACAATCGACATAAACTTCACAACGACAATTTTTTCTATTTAAAGTAATACGCACTCGCAAAAAAAGTCCATACCTCCGCCATTGATCACTGAGAACCCCGAATCTGGTGTCAAACAACTACACAGATTGTCATTTGACCATTCCATATTCCACATTACTACGTAGTAGCGATTAACAATTATTATCCCGTATTATTAATAAAACCTGATATCACTTTACTGTAACTCTTACTAGAATTACGAGTAAATATACTAAGAGAAAATTAAAAATTGATAATTTTCCGTTATTTAGTATTTAAGTAACATTGTGTTAGCAATTTTAACATTTGTATAATACGTTAATAATTATTGTACTAAGTTTAGTGTATTAGGAAGTATAAATATTGGCATTAGTCTCAATGTGATAGTCTCAACTTAAGAGGATTTTAAAAATGGAAGGGGTATTCATTTTGGTGACATTCTGTTTTGACGAAAAATAATTGTTTTAAAGTAATTAAGAGTAATAAAGTGTGGTACACCGTGTGTAAAAGGCGACTAAGGTAAGTCCAAAATAAAATGTGTTATATAAATAAATAAACCAATAAATAAATAAACCAATTAGCCGTCTGGTATCCGACTGAGTAGTATAGACCAACCTTACCGAGGTGTCGTAAAAGGTGACTAAGGTAAGTTGACCTACCGCGTGGTATCCGGTTTAGTAGAATAGACCACCCTCTTTCTTACCGAGGTGTCGTAAAATACGACAGAGGTAAGTTGACGTCAGGCTGGCGGCCGGTCGTAAATACGCAGCCAAATCATGTGACAGTATGTTGATAACTTGTTGTGCCGATCCCACTTAGAGTGGGATAAGGGCAGGAAGATGATAAGAGTAATAAAGTGTTTAAGAATTGTTTTGATATATTTTGGAAATCTTTTCTAAGTATTTTAATAATTGACAGTTCAAAGAGCTCAAAACATTTCACATAGTCCGGGCAACTAAGTTTTATAGGCGAACAATTTGAATAACATTACAAGAAATTTATTGTATAATTCTTGTCCCTTCTTCATCGAGGACAAACGCAGCTGACTCTCTATTGTGTGCTAAATTACTATTTGGGTTTCACTACGGCGTTATTTGCACATGCAAATCAGAATTTTGTTTTCATTTTGAAATGAGATGCCTTTAAGACAAAGACGTGGTGGAGGGTAAAGCAGTAATAAACACGGAGTGGTTGACATATTAGCATAAACTATTGAGAATAACAACTGTGCTCGTTTAATTACGAGTATTCATGACTTTCTTATTCTGTGATTAACTCATATAGCTGACTCACTCATATTTTAGAGTAGCAATCGCCAGCGGCGTGGAAAGATTAAAACCGTAATATAGTCTTTTGATAACCAAAAAAATGGTTAAAGTGGGTTAACCTTAAAAGCTAGACATAGATAGACATCTTAGCTTGATGTTATATAGCCTATAGCCTTCCCACATAAATGGACTATCTTACACTGAAAGAATTTCTCAAATCGGTCCAGTAGTTCCTGAGATTAGCGCGTTCAAACAAACAATCAATCAATCAATCAAACAAACAAACTTCACCTTTACATATTAGTATAGATGAGTGTTTTAAGAATCTAAAACGGCTATGCATAGCACAAACCTATTTTTATAATAAAAGCGAAAAGTTGTTAATGTGTGTGAAAACACTTACAAACATTTACTAGTGTGAGAGTTCAACGTAAAATAAATAATAACTTTATTTGTCATACAAATGTACATAGTGCATTGAAGCCCTAGTTCCTGAACTAGAAAATCTGTGTTCCAGAAAATAGTACCTTCCCATATTAACTAAAACAGAACAATGTGGCATTTATAAAGATTAAAAAAATATGTATATTGGGCATATTACGTATGTAAACGAAACTTGGATAACATAAATTATGGTTTTTATTTCAGACGTTGAAACCATATGACCCTTACTAAAGGTTTTGGGTTCAAACTCCGAGCAGAAACCAACGAGTTTTTGTATAAAAATTTATATGCATAACTAAATCTTTAAATGTTCAATTTTCGGTAACGTAAATCATAACGAGGAAATCTGCATTCCTGAGAATTCCTTGGATATGTATTCACTACTAATCTGAATGAACTTAACGAAAGGTCTTAAGTTCTAATCTTTTTCTTTAAAAGAATAGAATAAACCTATGTCCAGAAGTCGGATAGCCCTTACTTCAAGGTTACACATTTCCTTATATGAGATAAAGCTAGAGATAATTTAGTTATCAATAAAAAAATTAACGAAACAAATTGTTTGCCAAAACAAAATCTGTTGCGGCCATTTTTAATTCAATATCGAAACTTTGTGTTACAAAGAGCCGAAATCCTTTTAGCTCGATGTACCGGCTATCCGTAGTCGGATGGGCGAAAATTGGTAAAAATCAATAAATATTGCGTCCCCTCTAATGCAATGATGGATGGTGCACACTTATCTGCTGGCGACATCGCTAACAGCACAATATACAAGATTATTTTTACCATTCCCTTTGTTGCTCAAACGTGCTTACTTCGTTAGCTAATGCAATTAAATATGCGATGAATTTTATCGGAAATTTTAGTTACTCTTCATTTATTGGTGCATAAATAAATACCTAATAATATTACTTTACTTACATATAAAATACATTTTGTTTTGACGTCCGAATACCACCAGTACGTGTAATTTTCTTTATATATTTTATGAAGTCTAACTATTTAAATAGTTTTGTGTCGTATTGTGCTAGCTGGTCGTGCGCTCTAAATAACCAAATTTATATTGTACGTATATTTTTTATATAATGAAGGAATTCTACGGTTTTACGTAAGTTGTGATAGCCCAGTGGTGAGACCGTGCGACTCTTTTGGGTGGTGGGTTCAAACCTCGGAGGGCGCCAATGAGTTTTTCTATTAAAACGTATGTGTCTAAGTGATAATTGCTATTTATCACACGGTTTTTGGTGAAGGAAGGAAACATCGTAAGGAAACCTGCATATCTCTAGAGAATTCTAGGGATATGTGTATCCTAGAAATTCGCAGCGTGATAGGTCTTAGCTCCAATCATTCTCTCCTAAAAAGAAGAGAGAAGGACTATGCCCAGCAGTGGAATAGTTACAGCCCTTTAAATTTTTTGTACATATTTACCCCCCCCCCCCCCTATATTGTACCCCTTATATGAAACCTAGACACTTTCGTGTCAAGGTTTCATATAAGGGGTGTGAGTTGCTACGAACTTAAGCAAAACAACTAAGCCGCTATAACGACATCGGTTCCTAATTTATGTCAAGCAAGCACGCACCCTTGCCTGACAGTATCAAAAACGTATTTACCAAAACGAGTTAATGTAGGTACAATATGCTTACAATTATTCAATCCAGAAGAGAAAACACTATATAAACAATCAGACTGAAAAAAGTTCGAATTATATTAAAGTTGAATGTTTTTTATATTCATAGGAGTATACTAAAAATCTATACTGAATATATAAAGCTAAAGAGTTTGTTTGTTTGATTGTTTAAACGCGTTAACCTCTAAAACTACTGAACTGATTTGAAAAATTCTTATAGTGTAAGATAGTCCATTTATCGAGGAAGGCTATAGACAACATAACATTACTCTAAGATGAATAGGAGAGGAGCAAAAATAAAATATTCTGAAATCGGCAAAATTTAAAGCTTTCCTTGCGTGTTCTAAGTAAACGGTGAAAGTTATTCAAAAATCTCTCATAATTAAATAACTATAACTTCTTATATGTCCAAAATTGACACACTGATATCCATGCGGGCTTGTTTTACTATTCAATATTTTACCTTAATAGAGCATGATAAAAACGCCGCTTGTTACAACATAGACAAATTTGCGCTCTCAACTTGTATACACAAAATTGCCACAATTTGCGACTTGAGAGCAACTTTGAAACTTTCCGACATAACAATAAATGGCTAGGTCGTTGCTCGTCGGAGATTACCGGCATTGTCGACTACAGACTCAATTACTCAGGAACTTGACGACATTAAAGTTTTGAAACTTCCCTGAAAAACGAGCAGAGCCTTACAAATTGAGTTAGAATTGCGCGTTAAAAATTATCGAAAGATTCTAAAACCACTTTGCGAGATCAATTTGTTCGCTTTAATGTTCAAAATTTATCGTTGTTGGATTATACATAAAGGCTGTTTATAAGAGATTGTTGCAAAGTTTATGCTACTTTAAGTTTTATAAAAAACGCCTACGACAGATTTAAATTAAACTATAGCCAATTTCACAATATATGTATAAAACGTTGTATATATAAATAAAGTATTAAATTTATTGAAAATAGTTGTTGAAGCATCAAATAAAATTTTATTTTTACTATGCGTTCGCTATATCGTTGTAATTTGGCTATTGACATATTGACAGTAAAAAATGAGAAAAAAAAATTTACACCCTATAGTTTGATTATTTTTTAATAAACACGTATTTTAAAAATATATATTTTTTGGTGCTGAAACTTTTAGATAACTTCAGAAACTTTAGAAATAAACATCCTTTGTACATATACATAAGTTTACTTAAAGTTCAAACGTTTTCTGTCTTTTATATGTTTGTGCCATAAAGTTTTATCTATCTATCTAAAATAATATAAACTTCTTCATTCGTTAGGACAATTCATAGTCCGTTTTCAATAGTGCCCTTTGATAAATTACAATAATAATAATCGAATCATAAATTATAAAATACAAAAATAGAATAATAATATTAGTATGATAACAACAGAGAGAACGATAACAATAAGTAGGCCTTAATGTAAGTAAAAAAGATAGGTATTACTTAAAAATCTGGACAGAATATTTTAGTCGCAATAGTTTGAATGCCGACGCATAATTTTAAGGTCTGAATGCCTATTTCCTCCCCGTTTTAATCAAGAATTTTCACAAAACAACGCCCCACAAAGAAAGTGTCGCTCTAGCATTTTTCTCATTCAAAGAGGAATAATGCGAGCACTTAATATCTATATATAGAGCAACCAGTATGCCATAGATAATCCCCAATTCTACCCTTCGATATTAACCCGTCCGAGCTAACGACTGCTCTATCGCTCATGGCAACACACATGGGTCTGACAGAACTGTTATTACATCATTAATAAAATTACAAAACTGTATGGCACGGGCCCATGTGCCGGGCTAAGTTTACAGCGCGGCGTATCGTTCCAAAGGGTTAGTGTTGCCTTAATTAAATTTGAGCAATCGTCATCGGTAGTTTATGACTATGGGACGTTACTGTCTAACAATGACTGGGAATTGAGTGAATTAGGCTGAATCACGTATGCCATTGCTTTATCGCGTGTTGCATGCGTCGTCGCGTACACATATAACGTGTTAATTTGATGACATACTTGAAAATGTATTGATGGAAATATAATTCTTAAAATTAATATTGTATCTAAAAATAATATTGTTCCGATATACAACATACATATATCATAAATCAACTCATTTATATCTCTTTAAAGTAACAATCCTAAAAATATTTTTAATCTTTAAAGTAATATGTCGTCGTGGAGTACATCTTCTGACGACGCTTCGGGTACGGAGCGAAACAATAATTGAGATTGTGGTGGTAAATATGTGCAGTGCTTCTGTATTGCCTTAATGGTGGCTGGTAGTGCACGAATTTTTACAAAGTCTGCATATATCAGGTATGAGAACGAATTATTAACTTTACATTTGGCATTATACTATTATATATATTTTCTATTTACTTTATCGCGGATTATAGCAAAATAATTTACCTAATAGTTTATAACGTCATTACTATTAAAAAAATCGATACACAAGGGGTAACAGTAGAGCAGTCAACGGAATTTATAATATACATCGCCAGCTTGATACACTACCCTTAATATTTCGCACATAACTGAACCATAATAAAAAACTTAAAAAGAGTAAGCAATAAACGGCCACGAACACCCTAATCACATATCAAAGCACAAGAATATCAATTACATAAAGGCAAACTTTAACAGTTTCAGCGTCGAATACCATTAAAAAAGTAAAGAACATTATAAGAGATCCGATGAAAGGCCTACTGAGGGTACGATATTAAAAGGCTTAGAAGTGTTGGGCCCGAAAAGCCTCTGAACATCTCTGTACCTCGCTCACTTAAGCACAGTATTAAGGGCACTCTGGGCTTAAGGGCAGCCGTATATTATCCTGCCCTTTTTCCTACATGAGAGGAAATTTTATATGCGTTTTATGTTTTGCTAATTAGACGCTGACGTTAAATTTTAAGTAGGTAATTACGGGAATGCTGCTAAATGTACAACGCAATGGACCGAGGTTGGTTAATTTTTTATGTGTTACATGCTGATACAACGGGTACATAAATTAATGCGGACTGCCATAATTCAATTGGTTATGCCATGTGGTATCTGGCTGAGTAGAATAGACCACCCTCATTTCTTACTGAGGTGTCGTAAAAGGCGGCTAGGGTAAGTTGACCCAACGTGTGGTATCCGATTGAAAAGACTAAACCACCCTCTTTTTTAATATTTTAAAAACGACTGAGGTAAGTTGACGTCAGACAGGCAGCCGGTCGTAAAATATGTAACCAAGTCATGTGACAACATGTTTATAACATGTTGTGCCGACCCAACTAAAAGGGGAATAAGGGCAGGAGGATGATGATAGTTTAATTGGTTTGGAGAAAGATTTTCCTCTCGCGCTAATTGTATTATACATAAATATATAGGGATACACGACCAAAATAAGTAACTTAATCTGTCTGTTACGCTTTCGCGGCTAATCATATTTTGATACACTAGAAGAACGGATATGTACCAAAATAACATTTATGAAATAATTCCCGTTATAGCATAGGGAGTTTGAGGCTTATAGTACATTGTTGAAGGCACTATACTTATTAAGTTGACGGGAACGAATTGATAGATAAGATTTTTGAAAATTAATTAAGTAATATTTTTCATAATAATTCACGATTCAAAGTTCACCGTCCTAACGATCAGCTATTATATACATAAATTAACGGCAAACCCATCTACGTCACAGCCCAGCAAACGTTTCCCATTACCAAAATTGACCCTAAAAACGCCACACCTTCGAAATCATATTTCGGATAATAGAACAAAACACCCCTCGATGAGGACGCAACTTAATCAAGCAATTAATTCTTAATTGAATTATATCCGTCACCGAATCGCTAGCCTGAGTGGTGGCGGACCCTGCTTTCAAAATACCTGTCCGAGTAATTAGTTGTGAAAATAGAGCCAAGCGAAAATATTACGCGTACTTAGTATGTATGTCGAGATGAAACGTTTTAAGTGCGATTTAACAAGCTGTGGTATCGGAATTCTAATTTATAGCTAACTAAACGGTGTGCAGGATTTTATCTGTGCAATAAGCTGTGATAGCGGTACGACCTTTCGACTCTTTCGAAAGGGTCATGAGTTCAAACCCCGGCAGGCACCAATGAGTTTTCCTGTTAAAACTAATGTGTCTAATTGCAATTTATCACACGGTGAAGGAAAACATCGTGAGGAAACCTGCATATCGCTAGAGAAGTCTGGGGATATGTGGAACCTACCAATCCCCATTGGAGCCGCGTGGTAGGTTTTAGCTCCAACCCTTCTCTCCAAGAACGGAGAGAGGAGGCCTATGCCCAGCAGCAGATATTTAATTTGTGTCGCATTTGCCTTCCGATGTATTTCAATAGTAAAATTATCAAACATCGTGTATTAAATGTACGAGTAACAAACAGACAGGAATTCTATTGTATTTAAAATATATAAATAAGAATTTACATATAAATAAGGATATCATACAGGTCTGGAGATAATTATTATGTCTTATAGCTTTACCCGCTACTACGTTCGCGTGGATAATAGATGGCGCTTTTCAATGTCATCCTATTCCTGTAGAATTAATAGGATTTCTATAGCCTCTATTACCCCGGAGTATAAGGAATAATTGTGCGAAATTTCATCGATATTGGTTCAGCGGATTCACCGTGAAAGAGTAACAAACGTACATACATACCCACGAACTTTCGCACTTATAATATTTGTAGGATTATTTTGGGGTAAAAGTGAAAATATTACGTAAAATTATAAAATGAACGTAGCGCAATATATTTATTGTCCTAAATAATACATTACTAAAACTTTTATATCTAGAGAGACTAGCTAAGATTAAGTGTTCAGAATTCAAAATTAGCTCCACCTATTGAACACAAAAGTATCTTAATGATGTAACCCTCAAGTTAAACCAAACAAAACACAATTACAAATTTACATTGTAATAGGTCGAGAGGTGAAACGGTATTTTCATAATAAAGATTTTACAAGAGAATCGGCACACAAAATGTAAATTGAAATGAGATAACAGCCTTTATTTTACGACTTGAATCGCTTAATTTATTTATCAGTTTGGTAAGGTCTTTATTATAAAATTTCAGTCAGTTCCTATTAAAAAAAACCGAATTTGAGGTTTTTAATATGTTATTGACAAACGCTACTACCAATAAACCAACCAACCAAAAAACGCGTTTAAAACTAGGGATATTATACTTGGAGTACAAAAATTCAATTAATAATTAATCGATTTTTAAAAAATCGATTAATTCTTATCAAAATAATAGATTTCTGACTATTTGAAAAGTTGCCTTTTTTAATATTAATAATTAATTAGAATGAAAGCTAATTTAAGTAGCTATAAATAATAACTAATGCGCTGTTTGTATAGTTTGGCTTTTTTTAAACAGGAAATAACCCCATATGGGTACCGCCGCCCGACGGGGACAGGCGGCGGTTATGTCGGACTCGCACCGTCTAAATCAGGACAGGGTATCGTAGTACACATTACCCCCATCTCCGCCGACAGCTCTGATCCCAGAGAACACCTCCTCCGGGTAGAGACCCCTTGAAAGAGAAGCCCCCCTCCGCTAACCGGTGCAACGGGAGCACCAGATGCACCGACCGCCTCGGGGACCTGTAAGCCAGACGTCTGATACACCCAAACACGGCAGACGTTGGGTTTAGGGAAGTCGCTACCAACTGGACTCGCCAGCAGCAGACTGGATCCAGAACAAAAGTTCCCGGAATCCAATTCCGAATTCCGAAAAGGATAATTGAAATAATCGATTTTTAATTAAATAAAAACTTCTGACTGACGTCAACTTACCTTAGTCGCCTTTAACGACACCTTGGTAAGAAATGAGGGCGGTCTATTCTACTGAGCCAAATACCACACTACATGTTAACTTACTTTAGTTACCTTATACGACACCTCGTTAAAAAAAGGTTGGGGCTATTCTACTCAGCCGGATATCGACCGGTATGGGATATAAAAATCCCTTTTTTCCATCAATATCATGTAAAAAGACATAGTATACAATCGACGGTCTTAAAATTAGTACCTGGGTGACCGCGCAGTACTCTGTAATTTTTTTATAAGATATGTCCGGGCAATATTTTCCACCGAGGGTAGTCGGAGCTTGCTGCACCTAAGGCGGTGCGGGTAGGTGACTAATTAAACGGCGCACGGTGCTCGGAGTGAATTTATAATAAATATTGGTGTTCAGTGGATGTTAGTGTTAATATATACAAAATATAAAAGACAATTCGGTGGTTGTGTACATGAACAATATCAAAGAACAATCAAATTGGTGATTCCTCGGATATACCTAAGTGGATTTAGTGATTATACTCCGGCTGGAGCTGCGTGGACGCCATAACCTAAGAAGAAGCCTCCAAGTTAAAGGTCAGTATCCTTATTTATTCGGGGTGGAAAAATTGCATGTTGTCTGCATATCTTACCTATGCTCACCAACTGCAGCTATCGAAGGCACACAGTAAGCACAAACACAGTTTTTGTTCCATTAGAGTCGGATCGTTCAATTAACGTACAGGGCTACAGTATTGTTTTAGTTCTAGGTTAGGCTTTTTAGCCAATCTAGGTATTTTCATTCGGCGGAATTTGCGGATATTTATAGTGAATTTTTTTTTTTTTTTATTGTGTATAGACGAGCGCTTGACTGTAATCATGTCTGATGATAAGCAATGATACAGTCTAAGATGGAACGCGCTTGCCTAGAAGATGCCTGTTCACTTTTGTTTTAAAAATACCCATATTTTATTCATTGGGAAAAACAGATGCCGGGAGAGCATTCCATTCCCGTGCTGTGCGCAACAGAAAAGAGGAATCGAAACGCTTCGTGCGTCTTCGCGGGATATCTACAGTGTAGGGGTGGAATCTCTCTCGGTGCCTAGCGGTGCGATAATAAAACGGCGATGCCGGAATAAGTTCATGAAGTACCTGAGCACACTCTCCGAAATATATCCTGTAGAAGACCGATAGACAGGCAACCCTGCGCCGGTGTTGCAAGCTATGCAATTTAGCATTAGTTAGGGTTTTATCGCCAATGAGTCTTCTGGCACGTTTATCCACCGAGTCCAAAGCATCCAGTTGATATTTGGCAGATCCATCCCACAAATGACTACAGTACTCCATACACGATCGTACCTGAGCTTGGTACAAAGTTAAAAGTTGTTTTGGTGTGAAGTACTGTTTGACTTTGTTCAGGATGCCAAGTTTCTTGGCGGCCGTTTTTGCTTTGGACTCGATGCATTTACCAAAGTTGAGCTTGGAAGTTAATTTTATACCCAGAAGCTCAGTGCTATCGGAAATCGGTATGGATATATCTCGAAAAGTAGGAGTTAGGGGGAAGGAACTCCGTTTAGCGCTGAATAGGCACGCTTGTGTTTTTGTAGCATTAAACTTGACTAGATTGGCTTCATCCCAGTCAGAAACCTCTTTCAGCGTCAAGTTAATGCGCTCGACCATGGCCTCTCTGTGTTGACGAATCTCAGCACTACTAGCTCTAGAACTGGACATATATCTCTCCGTGACAGTGCTGTCATCTGCGTACCCAAAGACACCGGGACTTAGCAGATCATTAATATGCAGCAAGAAAAGTGTCGCGGAAAGAACTGATCCCTGAGGAACGCCGGCATTCGTGGTCATTAGCTCTGAAGAGCAGCCGTTAATGACCACTCTTAAACGATCGTTCATTCAAAAAATCAGATATCCAGTTACAGAGTATAGTAGGCAGCCCGTAAGCAGAAAGCTTGCCAAGAAGACCATCGTGCCAGACACGGTCAAAAGCCTTCGAGATGTCAAGGGACACGGCAAGCGCCTCGCCATGTCTCTCAATGGCTTCGCCCCAGATGTGAGTGGCATACATTAGAAGATCTCCTGTAGAACGATTTCGTCGAAAACCAAACTGGTAATCTGACACGAGATCATTTTCTTCCAAGTATGCCAGGAGCTTTTTATTCAATACACGTTCCATGATTTTGCAAAGTATGGACGTGATTGCAATCGGTCTATAATTGGCTGGATCAGCACGGGTACCCTTTTTTGGTACTGGCTGTATATTGGCAATCTTCCATGCTTTCGGGACATGAGCCGTTTTTAAAGAGAGGCGATACAAGCGAGTTAAGACAGGAGACAACTCAGGTGCACAATTCTGCAGGACGATTGCTGGTATGCCATCGGGACCACTGGCCTTATTCACATTTAAGTTGCGAAGGGCTCTCAAAACCTCTTTTTGGCGAATTCGAACCTCTGTCATGACCGAATCGCAAGGTTGTAGGTGGGGTGGAGAGGCTCCTCCTGCATCGAGTTGTGAATTTTCCGCAAACAACCGAGCTAATAAATTTGCTTTGGCATTTGCGGAAAAAACCAGTGTCCCATCTGGCTTAAGCAATGGCGGCAGCGTTGGACAGCAGAAGTTCGACTCAATCGACCTCGCAAGCGACCAAAAAGCTTTGCTACCACTGGGATAGGATGCTAATTTGATCCCAATACGATTAGTACGGTTAAATCGAGCCTTCTTAAGAACCCTCTTGTAGGATTTGGCAGCAATATTATATGCTCTCTTCTTAGCTGTAATGTCCGGAGCTTTTTGAGATCGAGATTCAACCCAGGCTACAAACGCTGAATTCTTAAGTAAGGTAAGGGTAAGGTCTAGAGAGAGGGCGAAATTTATAGCCTCTCTTCCAGTGTGGTCAGTTTTCTGATAAGGGTATAGCCAATCCTTATGGTGGGCATTAAAATCTCCCAGAAACACTAGCTGAGCTGACGGATACCGGTGTTGAACGATGTCGGTCGTTTCGTTGAGATAATTAAACTATCGAGTTGTCTCCTGGTCACCGCTGTGTGATCGATAGGCACAAGCATAAACAGTTTGGTCCAAGCCTGTGTCAGTCAAACACCACATGATAGAAAAATTGGGTACTTCCAGGTTACGGAGTCGCCGGTAACAGACGTCATTACGAGCATACATACAAACCCCTGCGTGGGGTTTAAAGTTGTGCTCCAAAGCATAGCCCGGGTATAATAGGTATGACGTATCTGCTGGGCTGGAAATCTGCGACTCCGTAAGGAAAAGCAGGTGCGGCTTATCGGTCTCTAGGTGATGATAGACCGCGAAGAGGTTGGAGTGTAGACCTCGAATGTTAGCGAGGTGTACTTTGAATGAGAGGAAGTGCAGCCGCTGTAAAACGTTACTTTTCCTTTTATTTTTCATTTTAATTTTTTGAGTGGGTGAACAGGAATGAGAAAAGGAAGTTGTAGGAGACGCTTCATTTTGAAACAACGCGACTGTTGTTGTCAAAGCGCTGATGGTAGGCTCAATTGGAGACCGCGGGGACGCCCGAACCCCCCTGGAAATCGCCATCCCTCTCTCCGGTCGCCAACCGGCACGATGGAGCAATTCCAGGATTTTTCGCGAGGCAGCGGGGCAGCCTTTCGTAGGTGGCTTTCCTACTAATTGGGCCCCCTATAACCTGCGGTCGGCAAGCGGTGAACCGTGCTTCAAATCCTGCTGCTCTCCAGATTGAGCCGCCCGGCGATATGACATCATGAGTCGGGACCTGTCATCCAATGCAGCGTAGCTGTACAGACCCTTCTCCCATTAATTAGCTACTACAGGCATCGCACCGGAACACGAGGAGTCGCTTGGCGGGACGGTTTTGCCTGTAGGGTGGTAACAATAGCCACGGCCGAAGCCTACCACCATGAATGTTACTCGTTTAGCACTTCCCGGGGATCACGTGTAGGGTTATGAGTAGGCATGGACAGAATCATCAATCACTTAATGATCATGATATGAAAAACTTTTCATATAGCATCATCTGCTAATGAGTTTTAGAGTAACTGCTATACTGCTATACAAAATTATGGATATTCTATGAAAAAGTAAAATAATAAATTAATACTGAGACTAATTCACTGATATTGATCAAAAACACATGCAAAGGAACGTGGGTTAAATAAATAAATAAATAAAAATAAAGACAAGATTTGTTTGTTCCAAAGAAGACGCTATTCCAACTTAAATTATAAGCTAGAAATATTGACCGTATTATAAAGGAGTTAAGAATTACATTTGTTTGTAATAACAATAATTTCACCCAGTAATATTGATTAGCATAAACGCTTTCCGCTATTATATTATTCAGCTATTCGCTATAATATTACTATTACTTCGCTATTACAAACAAATGTAATTCTTAAATCGTATTCAATACGGTCGATATTTCTAGGATATAGTTTCAGTTGGAATAATGTAAAAGTGCGTCATCTTCCCGAATTATCGACCGTATTATATAAGATAAAAGAATTACATTTGTTTGAAATAACAATAATTTTGCCTAGCAACATTGATTAGCAAAAACGCTATCCGCTATTTTATTATTTACGTTAATGGACTAAATGATTGCTTATACGAACAAATTTAGTCCTTATGTCCTATACACTGCATACGACATAAAGAATACATTTGTTTGTATTCAAATAGAATTAGCAGCATTAGCATTTCTTATACGAACAAATTTAGTCTTTATGTCCTATACACTGCATACGACATAAAGAATACATTTGTTTGTATTCAAATAGAATTAGCAATAGCGTGTATGATCACATGATTACAATCGATCATATCGTGGAACGAATATGATTCTTATATAGCAATCATACCCATGCTTAGTTATGAGGCCTTTTAAATAAGTACCTTACTTTAGTTTAACCTACGGATGCGAGTAACTCCAACCCCCTAAATGGAATTGTTGAATGGAATTGGAATATGTTAAAAGTAATAACAATTTTATAGTTTTTTTTTTAGCCGGATACTACTAGGCGGAAATTTCAACCACTTAATATTGCGCAATTGCCTTGTTATAATAAATCTTCAGTAAGAAGAAAACAACTAGCAAGCCATCTCCATACATTTTGAATAAAAGTTCTCTTCCATTCAGTAGTGCATATAATTTTCTAACGGAAGAAACATTTTCCTAGACCGGCGCACCGAGGCCGTTGATCAGTTAACTTTTAAAGCTCATTAAAATTGATGGTTCATTCAGATGGTGTAAATTTCCACGCTGGCGGAAAATTAAAACGATACCCGAGGCGACCGCGCCCTCAACGCTCCACATACTATTCAGTGAAAAAAATATGCAAAACTGTAACGAAAGGGAGATACTTGGCCTAACACTAGCTTTTACCTGCGACAGCAAACATGAAACACTTATAATCAACTCTTGTATCTGCGACTTCGTTAACATCAACTAAAGCATAAAGCTATCCTCTATTAAACTTAATCTTTGTGATTCTAGAACGCATTCTAGATGTGAAAGATAATAAATATATTTGTCTGTAAATAATACTAATTACGCTTACCCGTTCTAATCCTAAGGCCATAGAAACTGTGGTGAGGTTTTTCGGGATTCCCTTTTGCTCTTGACGATGAATGATCATATGAGCTAACTAAATTAACAGCTATCTGAATGAAACATGACCTAATTGCGCTTCTCCTCATTGTCGTATATTCTGCTACCTTTTTACCAAGCATGGCATTGGTGGTTCTACGCTCATCACAGCAAAGCACCACAAGAAGCTTTTACAACGATATTATTTGCAGGTAATCGTGTCTATTGAATTTAAACAGGATGAACTAATTATATATCATATTCTCATGTCAAGGTCACGGGGTATTCAAATTCTACTTACATAGGTTTCAGTTTGCTAAAAGTCTACTCTGCGCTGAACTTTTTTCGATACCCTTTCAAAGAATCCCCTTAAATTTGATATGATATTCTAAGTTATAGTAATGATATCCTCCTAACTATTTTATTCACTTCCTGAAAACGCTGACCTTGTTTTTGAACACTTATTGTGAGTGGTAATCTTATTGGTGTATGCAAAACGACGACCATAAAAACCCGTAGGGTTACGTTAGATGAAGAATTCCTAACCCAACAACGCCGCTTAAAGAGCAAATGATTAATGGGTCTGAAAATATTTTAGTAGATCTTTCGTGAATATGACTCTTAGTTTTCTTAGAAGCGTATACTTTATTGCATACCGGACTTAGAGCTTGTATATGTTGTTTGAGTAAGACAAGTAAGAATATGAATAAATAAAGGTACATCCTAACACTCAAAGTGGTAAATTTTGAAATTGTAGAATTAAATGCAAAGTCACATTTACTTAAATTATTTAGTATAATTATTCATCATCATCCTTAATTGATGGACGTCCATTGCTGGACATAGGTCTCTTCATAAGATCTCGACACCACACGATCTTGTGCCGCTTGGAATCCAGCGGCTTCCTGTGATCTTATTGAGGTTGTTAGTCTATCTCGCAGGGGTTTCCGGTGATAATCGGTTCTACGCATTATGTGCCCCGTCCATCTACATTTCAGCTTTGCAACACACTGAGCTATGGCAGTAACTTTGATTCTACTACGGATCTCCTCATTCCTGATTTGAGAGAAATTCCAAGCATAGCTCCCTCCATCGCCCGCTGACTGACTCTGAGCTTTCTTATCAGGCCTTACTATAAAGATTCATTATCCAAAAATGTTTTCATGCAGTTTAGGCGTCGATTGCCGTAATTTTTTTTTATCGGTTACATAGATTTGCACTGAATGCGTTTATTTTATTGTACAAAAGCGCTGTTTCAGCGTTGTACGTAAAAAATTCAATGTGTGTACACGATTTTCCTATCACAGGCAATTTGTGTACATGCGAATATTCGATTGGTTCAATGACACCACTTCCAATTGAAAATGTCATTCATTCCGTATTTAGAAAGAGGAATGGCATCCGCGATCGCTATTGATATCCCTTTTATTTAAGGGTTCGTACACTTAATATAATGTCTTATGATTATATCTAAAAGTAAAAAAGCGACCTGTTACTGTTGATAACCGCAGTTGGGCAATGATAGTGAGTTCCAAGCTACTCAAATTTAGCTTGAAAGTATATCCTCGATTCCGATTTTCCAGAGATATACAGTTTTCCACACGATTTTTTTTTCGCAGAAAAGGGCGTCATTAATTAAGATTACAAATAGGTACACAAGTTCCTATAAATTTCATGTTTCTATATAACCTCATAAATGATAAGTTTGAACCCGCATCCCTCCTGGGTCATCCGGTTTCATCCACGCTTGATTGACGATTCACTGCCGAAGCAGGTGTGAGAAGTATTATAAGGTTAAGATTGTTGCATTAAACCTTTCTATTGCATATCGCAACCTCATGATTTGCCACTCTCTTACCTCAGTTTGCTCCGGTGAACCTCTTAGTACGTAAGCGATATACTGCTTACACGGTTTACCTAAATGAATCCTAATTTTTTCAAACGAAGATACTAATTTGAATATTCTGTGTGCCTGTATGTGCTCTTATAAGCAACCTAAGACACAGTAAAATAAATAGTTAGTAAATCTCATCTTCAATGAACCAGAATCACTGACATATCTTAGTGATCTTGTGGTAATCAACTAGTTATGAGTAGAGTGTCCTCATCATCTTCCTGCCCTTATCCCACTCTAAGTGGGGTCGGCACAACATGTTATAAACATGCTGTAACATGATTTGGCTGCGTTTTTAAGACCGGCCGCCTGCCTGACGTCAACTTACCTCTGTCGTATTTCACGACACCTCGGTAAGAAAGAGGGTGGTCTATTCTACTAAACCGGATACCACACGGTGGGTCATCTTACCTTAGTCGCCTTTTACGACACCTCGGTAAGAAATGAGGTTGGTCTATTCTACTCAGCCGGATACCACACGGCGGGTCGACTTACCATAGTCGCCTTTTACGACACCTCGGTAAGAAAAGAGTAGAGTGGCCTATTTCTAAGTAAATATAGTGGTACCAAGGAATGGTAATAAATGCAATGCCTAGTAGCTGGTAAATAATAAACCTCAAAAAGCTATAACAAAGTCGCTAAATTCAACTGCCACAAAACAATATTATACAAATAGGCTGAAGAAAAGGAAAAGAAGTAAATAAATCTACAATTTTATGTCTTTCGCGTGTGGCAATCCTTAGTGTGATTTAGTATGTTATCAGGCATTTACAGACAAGCCGACTGGACCACAAGCGGATGCTAAATATCCGCCAATAATGTACTTACGACGAGTGTCGAACACAGATTTGGTTTATGAATTGCTACCTCATAAATTGAAATGCGATGACAATAGCACGGATACAATGCGGATACATTACATTCGTTTCAATTTAATTTCTCTTTATTTATTCAGAGCAAGCCAACATTTGGCTCGTGTGGTGGCTTTGTTTATTTAATAATTTCGAAATTGAACTGTTCGTGTTTATTGAATTGAATATTGTCATTAAACTGTTGATGGTAAATGTAAAAAAAACTTCATTTGTTATGTCGAAATAAAATGCAATTAAGTATTAACGATTGTAAAACATATAATACGAAGAGTCTTTAAAAACTAAATCCTCTTTTTTTAAGGTTATTTATTAATTTAATTTATAAATTTCTCTCTCTGTAATTAAGAATTATGGATCTATTCTAAATTTAAATAAATAATGGAAAGACAGAATAATTATCGAAATAATAAATTCTGTAAAGTAAACGCTGTATAAAATAATGAATGAATAGAACATTAGAAGTTTTTTTATATATTTACACAGTATTTTCTTTAAACCTTAACGTAAAAAAATACTTAAATTGATAGTATGTAAAAAATTTAAGGAAAGCGGCAACTATCTTTGTAGCCTAAGCTTTCTAATACCTAATATTTAAAAACCAGTAAGAATCCTTGAGATTAAGTATACAAAAGAATGTTAAAGATACGACGCTAATATCAATATGAAATAGATATAGGAGCGTAGCACTAAGCTCAGGTAAGATAAGACTTCTATTATAGGACTTTTCTGTTTTATCTTCTACCGCTATAAATTTCTTTCAACTCTCTAGAGACTTGGCGGGCTATTCATTGTGCTTATCAATGTGTTATAGCTGTTTTCTTGACATAAAGAAACGCATTTTTTAATCGATGGCTACTAATTTTACAATCAATAGAACAAGAAAGCGGTTGCGATTCAGAGTCCGAAAAAATTCCTAAAAGACTGTAAATTATCTATGAATAGTCTAGTATGTTTTTAGGTCTTGGCAAATAAAAATATTTCTTGATATTTTTGAAGTGAAGTATCAATAAAGAATATTTAAAAAACTCGCCTGCTGAGAGCTTTAGTCACGTGCACTGCGTAAACCAACAGAGATACACTCAAGTAATCTACAAGTGAATTGTACATCTACAAAAATACTACTAAAAAGTCCGCGACAGTATTTCTCTGTCTCGTATGGCTAACTCACAATAACTTTGATTAACATTTCAATTGAATAAACAGATTTCCACGCGAGCGATGCCGTAAGCACAGCTAGTGAGATATAAAATTTTTAGACGTGTGAGTTCTACAATAGGCTGAATCGATTAATTTTCGTGAACATAAAGTATCATTGAAATCGTCTGTTTTAATATTTCGTATTGTATCTGCAAAAGGAGGAGGGTTGGTCAGGGAAAGACCTAACCCGGCCGTAAAACAGTCAATGCCGAGCATCGGGCGGCAGTTAATTAACCCGACAACTTCGAAGTCACCTAAGGCTCGAAGCGGCTACAGGAGCCGTGAGGAGTTAAATGACCTCTTAAAGACTGAGAGTGGAAGGACGCGGGAGCCCACCAATTAAAATTTTTCCCAAGAAAACCCCCCTCACAATAGAAAGATCACAAATGAATAGCGACTTGTCATGCAATCCGACCCCGTTGGTGCAACATAGTTCGCACCAAAGTGATCCGTAGTGGGGGTCACGACCCTCAGCTTGAGGAAGACGACTCGAGGAGGAGGAGGATTGTATCTTTCATTCTACTAAGATACTTTTGTGTTTAGTATAGCATTGTCTATTTAAATGTTAAGGTATAAAATAAAAATATTGAATTAGTAATTAAATTATTTTATTAAAAATAGGTATTCAAAGACCGTTACAAAATCAAAATAGGGTCTCGATTATTGTGACATTGAAATTCAAGTTGCAATAACATAACTATCTCATCACACATAAAAATAGGCCTTTACACAGTATTTATAAAGTATACATTAAGTTTTTGCGTATAAACATTTCTATTATAGTATTAAGTATGGTCATCAACATAATCCCTTACATATTTCTATATATACTGTTAAAGCTAGCTACTACATACTCTTTACAGATTTGCGGTATTTTGGTTTACAGTAAAATATTTAATGATACGATCGAGGGTAAGTATAGTGTTCGCGCCATCCGATTCAATATTTTCGTTTGGATATCTTTAAAACTTTGTATAAAAGTTTATCATTGTCGATGTCATTAAGTTATGAGGTTAAGTTATGTCATATTTTTTCAGGAATTTACACCTAGTAGAAAAGATGTAGAAATGGGCAGTTAAGACTTTATTTTAATGAGCTCAAAACACTACAAAACAATCATCTTAAGGTTAATTTACCTTACTTTCATTATGTGATAACCGATCAGTAAGATTGTGTGACCAAAGAATTGCGTTTAAATACCCAAGACATGCATTATATAAAAAATAATGTATAATTTAAGAGGCGCTTTACAGCTTTTCAGAGAGCTTGCATATCTTTGGAAAATTCTTGAAAAAAAGTTTGATTGGAGCAGCATATTAGGTCTCAATTCCAATCCTTCTGTCCGAAATGAGAAAGAGGAAGTGGTAACGAGTGGCTTCTTCAGTTTACTACCTCAATTTGTTTTCATAGAATTCACGAGTGATATACATTTTCTTTTTCATACAGTAACGAAGTTAAAAGTTCTATAATAATTATATGCCGCATTCCATTCCTCATACTTTGCGAATATCACCTAATATTTTTTTAATAAGATTTTTGCGTCCTTCTATCCCTCTACAACGAATAAAAATCCACTTTTCGATATAAACATTTTCAGGGAATATCTGTCACGTGATCTAGCTACAAACACACGAACTATGAACATTATATACTATGCTTTCGAATAGTTTGAAGGCTTTAAGTTCTAAATGAAATTCGAATCTTATGTACTTACCTACACAATATAACAATGCGCAAAAATAGGAACTAGAAGATTTTTGCATTTTCAATAAGGAAAGATGTATCTATATAATTTTTTTAGCTAACTAGAAACGAATTGCTCGGAAATAGACTTCCTAAATGTTTGACTATTGTGCGCCATCAATTTATAGGTACTTAGTAGGTATAATAAAAGTTTTTAAAACACGAGTTTTTAAGTAGATGCTTGTTATTAAAAACATTACTTTATTATTACATTCTGGTGAATATGTAAATAGAACATATATAAATTATTTAAGATCAATAACGCTTAGATAGCAAAACTTAGGATTAACTGAAGCATTAAAAAAGTTTATATTTGATGTACATTTTCTATATAATACACACAAATGTAAGTAAGTAAATGTAAGACGATATAATTTTTTTTTATTTATAAGTAAACTATTCAAAATATAATTGTTGTTCATTAACTTTCTAAGCGATATCAATCTATTGAGCTACAGTTTTTTTGCGTAAATATCCATGTCAAACCAAATCACACAAAGCTAATGTCTTAGCCAAAACTGTCTTCTTAAAAACTATTTTGTTAACTACATAGAACAGAAATAGAATACAGTTTAACAAAGGTTCTGTTTTTTATGTTAAATGAATAAAATGGTGAAACAAAAGCGCACTGATTTTATCGTAGTACAAAACGGGCTCAATTTGATTTACATATTTACAATATTAATAGCCCATGGCCACATTTATCTTTTATATACATGCGAAGAGTGATTTTAATTTCCAGCAAACTATAAACCAAAACTTTGAAGATAATGAAATACTAGTTCTATCAGAATATATTCTTGGAAATAATATGTTCTTAAAAAAGTCTTATATATTCTAATAAAAAATTAACATCTTTGATGAAAGATCAAATAAGTTCATGTTGATGGACTTACATTAAAACTATAAAACTTGAACTTTTATAGTTTGATAGAATAAGGCTTGAAAGATCAAATAAATATAGACAAAAATCGTATAAGCAAGCGATTTACTTACCTGACAATACTTAAGAAATTAAAAAAAAATCTTTAGAATGGGTAAGTATGGGTCTTAACCGATATTATAAATCTATTTTTATTTATGCAAGTTGAGCAGAAATAACATATACTATTATGTTAAATTATAACGCATTATTGAGTTCACAATAATTAATAAAATTTATATTGATCATAATTTTATTAGTACTTTCGAAAATGACAATACAGTTTGGATTTTTCCGTAGCCTATAAATTCTCTAAGCAACAAAGTATGAATCAAAAGTTGCCATGGGCTATTAAAGGTCTACAAAAACTTATGTATAAAATACTTATAGCAGCGTCCTTCTATAATAACATTTTGCAATTATTATGTATCTATAAATGATATGCAATGATACAAGTAGTGCTATATTTAATAACAAGTGGCTATACATATCACATTACCTTACGTAGTTTAATTTTCCCGTAAGTTTCCACTGGATTTCACAACTCCAATTTTACTTTGCTACAAATAGGAATCATTAATATGGCACATGAAACAAATTTAACACGAAGAACTAACTATAAACCTCTTAAGATTTTATAAGAAAATAGGTCATCATTCCTAAGTTATTCAAGTTTTATTTAATTAGATAGCGTATTTTAGTTTGCAGTCGGGATTGGAGAAAAAGAAAGACGGTTACATAAGTATAAATATTTTTGTATTATTGTTGGTTTAAATTCAATAATAAATACAATGTGATAACTCTAAACAACAACAACATGCAATGAAAAAGTTGGAAGAAAAGTAAAATCGTAATTTTTCTATCTGTAAAGTGTATCTATTTTTATAAATATTTGTTTTAATTTAATTTCATTTGAATTTTCATCGGTGTTCTTTTCATCTAAACAACAATTATTGCATTGCCTATTTTTCTCCTATCCCTAAAGAGTTTCTACAAAATGTTTAGCTGGTACGTTTTGTTTCATATTCTTTATTGAACATGTCTATTATGTTTTCTGTTATTATTTTGAAACCTAGAGAGTGCTACAGTATAAATACCTACTTCTCTTTTACATACCACTAACTAACACATGAATAATACTAAATGAAGTAGTATCTAAATCACTATTTACACAACATTGAATTTTACATTATTCAAATTATTGCCAAGCTTTTTCAGTTTCTATAAGATAACTTAAGCTAGTGATATTGTATTTCACAAATTCGTTTATTGATATTTGCGGACTAAATTAATTTAATTAATCCAATCAATAACACATTAAATATTTTTTAATAATTTACATACGTACTTATTATAATTATCTTGACCATAAGAATTTTAATAATCGACTAACAGTTGTTATGTACATATTTTACAAGTGTTTACTTTACATCAGACTAGCTACATTTTCCGTACAACATTATAAATAATAATTATTATAATCACTGACATTATAAATTATTTTAAAAGATTAGGCTTGAAAAAAATAAGTTCACAATCTTTCATAGAATTACAGAAGAGCCAAAAAAGCTTTTATTTCGCAAAAGTAAAACTATGTATGAAAGTCTTTATTTCTAACACAATGTTAATCTTTACGAGGTGCGGAAGAACAGCGATTTTAACGATGTCACTATTTATAGTACACTATTTAGAAACATCGGTCTATACGTCCGTTTGGCACAAATCGCCGAAAACCGGCAAGGCGTGATACTACCGCGTCACAGAATCAACTCGGGGATGGGGAGCAGTGGGTAAAATCGAAGTCCCGTGTGATCCTTGTTGACCACTGAGAATATTCTGTCCATGCCTAAAAGATGTTAAGCGAGCTAACGTTCTGGTGGTATCGGTGTCAAAGTTAGGCCTTTCGTATTGGTGTTTAGGCCTCTGTCTCTGCGGTTGCATTGCTTGCAACTCATCATAACCACCTTCATCACCGTAATTATCATCGTCCGAATCATCTTCGCCGAATGCTCTGTATGTTGTTTCAGATTCGGAATTCTTTCGGGAGTTTCCTCCATAACTCCTTCCTATAAGGGATTGTGAAGCATCGGTGATAACTTTTTTTTCTGGTTTCCTCTCATCTAAACTTTGATTATATCTTATCTGTGCCTTTTGTGTTTTATCTAATGAAGGTAAATCATAAAATTTAAGAACATTGGGGTGACCTTGAAAATATTTTTCACTGTAAACATTCCTATTATAATATCCACCATTACTAGCTGGGTAAAGTTCTTCGTCTGGAGCGTAACGGTTTTCATAATTTTCAACGTTTTTACTGCCCGGGGGAAACCAGCCCTGGTAAAAAATTATTTATCAAAATTAATAGCTAGTAGCAAGGATTAGTGCATTTTTAACGTTATCTGGGAAAGTTACAAAAGACGCGGGACACAAAATATTAAATACACAAAATGCTTACCAAAGAACTGACGCATTGCCTCGTGTTAGCTACTAATGTTACCGAAGCGTATGCAGCAGGAGACGTTGCGGTTTTACTTGTATTCCATTCATTGCCATTTACCCTGGATGCTGTCACTTCGGCGTACTCGGGTAATTGCTGAGTCACTTTATCGTATTCTGAATTTGTCTTTTCTTTGCTTTGGCTCATTTGATTCCCAGACATACACAGTCCAGGCTGATTTTCCATCCACAAAAGGGACTCAGTCTTAGTTATTGTATTTTTATTATAACAACTGCTGAGTGGATGTGACAAGGACACAGCAGCTTTTATATTCATCTGAGTTACTAAACTCGTCCCGTTAGAATCTAAAACAAACAATAAACGTTATTCATATTCACATTATACCTACGCGTTTATTCCGAGACTGTATAAATATAATACTTATAATACTCTCAAAGAAAGCGTATAGAATTGGCTTAAAGGTAACTGGGTGAATCAACAAACAAATTGCCTCGAGAAAACAAAATAAAAACATTTATATTTACTGTCTTTATTTTTCGGATTTGTATCATTCCTTTGTGCTAGCAAACATGAATGCGAAATGAAAGAGATCCACTGCGCTAGGAGGAGAGGACTCGTGCTACCTTTCAACTTGAAAGTAATCTAGCATCCTCCCGCCCCTCATATGGCAAAACCTCCATCAAACAAACGCTCCGCACCCTAACCACCCTACGACACCCGTGGAATGTTTTTAATTTTGAAATTCTGATGCTGATTCTGGGGAAAATTTAAGTGTGTAGTGATAAAGTGACTTTAGTGTTTATTATAGCAATTTTTTTACTCTTATTATTTGGCTTTAAGAACTTTTTGTTACATACCATAAATATTAGGTAAAGCAGACTTTTTCGCAAAAATGTTGTGCCTTCGAACGTATATAATACCACCAATCATTATTATTTTAAATAACACAACTGCTCCAATCAAGAAATAAAACCACGTTTCCATTACAAAATCTCCAGCAACAATTGACACTTCTCCATTATTGGGATATCTAAAACAAGGTATAATTTATAAAGACCATAAATTGAGGCAGTTAATTAATCGGTAGATCCATATTTCATTTCAAAACTTACCTTGACAATGGATCTAATCCAACAGATCTAGAATCAATATTTAAATAGACCTTTTGACTAAAAGGTCCTAGTCCAACAATAGTTTCTGCTGCAATTTGTACCGAATAACTAACGCCAGATGTTAAATTTGTCATAATGAGGCTAGTAGCTTGATGGACAGTAGTGTTTATGGCTATCATAGATTTATTGGCTGGTATATCTAACCAATTTAAGAGCACATTATAACCCACAATAGCACCATTCTGCAAATTTGTTTCTGGGGGATGCCATTTTAGATGTACAGTTGTTGAATTGAAAATATACATTTCAATATTTGTTGGCGGACCATCAGGAACTGTAAAAATATAACCATTTTAATTATATATTTATTGTGGTGATTATATATTATTATTTTTTACTTAATAAGTATTTAAATAGGGACGTACACATATTGATCAATGGTATACGCGTATCTACAATATATATTTAGCTATGTATGGAAAAGATAGAAATCGAAGTAAAAACTTACCATCATCCAGTGTTTGCGCAACTCTGGAATTCGAAGGTTTTCCTTCAAATTTCTTATAAAAAGGTACAAGGAAAAACTCATATTTTGTATACTTTCTAAGAGACGTTATTTCGTATCCAGACACATCGTTGGAATGTAAAATAGTTTTCATTTCGTACTCGAAGGTTTTATTGTCAAGGGGTCTAAAGTAAATAAATAGGCCTTCGAGATAATAAAAATTAAGTATTTCCCACATAAGTTTTATTGTTTTAGAGTCAATAGGAGTCGCTTCAATGAGTTCAACAATATTGTCAGTCATAATATTTTTTCTATACTCGGTATTATTTGCAAATATTCCTCCCTCCCATAAAGATTCTTCGCCTACCGTAACAGCGTCTGAGATTGTACTTGGACCAGATAGACCATGAGAGTTTTCAGTTCTTATAATGAACATATAGGTTATACTAGAAATTAAAGATTTTACTATATAATGTGTCTGATGAACTCTTTTAGACACAACAACCCATCCTCGAGAGTTTCTTGGTGTGTTATTTCCTGAAAGAGTTTCTCTTGAGAACATCTCCACTTGATACCCAAGAATCGACGAGGAACCAATTTTATTGTTTTGATTCCATGTTATAGTTACGCTCGTATCAGTGATATTATATATTTGTGGTTTCGTTGGGGGTCCTGGTAAAGCAGATGTATCAGCTGCTCTAAAGAAATGAATATTCGGATTTGTTGGGCTATCTACAATCAATACTCCACTCCAAACATATTTTCCATGCTGAGATGAGGCCACACAAGTATAAGTACCACTGTCATTTTTATCCAGATCTCTTAAAATTAGTGTACCGTCGTGAGATATATTTCTTCTATGATTTTGTATTAAAGCTTCCCCTTCAAAATACCACGCAATGATTGGTTCAGGTGTGCCGATGGCCGTACAAGGGAAAACTGCCATCGATTTTATAGGTAACGTTTGGTTAGAGGGACCGTTTGTTATGATTGGCGGCGGGCGGTCATCGTCTGACGTCACGCTTAGTTTTCCTCTAACGAACGAACTGCCAGCGAAATTGACCGCTGAACAAACTATTGTGTGTCCGCTATCATTTTTGTTTGTATCGTTGATTGTCAAAATAGTTACGCCATCGGTTGTAGTGGATGCGTGATATTTTCCTCTAGATGTTCCCGGTAACATAATTGTTCTGTTACCTTCTAAACTCCAAAACATCGTAGGTTCAGGCTTTCCTGCTGAGGTGCAAGTGAAAGTAGCAGTCGAACCGCTCTCTAAAATGACTGAATTTGGTTTCAAGGACACTGATGGTGGATCTATAACAATATTTCTATGTTAAGATATTTAAAAAATTATATTTTTTTTATAAAACACTCATTCGATTCAAAGAAGACTTTGCATTTGTTTAATCAACGACATTGATAAACTTCACATTTTTTGTACACATGGATAAACTAATATTATCACATAAGTCAACGCGTCAACTTTAATGTTTAACTTTAATACTTTTAATTTTTTTAGTTTAATTTAAATACTGTACTGCGTTCTTTTCAGTTATCTGAGGGAAAAAGGGAATTTATTCTTTTATATGTTACCCATCTATATAATGACCTTTAGCTGTACCAAATTTATTATCAATATTACTCTAGCGGAATAGACATGAAAACGTAACAAATAGACAGACATATATTTGTAATATTAGTATAGAAAAATGAACTAAAATTAAAAAAATGCCTTCTTTAAATAAACTTACCGTAAACGGTCAAGTATCCACTTCCACTCACTGTACCGACTGCATTGTCAGCTTCGCATGCGTACTCTCCCTCGTCACTTAGAACAACATTGTCAAGCCTGAGGCTCCTGTCGTCAAGGACTTTGACACGGCCGAGTGGCATGTTACCACCGCCGGCTGTCCTGCGCCATAGCACGTCAGGTAGGGGATCACCACCCACTCTGCATTGGAATGTTACGCTCCCGCCGGTTTGTGCATCGACGTCCTCCGGGCCAGCGATTAAATAAGGCTTTACTGCACAATAAAAAAGTGGAATTGTTATATAGAATTACTATTATTTTCTAAGTCCATTAAAAGGTCATCCTCCTGCCCTTATCCCACTCTAAGTGGGGTTGGCACAACATGCTACAAACATGTTGTCATATGAATTGACGCCAGTCTGACGCAACTTACCTTAGTCGTATTTTACGACTCCTCGGTAAGAAAGAGAGTGGTCTATTTTACTCAACCGGACACCACACGTTGGGTCAACTTACCTTAGTCGCCTTTTACGACACTTCGGTAAGAAATGAAGGTGGTACTATTCTATTGAGCCGGATACCACACGGCGTAAGTCCATTAAAACGTAACGTAAAGAAGTATAAATATCCATTACTGTGTTCGCGAATGGTAACCAGCACCCTGCTATGAAATAACTGGTTTAGTCTATTTACCGATTCATTGAGAACTAGTTGACCCAAATTAATTGATAATGGCCAGTGGCGTCCTTAGTACGATAGTTTCCGCACTACCATGACTAAGTCAAGATATAATGCCTTTAAAGCATTAGAATTTCTACGTAATTATGATGTTAGCCGCCAAAAAATTAGGAAGATAAATCATACTACAGTTTATTAATAAATTTTACAAAATCAAGTTGTTAATATGTACATATATCGATAGATCATATAACATCGTAATCGTATTGGGTTAGTATTCGTTACACAGAGATAAAGTAAATAATGGTAGATACGTTTTTGATATAGATCATCATCATTCTCCTGCCTTTATGCCACTCTAAGCGGGGTCGGCGCAACATGATTAAAAAAAAAGACAGACCGCCTGCCTGACGTCAACCTACCTTAGTCGCCAGTTACGACACCACGGTAAAAATCACGGCGGTCTACTCAACCGGATACTACACGGCAGGTCAACTTACCTTAGTCCCCTTTTAGAACACTTCGAGTAAGAAATGAGAGTGTAAACCAACCTTTTATCCTGATATCTGACTTTTACAGAGTCAGATACCACACGGCAGTTCAGCTTAAATTAGTCGCCTTTTACGACATCTCGGTAAGAAATAAGGGTGGTCTGTTCTACTTAGCCGGTTACGATACGGTCAAACCAATTTGTTTAACTTTTGTTTCTTAGTGTTAGCCTGTATTATGTACTGAATCGTCCTGAATTTTGTTACTTAGAAAGGCAACTCACTATGAATCTTAAGCGTTGCAATCGAAGATTCCCTAGTACCAGCCGCATTCCTTGCGATACATTGATATCTGCCAGCGTCAGTTTGCCTCGCATCTTGTATTACGAGACTTCCACCATCTACTAAATGCATTCTGAAGCAATAACGGATCAAATACACAAAACTATATTAAACTTCCTTTACAATAACATTATGAATCTCATTTCCATTACTTGGAACAAAGCTCAAAGTAACAAAGTCATTCAAATATTGGGAGGAATAATTCAATAGGAAATTAACATTTAATAAAGGGTCCGGTGAATCAGAACTATTCAGATTTTTACTTGATTGCTTGTCGAGCTCTTCAAATATCCCCTTTATGACTTTGATGTATTCTCCCTACTGTTAATTATTTTCATGCTTCGCGATACACGTTGTGCCCTCAAGATGTAACTTAACGCCATGCCTCATAAAAATTCATAGACAACAAATGGAAATAAATTGGCAATAAAACTTTTTGCAAAATTCAATTTGATGGTACCAGATTGTTATTCAATAAGCTGGAACTCGTTTATGTAAGGTGATATAAAATTGACAATACTGTTTGATTTACAGTCTCCTAAAACATTATAACTCAATTCATGGCCAAGATAGATGCTATCGTATGTCATAATAAATTAGTAAGATTCGAAGCTTTGACAATGAAACTATTTACTTATCGAAAGTACTGTATACTGACAAACTGTGTACTTAAATACTGACAAAAACGATTATAATAAATACTAGAGAAAAAATCTGTGACAGGCCAACAGTGATTGGGGAGACCTTACACCGGGTCACGAGTTCAACCCGGGCAGGCACCAATGAGTTTTTTTTATTAAAACTTATGTGTCTGTATAGAGCAGTGTCGAAGGTTTCAGCTCCAATCCTTCTCTCCGAAAACAGAAAGAGGAGGCCTATGCTATTGGGATATTAACAGGCCATTACTGTAAGTAGAAGATAACTTTTGTCGACTAAAGAGTCTATATATTTTGTCTTATAGTCTATATATTTTGTCGTATGTCATATCATTTACTCGATAGAAGTAAAAAATAAGTTTGTAATTTATTTTTATTTCCTAGATAAACTCCTAGATAACATACGACTTTATTCAGTAGAGATTCACAAGGCTATCGCGTTTCCACCATTTATTTCCAAGTGCTCTTACCGACTACCCCTGATTCTACGTTAAGTGCGCTTTGTCGAACTGGCGAGCAACTTTCATTTGATATCCTAGAGCTCCACATTTTAATATATCTGCCAACTTTGGCAGATTTCCGCAATCTAAAAGTTTGTTACAGTCGTGTAGTAACCATGTATAGTATTCACTTAAATTCAGATAAATTGGAGTTTGTTAACCTCATTGATTTTTGTCGTTGCGCGCGTGACGAGTTTTATTTCTCAGACTATTTATTAGCATTATCTCTGTATCTCTATTTTCATTTCCATAGGTTGTAAAAAATTTCCAAAAGTTTTTACGAGTATATTTCATGCGTTCTGTGATGTGCGTTTTCTCGCTTTGAAATGTAGCAAAATAATTAGTGTCTAAAACTAAGAACCTAAAGGTGCCCAACTTATTTTACAATATGGATAAAATCACAGAATCAGCTAATAAATTTAATTTAAACAAAAACTCTACATTTTTGACAACGAATACAAGCGATAACTACGCATTCCAGAAAACAAAATGGTTTTAATTTAAAAAAATACCTGGAATCCCCATCAAAGTGTAAAACTTGTCCGTTCTTTTTCCAATACACAGTTGGTTCAGGAGATCCCCTTGGTGGAGAGCATTCTAATATAACTGTTTCTCCTTGTGCTGTCTGAGTCGTAACTGGTTCTAAGCGAAACTCTTCGCGTATAACTACGAATAGATTTTTTTAATTAATAACAGAGCTGTATGAAAGTTATACACAAAACCTATGAAGTTAGCTTAGTATAGAAAAATACATACTGTAGTGTATGCGCGTTGAGATGTGTAACTTAGCTTGTATATTTATTTATATATAATACATCAATGTACATACTTTAACTCACACAAATACTGATGTACAAAGAAACATACGCGGTCTCATGATGCACCACGTCAGTAACACGAGAGCCCTTGGTGAGAGTGAAAGTGAAGTGACATGTGGTTACTTGTTAGTGCGTGTTTGAGCCTGTGCTATATTCATACAACAGTAGTTTATATACACTACACATACTATAAATGGAAACTTACCAGCTACATGCAAGGTTGCATTACGACTCCTCGCTGTCCCGTACGGATTTGTTGCTTCACACCAATAAACGCCTGCGTCAGAGTGAGCCCTTCCATGGGTAGCTCTCAAGAAGAACAATCCTCCAGCTGGTAAAAGGCTTCGGTGAGTATCAGAAACTACCAGAATCCCACTTTTGTACCATCTTATTGTTGGCCCAGGTGACCCTCCAGCTCGACAGTTTAGTGTTGCTGGTTGATGTCGAGCAACTGTCACATCCAAAGGTTGTTCTATAATATAAGGCGCTTCTCCGCTGCTCATGTAGTCATCGCTTAGCCCTCCATCTACTGCACCTGCTGTGAAATAACAAAAGTAATAACAAACTGTCATAACTTTTTATATTTATATTGTTTATTTCAATAAGGGAATTTTTACAACTGTCAAAACTTGGTAAATGACTCCTCACTCCTCAGATGGAAACAAATGAAGCTAACACCTAACACTACTTTAAAGCGAATTGGTAGATAAAATACCTATATCTGGCAAGTTTGAAGATTGAATATGAAGATTATTTCGCGATGTTTTCTTCATAATTTCAATATTAATTAAGGACTAATTTTCTTATAAGAAATTCCGTGCTCCCCAAAGCTAAAACCCGTAAACCCTTGATCAAGCACTATAACCTTTAGAGCATTTAGCTTCGCCTCTTTAGTAACGAATATAAAAGTTAGAACATAAGCTCTTTATGTAATTTGAAAAAGTTTTGACGGTTCATTCTCATTAATTGATAAATTTGTTAATTTATTTGTTTACTTAGATACCTCTAGTATACCTATTATGGGTATTTTCAATTTAAAAAAACTGTTAACGGATTGACAATTCAGAATAAACTGATGCTTGGACTTGGCGTTGTTTTTTTTAATATTACAATATCAACGTTTGGCACCAGTAAATATAGTGAACTAGATGCACTAAATCATCGTCTACTTATCCACTCTAAATGGGGTCGGCACGATATGTTATAAACATGCTGTCACATGATTTGGGTACGTATTTTACGACCGGCCGCCTGCCTGACGTTAACTTACTTTAGTCACCTTTTACGACATCTCGGTAAGAAATGCGGGTGGTCAATTCCACTCAGCCGGATACCACACGGCAAATGTATTAAACCAGGGAAGTGAAAGAATAAATTTTGTGCCACCAAATTAATTTCCTCATACACTGATAGATCGACCAGAACAATGGACCGATACGCAACTAAGCAATAAATAAATATTGTTACAAGACCAGACCTCTTGAATATCCACTTCAAATAATTTAAGAGCGCTGAGTTATTATTTTAAATTTACCGAACAATAGTCTGTGGTAGGTTTGCACATATATTAATAGTGCTCAGAGTGTCATTCTCAGCTACTTTAAACCGGCGTACAATAATAATAGGCCATAAACACTGGCTACGTCCCCCTGGATCCTGTATGGGACCCTCACAACTTTACTCTGTTTACAATGAACGGCGCAGATGTTAGTTTTTGACACTCGAATTGATGTACGTCTATTATGCCTCAGGCTATTATTATGGCAAAAATCTATCGCTGAAAAAAATTACCGATTTCCCGATGAACCGATACCGGGACTCGATTCGTAACAAAACACGGATCACCGCTATTGTGCAAAATAATTGTGTTTATTTATTCACGTAACACAATTGTGCGGTGCAATAGTACGGCTAATCTATAATTGAATTTGGATCGTGTTATCTTTCGATTTTTCTCCCTTTCATTCAAGATTATTTTATTTAGCTTGACCTAATTTTTAATTTACTTTTTTATAATCTTCAAACAAATACATATACTTTATATTAAATTCAAAACCGGATATCCTGTCTTTACTTTCCGATCTTTTTGTGAAACCACTATTCACAGTTGTATGTATAATTTGCTAATGCACACTGGGGTCATTTATTAACTCGCGAACCTTTCCTCAAAAAGAGAGGATGCAATGAGTGAGCAGTAAAAAGTATCTTGTTTAAAATTAATTGCAGTATATTATAGCTATAAGTATATATCGCACGCTTAGTATTAAAGTAAACCAATTAAAAATACTTTTTTTGTAGCAAATTGCAATAAAGCGTACCATAGCGCCTACAGAACTCGTGTGTTACAGAGAACCATAATTTGGAAAAATAAGAACACTACCGTTTTTAATTGTTCTTAGCGTGACGTCATAGATGGCATTAAAATAAAGATTAAATTTTATTTAACTCAATTAGTCTAGTTTGAAAGTCGGTCACTTTTTGTTTTTTTTTTAATGTTACTAGCAATTTTGGTTACAAATAAGCTAAGCTTCCAGCTAAGCTGAATGATTGTATTAGTAGTGGGTTCAAGTCGGTAGTATAATGGCCGGGATTCGAATCCACGTCCTCTCGATCGCAAGTCCGTTACCCTAACCATTCCGCTACTGCCGCTTCGATACTAAGCTTGCGATATATTTTTTTGTTGTATCTTACCTTATCTGGTAAGTATAAAAATACTAAATGATTTAATTATACAACATTGTTATGAGCACACGTCTAATTACTAGATTATACGACATCGTATATTTTAGTGCAAAAAAGAAACCAAAACGATAAAAGATTTAGCCGGGCCCATAAAATATTGTTTATATTGATCTCGATACGTTATTTTATCACACATAAAAGTTACTTTATTGCTTAGCTGTGCGTTTGAACTGTAGATTATATCGGACGGAATAAAATCCATACTCGATAAAGTAAAAGTCGTAAGATAATATGCTTCCTATGTTATATTTTCAACAGGATATCCCTTTAAAAATGAATATGAATAAATAGCAGCCATAAGACTGAAAAGTGAAGAAAATAAATTGACTTGTCTATATTCCATTGCTAAAGCAAAGGCCTCCTCTTTGGAGAGAGATTTGACAGATTGGTAGATTACACATATTCCAGGTCTTCTCCAGGGATATGGAAGTTGACTCACCATGTTTTCCTTCAATATGGCGTGTGATAATTGATATATATTATATTTGTATAAGTTACTGTATAAGTGTGCTGTGTAGCACAGGCAGTTGAAATAAATGTTTTTCCTTTCTTTCTTTCTTTCTTTCAAATGTTAATTGAGTATATAAGTTTTACCAAAAAATTTCAGCGGTGCCTGACTAGGGTTTGAATGCATGACCCTCTGGAAAGAATCACAAATCCGCATCATTTGGCTAACATTTTGTTAATTTGTCCTTTACATACAAAACTTTACATTTTATAAATCTACGGGTAAAATTATTATAATATAAATATTAATTCTATGTGTGTAAAACATACCTAAAATATTATAACAAGTTAAATATTGCCATAAATGGCAGAAAGGTGCGGCTAATGGAGATTTGTGGTGTTATCGTGTTGCTAAACTATGGGACATTTCAAGCTAATTAAATATACAAAATTGGTAACGTATTTAAATATCAAAAATGCATGTAGGTTTTACCTTAGACTACTTATGTATTTGGTATTTGATAAAATTGTGTACATCCGAAAAAAATGTCTTATTTTTATCGACATGTTTTTTTTCAAACGGTTTCGATTAAATATGATACTTAATACTTATTCTTGGTTTGATTTTGAACAGATTGATGTTTAAACAGATGTAATAACAGAGTAAAAAAGTAGCTGATGGCAACTTCTATATCTTCAACCAAATTTTTACTAAATATCGCATGAATACGCAAACATCGCAAGAATTATCAATGCAAACTTATAATAAACGTATGTAAACCACACCTGTTAATAAACAGACGAATAGAATTAAATAACACTAAATTAATGACCCAATTGTTTTTATAGTGGCGACATAGTAGACGTCTGACGGCAAAGGGAGTGATTTTTCATTTGCACGCGTGTAGTTATGTTCTATTGTAAAAAAAATCTTTGTTAAAAAAGTTCGCGAGGGAGCGTTGTGTCCCCCAGCTAATTTATACTTGCACATGTTGACACGCGTCGTGGAAAAAAAATAAACAAAGACTTGCTTAAAGTAACACGAGTCTCGCATTTAATCCGCCTTTCCAACCATTAATATGGTAAAATACATATTTCATATATCTATCTAAACGGTGTTAGCCCAAAGTATTATCACATGCTTTTCGAAAAACATCGTGAGGAAACCTGCATATATCTAGAGAACTCTCGGCATAGGTAGGTCTTAGCTCCAATCCTTCTCGACAAAACTAAAAACTCTAAAAAACGAAGAGAGGTGGTCTATGCCCAGCAGTGGTATAGTAATAGGCCGCCTCTTTACTACTTTACTATATATATCTGTAAAACATGTCGATAGTATTAACCTTCTTCATAACCCCGAAATACAGCAACTTTAATCTAACGTCTGGATTTGTAAATTAGTATCGACTAGTAGTAGAATGTATATTAGCGTTAATAGTATCAAGAAGCTTAGACAAGACACAAGCTGTACTCCTACAAGTCAACCTAAGTGTTAAAATGTCTTCAATTATGTGATGTTTTGTGGTAATTCGGTTCCCACAGGAAAAACCCATCTATGAAAGCTAATTAGCTAGCGAACTAGCGTAACTAGTTATTTTAGTCTTAAGTCACTAGCCTTAATATATAAAAATGAATGTCTGTCTGTGTTTCCGTTATAAACTCCGAAACGGTTAGACTGATTTTAATGAAATTTTCAGCCAATCTTTAGAATGACCCAGCGAATGATCCAGTAAAGCAGCAGCAAGCAAAGCAGGTAGCAGCGATCGGAGCGTTTTTTGACTTTCAGTGACAGTTTTTTTTACTACTGGAATTAATAAATGAGTTATACTGTCGTTTATCGAAACGATATAAAACCTGAACTTCAAGTTTCAAAGAGCATCCACAGATTCGAATACGATTTTAGTATTATATTTGTATTTGCGTTAACAAATATAATACTAAAATCCATTAACCATAAGTTTGTTTGGAATCAAGAATAAATCACAATTGAGCGATATACCTATTGTACTATATTATCTATAGCCCTTAGAGTATGATTTTTATTATAAATTGTTAAGATTACAGTGCAATAAGCACTATTAAGAAATGAGCCAAACATTCCAACCTAAATACATATGCCCAAATGCCCAAAGTTCGTTTGAACTCAATCCGTTTGTTCTTTCTAATTACACACGATGGTTATCTGTATACTTTCTTCAACCTTAAAAGAACTTACGATTGATCTTAATAAAAATTAGGTTAACGATCATCTTAAGTAGCCATTTCTTTGAGTTACAGAGAGTTTGGTCAGTACTGGTGCAATGAACATGTTGATGTGGTATACGTAAACATTTTTATGAAAAAATATTGTTTATACTTTTTTGAAAACAATTTCTTCAAATCACCTACTGATGTAAATTGTCTCTTACTTTACCTTAGTCACCTTTTACGACACCTCGATAAGAAATGAGGGTGGTCTACTTTACTCAGCCAAATACTACACGGCGGGTACTCTTACCTTAGTCGCCCTTTACGCCACCTTGGTATGAAACGAGGGTGGTCTATTCTAACTAGCTGCATACCACACGGCGGATCGACTACGTTAGTCGTCTTTTACGACACGTTGGTATGAAATGAGGGTGGTCTATTCTAATCAGCCGGATACGATCGGATCGGGCATCGACACGAGATTGGCAAATCAAGAAACTAAATAATACGGCCAGTAATTCGGATTCCATTTTTAAATACTGATCACTACCGTCCTTAAATTTGCCGTGTATTTTATTTAATAAAGTATAAAAAATATCAAATATAAAAGTTATAAAATATAAAAAAGTTAAGATTATTCGAGATACCTAGAGTTTAGGTTTCCTAGAACTTTGGAATGTAATTCTAGACATCAAGATAAATTTGGGTCTGATTCCCTAAGATCGCACTGTAATCTTATCGCCCTTCGTAATTCGATATTCGTTTGAACTTCGAATATCTAATTCTAATGACCGTGATTGGCTCCCTCAGGAGGCAATCATGATTTTTCGAATTTTGAACACGTGTTCAAATTTTGGGACCCTTTGCAATATGACGCTGTCCCGTTATTACGCTATTCTATATAATAGAAACGTTTGATAATTGGCGTCATTTAGCACCATTTGCAGCTAATGACGGATATTCTCTGGAGTAAAACGGATTTGTAATTTCACAATTATTGCACGTAAGTGTCAAAAATGTCTATGCGTCTAAATAATGTTTCAATTTTAATACATGTATTGTTTCATTTTCGAGTACGAGATTATGTAATGGTGAAAGAGTGATAACTAGAGAAACAATAGTTTACCCTTTCGACATATCAATATATCGCAAAATTAAATTGGTCCACTCAGGATTAGCAGTAACAACTAGCTATGTCCCAGACTTAAGTAAAGTAAAATTCTGCTAATAAAGTTCTATAAGGCATACTTTGCCTTATATTTAAAAGAAGAATTATGGCGCTATAAATTAAGCATTAAACAAATTTAAATGGGATATGTGACATTGATAAAAGCCATGAGTTTTTTATTAGTTGTTAGGAGACAAACCAGGAGACTGTCCTTGGAATGAAGCCCTCGTATACTCCATGGCCGCGTATATACATATCCTTGTTGCATATTACGCCATGAAAATCTCGATTATAAAAAGATCATATGTTGTCTTTCATCGCGATAATTTCCAAACAATACCGCTATTTGAATAAAAAACCAAACAAAATAAAAACTTACAGTAATAGCTCCAAGTTCAAGAAATGTCATGGTTAATGAAATAGCACTTAAAGTTTACGATGCAAAAAAGAACTAAACACGCACAGTCGGCACATGTGTTGAAAATTAGCCGCCTCAACGCAACGGATGGACGGATTAGCATAATATGATTTTCGTGAGTTACAATGTTTGTCTTGTGTGGCGTTTTTCTAATGTTGGGACAAATTGTTGACACAGTGTCATCTTTCATAGGGCCCCCGTACCTGAATGAAATGGGGGCAGCTAGACAGACGGACAACCCATTTTGCTAACCGTAAACAGATTTTAAGCGAAATTTAAGCTTTATATCCTTTAGATTAAGCTCAAAGGCTTTTTGGCAAGGTTAGCAGTTTTAAAGGTATGGGCAAAGTAGCCATTCCTGTTTGTTTACGGAAACGTTGGAGACAGTTGCAATGTTTCTTTTCTTCTAGTTTGTTTACTCAGCGTTCTGACGCGTGTGTGTTGAACAAACAGAGAGATAAAGTATAACGGTAATATTGTTGTATTATATTTTTATTAAATAACGTTTAAATTTTGTTAGATAATAAATGTGTAGAGATAGCCTAACGGCCTTGCTTCACCAAGTCTTCTCTTTATGAAACCTATATGCCTTATTTACATTTACAATTATGTGCTCAACGATATTTAAAAAAATTCTCCAAAAGGACAAGATTTTTCCAGCACATAATCTTTAAATATTTATTATGTGCTTTTAATTTTTAAAATAAAACTAATAATTTTAATAAGGGAGCTTGGGTTTTTTCTCCGCTATCCGTGAGTGACAATTTTTTTATATTTTGATATGTTTTTTTCTATATGTTTAAGAAAATATTTAAAAATGGAAATGTATATATAAGAATGAGTACATTTAAATACTAACTAATAATGTTTTTTTACATAAAAATATAAATATAATAAGCAATATTCATTTATAAATATAGAATTGGTTGGTTAACGCAAATTTCAACAAAATAAATAAAAAGAATGACCTATATATGGCGGCACCGAAACACTTAAAGCAATCTGTTTTTATCTGCTTCTGAACTGTCTCCATTAATACCGGCAGATAAAAGGGTATAGTTTGCAAGCTGAAAGCTATCTGATCGGATAAGTGTTTAAAACGACACAAAAAATGTTTTAGCGATCGACCATTTAGATAAAGATTCGCTTGTTAGCAGTGACATGTATATTTTAAGAAAGACGTATTATATCTCGTTTGCAAATGCAGCATCTGGCAAGACTCGAATCGACCAGAATTTTAAGGTTCTCTACAACCGTATAAAAAGTAAAAGTAACGGCCCGGTACTATCATTTCTGGGCCTCCTCCCTCCGTTTTTGAAGAGAAGGATTGGAGCTAAGACATACCACGCTGCTCCACAATGTGGATTGGTAGGTTACACATATTTTCGTAGGCATTTTTATACAAGTTCAGCGCATGCAAAATTAGAATTTCTCATCTGACATTACCCGTACTTATAATCAGACGCAAACCTGTTATCAACAAATAAATTCAAATAAGCAGACCCTAGTATTCAATACAAAGGAATAAAAATTTATTCAAATTATGATTTTAGAATTCATAACCTATCATTTACAGCAAAGAAAGACCTTGTGTTCAAACTTCCGCTGTTATTACTTAAAACAGTTATTCGTAAAGCTTTAGAATCTATTACAACACATACAGTATTGTAATAGGGGGTAAAGTCACTTTTGTCTGTAATCAGATCGGAGATATAATCAATTTTTAAAATATCTCATTGAGCACAATGCTGCTTGCGCATTGTACAATTCACCAAAACGATTGATTCTTTTTATTTCATTTTTTTTAACGCATTTCACGCAGCATCCATCATACATTAGACACAAAAGATAGGCGTCGTTTAACATTAGCTTAACTTCTTTACGCTTTAATAACCGCCTGGGGTGTGGTGTTTCATCCATCGATTCCTGTGTCACAGACTAAAATAATTCCCTTCCCAAGCATAAACTAACTGGTGATATATAACGTTCTGTTTTGTATGTTTCTAGTCTGCCCCATATTCAGTTGATTGTAAAATATATGCAACAGGCAGATGTGTTACTAAATCTCTGCATGTGTGTTTTGTTACTCTAATGAGTTTTGTCAATAAGTTATGCTCTCTTGTAAAGTTTATAGGGCCCAAGGGTATCGTTGTAAATGTTTGTTGAACAACTTAAAATATATCAATCTATAATCAACTCATATTTTTTCTTTCTAAATTTTACACTTATCTTTAAAAAAACTAAAGTTTTAGGTTTATAGAGCATTGCAAGCATACCCTTAATTTATAGAAATACAAAAGATTTAAAGAAATAGAAGATTCGTGTATTTGCAATTCGTGAACATAAATATGTAGGTAATGGCATAAATATAACAAATCTTTAAAAATCACACTATTTTTTTGTGAAATTAACTTGAAATATTTAAAATTTCAAAACGTCAAGAATAAAGTATGTGTTAATATGTTTTAAATTAATTTCGTATGTAAATAGTATATTAATGAAGAAAATTAAATTTTGGACTTTTTTATTTGCATATAAGATGTCAGCAATTAAATATAGTCGCGTAGTAATTGAATCATATGTTAAAATTACAAAACCTTGAAATGTGATGTACATATAGATAAATATTATATTCTATAGGAAATACATCAACAATATGACCCCCACAAGTTCCTTGAATTACTTAAACGGGACATTTCATCCGATAAGCTATTTTGAAACGGTGACAAATTATAGGTACATATTTTTCTAACGACATTTAGCTAAGTGGTGCCTTAAATCCAAGATGGTACGATGTGGTACAAAATAGTTTGTAGGGCTGTCAACCTTCGCAAATATCAACAATTTTACTTTAACATGGTACATATTTCTTCTAATAACAATTTTTAAGAAATGCGCAAATATGTTACTTTATGTTAGTAAAATTTTTTATACAGTTTCCCGCAAAAACATAATATTTAACATATAAAAATTAAAAATTCAGTTAATTGAGAATTAAATTTTTAGAAAACTTTTCTCTCTATATATAAATTAATAGAAGATTACGAGTTTCTTTGTTGAAATTTATTCGTATCATTAAAATTTGCAAAATAAAATAATGTTAAAACTTATTCAGTTATCGTGATAAAGCGATTCGGGGTGTAATAAAAATTATAATGTAAGGGAGAATTTGTATAACGTAGGATTGATTCAATAACGGAAATATGTCAATAATTTTATTTTTTGCGAGTAGTTTTATTATCTTTAATATTTGAATAAGTTAATCTTGTATGTATATATGTATATTTTCGGAATCTCGGAAACGGCTCCAACGATTTTCCTGAAATTCAGCATATAGGCGGTTTTGAGGGAGAAAATGGATCTAGTTTGGTTTCGTTTAAAAAAATCGTTTAACCCTGTTTCTGGGCATAAAAAATTATCAACATTTAAATTTAACACTATATTTGCCGTAAATTTTCAAGTCAGCGTAGTTTATTCGGGGAACGGGCTGTCTCAAGAAATTAAAATTCCTAGGACTGAGCCTCACCTACCCAATCATTTTTATGTTTTTTTTTAAGTTTCTTTTTTTATTTTGTAAAAAAATAATTTATCGAGCATGGCTCGGTCAACCAGATACTACTGATTAGTCCGTTAACCTAAGATATATTTTTTCATTTTATTTCAATAGTTTATGCATATATGACAACGGTTTTCATTTTCTATTTTCTGTAATTATTACTGCTTTTTGGATTGTTTCGACGTAGCAACCCTACGATACGATACGGTACGGGAGAATGCAACCCCACGGGAGGGTGACCATTAGCACGACTTGAACTTTGACTACACCATGAATTCTTTATTCCTACGTGCAACATATGGAATGAGTTTTTAATGGAAAATGGTTTTCATTTTCTGAAATTTCTCTTTAATCTTTTAATGGAAGACATAAATAAATATAAAATTTGTGAAAACTATCAACTGTCATATTTATTTATTAATTGTCAAATGTGATTAAATATTTCATAATATGATAGAATTAGGCGTTACTTTTCGGAGGTCTATAAGAAATGTTAACATTACTTTTCCATAAACCAAGTTGAAATTTATTTATCATTAATCAAATATCAAATTTATTTAATATTAAGTAATAGTGGACTCTAAGATCACCTCCTGTACCTTATAATTATTTTTTATTTTATTTTCATTTTGATATTTTTTCTTTGTAGTGTACGATAAGATGCATAAACGAATGTATTATAATAAATATATGGAACATTTATATACACAGTTGTCTGTCCCCAAAGTAAGTAACTTCCTTGTGTTATGTGTGACATATGCATATTTAAATACATATATACACCCACATTCAAAAACCCCACAAATTGTTTATAGTAAAAGTTTGCCCTCCACAGGAATCAAACCCGCGACCTGCGGACCTTAAAGCAGAGTCACTGCCAACTGCGCCAACGGGCCAGTCCAGTGTGCTTTGTAATAGTCATGAATCTAATGAAACATTTTAGTACATCATCTATCAGAGAAGATTTTAAAAAACTACAAAAAAAAGAAACAAACCAAGACAGAAGAGCCCCAGAAGAGCAGTCGCTACGGCCAATGAATCCATTTCAACCTTTTCACTCCCACATATTCAATCTTTCCAACTCTTGATATCCTGGATTGAAACTTCTAATCATGTTTCCATTATCTGTATTATCTGTAACAAAAATACAATGCGTTAGTTAAAATAATATTTTACCTACGTAATAAGATTTACAAAAGTAATAATAAAATTATTGTGCTAAAATAAACGCAGTTTATCGCCTATTATACCTAAATAATTTTATTATTACTTTTGTAAAACTTATGGATCTCCGCAAAATAACGCCTAATTTTAAATATATTAATAAGGTTTATAAAAAGTGAATAAAGTAACTGCCTATTATTATCCTATAGGGCATAGGCCTCCTCTCTGTTTTGGGAGAGAAGAGTTGGAGCTAAAACCTACCAAGCTTGTCCAACTTGTAGGTTACACATATCCCTAGAATTCCCTAGAACTATGCAGGTTTCCTCGTGATATTTTACTTCATTGAAAAGCGTGTGATAATTGCAATTATCAATTAGACACAAGTTTTAACAGAAAAACTTATTCGTCCTTGATGACCCTGTCCTAAAGAGAAGCACGGTTTTACCGCTAAGCTATGACAGCAAATATGAATTGTAGCTTTAAGGTAAATATAGAAGGCTTTTTTTTTCATTCACTAGACAATTCACAATCAACAAATATACGCAAGTGAAGTAAATTAAATCATATATACACATAATTATAATTATCGAATTTCTCAACCGCTGTCAAGCCTCAGAATCAAATTATATACACAGACGTTGATAGAGTGGCGAACACTTCCCGGTCTTAATGTAAACAACTTTATAATATTTATTTGGAATATTAAGAGAACTGTAAACATCTGTCAGAGTTAGATTTGAAACTCTTAAATATGTCATGGAAAAGTTTCCCAAATTGACGTCAAGTGATGCAAACCCATTATTTTATTTTAAACTTTTATTTATTGAGGATAACTAAAAAGACATTATAAATACAATGAATTACTGTACAATCTAACTTAATGTAGTCTTAATAATTATGGGTTACCAAGTCATGCAATTGAGACGCGTAAATTATTTAATTTAAAAATATGTGTTTAAAAATACTAAAAAAATCCTTATAGAATTCACAAGCATGATAATATTATAAACTTAATTGTTATATACTTGTTACAGTTACATTGTTTATTGTTGCTATTATGTTTAATTTTTGCTTAAAAGTACCGAATATTCTCGCTAAAAATGTCTAAATCCTTTAAAAAGTTAAGTTAGTAGTAATTTAGTTGCAAGAGTTCTCTAGATATTTCAATATCAAGTAAACATTACAGTAAAGTTTTATATTGTTGAAAAGAGAATTAATTTACGGACACAAATTAAATATATTAATTTAAAATATAAGGGGTATAATAAAAAGTATTTTGTAAATAATGTTTATTACGTATTAAGTAACATATATCGTATTAAATAAATGTCAGTTAACAATATATCACAGTATCAAATATAGCTGAACCATCTCAATTCATCATTACTGCAAGCTAAATTCATGGCTAAATGACGTATAATGTCATGATTAATGGGTCTATTATAATATTTAGTTAAGGCATAACTAAATGTATTGAATTGATACATATAATGCCATTCGTTGCGGTTTGATTATAATTAATGATTTATGGTTCTGAAGCTAATTGTTGGTTTAAACTGGTGGTTTTCTTCTGCTAAAGCTATGTCTTTGAATACTTGATATTAAATCTCATTTCTGTGATAAAACTTTTAGTATATTGGTGACTTCTTACCGACTTCACCACAACGATAACTTAGCACAGCTGAGGAATATTAAATAGTACAGTATAAAAGAGGTTGAAAGAGGAACATTAAAAGTTAATTCTATAGAATTTTGCGTTAGGTTAGGTTAAATTATTTTGATTTAATTATTAGAAATTAATTTGTAGATTAAATAGTTAAATTTATATAAAATTTTTATTTTTCTCTATATTACCCGTATTTTTTTTAATTTTACCACTTCTTATTCTCTTCCTTCACTCAAAAGTTGACTGGAAGAGATCCCTTTTAGGAATAAGTCCGCCCTTATCCTTTTCTAATGTGTGTATAAAGAAATTCTAATCGCGGATTAAAGCATAAAAATGATGTCATTACATTTTTATTTAAAGTTTACGTAAGATATTAGTTAGAATGCCGTGTTATATCTGGCTGAGTCGAAAAGACCACCCTTATTTCTTAAATCTCTCTTTAAGTGTGATCTCATATCGTTTAGTATTCTAGAATTATTTGTAATTCCTTTAGATTCTTGATTCTTCTTTCGTTCACGTAAGATTATGAATACTAATATTTGTGGTGTATCATTTTTATCCAATTTTAAATAATTTTATATTTTATTTTTTTTTATTTTACCGATTAACAACAATCCGCCGACGTATAATAAACGAGGATTTATATGCTTTCATAAGAAATCTAATAAATTATGTGGGCATTAGTGCTGAACTGGAAACTGGAACAACACGATACCAATCCGTTTTAGTAGGCGTTGGTGACATTTAGTGAATTTTAAACATTCCAGTCACGAAATACTCTTGTATAATGAATGGAGTCCAGATAAATTATATGGCGATAAAAAACTAAATTTTGTTGAAAGGTATGGGAAATTTCACAATTGTTAAGCAAAATTTTCCCCCAGTATCAATTTTTTTTCAATAATACGTATATTCCTAATTGAACTTATAAAAATGACATACGTATTTATGTGTAAAACGGATCTTTCTACCTTTACCGTCTTATCTATCCCACTCTTAGTGGGGGTCGGCACAACATGTTATAAACATGTTGTCACATGATTTGGCAATGCATTTTACGATCGGCCAGCAGTCTGTCGTCAATTTATCTTAGTCGCCTTTTACGACACCTCAATAAGAAATAAGGGTGGTTTATTCTACTCAGTCGGATACCACACGGCTTAAAAAGATAGGATTTTGTTTTTTGTAATAGATTTTCTGCAAAGCTAAAAAAATAATCTAAGAAAAGAAAGCGAAAAAAATAATAAATCCCTAAATTCTAGGCGGTCGTTTTGAAAGCTTAACTTTCTCTAATACCAATTTAGATGCACATATTCTGACTGACATTTGTAAAATGTAATATTAGTAGTTAATGAATATTGACGTTTCCCATACTCTTTCTATTGAAAGAACAATCGATACACTATCGGAAATAAATCTTTGAAATGAAGTAAAAAGGGTGTCAGGGAGACTCAACTCTAACGCAACAGCAATAAGTCTTAATTTGTTCATAATTAGAATATTTAATCTAAAGATATTTGCGGGTAATATCTTTATCAGTGACCCTTGGAGGATGAGCATATTAGTTTATATTGTTCACGAACGCATGACCCTGATTTAACTTTTGACTGGTTAAATTACTCGGTTCAATTACGTTTGATATAAACTTCCGTCATTGTCTAGTGGCCTGGGCAATATATGCTGGATATCAATACTATAAGCCACCTATACCTATCTTGGCCAGTTCTTTACTTAAGTTAATTTGATTGCGAGAGCGATTGTGGTTATTTTAATGGCGGCGTAATCTATAAATGCATTCTTAAGCAGTTTTATCATTTATTCTTTTAATGCTGTGTAGTATAATGGAGCATCCTCATTTCTTACTGAGGTATCGTAAAAGGCGACTAAGGTTAGTCGAACCACCGTGTAGTATCAATTTATTTAATTATTTATTTGATACACAAACATAAGTTGGCAAGCTAAGGGTGTTTGTTCTTTTTGAGTTCTTTTGGAGTTACTCTTGCTTGAAACTGGTGATTGATCTTCAACTAGTGATTAATTTAACTTTTCTGGTGGTCGGAGGAAGGGATATAAAGTTATTTGAAGTTCGAAATCGTTATGTTCCTTTTATTCAATTTCTTTATAAACTCTCCATTGACTTATAAAATCAGTTGCCAGTTAAAGTTTAGATTTGTAGCAAACTTATTATTAACAATCTGGTTAAGGTTAAGGTTGCAAAGATTGTTGACGTTTATCGGTCTGCTGAGACCTCCTCTCTACTCTTCTAAGAATACTGATACTAACATCTCAACTATATTATATTTATACCGAAATATATTTCTTTTAGCTCTTTCCACACAGATACTAATATAATACGACAGCTCATTTGTTAAAATTTAAAAGAGTCGCATTTAAAAAGAAACTCTCATAAATACATCTGTTTTTACAACGTTGTAATATTTTTTGTTCACATTTTATAGGGCAATGATAAAAATATATCAGTAATAAGATGCTGCAGTAGCCGCCTGAGATAAGGTTGGGACACATGTTATAAATATAGGGAGATTACGGGACAGCCAATAAATTCGCCCGGTGCGTGATAACGGATGAATTCTGGTCTGTGTAACTTGAATGTTTAAGCTAGTATAATTTTGGGTTAATATAATATTTTATCAGTAAGGATCAACAATACTGTTAAATGTAATTCACTGTACTTATATTTACCTCTTTTTTAATTTTAGACTGGTTGGGTGGAAGAGATTCCGATTCCGGAATAAGCCCGCCATTGCAAATTATGTGATTTTTTAATTTTATTTTTATTAATGCAATAAAGAGATTACAAACAAACAAACAGACTGATATAATAAATATGGAAGCAAACGAACAAATTAAGGGGATTTTTGGTATAAAAATAGTTGAAACCTGAAGAGCTATAGTAATAGCCTGTATACGTAGCCTGGAGAGTTAGTCCGTAGCATATACATAGCTAACAAGTGAACAAACCTGGTAGGTTTACATTTATACTAGCTTGCGCCTGCGACATTATCCGTGTGGGCTTTGATACCGAGACAAGAGATATCCTATATCGCACGTTTAATATTAAAGTGACCTAATTCAAAATTAGGCTTAATTTGTTAAACTAGATTAAGTTAGATGCATCGTTATACTTATTTCAATGCCATATATTATAATATCATGCTATGAACTATAAAAAAGATACTGTCTTCTTCCCCTTTCAAGTTATGGGTCTTTAACACTCGCGAATTTTGTATTTTAATTTTATAACGATGATAAAATAAGAAATAAATGAAATTTAAATTAAATAACTTATATACAGATAACACATGAACGAAACAATAGTTTTGTCCTGTCAATGTGCGCTTGAAATTATCGCGCAACATTATAGTTCTGAAATCACATCCGAATTAGAGCGGCAATGACGGAATAGATAAACTAAATTCATGCTCGATTCAGATTTTAATCAACAGCAATGCGCTGAGCCACGTTAATTCACTGGATAATGTGTTCGGATGGAACTTCATTAGTCTCATTGGAATCGGAAATCGAATCCAAAATTAGAATCTGTATTAGACTGACAATCCCTGATTGTTATTGTTAATCTGTTAATTGTAATTTTGTGAAATCTACTAATACTAATATATAAAGCTGAAGAGTTTGATTATTTGAACACGCTAATCTCAGTGAGCTACTGAACCGATTTAAAAATTATTTGAGTGTAAGATAGTTAATTTATCGGTAAAGGCTATAGGCTATATAACATCATCATTTATAAAGCAGTCACAAGACCTGTCGTATTGTATGGATCAGAATGTTGAACAATGAAAAAGTAGTACATGCAAATGAAATGAGAATGTTAAGGTGGATGTGTGGTGTGACAAAACTCGATAAAATACGAAACGAGTATATAAGGGGAAGTCTAAAAGTTGCGCCCATTATAGAAAAAACAGGGAGTGCAAGATTGAGATGGTATGGACATGTAATGAGGAGGGATGAAAATCATGTGACTAAACGAGTGTTAAATTTGAATGTGGATGGACATGTGCCTAGAGGGAGGCCTAAAAAGAGATGGTTGGATTGTGTGAAGTATGACATGCATATAAAAGGAGTAGAGCCAGAGTTGACGAACGATAGAACAGAATGGAAGAGAAAAACATGTTGTGCCGACCCCACTTAGAGTGGGATAAGGACAGGATGAATATAGCTATATAACATCACGCTAAGATGAAAAGGAGAGAAGCAGCAATAAAAAATATTGTAAAAACGATAAATTAAAGCTTTCCTCTCGTGCGCTAAGTAAACGGTGAAAGTTATTCAAAAATCTCTTATAAAAATTTCGCGTGTACTTGTATTTTACGTGATTTCACGTACCTCACGATAACTACTTTTATGCAATGATCGCGATCTGATTTCCAAGCGAGCGAAGCTGCTGGCTCAGCTAGTCTAAAATATAGTATCAATTTTTTTAACTTAGTTCTATTGCGCGCGACTCATTTTAATATTGTTATTACGTCATTTATGATTTTTCAAATCGCTTTTAGTGTTTAATCAAAGACTTTACCACTAACGTCGATTACTAAATATTAAAAATATTCAGAATAGTTTTTGGATGTAAGAAATTGTTTAGCGTTCAAAGACCCATATTGTATGGTCATTTACATTTCTAAAATATCTAACTACAATCTATTGAATGGCTAATACCTAATTTGAATTGTTTAACTTAAATATTACAACAATTTGATAGTATATGCATAAAATTTAGATAATTTACATAGTATATATTGTTTTAATTTAGCTGTGTGGTATCCGACTGAGTAGAATAGACCACCCTTATTTCTTACCGAAGTGTCGTAAAAGGCGACTAAGGTAAGTAGGGCCGCGGTGTAGTATCCAGCTGAGTAGACTACGCCACCCTCATTTCTTAGCGAGGTGTCGTAAAATACGGCAAAGGTAAGTTGACGTCAGGCAGAAAATACGTAGCCAAATCATGTGACAACATGTTCATAACATGTTGTGCCTACCCCACTTAGATTTGGATAAGAGCAGGAGGATAATGATTATTTTTTAATTATTAATGATAACCACTTAGGACCACGAAAAATAAATGAAACAGTTCCATTATACCTACGTACAGTGATATCCACGTTCAAATCAAGCAAGTTCTCACGAACCACATATGCTCTTAGAAACAAACGGTTAACCAAAACAAACGTGGCCAAGGTTAAGTTTATAATTTATTGCCACTTGAACGATGACGGGACGCCAGTTAACCGAAAAAAATGTATCGCTCAATCCAATAAACAAAGGGACTCTTACGATGAGAGCCGGCGCGCCGAAATGACGTGTACATAAGGTACTTGTGATGTATATGACATGCTCACATGGCTGTATTTTGGGTTTGGTTGTTGTAATTCTGTGGAATTTATAGATATTATATGTCTCTACAAGTAATAGGTCCATGCATTTTATTGTTTGTGAGACGGTCCCAACGCGCACTCCTTAAATAGGTCTCTTTAAGAAATTTTCAAGCCATTCGATCTTATACTTAGATCAAGTCGCTTTTGACTACCTTTTAGAAGTTGTCAGTTCTAGTGGCTTCCATATACCAAAGCTTTGTTTTCTAACGTGGTGTGCCACACAGAACCTTAGGACCTCCAAAGACTTTGGCCTGTGTACTTTATCAATACGAAAACCTATGTACGAATTGTACTATCACAGACACAGAAAATAATTTCCTTAAGAAAAACAACAAAATAAACATCATATTTATACTAATTTGCTTCTGCCGTTGACTTCATGCGTCATTAGTACCAAGATAAAAGTTGCATATGTCATTCTCCAATCCTATACTTATTTCCATACCGATAAATCACATTGATCGGTTGCTTTTTTAAAACGTAAAAGAAAGCTTTCACGTTCGTAATATTAAAATGGGTTTAACGCTAAAATCCTGGTTGCGATCTTTCTCAATTAATCAGCAGTGGCTCATGAAGTCTAATCCTGATAGACGGTAAGCCCGTTCGTGACGGATGGTCGAGTAAAATAAAAATTGATGTATTAAACTCTGCGAAATATCTTAGTTGAGTTATAACAATTTGGTTTATTGTATATACATATTTATTTCTCCTTTTCAAAAAGTTGCTCGGACTAATACTCGAAAAAGCTAAAACGTTTAAATATATCCAAAGATACAACTTAATTAATTAATGTACTATTTTTTATTATGCTATAGGTATGTGTATAGTTGTTAATCCGTCTAATTTTACACTATAATAAAGTTATCTTGTACATTAATATCTAGTCCTTATACATTATTTCATGATTAATTATCCCGTTTTAAGATCGACCAATTTGGTCACATTAAATAAGTGCGTTCAGTTTGTTAAAGCCTGCGGCTTGTAACGAATTTTGCATGCTTGTTTCTTTTATCGATTACGTTTTAGCATTTAATCATGGTGAGTGATGATGCAGTCTAACGTTATCCTAAAGGAGTAGGTAATAGTACTTTACAAGAAAAGATAATATCCAATTTTTAAAGAACTTCCGATTGAAAGGACTTTTTCCTAATTTAAATTTGTATGAAAACAAAAGACAATATATTTATATTTAAGATGGCTCGGTCAACCAGGTACTTTACCTGGTTGACCGAGCCATAAACGGTGATTTTTTTTTTTAATTACTGAAATGTAAAAATTAAAAAAAAGCAAAAAACTGGTGAAAACAGGGACTTGATCTCGGATATTTTGACTTCTTAAGTTCACCCGTTCCCTACTGAGCTTTGGCAAGTTTACAAATGAATGGCCAAAATATCATTAGAATTCTAGTCTATTTTAACATTTCGTCAGTACCTGAAAATTGGGATAAAATGAGTTTTTCTTTTAAATAATCGATTTTTCCCACCCAAAAGTCCACATTTCTCAATTTCATAAAAATAATTGGAGCCGTTTCCAAAATGCAGATTAACAAACACATTTATATATTAAATATGTGTGAATGAAATGCGACGTGAGAAAACAATGTGTATTGCTAGGAAGCATTGAAATAATGTAATCACCTTCAAATTATTTAACCAAACACTGCTTGTTAGATTTATTTCTTACATCAATATTGAAGCTCTATGACTACAATCACATCGTTAGCACAGTGAGGACACTCAAAATCATAATGCGACTGTTGACATTTTACTTTCGAGGCGCGGCTTAAAGATAACTTTAGCAAATGCACTAAGCTCTAGTCTCCATTATGTTTACTTTTCACATACGGCTAGCTACGTCAACATAGTTTATTAACATTCGAGACTGTATGCAGAGCTGGTTAATATAACTTGAATGTATACCGCATGAAAACATTTATTTAAAGGAATTCCTTGGAAATGAAAATGTAAATAGTTCAAGAGATATCGATAACATTTGATATGTAACGAATACATAAAAATATTCAAGTGAATCAAGTGATTTAATACTCGTCGCTTCGGTTCAACCTGATAAGAATTCATAGTCACCAATTTATAAACAAAGATCTATAAGTGTAAGATACAAAACACCTTATAGTATTATACGTTTGGTTGCTTGCTACGTACGTATACGTTTGGATGTCTATTGTCGATACGTTATTGATACAGTAAAATTTATAATTAATAGTTGGTATATAAAAAGCCTTCCTAACTGTAACCACCACAGTATTTGATGGGTATCTCTAGCAGAGTCTAAAAGGAATAGTCTAAAAACTAAAAGGTTTCTAAATTAACTAATATAATAAAATAATTATTATATTAACATACGGGTCATATCGCGTTAAAATCAAATTATTTTTGTATAATGTTATACGTTTCGGGTAATTCGAAATAATGGTTTTAGTTTTAAAGTTTTTTTATATATCGTAAATAATGACGATGAAAATAAAAAAGTATGAAAGTAGAATGGTCATCTTGTGTAAGTACATATTTAGTTTTATAACTGACATATGTCGTAATAACATTTTGCATTCCGATTTTAAAATAATTGACAAATGTAGTGTATTCATTTGTATTTGTAACTACATATTTTTTTCACTGCTCTGAGACTGTTAAGTTTTAAGAGTGTATTATTTACTGACACCTACTCAAGACTTTTTATAAGGCAAATGTCTTCAAACGAATTATGCCAACATTGAGTAAATTCTTTAACAGTAGCCTCTAAGTAAATAGAGAGCTCTCACGGAACCTGCGCCAGCCAAGATCACACGCGGTGATTTTATACACGTGAATGTTATTGTAAAAATAAATGAAAACATGCCCTTTGAATAATGTTTGTTTTGACGACGGCTACCATATTTATGCCGTAGAAGCGAGTGTCGACGTTTGGACCCACACAAAGAAGGATTGTAAGGAACCTTGTAAAATATAACGCTCCCATTTCGGAATTGATTAATTGTAGGTTGCGATGCGAGCACTTCAGTTCCAATGATCTAATATTAAAAGAGCTCAAACGCCTATTTGTCGTCAGTCGAGACTTATTTTTTAATTGTGACCGTCATTAATCATTGCGTTGATTTAGTTTAACGATCTTGTTAATGGCGTTTTAGGATAGCTTTCGATTAGTACATCATTGTTGCGTAGAGGATTAAGTTTGGTGTAGAATTTTTTTGTTGTCGCGTCGGTGCGTGTATCACCAAAAATTGCACAAGTTTTTACCAAAGTTTTCGACAAAGCGTCGCTTGTCTCACAATAGTGTATTTTTGTTCGTGCGGTCTCGACTGACAGTTCGCGTGATGTATTGGGCTCTGGCAGAGGATTATTTTTACCCATTTCACGAAGTTTGCATGCATCTATTGTGTATGCCGGAAGCGGCATTACAAAGAAACGAAATTATTGTTGAGGGTAAATTTTGGAGCTTAAGGGGATTTGAAATACAACACTTGTTTTAAAAATGATGAGCCATTAAATTGTTTTTATACTGACAATTTAAACAGCTTGTAATTTGAATGAATATTCGTAATATTATTTTATTTTTAATTTTAAGATGATAATAATCACAATGACTGAAGCTTCGTCATAGCCTGGAATATAAATTGCTTAACTTATTATATACGTTTTCATTAAAAGTTCTACATAGCCCTTATCAAATCTCGATTTCGCTGGTAAAGAAAAGTTCCCAGTTTTTTGACCGTGGTCGACCACTACCCCTGTTCATAGACCTCAGGTCACAGGAGTCCTTATGATGGCGGATGGTTAAACCTTTGCGCCCACTTCTCTACATTACGCAATGTCTGCGATGCTTTCATACTTGCTTGTCCCGCCCAGTAATCCTGTAGAAGGGTTCAGAACTAATAAGAAGGTATTATATGTTTGAAACTAGTTCGGAAGGAATTTTAGATTACTAAATATATTGAATCACGTAAAAAGTGATGAGGTGCAAAATCTGTTGATTACTTTATTCAAAATATTTTTTGTGTAGAAAAAATTGTAGACATTAAATAATTACTAATCATTCCCGCTATGAAATCGTAATCTTTTCAAATCCTTTATACAACATAAACTAAATACGAAAACGCTGAAAATATTTATAAATATGCCAAAGTTACTTTATATTTGTATCAAACATTAGTTAAATTTTAAAATGTCATCGGGAAAAAAACAAACTGGCAGTTGAACTTTGAAGTTTGAAATAGAAATGTCACAACGTAGAAATGTATAAAACTTTGGTTTATGACACTAGCGATGGCGGCTAACTTTGTCGATGCGCAGTTTTGTGGTATCGATAAAATATAAATGGTCTAACTTTGAAAGCAAGCAGACATTTGGTTAGGTTGACATCTCAACAAAAATAGAATAAATTTATGCAAGTTTATTTAAATATCTTTTTTGGTTTACGTTAGAGTACGACAGTAGAAAACACATCGATTGTAGCCATATTCATCAGATTTATATTTCATTTATTAAAAAAAACATATTGCTAACATTTTTTAGTATCTTTATAAATCATCATTATCATTTTTCTGCCCTTATTCTACTCGCAGCGGGGTCGAGACAACATGTAATAAACATGTTGTCACATGATTTGGCTACCTACGTATTTTCAGACCGGCCGCGGCCTGACGTCAACTTATCTTATTCGTATTTTACAACGCCTCTGTAAGGTCTATACTACACAACCGGATACCACACGACGGGTCAACTTACCTTAGTTTCCTTTTATAATACCTTGGTAAGAAATAAATGTGGTTATTTATTTATATCTGATTTGTTCAAATGAAAATCAATAATAATGGAAAGAATATGGCAATGGTTGCTTGAAGTGAGTTTGTTGGGTAACAGATATAGATGAGAAGATATGCCGATATATATTTTTATATGATGTGAGAATTTTAAAATGACAGCCATAAATAGTATAAATAGTAACATTTTCATGTATGGTAAGAAATTATTCTACAATAACATAAAAAGTAGTAAAGTAAGTAACGGCCTGTTACTATCCCACTGCTGAGAATAGGCCTCTTCTCTCCGTTTCGGGAGAGAAGGATTGGAGCTAAGACCTACCACGCTGCTCCAATGCGGATTGGTAGGTTACACATACCTCCAGAATTCTCTAGAGATATGCAGGTTTCCTCACGATGTTTTCCTTCACCGAAAAGCGTGTGATAAATTGCAATTATCAATTAGACACATAAGTTTTAAGAGAAAAACTCATTGGTGTCTGCCCGGGTTCGAACCCGTGATCGTCTCTAGAGATTCACACGGTCGCACCGATGGGCCATCACAGCTTCCAATAACATACGCAAGTCGTAAATTTATATGAACAGGTCACGAGGGGATCCATCTAAAACAACAGTGGCATTTTAAAAGACAGCTAACATGTTTGTGCCAGAACTGATAAACTTATCTTATAATTGGAAATCGATAACCTACATAAGATAATCGTTATCGATCTCTAAGAATTTGATCAATGACTCCCACCCAAGGGGCACCCTAAAAATAGATATGCTCTTTATAATACTACTGATACCTCCTGCCTGTATCCCACTCTAAGTGGGGTCGGCACAACAGGTTATAAATATGCTGTAACATGATTTGACTGCGTTTTTACGACCGGCCGCCTGCCTGACATCAACTTACCTTTCTCGTATTTTACGACACCTCGGTAAGAAGGAGGGCGGTCTATTCTACTAAACCGGATACCACACGGTGGGTCAACTTACCTGAGTCGCCTTTTACGACACCTCGGTAAGAAATGAGGGTGGTCTATTCTACTTAGCCGGATACCACACGGCGGGTCGACTTACCTCAGTCGCCTTTTACGACACCTCGGTAAGAAATGAGGGTGGTACTATTCTACTTAGCCGGATACCACACGACTAAATGCACTTTATAATAGAAAGAAAAATTAAAAAAAAAAAAAATGTTATTAAATTATACTTCTCTAATTATATCTGGTCTAACAAAGCAATTCATATCTACACAAGGAATTTACAACTGAACAAGGTAGTACAACTTATCTATCAAATATTTTACGTGATTGCTTTAATATTGCAGAATACGAATAGTGCAAAAATACGCTTATAAAATTGTTCATTCGTACTCCCCGAAGTAAAGTAAACATGTAATTTCATAACAACCATACTACGACAATTTTAAGTCCAATAAAAGTGTATTTTACGACGTATCCCGCAGAAGCAACTCGCGGACGGTAAATAAAACTATTATGAAACTCGGAAATTATAACATGTTGAATTTAAGACCTTAGCGTATGCTTTATACAATAGTACAAATATAGCTTCTATAACATACGCATATTTTGCAGTTGTGTTTAATTAAACGTTTAGACCAGGAGTTCTATTTTTCTATATGTTTTTCATTTATGTACCTCGTAAGGAAAATTAAATTTAAGGGCAATAGAAAGGTCTCTCTTCTCAATCTTGTACTCTCTACTGAGAATAGAGACTGAATTACCTTGTTTACTATGTGTTATTAGAATCCGCTAAGCAATTATTCATGAGGAGCTGATACGTATGCCAATTATTTTGGACGTTTGAACCAACTATATTTCCGTCAGGATAATATCTAATTGAACTAACAACAATATGACTAAAAAGGTGACAGCCAAAGAACGCTCAAAATAAAAATGCAATATTCCTGATGCCTTTAATAGTATTTTAAATATTTCCAAGTATAAGACAGCTGTACGCGTAAATCTCTCCAGTCTGCCGATAAAACTGTATAATTTGGCTGGATGACCGCGAGCTGTGTCGAATTTTCCACGTCATTAATGTTGCTTTGCTTTTAGGTTATCAATAAAGCGGTAGAATAAAACAACTACTTTGTAAGTGCTTAAATAAGAATAGAAATAGTTAAAATTCGAAATACTTTGGCTATATAACTTTGGTTACACAATCTCGACACTCTCAGTAAAGCCATACGATTTAAAGTAATTAATTAGCAGTGAAGTTTGGGTATCATAGCATTTTATGTAGACCATCGAAATCAGGCAAAATTGTTGGGCGGTTATGATATAAAAAAATATAGTATAATTTTTCCTCATTTTGAGGAATGTAGCTTCGTCAGTTATTGTCATATTTACAAATTCTACGCAAACGATTCGTGGGCATATATAGTCTTAATATATAGCTTATTCTTGATAAAAAGAAACATAGCAAAAATAACACAATAAATATACAACTACTTCCTAAAACGAGAACTATATTCTAACGCGTTTTGAATAATATTAGTTAGAATACTATTAACTTTTCTTATGTGAATGGACGGCTAGTTTTAAATAATAAAAACTAGTGATAATTGCGATACATTAAAGAACTAAAGCAGGTTCTTTGTTTGTGTAAACTTCATGAAAATAAGAGACAACCTTTGAAATCCTTTAACATCTTGATTTGTGACATTTTTATGACAGTAATATAAATGAGCGAATTTCATACAGGATACATACAGGATGTCAAATACATCACATATAATGCAAATGAATTAAAATTTGTCGCTAATCCTAAATGAAAAACTGTATTTCCGCGAATACACGCCTTTGATGTCCGGGAATTTCTCGAGTTGACGCTTGATTCATCGCAGGAGTTTATTTTAGTGTTCGTCGTACTCTTTGTACACCGAGAGCGATAGGTGTCAAACACTTTGTTAGGAAACATTTAAGATACAACACAATACTGATATTTTTCTTAAACTTACGTAATTAATATCTAAGTTATAAAATTTATAACTTTAATATATAGTGTAATATATTTTAATATTACTCTTCTTTTTTTAAACGCAGTCTAGTATTGAAGGGTAGTAATCATTAGACTCATTTGTACTTTAGAAACCGCTCCTATGAACTAAAACTTGGTGCTCAGTCAAAATCACTGTCCCAGGTTTTTGAGGTAGAATGTCGTCTATATATAGAATATCTGGGCCGTTTTTCTTTTTCTATAGGTACAGCACGGTGATTTTACCTACGCGATCTATCCAATATAATAAATATGATTTACTACAAAATCATATTTTGTTTTAAAAGCTCTTAAGATAATAGGTATTAATTGGTAACATAAATTTTGAATTATCAATACGATTAAATTAATTTTATTTTAATAATGTTAATGTAATGTTGTTTATTAGAATTAATTTTATGTTTTAGTTATAATAGATAGTCTTCTGCTAAGTAATTTACCAGTTTTGGCAAGGTCTACTTATTATAACGCGATTTTAATAATTCTATACCGTCATAGCCTAACAATCCGTTTTTAAAGAATTTCCAGCTTGACGTTACCTACTTTCTATCCTCATACCGAAGTCAGTATAATGTTATCGTGATCATATTTGCACTATCATACGTTATAAAAAGTTACTGTCTCTTGGTGTAATGCATGTACCGTGACAGTCATGTAAATTGTAAAGTTTAGAAGCGTGGCGAAAGCTCGGCAACGTTTGTTTTGCTCGTACGTGCCGTTAACCGCGGCGATTAAACAGCTACAGTCGATGTTGCATAATGTTTGACCAAATGTTTCTACAATACCACCATCACCAAGCGCGCTATCAAAATATTGACCCTCTTATCCGCAACGGCGCAATGTAGCTTTAATACTCACAAGTGTGACCACCTTTATTTGCTTACCCCATTAGCCGCCACTTACTAGCGTAAGCATCCATTAAAAAAACATTTGACTAAGAGGCGACGCATCAGCGGTGAATCAAGCGAAGAATTTAATTTTATCAAACTCTCGTTACTATTAAGGCTACCGATTATTTTTTGCTCGGTGCCTAATTTTGTTATGGTCATTTATTAAGGCCCTTTTTTGTTGAAAAGGCCGAACTTCACCATAAAGGGTGGCCATGCCACAATTAAGGAGCTGTTAGAGCTAAAAAATGTCACCCTTTAAAAGCGTTGTTGCGGACGCTGTGCCGAAAAAAGCGGTCAATTTTTTATCACCTGAACTGGAAGTCACAAAATGTTTATCGCCACTCAACGACATGTTGATTTATGCTTCCACCCCATTGAGGATTGGGACCAAAATGAATTAGATTGTTTAATTGGTCATTTATTCTGGGAGATAATGTCGGTCGCGCTGTGTTCGAGTGTATGAGGTCACTGAAGTGGCACTCGAACGATAAGCTGAATTTTTTTATCTGAACTTTTATTTTATCGTGTATCATAAAACAAAATTTACGTATCCTGCGCCATATATTGTATAATACGAAAATACATTTCGGCATCAGCTGTTGATCTAACTTCAGATTTATTACAGATAATTGCTATGGGGAACAGTATCTCATACATTATGGATTACCTTCGAGAAATACGACGTGCTTTAAGACAAAAGGTATAAAAATGGATTTACAAAAGGTGGCTAATGGCCGGCTTACACTTTTCGAGGCCCACCCGTAACGAAAAATTAAAGGCTTATCTTAAATTACGCTTAATTGGAGGGTCTAAAAATACAGATTGAATTTCAAAGGTTTGATTGATGGCTTAAGGTCAACGGAGGCCGTAATGGTATCTAAATACCAATAAATTTATAATGCAGGTTAAAACTTTGATATAATAAAGTCCTTCTTATCAAGGAGACGCTTCATCAAATAGGAAAATACAGTTAAGTTGTCCAAGTCCGAGCACAGTGAACTATTGTTTCTAACAATATAAGACTGTGCGCCCTTTCTTGTTAATTCTACCTAAATCCTTTAAATTAACCGTTGAAGAGGCAACCCATGTATTTCAATAACAAACGCTCTCAAGAAACTGTATCGTTTTAATAGATTTAACTTAAACCAGGGGTATGAAAGAAATTCTACACAAGGGTCCCTTCATTTTACGTGGCAGCTGTTTGCAGAAACAAAACTCTCGACTTATAAATATGCCACTCAAAGTTTTTTACTTGAGGTAGTTAGCAAGATTCATATGTATGTATAGCCCTGTTTCAGTTGCATACGATTGTTGCATCGACAATACAATATATTTACTGCGCTTGGAATTAAATTGGACTTTTTTTTACATACGTTCGAGTTAAAATAAATAAACAACTACGAGAAAATAATACAATATAAAATTTTACGTGAAAAATCATTTTCAAATCACTACAATAATACAATTAAAACAAGTATACAACCTATCTTACAAAAACCTAACTTGTTATATCTTTATCATGACAAAAATGTTCCGCAACTAAAGACTTTTTCTTATATAAGAAAATAAATATTATGTTATTTTGTGTGAAGGAATATACTAAATTTAATTAGTACAGTACCTTGAAGTTGGTCTACTAGGGTAACTATTAAGTTTAAAGAATTATTAAGTTTTAAGAAGTTTAAGAAATATTGAGTTAGGAAAAGAGCGACCGCCGAGTTTCTTGCTGGTTCTTCTTACAACAACGTCAGCTCCACGCTTTGACGTGACACTTTGTGTTTTTTTTGTCGTGGAGTCTATCTCCTAATGATGCTTCGGTTGCGGGGAAAATGACTCGGAAACGATTATTGAGTTAGATATAGTGAACGTGTGTAGTGTTTGTGTATTGTGGTGACGGTGGTGGAGGTTTTGTGCATGTGTTTTTATGAATCCCGTATGTATCAGCTATGAAAACACATTATATATTTGGCGTTATACATATTTGCTATTTTACTTTATCGAGGTTTATAGCAATAGGTATAATTTTATTATTACTTTTGGATATGGTAATTACAATAATATATCAAGTACCTACATTATTTTGTACAGTAGCTACAAAAGTACAATGAATGTGGTCTAATTTCTGGACATTGTCAATGGTCCAAAATGGAGACGGTCATTGAATGTGGGTGGGAGCGAGACAGTTAATTCTAATTATAGCCGTATTGTGATCCGAAATTTTATTGCTATCTCATTGGTTCACTCATTATGGCCGGAACATAATTGCGATCTATTGTACTTTGTTCCGTAGCCATTTTTCTGCGAAGCGTGTGAATTTAGTCGCTCTAATTCGTAACTAACCCCAGCTGCTGTTTGATTAAAAACGTAGTCCTACAGAATTTATTTCGAACTGTAATCCTATACGAGACTTTTTTGCATCAAATGAATGTTTAAATATCCTCAAAAAAGAGAACTGAACACTGTGAAGTACTAGACCGATTTATTATGTCACCATTGGAAAACTGCATCTTTACTGAGCAACATATTACATTAAAAAAATAGAGTCCGTAATAAAAATGTAATAAGGTGTAAAAAATTAGTCATAAAAATCTGTCTACTAATCTGAAACTATTGATGATATATTTCCGCCGTGTGGTATCCGGCTGAGTAGAATAGACCAACCTCATTTCTTACCGAGGTGTCGTAAAAGGCGACTAAGGGAAGATGACCGACCGTGTGGTATCCGGTTTAGTAGAATAGACTCTTTCTTACCGAGGTGTCGTAAAATACGACAGAAGTAAGTTGACGTCAGGCAGGCGGCCGGTCGTAAAAACGCAGCCAAATCATGTGACAGCATGTTTATAACATGTTGTGCCGACCCCACTGTGGGATAAGGGCAGGAAGATGATAATATTGATGATATATTTAACAAAAATAAATATATAGTCAGACTTAGTAGACTTTCCACTGCCATGAGATCGGTATATACGCGGGTGAAACCGCGGGATATTACTAGTATCTTATATATAAGCTAGGTCTTTGGAGTTTGACTGTGTGGAATTTTTTAAATATATTGGCAAATGGTTAAGCTGTGAATTGGTAACAGGAAATGGACAGATAGACTTTTGCATTTATCTGTAATATCAATAAGTATAGATTATATGATATTATACGGATATTTATTCAAGTAATAAATTTTGTATACTTATATTCATTATCCATAATAAACTTTTTTATTTGGAGCTGAAGGATTATATTAAATCCTTTGACTGCCATACACATTGGGGAACAAATTAGTTCTAGTTCAAATTTTGGTGTTTGAATAGTAAATTTTAATTAAGCCCTTAAGTTTCCCATAGAAACCTTAGTAGTGTTGAAACCCGTAGAAGGAACAACTTAGCCGGCACGACATGAATAGATCATAGAAAACAATTTAAACTTTTTGAAAACTTGAAAGCGGATCCATCAGTACCTCTAGCTTAATAATTGATGATAAAACGTAATCCATTCATAAACGAAAAACAATGTACGTCAATATGCTAAAAGGATGAAGTGGGTGTATTGTGGGCTTATTTTAGAAACATACGTTGGCCTTTTAGACAACCACTGATGGACTCTAAAGTTTCATCGCGGGCTGGCGGAGCGATTAGCGCCTTGACAGCTAATTTATATACTCAACTTACTGTTCTATTCCCGGATCGATGGAACCATAGACTTAGTGTTGTGTAGATAGCCCTGATATACGATGGTTTCATCGACAAATATTATAAACAAATGGCTGAAAAATGGCTGCTGTTTTCTAGTGAAAATGAATGAACGTTTTGTTACTTGATTTGGCTAGTTATTTTACGACCGGCCGCCTACTTGACGTCAACTTACCAAAGTCACCTATTATATCTCGATAAGAAATGAGGGTGGTCTATTTTACTTAGCTGGATACCACACGGTGGGTCAACTTACCTTAGTTACATTTACAGTTACATTTACTACTGCTGTTCTAAAGTGATAGGTGAAATAACTATAATAATAATTTTCTAACATTAAAGTTAACTATTATATGTGTCTATTTATATGTAAAGTTTAATACATCCTTTATTTCCCTAAGTTAAGTTAAGATTCATTTTTTTACCTATTTATTTATTTATTTATTTAATTTTCCAACTTAATATATTTTAATAGCTGCTTCTATTAATAATATATATTTTTTTTGATAATCATTTAAAGAAATCTTTAGTAAAAAATTGAATTCATAATAAATTATATAAATCTTTTTTATAATTCTTAGTAAAACATAAAATATATAGACATGCTTATTCTGTAGGCTACAACGATATATCCCGGACAAATTCAAAAACATCTGTAATGTAATCGAGTCCTAATCCAACATATCCCTTACATCTATGAATATAAAAAAGGAATTGACTTACAAAATAAGCCAAAGAAATGTTCTGCCGCCTCTAAAGATTACCATAACCTCTGTACGCATTGTCTCAATGGAAACAACAAATTGTATTCCGAACCCTTCGACACTAAATCTGGAAACGATTTCAGTATACTCTCTTGACAAATAATTTGAGTACCAAATTGTTAAGACCATTCACCTACTTAATGGCCTCGTTAAGCACTTGAATGTTTGACATACCATACCTATTAACGAAAATAACCCTAATTGGGATTAGTTTTTAATAATCAAAACGTAGAAATAAACACCAAAGAATATGCTTAGAGAAACATTATAACCTAACTTAATATCCTACGATTGGGTTAAGAATTTCCTTCGATTTTTCAGTATATTTTATTCTATTGTAAAAAGTTTATTTTTTGAAGCCAATTAAGTAACCACCACAGACCACTATCGACATAAACCTTAACGCTTAGGTACCTTATCGCCCTATCCGAAGAATATAGTTACACCACCCGATATAAGATTAGGAAATGTGACTTTATTCTTCGGACAGGGTATTATAGTCGTATTAAATGCATGTTTAAATGGGATTGACTTCGATATAGTAATCTTCAATGTTGAAACAAATAGTTTATTCAGTAGCAGAGTTAATTAATATTTTTTATTGACATTTGTTTTCGAAATTAATAAACAACATAAATATGATAAGGGATAAAAATCATGATCAAACGAGTAGTTACGATTTAACATGAATGTGGATGGATATGTATCTTTATAGAATTTATTCCTCTCTGGAGATCTGTATTACAAAAGTAATAATAAAGTTATTTTGCTATAATTCGCGATAAATTAAATAGAAAATATATATAATGCTAAATATAACGTGTAGCGAATGTAGCGTAGCAGAGTTCCCGAAAACACATGCACTAAAATCCTCTACCACCGCTACAACAATACATGACCAATTCACCCAATCACTATCACAAACTGAACAATCGTTTCTCCCTGTAACCGAAGCATCATCAGGAGATATACTCTATGAGATGAATATTACATGTGTCAGGTATGAGAACCGATAGTACACTACATTTGGCATTAGGTACATATATTTTCTTTTATTGTGGATTAAAGTAAAATAATGATTTCGTTCGTTTTTGTTAGGTTGGTTAGTTTCACAAACTTAATAGATAATATAAATTTTCTATTAACACGACATTTTACAGATAGATACATAGTAAAATAATATAAAACCTCATTTATATTACAAGAATTTAGTGTGTTTTATTGTTATTTATAAAACATAAAGTAATTCAAAGAGGAGCCTGTTCTCACTTTTATAGTTACCAGTAAATACAACTTTAATTATGAGCATTTAAAAATTAACTAATAAAATAAACAAAATGGAACAAACAGCCGGCATGTATCTAATAAAGAAGTAATTTTATGTTAACAATTAGTTACACACATAAAGCTCCGTCCAACTCCAAAGCTAAAAGAGTGAGGCCTATTTATACGTCACTTATCATTTTTACGGTGGCATAAATCTAAGGAGTCGTTGTCTCGAATATGCCATCTCCCTAAAAGCGCTGCATTGCATGGCAATAAATTATCTGACGACGCACTAAAATAGCGTATCACCCCATGCCCTGGGAACGGACGCGACCCCAAACTAAAAGTCTACAAATCTGTCGCGCAAATCAAAAAGATATCCATAGTCACTGGGGCACCGATTAGAAACGCCCGTTCGATAAACAATTTACAAAGTTAAAGAAATATCTGTAATGATAAATGCATCGCGTGATGAAAGCGCTGAGTAAATTGGAATGGGACAACAATGGCGGCGGGGAGGCCGGAAGCACCGCGGATTTTTACCCATGAACCTAAGCAACAATAGCCATTATACTTTAGCCTACGGGGCGTCTTTTGTTTTATTAATTATTAAGTGATATAAGAATTAAGCTCAAATCTCAAGCTGCAATTACGATCCTTTCTAAAATACTAGCAATCAACAAAAGCTCTGCCCGCGTGGAAACATTAAAACCGTAATATAGTATTTTGATAACCATAAAAATGGTTAAAGTGGGTTAACCTTAAAAGTTAGACATATGCTGTCGCGGACTATTATTTACAACTTTTAGAGGGAATTTTTTTTTGTAATATATGATTTTTCAATAACTTTCACCGTTTACTTAGCGCACGCAAGGAAAGCGTTAAATTTTGCCGGTTTCGGAATATTTTTTATTGCTGCTCTTCTCCTATTGATCTTAGCGTGATGTGATTAACGGACTATCTAATACTCAAAGAATTTTTCAAATCAGTCTAGAAGTTTCTGTGATTAGCGCGTTCAAACAAACAAACAAACAAACAAACAAACAAACAAACAAACAAACAAACAAACAAACAAACAAACTCTTCTGGTTTATATTAGTATAGATATGTTTATTGACAAACGCTCTTACTGCCGTTTCAGTTTTAATAAGTAATTTCCGCTTTATGAAATCACGCTCGATTTCCCTTGAGTTCATCTTCTATATAACGTACGAGTATAACTCTGGGAGTAACTAATTGAGTAATTACTCAATACTAATGAACTAAGAGTCTCAAATTTATAGGCTACAATGGATTCAATACATAATAAATATCAACTATGCGGATAAATATTACAGTTCATAATACCAGTCACCATCAATCAGTTCATTCGCAGATGATAATGTATCGTCAACAGCCCAACATTTAATTGGTGATGGATCGCCACAAACACTGACAGACGAATTTCACGAACGAATATCATATTCCGTACTCATTGGCTCCAACCGTGCATACATTCGATACGGATTTATTATTTTCGTCTTTACATCTTACCCTCTTTAGGTTCGGAAGCGATACGTAAAATGACGGAAGATATGAAGGGCGGTAATGGGGGAAAATTGTACTTTATTCGATTTTGATAGACTTGATGATGGATTTAAGTCCCGCTGTCACTCAAGGGCTCTGACTGCCTTTAACATCATTACCGGGAGTTTAAGTATTTTCTATACCGTTTAAAGAATTAATCATAAACAATTTCTAATACGAAAATAACTTCAGCGATTTGAGTTCATGATTAATTTTAAAAAGGCTTTTAAAAAAGCGTTAAACATAATTTCATGTCCCTACTGTGAACCATCGAGGAATTTCCTCCTCTGGAGTCAATCCTAGCAGTAGCATCAGATGATGATTATCATAAACATACATTGTTATCGGGACTCGACTAGTATGTCAAATTTCATCTCAATCAGACAGCGGGTCAAATTTAACTTGCAAAATTACACCTTCACATATGCATGTGTAGCATATTGCAAGTTGAATAAAAGCTTTTAATAAAAAGCGGTCGAGATGTACTCACTGCTCAAGCTGGGTGTTCCAAAGCTGTAAAACTTATTATATTTTCTTACCTTCATCTATCTTAGTTACACATAAACTCCTAAAGTTGCACTTTAATATATTTGTTGATAAAATGATAAGCTTTTTAAAAGTAAACTTGAAACACCACGTAGCCGACGTTAAGAAAAATCAGATTAAAGTTATCGCAGACAAATTACTATTTAAATCACTTTGTCGTTGAAAGCATACATTGAGTTAAAATGGTGTAATTTAATTTATAGTAACGTGTTGGATATCACTATCCCGAGGTTTAGGAGCGATCGTCTACGTTACCAATTACCTATTCGATAAGAGCTTTATTTATGACCCGACGGTCGGGTTGCGTACAGAATTAAAATTCATTGTTTCTCTTATCCTCGAAACGTACGATATTCCGAGGTCACGAGATATCTTCGTTTTATCTGTGACAAGAATAGGCTTTTAAAGTAAAGAGCGCCAGATAGGAAAGTCGGGTAGTAATTACGTGACCCCTTCGAATCGGAAAATCTTTTAAGTCACGCTCATCCCATTGATCTATTTGCTATAAAGTTAAAGTAAAAGTATCGGATATCTCAAAAGTGTATCTAAAATTATACCATCTATTGCATTTGACGGTAGATAAGAGGTCAATTTTATAGTCCCTAAGGGATCGTAAAATGAAGATATGTTATATTTGATAGGGTGAATTAGGTGGTATTTTTAGGCAGTGAATAAGTATATTTATTACCGAGACGATGTTTAGAGACGCTAGCAAATTACAAAGCTCCCATATACATAGTTACAAAACAGATATTTGTAAGTTAACTGATACACCACCACAAAACATTGTTTGGATTCTATTCGAGATAAAACTAACTAAATAAATCAATAAAATTTGCATTTCTGCAATGTATGTATTACGTAAAATTTATTCATTGATGGTGTCATAATATGTTGAATTGATATCGACCTAGACGTAAAAGCACTTTTTTAAGCAAGCTTTTAACAATTAATGTCCTTACTTTTAACCGTTGAAGAGTTTACTCTCTCCCAATCCCGGGGCAAATCCCGGCAGTAGAATCGTTTCATGTTTATCATGGACATGCATAATCATCGGGACTGGACCAGTGTGTAAAATCTTAGCTCAATCGGACACCGGTAAGTGGGTTAAATTTAGTTTGCAAGATTCTACCTTCACATACATATACAGAAAGTTAAATAAAAGCTTTTAAAAATCAATGTAGTTAGGGTAGTAATACAATATATAAATACTTCTAGAAGGTTTTAGAAGCATCATCTTCCTGCCCTTATCCCACTCTACGTGGGGTCGGCACAACATGTTATAAACACGCTGTTACATGATTTGGCTGCGTTTTTACGACCGGCCACCTGCCTGACGTCATCTTACCTCTGTCGTATTTTACGACACCTCGGTAAGAATGAGGGTGGTCTATTCTACTAAACCGGATACCACACGGTGAGTCAACTTACCTTAGTCGCCTTTTACGACACCTCGGTAAGAAATGAGGTTGGTCTATTCTACTCAGCCGGATACCAAACGGCGGGTCGACTTACCTTAGTCGCCTTTTACGACACCTCGGTAAGAAAAGAGGGTGGTACTATTCTATTCAGCCGGATACCACACGGCGGCTAGAAGGTTTTAGAAGCAACTTATCTATTCACTGATTTTTTTTATGTATACACGTCTTGCAATAACTTATAAAAGCAAACATGTGCTTTCATAATTTATTTTAAAATTCAAGATTTTTAATGGATACATGTTATTTTGTATGTAAATCGCAACCGTAGCAGACGGCATATGCGTGCCTTATAAATATTTATTTCAATAAAACGGATGTATATAACTTTTTCGCTTCCGGCAGTTTTTGCAAACAGTAGACACTAAGTACTTGAGTGGGTTTGAACTTATGCGCATTTGGTTAGTCTACATTGTATGTTAAATAACGTTCAGGAATAGTTTCGATGTATTCGTTTGGTAGCGGATGAACCTTTTGACTTTCTGAGTATAACGAGATAGTCTGTTATTAGTACTATTCACACGAGCGACTTTAAAACGCTTAAACATTCAGCACGTAAGAAATGCTACTTAAGATGATTAATTGGACGATGCATTAATAGCTACACTAATATATTTTACAAACCATACTAAAATTATATAGGTATTTCAGTTTGCTTTAATCTTTCTGGAAAACAAACATAATTAAGTATATTTCCACATTTAAGTTGATTCGAACAAAGTTGCAGTTACAACTTGTTTCTTATATATTTAATTGTGCGATAATATATCAAACAATTAACTCAGCTGATTCATATGAATAAAAACTTATAAAATTAACAATGCTGCAGTTGATAAATGCAAGTACAGATCGGATCAATAATAAAAGTCAAACACAGTTCTTGCATTGAAGTCCGGCTAGTCACTTTTAAAAACATCTTATGTTTGGCTATCAAATATAAAGATTCACGCGACAATATTTATTGTATAGTTATATGAAATTGCTTGTGTGTAAACGCTCTAACTGTGCTTGAAGCGCTTGAGACATCTTTGATACTTGGTCAGACGAACAACTAGTTGCATGGTATTTTTTCTTTGTCACAACGAAAGACTTATGCTGTCAGGCGGAATGCATATGCGTATTTTATACACAGAGTACTTTATTTTATACTTGATTAGGGAAGCCAACGAAAAACGTGCCATATTACAACAAAGAGAAAGCAAATAATGTTTATCATGTCTTTTTTACGAGTAAATAGTAATCAAACGATATTATGAATGTCGTTCGAATTATACTAAAAATGTTCTAATGAAATTAAGAACACGCATTGCGCACGCGAATATTTTTCTGCATATGAGTGACTAGAAAAAGATAAGTATACGCATCTAATTTTCTCTCTCATTTATTATGGCACTCTCACTTACAGGTCTGCATATGACTCCCTTATTCTTAGTATAATAACTCTATACCATCTGTTAACCTATCTATCTACCATAAACAATAAATACTTTGTTTGTGAATTGTTAAAGATCACTGCCCTAATGGCAAATCTAAGCTACAATTTTCTATTTAATCTATGTTTATTTTAATCATTCAATTAAGAATTTTGTACAAGAGTTAAGATTTTAACATTATTGTATCTTCTATATTTTGCGTTGTCTACTATAGAGACTAAATATAAGTCCTACGACTAAAATATAGCTTGAAAAGAAATTTTAGGATTGCTCCTCAGTGAGCTTATGATTCTGCACTCTAATTGAATCAACACTATTTAAGGAATATTTTAAAAATAATCCTATGTAGTACACAAAATATTTACCCATCAAAATGTAACATTTTTTACGTGTCTATAGATAAGTTAATGCAACACAGCCAAATGTATCATATGACATGGTTACAAGAAGTAATGTTTCTATTTGTGACTGCTACGTTTCCGGCTTTTATTTTTCAAAGTCGGCAACTAACAAAAAAGATTTGTAGTTAATTTAAAATATGGATTTAAAGGGAAGTTAAAATTTTGAATGTGTTACTCTATTTATAACTTCTTTTTTCAAAATATCGTGCAAAAATCTGCGTATCTCTGGAGAATTGATGTGTGACTACCAATTTATAATGGAGCAGCGTCATGGGTAAGCTCCTACCCTTTTCTCAAGTGGGATAGTATCAATTTTTTGTGTAAGGAGTAGGCAAGATATTTGCTCAATGGAATAAACTAAGAATTAATACGATGGCGTATCTACTAGTAAATTTATGATATCACTACATATTATAAAACAAAGTCCATATTTCCGTATGTACGCATAAAACTTTAAAACTACGCAACCGATTTTGATGCGGTTTTTTTTAATAAATAGAGTGATTCCAGAGGAAGGTTTGTACGTATAATAATATTCAATACGAAGTAGAGAAATAATGTAATTTTTGAGGTTTCTGTAAATAATTACATTTTTTCCGCTTACATTGCAAACGCAGGCTAAACCCTACGAGATTTATCAAAATAATGTACTAAGTAATTTATAGAATTAGGCATTACTTTGCGGAGATCCATAATACAAAAGTAATAATAAAATTATTTTGCTATAATAATTATTTTGCTATAATAATTCATCGCGGATTATAGCAAAATAATTTTATTATTACTTTTGAATGTACTAAGTATTTCTACTAAGCATGGGTATGATTGCTACATAAGAATCATATTCGTTCCACGATATGATCGATTGTAATCACGTGATCATACACGCTATTGCTAATGCTATTGTAATACAAACAAATGTATTCCTTATGTCGTATGCAGTGTATAGGACATAAAGACTACATTTGTTCGTATAAGAAATGCTAATGCTGCTAATTCTATTTGAATACAAACAAATGTATTCTTTATGTCGTATGCAGTGTATAGGACATAAGAACTAAATTTGTTCGTATAAGCAATCATTTAGTCCATTAACGTAAATAATAAAATAGCGGATAGCGTTTTTGCTAATCAATGTTGCTAGGCAAAATTATTGTTATTTCAAACAAATGTAATTCTTTTATCTTTTATATAATACGGTCGATAATTCGGGAAGATGACGCACTTTTACGTTATTCCAACTGAAACTATATCCTAGAAATATCGACCGTATTGAATATGATTTAAGAATTACATTAGTTTGTAATAGCAATCGCTTTATCAAGTAATAATATTATAGCGAATAGCTGAATAATATAATAGCGGAAAGCGTTTTTGCTAATCAATATTACTGGGTGAAATTATTGTTATTACAAACAAATGTAATTCTTAACTCCTTTATAATACGGTCAATATTTCTAGCTTATAATTTAAGTTGGAATAGCTTCTTCTTTGGAACAAACAAATCTTGTCTTTATTTTTATTTATTTATTTATTTAACCCACGTTCCTTTGCATGTGTTTTTGATCAATATCAGTGAATTAGTCTCAGTATTAATTTATTATTTTACTTTTTCATAGAATATCCATAATTTTGTATAGCAGTATAGCAGTTACTCTAAAACTCATTAGCAGATGATGCTATATGAAAAGTTTTTCATATCATGATCATTAAGTGATTGGTGATTCTGTCCATGCCTAATTTCTACACCTTAAAAAGGTCTACAGAAAAGTCCGCGATGGTATATATCTATCTCTTATGGATAACCCACAATAGCAGTTTTTTTTATTTACTTTTTACGAAAAATGATGCCTTATGTTCAAAGCAATTTTTATACAATACAGCATTAATCCTTATCAAATTGAGTACCTTAAATAAATTGTTGATTTAATATAGATCAATATTGCCGTTTACAGCATGTAATTTAAGTGAACATTTTCGGAGATATTACAGATTTAAAATCCCGCGAGGAGGCCGCGCTTAGACCTATAAGCACTTCGAATTTAGCAGCGGCCGGAGGCGCAACTAAATGTCCTTCTTTCAAGTTTATATTGTCTAATGATAAGAAAGCTATGAATTTTGTATGTAATGTCTAATCAATTGTAAAAATAAATAATATCACTACATAGTATAAAACAAAGTCGCATTCTCTGTCTGTCCCTATCTATGTCCGTATATCCCTATGTATGCTTCAATCTTTAAAACTATGCAACAGATTTTGATGCGGTTTTTTTTAATAGATAGAGTGATTATAGAGGACGGTTTACATGTCTAATAACATTCAATATGGAGTAGAGATATACTGTATTTTTGAGGTTTCTAATGTGAAAAATACGAAAAATAATGCCTTATGTTCAAAGCAATTTTTATACAATACAGCATTAATCCTTATCCAATTAAGAACCTTAAATATATTGTTTATTTAATATTGATCAACATGACCCTTTACAGCATGTAATTTAAATAAACAGTTTCGAAGATATTACAGATTTAAAATGCAGGGGCCGCGCCCCTAGCCTATAAATAGCGCGTCGGAGGTCGCGGTTCGCCTCTCGGCGATGCTTCCGCGCTCGCCCGTCTTATCGGTGACGCTGTCAAAGCCATTAGGGCTAACAGCATTAGTCAAATTCGAAAAAAAAATCCGTTTCGCCCTTGGTTTGTCGTTTACTTTTTACGAAAAATAATGCCTTATTTTTGAAGCAATTCTTATACAATACAGCATTAATCCTTATCCAATTAAGTATCTTAAATAAATAGTTGATTTAATATAGATTAATATGGCCGTTTACAGCATGCAATTTAAGTGAACATTTTCGGAGATATTACAGATTTAAAATGCCGTGAGGACACCTCGCTTCGCCCTATAACACTTCGACTTTAGCAGCTATGTCGCTCTTTCAAGAGTTTGTTTAAAGACATTCTGTAATTAATTGTAAAAATAAAATACATAGGGAAAATATAAAAGTAAATAAGTAATAATGTACTATATGAATTTAGATATTCCAAAGATAGCAGCATCTTCTTGGTATAGGGAAAGGAAATTGTTTTTCTCCAAATTTAACGCTACGGCCACGGGCAGTAATGAATAAATCAAAACAACTGGATCAATTTTAATCATTTTTTTACACTGACTGACATGGGATATATATTTATACCCGTGCGAAGCAGGGGCAGGCCGCTAGTATATTATAACCGCGTAACCTATTTCTCTATAGTTTGGAATAAAAAGTTTAACGAAGTCTATGACGCAGAAACGAATTACATAAAACTTATTTCGCATGGAAGAAGTTTAACTTATAAACCAGATTTATTACGTTATTTATTTATACCATTGGCTTTTTATTCGTTTGTATAAACTATCGTATCTCAACCACGAATCCTTTGGCGTTATGGCTTTGCCGCTTCTTGCCTTACCTAATCAAACAATTGACCGTGTCTAGAAAAAACTTACAAACTTTTACTTATTATTCAACTAAACTAATAAAAAAAAATATTTCATCGCACTTTTCAACATAAAATTTCCGATCTGCATTCTCCTGCCCTTATCCCACTCTAAGTGGGGTTGGCACAACATGTTTTAAACATGTTATGTGTTTTGACTATTTATTTTACGATCGGGCGCATGCCTGACGTCAACTTACCTTAGCCCTTTTACGACACCTCGGTATGAAATGTGGTTGGGCCATTCTACTAAGCCGAATACCACATGGCGGGTTAACTTATATGAAACCTCGGTAAGAAATGAGGGTGGTCTATTCTACTCAGATACCACACGGATAAAATTTCCGATCACCACATATATTTTAAAATGATTTATCCCACGCAAACAAGTAACTCATGAACCGCAGCACAATATAATGAAGTTTTATTAAATTTTTGATGATCGCGTAATCGAGTTAAAATACTCGCGGAACGTTGAATGAACTTTTACACGATATGCTTTTAATATTCGTTAGTAGTTCAAATAACTCAACGGGGATTAAAATAAAACATTTACGTCACAGAATCCAGAGATTGATGGGCAAATACACTATATTTTTTTAATAAAGCGAATTCTCTAGCAAATGTTTGGCGTATATAGCGAGTTTGTATGCGGTTATGCGTGTTTGTGGTGATGTGTAAATACGAATTTATTTGGTTTTCTTTTCAGTAACGGGCTTAGTTGTTTTTTTATTTAAACCTAATATCTCTTATATCAAAAAAGAGGTTTTGTGATCCAAAGGAAAATTCAAAATTCAAAATATTCTTTAATCAAGTAAACTTGTGAAAAAACTTGCTTTTGAATCGTCAACTCTACTTCGGTTCGGAAACTCCTAACGAGAAGAAACTAGAAACATTGCTGAGAACTTTTAAAAAAGCTTATAACTAGTTACATTTTATCATTGTTATTTCGCATAAAGTCAATAAGTAGCTATTATATAGCTACATACCATTCTTATCATCCAAGAAAATCTAAGCTGAGCGAAATTCTGAGTACTAATAGAAAGAAATGATCCATACAGCGAAGTTAACGAATCAAAGATTTTGCCTTGCGATTTTGGTCGTGGGGTCTATCTCGTGATGATGCTTCGGTTGCGTGGCGAAACGATTGTTGAGTTTGTGATAGTGAACGTATGTAGTGATTGTGTATTGTGGTGGCGGTTTGTGCATGTGTTTTTACGATTCCTGCATGTATCAGGTATGAAAACGGATTGTCTACTCTACATTCAGCATTATATATATTTTCTATTTAACTTCATCACGGATTATGGCAAAATAATTTTATTATTACTTTTGAATCAAATATCCTGAAAAATCTGTTTAAATAAAGTAAATTTTGAGTTTGAGTTGACTTTGACTTGAAGTTATTTTGAATTACGGCCCACATATGTCATAAAACTGATATATTTAAACTTTTTCGATCATTTATCTATTATATATTTATTTATATTGAAATATCGTTAATCAACCACTATTGTAAACAAAGTTTATTTTCACTAACTGTGAAAATAGCCTGAAAGTTTAATTATTAACAGAGCTATGCAGCGTGTAGAGTCGGAAAACAGAAGAGCGATGACGTCAGCTCGGGTAAATTTTTGGTACACACGTGTACATAATGTACCAACGTCCGACGAACTGTAAACAATGAACCGATAGACGTCCGTGTTATTACTGATTCTGGGATAAGAGAATGCCATTATTTCCAACGCAGTGTTAATTTGTACCTAAAATAGAATATCTGTGTTATAACTGCTAAGTAAAGTTCAACTTTGATTCATACGCTAATAGATTCATTAATTACTACCAGATGCATACAACTCCGTAGTGAGAAACTATCGCATAGTTTTGTTTTCTATCGTTGCAACTTGGTCGGTCCTAGTTTCTCTACTACGAAATGCCGATAAAGTTTGAGTTAGAGTGGGCTAAATGGAGAATTTAGTTTCTGCTATTTTTTCTTTCATCAATATCAGAATATTTGATGGCAAGATCACTCAGTAAAAGTGAGATGCTTTATTCAAATAATGACACTTAACACACAATTTTAATAAAATTTTAATAAATCTACACAATGTGTAGATTTATTAAAATTTCAGTAGACTACGAATTTCTATATTAATATCAGTATTTTCTGAACTTATATACATATATGTATATATGATAAAAAAAATTAAATTGTTTCAAACCTAATTACTTTTTCAGGTATGTCCTTTTAGGTTTTTAGGTCGTGATAAACAGGGTAACATTACTTAAAAAAAATGTAATTAGCGTTACATATCTACGTCTCTAGCTCTCTAGCGTTACGTGCCCGCCAGTGATAAGTGGCGGACGGGACGGAAGTCGTTTTTTACTTTTTCAAACTCTTGAGAGCTTGCAAAAATGTCTTCGAAAAATGACTTTTCGCTCTTAAGTACATTTTGACATCCCTTTTGCACTTATTTTTACAATGCTGTACCACTTAAGACAACTCTCGACTCCACTCGCTTTCGTTTCTCTCCTTGGCTCCAATATAATGAGCGCCCGAAAATATGAACATAAAATTTTCACCATGAAAATGCTAGAATAAAATAAATAACCGAAAAATACAATCAAGGTAAACCACATGTATATCAATGGTATTTTATGGTTGCACGGTTTTGTTTGAATTCGTAATAAAATAAATCGCACGATCGCTTGTTCTGTTTTAATTTCTGAGCATTTTTTTATATACACACTAAAACTCATAAATGTAAGTTTAATTCTAGTAACAAAGCATTACAACGTTAGATAAAGTTATCGTTGTTACGCAAATCCTATTGTCTAATTATTACTGTATTTATTTATATAAAGTATCATTAATTTAGATCGATCATCATCGCGATATTTGTGGTATTCTATCAAATAGGTGACACGCCATCGGTTTTAACGCAGAACCACTACCGAGTGACCTTCGTCATCCATTAGGGGTGAAACAGCGGCAAGGTGGTTCTACAAAATTGTCATTATGATGTTATGATAATAACAAGGGCCTTTCATTGGTTAAGATTAGTTAAGGTTGTTGTACTCTCCCTGACACGATGAAAAGTAAATGATATTCAGAATACTATGATAAAGAATTTAATATTAGTATTGAAACTAACAGTAACGACTTAATGTAACTAGTAATAAGAATTATATTTTTAAAAGAGCAACCGCCGGGTTTCTTGCTGGCTCTTCTCGGTAGGAACAGCTTTTTGAACCAGCAGTAGAGTTGAGGGTTCGAAAGCACTTGTTTAAAAGTTAATTTGAATAAAGAATATTTTGAATTTTGAATTTTGTAACGACCTGGGTTAATAAGAATTCTCTAAAGAGAATTGATATTACCAATTCTCTTCTTGGGCCAGAGAGATTGAAGCTTATGCCCAAAACGCTGCTCCAAAGCGGATTGGTAGGTTTACAAGAGGACAATTAGGCAACAATTTAGGTTATATTACCTACAAATGTAATTTTAGATCTGTGACTGTTTAATGACTAGTTATGTTAAATGTTTGTGATTAGTTATTAGTAAAATAACCCACAATACAGTTTTCCAAAACGAATGAAAGTTAAAATATGATTGAGAATGATGGTTTCGTTAGCACGTTAAGCTAATTATTTTTTACATAAAAAATACGCCTTTAGCCGTGATAGATTTGCTTTTTGACCCAGCAGCATCCCCGGGTGGTAAGAGTGAACTTACGAACTGTGCCCAAGGTTTTATATGCGCAAATTAAAGCGTAGTATCTCAACTTGCGCAATGAAATGTCATCGCAAGACTGACTCCTGTGAGGTATGATCATCAGTTAAAATAATATCCTGGTAAAGTCAGGCTCAAAAATAATTGTGCAAATTTTGTGTGTAAATTTTGTTTTATTTACTTTTATTTACTGAGCCTCGGTAATTTTTTCCAAAAAAAAATGAAATTTAAAAAAAAAGGAAAAAAATATTATGGTAGTTGGGGATCTCTTCTAGGAATATACATTTCTCGAGACTGCCCGTTCCCCAAATAAGCTACGCTGATTTGACAGCTTATGGCAAAAATAGTGCATTAATATAAATTGAAGTATTCTTTAATGCCCAAAAACAGGCATAAAACAATTTTTTTTTTAAATAAAACCTAGCTAGATCGATTTTTCTCCCCAAAAACCCTCTACATGCTGAATTTCAGGAAAATCATTGCGAGCCGTTTCCGAGATTCCGTAAATATATTTATATACATACAAGATTAACTCATTTAAATATAAAAGATTGTAATAAACATAAATTACAAAGGAGGTGATGTATATTAGTATCAGGTAACAAAGCAACCCAGTAGCACTTTTTATCTCTTTGACGTTATCATGTCTAAACAAACACTCTTTAAGGTAAATCAAATATGGATTTAAATATTGCTCTTCAAGAGCTTATCCGGTGAATATGTATATTTTTTAAGACGCATAAAATCAACAATTTTAAATCAAACACTGTAACAAGTTTCGCTTTAAAAATTAATCAATGTAAAAATAAATATCTCTATTTACGTTTAAATTAATAAAAATACTTCAAAATTTTATAACAATTTTTAAAACATCGCTGTAAATTATTTTAAAAACTTCGAACTTTTTAAGCCATATAAATATTAAGTGATATATACGCAATATTAATATTGATATATAAAAATCAGAGTTAATTTAATTATAATGATAAATTAAAATACATACTCTTAATTTAAAATTAATAAACTAAAATACATACTCGAATAATCTAAATTCCAAAATAAAGTGTCTTCAAACTATTGTCCATCACTAAAAACAAAAACCAATATCACACGCGTTTTAAATTCGCGCCAACGTAACGGGGACGTAACGACCTCCCGAGTCCAGAGTTCCGATATAACTGACTGGCTGGCCGGCGGTCTAGACGGGGCAGATGGGTAGGGAGGGATGCGGGGTAAATCAACCCTAGTGAATTCGCCCGAAATGGTAAAGCTCGTATGTCGATAGAGCTGATTTTTGAGCCGCACTATCGCCTCTATCCAATACACTTTGGTTTATTATTGTACGGATGTTGGGTAATTGTTGGCTATGTTTTCATTAACTTCGTCAATTTTGAACGTTTTGAGCTATTTGGGTGAATTTTGTGTAAATGTTTAATGTTGTTTTTTATGATGGACTTTGACTAAAATTATATTAATACTAATAAATAATATTATAAATGGGAAACTCTTTGTGACCGTCAGCCTCCGACGTCACGCGTCAGACGCTTTTAAGTTTAGCTAATATTGCACAACGGAACCAATATGGTTGAAAATTATCACAATTAGAGCTTATAAACCGAGCTAACATATAGAGTCAAAACTCCTGTCTTTTTCTGAATCAGTGAAAAAACACATATTGCATTATTGAGGGTACGTAAATGCTTATGAAATCGAGCTTATCCCTATCGACGGCATATTATAAGTCTGTCAGTTTGTGAACGATTTTCTCAAAATTTACTTCACGGATTTTTAACAGTTTTTAATAAAAGAGTGCAATTCTTGTTTAAGTTAATCGATCGATCGGAATCGGTGTTTATTTATTTACACGAGAAAAACTTTGTGACACACTGATTTCAACTCAAGCGGAGAAGCGGGCACAACTATTTATAATATACGATTGTTAGTTTCTATACCACTGAAAATGTCCAAGATAAATTAACAGAAAAATTTCTGTTAATTTATCTTTAATAACAATAGAACCTTTCAATCGGTATTCGTATTCGGCGGTTGTTCTAATCCAACCTTCTCTGCAAAAAGAGAAATAAGATTTATAAGTGGGATAATAATCCCACTTCTGAATAAGCCAGGTCAATTTTAACATTTTAATATCAGGTGTGAACGAATAGAAAATGTGTTATACCTATATATCCTCCTGCCCTTATCCCACTCTAAGTGGGGTCGGAACAACATGTTATAAACATGCTGTATTATGATTTGACTGCGTTTTTACGACCGACCGCCTGCCTGACGTCAACTTACCTGAGTCGTTTTTTACGACTAGGGTGGTCTATTCTACTAAGCCGGATACCACACGGTGCGTCAGCTTAACTTAGTCGCCTTTTACGACACCTCGGTAAGAAATGAGGTTGGTCTATTCTACTCAGCCGGATACCACACGGCGGGTCGACTTACCTTATAGTCGCCTTTTACGACACCTCGGTAAGAAATGAGGCTGGTCTATTCTACTCAGCCGGATACCAAACGGCGGGCACCACACACGGCAGAAAATGTGTTATCGTCATTAATATTTTGTTAAACAAATTCGCACTCTTATATTATAGGTATAGCCTATAGGTTGAGTAAAATTTCCTCAAATAGATTACCGACGCACATGTACCTAGAAACTGCAGTCAAATAGGCGTTCTATTAATAAATTGTCTGCAATGTCTGTGCAGTGGAAGCTGAATATAATCCGTATCGATCAAGTTTAAATTTAGTTCCGTATAAAGCCCGAACACACAATAGGTAAGACAGGCCAAAAAGAGACTGGAAACAACCATCCGATCCGGTTGATGATTAAAAAGATACTTTTATTTCACTTTATTGCTATTGGCTTTTAATCTGCTTTTATGTGGATTATTTGTAATAATATAAAGTTTTGTTAATACAATATACATAACTGAACAAGCCGTGCGGTATCCGTCTGAGTAGAATAGACCAACTCGACCAACGAGGTGCTGTAAAAGGCGACTAAGGTAATTTGAACCACCGTTTGGTATCCGGCTGAGTAAAATAGACTACCCTGATTTCTTACCGAGGTGTCGTAATAGGCAACTAAGGTAAGTAGACCCGCCGTTTGGTATCCGGCTGAGTAGAATAGACCACCCTCTTTCTTACCGAGGTGTCATACAATAAGACTAAGGTAAAGTGACGTCAGGCAGGCGTCCGGTCGTAAAATACGAAGCATAATAATGAGACATATTTATGACATGTTGTGCCGCCCCTCTTAGAGTGGGGTAAGAGCAGGAGGATGATGAATATAATCCAACTGAACACATTATTTACTGGTTATGATATATTTAAACATCATTTTTGCTGCCTTGGAAGACTTAGCAACTTAAATAATGTCGCAGCGTAAACATACTGTTGCTCTTCTACTGCTAAACAGAGACTCCCTCTTCCCGGAGCTAAGGTTATGGAGCTCATATCTACGCTTGAAAGCTGATTGGCAAATAACCCCAGAAGTTATCTAGGCAAATATAGATTACTCTACGATGCTTTCTTTTCATATAAAGCTCAGTAATAATCATAATATACTCGTATGTAAGCTAACATTCTCGTGGGTTGAACCTAGAAATCAAGTAATAAAGATCACATGTATTCTGTATTAGGCTAAAGGAATAGGCAGAATCTAAAACCATAAACCCTTAAACTTTGGATATTAAATATTCCTATTTTTAATAATTTAAAGAATTAGGCGTCACTTTACGAAGATCCATAATACAAAAGTAATAATGAAATTATTTTGCTATAATTCGCCGTAAATTAACAGAAAATATATATAATGCTAAATGTAGAGTGGACTATTCGTTTTCGTGATTTCGTTCACTATAATACAAAGCGTGCGATATATCATATAGTGATAGTCATCAACCTCCTGCCCTTATCCCACTCAGCACAATATGCTATAAACATGTTGTCACATGATTTGGCTACGTATTTTACGACCGGCCGCCTACCTGACGTCAACTTACCTTAGTCGTATTTTACGAGACCTCGGTAAGAAAGAGGGTGGTCTATTCTACTAAACCGGATACCACACGGTGGATCAACTTACCTACCTAAGTAGCCTTTTACGACTTCTCAGTAACGAATGAGGATGGTCTATACTACTCAGTCGGATGCCACACGGCGGGTCTACTTACCTTAGTCGCCTCTTACGATACCTCGGCAAGAAATGAGGATGGTCTATTCTACTCAGCTGGATACCACACGGCTATGCCATATACACACACGGCTAATCACACACACCCACACATATTAAGTAAAGGGAAAATATATATAATGCTAAATGTAGAGTGGAGTATTCGTTTTCATTCCGATGAAACGAAAATGATATATATCATATAGTGATAGTATCGGCCTGTTACTATCCTACTGCTGGGCATAGGCCTCTTCTCTGGAGAGAAGGATTGGAGCCAAGACCTACCACGCTGCTCCAATGCGGATTGGTAGGTTTCACATATCCCTAGGATTCTCTAGATATATGCAGGTTTCCTCACGATGTTTTCCTTCACCGAAAAGCGTGTGATAAATTGCAATTATCAATTAGACACATAAATTTTAATAGAAAAACTCATTGGTGTCAGCCTAGGTTTGAACCCGTGATCGTCTCTAGAGATTCACACGGTCGCACCGCTGGACTTTCACAGCTTATCATATAGTGATAGTATGGCTTAAATTACAAATTACAAAGCAGAGTTAGAGAATCATGATGTCAGTACTATAACGTCTGAAGGAACGCAACATGCGGGTAAAATGACAAATTGATGTTCATATGACAAGAGGTTTTGATACGAGTCTTTAAAGTGGCACTGAGTAATAGAAACGCGGTGATATAGCAGTATGGTTTCGTATAACTAAATTATACTACACTTATACTGACAGCGTTATAATAAATTGTATATCTGGAATTAAATTTTAAGGGGATGAAGCTGTTGTTAAAAACATTACTAATTATAACTGTAAATTATACTGGTATCGTTGTTGTTTTAATCTATAAATTAACTGTGACTAAAATTTATTAAATAATTATCTGTTTTAAATAATTACCACCTCACCAGTCACCTGGACAGGTGACCGTAAAATTTAGGAGATATGAGCGAAGAACAAGGAGAGCGTATGCATAAAGACCACCGCGTGATAGAAGAACGTTATCAGGGTTTCTGGGATACGAACATGTTGTCTGATTATTGCTGGTCTCTAATACGACATTTTCTTAAATTAGCACATAGCTGAAGAGCTTTTAAGCGAAGTTAATTTTAAGTATATTTTCTCTAAATAAATACTTGTTCTTTTTTGTGTTTAAGACGTATGTAGTCAAAACTAAAAAACTAAAGCTGATAAAAAAAAATTACTTATGTATTTGAAATCAGGATAATATATTTATTCTGGCAATAGATGTACTGTAAACTAATGTTATTCACTAACTAGTAATATTCTAACTTTTTTTTAAATATTGGTAATTTTTAAAACAAAACATATAACTGTGATAGTAAACAAAAGAGACAATACAAGCGATGCAAAAATTGATTTCTAGTTTCGAAACTAATAAAATAACAATTCATAAACAGTAAACAACATTAAAATAACCAGCATCCGGGCGAGTACTTGATAGTTATACTTTAATAGGTAACCTAATTATTAGAAATGGGAAGCTTAATTGAAAAGTATGTTAAACAGTTCAATAAGTCGTTAAATATAATTATACCTAGCGTAAACCGTAATCTAATCAAGTAACACATAATTTTAACACGGCTCAGTAAATATTAGATACCTCAAAACAGCCCATCAAGATAAGATTACGTCAGATAAGTATAACAAACATTCATAATGGCTAAATTCTAGGAATAGTACGCCGCCTTTTAAGTTCTATTGAGTACAAGGTAGTGTTTCGCAAAGAGACAAGTTAATATAAGTTAACTGCTAAGTTTGCGGGTAGTACTAGACAGTTTAAGCCGGTTAATTTTGGGCGTCGGGTTAAGCTGCCAAAATATAGTGCGGCAGAGATTTAAACTAACGCCCGGCACCCTCGAACATATTTCATATTAGAGTCTGGTTACCTTCAATGTGCCTCAGTCAAAATATACAAAATGTACCTGCGTATTTAATCACGTCAACTTGAATATGTGCCTACTTTTGTGTTTGTGTCCCGGTTCCGAAGGAAAAATCGTTTTTTTTACATTAATATGTACAATTCAAGTTTACAAACTTGAATTGTACGAAATTTCATCAATATTTTTCCAGCGGAAAAACCGCATGCATTCAGCATTACCTAAACTTTCGCATTTATACATAGTATTAATCATCATTCTCCTGCCCTTATTCCATTCTAATATAGTCGGCACACCATGTTATAAACATGTTGTCACATGATTTGGCTACGTATTTTACGACCGTCCACCTGGCTGACGTCAACTTGCCTAAGTCGCCTTTTGCAACACCTCAACAGATTGTACAATAAATAAACATGTAAGAGCTTTTATTTATTTTTCAATACAACAACAAAAATAACACTATAGTGTTCGATTTCTCGAATATAAGTATATCTCAGTTAGTATAGTTACAATTCTGAAAACTTACGATACAAAATCCATTTTATGGTGTATCGATTAATTTTTTTAATGAATATAATAAATAATAATTATACAAAGAATACATTACGATTTTATCGTGGAGCCTATAGCCTCCTGATGATGCTTCCGTTACGAGGCGAAACAATCGTAGAGATTGTCGAAGTGAATGTGTGTTGTGCTTGTGTGATCTGTTGTTCACGTGTGGTGACGGGTCCTGCATGTATGCTTTCTACACTTAGTATTACATAGATTCTCTTAACAAACTCGAATTGTAGCAAAATAATTCAACCATACGTTCTGCAAAGAATTGCGTTTGAATTGAATTTCTACGTTTTCCTATTGTATTAACTTCTTCTTTTTCAACCGATGGAAGTCCACTGCTGGACATAAGTCTCTAAACGGGATCTCCACGAATTTATATTATAATATTCATAAACTTATTAACTAAAAAAAAAAGCTGTGATGGGCCCGCGGTGCGACCGAGTGAATCTCTAGAGACGATCACGGGTTCAAACCCGGGCAGACACCAATGAGTTTTTCTCTTAAAACTTATGCGTCTACTTGATAATTGCAATTTATCACAATTTATCGCTTTTCGGTGAAGGAAAACATCGTGAGGAAACCTGCATATTTTTAGATAATTCTGAAGGTATGTACAACCAACAACAACAAGACATTTATTCATTTCTGCGGGCAATATACAAAATTTATCTTATAAGTAGATACAGATACTTAAATCTATCTTATAATAATTCATTAAAATTTAAAAACCACAACTATGCAGAAATGAATTGGCGTTCGACTCAACATAAAAGCAGCGTGATGCATATGGCTAACATCACGCGGCGCTGGTTTCCAGTCGAAACCTTATTAAGTATCCGCATTGGAGCAGCGTGGTAGGACTTAGCTCCAATCATTCTCTCCAAAAAAATGGAGAGAAGAGGCCTATTTTCAGCAGTGGGATAGCAACAGGCTTTACTTACTTATTCATAAACTGTAAAAGGACCAATAGATAAATTAGCTTAGAGAGCCTGTATGTATAATACGGTCTTGCATTATCAACTATGAGAAACTAGTTATTACCCGCAACTTTGTTCGCGCGAAATGATACCACATGATACGTTGATAACAGACGCCGTGTGGTATCCGGCTGAATAGAATAGTACCACTCTCATTTCTTACTGAGGTGTCGTAAAAGGCGACTAAGGTAAGTCGACCCGCCGTGTGGTATTCGGCTGAGTAGAATAGACCAACCTTATTTCTTACCAAGGGTCGTAAAAGGCGACTAAGGTAAGTTGACGTCAGGCAGGCGGCCGGTCGTAAAATACGTAGCCAAATTATATGACAACATGTTTGTAACATGTTGCGCCGACCCCACTTAGAGTGGGATAAAGGCAGGAAGATGATGATGATGATGATACGTTGATAATAGATGGAGCTGTTAGTATCATCCTTTTCCTTTAGAATTAACAGGATATCTATAGCCTATATGTTATTCCGGTTTATAAGGAATAATTGTGCCAAATTTCTTCGACATTGGTTCAGCGGATTCGCCGTGAAAGAGTAACAAACATACATCCATATTCACAAATTCGCATTTATAATATTAGAAGGATAGGATAGGATATTCATTAATGTATCAAAATCCATCTTGACCTTGACTGTAAAGCAATCGCAGTGTTATACATTTTATTATCATTGGCTTAAAATAAACCATACCTAAGTGCCAACAGAACACTTCAAACGAAATGTAACATTGTTTTTATATTCTGCCCCTCTTACCCCATTGGCTATTTTACCAGGAATGTTTATGAGTTATTCTGGAATCGGTCCAAAGTTACTCTGCTCCCCTTCTACCTCATTATGGGAGTAGTGTTAATGCCGAATGTCCGTGAAATCTCTTAGAGGACACTTCACTCAGTTTTAATTCTGTCTCTTTATTGCTTGCTTCGTTAAAGCTGAGAGGTTATTTGGCTGAGGAGTGAAAGTCCGAATCGTTGCTATTTTTCAGGTGTAAAAGATCGTAAATCTAAAGGTGTAAGAGATTTTGTAATATGGAAACTAAATCCTTTTTTATAAATTTAAATATAAACTCAGAGATAGACTTCTCGACAAAATCGCTAAGCGTTTTTAAGAATCCTGGATGTATCAGGTATGAAATCGGATTGTTCACTTTACATTTAGCATTATATACGATTTCTATTTCAGTTTAGAAAATAATTTTGTTATTACTTTAGTTCATAAACTCTAATTTATTATTAGAGTATTAGACCAAATTGTTTGAACAGAGTGTTGTTAATTTTGAAATATGGGTCTAACTTGTTCGCTAACCCTAAGAAGACATCTCAGATTTTCCGGTTAGTATCTGAGTGATCAAATTAGAAATGAATAGATTCGTAGAAGAACCATAGTAACAACTAAAGCCCAATGGGATATATTGTCGTCGCAGCGTCATAAATCTCTTCTATTAAAAGACCAAAAAGATGGTTTTTTTACTTTTGCGTAATTTTCGACTTGCACAACTTTTAGAGTGGACATAAACAATGAAGTTCTTTATAAAACTGTCGTTTAATTATAGTTTATTACAAAAAAATAAATAACTAGTCAGCTAATTCATTGGCGTAAGTTTTTAAATTGATATTTAATATAAAAAAAAGTGTCATCGCTCAAAAACCTCTAAAAAAATTAATGTTCAGGGGTAGACGATGACGCGTAAGTCGCTACTATTATTGGGCCCATATGAATGGTGTTACCCAAATCCGTTTTTTGTGACTTTAATATAGTGTCGATACAATCAATGATGGTGCTAGGAGTTCCTTCATAATAGAAGCCATAACTCATTTTCTATGAATGAAAAGTAAGGCTGGAGCGAGCAAAAAGTGTGGTCTGTTTATTATGTAAGTCTTATATGGTATCTTATTTGACAATTAATGGTCCATTTATCTACAGATATACGTATTTTAGACATAATATTAATATATTAAGAAGGTAATAATTAGTTCAATTACATCTTGTATGTACCTACAAGATTCGCACAAGTTAATTCTTCTTCTCTTCTTTCTTAACCGATGGACGTCCACTGCTGGACCTAGGTCTCTTTAACGATCCACACGCCACAATTTTGTGCCTCTTGGACAACTCTTGGCTCTGGCAGTGGAACGTCCAGGTAAGAGGGAACTTCGTCCCAGTCAGTTTCCTCAAATGTCAACCTCACCTGCGCGTGGTACACCCTGCAAACAAACCGAATACGCTCTGGTCAGGCACGCGGTCGGTCATAAAATGCCTAGCGAAAACATGTATCAAGATGTTTAAAACATGTTGTGCTGACCCCATTTAGAACGGCGGGAGAATGAATGATTTAAGCACATAAACTTTTTTTTAGGAAAACTCCTAGATGGCTGCTCGAGTTTTTACAGCCCGAGAACCCTTAGTAACTATCATCGCTCACCATTGGTCACTCCTACTAGAGATATATCAAATGGTAAAACAGAAACCAAGTAAAACGTTTTCTTAACACTATACATCTAGGTGCATACCAAAGCCAGACAAATGTGTCTATTTTCTAGTTTATTTCATAAAGCTCTAGGTGAAATACGTATAATTATAGATTGCTTCTTATTTTAAAAATTAAATATCTTCAACGAAAATAAAGTAAAGAACAAACATTGTATAGACTGAGCTCAGTAACAGAGTCACTCCACAAAAATCATTCCTCATTTCGGTCTGATAGGCGTTCTCAACAGAAATTACAGAAACATTCAGCTGCCGGCAACAAAAGCTTGTTCCCAATGGTCAAGTTATTGTTCACCGCCGGGGATGCACAATGCGACATCACGGTTCACCCGTCCCCGGGCAACAATACAACTTTGGTTTTGTAATAACTTAGAGCCGATCATAGTTTGAGCAATAAAAATGTTTGAACACTTCCAATAGATATTGAGCCTTTTTGTTGCAACATCCTGGGATGACTGAAGATTTTTTGAGGTGTAAATTAATCATCTATAGGATGTACATACAATGGAATATTTAGAACTTGGAAAAGGTATTGGGGATTTTTACTTTGCCCGTAGTATTTCAACATTGAAATATTAAATCTGATTCTTATTCTAAAAAGAAGGCGTATCACAGAACCAACACTTGGATGAATAATAGTTGGAATACAATACTTGGATAAATAAGTAAAGATGCGTAGATTTATTATTACCCCAAGCAGAGAGCGATAAGGTATATGAACTATATTTAAAAGACCAACTATTTTCATGCCTATTCTTCTAAGTAGGAACAATTTCCCGCTATAAAGTTACCCACCTAGATATAGGCGTCAAAAGCTATTTACACGTCTCTGACGAGCAAACTACGATCGTAAAGACAACATTTTATGTGTGTATTATGTGTGTGACACACACATATGGGTGTAGAAAAGCTTGTCTTAATCTGTTATCTATACGCTTACCTTGAGGTTTTGTGGGTATATCATTTTAAAGATTGCTTTAATAAGTTTCGTATTTTAAATTAATTTAAATAAATACTTAAGTACATCACAACACTCGAAGAACCGATGAATTGTACTTAGAAAGTGTTGGTCTCAGCGGGAATCGAAGCCGAAACCCGCAGAGCTGAAATAGCTCTGAGGGTTGGGTTGGCTTCGAAGGCAGGGACACAACCAACCGCGCAAAGGTGCGCGAAATTTCTGTTGCTATTACAGAGACAAAGTTTTACAAAGATACGAGTACAAGAATTATATTGATATTTTCCTTTACAAAAACTAATACGTGTCGCAAAGTGAACAATTGCGTGAAATAGCATCGATACGCGTCTAACAATATGTTTCTTAAATCTTTCGTTCTCGCTGCCTAAAGTATTAAATCGTCGATGCGTGTGACGTTTGGTGAATGTGACATTCCCATATCGTGTAGGCCGATGCCGTTTTATTTTGACAAACGGACTAGAATCCCCTTTGTTACATTCAAAGCAATATATCAGCATGTGACACACGATTTAGAGAAAAAATGTCATTTCATACGTTTTTAGATGCAAAGCATGAAACATAAAATAAATTTTACAAGGCGAGCATATAAAAGTGCCTTTAACGCCTACTATCTATAAGAGAGATCGCGTAAATCTTAGTAACCACTACATATTGATCCCTGGTTACAGGCTACTTTTCTATGAAATTCGTGTCAAATTATAACTTTTTCCACTCATGTTATGTAACCTAAAATTATATTAAGTTATTCTGCCTAAAAGTCTGAATTGTTTTATTTACAAAAGTCACACAAGCTGGTAGAATATACATTAAGACTAATCACCAGTGTTAAATAACTTTACAAACAGAACTGACAAGAAATACGTTAACACTTTAAGAATATACTTATAAATCTCTGAAATACAAAAAGAGGGTTTTCCTGATAACGCAAACAGTGTATTCGATACAATTATCCAAACCATTCCCAGCAATAATAAGGAAGGTGAAGATTTATCACGTCATCAATAGAATTTCAATGCGCAAGACCACCCGCTACTTACTAACGATGTCGTTAGAGACAATACTAGCGGCACAATGCAAGAATAACGACCTTCGAGGCCCTGAGCCATTGATACTGGCGCTGGTTAAACAGCCAAAAACAAAAGATGGGCATAAATCACATACCTCTTACCCCACGCATCACGATGCAAATACAGTTCAGAAAAAATATAATCAGTCAATAATGTGTCATATTCCCCTGGTATTAGAACTTGCGCAGAACTGTCAGTTTATTGAAAATAGCTGATACTGTTAGGAACAATAGACGCTGGACGTTAGGTTAACTTTACAACAGTATAACATAATCATTGGTCTATTGTTCGGTGAGCAATTCTCAAAAATACATTATGGGTGTTAAATAGCCAAATGCTCAGTGCGGGCGGACATTGTGTAGAATGTACGACAAAATATTTTTACCACAGCGCGTGTCGAATTGATTATTCAAAAACGTCGGGCAACGTTTATTGCAAACAGGGTCTTTTTTTGCAAAACAATATTAAGTACAAAGGCTTACTTTGTTGAAGACCTGTATACTGATCGCCCTTTTAAATAAGTAATCTTCTATTCTGAACATAATTTATTACTTTTAGCTTAGTAGATACCTGACATGGATATAATTTATTGATAGCCGTAAAATAGTACATTAACTTACTGGGTCTTCTGATGGTGATAAAAATTTCTTTATTTCTTTAGTAGAGGTAATGTTAGTAGTATAAAATATGTAAATAGAGGTCACCTTAAATTGTTCTGCGAATTTTTAATAGATATATAGATTACTATTTATTAGATTGGATACTTTATTTAAAGGGTTGGATTGCTCGTGGCTAGAAAGTGCCCAAGAGCTCCATTTTGCTATTTATTTTGGTCTCAGTTCAAAAATACCAGTACTGTACACTACAGTATAGGGAAAGTTGTCTTTCCCCCAGGACAATTTACCGGGAGCGATCTAATCTAATTGCCGCTTCGCCTTGACCTTCCTAAATGCGTTTTGTGTGTTACCAATTATCGCCTTCGCTGGACGGCGTTCAACAATTTATGAGATCTTGTGTTATATATTTCATCTATATATCCCAACTTGTACTTCAGGAGAGTAATAAGGTGAGTTATCATCATCTTCCTGCCATTATCCCACTCTAAGTGGGGTCAGCACAACACGTTATAAACATGTTGTCACATGATTTGGCTACGTATTTTACGACCGGCCGTCTGTAACTTTATTTAACTGTAACCTTAGTCGCCTTTTACGAGACCTCGGTAAGAAATGAGGGTGGTGTATTCTACTCAACTGGATACCACACAACTATAAGCTACAGATAGATGGATTTATCTTTTTACACAATTTTTATTTTATTTTACTATCAATACTTACATATGATGAATTGAATTATGAATATTACTAAACGTACGATGTAATACGTAGGTTTTTTAAAGTCATAGACATCAGGGCAATATTCGCACTTCCAAAACTATGGTAAAAGTCATACATAATGTTTTCTTGGAATAAAATGAACTGATTAGCGTGAAAACTTCAAAAACAAAAATTTGATTTATGATATTAGTTACGAGATTAATTTAATTAATATTAATGAGATTTTACATATATTCAGTATAGATAAGTATTTTAAACTAATATAAACATGTAATTTAATTCTTGAAAAGTAACAGAGTTCTTTAACTAAATAGTAAGGTTCAAATTAAACCCTTAATTAACGACACGATAACCATTTAACGTTACACGAAGGTAAAAAGTACATTAATATATTATGATAAAGTTTACGCTACAATAATTAACATATTACTTCTTTATAACCCTAACTTTATAACCACTATATTATACATAAACTGCGCGTAAAGGTGATAATTGCTAACACACAAAATCATTTAGGAAGGGTTTAAAGGAACATTGTGCGCGTAATGAAATTTACATTAGATGTATAAATATTTATCCAGAGGAAAATGAATTACGGAAAGCTTATTTGAAATTCCAAAAAAAATTGATAATCGTCTCAAAACTTTCTATGCATAGCTAAGTTTGGCAATTCAAATTAAAAATATTCTTTATTCAAATAAACTTGTAAACAAGTGCTTTTGAAGCGTCAACTCTACTGCCGGTTCGGAAAGCCGTTCCTACCGAGAAGAGCCAGCAATAAACTCGGCGGTTGCTCTTTAAAAATATAATTCTTATGACTAGTTACATTTAGTCATTATTGTCTTGTACAGGGTCTAAGCGAGCTATATCCATACAAGCGAGCTATATCCACACAATTGAAGAGACAGTATTATTTTTTTTAACTAACTATCATATGTATTGATATACCTATATTTTTCCCGACAACATTTTTCAAATAGAACCTCAAAAGACAGATTATTATATTATTAAGGCACAGTACGATATATTCAATTATAAACCTCATTTCTTAAAGAGGTGTCGTAAAATACGACAGAGGTAAGTTGACGTCAGGCAGGCGGCCGGTCGTGGAAAAGCAGCCAAATCATGTGACAGCAAGTTTCTAACATGTTGTGCCGACCCCACTTAGAGTGGGATAAGGGCAGGAAGATGATGATGCTTAAAAACTTAACAATAATCACATAATAGCGTCTTAACAAAATAATCCTCCGACACACAATGCACCTATAATTGACAATGAGTCGCTAATTTCCTCAGTGACCCTCCCAATCCTCAAATAGCTGTTTCCCATCGCATGACAAACGAAATTAACACATCAGATCTCCCTCACTTCCCGCACTGCTAAACTTTCAAAGTATTTATAGAGAAAAACGCTCATTCCGAATAGCGTGGCGAAACATTTTTGTAGACTAAGCAAGCCGTGCCCGTGACATGGTGCGTGTTAACTAAATTTTATGTACTCGTAGTGGTTACGATTTTTTTACTATTTACACAAAAAAATTAAGTAAATACGCACAGAAAGTGGATTTACCTTAAAAGAGTAAATTAAAAGCTTTACCCATAACTTCGTTTACGTCAACTTAAATGTCAAAATATCTTCAGTCATACAATATGTGTTATCTCCTGTTCCAGCCTTATTATATATGTTAGAGAATACCTTAGAAAACCTTTTTTATCCTATATGTTAGCCCGGTTTATAAGCGAGTCTTTTTTTGTAGTGTCATTAATATCCCACTACTAAGCAAGTCTCTCTCTTTTTTTGGAGATAAAGGTTGGAGCTTAGACTCACCACGCTGCTGTAATGCGAATAGTAATTAAAAAGTAGCGACCTGTTACTATCGCACTGCTGAGAATAGGCCTCTTCTCTCTGTTTTTTTGTGGAGAAGGATTGGAGCTAAGACCTCGCTGCTCCATTGCGGATTATTACACATATTTGCGGATTATTACACATATCTCCAGAATTCTCTAGAGATATCTAGGTTTCTTCACGATGCTTTCCTTCACCGAAAAGCGTGTGATAAATTGCAATTATCAATTAGACATATAAGTTTTAATAAACTCATTGGTGTCTGCCCGGATGTGAACCCGTGACCTCCTCGAAAGCGTCTCACGGTTTACCGCTGGGCTACCACAGCTTATGCTAATGCGGATTGGTATTCCAAAAATTCTCCTAAGATATGAGGGTTTTCGCATCTTCATTCTCCGAAAAATACTTGATAAATTTTAAATCAGGCAAATAAGTTTAAGACGTAAAGCTCATTGGTTTCCGCCTAGGTTTTGAACCCGTGACATCCTGGTAAGGGTCATTTGCCTCCTCAACCGGCTACCCCGGCTTTTATTATGTGTATATGGGCTTGTATTTTCACTACTCAGCATTGCCGAACCAACCTATGCAAAAAATATTCGCGTGGGGGTTAGCTCTCACGCGATACTAAAAATTTTCTATATTTGCGAACCGATTATATAGCAAATATTACGCTAAACAATATTTGCACATTAAACCTTCTCGCTTAATTACGTTACTACATTGTGGTTGTGGCTTTGGGGACTTTAAGGTGGGCGGGGTAAAGGACCACGACCCATGGTTCATGGCTTATTACGACCATAAATTTTGTCTCTTAAGAATATGATGGTACTACTATTAAAATTATAAAATCCTTTTTGTCCAAGAAACAACACTACACAGTAAAAATATAGTAGAACAGTAAAAATATGAATGATACAAACACCATTATAACCACTTTACAATAATTATATGGCTTTTTGTAAAGTTGACATGATTAAATTGAAAAAAAATTTAAGTATCCCAAAACGAAAGGCTTTTTGTAAAAACCTTTATTTTAGTCATAATAACCTAACTCTCTTATACGACATTATAAGCACCCTGTTTTCAGTAATTTTTCGCCTTTTCTCGTACAAAAAATTATGAATTATTTTGCTTTAACCCGTGATTATAGATAGATAGTACATGGAATGCTAAAAGTAATGTATACAATCCAATATACGTTATACATGCAAGATTCCACAAACACAAAAAACCACAGCTACTTCCAACACCACAGTTCACTAGCATTGCACACATATTATCCTAATAACTAAAGGAACTGACTTCTGACACACGGCTAGCGCTAGTTCATAAACCAGGGCTACATTAAATTGTATCATTTAAAATGGGTATACAATAAAGAATTTATTATATTATTTATTAATGCCCTTATCTAAATGGGATCGGCACAAAATGTTGTAATATAATTTGGCTAATTATTTTACGACCGGCCTGACGGTAACATAGCTTAGTCGCTTTTACGACACATCATCCTCTTGCCCTTATCACCCTCTAAGTGGGGTCAGCATAACATGTTATAAACATGCTGTCACATGATTTGGCTGCGTTTTTACGACCGGCCGCCTGCCTGACGTCAACTTACTTTAACCGTATATCACGACACCTCGGTAAGAAAGAGGGTGGTCTATTTTACTAAACCGGATACCACACGGTGGGTCAAATTACCTTAGTCGCCCACTACGACACCTCGGTAAAAAATGAGGTTGGTCAATTCTACTGGATACCACACGGCGTAGTCGCTTTTACGACACATCAGTAAAAAATAAGGTTGGTCTATTCTATTCAGCCGGATACCAAACTAGTAAATCCTTTATTAAAATTTGCCCATTCCATAGGAAACGGATATTAATCCGTGTTTTTCCGAGATTGTTGGGAATCATTCCGCGCAACATACTTCAGTTACCAACCATTGATCTGTGAATATTAGTTTAGGCATAAAGTTACATATGCTGCGAATGTGTAAAAATATCTGTTGCCACGTAATCTACGAATAAGTATAGGAAATTTCAATATCGCGTGCAGCAGTAACAGACATAGTCACGCGATCATTTCTTGCCGAGGAGGAAAATCGTACTGATAATATTCTGGCACGCTTCCCTAATAATCCACCGTGGAAAACTGGCCTTGCGGTGTACTTGTTGTGGTTATTGAGGTAGACCTGATTTATCCACACTGAAATTATAAATGAGCGAGTGAGTCTTGACATTTCGTTATTGATGTGAGCATAAAAGTAAATAAAGTGGTTATTAAAAGTTTAGAAAGTATCTTAAAACTAAGTTTAATACTAAGATTATCTATGAGATAACAATCTTATATATAAAATGTAAGAAATAGACAAATAATGTAGAAATAACTAAAATACAAATGTGATAATTTGATTAATTTTTTAAAGCATTGCAGAACACAGATCCTTGATGCTTTCGGTTTGAGCAGCTTTCCGAATTAATAATAGTTTAAAGTTAAGTAGTGATGTATCAAAAGTTCGTTTTTTTGGCTTGCTTGAAAAAAAATATTTTGAATTTTATTGAATTAAACTGTCCGAAATAAATGGGCTGAAATAAATCACAATTACTTTCATTGAATCAAGCACTGTGGGCATTTCAATCACATTTTCTTTTTTTTTTTACATGTCAATTTTAATATTTTTATCAGATTTGATGTTATGAAGTATAAAGGGTTTTATATAATCTACGAAAAATTTAATTAAATTATAGTATATAAAAATAGTGAAATAAATAAAACTTAAAATACATTTATTAATTTATACGTTTATAGGAAGCTAGTTCAGGAATACTACTAATAATTGTAGTAATAACTTTACTCCTTCAATTTACGTTCCATTAATGAAAATTTATTAAACGTAAATCAGAATTACCATAGTGTTTAGTTATATAAGCGATTTTATGAAATAAAATAACCAAACTTTCTATAATTAGTACTAAATCACGCTGAATCTAGTTCGGAAGGAATTTTAATATCGAGGTTAATAGCTTTTAAACACACGTAAGCTTGTTAGCCTTTGGAAATATGAAGCTTTATAAATAGTTGGTACAGTAATCTTGCATTCTTTCAAGCTATTACTTTCTGAGGTGAGTATATTTTTATTTAACAGTACTAAAACTACGATGTCTGCGTGAAATGTCGCGATCGTAGTTTAATTTGAGTAATTCCTGTACTAGATTTTAGTAAGTTCCTCTTAACGTTTATCCAGACAGTTCTGTCATGATCACTGGAGAAACAATAAAAACCATGTAAGATTCATTGTATCAACATGGGTTTTTATATTTTTTTTGTTGAATCAAATAAAATGAGATATAATATTAATATTGCGATTGCTAATTCGGCAAACGGAATATTTATAAACTTAGAGCGTTTCGTAAAATAAATTGAACATTTATATATAGTTTAGGATTTGATATAGATAGATAGCACTTATACGATTTACACGTTTCCAATATTGGCCTCAATAATATTTAGTATCGTGTTATCTCATATAGCCCTATAAATTCGTATTCGTATTCATATACCACTATATATTATTATAGTGTTAAGCCGTTTAAAAGCTATTCCCAATTAGCATGTACATACGGAGAGACCGATAAACAAATATTTTAAATAACATCATATAAAACTTTAACAAATAATTAATAATTGTAATACCACTGAGTGATATTATTTATACACAGCTATATACGATTATATTTAACGATTTAAAGAAACCACTATTTATTTATTTATTAGGACATCCAGTAGTTGCTACATATAAAACTTACGTATAATAAAAATAGCCACAAAAAATAAATTAATATGTACAACCCATGAAGGTGTCACGGCATGCACCAAAAATTTTTTAAACAATTTAAATAAAAACATTACATAAAGATATAAGCAAACAGTTAAAAGTTAATAGGTAAAAAAAACAACAATTACATTTTCTGTAAACGAAACACATAAAGATATTATATTATTATAGACTAGCTTTTACCCGCAACTTCGTTCGCGGGGACTGTAGTCTTGGAATTATCAGTAGCTTCTGTCACTCTCCAACTGCAAATATCTCTATAGAATAATCAGAATAGTCAGAGAGATTTATATTATGCAACGTATGAATTGTCAACCTGTTTTTTTTTAATTACCTATATAGGTTCAGCGCTGGATTCCAAGTTTTTAGTATAAATACGAAAAAAAATATATTATTGGAATTTTTAAATTGTTTTTGTGAACATAATGTTTTAAAATAAGTATCTGAAAATATATTAAAGTCTCGTTATTAACTGTAATGACTTTTCAGATATTAAAAATGGTGTTAAAAGTACATGTCAATTATTAGTATTTTTTTTTTACTTGTTGCCATAGACTACTATCTAAAGACTTATTCCGTTTTGACGTAAACCGAAAAACTTGGAATCTAAACACTTCTGTAAATTCAGATTTGACTTGATTTTGACACATCGTGAATAAAAAAAAATCCATAGTTTTATTACAGATGGCGTTTTGAATGTCATCCTATTTAATTCCTGGTGAATCAAAATAATTTCTATAGCCTATATGTTACCTCAGTGCATAAGGAATAATGTGCCAAATTTCATCGATACTGGTTCAGAGGATTGACCGTTTAAACGTAACATGTATGTTACGTGACAGATAGACAGACAGACAGGCATACTGACAGACAGACTTTCACATTTTGTAATATTAGTAAGGATAACGATAGATTAACAATTTAGAACCACTCCATGTTATGAAACAACAAAGTTTCGTAGCTGTCTGTCTGCTTAAAATAAACTTAACAGCTAATTTACGGACTTCATTCAATAGAAAGACTCTATTCTAATATATAAAGCTGAAGAGTTTCTTTGTTTCTTTGTTTGTTTGAACGCGCTAAGCTCATTCACTACTGGAACGATTTGAAAAATTCTTTGAGTGTATTTGAACAGTAGCATTTTTAATATGAATAATCCCATTTCTTTCACTCCACTACCACTTAGTCCGGATTGGATTATCATGGGATATAGGCTCCAGTCGCCTTCTTAAAGGAGAGAGAAGGCTTTGCCCCACAATGGGAGATAGTAACAGGCCATTATTTTCCTTACAGAAATAATAAATCATATTTTTTTTTAAATAATTAAAATGCAAAGCTCCATACAAATGGTCCGTTTACCTACGTTTATTTTTTTAGCACCTAGGATTTAAGCACCTGGGATTCCATTTGCTATTTCACCGCACTTAAAACAAAAATATTGCTAAAAAATATATCATATATTTTGTTCTAATATATATTGTTACATTAAAATCTATACTAATATATAAAGCTAAAGACTTGAACGTGCTAATATCAGAAACTACTGGACCGAATTGGCCGAATTACTTGAGTGTAAGATGGTCCCGAGGAAGGCTATATAATATCACGCTTAAATGAATAGGAGAGGAGCAGCAAAAAAACGGCAAAATTTAATACTTTCCAGGTGTGCGCAGTAAATGGTGAAATTTATTCAAAAAACACAAAATTGTTCCCCTCTAACAGTTCTAATTAAAAATATAAAAGTCTGTCAGCATATGTATATCTAATTTTTAAGGTTAACCCACTTTAACCATTTTATGGTAATCAAAATACTATATTACGGTTTTAATCTTTCCACGCGGGCGGCAATTGCTAGTTTCAAATAAATGCCTTCAAGGAATAAAAAGTTTCAAACAACATGCACCCTTCATTAACAATGATGATTAACCATATTATAACTTGGTTAGACGAAATCCTTACATTTAAATCTTACCTGTAAGTGTGACTCACCGTTCAGTTTAGCCCGTGCATTATAATGCTATCGATAAGTGTATGTTACACTATTGTTATGCTTAAAAAACTCGAACAAAAATGGGAATTTACTAAAAAAATCAGCTTCTGACCCGCCTTCAGATTATTTCTCATAAAAAGATTTTTGTGCTTCTCTTAGTAATATATGTAATTCAGTAAGTGAGATCGCTTCAGGAACGGCATTAAATGGAAAAAATATAATTAACAGTATTTGCTGGCCGCTTGAAATAAAAAATTACCCTATATGTTGAATGAGGTTTTCTACTACATAAGTAACGGCCTGTTACTATACCACTGCTGGGCATAGGCCTCCTCTCTCCATTTTTGGAGAGAAGGAGGAGCTAAGACCTACCACGCTGCTCCAATGCGGATTGGTAGGTTACACATATCCCTAGAATTTTCTAGAGATATGCAGGTTTCCTCACGATGTTTTCCGTCACCGAAAAGCGTGTGATAAATTGCAATTATCAATTAGACACATAAGTTTTAATAGAAAAACTCATTGGTGTCTGCCCGGGTTTGAACCTATGATCGTCTCTAGAGATTCACACGGTCGCACCGCTAGGCCATCACAGCTTTTTTTTTTTTTTTTTATTATACAGGAAAAAACCCCTTATGGGTACCGCCACCCGACGGGGACAGGCGGCGGTTATGTCGGACTCGCACCGACTAAAACGACCTGTGTGCTCCACCACGCTGCCAATGGCAAGGACAGGGTATCATTGTACATTTTGCCCCCATCCCGCCGACAGCTCTGATCCCAGAGAATAAACACCTCCAGGTAGGGGCCCCTCGAAAGAGAAACCCCCCTCCGCTAACCGGTGCATCGGGAGCACCAGATGCACCGACCGCCTCGGGGACCTGTAAGCCAGGTGTCCGATGTACCCCGTTCGGAACACCCGAAGGTCCCCAGTTAAGGCGACAGACGATGGGCTTGGGCGAGTCACTAACACCTGGACTCACCAGCAGCAGATTGGATCCAGAACAACAGTTCGTGGAACCGCTCAGCCGCCTCCCTCCGCCCCCCTCCGCAGAGCTAAAGGAGGCCATCGCTGCCCACGATCGCTCCCTGCCCACCGTGTTTGCTATGTCACGGTCGACAGGGAGAGATCACGCCCCAAGTAGGGGCCCCAACGCCTTGGTGGGCGTTTCCGCCCCCACCGGGTAATTTTTTATAGAGGTTTTCTTCCTCGCAACCCGAAGGACATATTAATGGAAATAGCGTCTAAATCGCATCAGCGGTTTCTGAGATTAGTGGGAACAAAGGCAGAATGCCTAAAAAACTGGAATAAAAAATGTGAAATTCTTCAAAAACGTTGGCTTCAGACCGGCTTAGTTCTCATAAAAATATTTATGCTCCTCTTAGATATGGTAATATATGCAATCCAGTAAGTAAAATTGCTTGAGGAACGGCAAAAACGGAAAAAAATATAAGTATCAGTATCATAGTATACGGCCTTTCAACTTAAAATTGACATATCTTTTTTATTTGTTGACCGATTGAAAATAAAAAATACCTTATATGTTAAGTGAGGCTTTCTCCTACATATTAGTGAAAACCGCGTCCAAATCTGATCAGCGGTTTCTGAGATTAGCGGGAACAAACGCACAGACATACAGACAAACAGAGAAACAGACAAAAATTTTAAAAACTATTGTTTCATGTTTAGAAGCGTCTTTTGAGACAACAACACTAACTTTTTCTTAAAAATATCAAATGTACAGATTTTAACACCTCTACGATTTTATTATATGTATTGATTGCATCAAATTAACCGCCTCTTAACAATCTTACTGTCTTTTTTTTTAATTTTCGTAAAGTGTCGTTAAAAATGTCCACTTCTCCGCAGATGGAATTAAATAATTAAGGCAACCTAGACATGGGCGAAAACTGTTTTAGATTGGTTTTAGCAAAAGGCTGGTAAAGAAGTCTTTCAAGTAAAACTTTCAAGAGATCTACGAAGGTCCTTCTTTTACTATAGATTTTTTTATCACTGGCCACAATAAAACAAAAAATAATACTACATCTTACGATTCTTAGTTAAGCCTGCCTAAGCAAAGTTCTGATTATTGTTTCTGTTTCATATTTACCTTAAATGCGACCAATTTAGTAAAAGACTTGCCATCTTCAAAGGGCTCGTACCATAATATTTTCCTTATACTTATAATGCTTATTTTTGCTAAAATATAGCAAAAAATATTGATTAGCTGAAATAAGCTATAGTTCTTGGTGACAGGGTGGGTTTTTGTAAAGCACAACTTACAGTCACAAGATCGTTTCAACTTGAGTAGGTCCATTTCTTTCGCCGCCCATAATAATGTTTGGCGATTTATCAAATCGCAATTTCGTAATAGATACGCCCGCTTGATGTGACATCAGATAAAGGTATATAAATTGTCCAGATTGTTTCACCGAATTGGAATCTCTGTGCTGTTTATTGTACAATGCTATTGATGTTCGTTGGTAAGATAAGCTTTGGTAAATTGTTTGAAAGGTTTGAATTAGGAAATAATTGTGATTTAAAGCTTTAAATTAAAAAAAATATAAAAAAACTTTTTCAAGGAGTCTCGGGTACAAACCCCGGGCCAATGAGTTTTTCTGTTAATAGTTATATATCTAATTGATAATTGCAATTTATCACAAGCTTTTCGGTGAAGCAAAACATCGTGAGGAAACTTGCATAACTCTAGAGAATTCTAGGAATATGTGAAACCTACCAATCCGCATTGGAGCAGCGTGGTATTTCTGACCTCAAATTCTTCTCTCCAAAAACGGAAAGAGGAGGCCTATGCCCAGCCGTGGAATAGTAACAGACCGTTTTCTGTGTTTCTCCTTATTTACCAATTATTATTTCACAAACAGTTTAAATCTAACTATTGAGTTATCCGTGCTAACGGTATTTTGAAAATATTTATATATACTCTTTGAAAAGTAACTTAAGTGTAGAAATTGGTTAATACAATACAGATGTTTCTAGTGTAATAGCCACGAGACACATCGAATAAATAAACAATATAATAATACTAAACAAAAATTATAGAACTTGTATTGTATTGTATTATTCTAATCAAACTAATGTAAGTATGGTTTTTTTCTCATCAAACTTTTAACTTGATTGTATTGTAAGTTTATGGTAAAGTATTTCTATTTCCATTTCAATTTCAAAATAAAAAAATATTTTTCAATAGATACTATTTTAGCTGCATTTAATTGTTAGAAGTAGAAATAAATTGGGGGATATTATATTTGGGCGTTGCACCCTGAATGTCACTATTTATTTTAGTTTTTTAAATCCTATTACATTATTTATCCACAGTGCGTGTGTTTATTTGTAATAATACCCTTTGTTATGGTCCTTTGTATCGTTTGCTGTTATCTGTTTTATCACTGATTCTTTGTACGTTTTGACAAATGTATCTTCAGATTCATAAATAAAGATTGTTCGTATGTTTGAGCAGTAAGGTTTAAAGTCCTCTAAATGTTGATTTCCTGGCAGCATATTTAAATTGCCAAATAAGTATAGTTCACAAGGAAATCTGTGAGATGACAATGGAATTAAATGACTCTATTTCTGACATCTTTATCCAGTATTGTCGTCTATTCGAAACGCGTTGGAGTAATTTATGTTCTTTTTTTATGTCCTCCGCTTGTACAAGTGTTTGATGCCGATAAGAATTACTTAAAAAATGTATGTACTTAAAAATATGGTAAGAAAGATTACAATGAAAGCTGACCGCTAGAAATTGATAATAGTGCAAGCTACTTTAATATTTCCTTGAAATAATAAGTACAAAAACATCAATATAAATACATATTATACATACCATGAACAATACTAATATAATATAATATAAATATATGAGACACTTACACACTCGGTCGTCCGTCCCCGAAGTAAGTAACTTAATACTTGTGTTATGGTAGACAGACAACTGGTGAATATATTTTTTAAATACATACTTATATACAAATATACACCCAGGCTCAAAGACTAACAAATTCATTTATAGAAAATGTTGGGCCTCGGCGGGAATCAAACCCGCGACCCGCGGAGCCGAAGGCAGGGTCACTACCCACTGCGCCAACGAGCCAGTCAAAAAAATATAGAAGTAGAGTTCTAGGACGAGCTTTCTAAAATCATTATAGTCAATAATAATTTCAATGGTTTAATTTGTAAGGGTTTTTTTTGTAAGTAAGCATTACAATGATAGTCACTGGATTAGAGCCATGATGGCCCTAAAGGTGACCCTCCACACCACTGGTCCCGGAATCGCAGCCAAAACAACCTATGTATTTTATATGAATACTTATGTATTCCCTTCCTAATGTTTTTTATAAGCTTCGTAGTATATTGGTTGTTTGAAAGATCACTTATAATGATAAGGGCTAATACACATACAAAACAAATCGCCGTGTGGTATCCAGCTGAATAGAATAGTACCACCCTCATCTCTTACCGAGGTGTCGTAAAAGGCGACTAAGGTAAGTCGACCCGCCGTGTGGTATCCGGCTGAGTAGAATAGACCAACCTCATTTCTTACCGAGGTGTCGTAAAAGGCGACTAAGGTAAGTTGACCCACCGTGTGGTATCCGGTTTAGTAGAATAGACCACCCTCTTTCTTACCGAGGTGTCGTAAAGTACGACAGAGGTAAGTTGACGTCAGGCAGGCGGCCGGTCGTAAAAACTCAGCCAAATCATATGACAGCATGTTTGTAACATGTTGTGCCGACCCCACTTAGAGTGGGATAAGGGCAAGAAGATGATGATGACACATACAAAACAAAAATATCGTTAACTAGCCACCAGCGGCTTTACCCGTGTTGAAATCAGTGTACCACAAAGTTTTGCTATTTCTATTTACATAAAGTCATCGCGTTATATAAACTTAAACTGCTTCAAGAATAGATATTTCAGTAAAAACCCTAAAAAAAATCCATTTAATAGACATAATACAGAGATTTCGAGGACTTTTTTTGAAATAGTAAAAAAAAATTGTAAGCCAAATTACTAGTATACTTATTAACTCCTCCAGCTAAGCTAAATGCTTGTGTTAAGAGTGGTTTCACATCGGTATCGACCGATCTGGATCGCAAGTCCGTAGCTCTTACCATTACGCTTGGTTTGTTTTATAATATGTATATGTCGGCGGGTAGCCGTACTTTGAATATCAACATCACGCCATTTGATTTAGATTGTTACTATGATGTTTAATTTGTCGATAAATACCTTCATTACTGAAATAAAAACACGTGGTTAATATTTTTACCACGTGTTCAGACTTCAGAATTAATATTTGCAAGTTACATTGTAATAAATTTAAACATTTCATTTTAAAATTGAGAACATTTCTTTGTAAGTAAAGAATAGTTTTAGTTGAAAAGGTGGGTAGTTTGTTCAATCGAATTACACACCCAGTCTTTCTATAAAAGCCGAGCGTACGACAGCTCGGGAGATTATTCCGTTTCGGACCGCCGCGGCGGACAGAGCTCTTGACATTAAAAGTTTATTAAAATTATCTTCGCTGTTCATATTAAAATACCAAGTATGAGGGATAGCGCTGCCCGTGACGTCAGCAGTACTGACGTCACGCTTTTTAAAAATGATCGCGCCGAGCCTCTTCCGTCATCAGAAGTGGGATCGGAACAAGCTTCGATCCCAACCACGACCTCTACAGCTTTGGTGCCTCCTGCGACACCTGGTATAGCCCAGAGCAGCGCTATGATGGTGGACGCTTCATCATCACCCATGCTGCCGGACGTACCAACTATGCCTCCTGCGACACCTGGTATAGCCCAGAGCAGCGCTATGATGGTGGACGCTTCATCATCACCCATGCTGCCGGACGTACCAACGAGTAACTACATCATCTGATTAAAATCCGGCAAGTTAACATTAATTTATTTCTTTATTATTTTTCCAAAGTTCACAAATACATCTCTTTGATAATTACCTGTGAGAATAAAATATCTGGAGAGTGTTACCTCTGAGCCAAGTCATGAGTTACCCTTGAGCTAACCTCGGATCCTTGATGCATCCACAAGTGAACCATGAGATAACGTTGGGACGCCTTGTGGAGCCCATGATTTGGACACGTATACACCACAGATTCTTAAATAAATAAATCAGTACATTGGAGATGTCTTTGTGTACTGTCCATACAATAATAACCTCTTTATTTCTTTATTATTTTCCCAAAGTTCACAAATACATCTCTTTGATAATTACCTGTGAGAATAAAATATCTGGAGAGTGTTACCTCTGAGCCAAATCATGTGTTACCCTTGAGCTAACCTCGGATCCTTGATGCATCCACAAGTGAACCATGAGATACCTTTGGGACGCCTTGTGGAGCCCATGGTTTGGACACGTATACACCACAGATTCTTAAATAAATAAGTCAGTACATTAGAGATGTCTTTGTGTACTGTCCATACAATAATAACTTCTTTAATAATAATCTGCGACAGTAAAATATCTGGAAAGTGGTACCCCTGAGCCAGATCATGTGTTACCCTTGAGCTAACCACGGATCCTTGATGCATCCACAAGTGAACCATGAGATACCGTTGGGACGCCTTGTGGAGCCATGAGTGGACACGTACACACCACAGATTCTTGATGAAGAAGTCAATACATTGGAAATATTTTCTGTACTGAACTTACAACAATAATCCTTTTAAAATAAGCAACATGAGTTGCTTACAGATACCAATCTTAGAAGAAATTGTTACCTTAGTTTCAGACATCACACATCACAACGCAGGCAGGCGCAGAGCACGCGCCGCCTATCAGAATGGCCGTGTCGGCGGGTAGCCGTACTTTGAATATCAACATCACGCCATTTGATTTAGATTGTTACTATGATGTTTAATTTGTCGATAAATACCTTCATTACTGAAATAAAAACACGTGGTTAATATTTTTACCACGTGTTCAGACTTCAGAATTAATATTTGCAAGTTACATTGTAATAAATTTAAACATTTCATTTTAAAATTGAGAACATTTCTTTGTAAGTAAAGAATAGTTTTAGTTGAAAAGGTGGGTAGTTTGTTCAATCGAATTACACACCCAGTCTTTCTATAAAAGCCGAGCGCACGACAGCTCGGGAGATTATTCCGTTTCGGACCGCCGCGGCGGACAGAGCTCTTGACATTAAAAGTTTATTAAAATTATCTTCGCTGTTCATATTAAAATACCAAGTATGGGGGATAGCGCTGCCCGTGACGTCAGCAGTACTGACGTCACGCTTTTTAAAAATGATCGCGCCGAGCCTCCTCCGTCATATATATTATAAAATTCTCTTTAATTGCAAATAAGCACGCTTATGTAACCAAGACCAACACGACTGTCATAGAAAGTGTAAATCATAAACTTATCAAAGATAAATCTCTTCAGATATCTGTTCTAAAGGTTAACAAAAATACAAATGTATGCAAAAAATGTGAAGACCAATCAGACACCGTTATAGGCTTCTTATATAATTTTTTTACTTCTAAAAACAATATAATTTCAAAATTAGATAAATCAATAGTTTTTTACACAACCTTTATAAAACATTTCATAATAAATCTAAAAATATAATTTTAGCCTTCAATTTCGTATAAAATAATAAGGCAATTGTATATATTTCGACAATGTGATATTTTGGGAAGACTTGATTGCCAAGTATAAAACCATTAATCTTATAAGAAATTATTATTTTAAGGATAAAGTATGATGTAAGATATTTGTAAATATTATATGATGTAAGATATTTGTAAATATTATGAGTATTTAACACATTTTGTAATAAAAGTAATAGTAAAATTACATTGCTATAATCTAATCTAATCCAATAATATAATCGTTGATATCGTTCATTCGTTTCATTCATTTTATCACGGATTGTAGCAAAATAATTGTATTATCACTTTTGTATTATGGATCTCCGCAAACTGCTACTTCTATAAACAGTTTGTGACATAAAACTGTTAAAAAAGTTTTTGATACAAATATTTATCATGATTTAAAAAGTGAGGTTCCATAAAAAATACAGTACCTTACGTCTTTAAACTCGTAAGTTAGCTATGAGAAACAATGCTCATATTAGCAATAATTAATATTTGCTTTATAAGCGTAATATTTGCTTTATAATTAGCTTTATAAGCTGATTAAACTTTTTTATTAGAACTTACTATTAATTCACAAATTCCAATAAGGCGAATTCCATTATCTTATCCTTTTGTTCGATCTGATGTAGCAAAAAATCCTTGCTACATTAAGTCTAAAATACGTACATCTTTAAAATTTTGATAGCTATCGAATAAAAGTCATGAAAACTAATATAAAGCTTTTTTAAAGAACACAACTTACCTCAAAACTCCAACAATTGCAATAAACAAGTCCAATCACACCGAGTCATTTAAACACAACACAGCACAACGAAAACTTAGGGTGAATCGTAATATCGCGACTACGTACGTAAGCCCGTGGGCGGAAAGTGGAAATATCGCCTAAGTACGTCCTCCCTCCCTGGCAGCTAAAGCCTTACTGAGGGGAGGGTCAAAGCCTCCAGAGGCTCCCGATAACAGCCGCGCGCATCCCATACCTTGAGCACTCTGTACATGCGTGTGGGTCCTGTAATATTGGAGCCAGGTAAGAAATGTTTTACATTGCTACGCTTTCGCCGCTTTCCTAAACGACGTATGGAAAAGCCGTTCTTAAAAGTCTCGTAAAAAATATTACGTTAAACATTCGATATTTAAAATAGTTAAATTATTGTTTTCGTAAAAAATGTCTTATTACTGAAGAAGGTATAGGGTAAATGGGTATCGAGGTACAGTTACTTGATATTTACTTATATTGGTTACATAATTATGAACCGTTTGGTGTCCAGCTAAGTAGAAGAAGCCCATCTTCATTTCTTACCGAGGTGTCATAAAAGGCGATTATGGTAAATTGACCCGCCGTGTAGTATCTGGCTGAGAATAGACCACACTCATTTCTTAACGAGGAGTAGTAAAAGGTACTAAGGTAAGTTGAGCCGCCGTGTGGTATCCGGCTGAGTAGAAAAGACCACCCACATTTCTTACCGAGGTTTCGTAAAAGTAAAGTTGACGTCAGGCAGCCAGTCGTAAAATATCTAGCCAAAATATGAAACAATATGTTTAAAAAATGTTGTTCCGGCCCCACACAGAATTAGATAAGGGCAGGAAAAATTATGAGGTATAACTAACATGACAAATATCATAAATAATTTAGCACTTTCTGCAAAGTTTCTACTCTTGCCATAATGCTTTAGAATTCTTTAAGACGAAGATTTTATATTTTGATTTGTAAAAGTCATTTTGGTTACACAATAATAAGAACCTCTTAGGCGATAAATATTGTGCGTATATAACTTCAAAAATACATAACTTCTTACTTATACCTTGTATATACATATTATATGTCACAAGAACATCTCATTAATTTTCATCAAAATTTTCTCGTGCATTACAAAGCAATGAAAAAAAAAGGTACCGAGACAACATACTTAATTCCTTAATGGTCTGGAAAACAAACTGGGAGAAGAGCGTGTTTTTGCTCACAACCATAGAAAGAAATATTTCCGTTTCACCGCATTAGCAATGATGCAAAAATAATTAAGAGACAGTTGTAAAATATCACGAGAGATGAATGTAAAGATAAATCAAAAAATACTTTACCCCAAAACTCCCAAAGGTTGCGATAATAATTCTTCCTCCTAATTTTCAAAAAGTAAATATGTTTTTGTACGTTATCTTTGTTAGTCGTGTTCTTATATAAAATATATAATTCATTTTACTTTCAATGCGTGTCGTGTGTGTATACTTACAAAGGTTTTATATTCGAAAATTCATTTTCATGACATTATCCCATGTTGAGAAACGGCGATTTCATATTAGAAAAATTATAATATTACAAGTGATTAATTTGAATTGGAGAATTAGGAATCATAGTTGAAAAAAAGCTCCCACTGCTGGCTAGTCTATCAGGTGATAACGAATCTATATACCCTAAACACTGGACAATTAGATTGATCTAGATTTCTAAGTGTTATCCGGAAAATTTACCGATTTAGTGTTATACACTATGTAAATGTAAAGGAATATTTAGTTAAGCACTCAAGTAAGCTTTTATAGATAAATAATTTATAGAAGTAGGCGTTACTTTGCGAAAATTCATAGTACAAAAGTAATGATGGAATTATTTGCTATAATCCGTGTTATTAAGAAAATGTATGTAATGCTAAGTGTAGGAAGCATAAATCGTTCTCATACCTAAACACATGGAGGATTAGTTATCACACGTATTATAAAAATCCACCACCAACACACTACACAAGCACTACGACAATCTCAAGGATCGTTTCGCTCCGTAATCGAAGCATCATCAGGAAATAGGCACCATAAAAAATAGCTTTGCGATCTTCCTACACTTAGCATGACATAGATTTTCTTAATGGATTTTAGCAAAATAATTCTATAATTACTTTTGTATAGATTAAGTTAATAATTCATGATAAAAAAGGTGTTTTAAACCTTGTATTCAATCAATCAGTAATATTTAAGTTGCATCTGAGACTAAATGTATTTCTCAGTAAAAGGAAAAATTACCAACAATAAAAACGGGAGGCTCTCGCAAAATTAACGATGTATGAGTTGACAGCGCAGACGAAGCTTATCTCTATGTTTTTAATGGGAAAGAAAGTTACAACGGTTTCCCTTTTTACGAGAGAAGATTAGCTGTGTTTTCTTTTAATGAAACGTTCTGTACATTTTGTTTTTTTAGGGCATTTTTATCAAATGTTTCTCTTTTGATATTACTCCCCGGGATTCGGACGTTGCTTATTAATTATCTTGTTTTGTTTGGCGTGAAAGTGGTTTTAATAATCTTCAAAGGAGCATGCTTTATTAATCTACTAGCTTTTACACGCAACTTCGTTTGCGTGGACTGTTGTCGCGTGATAGGTTGATAATAGATGGCGCTTTTCAATGTCATCCTATTCCTGTAGAATGAACACGATTTCTATAGCCTATATGTTGCCCCGGTGTATAAGGAATAATTGTGCTCAATTTCATCAATATTGGTTCAGCGCATTCGCCGTAAAAGAGTATCAAACATACATCCATACTCACAAACTTTCGCATTTATAATATTAGTAGGATACGGTAAAGTTACGATTTTCCGCATACGATAGTCATGTCAATGACATGCTATGTAGAAATTAAGTTACCTTTTATTAATTACTTTTAATGTTTACCATGTAGTATCCGACTGAGTAGAATAGACCACTCTCATTTCTTACCGAGGTGTCGTTAAAGGTGACTAAGGTAAGTAGACGCGCAGTGTGGTGTCCATCTGAATAGAATATACCACCTTTATATCTTACCGAGTTGTCGTAAAAGGCGTCTAAGGTAAGTTGTAATCAGGCGGGCAGCCGGTCGTAAAAAATTATCCGAATCATGTAACAACATGTTTTAAACATGCCAACCCCACTTAGAGTGGGATAAGGGCAGTAGAATGATGATGGTAGCTTCAATGTATGAAATTAGTAAGAGTTTTTTGTATAAGTGACAACATTATATCGTACAAAAAAGTAATCTTAATGATAAATATAAAAAAATAATTATATTTTATGAATTAACAACAAGATTAATTTATCTATTTTATAAATGTGAAACTATTCATTTAAACATTCAGACATTTAATAATAACCGTGCTCCGCCAAAGATTAGATTTTAAAACTCGAGAATTAGTTAATTATTAAGGTAGTTACTTGAAGAGGGGAATAAAAAGGTTTTAAAAAATAATATTTTATAAATTAACAGTAAGATTAATTTATCTATTTTATAAACGTAAGTATTTAAACATTCAAACATTTAATTATAACCGTGCTCCGCCAAAGATTAGATTTTAAAACTCGAGAATTAGTTAATTAATAAGGTACGTACTTAAGAGGGGAATGAAAAGGTTTTAGCGGGAAGTTTCCGACGAGCCATTGACGCGGCCGTAATCCAGCCGTGAATTGCCGGAGCCTGAAAGTGCACGGACCGTGAAAAATTCGTATTAATACTGTTCCATTGAAATAATGCCGGTGTATGCGAAAATTGACAATAATAAATCGATGTCGAAGCCCGGCTTTACATTTTCGATTGTTCAGTTGGATAATGGAAAACTATTTTGTTCGTCGAACAAAATGTTGTAGAGCAATAAGAATTTTTGATTCCTGCTTGCATTTCAGAAAGAAAATTACGCCGTGTGGTAACTAACGTGCGTGGTAAGTTGACCCGCAGTATGGTATCCGGCTGAATAGAATAGACTACTCTCATTTCTTACCGGGGTCTTGTAAAAGGCAACTAAGGTAAGTTGACCTACCGTGTGGTATCCGGCTGAGTAGAATAGACACCCTCATTTCCTACCGAGGTGTCGTAAAAAGCGACTAAAGTAAGTCGATCCGCAGTGTGGTATCTGGCTGAGAAAATAGACCACCCTCATTTCTTCCCGAGGTCTTGTAAAAGGCAACTAAGGTAAGTTGACCTACCGTGTGGTATCCGGCTGAGTAGAATAGACACCCTCATTTCCTACCGAGGTGTCGTAAAAAGCGACTAAAGTAAGTCGATCCGCAGTGTGGTATCTCGCTGAGAAAATAGACCACCCTCCTTTCTTACCGAGGTATCGTAAAAGGTCACTAAGGTAAGTAGACCTGCCGTGTGGTATCCGATTGAGTAGAATAGACCACCCTCATTTCTTACCGAGGCGTCGCAAATGGCGACTAAGATAAGTTGACATCAGGCGGCCGGTCGTAAAATACCTAGCTGAATCATGTGACATGTATATAACATGGTGTGCCGACAAAATATGGTAGAGCAAGAATCATGTTTGATGATAAACAAAATATGGTAGAGCAAGAAGAATTTTCGATTCCTTCAAAGAACTTCACTTCAGAAAGAACATTAAGCGGTTCTAGCTATTGTCATTAATATCTCGTTAGATCTAGTCATCGTTAACCTCAGATGAAGTTTGTTCGATTCCCATGATGTTAGTTTATCGATAAAGGATTGCGAAATCGCCGTAAATTTATCTGGAAAACTTGGTAGCCTATGAAATACTGATATTATTCACGGGTTAAATACGTACAATAGCTAGAAGCTGATTCATATAAAAGTCATATAATTGGATTATGAAGGATAAAAAGGGGGTAAATGTAAATTTTTTTTAATCATTATTTTTTGCCAATCTTACCAAAGTGAAGTGGCGATCTTTTATTATCGACTAGCAATCATCAGCGGCTCCGCCCGCGTGGAATGATTAAAACTAAGTAAGTAAACTAAGTAATATAGTATTTTGGTAACCATAAAAATGGTTAAAGTGGGTTAACCTTAAAAGTTGACATATACTGTCGCGGACTTTTATTTAGAACTTTTAGAGGGGCACAATTTTGTAGTACATGATTTTTAATAACTATCAACGTTTACTCAGCGCACGTAAGGAAAGCTTTACATTTTGCCGTTTTCGTACTTTTTTTATTGTTACTCCTCTCCTACTCATCTAAGCGTGATGTTATATAGCCTTATAGTCTTCCTCGATAAGATTTCACCGAAAGAATTTTACATATCGGTCCAGTAGTTCCTGAGATGAGTGCGTTCAAATAATTAAACAAACAAACTCTTCAGCTTTATATATTAGTATAGATATAGATAAACTAAAAGACATTTTTTTCATATTTTTATCCTTTGTGTAAAATAAAGGTACAAAATGTTTTATAAAGTAAGGACATCCTTTTTACACTTATAAATATTTATAGTTGTGAAGTGTATCTCAATATGTATTTCTTTCCTATTCCCTAAAGAGATGACTTTTTTAACCTGTATGTTAGCCCGGTACATAAACTTTGATTATGCCAAACTTATCTCTATTACTCCATCCTATTAAAAATGAAAACTTAGGCAGACAAACTTTCGCATTTATATTATTACAAATGATATATGTAAGGCGCTGGACTCGAACGCACGTTCTGTCCGGGAAAGAAATGCGTGCTATTCACGAATACGGAAAGCATCGCGGACAGACGACGGGTTCCTCACGGCATTCCGGGTGTGGATGTGCCGGACAGAGGATGCACCGTCTCAGACGCACTAAGGCGTTGTGTTCCAGTAGGATGCACGTTAGAGCCCTAGGATCTGATAGCGATGTCGATCTCATAACATAATGTATGGGGACTTCTTATATTTCTATGAAAGCACTTCGATAGCGCGGAGCAAACGACGAGTGGCGCCATCTAGTTTTGATTGCGGAATCAGGTGTTCCTAGTACGTTGTGTTACATATATTGTTTTAGATACAGATGTATATTTTTCTGCACAAACATTTCTGTACTTATTCCTTTAAATTTCTTAAGATTGGAGAAACGCGATTCTAAATTTCTAATAAGACGAAAAGGAGAAATATTATATTGCATGCTTTTAGTGCTTCGGAAAATAGTCGTATTAGCCGTCAATAGTAGTTATTCTCGCTGTCATCTGATGTTAATCGTTAAAAAAATCAAATCCAATTACATTTGGACTAGTTTTTTGTCAGTATATCCTTGTTAAATAACAGTTAAATGCTAGTCTAAAAATAAATGAGGATGTGGTGATATTATAAATTTATGGCTACATAAAACGGTGGATAAATATGAATTATTCATGGAAACAAAGCATGTATAAAATTGCATGCAGCAGACTGAAATGTCTACAATTAAAATTTGAATTTCTTCCCCATCCCGTAAGTTTCAAGCACCATACAAAGCGGAGGAAGGTGAAAACTCATAACAAATTGTGTTAAAACGTAATAGAGGCCCGTTTCCCGTAAAAGTTTCCATCAGATTACGAAGCAAATTCAATATTTAAGATTGATTCGGGCAAAAGGGTATCAACGCCTTATGGATGGGGTAGGAACGTATTCCAACACGTTAACTTTGGAAACTATTACCTACTCTATATCATCATCTTCCTGTCCTTATCCCACTCTAAGTGGGGTCGGCACAACATGTTATAAACATGCTGTCACATGATTTGGCTGCGTTTTTACGACCGGCCGCCTGCCTGACGTCAACTTGCCTCAGTCGTATTTAACGACACCTCGATAAGAAAGAGGGTGGTCTATTCTACTAAACCGGATACCACACGGTGGGTCAACTTACCTTTGTCGCCTTTTACGACACCTCGGTAAGAAATGAGGGTGGTCTATTCCACTCAGCCGGATACCACGCGGCGGGTCGACTTACCTTAGTCGCCTTTTACGACACCTCGGTAAGAAATGAGGGTGGTACTATTCTATTCAGCCGGATACCACATTACCTACTCTATATCATGTATTTATTTATTTCTTTATTACGCCAACAACTTACAAGTTTGTCCAACAATCATTAAAAACTAAGGTTCGTATCTAAGTCTATTACAGGCATAAATATGAATAACAGACAATTCCTAACTTAATTAAAATATATATATATATATATATATATATATATATATATATATATATATATATATATATATATATATATATATATATATATATATATATATATATATATATATATATCGATGATGAGACTTTATTAACATCAGGTGTTTTCTAAACAAGGGTAATTTATCAAAAAATTCATTCAAATTTCATGATCGTATCTCGTTTTTCCAACCATAATATCAATGGTTCAATGGTTATTCATCATCTTCCTGCCCTTATCCCACTCTAAGTGAGGTCGGCACAACATGTTATAAACATGCTGTCACATGATTTGGCTGCGTTTTTACGATAGGGCGCCTGCCTGACGTCAACTTACCCCAGAAGTATTTAACGACACCTCGGTAAGAAAGAGGATGGTCTTTTCTACTAAACCGGATACCACACGGTGGGTCAACTTACCTTAGTCGCCTTTTAGGACACCTCGGTAAGAAATAAGGTTGGTCTATTTTACACAGCCGGACACCACACGGCGGGTCGACTTACCTTAGTCGATTTTTACGAAACCTCGGTAAGAAATGAGGGTGTTACTATTCTATTCACCCGGATACCACAAGGCGTCGTTCAATGGTTATTAAACCTAGTAAATATTCTTTTCAATTAGGTATTTGTAACTAGTAAATATATTTTTTAAAGTATTTTTCACGGATATGTCATTTAACTCAAAAGTGACCTGATATATATATCATTATTCTCCTGCCCTTATTCCACTGTAAGTGGGGACAGCACAAAATGTTTTAACCATGTTGTGATGTGAGTTGGTTAGGTATTTTACGACCGGTCGCCTGCTTTACGTTAACTAACCTTAGTCGCCTTATTCAGTATTGATGTATCCAAAAAGTCGGTCTTCTAGAAAAATATTGTGATCTTATAAAAAAATAAATATATGGAACACTTACACACACGGCTGTCCATCCCTAAAGTAAGTAACTTAATACTTGTGTTATGGGTGAGTGACAACTAGTGAAAATAAACTTATATATTTTTGAAATACATACTTAAATACAAATATACACCCAGACTCGAAGACCAACAAATTCATTTATAGAAAAAGTCGGCCTTCGGCGGGAATCGAACCTGCGATCTGCGGAGCTGAAAGCAGGGTCACCCACTGCGCCAACGGGCCAGTCATTATATTTACATCTTCTGTATACACGGCTTTCTCTGTACCACCCTTATAAATGAAGCGTATAATTTGGCATGTATGTGTGTACAAAAAATAAACATGCACTGTCCAATTCCCTCTTTAGTGACTAAACGGCCCGAGGCTTCCAATTTGTAGAAAAAGAATCCCACAAACTCAGCGTTACCCGCTTCACATCACACCGTACACTATTTGAATTTCTCTAAGGGAGGGTAGAATCAATTTAAATTTTAACTCACACTTAATACACCCTTGTTTGGTGTCTAAGTGGTGTGTTTGAGGCACCCTCTGTTTAGAGCGAATAATAAGTTGGGAAGACAACAAGGCTGGTAATTCGGTGCAAATGTAGAAAACTGGCGTCTTGCTGCAAGCTATTCGCGTATTTATTTTTAGGGTGATGACTATTACATAAAGAGTGGAAAGCTGTAAATAGTGAGTTAAAAATCGCAGGTACTAGTACGGTTAATTTCACCGTGGTACATTTAATGAGAATTAGTGGTATCCGGCTGAGTGAAATAGACCACCCTCATTTCTTACCGAGGTGTCGTAAAAGGCGACTAAGGTAAGTCGACCCGCCATGTGGTATAGGGCTGAGTAGAATAGACCACCTCATTTCTTACCGAGGTGTCATAGAAGGTGACTAAGGTAAGTTGACCAACCGTGTGGTTTCCGGTATAGTAGAATAGGCAACCCTCTTTCTTACCGAGGTGTCGTGAAATACGACTAAAGTGAGTTGATGTCAGTCAGGCGGCCGGTCATAATAACAAGTCGACTTTGACCCCACTTAGTGTGGGATAAGGGCAGGAAGATGATAATCTCACAAACTCTGTAAAATGTAATTCTGTAAATGTATGTTAAAAATTGTAAACCAAATAAACTCTTAATGCTTTTGCAAATGCAAAAGCGTTTGAAATGTATCAAAAAATAAAAGTATACTTGCATATGTGTGCATAGCACTAATAAGTGTTTGCTTCCTTATTTATATGATACTAGAATGCCAAAAACAGCTCTTAGTTTGGTCTAAACAGACATAAATTTCACAAACATGCCGCTGGCTTGGCTTACACCCATTCTCATTTTCTAAGATGGCCCTTGTGTAAATAAATTTAGACGTCCTGTAATGAAAATACCAGTTAAATGGTAGTACAGCGTGTTTCTGGCTTAAACGTTGTTAACAAGTGCATAATGCAAAAAGCGACACCAAGGTAGAGTCTAGATTAAATTTAAATGGCAGCTTGTGTGTTTTTCAGACATTAAAATGTCTTGGTGTCTTATTTTCCGTCAGTTAAAATTCTTTCAGTTGTATTATTCGCGAATCAACATCAAGTGTTGAAGAACCAACCACCAACCAACCAATCGCATAAATGTACAAACTTGCTTTTCACGATATTAAAATATTTTGGTATTTTTCCTTGAGTTGAATTCTTTTATTTGCATCATTCGTGAAATATCACTGAATCGTAATGAACCTGTGATTTTTCAAGCGAACAAACGCATTAAAAGTTTTGTCCTTAGCCGCTAAAAATCACTACGATCCTTCTCTCCATATCTTTGAATATCAATAGTTCCTATTCCGATGTTATGCGCCTCACGTTGAAATTAAAAATATAAAGTGTAGTCCAACAAGAATATTACAAATGGTTTTGATAATAGTACCCTAAAGGGAGTCTAAACTCCATACAAATGACGTTATATTGCTGACAATTAATGACGAAATAGTCTATAGAATTAGGCGTTACTTTGCGGAGATCCATAATACAAAAGTAATAATAAAATTATTTTGCTATAATCCGCGGATTATAGCAAAATAATTTTATTATTACTTTTGGACGAAATAGTCATCATAAATTCGTGCCAGTCTAATTACGAAAATTTTCTTCAGAATTACATTCGGTGTAATTCATTAGTCCGATACCAATATAATTCGAAAACTCGGTCCATTTACACGCTCGCTCTAAAAGGAATCTTTAGTATTTACTGTTACTTATTTCTCTTACTGAAAAATTTTGTATAACACAAAAAATAGTTCCATTGTCTTTTATTCAGCCTGCGTGGACTATAGTACAATCCAAAAATCACATCGATTCTTCATTTCGTTTGTAAGGATATAAATTAAGCAAACATACCCTTTTTTAAATAATACTAGATTGCTTTGTCTATAATTAAATAAAACATCTATAGTTTTTCTACTTCGTTTTAGCAATTTTTGCTTCTATATTACGCAACGACGAGTATAAAAATTTCAGACAAATTTGGCATACTATAGCTTAGGTAGAATAAATATGAATTTTGTAAAAAATAATAGCTTAACAAAATTATCAAGGCAACCTAATTGGGTTAAACTTCGGTTAACTATGAGGGGAATAAAAGTTAGACGTTTTATTTAATAATTTGGTCATTTCCTTTCATAAGGGGTTACTGTTTAACCCTTAGTCTCTGTTATCACTAACAACTGATAATCGTTATCTATAGATGAACTTTATTGTAATAAAGGCTACTAGGTCGGGTTGCATACATTTAATTATTATGGTAATATTGTAGACCTTCGTATTGCTAAGGAATATGCATGGATTTTTTATATTTCAAATAAAAATATATTTTTAGTTAAGTTTTAAATGAAAAAGGTGGGTAATTTTTCATTTTATAGATCAGAAAGTATTTGAAATACATGTAATAACCATATCCTATAAACGTTCTATATAGCCACATATATCATACCATACCATTGCTATCGAACTTATAAATAAAGATTGTTTGTTATTATCATGGAAAAGAAGTTAATGTCAATAAAGCCATCAAAGAATAAAAAAATATCAATAATAAGAAGTGAATTAAAGAAAACAAAGAGTAATTTTCCTTTAATCCACATTCTTTTCGCCATTGTTCGAACTTTTATTAACTGCTTGAAAATTTAATCACGTAATTATCACGTAGACACTCTGTACTTTTTGTGTAACAGAACAGTTTTTAACAAGCTCCCAACGAACGAAGATAATCTCTACCATTAAAAACCTGCTTCAGTATTTATTTTTTGATCCCCACCCCGGTCTGTACTGTAATGGTATTACCGTATTATGCTAAACGACTTGAGGCAATTGCAGTGCCTTGCATCCAGTACTGCTTTCAATTCAACAGAAAATTACGTCATTTGTATGAGAGGCTGTATTAAACCGGGAAAATTCGTTTAGCTTGTTTATCCACTTAACCTTCAACGATATTTTAACGAGGCACTTGTCTTTTATAGCTTTTTATAGCGAATAGACAGCGGGGCTTTTCGCTGAAATCGCTTTAAGTTTATTTTATTTGCTTAAGACCTACTAATATTATTTGTTCCGTACCAATGAGCGAGAATCTGAAGCTTGTCTAATTTCGTTTCCTAAATTGTTAATCTCACCAAATTGGGGTAAGAGTGCCTTAGCGATGTATCATCATCATCCTCCTGCCCTTATCCCAGTATAAGTGGGGTCGGCACAACATGCTATAAACATGCTGTCACATGATTTGGCTACGTTTTTACGACCGGCCGCCTGCCTGAAAACAACTTACCTTAGTCGTATTTTACGACACAACCTTACCTTAGTCGTATTTTACGACACCTCGGTAAGAAAGAGGGTGGTCTATTCTATTCAGCCAGATACCATTTGGATGCTACATGTATCATTCATAACAAATGCCATAACTACATTAGATCGGCAATACGTTGCATCATGGTGTGGTAGACATTTGCAACCTACTTACCCGTCCATGTAATACGATTATTGACTTAAAACTTGTTCTTTGCTACAAAATACCCATAGAAGTTATCTATACCCTTCATACGCCGTGTGGTATCCGGCTGAATAGAATAGTACCACCCTCTTTTCTTACCGAGGTGTCGTAAAAGGCGACTAAGGTAAGTTGACCCACCGTGTGGTATCCGGTTTAGTAGAATAGACCACCCTCATTCTTACCGAGGTGTCGTAAAATACGACAGAGGTAAGTTGACGTCAGGCAGGCGGCCGGTCGTAAAATCGCAGCCAAATCATGTAAAACCGTGTTTATAAATGTTGTGCCGACCCCACTTAGAGTGGGATAAGGGCAGGAGGATGATGACTCTTCAGATGCTGTTATATAAGATAATAAGACCCAAATTTAACTATATCGTCACAATACATTTGAAACGCAACTTTTATCAAATCTCTTGTTAAGATAAGACTATTCGTATACAATTATAGAGTAACTTCATGAAAACGTTCACGTACGGGTTTGAATGAAGATAAACTGCCCTAGAGATATGGTTATCGTCTTAATTTAACTTATCGAGCAATTTAAACTTTAGATACTAAAGCTTACACTTTCAAACATTTAGCTATAAATTGATTGGTAACATTTATCAGAAACAAGCAATTTTACTTTACTTTAGCGAATTTTAAAAATTATATGATTAATTTAGATATATTTTGCAAATAATGTCATTATGTTATCATATTATATGAGTAGATAATGATGGACTCCAGGCCATTTCTGGGCTCGAATATTACTTTTTTTTATATTTTGTTATATAGAAATTCTCTAAGATTGCTCTTTCGATAGATGGCGTGTGTGTTTCTGTTTTGGAAGAGACTAATATTTGCAAAAGGAGTATTAATTTTAGAATGTGGATTATTTGAAAAATCCTACAATTCCATGTTCAAAATTCAAAGTAGGTTATGAAATAGAATTTTCAAGTCGAAATACGTAAAACAGTCGCTATGTCACGCAAATATGCTCTTCGCGACATGCTTTCCTTATATGCAACCCGCCATAGACTCGTGGTTTCATATTTGTTGAGCAGGAAAAGCTTGAACACCATGACAAAGCTAAGCTAATAAAGAAATGATTGTTTAGGCAATTAATATTCTGCTAGAATTAGCACGCTAAGGATTTATTTATTCGTAATTCCTAAGTAGTGACAAAAGCATTGTTACGTTAAAGTATGCGTATATTCATGTCTTTATAATAACAGCAAGCTCTAGCTTTCATGAGCAACGGTATGAAAATCAAACCGTAACAAGAAGTACTAGAAGTGATGAATGGGAGCCATTCTTTGAATGAATAATTATATAATAATATATGAAATAAACATACCTACTCAGCACGTGTAAAAAACGAAAAATCAAAAAGTCTTATCAAAAGCATTTTTAGGGCTGCTTAGAAGAAATTATTTGAAATTTTTGAAAATTGAAAACTTTATTTTAATGGAACAAAAGAAGCCGCTTACATAGAAAAAATTGTCACAAAAGTCGATAACCAATTATTGAAAAAAAAAATTTTTAATGCTGAAACCTGTTAAGGTTAAGCATTTAAATTTTTTTTTTTTAATTTTGGCCATTTATCTATAAGCACGATGATTATATAATATTCTTTCATATATGAATATAGGTTCAACTGGGCAATTGATTAAGAATGGCCATACATCCTCCTCGTACAAATATTTACAACAAATTATATCTGTCAATGTGTAACTGGCATAAGATTGTAACCTAATTCTTTGCAATGCTTCTAGAAAGCTACGATATTCCACTGCTTGCACGTGCTGTAGTATTTATTTATTCAGATTTATTCCCAACACCGGTGTAAGTAAATACACAGTTGCAAGTAATGTCGCGAGAGAATGTTCATACTTTTGCATAATGGTATGGCCATCTTGAATTCATTATGGCTGCGTGGACATTAAAAAGCAATTATCACATTTTAATATGATAAACAGTTATGCCAAGCTTTAGCTTACTCGCAAGTCTAACGTTAAATATGATAATAAAAATACCAGCAATAGTATTTTATATTTCCTACATCTTGATGATTTCTTAAAGATATCTGTCTAATCTATTAGACTGATTAGAGACCTAAGTTTTTAAGTTTAGAATGTTTATTTTTTATTCCCTAATTTCAAGCAATGAACACTATTTATTTGGTATTATCAATAATCTTTATTTTTTTTATCTATTTATTTTTTATTTATTATATCTATCTTTAATTTAACATAGGCATTTAGCGTGGACATTTCGGAATTTACATTTATTTATATTTTTTTTTCAAAGTACACAATTTTAGATATTTTTCGTTTTGTAAGTTTAAATATGGTTATACATATTTCGTTGTTTGAAACATGTTCAATGAATACTGAAACTAGGTCGTTGTACCACCAAGCTTGTACTATTAAATTTAATTCACTGGCACTGTAAAAAGGATACTGATGCCAAAAATACAAGTTTATAATTTCGCGCCCTACTTTTTCTATAGTCGTTATGATTGTTTTTAATGAATAACATTTTTATTTCACGCGTTAAAACTTTATGTAGTTGAAAATATATTTCTAGATTCTACCTGGTTTTGTTTACTACATCGGTCGTAATAGAAAGCTTTTTGTTTTGAGTGACATTCAATATTATATTTTAGTAACAATTATTAAAATACTTAGAAAAGATTACCAAAATATGTCAAAACAATTCCTAAACACTTTATTACTCTTAATTACTTTAATAACAATTATTTTTCGTCAGAACAGAATGCCGCCAAAATGGATCTCCCTTCCATTCTTAAATATCCTCTTAAGTTGAGATTACAATATCGAGACTAATGCCAATATATATACTTCCTAATACACTAAACTGAATATAATAATTATTATCTTATTATGCAAATGTTAAAATTGCAATATACTTAAACAATTCATACCAAACAAGGCATACCTTTTCCAAAATAAAAGCAATAAAAATCTTGTGTCAACACACTTTTAGCCGTAACTTGAACTCCAACACGTTTCACAATAAAAATAAAAGTAGCCACATTTCAATTCTAGTTTTGTACTTTCAAAACACAAGTTCGCACGTGACTATAAATAAAACATGTTTAAGAATTTCTTATAAAACAATTCTGAACTCGGTAAAAGCAGGGGCGTGTTGCCGAGACAAAATGGCTGTTTCATTAGTCGGAGCAAATCTGTTTCTTTCCGCAAACGACAAAAGTTATCCGCGAGTCTTTTGAGTTTCCTCGATAAATCACTTTAATTTATTGAGACGAAAGCCACGGGATACTTTTGAGTTAAATTACTCAGTGCTATTACGCTCGACTAATGTACTTGTGCAATATTTCTAAGTCGTATTATGAGACAATTCTTTACTGTCAAATTAGTGTAGGGCATAAATAGCATCATCCTGTGTGGTATCCTGCTGAATAGAATAGTACCACCCTCATTTCTTACCGAGGTGTCGTAAAAGGCGACTAAGGTAAGTCTACCCGTCGTGTGATATCCGGCTGGGTAGAATAGACCACCCTCATTTCTTACCGAGGTGTCTTAAAGGCGACTAAGGTAAGTCGACTCACCGTGTGGTATCTAGCTGAGAAGAATAAACCACCCTCATTTCTTACCGAGGTGTCGTAAAAGGCGACTAAGGTAAGTTGACCCGCCGTGTGAAATCCGGTTAAGTAGAACAGTCCACCCTCTTTCTTACCGAGGTGTTGTAAAATACGACTAAGGTAAGGCAGATGGCCGGTCGTAAAATACAACGTGTTTATGACATGTTGTGCCGAAACCACTTAGAGTGCGGTAAGGGCAGGAAGATAAATAGCATCATCATTTTAAATATAAATTTCCACTGTTTACTATTTACTGTTTACTGTACTTCTGCTGCATGTTTGATGTGTTTGAAAATACCCGGGAACAGGTCCTAGATATCACCTTTATTTTCTCTTTTTATATTTTTTATATATATAAAAAAATTACCGAGCACGACGGTTATTCAGATACAATGTAGAAAAGTAAGATCAAAAAGAATGGTTCTACATCATAATCACAATGAATAAATTAACTCTTACTGCTTACAAAGCCACTTATGCAATGAGACCATAGATCATCATAGACAATACGACTGTCATACAAATTACTATGAGCTATTAGTTCATGTTTATTTAAATCCATTTTAGAGTTAACGAGGTTGCAGCTACCGATTTCTTTCAAGTAATATAAGTTAAAAGTGTGAAATCATTTTTAAAAGTCTCTGCCTTCTGAACTGCAATTTATTATGTTCAAGAAAAGTGAACAAGTCAAACTGTCTTACAAGATTACTTACTTTCTTTCTCTTTAAGTTTTATCATTCTTTCTCTTGTAATTTATAAAAATAAATTATTCTACTCAATTTCAATGTCCAATGTTTTATAATTTATAAGAGTATTAGTTTAAAACTGCAGTTCAAAATGTTTTTTTGAAGTACACTTTTAACTATAATAGGTTTAATGCTTGAACAGTAAGTCCTGTAAACTGCTGTCGACAAATTAAATTCAAATTCAAAATATTCTTTATTCAAATAAACTTGTAAAGAATCGTCAACTCTACTGCTGGTAAAAGCTGTTCCTATCGAGAAGTGACAGCTAGAAACTCGGCGGTTGCTCTTTTCAAAAAATTATTATAACTTGTTACATGTAGTCATTACTATCTTGTACAGGGTCGGGCAGTAGTTATATCCACGCATTCTCATCATCTATATAATCAGTATTTTAGGCTTATATCAGGCTTTCTGTATCAGCCTGCTTTTAATAGTTTTTTTAAACTATTGTAATGGGAAAACCTTCATCATCATTATTAGCCCACTTTAGTCCACTGCTGGACATAGGCCTCTCAAGAAGTTTGAGACGATTGTGTATATATCCTCGCATGCACGCTCTAAAAAATTTCCCTTTTCCAATCTCATCGATCGTTATTAGAATCGACGATACGTCGAAAGTCAAACAAATCAACGAAAGCACTTAGCGTAGCGTTCGTGCGGGGGTTCTTTTTTCTGCGCTATAGTCTTTAATTATTTCTTTGGTTTGCTACGAATATTTTATATTTAAGTGGAATAAAATCGTGTTGAAGTAAAACGTAGTCAAAATTAAGTCGCGTCTAAAGCCAGGAAGTGGGATAAATACAGATAGAGTTTGAAATAAATAAATGGGGCACTTACAGACACGGTCTTCCGTCCCCAAAATAAGTAACTTAATACTTATGTTATGGGTGAGAGACAACTGGTGAATATATATACATATGTATATATTTTTTAAAATAGATACTTTAATACAAATATACACCCAGGCTCGAAGAACCATTAAATTGTTTTATAGAAAACTAGCGGCCTGCCCCTGCTTCGCACGGGTATAAAATATATATCCCATGTCAGTCAGTGTAAAAAAAATGATTAAAATTGATCCAGTTGTTTTGATTTATTCATTACTGCCCGTGGCCGTAGCGTTAAATTTGGAGAAAAACAATTTCCTTTCCCTATACCAAGAAGATTTCCTGCTATCTTTGGAATATCTAAATTCATATAGTACATTATTACTTATTTACTTTTATATTTTCCCTATGTATTTTATTTTTACAATTAATTACAGAATGTCTTTAAACAAACTCTTGAAAGAGCGACATCGCTGCTAAAGTCGAAGTGTTATAGGGCGAAGCGCGGCCTCCTCACGGCCTTTTAAATCTGTAATATCTCCGAAAATGTTCACATGCTGTAAACGGCCATATTGATCTATATTAAATCAACTATTTATTTAAGGTACTTAATTGGATAAGGATTAATGCTGTATTGTATAAGAATTGCTTCAAAAATAAGGCATTATTTTTCGTAAAAAGTAAACGACAAAAAATGCTTTAGTGGGTTATCCATAAGCGACAGACATATACCATCGCGGACATTTCTGTAGACCTTTTCAATGTGTACAAATACTTAGTACATTATTTTGATAAATCTCGTAGGGTTTAGCCTGCGTTTGCAATGTAAGCGGAAAAAAATGTAATTATTTACAGAAACCTCAAAAATTACAGTATTTCTCTACTCCGTATTGGATGTTATTATACGTACAAACCTTCCTCTGGAATCACTCTATCTATTAAAAAAAACCGCATCAAAATCTGTTGCGTAGTTTTAAAGTTTTATGCATACATAGGGAAATATGGACTTTGTTTTATAATATGTAGTGATTGTTATTTTCCTCGCTAGAGAGCTCCGTTCATAAATGCGTCCGATCGCTGCTAAATTCAAATGGTTAAAGGGCGAACCGCGTTTTTTTTTCGTATTTGACTGATGCTGTTAGCCCTAACGGCTTTGACAGCGACACCGATAAGACGGGCGAGCGCGGAAGCATCGCCGAGAGGCCAATCCCGACCTCCGACGCGCTATTTATAGACTCGCGGCGCGGCCCCTGCATTTTAAATCAGTAATATCTTCGAAACTGTTTATTTAAATTACATGCTGTAAAGGGTCATATTGATCAATATTAAATAAACAATATATTTAAGGTTCTTAATTGGATAAGGATTAATGCTTTATTGTATAAAAATTGCTTTGAACATAAGGCATCATTTTTCGTAAAAAGTAAATGACAAAAACTGCTATTTTGGGTTATCCATAAGAGATAGATATATACTATCACGGACTTTTCTGTAGACCTTTTCATGGTGTACAAATACTTAGTACATCATTTTGATAAATCTCGTAGGGTTTGCCTGCGTTTGCAATGTAAGCGGAAAAAAATGTCATTATTTACGACATCCTATAGAAACCTCAAAAATTACAGTATTTCTCTACTCCATATTGAATATTATTAGACATGTAAACCTTCCTCTAAAATCACTCTATCTATTAAAAAAAAAACCGCATCAAAATCTGTTGCATAGTTTTAAAGATTGAAGCATACATAGGGATATACGGACATAGGGTCAGACAGAGAATGCGACTTTGTTTTATACTATGTAGTGATATTATTTATTTTTACAATTGATTAGACAATGTCTTTACATACAACATTTATAGCTTTCTTATACACCGTGTGGTATCCGGCTGAATAGAATAGTACCACCCTCATTTCTTACCGAGGTGTCGTAAAAGGCGACTAAGGTAAGTCGACCCGCCGTGTGGTATCCGGCTGTGTAGAATAGACCAACCTCATTTCTTACCGAGGTGTCGTAAAAGGCGACTAAGGTAAGTTGACCCACCGTGTGGTATCCGGTTTAGTAGAATAGACCACCCTCGTTCTTACCGAGGTGTCGTAAAACACGACAGAGGTAAGTTGATGTCAGGCAGGCGGCCGGTCGTGAAAACGCAGCCAAATCATGTGACAGCATCTTTATAACATGTTGTGCCGACCCCACTTAGAGTGGGATAAGGGCAGGAAGATGATGATGATTTATAGCTTTCTTATCATTAGACAATATAAACTTGAAAGAAGGACATTTAGTTGCCCCTCCGGTCGCTGCTAAATTCGAAGTGCTTATAGGTCTAAGCGCGGCCTCCTCGCGGGATTTTAAATCTGTAATATCTCCGAAAATGTTCACTTAAATTACATGCTGTAAACGGCAATATTGATCTATATTAAATCAACAATTTGTTTAAGATACTCAATTGGATTAGGATTAATGCTGTATTGTATAAAAATTGCTTTGAACATACGGCATCATTTTTCGTAAAAAGTAAATGAAAAAAACGGCTATTGTGGGTTATCCATAAGAGATAGATATATACCATCGCGGACTTTTCTGTAGACCTTTTTAAGGTGTACAAATACTTAGTACATCATTTTGATAAATCTCGTAGGGTTTAGCCTGCGTTTGCAATGTAAGCGGAAAAAAATGTAATTATTTACAGAAACCTCAAAAATTACATTATTTCTCTACTTCGTATTGAATGTTATTATCCGTACAAACCTTCCTCTGGAATCACTCTATCTATTAAAAAAAACCGCATCAAAATCGGTTGCGTAGTTTTAAAGTTACATACGTACATACGGAAATATGGACTTTGTTTTATAATATGTAGTGATGTTGGTCCTCGGTGGGAATCGAACCCGCGACCCGTGGAGCTGAAGACAGGATCACTACCCGCTGCGCTAACGGTCCAGTCATTCGAGAAGATCTTCTTCAATAACTTTCATAAACACCTTACACCATAGTTCCTTTGTCCACCAATAATTACATTTAACATTAATAAGAAAAAATGAAACTATTTCACGAACACCATAAAAATGTAAAATATAACTTAATTCCAGCTTAACTCGCTCTAGAAATATATTATACCAACGTAAACCATTGGTCGACTTAAGTTGTTAAAAACGACATAAAATAGAATACATGTTGAAATTTCACCAGAAATAACAATGTCCACCTGCTTAATAAACGCTCTTGCTAAAAGAAACACAAGATTCACATATTAATAAGTAAGTAAATAAATGTATAGTAATTAAATGTAGTTAGAACTTAGCATCTGATAATATTTATAAGTCTAAACCTTTTTATCTAAAACGGATTAAATACACAATTAATAAATTTCAGATATTTTGAATTAAACTCGTACTTCTGAATTCTTAAATAAAATATTGCATTCTTGTTATCTTAACAATTGGAATCAATTCTCTCAACCGTTAACGACTCGAGAAATATCAAAAAGATATCATCGTATTTGTTTTAATTGATACGAGGAATCAATTGGGTTCGTTGAGAGAAGTTGAAATTTAATTAGTATCGTTATCTTGAAGCCGTCCCAGACTAACAAGAACGTATCTACAGTTTCCAGACACTGAAAAAGCTCTATAGGATGTAACAAATGTTGCCTCGCTACAACTTTGCTATGCGATACAATACACTTAATTTTAGCTTATATATTTAAACATTTAAAAAGGGTTTTAGATTGAACGTTTTTTGTTTTCTTTCGATTATGAGGATGAAAAGTGAAAGATAGCTTAAAAAATAAAAATTAAACATAACTTTTCCTAGAAATGTCATAGGTGCTTGCCTGAAGTTTAATATTCGATACTTCACAATATAATTTTGGTTATCACAGTTATTTTATCTCATCATTCTCCTGCCCTTATTCCACTCTAAGTGGGGTGTAAAAAAATATGTGACAACATGTTATAAACATGTTGTCACATATTTTTTTTTACATTCACAACATTTAAAAAGGGTTTTTGATCGAAGTTTCTTTTATGTTTTCTTTTGATTATAGGGATGAAAGTGCAAGATAACTTAAAAATATAAATTAAAACATAACTTTTTATAGAAATTTAAGTTTAGACCTTCACATACCTTTTGGCTATCACACCTATTTTATCTCCCGAAATTCATTTTATTAATAAATTCCATATCAAAATTAAGCACAGCATATTGCTCTTTTACAATATACATTGACGTCATTTATTGTAGTCAAACGTTTATTATTATTGCAAGAGACTGCATAAGACGGTAACAAGTTTGAGAAATATCTTCGCCTACAAACAACCCTAATACAATGTTCACATAGCATAAGGTACTCGATAAACTACGGTCAATAGGCAAAACGGTATATCTCTAATATATAAAAAGAAAAGAATGTTCATTTTTATATAGAAAAAGGATGTTCGTTTTTATTACGACACGATATTTTCTGATATGATAATTTGATGATTTATGAAAAATATAGAAAAATTAAATCTTTTTAGGCCTTCAATTTTCTTTAGAATTCGTCAAAACAATGCGTTTCTTATTTTAAATTACTCTTTTTTTTACGTGTGATAAAGTGTATTTAAAACTTTAAAGTACTTATTTCATTGGACTGTGTATGTTGTTTTATTTTATAGCTCTATAAAATAATCTATACTAATATTATAAAGAGGAAAAATTTGTATATATGCTTTTAATGTTTTCACACAAAAACGACTGGACCGAATTCAAAAATTCTTTCACCATCGGAAAGACCGAAGGAAATTGACCAAACTAGGCTATATTAAATTTGTGTAAGAAATTATAACGTCCGACTTAGTAGAATTTCCACTGCCATGACATCGGTATTTACGTGGGTGTAACCGCGGGATATTACTAGTAACACATAATTGTTGAAATTTCAAAAATGTTACTGAATGACAAATTATTGAAGAATAATTTCACGACTTCATTTGGAAATTAAGTGGTCTTTATCATTGTCTATTATATAACAAAAACATACCTTATATAACCAAACCATACTTATTACTTTAATAAGATATTTTAGATAAGAAAATTTTCAAATTCTGTCTTGCTACACTTTTGCTATACAGAGGAAGGCATTATGGGGGTGAGTTAGCACGACTCCCTAATGAAATGAAGACGTTGCAAGTTTACATGCCCTGTTCAAGACGGAATTCACGGGTGGCTTTTGGCTAATTTAACATTGCAAGTGCTTAGGGAAAACAATTATTATAAATATAAAGTAATTACAGTACACTTCTTAGAAAACGGTATGTTGTTATTTGTAATCTCATTTAAAATGTTGCCTTATAACAAAATATACGCCGCGTGGTATCCGGCTGAATAGAATAGTACCACCCTCATTTCTTACCGAGGTGTCGTAAAAAACGACTAAGGTATGTCGACCCGCCGTGTGGTATCCAGCTGAGTGGAATAGACCACCCTCATTTCTTATCGAGGTGTCGTAAAAAGGGACTAAGGTAAGTTAATAGTAACACTTAATAGAATTAACTTCGCCAAATTGAAAAAAGCACAAATAAAGAAAATAATGTTTTGATTTCACGTAAATGTGCAAAGAAAGAATTAAGAAAAACCGTAACTAAACTAGGAAAACTAAGCCTTAATTACCATTTTAGGGCTCATAACTAAAATAACTGTCCATTTAAAAGTTTGAGTAGTCCAGTAGTAATAAAAAAACTAGGCGCCAAATTTGAAGATACGTACGAATAAACTTGACTGGCCCGTTGGCGCAGTGGGTAGTGACCCTGCCTTCAGCTCGGGCTCACGGACTCGATTCCCGCCAAGGGCCAATATTTTTTGTAGATGAGTTTGTTGATCTTGAAGTCTGGGTGTATTTATAATTAAGTATGTATTCAAAAATTATATTAGTATATATTCGCCAGTTGTCGTAACACTAGTATTAAGTTACTTACTTTGGGAACCGACGACCGCGTGTGTAAGTGTCCCATAAAAAAAAACTGCTGAACTTAGCAACTGTTTTGGTACCGACGTATAGCCAAGTATGCGTGTAGCCAAGTGAAAAAAAAGAAGCAAGGTATTATACCTCCCAGAAAATCTGCATCGATATACGAATGAATGCGTCATTTGCACGAAGATAACTCTAAAGGATGTGTCTAGTGTCGTATATCCTCGTAAAATAACCCAGGAGCAATAAACGCGCTCCTTAAGAGACTATTCACAACTAACCCGTCTTCTTGCTGTAGGATTAAACTTTTGATGCTAGCAGGTGTTTTGTTTTAACGGCCATAGATTATGTATTTAATGTTGTGTACATCTACACTAATGTATTTAATGTTGTGTTACACAAAAACAAAAACTTATTGATTTGTTTTTACGCGTCCTTCGCAATGTATTTTACTTCTGAAACTTCGCAAAGGCTTTCGCCTTTGGTAAATTAGCAAAATGCCTAAAATACAATAATAAGCCCTAAAATATGATATATATAATAATGAACGTGAATTCTAGATATAGTTTTGTTGAAAGATTCCATACAATTTTTTTTACACCAGGGCTAATATATTAAAGGACATCTCCAGCTGCATTTATCGCAAAATAAGGATATTTAATGTTCAAGTTATTTTATTTGTATTAAAAGAGTTTTGTCAATATGAAAACGAGATTGGTCCAATTGTTAACATTTGGCTCTACCTCTTTTTCATACAGGAATAGAAAAAAAATAAACGAAGAGTAGAAAGTTGCTAAACCCGAAGCTACGAGAATTATTATCAAATATGAGAGTAATACTGCTAATTAGGGCACGGCTTTGTTCTTATTTTTAAGGTTCGTATTTTCCATATTATAATAAATTAGAACCAATTTTGCTTCGAAACAATTTTACGAATTCTTTTACGCATAATATCTGCGCTACAAATAATAAATATTTATGAAGAAAAGATAAACGTAATAAGGTTTATAAAACGCTAAACTCATAATAAAATTAATAAATCATCCGGTGTATTTCATGAATCAAATATCAAAGGAAAATGTTTGCGCGCAAAAACGAATTTCTAAGCAAATGAAATTACGGTGTACCCTCAACAATACGAGAGGCAAATTATGCGTTTGAACCTTAAGCCCTGTGCAGTTACTGAAGTAGGATTTTATATGCATGTAAATTGAGGTAAGCTTTTGTAATTTAGCACAACAGTTGCGAACTAATTGCGAGTGTTGGAGTATTCAGATATAAATTATGTAAAAATACAGCAAACAGCAAATACAAAAAAAGGAAGGCTTTATAAGAAGCTATAGAAATTAACTTAATATTGTATATACATAGAGTTGCTATTCTATATTCTCATTTCTCATTTCTTACCGAGGTGTTGTGAAAGGCGACCAAGGTAAGTTGACAATCGTGAGGTAAGTCGGTTGAGTAGAGACCGCCCTAATTTATCTGGGCTGGACTGCCTTTCAACTCTTAAAAAAAAGATCATATATACTCCTTCTGCCCTAAAGCCGCATATCACACGGCTAGTTAAAGTTATTTTCAAATTTACCTCAATAAAAAGAATATACTATATTACTATATAACTGGCAAAATACTATGGGGCAATATCGCTATTCACATCAGTGACAACAAAGCGCTAACATTGTCGGGAAATCCAACAAATACTTCGGAAATTTACAGTGGATAGGAACTGTTCTGTATTGTGGAAACCGGTCACGTGGAGCCGTTCAGTTATTCTTGCACCGGCTCCCGGTCTCGGTTGATATGGTTTATAGGTACTCCACTCACTGAAAATGGTGTATAAAATTCGAGGATTTATCACCTACTAGTTATCTATACTCTATACTTATTAGAAAACAAAGTTCAATTCAAATTCAAATTCAAAATATTATTAATCAACTAAATTTGTTTACAAGTATAAAATATGTATATTTTTATTATTAAAAAGGTTATGATTCGTTAATCCTACTGGTTCGAAAAGCTGTTCCTACCGAGAAGGCCAGCAAGAAACTCGGTTGCTCTTTTTAAAATATAATTATTTTATAATTCTTATTAGTAGTTACATTTAATCATTACTGTCTTGTACAGGAGAGTATCTAAATAATCCTCAAAAGTATAGTAGGCTTTCTATATCAGATCTTTCTGTCAGACTATCTGTATCAAAAGCTGTCTATCGGTATCTGATCGATTTTCTCCAAATGTACGGTATTTATTAAAAAATACGAAAAGATAAAGGTGCAATTCTTGAGAAAGGTTTCAGTTAATAGCACATTACGATTTTATGTAAATTGAATAAACAATATCGCGGGAAAAACTCTGTGACAGATTTACAGTCGGTTGAAGCCGCGAGCATAGCGAGTTTATCAAATAAAATAGTATGGAAGTACCCACACCTTCAATACATGTATGTTACGCTATGAGGCAACATGCATTCTTCCGACGATGCCGGGACCACCCACGTTTCGCGGAATGCAGGTGTTTCCCGTAAGACCGTGAGATATTGGATTGTGCAACGCTCGCTTCGCCGTCTCCGACCCATTCCGATGAACAATGCCCCGCACTCTTTATCCTCACATCGGTGAAGTGACACCTATCTTAAATTAGTCTAAGTCTTTGTAATTTTTAATTAATATTTTAAAAATAAAATTATTTTAATTTGATTTCGGTTTTTTTTTGGAAGTTCGCTCGCCGCCGTACGTATTTGGCGCAGTCGGTAGGATGTTCGCGGTCGGTTTCGCCTAAAAATCGTGTTTAGAAAAGCCGCCCGTGTGGCTCTCTAGCCGCGCTAGAACATCCGAATCTACACGTCGTGCTGCAGCGAACTTATCAAGGCATCGATAGCTCCAAGTGGCCGAAATGTTTATGTAAGTACATTAGACTCTTTCTAGTGGTTGCTTATTCCTAGCCCGTACTAACGTTTTATTAAATTAATTTTATTTTACTCTCCAAAATTTTTCATCCAAGAAAATTGAAGACTCTTAGGTTAGTTAGCAGTAGAAATAAAGTAATAGATAGCAGTAGAAATTTTAATTTAGGTAGTATAGACGAAGTGTTAGTTATTCCAAAAATGGCAGATTTAGATACTATTTTTAAAGCTCTCCGTTTGGTTCCTGAATTCGATGGAAACGCAAACGTATTGACTAGATTTATTAGTTTGTGCGACCAGCTTGTCGAAAATTTTAGCCAACAGGATAGCACAGAACTAAATAGGATAGCTCTTATAAACGGTATTTTAAATAAAGTAACAGGACCCGCTGCTCGCTTAATTAATAGCAACGGGATACCTAATGACTGGTTGGGTATTCGAAGTGCCCTTATTAATAATTTCGCTGACCAAAGGGACGAGACAGCTCTCTACAACGATCTAGCCATATTAACACAAGGTTCTAGTACTCCCCAAGAGTATTACGAACGCTGTCAAAATCTTTTTAGCACCTTAATGACATACGTTACTCTACATGACACTATACAAACGACAATAAACGCAAAAAGAGACTTATATAAAAAATTAACCTTACAAGCTTACGTGCGAGGACTAAAAGATCCCTTTGGATCCCGTATTCGTTGCATGCGACCCGAAACGATAGAAAAAGCCTTAGAGTACGTGCACCAGGAAATTAATATTATATACCTGCAAAACAGAAACGAACGTATTCCTGATAGAAAACCACAGGCTTTACCATTATTTGACCAGCAAAATTTTACTCCTAAATTTCGACCTGCAAACGCTTTTATACCCAGACCCATGCACAATATTCCAGGCCCTTCACGGTTCCAATTCCCACCTTCGCCACAACAATGGCGGCCCAATCAATATCCCATTCAAGGTCCAACGCGCACGCAGCAAATATTCAGAGCAGCCCCACCAAATTACAACCCTCAAAGCAATCTCTTTAAACTTCCCCATCGACCTAATTTCCAGCAAAACTCTCACCCCCGTCCTATGAGTGGTGTCAGCCACTTTGTTACAAAACCTCTACCCCCTACACAAGTAATAGCGGGTCATGATTGGCGAAAATATGGTAATCCACCCCCGAATAACTATTTTAAAAGTAGAGAGATTAATTTGAACACATGTGACGAAATGCAAAGTTACGACCCTTATTATGAATATTATTCTAATACTGACCAAAACGACATTTATTACGACACTGACTGTTACAACTATTACTCCCCTTATGACTATGAAAGGACGACAGTCGAACCACAAGAGTTTAGTACAGAATACCAAGGTGAATATCAGGTTACTGAAAGCGGCAACGAAGGTTCTGACTCAAAAGTCACTGAGCAGGATTTTTGCCAGGCCCCGAGATCCGACAGGTCAAAATAGAAGTAAATTTACAGACTCAGAGACAACTTCCGTACATACAAATATCGTCACCACCTCTTAAACTTTTAATAGATACCGGTGCGAACCAATCGTTTTTGAGTCCTGTCGTTGTACAAAAATATTTTAATAAATTTCCATTAAATTACGACCCATTTGAAGTATGTAACGTTCATGCTGTAATCAGAGAAAATTATTCGATTACGATACCACACTTCGACGAATTTAATGACTCTACTGACGTGACTTTCTTTATATACAAATTCCATGACTATTTTGATGGTCTTATTGGAACAGATCTGTTAGATAAATGGGAAGCTACAATAGACTATAAAAATAAATTCTTTTAACTAAAAATGCGTCTAATGAAATTGAAGTGTATGATTCTCGTAATGTCAACCTATACGAAAATATCATCCCAGCATCATCGTCTAAATTATTAAAAATCCCCATTAACTTTCATGATGGAGAGGCATTCATAGAAGAGCAAACCATTTCGAATTGCATTATAAGTGACTGTTTAACCACTATACAAAACAATAGAGGTTTAGTTGAAGTGCGGAATCCCAGCCGCAATGATGTTATATTTTCTATGGATCGTGCGGTCTCCGCCTCAGTGCATAATATGGAGTGTACCCCCATAGAGCAGCAGCCGCAAAGAGTGCGAGAAGTACTCTCACGTCTACGTACTGACCACCTGAATGTAGAAGAACGTTTAAATTTAGAAACTCTCTGTTCTCGGTATGCAGATGTGTTTTATATAGATGGTGAACAACTTACCTTTAATAACAAAATTAAACATTCTATTAAAACTACAGACGAAGCTCCTGTTTATACAAAAAGCTACAGGTATCCTTATATCCACAGGGAAGAAGTTCAGGAACAGATTAGCAAAATGTTAGAGCAGGGTATTATTAGGCCATCGAATTCCGCATGGAGTTCACCGATATGGGTAGTAGCGAAAAAATCTGATGCATCCGGAAAGAAAAAATGGCGAATAGTTGTTGATTATAGGAAATTGAATGAAAAGACTATAGATGATAAATATCCTATACCAAATATCGCGGACGTTTTAGATAAACTAGGGAACTGTCAATATTTTACGACCCTTGACCTAGCTAGCGGATTTTATCAAGTCGAAATGAACCCCCAAGATATTCCAAAAACAGCTTTTAATGTAGAACATGGTCATTTCGAATTTTTGAGAATGCCAATGGGTTTAAAGAACAGTCCCTCGACTTTCCAAAGGGTGATGGATAACGTTTTGAGAGAACTACAAAATACTATTTGCTTAGTTTACCTAGATGACATTATTGTTTTTAGCACATCCCTTCAGGAACATATTATTAATCTAGAAAAGGTCTTTAAAAAGCTCCGTGAATCTAACTTTAAAATACAAATGGATAAATCAGAATTTTTAAAATTAGAAACAGCGTATTTAGGACACATAATTAGTAAAGATGGTATAAAACCGAATCCGGATAAAGTATCAGCTATTTTAAATTACCCTATACCTAAAACCCCCACAGAAATAAAAAGGTTCTTAGGATTACTTGGTTATTATAGGAAATTCATCCCCGATTTTGCCAAAATAACAAAACCAATGACGCAATGTTTGAAAAAAGGATGTAAAATCGACTTAAATAATAATTATATAGAATGTTTTGAAAAATGTAAGACTTTACTAATTAATGACCCAATCTTACAATATCCAGATTTTTCAAAAGAATTCGTCCTTACCACTGACGCCTCAAATATAGCTATAGCCGCAGTACTTTCACAAGGCCCAATCGGTTCTGATAAACCAATAGCTTATGCATCGCGTACTCTCAATACAAGCGAAATTAATTACAGTACCATTGAAAAAGAATTGTTAGCTATTGTTTGGGCTACTAAATATTTTAGGCCGTATCTCTTCGGAAGGAAATTTAAAATAGTAACAGATCATCGTCCTCTGCAATGGGTAATGAATATCAAAGAGCCCAACTCGCGTTTAACTCGTTGGAGGCTACGTCTCAGCGAATACGATTTTAGTGTAATATATAAGCAGGGAAAGAATAACACGAATGCCGATGCGTTATCGCGCATAGAGATTCATAATGAGGAGTCGAGTTCTATAATAGTCAATACCTCGGAAGCTCCACGTTCACGTTCTGATTCAAGAACGGATACAGCTCACAGTGATACTGAAAATCCTATTTTAGAAGTGCCCATTTCCGATGATCCTTTGAACAAATTTATAAAACAAATTTATTTTAAAGTAGTTGGAGACATAAAAAGTAAACCTAGCGTAACGAAACCATTTGAATCCCATACTCGGACTTGCGTACAAATTTCAAAATCAAATTTAGAAAAAGATGTAATTGACGCTATAAAAGAATATGTTAATCCAAAAGTTAAGACCGGAATTTTAATTGACCCCCCATTAGAAATGTATAATATTATACCAGTTATTCAAAATAATTTTAGGAACTCAGCTATGAATCTAGTTCTTACAAAAAATGAATTAGAAAATGTTAAGGATTATTTTAAACAGCAAGAAATTATTAAATGTTACCATGAAGGAAAAACTAATCATAGGGGTATTAATGAGTGTTATCTATCCTTAACACGGAAATATTACTGGCCTAAAATGAAAGAGTCAGTAACTAAATATATTAACGAATGTAATATATGCGGTCAGGCTAAGTACGATCGTAATCCGGTTAGACCAAGATTTCAAATCGTACCCCCTCCTACGAAACCTTTTGAGCTAATACATATAGATATATTAAGTGTTGAGACTCACAAGTATCTTACAATTATCGATGCCTTCTCGAAATATGCTCAGGCGTATTTTCTAAGGGATGCTACCGCTGTTAGTGTCATACAAGCGTTATTAAATTTCTTTACTCACCACGGAATCCCTCTTAAAATAACTAGCGATAATGGCCCTGAATTTACAAATCAGTTATTTTTAGAATTTAATAGATTACATAAAATTCAACATCATAGAATTTGTCCTAATACTCCTAACGAAAATGGTATGATAGAAAGGTTCCATTCTACGTTACTAGAACACTTACGTATTCTTAAAATAGAAAACCGAGGCGAATCAGTTATCAACCTTATGGTATATGCTGTGCTGGCCTATAATAGCTCAATTCATAGTTTTACGAACTGTAGGCCATTGGATATTATAACTGGACATTTTGATCCCCGCGATCCAGTAGACATGAATTTATCAGAACAGCTGTTACAGTTATATATTCAAAACCACCGAAAACAAATGTTAAAAGTATATGAAATAATTAACGAGACGTCCCTTCATCGACGCACTGAACTTACTGAAAATCGTAATAAAGATCGTGAGCCCGATATTAACTACACACCCGATCAGCCTATATTTATATCTAACCCTCTACGACACAGACAAAAACTAGCCCCACGCTTTACTCGAGACACGGTGTTAGCAGACTTACCTGTACATATTTACACCAAAAAGAAAAAAGGCCCTGTCCCTAAATCACGTCTTAAACGGGTACCTAATAGTGCTCGTTTGTTACAGGAGACTGAAATTACTGAAAATACTACTGACACTGACCCTGGTCCGAGCAGACGAAATAATACTTGACAGCCTAGCAAATGGCCCTGGTGTCTTACCTTTTAACCTGGGAGATACTAAAGTTATTTCTCACTACCATTCCTTTATTCAAATTATAAATCTTGACATTATTCGTAACAAACTAGAACTGGTTAAAGGACAGATGTGTGACCTGATGCCCCATTTCAGTAATAAGACCCTATATATATACAAGCCTCATATTAACTATCTTGGTACTAAACTTGAATCAATATCGGAAGAATTAGAAACTTTCGAGCATAGACGTGTTAAGAGAGGTCTCATCGATGGTCTCGGTTCCGTCATAAAAAGCATTTCCGGAAACCTAGATTACAGCGATGCGTTGAAATATGATAGCGCATTAGCAAATTTAAAAGAAAATCAGAATAGTTTGGCAACTGAAATAAATCATCAAATTAGTTTAAGCAAGCAATGGGTTTCACAAAGTTTTAATATTACTGATTTAATAATAAAGAACCAAAATGAAATAAGGAATTTAATAAATTCTATTTTAACAAATGAGACGAGCATTATTGAATACTCCCACTTAGCTCAACTATTTCTAATACTAGGAGATAACATAGATAGTTTATCCTTAGAGCTTTCAAAGTTACTAAATTATTTGGCATTTATTAAAGCTAAAAGCACACATCATTCGGTATTCAATTTTAGTGCCTTTAAAGAGATTTTATATAAGTTAGAAATATTATATAATAAGAAACAAATATTGAATTTGAATTTTAGAGAATATTTAGATATAATAAGATTAGGATATTATTATAAGGACAATAGTATAGTTTTAATTTTAAAGTTTCCTATTGTTTATGACACTAATTTCCTCCTTTATAAATTATCCTTAGCACCTAATCGTTACAATAGGATCCTGGCCTTAACCTATCCCTACATAGCAATTCACGAAAAAGAACTTTTGTACATAGCGACAGAATGTCCGAAGTTCAGTCTAGGCCACCTATGCGAAGACAATTTAAGCCGTCGCTTTGGAGAACAATCGTCGTGCATCAGAACCCTCATACTTCGGCAACAGATCGAAGACTCCTGCCAGTTCACCTCAGTTATTCTTTCTTCCGATGCCATGGAACAGTTAGATGATCAACATTACATCGTGAGCTTTCCTAACTTAACGAAAGTCCATTTAACCTGTGCCCAAGAAGAATACAGAATGTTGCAAGGAAGTTATCTGTCTATAATACCCAGAGGCTGCACGCTACAAACTTCGTCGTTCACTATCCATAATTATGAAAATGAAATTAGAGGACAAATATTAAAAATTATTGATGTAACTGAAATTGACATTGAAATATCACACAAGATACCTGGAAAATCGATAAAGCTTAACAACATTGATCTGCGTAATCTGCATTTCAGTACCTCTGAAATTACTGTTCAGGAACCCATATCGCTAAAAACTTCAGATAAAGTAACCCTCTATCATACTACAATACCAGTATATGTGTTACTAAGTATAACATTCATGCTAATGGGTTATATAGTTTTTCGTCAGCGCCTACTGAATAGATGTCAATCTATTACTAATAAAAAATCAGATGAAGATGTCGAAAAGGAAAATAAGTCTAGCTGTACAAGAGATAGGCGCAGCCCCATAGAAACACCTTCGCTATCAGCATTATTTGCAACAAAGGTTTCGAAATAGATGCTGATCTTCGGGAGGGAGATGTTACGCTATGAGGCAACATGCATTCTTCCGACGATGCCGGGACCACCCACGTTTCGCGGAATGCAGGTGTTTCCCGTAAGACCGTGAGATATTGGATTGTGCAACGCTCGCTTCGCCGTCTCCGACCCATTCCGATGAACAATGCCCCGCACTCTTTATCCTCACATCGGTGAAGTGACACCTATCTTAAATTAGTCTAAGTCTTTGTAATTTTTAATTAATATTTTAAAAATAAAATTATTTTAATTTGATTTCGGTTTTTTTTTTGGAAGTTCGCTCGCCGCCGTACGTATTTTGTATATAAACTAAGCCAAACATTATAACATTATAGTTTATGGTAATAAGCATAAATCAATTACATGTACATTTTCCGAAAAATTTTCTTCTAGCGATTTAAGCGATAAATCGCAAAAATTCAATTCATCAATATCACTTTGTGTGCTGCCGTCCTTACGTAGTCGACTGGCAAGTAGATATAAATGTCCCAGACGTCTTGGAAGGCATTAGTAGTCAGGGACTATGTTATTCCGTCACGGCTGAGCCAAAGTCTCCGCTATTGTTTGGAAGAATTTGCCAGCGGCGAAAGTATATTAACTGCGTGGCCAGACTCTTTGGAGACCTATGAAAGGATTTTAGCGTCACGCGTTTTTGTGATCTTGATTTCTTTTCTGGGAAAACGGCCAGGCGCTGTCAAGCATTGTTGAAACTTTCTGTAAGGAGAATATAATCCCTAGGGTCAAAGCGAACTTTAATTTAACGTAGTGAAAGCAATTTAGTATGGTCTGTTTGTTTTGTTTCATTCCTATTGCTCGTGAGCAACATGTACAAGTTAAGTTATCTTTTGAGTTGAATTACCTTAATTATTTGAGTAATAAATTAATGGAGGACGAATTAATAGAGTTAAATTTTAATCTATAATTAATTATTATATAGATATTATAATTATGCAATTTTATAAATTAATTATGCAATTATATTTTGCTATTATTAATATTATTAATATAGAAGTTAAATTTCGAAATTTAACTAATCGATTGAACGAACTATTCATTTGAAAATATTACCGTAACCAGTGAAAAATATTCCACAACAATAAAAAATAATTCATTCATAGTTATTTATTTCCGTATTTGAAATTCTACTAAAACCTATTAATTACGTACACAATTGTACCAAAGAAAACAATTCATTCAATAATAAACCCTGGAATTTGCTTCGCAAAGAATACAAGAAGTGTGCAATTAAGGTAAAGTTTTACCACGCGTCTTTCCCAGTGTCTATTACTATAAATATTGGCATTTATGTCCTGTAATTGACGGGCATGATACGGTCAATGTGACACACGACACCCTCCTTTATGCCCCCAGTGAAATCAAATAAAAACATTACAACAGAAATGTACTCACGTATCTTGATGGAGAGGGATTACATCTATTTGCGACATCATACTAGAAATGTATCGCAGTTAACGTAGTGTATTCAGATAGTGTAGAAGAACCAGAATTTGGACATAATTCAAATGACGCAATTTATGTGGTGACGTCAGGAACACATAATTTAAATTATAAATAGATGTAGTGCTCTGGTGATGAGGATGGAAATCCCACTAAGAAAGGTAGAGTAATTGTAGACTTGAACTTTCAAGCGTCACATGATGATAATGATTGCGTTGATTATGATATTTTTTCGTAGCACTGAATTTCACGTAGCTTATTCAGTCAGCGTAGCTTATTCGAGAAACGGGCGATGGCGAAATGAAAATATCTAGGGTCAAGCCCTACCTACCTTATTATTTTTCTCATTTTTTTGCAGTTTCTTTCTTTTTATTTTGTAAAAAATTAACGAGCAAGGCTCGGTCAATCACGCACTTATTATAAAGAGAGTTCACTATAATTGTCGTCTGAATTTGGGAATGACATCAACTTATTTTATTTATCCATTTAGAAATTCTTGCGATTTCATTTAAAGATAAATAAATTGGATCGGATAAATTGTCCATCAAATCTATTTTACGGTATGTTATGATCAATGAAATTAAAGTGCACGTAGTCTTGCAGCTGAGCACAATAATACTCCCCACTATTACATGAGACATCAAAGAGTTTGTGGGGTGATGGATTAGGCTCGTATCAAGCCACGCGCCAGATAACAGAGAGATATCTCATGTAATACTAAACGATTGTTTAGCCCGGGGGACGGGTTTTGTATACTTTATTACGTGGTCGCAGATCTATATTCAGCGATTAAAGGGTTCTTCAAAAGAGAAAATTTATCAAATAGTAAATTGAATCAAAATATCCTTTCATGACCATACCAATACTCTAAATCTGCCTGTCTTATTTAATTTATAGAACTGGGTGTTATTTTGCAGAGATCTAAAATACAAAAGTATTATCCGCGATAAAGTAAATAGAAAATATATATAATGCTGGATGTAGTGTGGACTCCGTTTTCATACCCGATACATGCAGGATTCATCGGATTCGAATACAATCACAAACCTAAGCCACCGCAGCCACAATACACAAACACTATATAAGTTCACCATAATTCAACAATCGTTTCGCCCCGGAACCGAAGCATTATTAGAAGATAGATACCAAGACAAAGCCCCAAAGCGAAGCATCACCCAAGCAAGCATAGTTAAATAGTAATTGGTCCAACCCCCAACCATTAATTTTGCCTCCGAACACTTGTAACAGGCTTGAACTAGAAATATTAATTATCTGATTGTTAATGAGGGGGGCCATTTTTATTTTTAATTATCTCAAGTTATTCTCAAATGTTTAGGTGGAGTTTTATGTCACAGGTGTGCAGAATTTCGAAGCAATGTCTGTGTGTCTTTCTGGCCATCTGTTTCGATTTTACGGCTAATCCCGTGGAGCAATTATTCAATGCAGACTTATTCAAAGTGATTTTGCCCTTTCAAAGAATAAAGTCACATTTCATGTGCTTGTACATGGAACATGTAACTTTATTCTTTAGATAGGGTGTTTTATGTCCAGATAGAGAAGCTTTACCTCTTCTGTATATCAACTTTGTAGTTTGAATTAAGCTATGTCACTTTTATTTTTTGATATAAACTTATACCAACATTCTTCGAACATAGGTTTTTCCGTTACCAAGTAATTCCTTCTTCTGCATTCTTTTTAGCGCATGCGATCATCACGTTTTCAATAACTCCTTGGACACTTTCGAAATATCGATACGTTAATAGGTCCTTGATTTGTTATCTAAAATATTTATTGTTCCGACATATTCCCTCCGGATTTGTAAATCTAAGGTTCCTTATGAGGATTATTTAATATTCTTTCAAATTTTTGCCTGCGAAAATTCTTATAATAGATTTTTTACAGTGTGAATTTACTAAAATAAAAATTAACAGAAAATATGAATAACTTATTTAGAGTAACTCGATCATATTTAGACGTAATCAATGCATACGGATATTGGATGTATGAGAGAAATTAATTCAATTTTTTGGGGGAAATCATTTGGTTCGAAGGAAGGGGAGAGTTTTATCATATTACAGATTGCGTCTCTGCTCCCTCAGCAACATTAATAGCATTCTAGATTACAAATTATAATTACAGAGATTAAAATGCCCGTGTCAACGATTTCACCGTTTTGATATCACAGCTTTTATTAACATTTTAGATATCAAATGAAACTAAATATTTAAAAAAAATTATATTTTAATTATATTTAAAATTATATTATTAATTATATAGAAGTTTGAAAAGGCGTTATTATTCGCAATTAGGGAGAGCAAAGTTCCCTAATTAGGATCACGAAACCGCCAAGTAACTTTGTAAATGTTTGAACGGATCAGTATAACTCCAATAAAAAGCAAAAGTGATAATTAAAACTAATTAAAGTTCAAAATTGCCTAAGTTATAATTAATCTTAACGTTTTTATAATTATGTTTATGTTATTATAAATAATTACGTGTGAATTAAAAAGGAAAGTAACAGCCTGTTAGTATACTAATGCTGGGCAAAGACCTTCTTCTTGGAGAGAAGGGTTGAACCTAACACCTACGACGATGCTGCAACATTTTCTTCCTTTATGAAGTCCCCATTGAGCGCCTTAGATTCTAATATCCACTAATATCCATTGGTTTTCAAAACTTTCTATTCTTCCCATGCGATTCCTGCTCGATTCGAACTCTATTAGCATTTTAGATTCAATCGGAATTTTCTTGTGTAATCGCATAAAATATTATGCTTGTTTCCCATTAAGTAAAGAACAAAATAATAAACTATATGAAGGAGGTCAACATATTGTAGTTGAAATTTGGGAATCCTTGAATAAATACGTGCATATTTGTGAAGAACACTTTCGTTTTATAGGACAGCAATTTATTAAGGGTAAACGTTTTTTCAATACAATAAATGGGTAAAAGAAATTTCCCTGCCACCGCCGCTGACTGATGAGTTTTCTTTGTATAACATATTAGTTTGAGAATGACGAAGACTTTTTTGTTTGAAATTATGGGATTTTAGTGATTTACCAAAAAAAATATTTGCTTCGACTGTTATATTGATCTAATTAGTATGCAAAAAAAATTATTTTTTCAGATTGTAATATGTAGAAATTAGTAGAAACAAAGTTTCCAGAATTCCATACTTTTGAACTACTTATGGACAGTGGCTTTCATCTATATCCCTCATCTATATCACCTTATTCCTAATCTGAAAAATGATCAAATTCTGAAAAATCTGTTTATGATGGTTATAATTACAAACACACTTTTATATTTGTCTTTGTTTTTCTATTTCAATTACTAGAGGTTTCTAGGATGCTACAAGGTTTCATGTGGACAGCCTATTAAATTTTGCGCTTCTTGCTCCTTCTTTGCTCGCCTTTTTTGCCATACCTTACCATCATCCTCCTGCCCTTATTCCACTCTTAGTGGGGTCGGCACCTCGGGCAGAGACCGGCCGCCTGCCTGTGGTGAAATTACCTTAGTCGTATATTACGATACCTTGGTAAAAAAGAGGGTGGTCTATTCTACTTAACCGGATACCAAACGACGAGTCAACTTACCTTGGTTGCTTTATACGATACGTCGATAAAAAGTGGTTGGTCTATTCTATTTAGCCGGATACCACACGGTGGGTTTTGCCATACCTTACCATACCTCCTTAAAATTAACCACCAAAATAAAGAAAAAAATTCATTACCTCAGTTTCACATAAGACCCTAAATCAAAATAAACACTTTAGAAGCTTGTCAGAAAATGGGTATAAACAAACGAACTCGCATCAATCACGACTCGTAGGCAGCATTTTAATGAGATTATTTCCTAATACTGAAGGACAATTTCCCGACTAACTATATTAATCATAGCTTGATGAATCGACTACGTTGTAGGGGATTACAAGCTCTAAAGGATGGAACAGGTAAGAAACCATTTAAATATTTTGATTATTTAATTTAAAATTCCTAACTTATGAAGCTCTTATAATTCACGTTGCTGCTGTTTGCCCGGTTCACATTATACCAGTTGACCATTCCAGTCCAGCGCTGATATGCTACTAGAATAATGTGAACCTGCACTGGTATGTACCAATCCAGTGATCAATCCAGTCCAGTCGACTGGATTGGCGTTCTATTTTTCATTCCAGCTCACCCATTTCAGTGGCACTGGAATAGTGTGGACGGCCAATCCACCACCACGCTAAACAGTGAACACGTATTGTTTTATTTGTGGAATTCTATTGGTACAGATGCAACAGCTTTTAATTACTGGAAACGATATAATCCAGTCCAGCGCTGGACTGGATTGACTCGCTGGATTATTAGACTGGAATAATGTGAACGGGGCAGTACACGAATTTGTAAGATATGAGTCTTTATATACTCTATAAAACTATGGGCCTCATAAAAAGGATCATAGTCGCTCAGCGGGAGATGAAACGCGCTGTGCTCGGAGTATACTACGTGATCAAATCAAAAATGACGAGATCCGGAGAAAAACCTGATTCACTGATATGGCTCAGCATGGCGATGGGCGTTAGGGTCTCAAGGTGTCGCAATGGGGTCCCCACTGCGGATAACGCAGTAACGGCAAACCCCCTACGAGATCGACTGACGGTCTCAAAAAGGTTGCGGGTAGCCGCTGGATTCAAGCGGCACAAAATCGTGTGATAACCCTTAATTCATTCCATAGTTCGTAGCGTGATGATAATAAAATTAAAATAGATGTTGCAATGTAAGTACCTCAATTAAGCTTAATTTTGAATTAGGTCACTTTAATACTATGCGTGCGAAATACTGATGGACTATACTTACTTACTAATCCGTATGTGACGTGGAATTTTAGAGACACGTCTTGGACGTTTTTAGTACATCTGACAAATTAAAGTCCCAAATCTTAAGTGTCATAGTTCAACTGGCTACAGTTCTGCTGCTTTAAGAGAAGTGATTATGTTTACATCGGCTTTAGACTTTAGCCGGTTGAATTTAAATATAACCACTTAACCAAGAATTAAAATTAGAAGACTTAAAGAATTTTAAAATTAAATTCAACAAATTAAATTATCTGCCGTAGCACAAAAATGCCGATCACAAATTCCCTTGATGCAAATTACTACAAAATGTTGTATTTAATTAATACGATCTTTTAAACAATCTTTCTCTTCATCGATATAAACCGAGTTTATCGTTTCACCTTCAGCCGATAATTTTTAACTAAACTTGGCAAGGTGAGGGCATACGCCTAAGCAAGATTAACAACCCAAGGCACTGGGGGAAGTAATTACAAGCATTATTGGCAATCGATGGGGATCTTAGCAGATTTAGTACTCTAACTTACGAGGGATTTCAAAAACCAGCCATTTTCAAAGACTCTCGAAGATATACACTTATCGTTCCCTCAAAGGTCTATTTAAAGTGGCGGGATATGGAATAAGTTAGAACATTAACTAAATAATAGGTAACTTCTACTGTCTCCTGGGGTTAATCTCCTTAAGAAATTCGGCCAGCTGATTCTATTAAAATTGCATTGATTTGTTTCCGTGCCGATTTCTCAGAAAAGCTTTGTATAAAGGAAAATAACGATTGCTCGAATTCATTGAAATGAGACTAAATTTTTTAATACGTTTGTTCGTTTTAAACATCTTACTTAATTCTGTTTTTGAATTTTAGAAAAATAATATTATAATTACCTACTTTTGTTGGAGTTCCACACTCCACCAAAGTTACGCCTAATCATATTTTGCTAATAGATCTATTTATTCTAATTTCAAAAAAACATTTAATATTTCTATTTAGATGTCTCTAGAGATTGCATATAAAAAACAATTTTTTTTATAGGTATACCTATAAAAAATGGTGGAACCTATGGTGGAAATCCGATTGTACTATAGTACAATCGGATTTCCACCATAGGGAATTCAGCATCACTAAGGCAAGATTTTTTTTAAAGTTTTCATTTAAGTACACATTATCATTATTATTTAATTATAAAAATAATTTGAAGCCACACACACATTAACATCATTTAAAAAGAAACAGGTCCACATAAATACGAATAAAAATATTATCCAACCGCATCAGCTATAAGTTAATTTAGCCGAAAAGGCGACCTGCGACACGTCAGGTGTCAAAAGGATATTTTCCATATTCGGGGATGAGTCGGAAAACGGAGAAAGGCATTATCGATGGGTTTTCCGGACCATTGAACGCTTGACGCGACGGATCGTGACGTGAAAAAGAGCCCTCTTTACTGACAATCAGCGCTGCTTTATTAGTTCAATAATGCGTTTAAAAATGCAATATTGTCGTTCTAGTTTTTGTATGTACTTGTTAAAAATGTGATGGTAACTTTTTCAAATTCAAATTCAAATCAAATTCAAAATATTCTTTATTCAAATAAACTTGTAAACAAGTGCTTTTGAATCGTCAACTCTACTGCTGGTTCGGAAAGCTGTTCCTACCGAGAAGAGCCAGCAAGAAACTCGGCGGCTGCTCTTTTAAAAATATAATTCTTAATACTGTATATTGTATAATTAATACATTAAGTCGATACTGTCTTGTACACATTTTTATTCTCCATATAATCATCAAGAGTATAGTGCTTTTAGTATAGTGCTTTTTAACAAGCACATACACACACACGCACGCTCTTATTAACATACAAATACTCAAGTTTTTTGGCATTTTTGTACCAATCTTAAAGAATCGGGCGGTCGTGCGATACTCTGTTAAAGTATTATTGATAATATTAATTAATGTTGCATGACATAATAGTGTTACTTAAATTATAGTATTCCAATGGACAATAATTTTTAATATTAAGACTTCGTCCGCATTAACTTATGTTTTAAAATACGTTCTACAATGTAATTTCTATTGTTCCCAAAGAAAAAATCGTGAAAGCTTTACGAAGAGATATATTAATCTTATGGAAACCAAAAAGAAAAAAACTTGCATAACAAAATATAGTCAACGTACCTCATTAATAAATCCACGCTATTATCTTACAATAATGTGAAAACAATTATTTGTTATAAGTTTATATTTCATTAATCTTACTAATATTATAAATGCAAATGTTTGTGAGTATGGATATATGTTTGTTACTCTTTCACGGCGAATCCGCTGAAACAAAATCGATGAAATTTGGCACATTTATTCCTTTTACTCCGGAATAATACATAGGCTATAGAAACCCTTTTAATTCTACAAGAATAGGATGACTCTATAAAGCGTCATGTATTATCAATCTATGACGCGACAACCAATCACACAAACGAAGTCGCGGTAAAAACTAGTTATTTCAATACAACAAAAAGTGCTAGGGTTCCTGCCATAGCCTAAAGCTAAGTGGTCTACCATTTTGTGACCTATTATATTTATTTATGTCTTTCTTAGTATCTTGTTGCTTATTTTAAATTCTTTAATAAAGTTAAGGTCACAAATAAAGGTTTTTGAATTTGAGTTTGAATCTGAAAAACACTCAACACTTATCGAAATGAATCGCCGTTGTTTCGCTTCTATAACAGAATTCAGAATAGAGAACAAAATCCACTTTAAAACTCTCATGACTACAGAACGGTTTTATCCTTTTATTCAATGAATATCTGTATCCGTGACCGTATCCCGTATCCCATTAATTCAATGTTCGAATGTCCCAATCGTAGTTCTCCTTGCTCTCGTTCAACAAGAGGATTTTTTCTTATCTAAAGTGTTTCTGGAATAGCGCCAGATATTGCGAGCGTAGGAAGCGATGTTTATTGCGAGTTAATAACTTGTACCAATTTATTATTTTATCCAAAGTTTGTGAATTGCTTTTTCATTATTTTCCCGCCACAATATGATGATATATGACTCCGACAGATAGCTAATAATAAGCTCCATAAGAAAGCTCAAGAGTCTATTAGCTCGAACACATCAAAAACGACAGCTGCTGATACAATTTACGGATTAGCAAACTTTTGATGATGACGGTCAAAGCACGTAGCTCCAAAAATTAAAAGGCATTGAGGTGTCGAAATCTAATGGCATTTATAATTTAAGTTCGCGTGATTCCCTGCGTGCGAAGTTTAAGGAAATAGGTATTCTTACATTTGCTTCAAAGTACATTTTAAGTAATTTAATTTTTGTACATAAAAATATAAAGAGTTGTAAAACGATAGGTGATGTGCATAATAGACAAAGTATGAAACGACATAAGTTTGCGGCTCCTGCTTTGCGACTTGCGAAGGTACGAAACTCGTTTGTCCGCCATCAATTTTAGCTTTGCCATTACTTTAAAATACTATAAGTTAAAATTCACACGTGCAATTCTAAAGTTAAAAAAAGCCATTCAGTGCGGTGTGCAGTATGACCATATGATTCTTTCGCGTGGTCACGGGTTCAAACCCCGGGCAGGCACCAATGAGTTTTTCTGTTAAACTTATGTCTAATTGATAATTGCAATTTATCACACTTATCATTATCATTATTATTACTTATAATTTTTTTTACTGACACTTATAATTATTATTACTTATCATTTTTTTTTGAGGAAACCGGCATATGTCTTGAGAGTTCTAGAATTACGTGTAACCTACCAATCCGCATTGGAGCAGTGTGGTAGGTCTTAGCTCCAATCCTTCTCTCCAAAAACGGCGAGAGGAGGCCTATGCCTAGCTGTGGGATAGTAACAGGCCGTTACTATTATGTTTCTACCATCATTACATCTTAATAAACGGGGATGCCATTACTTTAGGACCCTAAAGCATGTACTTTTACATATTTATTCATATAGATATTAACATGCCGTTTGTTTTATTAAACCGCAAATGTTCTTAAAGATCTTAGAATAACGTTCAAATATCTTCATGATTTCTACTGCCGTATATATCCACTGTTTTAGAGCCAACCCAATAAATCAAATACTTGTAATGAAACGTCGGAGCTTACCGTTCTGGAACACGTTTTCGTACATAATGTAACGTGTTCCCAGCAGATTCTGCTTAGTCATGGCTATTGCTTGGGAATGTATTTGAGAGGTATAGAATATTTCAAAAATGTGCGAATAATAATTTAAGCTAACAGTTTATCATATGTATTACTGAAATATTTGACATATTTATTTATTTTTTCTAAAATACTAGCTTTTACCCAACTTCGTTTGTGTGGACTGTTGTCCCGTGATTGGTTGATGATAGGTGAAATGGCGCTTTTCAATGTCATCCTATTTCTGTACATTTAACAGAATTTCTAAAGTCTATACGTATTTCTGGTTATAAGAAATAATTGTGCCAAATTTCATCGAAATTGGTTTAGCGCATTCGCCGTGTAAGAGTAACACATACTTCCATACTCAAAAACTTTCGCGTTAATAATTAATATTACTACTTACTTACTAATGAAAGATTGTGTTTCAGTTGTATTTGGAAAATTAATACATATTGTACTAGTTAAGTCTTTTTTTAAATGGATAACTTTAATTACATTAAAATAGTGCTATTTTACTTTATTCTGTACTTTACTGTATTGCTCTGTAACTGCAAGAAGTCGTGAAGGAACTGTTACGAGATACGCCGTACCATTTTTACTAGATTATGGATGGTTACTACCAGTTGACAGGGTACAAATTTCAGGCAGATCGCAGGGAACTATTAAATTTAAGATACACAAGGGTAGGCTGAATTCATAAAGAAGTCTAAACAACAATGGAACTTGCATGGGTTGCTTAAATGAGATTTTTAGATCCGTTTATCGTCACCATTTTGTCTTCCTTATATCCATTTGTAATTCTATCTAAACAATGCAAAAAGTATGTATGGTAAGTGCACTAGTAATTGACCATGCACAAGAAGTTGACCGTTTCGTATAAAATTTTAAATATAAAGCGTTTTGTTCGTTGTAGCTAATAAAAAATAAATGTGTAATCACATGTTGCCATCTATTAAAAACTCAGAACCTCAGAACTGTAGCCCTTTGTTTAATATTTAAATTTCATATTATTTTTAATTAGCTATAACAAGCAAAACGCTTAATTAAAATTTCATACAAAACGGTCAATCACTAGTGCACTCACTTTATTAATTTTTATTACTAAGATTTCACTACTAAGATTGGATTAGTAGCAAACTCTATATATCTATGTAGTAATATATTCTGAACAAATTACCGCACGAGATTATTAATGAATGATTAATAGAGAATAGATTGATAGAGATGATTCATAGAGAAGTCTCTACAACAATGGAACTTCCATGGGTTGCTTAAATTAGATTTTTTAGATCCATTTTTTTCAAAATTTTGTCTTACTTTTTGATAAAGAATGTATTTTAAAGATTTCACGACTAAGATTAGTTAGAACCTTAATAGATTAGTAGTTATATACCCTGAACAAATTACTTACAGCAGCCGGATTGTATCGCTAATGGAAAACAGATGTGTACCGATGTTCGAAGAGGTTTACATATACCTTGTACTAAATTACGTAAGGTAGAATAATGTGTATATTATTACAGTAAAATTGGATGTATTAAAAGTAGTAGTGGAGAACTATTATCATCATCATCCTCCTGCCCTTATCCCACTGAAAGTGGGGTCGGCACAACATGTTATAAACATGCTGTCACATGATTTGGCTGCGTTTTTACGACTTGCTGCCTGCCTGACGTCAACTTACCTTAGTCGCCTTATACGACACCTTGGTAAGAAATGAGGTTGGTCTATTCTACTCAGCCAGATACCACACAGCGGGTCCACTAACCTTAATCACCTTTTACGACACCTCGGTAAGAAATGAGGGTGGGTCTATTCTACTCAGCCCGTTGGCGCAGTGGGCAGTGACGCTGCCTTTAGCTCCAAGGGTCGCAAGTCGATTCCCGCCTAGGACCAACATTTTCAAAAAAAAAATTGTTGGTTCTTCGAGCCTGGGTGTGTATTTAAGTATGTATTTAAAAGCTATATATGTACGTATATAATTAACAGTTGTCTGTCACCCATAACACAAGTATTAAATACTTACTTTGGGGACGGACTACCGAGCGTGTAAGTTTCCCATATATTTATATTTAAACGATTTCTTATTCAAGCAATTATAATCTTGCGGTAAAGACTTATTGTGGTGTGTCTTTCTAAGACACTAGGACCCTAAAATACATCAGTTCTTAACATGCATCGAAATATTAACTTGACAACTCGGTATCTCATAAGATCTAAATTGAATATTTTCATGAAACAAATGCAATTTTAATAAAAGTTCCTGGAAAATATTTCATAAAATAAATTACATAAGATACGCTGCACGTTTATTAGTTTCTCAACGACAGAGGGCAAAAAAAATCTGCTAGCAAATATACGCGACTTATCTTCAAGAAGAATTTCGCTCTTTCTTAGAAGAAATTCTAACTGAATTATTAGTAATATATTAATAGACTATATCCTAGTTGTTGCTTCAATTATAATCACACGAAATACGGATAACAGATACTTCTCCAGCAACATACAGAAAATGTCGTGGCAAAGACTCCGAAGAAAAGAATTTAAAATACTTACCATGTCGATTTGTATTAGACAACACGCACCATATTTCAACTGTTAAATTAAAAAAAGAGTCATTTTTTTAAGCCAGATTAGAATTTAAGGGGTCTTAAGATTTGGTGATTTAAACTTTAGATTTGAGACACATAGAAGAAGCAATGGGGGTTGGGATATTTAAGTCTTGAAATGGTGACTATGCACCAAATCGAACCCTCCTAAAAAAAAAGGTAAACTAAAGGGGTATCTAACATATTTAACAATGTACCTCCTTCGGCTGAGAATGATAATGCGCTTTTATTAATTGTTTTTACTGTTCCCATACAAAAAATTGCTCTGTGGTATCCGGTTGAGTATAATTTATATCCTACCAAGGTGTCTTAAACAGCGACTAAGATAAATTGACCCACCGTGTGGTATTCGGCTGAGTATAATAGACCACCCCCTTTTTTACTGAGGCGTCGTAAAATACGGCTAAAGTAAGTTGAGGTAAAGCAGGCGGCCGGTCGTAAAATTCCTAGCCGAATCATGTGAAAACATGTTGTGCCACTTAGAGTGGGCAGAAGGACGATGACTATTCCCTTAAAAGAATACTTTAGAAGCGATTTTTCAAGAAATTCAACTCGTATAGTGATTTTTTTACAAGTACTTACGTCCTGTATGGATGAAATTTCATGACACCGTTCGGATCGATCACTGGCAGCACAGTCGCGACGCCTCGTTAGAGCTACGTGATCGCAATAGGGATTGCCTATTTATACACATTGTCGGCTTCTACCGACGATCGCTCGACATAACCAATCTGCTACGAACCCTGATGATGCCCATCCAGGCCCCGTAATACGTTAATTGCCAACTTCTGAACCCCGGCGAAGGATCTTCGTTAATTGGCTTAAAAATGCAAAATGAAGCATTCAGTTAATTTGATCGAGCCATTTTGAATGGGAACGCGAACTTAGTTGGACGTAACTTCAGTATGAATAGAACCTTTTTATACAACTCTACGTAAATGTTATATAGTTTTTTTACGGTTAGTTGAGGCTAATTATGTGACTTGATAAGTGCGTCTATTGGCTTACTGATACGGAATTTTACAGTGAAATTACAGTTTATTAAATTCTATTAAAAATCAATAAAATAAAGTAAATTTTTTTTATTATTACATCTGGCAAAGATTTCCTCTTTTCTTAGAGTGAAACATTGGAACCTAGAATTTTAAAATAGGTACCTATATAAATACACATATAAATATATGCGGTTTTATGATATTTGAAACTTCATTCAATAAAATGCAGAATCAAATATTAACATCAATTTTTAAAGATAACTTACATTCTTATTACTAGTTACATTTAGTCCTGTCCGGAATTGAAGAGTATCACCGTTCATTCTTATCATCTAAGTAATCTTCAATAGTATAGTAGACTTTCTGTATCAGTCTTTAATAATTAAATATCTTTTTAATACTATTTTTAAACTGCTTGAATGACGAATCTAAAATTGATAGCGGAATTTTATTATAGAATCTTATACTCAAACCCTAAAACGATTTATGTACTTTTGCAAGGCGAAAAGCTTGAGCCCCAAGCTTGTGTCAGTTCCTAATTTGTCTATTATATACATCAGCCACCGTTTTATAAATATTTTTATGTACAAAAATTAAATTGCTTACAGGACATACAGACATGCATTTTAATATATTAAATTAAGCATATAATTTGTCTACCCATGAATTCTGTCCAAATGTCGAAATCGCTTCTATTAGTATTCAGTATACGCCGCTGAAGGGCTACAACGGTCCTGCCTATCCTATTATTACGCGGACGCATTTAATACCGCCACATCCTGCAATGACAATCGGCTACCGTTTCATTTGATGCTAATGAATTGGCCCTTTCTGTGTACGTATTCTCTCTGTGTTGATAAGGCACGGTCTTCTCTGTGTTGATAAGCTTCCTAGCTCAAAGGTTGCCTGGAAGTGATCGCTAGGTGGCGATAAGGAATTATTGTAACATGCAGTAATATTGTGATTTTTTTTGTACTATTAGCGAAACGCACTGGCTTAATCCGCCTGTTTATCAGTGTCCCACAATTTTACCCGCGTCAATCCTGACCCTGAGGAAATTTATACTATAATGTACTATTCACCTAAACCTGTCTCAGAAGTTGCTCTTCTTCTTCTTCGTCTTTGTCAACCGATGGGCGTCCACTACTGGACATAGGTCTCTTCATGGGATCTCCATACCACCCGATCTTGTGCCTCTTGGACCCAGCGGCTACCTACGACCTTTTTGAGCTCATCAGTCCATCTCTTGAGGACCGACTGACACTGCGTTTTCCAGTGCGGGGTCGCCATTCCATCACCTTGAGACCCCAACGCCCATCGGTTCTACATACTATGTGCCCGCCCACTACGGCTTCGCGACACCCTCAGCTATGTAGGTAGGTCTGGTTCTTCTACGGATCTCCTCATTTCTGATTTGATCGCGTAAAGATACTCCGAGTATAGCTTGTTCCATCGCCCGCTGAGCGACTCTGAGCCTTACACTATCTTTTAGTACACTACACTTGAAGTTACACTATCTTTTAGTAAAAACCGTACAATAATCAGTTAAATACTTTATGAGAATTGAAATTTTGTAATTGATCACATTCAGACAAAGAGCTTTTGGGTACTTTGTTTTATAATATTCTCGTATATTATCTATAAACGATTTTTATTTCTGTGGCGAAATAATAAATAATGTTCTATATATCTATGTTCATTAAGAAATTTATTTCAAAAGTATCCGCGTCGTCCAACTTAAGCAAAACAGTTTTTATTCTATATCTTACCACATTACTAAAAGTATCTGCGACTTATTTTTGACAATAGCAGAAATAGTATAACTTATGAATAAATGTGGATTATCTAATTTATAATATTATATACTTATATGTATTTTCTTATATAACATACAGGCTAAAAACAGAAACCAGTAAAATTCAGTAAAACATCGGACCACTGCATTGATACATAATTACCGAAAAAGACTTATCTAGTATTTATATAGGTATTTTTATGAGTGCAAACGTGTCGTATTAGAAACATTTTATATAATTAAGGTATATTTTATTAAATCGACTCGTTCTCGTAACATGCGAGGTCAAGTAAAACAAGTTTTATCAGAGATTCGCGTGTCTTACAAAGATTATCGTAAGTCAGACCTCCTGGGAGCTGACCTGCTTACCGCTATATCCCTAAGTGGTACGCATCTAGGTTATCGGCCTATAACAATGAAACCGATACGGATTCAATACCTATTATTTTTATTGGGTTATAAAATTTGATTCGACTATTTCCAACTGACATTTAGAAAGTCTAATTGAATAACTCTGTAATTATAGTTTATAGCTACTTATTTCCCTCAACAAATACATATATGTGCATTTTTTCTGATATCTAAACATATTATAAAATATAGCCGTGTGGTATCGAAATAAACCACCCTCATTTCTTACCGAGGTGTCGTAAAAGGCAACTAAGATGAGTTGACGTCAGGCAAGCAGCCGGTCTTAAAATACGTAGCCAAATCATGTTGCAACATGTTTATAACGTGTTGTGCCGACCCCACTTAGAGTGGGATCATGATAGGAAGATGATGATCTAAACATATTATAGATCAAAGTGCCCAAAAGCCGTCTGTCCGTTTTCTTAAAATCTACTGAACGTTTCTACTAAAAAAATTCTTAAAGTGCTCAGGGGGGACGGGATTTAAGCGGGAAAAAAAATTTGTAACTCATCATTTTCCATGTGGGTGAAGCCAGATATAGCTAATATAATATAAATATATTAAAAGTTGCAGTAGAGATATGTTAAATTAATTACTTAAGCAGTAATCAATGCGAAATAACAATTATATCATCAAGAAGTTTCAGGAAAACCCATTATGGGTCATCACCGCCCGACGGGGACGAGCGGCGGGTATGTCGGACTCTCACCGACTATAAACCTGACAGTGCTCCACCGCGCTGCTGGTGGCGGGGACAGGGTACCTATGAAGACATTGCCCCCATCCCCGCCAGCAGCAGCTCTGTACCCCGGAGAGCGCCACCTCCGGGTCGGGGCCTCTCTAAACAGTGGCCCCTCCCTCCGCTAATCGATGCATCGGGAGCACCAGATGCATCGACCGCCTCGGGGACCTAACTCCAGCGAGCGTCCGATACCCCGTTCGGAACGCTCGGAGGTCCCCGTTAGGGTGGCATGCGACGGACTTCGGCGAGTCGCCTGCGCCCCGCTCGCCTGCGGTGGATCGGATCCAAGGACTCGACTTCCCGGATCCGCCCCGCCGCCTCCTTCCGCGAGATTACGTCCTCGCAGAAGGAGGCCATCGCTGCCCACGATCTCTCCCTGTCCACCATGGCACGAACAACAGTGGGCAAGGAGAGATCGTGCCCCACCTGTGCCACGAGCTCTGCCCACTGAACTGCCCAAGCTGGGCAGTCTGCGAGCGTATGCAGCGCCGTGTCACATTCGGCGCCGCACTCGTGGCACTCACCGGACTCTTCGCACCGGGCTACCTTCCCCAGATACCTCCCGAAAAAACCGTGTCCGGAAAGCACCTGTGTCAGGCGGAAGGTGAGGTTCCCATGCCTCCTGGCGACCCAGCCCTGGAGAATGGGCTGGATAGCTGAAATCGTCCAGAATCCTGCACTGGGCGATTCCAGCCGCCGCCTCCATTGGCGGAGGAGCTCCTCTTGAGCTGCTCTCCGCCAGTCCACCTCTACCGGCGCTGAGTCTCCCCCCGATGAACGGGCTTCAACTCTACGCCGGTAGGCCTGAGCAAGTATCTTGGCCTATAGGTCCCATGGAGGGGACCCGGCCAAGGCGCAGGCCGCCTCGCCGGAGATGGTCCGGCCCGTACAATTCTGACCGCAAGAATCTTCTGCGCCCCACGCAAAAGAGGCAGAGACCTGGCGGTCAGTCGCTCCGCCCATACGGGAGCACCGTACAGGGCCATTGACCGAACCACTCCGGCGTAAAGGCGCCGGCAGCCTGCATTTGGCCCCCCCACATTCGGGAGGAGCCTGCTCAGGGCTCCAGAGGTATCAAGAAATTTAGATGAATGACATCTTACTCTTTTTTTAAATAATGTAACATGTCAGTCCAATCAAATCATTAAATAAACATACGGGTCACATCGCGTTATAATTGATTACCTTTGTATAAGGTTCTACGTTTCGGCAGAGTTGCATCCACCGTGGTCACGTGGAAAGTTTAAAACATACCAATCAAATCAGTCAGTACAAGACCAGTAATGTCCAATGCGTTCGCGAACATGCAGTCAAGGCAAAAATCACAATGCAGGATGAAATTTCTGTTTAAAAAATTTAACCTATGTACCCAAAAATACGAATATCGATGACTAAAAATTAATTAAAAACTTTTTTTCATCACACCCATAAATGTCAAATCCGCCATTTTTAGCTTGTCACCGAGCAATATTAAAAGTTACAAGGCTACAATCGAAGCAATCTCTGGGCGATAACAAAACACAATTTTGTACGACTTTGCACAGCTTTATCTGCTTTTAAACGCTTGTTGGTAAGACACCCTATTACATAGGAAATCCCCTGATAGTCGAGACTACTTGCAATGTCAACTTGCACAATAAACTACTGCGTTTGTAACGCGCGTTCATTTGGCCAGAGTAAAATAGGCTGTATTCTAAGGCAATAAGACTGTTGTTAAATTTATATAATTGTATCATTTTGTTTGTCCCGCAAAATATTCTCTAATACTGGCACGTGGCGCAGACGCAGCTCTGTTTAATCTTCGTCCTGTTCCTTTGATGTGAACGCGTCCCTATGTTTGTCCAAACATAGCTTTAATTACAAGCTCATTAATTTTGGATTATTTACAGAAGCGATACTCTGATCCATGGCCTTGTAAATGTTTTTAAGGTTCATGCCCACTTATAAGGTATATTAAATTGTTCGTTGGCTATAGAATTATTTGTCATGAATTCGTGTGAATTGTCCATGTATCAAGTATGAGAACGGAACACTCTACATTTAGTATTATATATATTTATTGATTAATGTCTTTTCAATTAATTCAATAACATATTTATATCAGTTTATAGGTACATATTTATACGATTTTACATCTATAGTTCCTACAACCAACTAACATTTGGACTTTACCGAATGTAAAAAGGGGTTTATAATATATCCACACTTTTGAAAGGGTCCATGAAAAGTTTAAAACACAAAATATTTTAGAGTAGTATAAAACTGTTTGAATGTTTGATCTATGTCTTTTGGTTTTTTCTAATGTAATTTAATTTTAATTTATGTTAAAAACTTTTTTGTGGTTGCAATTTTTTTGCGAAATAAGAGTAATTTTAGTCATTTTCTATCTAATGTACCTTATTTCAAGCAAGAAATGATTATCCTATCTTACTTTATGTTATCTTTACAAGCGAGCATACTGAAACCGAGGTGGCCAAAACAAGATGGCCAATTTTGAAAAGTTTGGAAAGGATTTCATTCATATGTTGCCTTTGACGATTTTAGCACTTCCTTATTAGTTTAAAGTCTTTTATTGATAAAAATGTATAAGAATGTTTTAAGGGTTTGAAAAAACTCGCAAGTTGACGTTAGACAGGAATGTCTCAGCACTTTGAAGAAACTCGGGGTTGATGTGTACGCAGACTCAATCGACATTGCGGAGCAAGTTTGTACAAATACTTGTGTAGTCTTGGGGTGTCTAAGTGCTGTTTGTCGTTGTTATTTCTTGTACCCTCAAGCTTGGTGTATTTAGTTAATCGTATTATCTGGTTCGTCTCGACATTTGTCATGTAATAAGACCTTTGAAATTTCCAAAAGTGCAATCTGTTTAATGGAAGAATATAATCTACTCTTGTATGGACTTGACCTAAATCACCATTACTTTAACATTTACTTTCCTACTTCTACTAAAGGCAATATTTTTTATGACGTAAAAAAATTGCAAAAACATTTTAATTACCTTGTACTTTGGTCAGTATTTTTTATATATATATAGACTTAGAGTAGTGGTCTGCTAGCATCCAAAAAGGGGGTAAATATCTCTTTTGAGAGAAGGGTTAAACCTTAGTTTCTTAGAGAAGATATCTTCTTCTTAAATTTGATATTGAGTTTTAATCGAGAATGTTTTGAAGTTATCCTTAACAATAAGCATTTAAAATGTCCAATACACGTTTCCGGTATATTTCCTACCGGAACCAACCGAGTATTGTAATACTTGTAATAATTGTAATGTAATAGCAAAATTTCTTGAAATATACATTAAATTGTAAAATATAAACATTAATATCTCACAGATTGCTCAAAAAACTAATACTCCAGTAGTCTTTAGCTACTGAACTCTGCAAACTTAATTTGTAAAAGAGTACAAATCTTATTTAACAAGAATTTTGTTTGTTTGTATGTCCTTTATAGACTTCCTTTATTGTCCTTTTTAGAAATTTTCAGACTATCATTAGAATTACCCAGCGGATGATCATGTAAAGTTTAGTAGTGAACGGAGCATGTCTTTTAACTATTGAGTTCTATTTCGAGGGGAATTCGAAACCAGACTGAGCCAAAGCAACGCGTGGCTGGACAGCTGATATATAACTATCTGCCCTTTACTTTATCTGTGAGAAATTTAATTCTGAAAGAAATCGTGTCATTCCTCGTGCCAAAATCTTTATCAACAATTGACGAGTCGAAAGCACTTGAAACAGTCTACTTGAATCAAGAACATTTAGACTTTGATCAATCATATCGACCATTGCTTTGTTCCGATATGAACGAAGTCAACAAACAATCATATTAAATTAAACTGACTGTGAGTTAGCCTATTTGGAACATAACTGACACATATCTCGGAATTTTTGCGTTTCTCGAACTTCTGATAGGGTTATTCAACACTAAAAGTCCCTTATAAGTTTATAGGTAGATCATTTGGCTGTTTTTTTCTTTATCTGTTTGATAGAAAATACCTATTTCAAAATGGCAGATAATTTTTTTTTTAATTTTTCACTTTTTACAGTCTCTTTTTGGAGACATTTATCTGCTACTTAGTTTATTTGTCGGTTAACTATCTGACACTTTATCAGTAACTTGTGAAACAGGCACTTAGATTAGTTAATTGTTGTTCTTATACTATATTTAAGAACAACAAATGATTTACATGCTGTGCCACCTAAAGGCATTTAATGCATTTTATGGTGTACTTAGTTTAATTGAATGTTTTCAATGTAACTGCCGCTGGTTGTTCCTAATAAATAAACACGTCTTCGCATTTATAATGTTAGAATGAATTTCATTTCTCATCACTAAAATAAAGTAATTAGGTAAGCATTTATGGGGATAATTATATTGTGTCGTGGCAAATAACTATTAAATGGGAATTTGAAATTTCCTTCCGTGATTCACTAAGCGAAGCGAGACAAGTTTCAGCCATTGGATAAGCAAAATACTTGGTATTGGCAATTTCAACGTTCGTTATTTACCAACTGCACAAAATTAATTATTATTTACTCATCTCATTAAAATTTTTAAATAATTTTAATAGCTTAAGTTTTCATTTCAATAATTTATGAAATTAGACGTTACTTAGCGGAGATCAATTAAATAAAAGTAATATTGCAATTAATAGCTTAATCGTAACTTACCTTAATCGTGGATTAAAGAAGAATAATTTCATCATTATTCTTGTTTCATATAAATCTTAACAAATTATAAAAAAAACGATGCAAACGGAAATTGTAATGTGTCATCTATTATATTTTAATTTAATTTTAATAGCGACAGTGTTGCTAACAAATCAGTGGGATTTTTTTTCGTTTCGTTTGCCCTAAATGCCAATCTCGTTTTGAAAGCTGACTCCATCAGACTGTTAACTGTCAAGCATTAAGATCGGGCTTGCTGATTTACTTCTCTCTTAATATGATAATTAATAATATTGTAGTCACTGAACAAAATTATCTAAGCTCCCATATAATTAGTGGATATGACGTCAAAAAAATTTATTTTAATAGCTTGAAAAACAGAACTAATTATTTTCAAGGTAAATAGGTCACGTTAATATAATAAGTAAATAATAAGTAGTAAACATTGGCGAATATTTAGACTTATACAACATAAGTAAATTTGAGATTTTTCCACCCATCATCGTGCTGCCCTTATCTGCACAACATTTTATAAACATGTTCCTTCTCCAGTGGTAGATCTTCCCTGTTTATTGTGCTTCCTCCTCCTACCCTTATTCCACTCTAAGTGAGGTCAGCACAACATGTTACAAACATGTTGTCATATGATTTGGTTACGTATTTTACCACCGCTGCTTGCCTGACGTCAACTTACCTTAGTCGTATTTTACGACACCTCAGTAAGAAAGACAACCTTGTCTATTCTACTCAACCGGATACCACACGGTGGGTCAACTTTAGTCCCCCTTTCCGACACTTTGGTAAGAATTGAGGGTGGTCTGCCGAATACCACTAGGTGGGTCAACTTACCTTAATCGCCTTTAACCACACCACCACGGTAAGAAATGAGGGTGATCTATTTTACTCAGTCGGATACCACACGGCATAAAAATGTTTCCACTCATTAAGTGAATAAAAATATATGCGTAAAAGTCTACATGAAAAAGTAAATGTTCAAAATGATAAAAAAGATTCAGAACGTATTTAACAAAAAGGAAAATGTAATTGCCAAGAATCGCTTTAGAAAACGGCTATCTCACTCAACGAAGTGGCACTAATGGGTATTATTATTTAAAATCCTTTCCGCAAGACCAAACAATGCTAATTCCTGAACATCTGCCTCTGTTTTGTATGCAGGCGTCTGTCGCGGAATTACAGAGATTAATCCGCTGCGTCGCGTCGGATACCTATTAAATAGGCGTTAGGAGTTTCCTTCCGCGACTCGCTAAACGGAGTGTGTCGGCTGGCAACGTATTATAACCGAAATTAGCCCTGAACGCGTTGAATAATCTTAATCAGAGGCGGCTTTTGATATAACCTGGCTTTTCGTATGATAAGTGATGATGAAGAGAGTATAATAGTCTTACAAGAGACATAGCAAGCAATTAAAGAAGGGCATAAGTCCTTCACAAAGGGATAACTCGATGACCTTAAATATTGGATTTAATTTTTGGTACTAAATATTGGCGATATTCACATGCCAAAAATTTATAAAAAGTATATGCTTTAGGGCCCTAAAGTACTGAATGGAATCCCCGTTTATTAAGGTATAATGATGGTAGAAACATAAAAGTAGCGACCTGTTACTTTCTCACTGCTTTAAAAAGTTATTTTGGAAACTAGTATTTAATATTTGTAAAAACAGTGCCGGGTATTCTTTTATTGCTTTAGCGCATATGTCGGCAGTGAATCCATCAACCCCCATCGCCTTCAGGTTGAAGATTCAATTGAAATATTCAATTGCACGGATGAGCTCGGGCATTGTTAGCGGTGGATCGCAACTTTCATCTTGGTTTCCATGGTTTATGTTCTGCGCTTATTTCCTCATCCTTTGATGCTTCACAGTAACATCGTCCTCTGCATCGTTGGGATAGTAGGTGTCCGCTAGTAAATTCACCGATTACTTAGCGTCTAATACCTTTCCCGCCTTCTCCAGTGGTAGATCTGCTTCCCTGTTTATTATTCTTCCTATAACTCTGTAAATACCCTTCCAGATCCCTTCTCTATCTTGCTTCCCACAAAGCTTTTTCCAACTTGTATTTTGGGCCTTTAATGTTTCTGTCTCATATATTTATTTTTGTTTTAGGTACTCTTTAACAACCTTCGGTCTCCGATTTCTGCTGCATTCCTTATTCTACGCTTCTTTGTGGTAATTTCTTTCTTTAACTAGGAGAGAATAGTTGGAGCAAAGACTTACCGCGCTGCTCCAATATGTAGATTACATATTCTCAGAAATCTCTCGAGATATAAAGGTTTCCTCACGATATTTATCTTCACTGAAAAGCGTGCGTAAATTACAAATATCAATTAGGTACATAAGTTTTGTTCTTAATAGAAAAACTCATTGCTCGGGGTTTGAACTCGTGACCTCCTCGAAAGAGACACACGGTCTACCCTTTAGGCTATCACAGCAGGCAGAAACATAACTTCACAGGAATGGCATAACAACGTCTCACGTGGAATTTTAATTATGTGCTACAGCAGAAGTCCTTCTAGAAAGTAGTAGAAGATATTCATCATCCTCCTGCCCTTATTCCACTCTAAGTGGGGTCGGCACAACATGTTATAAACATGCAGTCACATGATTTGGCTGCGTTTTTACGACCGGCCGCCTGCCTGACGTCAACTTACCTAAATCGTATTTTACGACACCTCGGTAAGAAAGAGGGTGGTCTATTTTACTCAACCGGATACCACACGGTGGGTCAACTTACCTTAGTCGCCTTTTACGACACCTCGGTAAGAAATGAGGGTGGTACTATTCTATTTAGCCGGATACCACATAGTAGAAGATATTAAGTAAATAAAAAATCATAATTACTGCAAAAGTTGAATTCTAAATATCTAAAACATTTCCAAGGCGGAAAAATTCTCCTTATTCAGTCCGTTATCTCGACATAGCAGGTGACAAAGTAAGAAAATAAAGTGCGAGCGCTTCTCGGACATCGGACGACATTATTCATGTTTATCGCGAGCCGGGTACCGCAATTAAAGGATTCTACCGCCATTCTCTTAAATACTACCATTTAAAACCTTCACATTTTTAGCATTTAGCATATTTTTAGCTAATCTTCAAACGACGTTTTATAAAATCAGTTGAAAGTCCATAATAACTCTTGGTTAGAAAGAAGTCAAACTAAGTAGAAAATACATGGATTTTCTTGAAAAATGAATTGAAGCTTATCTGTATTTATTTCCCGTCATAGTTAAGAAAGTATATTTGATAATTTCTTACTTCTAAAAATTTTTATAGAAGTAGACGTATTACGATAATAGTGCCGTGTGGAATCCGGTTGAGTAGAATAGACTACTCTATTTCTTACCAAAGTGTCGCACAACGCGACTAAGACAAGTGGACGTCAGGCAGGCGGTTGGTCATAAAATACCTAGCCAAATCACAACACAACATACTTAAGCGGTGGTAGCGGAATGGTTAGGGTGACGACCTTGCGATCGGGAGCTCGTGGGTTCAAATCCCGGCCATTATACTACTGACGTAAACCCTCTACTAATACGGTACCATTTTAGCTTAGCTGGAGGGGTTAACAAGATTACTAGTAATTAGTAACCCAAATTGCAAAAAGTAACCTATTAAAAAAATGAAAACAAATGTTCTGTCGACCCTACTTTAAGTGGGATAAGGACAGGAGAATACTGACCAATTCACGTCTGGAAACGCCTCCCACAATGCCCACGGAACTCATTTCTGCAAAATCTATACCTTACACGTTACAGGTACTATTAACATGTTATACAATATTCTTCAAATATCAATCGTCAGATGCATATATGTATTGTCTAAAATTTGTAATCCCTAATGAAAGATTTATGTTTTTCCTGCTAGGTCATCTCGGCTCATAAAATAGCTTTGTTGTTAATTAAAATCGTTTACAAATGCACGGGTAAAATACGAATTTCAGAAATTGGAAAATACCTCCGCATTCATCCCGGTATCTCTGCAATTCAGGTGACAAAGTAAGAAAATAAAATTTCTCGTTCCTTGTTCATCGGATGACATTATTCATGTTTATCGCACATTTGTTGCCGCAATTAAAGGATTCTACTCGCGTTTTCGTAATCGAAAAAACTGCTTTAGCCTAGAGAATCTATTCCCCAAAAGATGAGTTTCTAAATTACATTCTTGATGGGAAAAAGTGACGTGTGCTTACTTAAGCACTTAATAGAGGAAAAAGAGGGTGATATATTAATGTATTTGTTGGAATGGGTAGAACGAAGAACAGCAGAATATAGTAAGTAAACAGAGAATTTTGAACATTCATTGGAATGTTCACTGGAATTGTTTGGAATGGAGAAGAACGGATTGGAATGAAATTAATAGGAAAGGAAGGAAGAATAGGCTTCATTAAAATAAGCTTAATAAACATATGGGACACTTACACACACGGTCGTCCGCCCCCAAAGTAAGTAACTTAATACTTGTGTTATGGGTAAGAGACAACTGGTGAATAAATGCATACATAGTTTTTAAATACATAAGTAAGTAAGTAGCGGCCTGTTACTATACCACTGCTGAGAATAGGCCTCTTCTCTCCGCTTTTGGAGGTTTTAAATACATACTTAAATACAAATATACACCCGGGCTCGAAGAACCAACAAATTGTCTGTAAAAAATGTTGAAACCCGCGACCCGCAGAGATGAAGGCAGGGTCACTATCCATTGCGTCAACAGGCCAGTCAACTCTTGTTTACATATAATATGTAATACATGTAAAAGCATGTAGGATACACCTAAAAACTCCTTAATTCTCAACCTAGTGGGTGGGTAGCTGTTTGTAATAAATAAAACACGTTCGACACTATAGAATATTAATGTACCTACGGACTAATGTAGACTGATCCCTTTGGTTGCCCAAATACAGTAGACGACTAATCTTCTCCCGCAGATCTTATCTAGTAGGATATAGAGACTATAATGCTGTTAATTTATTCATCTTAAAGTTACCTACTGTAGAGATAAGCCCACGGACACTACCGGCCGTATAACAGGATTATGCAACTCTGTTTTTGCCTGAATTATTAATTAAGCAATGGTAGTAAATAAAAGAGGACATCTTTGATTAATCTTTGTATTATAATTATTATAAAGGTGGGAAAAAGGGCAGTATGAAATGAAGTTTTATAAATAAAAATAATTTTTAAAAGTTTTGAAGTAGTTGTTTATTACTGCAATTTATATAAGTTCAATATATGTTACTTGGTTCTAAGATTGACATGGATTTATTTAATTTGGTAGATAACCAAAGACATGTGGTATCCGGCTGAGTAGAAAAGATCACCCTCAATTCTTACCGAGGTGTCGTAAAAGGCATCTAAGGTAAGTAAACCCGCTATGTGGTATACGACTGCATAGTATAGACCCCCCTGTTTCTTGCCGAGGTGTCGCAAAAGGCGACTAAAGCAAGTTGTCATCAGGCAGGCGGCCAGTCGTAAAATACCTATCCTTATCCTTAGCGTAAAATACCTATCCTCATCTTTAGCGTAAAATACCTATCCTTATCCAAATCCTTAGCGATTCAATACGAAAAAGCAATGAAACGTAATAATAGCTTAGGACTTTTTCACGTAGACATGACTTGCATGTTACTAGGTTGATAAAATAAGGCTTCATTTCTTTCATGAAAACATTTTGATAGCATTCCTATATGTAGAAGTCAATTGCTATCATCAAGTACTGTCTTTAATTCATCATTATCCTGCCCATATCCCAATCTAAGTGAGCGTCGGCACAACAAGTTTGTCATTGTGTTGTTTACGTTTACCTTACCTTAAATTTTTTATTATTTAAATAATATATATTCTCCTGACCTTATCCCACTTTAAGTGGGGTCGGCACAACATGTAATAAACATGTCGTCACATAATTTGGCTACGGATTTTATGACCGGCCGCCTGCCTGACGTTAACTTGCCTTAGTCGCCTGTTGGGACACCTCGGTAAAAAAGACGATGGTCTATCTACTCAACCGGATACCACGCGGTGGATCAACTTCCCTTAGTCGCATTTTACGAAACCTAGGTAAGAAATGAGGGTGGTCTATTCTACTCAGCAGAATACCACACGGCTAAGCTTTTTTATTAATTTAATCGTAATACATATTTTCGCTGATATAAAATCTGCAATTTTGTTATTCAACATTATTTGTTTTTAAATAATTGTTATTTAACAACAAAATTTTGTGTAACAAGATTAAGCGTAATTAATTTATGAACGAATTTATTTCCATTAGGTTCCGTAAAAACTTTGTTACCTCTAAGGGCTCCAAATGTGATTACAACAATCGATTCTACCCTCGAAGTATATAATAAGAGGGTTAAATGTCGTGCTGGGATATTTATTACAAGTATATCTTAAGTAGCGGCCTCTTACTATCCCACTGCTGGGAATACTCCAATTCTTCTCTCCGTATTTGCAGAGAAGAATTGGAGCTAAGACCTACCACGCAACTGGTAGTATATTAACGGTTGGCTACACATATCTCAAGAATTCTCTAGAGGTATGCATTCCTCATGATGTTTTCCTTAACTGAGAAGCGTGTGAATTGCAATAATTAATTAGACACATAAGTTTAAACAGAAAAACTCATTGGTGTATGCCCGGGTTTGAACCCGTGACCTTCTCGAAAGAGTCGCACGGTGTTACCGCTAGGTTATCACAGCTCTGTAGAAGTAGAAGGTCTAAGTATATCTTACGTCTTTCTAATCTATCTTAAAATAGTCATAGTAAACTATTATATCAGCGCAATTATGAACAGAATTGATTAAAACCATTTCATTTCCTGAAAAGATCACCTTTAATGCGGCGTTTGAGACGAATAACACCATTTATCATAGCCAGGCTAAAGGGATTTTCGGGGCTACTTTATTCAGGATGAAACCAAATCTTTTCACGCCTCGCTCCCCAACTCCTTGGTACGTTGCTATGTATGAGAATATAAAAACAGAATGGCAAGGGAAAGTTTTCTCAAATACTTACGCTCGATTTTGATGTGTTCAATTTATTGATAAATGCCTTTCTTGACGTGTTAGAAATAATTTAGATTTAAAACATTTTTATTGCACCCTTAAAAATATTAAAATATTATTTTTTATGCTTCTTTTATGGGTATAAAAACAAACAACAGATCGATGTGATCTCGATATAAAAATCAATTGTTGAACGACTGCTATTGAATTTCACAGAGCCTAGTCACAGAACACAGACACACACGTTATAAAGACATATGGTCCTTTTTCTGACTATATTATGCTGTACATAACAATATAATACAAGTTTATTTGGCCGAAACAATCATTATTTTAGCATTTACTTTCCTACTTTTACTAAAGGCAATATTATTTATAACGTAATAAATTTGTTAAAACATTTTAATTACCTTGTACCTCGGTCAGTTTATGTATTTTGAACGTTATTTACCTTAATTTTCACCTTTATTACCAAGAAACAAATATTTTCGTTTAATCCGTAAACACGATGTTTAATCAGGCGTATTTTATTATTTCAAAATACACAAATACCGTCCAAAACCCTATCCGGCCCTCCCTTCCGTCTGGATGTTCAAATAAAAGGGTTGAATGTTAAATCTACGTTATTGGTACTCTACGGGGGCTCGAAATCCTAAATTTACGAGCATTTAGTCTCCTCACTTGATTCTTAAGCGGCTTACATACAATACACACTGACAAATGTGATTTGCGGCTGCGAATTTATTTTTGTTCTTTTTCAACAGACAGTGGTCAACTGCTTCAGATCTCTTCAAGATCTCATGCTATTTATATTTAGCTCTATATGACCTATCTGGGATCACTTCTCAACTTAGTGAAGTCTTCACCCTAGGACGATATAACCGCACCTTTAAAAAAACCATATAAGAACCAACATATCAGAGTACCTAGAAGATTCTGAATTTTTTTCCATCTTCCAGTATTGCCGTTGATTGGTGAAATAACCATTTATCTACAAAAAAAAGTAATAATAGGTCATAGCCGTGTGGTATCCGGATGAGTAGAATAGAGTAGAATAGACCAACCGAGGTGTCGTAAAATGCGAATAAGATAGCCCGCCGTGTGCTAACTAACTGAGCAGATTAGACCACCCTCATTTCTAACCGGGGTGTCGCAAATGCCAACTAAGGTAGGTGGATGTCAGGTAAGCAGCCGGTCGTAAATGCCTAGCCAAATCATGTGACATGTTTGTAACATGTTATGCTCACCCAACTTTATTTGAATGGAAGCAAAAGTATGATGATGAGGATGGTAGTTCTACACAGTCTTCATTTAAAAAAATATACAATTTAAAATATCTATAATGGAATCATTATGAAGATAAATAAATAAAAAAAGTATTTTTGGTTAATCTTTATGCTTTCAGTTGATTTTTATTAAGTTTAGTTGCGATAAACCGCTGCGGACAATTCGATAGTGTGATACACCCTTTACTTAAAGCGTCTAAATAATTTTCGCGAACGAACACGCCGCAGGATTAATTTGAGCACGAAAATCACAATAGGCAACGAGTTTCAAACTCAGAGCTGTTGATGGTCGCAGTTTATTATAAACGGACGAATTAACAGTAACCATTTAATATAACGCAATATAAAAAATGCCTCGATCGTAAAGAGGTTTTATTTTAATGCAATACGTGAAGTATATGGAATAGAAAAAGAAAGTCTAGAAGACACCCTTAATTTTATATATTATAAAATTTTAAAGTATTATTTGATGAAACAAATAGTATCCGTGGCATATTACAATCTCGGGCTCGGTATATGTTTTTTAGCCCAGAAACAAGAAAAATAGGTTCACAACGTGAGTTGCTCATCGTTTTTTTTATATTCTATATTTTTCGTAAAGAAATGTAAACATTAGCATTAGAAAAGCTAAAGAAATCCCATGCATTCATTAAAATTTAGCAACTACATGGATGATATCAAAAGGTAAAATGTTCAGAGATGAAGTCTGTACTATTCTGTAGTCCTTTAATGGATTAAAGGCTAAGCTTACGAGCTACTAATTAACTAAATTGTGACCTAAGCTTCCGAAGCCTCAGGTCACATTGTATAGTTAATATTAAAGCTCTTAACGGTTTTCCCATCTATAGTATTCGAATCTTTATCATTGTAATCAGACAAAATATTGATTAAAAAGAATAATTGCATAAAGTCATTTTTATATTAAGTATAGTTAGGGGCTATTGGAGATATAAATGGCGGGTATCGCATACTGCCTAAAGCTTGAGTTTATCTTATTCGCAGTTTCCAAAATAATCACTTATAAGTGCATGACATATATAAAATGTATACAATATATAAAGCTGAAGAGATTGTTTGTTTGATTGTTTGAACGCGCTAATCTCAGGAACTACTGGAAAATTTTTTGACTGTACGCTAGTCTATTTATCGAGGAATGCTATAAGCTATAACATCACACTAAGTAGAATAGAAGAGGAGCAGCAATAAATAATATTGTGAAAATGGCAAAATATAAAGGTTTTCTTGAAAGCACTATGTAAACGGAAAAAGTCATTCAAAAAAACATGTGTTACAAAATTGTTCTCTCTAAAAGTTCTAAATAAAAGTACGCGACAGAATATGTCTAGCTTTGACCCATTTTAATCATTTTTATGGTTATATTACGGTTTTAATCTTTCCATGCAAACGGACCTGCTGGTAATTGCTAGTGTTATATAAAATGGCCGCAAAGACAACATACCATTCAAACGTTCATATATAAAGGTGTATACCGAATATAAGGCACTCCCTTGCTTTGGTAGATTCGTTCTCGTCACGTCTCTGTCCCAACACGTACCTGCTCGTAACGGCACCGAAGGACATATTTGATTTATTCACCACTGGAAGATAACTTGACGTTATTCAAGACGTGCGCAAACGTTATGCGAATAATCTAAAATGTATTTGTTAACGCACACTATATAAAATAACACGATATATTAGGAATACCACTATTATCGTTCCGAGATGCACTTCTCTTGACGAACAAAGACTGAATGCCACTGAAACCATTTATCAATAGGAAGACTCAACCGGAATTAACAACGTCACAGTGTTGCCACCATTTTAATCATAAAGGGCGCGATACTCTTGTTTTATGACTGTGTTGTTATAAAATACAAAGCGGAAATCATTGGCGACAACATATTTGGAGATCTTTTCTTCATATTCAATTTAAGGTTTACTTCTTGAGATACTCTACTAAGGTCATCCAGCATTGTGTTTAGATCTTAAAGCGACCGTCATAATAACTAGTACCAGGTTGACCGAGCCTTGCTCGGTAATTTTTTACAAAATCAAAAAAAGAAACTTTAGAAATAAAAGCGTAGATGAGGCTCGATCCTAGGTATTTTTATTTCTCGCGACCACCCGTTCCCCGAATAGGTTACGCTGGCTTGACATTTAACGGCAAAAATAGTGTTTTATATTCAATAAATTAAAAGTAAATTTTAGTATTTTTTTTAATGCCCAATAACAGGGATAATTTGGGTTTTTTTAATAAAACCTAGCTCGATAAACGTACAAGATAAACTCATTTAAATATTAAAGATAATACTATCGGTAAATCAATGTTATGAACTTCCTTTCGGCATACGAGTATGTGCATTTAATATTTTGTAGTAGAAATAATGAATTTACAAAACCAGCCTAAAAACTGTTTTTTGATTAAGCTTCGGAGAAAAGTGACTAATGTTTCCTTCTGACCAATGCTGTTTTATAAAAATGTTTGTGTCAACTTTGCCTTTTAATAAAGATCATAATAGTCCCTTATACTATATGAATCAAATAAATACTTTAGAAGATAATTAAGATAAAGCTGACAAGCGAAGCCGCAGCCATATCTAGTTACATATAAACATAAAATAAAATCCCAACCTGTAAGTTCACGTACGAACTTCATTTATTCGGCACTCGAAACTTGTAACGTGCGTAAATCTTGTTACGAGCGAGGTAGGGAGAGCATTCTGTGCTGGCGTGAATTTTATTTTCAAGTGTCAAGTGCAGTTGTATAGAGTTTCACTCCGTAACTTCGGTGTTATACTTTTAAAGTTGAAGCCAGCGCTAGATTTCTAGCTTTGATACTTTAAAGTTTGACTGTAATTTGAATACGTAAAATAGCTAAAACTTACGTCGTTATTTATGGTACGTTATTCATAAAGCTGTGGTGAGCTGTGGTAGACCAGGGGTAACACCGTGCGACTCTTTCGAGGAGGTCACAGGTCCGAATCCAGGCAGACACCAATGAGTTTTTATTATAAAACTTATGTGTCTAATTGATAATTGCAATTTATCACACGCTTTTCGGTAAAGGAAAACATCGAAAGGAAACCCGCATATCTCTAGAGAATTCTGGAGATCTGGGTAACCTAGCAATCCGCACTAGAGCAGTGTGGTAGGTCTTAGCTCCAATCCTTCTCTTAAAAAACGGACAGAAGAGGCCTATTCCCAGCCGTGGGAGAGTAATAGTAATTTATTCTTTTTTATTCATAGAGTTATTATACTAGGAGAGCCATAGGCAGACCTTTAAGTGTGTCACAATAAATAATAAGAGAAAAGATTAGTATCGTCTACTTATCTTTGACCAATCACACATGCACAGAGATATGTCCATGGCGCGTTCTTAATTTAAAAAAATGCTTAGAATATTTTTGTACTCTTTCAAATTGACATTTGCTCATTACGGACGCGAAAATAGAATAGAATAGAATATTTATTTATTTACTTACATATAGGTTACATTAAGTTAACAAAATAATAAGTTACTATTTTTATTATACTTAAAGCACCGATTATATCTACTTTGTCGATGATTCATAAGTTATTATATTTGCTTTGGAAGGAGACTGACGACTAGAGTCCCTGTATTTTAGGTCGCCAGAGACTTCCCCCCTTACAAAATAAAATATACCAAGTTACACTATAATACCAATAAAAAAGTTAACAGTCAGTAGTATATTCTCTTAAAAAACACGGAATACAGCAAAATTAATATATTGTATTGTATAACTTTGGAACTACTATATAGAAAAAAGTAAAGAAAAAAAATACTATAAGAATATAGAAAAACAGAATGTATGTATACGTGTGTGTGCCCTACGCACACACACATATATGTAGAAAAAGAGATAGATGATAAACCTCATTTGCTTTCTCTTTATTGTAATATGCCACATTTGGGTTTGACCTCTCTACTCTAGTATAACAACTTTGTTACGTTATTACGTATAAACGTCAGTTCATCATTGTTTTTTTTTCTTAATTTATTTTTTCAACTGCGGGAACCTTTACATCATTTATCATTTCCCAAGAAAATAATATAAAGACAGACAATGAATTATTAGAGACGTCACATTCTACCTGTCATAAGTTTACTTAAACGAAAAACTTTATTTCAAATACTTCACCTGTGTCATTTATGGTTTTGCCAGAACGAATTTACAAGCAAATTAACAACTATTTGCAAACAATGTGGTTGCGTTTTTACGACCGGCTGCCAGCCTGACGTCAACTTACCTTATTCATAGTTTACGATACCTCGATAAGAAAGAGGGTGGTCTATTCTACTCAATCGCATCCCACACGGTGGGTCAACTTACCTTAGTCGCCTTTTACGACACCTCGGTAATAAATGGTGGTATAGTCTAATATTATAAATGCAAAAGTTTTTACTTTTGATTCGGCTTTACACACACACGTACACTGATTTTAGCTGATACTCTGAACCAATATTGATGCAATTTGTTACAATTAAAACTTATCGCTACACCAGGGTAACGTATAGGGTAAAAAATTCTGTTTCTTCTAAAGAAACGGCCAAAAAACATATTATTTAAGGGTATTTAAACGCTTAAATTGACGCAAAAAAAGTCACGGGTTCTATTAGTTTATTGTACTAGCTTTGCCCGCGTGGAAATCAGTGACACAAGTATTTCCCGTGTAACTGCCGACGCCTCGGAAATTTAACTTATTACTTCCTCAACAATTGCATTATGTTTTAGTAAAAAAAAATACAAAAATCCGTAAAGTAGATTTTGAGAAAGTCGATGACATACAGACAAACAACTTTTGGGCACTTCACTACATATTATAAAACAAAGTCCATATTTCCGTATGTACGCATAAAACTTTAAAACTACGCAACCGATTTTGATGCGGTTTTTTTCAATAGATAGAGTGATTCCAGAGGAAGGTTACGGTACGAAGTAGAGAAATAATGTAATTTTTGAGGTTTCTGTAAATAATTACATTTTTTTCCGCTTACATTGCAAACGCTGGCTAAACCCTACGAGATTTATCATAATGATGTACTAAGTATTTGTACACCTTAAAAAGGTCTACAGAAAAGTCCGCGATGGTATATATCTATCTCTTATGGATAACCCACAATAGCAGTTTTTTTCATTTACTTTTTACGAAAAATGATGCCTTATGTTCAAAGCAATTTTTATACAATACAGCATTAATCCTTATCCAATTGAGTACCTTCAATAAATTGCTGATTTAATATTGATCAATATTGCCCTTTACAGCATGTAATTTAAGTGAACATTTTCGTAGATATTACAGATTTAAAATCCCGCGAGGAGGCCGCGCTTAGACCTCTAAGCACTTCGAATTTAGCAGCGACCGGAGGCGCAACTAAATGTCCTTCTTTCAAGTTTATATTGTCTAATGATAAGAAAGCTATGAATGTTGTATGTAAAGACATTGTCTAATCAATTGTAAAAATAAATAATATCACTACATAGTATAAAACAAAGTCGCATTCTCTGTCTGTCCCTATGCCCGTATATCCCTATGTATGCTTCAATCTTTAAAACCATGCAACAGATTTTCATGCGGTTTTTTTTTTAATAGATAGAGTGATTTTAGAGGAAGGTTTACATGTCTAATAACATTCAATACGGAGTAGAGAAATACTGTAATTTTTGAGGTTTCTGTAAATAATTACATTTTTTTCCGCTTACATTGCAAACGCAGGCTAAACCCTACGAGATTTATCAAAATAATTTACTAAGTATTTGTACACATTGAAAAGGTCTACAGAAAAGACCGCGATGGTATATATCTATCTCTTATGGATAACCCACGAAAGCATTTTTTGTCGTTTATACCCGTGCGAAGCAGGGGCAGGCTGCTAGTTGTTTTATAATATGTATAGATTGGAAATCGTAGCTAAGCTACGAAAGCTACGAAGTTTTCGTAGCATTCGCTACATGTTACGTCAGAACGCAGTTAAGCATGCACGCTTCAAACCTATACATTAAACAATGTTCACTTTAAATTTTACAGTAAACTTAAATAAGGATTTACTTTAAATTCTTCCAATTTCGTAATAAAACTTTAATGGCGGTCATTTATTACACCACTACTATCTTCGAATACGTACTTATATTTACCTACGTGCAGCTGGAAACCTAATTTATGTCTAACTTATCTTTTTGTTCGTTTCACGTATCCTTGCAAAAATGCATAAGGTTCCATCCAATAGGTGCAATGAAACCGTACTTAGGTATAACAAATCGCTTAATATTCAGAGCTATTTTTCACGAGTGGATGTCGCTCGACGCCGTAACTCGAGGGTTACAAAATTACACTTGCACCCGTCGCTATTGGCACATTCATGTAGGAAGTATTACGTAGGAAATAAATGTAGCTTTATTTTACAGTGGATCGTGAGACTTAATTATTAAAAAAAAAATGTTTTTACATTAATTAATGCTTACAAAAAAATCCTGCCCTTATCCCACTCTAAGTGGGATCGGCACATCATGTTTTAACCATGTCGTGATATGATTTAGCTACCTAGCTAAATCACATCACGACATGGTAAAATACGTATTTTACAGCCGCCTGCCTAACGTCAACTCACCTTAGTCGCCTTTAACGACACCTCTGTAAGAAATAAGGGTTATATATAGGGTCTATTCTGGTCCGCGGGATACCACACGGTACTTACCTTAGTCGCCTTTTACGACACCTCGGTGAGAAACGAGGGCGGTCTATTCTACTCCACTGTTCAAGGCTGAGGTAGGATTAGTATAGCATCATCTTCCTGCCCTTATCCCACTCTAAGTGGGGTCGGCACAACATATTATAAACATGCTGTCACATGATTTGGCTACGTTTTTACGACCGGCCGCCTGCCTGACGCCAACTTACCTCTGTCATATTTTACGACACCTCGGTAAGAAAGAGGGTGGTCTATTCTACTTAACCGGATACCACACAGTGAGTCAACTTACCTTAGTCGCCTTATACGACACCTCGGTAAGAAATGAGGGTGGTCTATTCTACTCAGCCGGATACCACACGGCGGGTCGACGTACCTTAGTCGCCTTTTACGACACCTCGGTAAGAAAAGAGGGTGGTACTATTCTATTCAGCCGGATACCACACGGCGTGATTAGTATAGCATTTATTTGTAATTTTTACTTTTTAAATCGACTTTTAACCAGTAAGCTCAACTGACGAAATCTGATAAAAGCTTTCCTCTAATATTAATTTTGTTTAAAAATTTACTGATCCAAAAAAATTCATTGCAATATTTTCATAGACACGAAAATTACTGTAAAAGTTTTTTTATAAGCGACGGCATTTGAAATATAGTAACAACGAACTTAGCACATCAGTGCACATTTCGCGAACAGCAGGTGTCGAGGGCGGGCCCCTAGATGAGGGGAAAGATATTTGCAGGATTTTTTGCCGATTTAGACGTCTTATGACTTGCTGAAAATCCATTATGATGATTGCTCTTAGGGCACGTTATGTTATAACCTTGTGTGTAATACCTTCTGTGATAGCAGTATGTGAAATATTAATGAATGTTAAAGTTGTACGTCTATCTGTTGCGGTTTTACGACTTATTCGACTGGCCAGTTGGCGCAGTGGGTAGTGACCCTGCCTTCAGCTTGATTCGATTCTTTGAAATGCTTCCCGCCGCCAACATTTTCTATAAATGAATTTGTTGGTCCTTGAGTCTTGGTGTATATTTAAGTATGTATTTAAAAAATATATAAGTATATATTCACCAGTTGTCTGCCTACCATAACACAAGTATTCAGTTACTTACTTTGGGGGCGGACGGTGGGTCAACTTACCTTAGTCGCTTTGTACGACACCTCGGTAAGAAATGAGGGTGGTCTATTCTACTCAGCCGGATACCAGACGGCGGGTCGACTTACCTTAGTCGCCTTTTACGACACCTCGGTAAGAAATGAGAGTGGTACTATTCTATTCAGCTGGATACCACACGGCGTAAATTTTAAATTACTATCCGTCAAATATGATACCAAAATAACAAGGTTCCTTTAGATATATATATCCAGAGATTTTGTTTTCCTTCAAAGTACAGTGTTTAATGGATTAAAAATACAAATAAAGCAAAAGTTTTTTTAATATGAAAAGAAATTTCAATACTGTCGGTATTTTTTTTTACAATTTTCATTTTTTGATTTGTATCAAAGAGCCTATTAAAGAAAATTGTACTACTATTATGTACAAGCAATTAAAATGTTAATTTCCCACATGAAATTGTTTTATTTAATTAATTGCGCATCTGATAAAAGTAATAAATGTTGCTGGATTTATTACCTTGTGCGAAATATTCCGATACTCTAAAACTATTTTAACCAGCCCTGCCATTGTATTAAACTTTTTAAGAAACAGAGGTCTGGTTAAATTGGACTTTTACACCTTTACTCGGCAACTTGTCTAAATTGATTTAATTAGTTCGCGATAACTTTCTTTAAGAATATCAATAAAGCTCTGATCTTATGGCTGTTATGATAAGTTTGAAATGGATTTTGCAACTAAGATAATACCTTTAAATAGAGAAAGTTTTATATCTAAGTCAGTCTCGTTCTGAACACAGAATTAATATAAGGAGAATTGAATATAAGATGTCTTATCATTTAGGTATTGATTAGTGTTTATTTTAAATACAGAAGCAGGTGTCACTTTGCGGAATTCCTTACTAATTCTTCCTTAATTTACTATCTTAGAGAATCTTAACTTAAATTTAGGAAGCAGGCAAGTTCACATACCTTATACATGAAGGACCAGTCACCACACGTATTACAAAACGTCGCACCCAACAACACATCACACAATCACTACACACATTCACTACGACAATCTCTACGATCGTTTCGCCCCGTAACCGAAGCATCAGAAGGATAGGCTCCACGTATGTTTGTTACTCTTTCACGGCGAATCCCCTGAACCAATATCGATGAAATTTAGCACAATTATTCCTAACTATTTAATATCTATATAATCCTGGCTATAGAAATCCTGTTAATTGTACAGGAATAGGATGACATTAAAAAGCGCCATCTATTATAAACCTATCAATGTTAAAAATTTGCAGACTTGGAGAGTGACAGAATCTACTGGTTTATTCCAAGACCACAGACCACGCAAACGATGTTATGGGTAAAAGCTAGTATTATATACGCCTAGATTAAATAACAGATTGGTTTTAAGAAAATTTTGGCTCTAGGTGGAAATCGAATCCGCGACCCACGGAGCTGAACGCAGGGACACTACAACTATACAACCAGGCCACAATCGTTTATATTTCCACTGTATTTGCATACACAGTGCATCAGAACGTTGATTGCTCTGTCAATCATCACCCACGATCCTATGGAGCTATAGCTTAAAAGTATTCACCTCTTCTTCGCTCTTTATACGAAAGAAAGAGATACCAAATCGTGTAACGGGCTCACTTGGCACCGGATATTTGTACCGGAACTTATTTACTGATTCAACAGAATGCCGACGCGATTTCATTTTCGTATGCATGTTAATGTGTACGCGAACATATGAATTTGACGTTTTTACAACGTTTATTCAGATACGAAACGGTTTTATAAGCGTTCAGATTTAGCATTTGTTGGCATTATGACTATAATAACCAGTTAATCAAGGAACATTTTTGTAATAATTTATCCTAATAATATTAGTGCTTAGGTGGCCGAGCCTTGCTCAGTAATTTTATTAAAGATATAAAAATAATGTAAAAAAAATTAAAAATAAATAAAGCCCCGGTAATAACCCACCCACCCTCATTTCTTACCGAGGTGTAGTAAAAGGCGACTAAGGTGAGTTGACGCCAGGCAAGCGGTCATTCGTTAAATACGTAGCCAAATCATGTGACAGCATGTTTGTAACATGTGCCGACCCCACTTAGAGTGGGATATGATAAAGAGGTTCAGGAGGATGATGACGTTATAAAGTAGGTTACAAAAAGAAGACCAGATTTTATTTAACGGACAAAATGGCATTAAAATTATTATTGAAAAGAAATAATCGAAGCCAGTTGCATTAAATAACATAAAGTTTATTTACTTAGCAAACAGCAGGACACGATAAAATCAGACTCAGTCATTTGACCGGCTTGTTAGGACTAGTTAGCCTTGTTAGTTCAAATCAATTCATTGAATATTGATAGACGACTCTATTTCTGTTTGAATATACATTACTCTATAATCTTTGTACACCACATATAGAGAACACCCTCATTACTTACCGAGATGTCGTAAAAGGCGACTAAGGTAAATCAACCCGCCGTGTGATATTCGGCTGAGTAGAACAGACCACCCTGATTTTTTACTGAAATGTCGTAAAAGGCGACTAAGGTAAGTTGACCCACCGTGTGGTATCGGGTTGAGTAGAATAGACCACTCTCTTTCTGATTGAGATATCATAAAATACGACTAAGGTAAGTTGAAGTCAGGCAGGCGGCAGATCGTAAAATACGTAGCAATCATGTGACAACATGTTTATAAAATGTTAGAGTGGGATCAGGGCAGGAGGATGATAAAATTTTCATTACTTTTTATATTATAGATCCCCGCAAACTAAAGCCTAATTCTATAAAATACTATAAAATTGATTAGGGATTGCAACATATACGAAAAAAACTGATAAAACAATAGATCTTTAATGTTAATGCAATATTCTAAGTCGCACATTCCCATTTATTGTTGTCCAGATTATTTCTAAACTAGTAATATCCTGCGGTTTCACCCGCGTTATTTTTATTTTTTTACACCTTATTACATTTTTATAACGGATCCCTATTTTATTGTAATATAGTCTATGTTGCTCAGTAAAGATGCAGCTTTTCAATGGTGAAATTGAAATCGGTCTAGTAGTTTTTATGTGAAAACATTACAAACATACATACAAATTTTTATAATATTAGTATAGATGTGTGTAAGCTATTTATTGTCAAATTCAAATTCAAATTCAAAATATTCTTTATTCAAATAAACTTTTAAACAAGTGCTTTTGAATCGTCAACTCTACTGCTGGTTCGGAGAGCTGTTCCTACCGAGAAGAGCCAGAAGAAACTCGGCGGTTGCTCTTTTAAAAATATAATTCTTAATACTATTTACATTAAGTCGTTACTGTCTTGTACAGGTTCAAAGAGAGCTATATCCACACATTCTTATCCTTAAATATTGTCAAATTGTCCAAGCTATTATTATTTCTAACTAATAAATACCCCTCTTTTATTAGAGCAAGGGTATGTCATGTCATTGAAATCCATTTGAAAAGGAATGACAAATCATTTATGTATGTCCCCATAATTGGAGCAACAAAACCTGGAGATGTTTCTATAGAATTCCTGTACGGTTTTGCTTTTGGGGGAATGGAAAAACCGCCCCCACCGACTGGACGCTGAAACATGGCCTGCATTCCCCAATAATGAATGCAAGACCTCCGTACGTTTTGGCAGAAACTAATCCAACATCGAGGTACGAGCGGGATTAAATTCCGAACACTGTATGTATGTGTTTTATTCATAATAAAACGGACCAAATACTGAGCTCAGTTAGTGAAGTACTGAAATTAGTTTTAGTGTAATTTTACAAGCTGAGTTGAAGCTGAAATTAATTTATATATTTTTTTGTAATTTCCTTCAAACTATGTTTCAAGGCCTGTAATTGAATTTCGATTTAGATTTTGATTCGTTTCTTAATAATAATAAAAATAATCGATAATATACCTACAAGTAGGTGTTTTATAAAATCAAACAATACCAAAGTTCAACCCCAAACTGAATACCAAAAAAAATTAATACAAGAAGTGCAAGAAGTAAGTTATTTATCGTTATTCAGCTGAAACAATGTTGATGTAATTTGGTTGAAATGAAACTTCAACATGTTATAAACATGTTGTGACATGATTCGGCTAGGTGTTTTACGAACGGCTTGACGTCAACTTCAACTGTCAACGACACCTCGCTATGAAATGAGGGTGGTTTATTCTACTCAGCCGTAAATCACAAGGCGGATATTTTAAAAAACAAGTAAAAATGCATAATGAAAATTATTTTTAAACTAAATAAATAAATAAATATATGTAGTGATTCATATATTTATTTATTATTTATTTCAAAAATAAGGCTGGCGAAAATCAAGCGCGTTCTTTGTAAAAAAAAAACTCCCACGACACCTAACACCATTTGGCCACCACGGCAAATTTATCTTTACGCCAATTATAAAATGTACATTTTAACAAAGCCTGTTTTTATATTATAAATAATTTAACCAACAACCACAAACGATGCTAACTTTTATTTAAAAGCTAAAGCTTTTTCGCGAGAAAATTATGACAGATGAAATCCGAAAAGCGAAGATTCGAGTTTGGGCTTACGTGATGGAGACGTTGCGAATCCCTTGAGCCTTCCTACCCTTAAAACGAACGGAACGAGTGAATTTCATACTAGATGTAAGCCTATTCTACGAAACTTACTATGAATTCGAATATATATGAAATTTCCTATAACTTTTGTATTTATACTTTGAAAAAATTTAACTCGCTTGGTGTTGACTATTTAACCACATTCATTCTTGGACATTGACTGGCCCGTTGGAGCAGTGGATAGTGAACCTGCCTTCAGCTCCGCGGGTCGCGGGCCAACATTTTCTATATATAGATTTGTTGGTCTTTGAGCCTGGGTGTATATTTGTATTTAAGTATGTATTTAAAAATATATAAGTATATATTCACCAGTTGTCTGTCACCCATAACACAAGTATTAAGTTACTTACTTTGGGGACGGACGACCGTGTGTGTAAGTGTCCCATATATTTATTTATTTATTTATTTATATTTATTCTCTTGCTCTTATTGCACCCTAAGTGGAGTTGGCAAAACATAACATGTTGTAACATGGTTTGCCTACTTATTTTATGAACGGCCGCTTGCCTGACGTCAACTTACCTTAGTCACCTTTTACGACATCTCTGTAAGAATAATCTGTATACCACACGGCAGGTCTACTTACCTTAGTCGCCTTTTACGGCACCTCCACAAGAAATAATGGTCTATTCTACTCGGCCGGATACCACACGGCATATTAATAACAACCCGAATATTTAAATATGTCATCGTTTCAATTATGATTTTACTAAAAACCCTTCTCTGGATATTTTTCATCAAACTCATACTATTTGATGTTAAAAATACCAAATTATAAGCACAAAAATTAAACAGTTCCTTTTAAGAAGTACAAAACAACTCTATTCAATTTAATACTTTTATCCTTTTTTTTCGTTCATACCGGCAGAAAATTTTCTACGTATGATTTTCAGAAAAACAGTCAATTTATTACGATACATAATCCTCAAAATGCCTTTACAAATAAAGAAATGATAAGATAAAATAATGCTAGAGTAAGGAATATTTATACTGGAAACGCGATTTGGAAATCGATAAGCATGTGTGGTATAAGTAATAAACCAAAGTGGAAGTTGAAATATAATAAAAGTTTGAAATATAATAAAAGTTAAAAAGTAAAAATAATAATAATTATTATTATTTCAGACAACCAGGGTCCACTTTATTAGCAATATAATTTAATTTTGACAAAATTTCTAAAAGGAAAAATAATAATAATAAAAAATATAATTTAAATTAGATTTAAAAAATGTTAGTAGTAAAATATTATATAAGTTCCTACCTCCTATTTCTATACTTATTATTTTTCTTATTAGAATGTGTGTGTCTTAAATGTTTACTATTATAAAACATGGAATATTTTGCTACATGATATACATAGTAATTAAGCTTGTGATATAAATTAAACATACACATATAATATAACAGTGTGCATAAACCAGTCCCGGGATAAAAAGTACCCTCTGTTAACCCTGCAAATATCTTCATCACAAAATCATATCGATTTTTGAAATTAATTTGAATGATGCCTGATTTAATAAGACCATGACCATATTTGACTAAAACGTTGTTTAAAAATTAACCAAGTGTGGTACCCGGCTAGACATTGAACCAAGTTAAAAATAAACCAAGTCTTGTATCCTGCTGAGTAGAATAGAACACCCGTATTTTTTACTGAGGTGTCGTTAAAGACGACTAAAGTTAGTTGACTTGCCAGGTGGTATCCGGCTGATTAGAATAGACCACCCTCATTTCTTACAGAGTTGTCGTAAAAGGCGACTAAGTTGCCCCGGCGTATGGTATCCGGCTGAGTAGAATGGACCTGTTAAATACCTACCACACTCCAATGCGGATTAACAGGTTACGTATATCCCCAGAATTTTCTTGCGATATGCATATCTGTCTTGATAAAGTTATTTTTCCTTCACCGAGCGTGTGATAAATTGTAATTATCAATAAGACACATAAGTTTTTACAGAAAAACTTATGAATGCCTGCCCTCTTGAAATAGTCACACAATCTGACACTGGGCTATCATAGCTTGCTGCTACTTATCATACTCCTGCCCTTCCACTCTAAGTGGGGTCGGCACAACATGTATTAACCATGTTATATCATGATTTGGCTAGGTATTCTACGAGCGGCCGCCTGCCTGCTTTCAAATTATCTTAGCCGCCTTTTACGACGCCTCAGTAAGAAATGAGGGTGGTCTATTCCATTCAGCCGGATACCACACGGTGGCGCTATACTCGGATACGTCTTTTACTAATCACTATAATAGGCTTAGCTGATATATGGTTTTGGCTACCTATTGTAGTTAGCTGATTGAGCCCGTGACGTTCACAGTCACACAGCCTCTCCGTAATACTATCGTAACTTATATACTACTAGTAAAGTATATAACACAATTTAAGATTTTTATCCTAAAGAAAAAATAGGCGCCGTGTGGCATCCGGCTGAAGAGAATATTATCACCCTCATTTCTTACCGAGGTGTCGTAAAAGGCGACTAAGGTAAGTCGACCCGCCGCTCTTGTTTCATGACTGTGTTGCTATAAAATACAAAGCGGAAGTCAATGGCGACAACAGTAAAATAGACCACCCTCTTTCTTACCGAGTTAAGTTTACGTCAGGCAGGCGCCGGTCGTAATAACGCAGCCAAATCATGTGACAGCATGTTTATAAGATGTTGTGCCGACCCCATTTAGAGGGATAAGGGCAGGAGGATGATGTACCTAAAGAAAAAATAGCTACGACGCGGCCGCTTATGATTTATACCCAAATAACGATGGTTAGTTTTAGGTAAAGGAGCAAACAGCTCGGGGTGAGTAAATACGCTGACGAAGGGCACACCTCGCTTATATTCTGGAAATACTTTTTATCTGTCACTGACAGCCGAAGGGACAACCTTTAAAGGAACCCTTTGATGACATTGACTTTGGAAGTGCCATTTCAGAGGGACATTTAGTTAGTATTATATTGCTATTCACTTAAGTAAATACTGCTCAATTACTTAATGTACCGGCCTGAGGAGTTGCTTTCTCTCCCTTTGGAGAAGAGAATGAGAAACTACTCTGATAGACAATAGAATATATAATTATGTAGCTAGGCTGGTTAATCATTTACCAAGAACCTTTCTGAGTATATGCAGGGTCCCTGTAAAGTGTAAACTACTACTTCTCTTACTATCTGTTACTTTCCTACTGTCTACGGTCTGTTACTATTCCACAGCTGGCCATAGGCTCCCTCTCCCTTTTTTGGAGTGAAGGGAAGCTAAGACCCACGTTACTCCAGCGCCGACTGCTAAGTTACATATATTACCAGAATTCTCTAGAGATATGCAGGGTTCCGATGTTTGCCTTTACAAAAACTGTGAAATAAATTCAATTCGACAAATTAAATGCAATATTAATTAGCACATAAGCCTTTTTTAATTATTATAACCATAAATTACCGTTATATTTCAAATTTTAATATGTAATTTAATTGTCATTAAACAATTATTTAATTTAATTGTCCGATTGTCAATCGGATGTCAATGACAAAATTTTGCTCGCTTCAAAATTTTTCTATTTAATTTATTTGGCTCGGTATTTTGCTATAAAATTGGCATCAAATTGGCATTTATAAAAGCAGCAGCTGGTACTATTGGTTTTTTGGATATGCGATAGTAACAAGATATTTTTGTTTCAGATCGTGAGGCGTTGCTCCGGCGTCGCGGCTGTCACGGTCCTCGGGCCACAGACAGCAGCCGGGCGAACAACAGCCTAGCCGCAGCCGGGGCTTCGTTCTAAAGACTTTATGTGTAGTGATAAGTGTTATTATATAATTTAAACGTGTTTGGAAGTATGAACAGTAATGTTTCCCAATCTGATTACCTTGAGTGTCCTCAGTGCAATGGAGCAAGGCTTTTTAAGGGACGTAGGGGTCTAAACATTCACATTGCACGATGTCATAGCCTTTCCTTAACGCGACCTATTACTGGTACTAAAGTAAGTGATGTTGACACACACTTACTAGACAATAACCAGGTTCCATTTGAAAATTTGCTGTCTAGATATAGCCAAAACGTTCCAATTATTAAGCGCATTCCTAGAGGAGCAAGAATATTATTAGCGAGGTCACTATCTCACGCCATCCAAAATACTTTATATAATTCGGTTTCATCTTGGCAAAATCTATTTTTGTTTGCTTATAAGCATTTTCATGTCGATAAATCTAAAGCCGGGTCATTAAGTACCAAATTAAAACAGAATTGTTTAGACCAATCTGATTTTCACTCTTTAAATTCAAATTTTCGGGTTCAAAGTTTAAATTTAAAAAAAATTGTGGAGAATAAAGTAATGGATGGGGACCTTAAAAATGCAACCCGCATTTTATTCTCTAACGATACTCTTGCTCCATTTAATGATATAACGCTAGAAGCCTTACGTGAGAAGCATCCTTTACCAATTTCAGATTCATTATTTCCAAATCCAGCAGTCAATATTACAGATATTTTGCAAGTAAAGGATGAGGATACTTATGCAGCTATAATGTCATTCACTAGTGGATCTGCTGGCGGCATGGACGGGATAACGCCACAACATCTCAAAGATCTTGTGAGCGTTTCAGCTGGAGACGCCGGCAGATCTCTTTTGAGTGACATTACTAGACTTTGTAACCTAATGTTATCTGGCAAAGTAAATTCATCCTTTCTACCTTTCCTTTACGGAGCTAGACTATGCGCATTTAATAAAAAAGATGGTGGCATACGCCCGATCGCTATTGGTTGTACTTTTCGCCATTAGGCATCTAAATTAGCATGTAAGCACATAGTTGCTACCCTAAAGGAAAAGTTTCAACCTATTCAAGTTGGCTTTGGAAGTAAGGGAGGCTGTGAGGCAGCAGTACATTCTGCCCGAACTTTCCTAACATCCGGCGAGGCAGAAGTACTGCTGAAAGTCGATGTAAAGAATGCTTTTAATTCATTGGATAGGGCAACTCTGCTTAGCGAAGTATCAACACAATTACCCGAAATTTATCCATATGTTTGGCAATGCTATAATTTTCCTTCTAAATTATTCTTTGGTGAGAATACTTTTAAGTCTAATGTAGGCGTTCAGCAGGGGGATCCTTTAGGTCCAGCCCTGTTCAGTCTAGGGATTCACAAACATATTTTAAATTTAAAATCTAAATTTAAGATATGGTACTTAGATGATGGAACCTTTGGAGGTAACGTGGACGATGTTTCAAAAGATCTTAAGCATGTTAAGCAAGAATTTGGAAAAATTGGTTTGGAACTAAATTTTTCGAAATGTGAAGTTTTTTTTACTGATAAGCTGACGCCGGAAAGTGTATTAGCGGCCACAAAATTATTTAACGAAATTGCCCCTAACATTAACATAGTGCATAAAAGTACACTTTGCCTCCTAGGTGCTCCTCTTTTAGATGAAGCCATACAACCTTTCCTAGAGAGTAAAGTTAAAATGTTTTCGGACAATACAGACAAATTGGGCATACTAAATTCCCACATTGCATTTACGATTTTAAAATTTTGCCTTTTTGTACCTAAATTTACCTATATACTTCGTGCAAGCCCAATTTGGAAATATCCTGGTTTACTCGATAATATAGATGCCACCTTAAAAAATGCATTAGAAAACATTTTGAATTTGTCTTTTGACAATAACTCTTGGAATCAGGCTACTTTGCCGGTGAAATATGGTGGCATCGGCGTGAGAAAAATTTCAAGTGTTGCTCTTCCGGCATTTCTGGCCTCTGTGCATAGTGTTAAAAAACTTAGTTCTGAAATTTTACAACCAAATTTATTTTCGTTGTCCTATGCTACAGAGGCTTTAGATAGTTGGAAAATCAGCTGCCCCAATGATAACATCCCGAAGGAATGTACCGCACAAAAACTTTGGGATGTGCCATTGGTTCAGCTTACACATAAAAATTTGGTTCAAAATCTTTCGAGTGACCGAGATCGAGCTAGGCTTCTAGCTTTATCGGAAAAAGAATCTGGTTATTGGCTACATGCTCTCCCTTCTAAAAATCTTGGTACACTATTAGATAACGAAAGTTTCAGAGTAGCTTTAGGTCTCCGATTGGGAACCACAGTGTGCCTTAAGCACCGATGTCCATGTGGAAAAGAGGTAGACACTTTTAGCATACACGGGCTTTCATGCCATAGGAGCTCTGGTAGGCTTTTCCGTCATGGTTCTCTTAATGATACCATCAAAAGAGCTATTGCCACCATCGACATTCCTGCTCTTCTCGAGCCTTCCGGGATATGTCGGGATGATGGCAAGAGACCAGACGGCTTGACGCTGGTTCCTTGGGAACGGCGACGGGCCCTAATGTGGGACGCAACATGCGTTGATACGTTAGCCTCGTCCCATATCAGGGAAACAGCGTCAAGACCTGGAGCTGCGGCGGAAATGGCCGAAACCGGCAAACGGCGGAAGTATGCATCTCTCATCGAGAGTTATATATCTGTGCCGTTTGCAGTCGAGACCCTAGGGCCATGGAGTCAAAGTGCAAAAAAATTTTTTATCCGTTTTAACACCTCGGTTGATTGCCTCTTCAGGTGACAAGAGGGCTGGCTCCTTTTTCGCACAAAGAATCAGCTTAGCGATTCAGCGCGGAAACGCTGCCAGCATTCTTGGGACCATTCCATGTGGGCATGATCTGTATAGTCCTAGCGTGTAAGTAATTTAAGATAGACATAACTTGTACATTTTTGCTGTAAATCAAATATTTAAATCAAATTAGAAAACTGTTATTAATCTGATAATAATAATTGTTAAAACAGAGCGAGAGCCAACAATTAACACAAGTCGGATGTTCAAGATCTGGTAAAGTGGAGGCAACGAAGTAGGAAAGCGGACTCCGGGTCTTAGCCGGGATAGCGCTAAGTTGTAGAAGAAGAATAATTGTTAAAACATGTTTAAAACATGTTGTGCCGACCCCACTTAGAATGGGATAAGTTCAGGCGAATAATAATAATAATATTTTTTCAAGATTAATCCCAATATTTAACCAGAATATTCTTATAATTTGTTTTTTTTTTTTTTATGGTATAGGATGGCAAACGAGCATGCGGTTTATCTTAAAGTAATCACCGCCACCCACGACCTCTCGCAGAGCGAGTGCGTTGCCGTCCTTTAAAGAAGTGGAAAACACGTTTTTTGAAGGTACTTATGTCGTACCGATCTGGAAACACTGCCAAAGGAAGATCGTTCCATAAAATGGTGGTGCGCGGAATAAAATTATTTGAAAAATGCACTGTCGTGGATCGCCAAGCATCCAGATGATGAGGATGATATTTTAACCTGTGACGTACAGTGCGGTTATGGAATTTAGCGGCAGGAATCAGGTCGTGCAGTTCGGTGGAACACTCTCCGTGAAAGATGCGGTAGAAAACGCACAGTGATGATACGTTTCTACGCATCGCCAAACAGTCCAGTTGTTTGCTAACCGCCTTATCCCCAATAATACGAGCTGCTCTGCGCTGTATGCGATCGAATGGCTTAAGTTGGTACTGGGGTGCACCAGCCCAGAGATGAGAACAGTACTCCATGTGAGGCCGGACTTGTGCTTTATACAGCGCTAGTCTATGGACCGGCTTGAAGTACTGTCTGGCTCTATTAATAACACCCAATTTTTTGGAGGCCAACTTAGCCTTCCTTTCCAGGTGATCGCGATACTTGCAGCTATTGGAGATGTCGAGACCCAGTATTTCGATACTACTCGAATGACTTAAGACGGTATTCTCAAAAGACGGTGACGCGACAAATGGAGCTGTTTTTGCAGTTAACGCGCAAACTTGCGTCTTCTGGGGGTTGAACTGAACCAAATTTAATTTACCCCATTCAGAGATTCTCTGTAAGGTGGCTTCAACAGAAGACACAAGATTTTTCCGGCACTCATCGACCTTTTCCAAAGAGAGTCCTGCACTACCGGTGTATGTGGCATCCACCGTACTGTCATCTGCATAACAGTGAATGTTAGGATCATCTAACATGTCATTGATATGCAGAAGAAACAGTGTAGGGGATATCACGCAACCTTGGGGAACGCCAGCATTCACAGACTTAGGATTGGAGCAGAATCCATCGACAACGACACGTATGCTACGGCCTGTGAGAAAGCTGGAGATCCAAAAGCGCAGACTCACTGGAAGCCCATAAGAAGGTAGCTTCGAAAGAAGCGCCCTATGCCACACACGATCGAAGGCTTTCGCCATATCCAGACTAACTGCAAGACCTTCTCCCTTGCTATCTATTGCCGCTGCCCAACGGTGAGTCAGGTAGACCAGAAGATCACCAGCCGATCGACCGTGTCGAAAACCGTATTGACGGTCGTTGATCAACTCATGATCCTCAAGGTATGACAAAAGTTGTCGATTGATAATCATAACTCCCTCATCTCCATAACTTTGGAGATGAGGGAGGTAATGGCAATAGGCCTGTAGTTAGCCGGATCTGAAGCATTGCCTTTTTTAGGGATCGGATGGATCAGGGCTGACTTCCATGTATCCGGGACTATGCCTTTTGAGTAGGAGAGCCGAAATAGACGCGTCAGCACAGGAGTTAGCTCAGGAGCACACATTCGGAGCACAATTGGAGAGATACCGTCTGGCCCACTCGACTTATGGATATCCAAAGACAACAGAACTCGCCGAACAGCTTTTTGGCTGAATTTAATGTCTGGCATTGAGCTTTGACACCGAGGGATAATAGGTGGCAGAAGTCCTTGGTCATCCATAGTCGAATTCGAGGCAAATAAATTCCCCAAAAGATCGGCTTTCTCCTTTGCTGTATGAGCCAGAGCATTGTTCTCTGTGCGCAACGGTGGAAGTGAAGGTTGGTCAAAGTTACCAAGCGCCGCTTTGGAGAGTGTCCAGAACCGACGCGTTCCAGATGGGTATTGCTCAAGCTTCTTACCAATACTGACAACATACTTAAACTTGGCTCTGGCAACTTCCCTCTTAAAGAACCTCGAGGCACGGTTATAATTCCTCTTAAGTATTGTGGAGTTGGGATTCCTTGTAGCCAACGCATCAACCCAAGCCCGATAGGCGACCCGTTTGCTATCCGCTGCTGCCTTGCAAGACTCACTAAACCATGACTCACTAAACTATTTATTCGCTGCCACTAATCTTTCGTCAAGTTATACGTTTACGTATCATCACCTAACTTTTCCTTGTTAAAACATATTTTCAAATAGACATCGATTCGCAAATTGTGCCTAAAATAAGCTTGGTTAAACGCAAAACCGTCGTGCAAGGGATCATCCGTCAGAGCGAGCACTACATGCCACGTCAGCTATGTGAAACGAGAGGGCGTTGCCAGACCCTCAGTTTGACGTCTTCATTGCGAAATTTGGGTAAAATGACACATAAGTGTTTATACTCAGATATTGTATTTCAAATATACTAATATATCTTTAGTAATATATAAAGCTGAATAGTTTGTTTGTTTGATTGTTTGAAAGCGCTAATCTCAGGATCTTGAACTTGTGGGACCGATTTGAAAAATTATTTTAGTGTAAGATAGTCTATTTATCGAGAAAGGCAATTAAACTATAGGCTATATAACATCACATTAAGATGAATAGGAGAGAAGCAAAAATATTACGAAAACGGCAAAATTTAAAGCTTTCCTTGCGTGCGCTATTTAAACGGTGAAAGTTATTTAAAAATCATGTATTACAAAATTGTTCCCCTCTAAAAGTTCTAAATAAATGTCCGCGACAGCATGTTTTTAGGTTTTAAGGTTATCTCATTTTTACCATTTTTATGGTTATCAAAATACTATATTACGGTTTTAATCTTTCGAAGCGGGCGGATCCGCTGGCGATTTCTAGTAGAGTATAAAGCTTATAAACAAAGGAATTTGCTGTTAATCGTTCTGTTTACTGGTCTTACCTATCACTTAGTTTGTAAATAAAATCTAGAAGAACAAACGATCTGTCACCCCGTTTGCCAAATGCTGACCCAATATACAGTAAGCAATTTGAAAATGCGCCAAGATTCGAAACGTTTATACGCTTAATATATTTTGACTGTATATTTTATAAAATATTTATACCATAAACGAGTCAAAAATATTATAGCAGGATACTATGTTCGCCGTAATATTTTTTGTTAATGTTAGTAGATGTCTAATTTATAATTATACTAAAAGGAAAATTGGACGATTAACTGTCACATAACATGAAAAAATACAATAAGCTTTTATTGTGTCAATGATGTATTAATGTAAAATTTTAAGCCCCAAATTTATTGAGAAACTATCATTGGAATATACTGTATCGGTATAAGTTTCTATAATAAAATTCTACAATCAATTTTAGCGTTGCCATAACAGCTTAAAAAACTATAAAAATGAAGCTGATATGAAAAGCTAATATTTTAAATAATTTATAGAATTAGGCGTAACTTTGCGGAGATCCATAATACAAAAGTAATAATAAAATTATTTTGCTATAATCCTCGATAAATAGAAAATATATATAATGCTAAATGTTGAGTAGACTATTCTTTTTCATACCCGATAAATGCAGGATTCGTTAAAATACTTGCGGAAACCTCTACCACCACTAACGATACACAAGCACTACATACGTTTACTATCACAAACTCAACAATCGCTTCACCTCGGATTAATGCAAAATTATTTTATTTAGTAAATTTTATTTGTATTATGAAGTAACACCTAATTCTATACATAAAATATTTTTAGTTGAATTTCAATAAAATTTGATACCAATTTCAATAGATATTCTCCGTTAGCAGTGAATAACATTTAAGGATACTTTAAATACCTCATTTGGCGACGGTTCGTAGCGCAATCGCCATTGAACGGGAAAGAAGTTTGCGCGTATTCAAAGCGAGTAGCCATGAAAAGGCTCGGACATGTGGTCGCCCTCGCCGGCTAATGAAAATTCTTTGCGCAAATATTTGGACACACAGGTCAAGGCGTGGCAAGTTCTGCTCAATTGATTACGTACTGGGAAGCTTAATGCGGAACCATTTTTACATACTTTATTCAATGTTTAGTTTCATACGTATTTATTTCGATAAATTTTTAAAACGGTTTTAAATATAAGTCTACTAGCGGCCTGCCCCTGCTTCGCACGGGTATAAAATATATGTATATCCCATGTCAGTCAGTGTAAAAAAAATGATTAAAATTGATCCAGTTGTTTTGATTTATTCATTACTGCCCGTGGCCGTAGCGTTAAATTTGGAGAAAAACAATTTCCTTTCCCTATACCAAGAAGATTTCCTGCTATCTTTGGAATATCTAAATTCATATAGTACATTATTACTTATTTACTTTTATATTTTCCCTATGTATTTTATTTTTACAATTAATTACAGAATGTCTTTAAACAAACTCTTGAAAGAGCGACATCGCTGCTAAAGTCGAAGTGTTATAGGGCGAAGCGCGGCGTCCTCACGGCATTTTAAATGTTCACTTAAATTACATGCTGTAAACGGCCATATTGATCGATATTAAATCAACTATTAATTTAAGGTACTTAATTGGATAAGGATTAATGCTGTATTGTATAAGAATTGCTTCAAAAATAAGGCATTATTTTTCGTAAAAAGTAAACGACAAAAAATGCTTTAGTGGGGTATCCATAAGCGATAGACATATACCATCGCGGACTTTTCTGTAGACCTTTTTAATGTGTACAAATACTTAGTACATTATTTTGATAAATCTCGTAGGGTTTAGCCTGCGTTTGCAACGTAAGCGAAAATAAATGTAATTATTTACAGAAACCTCAACCTCAACCTCAGTGATACTTAGTTAATGTATAGAAACCAACTATCCTCACGTCCTATTATATCGGGTTAGCCCGACTAGTTTCGAACCCATCCGGGGCACTTATTCATGAGCTTTTTACTCGGCGTTATCACGGCGGGAACTGCGTACAGCAGTCCGTTGGGCAAGACTCGTGAGTGGTAGGGGGGAGGGGGTCATCTTCAACGTGTTCCCTGTCACTCTGGTTTTCGTCATCGGATACACTCATGAAATGTGTGCATGCGACGCTTACGGTGTCGGGTTCAAATCGGTCTTTATATGAACCGGTAGTGTCAAAAATCGTTTTCCACGCCGGAAGTAGTGTCCAATCACCTTCTCTGTTAAAATTCGGATAACGGCTAATTCCTATGTGAGTATAACTGGTTTCTATACATCAACAATGAATACTAGTTACGATAATGTAAATTTAAAAGTCTATACTTTTTCTATCGAACTCACTACCGTCACGTTTGGTTGGGGGCATTACTGTTAAAAGACTTTTGATTTAGCTTAACATGAGGTCGCCATATGACAACTTAAGTTTATGTTCCTCATGTGATTTGACCGTCGGCCATAAGGAAAGTTTCCTTTTATTGAGTCCGCAGACGACAGTAATACTTTATGTTTTATTGCGTTATATACCGCTTTACGGCATATTCATACAAACGAATGCGGAAGAGTGCAATTTTATTTCCAAATTTGCATTTATGAAAGGTCATTCAACTTTCGTGCTTAAACTTAAATTATGGGCTTTGGTCAAACTACCTCTATAAGGCTTTTTTCACTAAGCCGGAAAAGTTACCTAAGCTTAAAAGTCGGCTTCAGTGAGAGTCATGGTTATATTTATTACGAGCTATAGAACTTTGAATTCATTTTGTAAAACACTTGAATTTTTGGTATAGTCTTGTATGAAAATGAGTTTTGTTGTCTATTAAAATTATTCCGTATGGTATGCGGCTGAGTAGAATAGACCACCCTCATTTCTAACCGAGGTACCGTAAAAGGCGACTAAGGTAATTTGACGTCAGGCAGGCGGCCAGGCGTAAAATAAGTAGCTAAAACATGGAGAGGGTTATAGGGCGATAAATCGATCCAGCTACGATATATTTAATGTCGTATTATCCTTGTCTTCAGGGAATGAAAAAATGATAAAATACAAATTGAATACAAAGGTAAATTTTGCTGTCATTTGTAAGGTTGTCATAGCTTAGCTGTTAACGGTCGAGCTAAAGAAGTCAAAATACCCGATATATTAAGATATCCCGATAGATTAAGTTCCACATACCACCAGCTTTTTATTTATTTCTTTTTTTTTAATTGCATATCTTTTAAGGCTCACCAAGTACTGTAATCTAAAATACTATTGTTTCAGCATATAATTCGTCTATATTGGTGACAATAAAGGGACTTCAGACGATAGTTCATTAGTGACGTATAATGAGCAAGCTGTACGTGCTTAATGCGTCCCGAAGCCGACATAATTGGATTTCCAAACCAATTAATGATGAAAATCAAAGTCATTAATCGCACACGCAGTGTAAAGTCAATTCGAATGCGTTTATTGCTAATTGATTAGTTTCTAGAGATTAATTGTGACCACCATATTGTCGCAGTTAACCGAGATTGAATCTGAGCTTGGAATATTAAGAAACAGTACCTGGGCCATAGGCTTGCTCGGTAATTTTATTAAAAGATACAAAAAAATAATTAAAGAAAAGGTCTGGTGGTATCTGGGACTTGATCCCGGCTATTTTCACTTTTTTAGCCCGCCCGTTTCCAACTGAGCTATAACAACTTTACAAATGACATCAAAATTTACCTTTGTATTCAATTTATATTTTATCAGTTATTAATTCCTGAAAACAGAGATAATACGTCATTTTTTTAAATAAAACTTGGATAGATCGATTTAGCGCCCCCCTACATGCTGTTTCTAGAAAATCGTTGAAGCCGTTTCTGAAATTTAGATTATAAAATATATACAAGATTAACTAATTTAAATATTGAACAAGGTTTTATATCATTCATTCACAAATATATTGTGAGATTATAAATACTAAATGATAACGATAAAAACATAAGAAAGAAGCGGAAATCAAGAGGTGAACAGAAATGTAATAATAATAATAATTGATATAGATAATTATTTATATATCAATTATTTTAATATTAATTCTTACGTTATCATACGATGTGCAAATTAAACGTGCTACATGCACTCCAAAGCTCAGAATATTGCATTTCCAAGCCAATTTATGATATATCAATCGCAACACAGCAATAAAATTGATTCGGGCGCGTTTATTGCCAATTAATTTGCTTCTAAAAATTTATAGTCAACTTATGGTTAGATTTATCATAACCATTATTTATATCATTGAAATTAATAAAATGTAAACAATTAATAACAACCGTTATTAATATTACTAAAAAAAACTGATACATATGATCATCATGTAAGGATAACTTTTCAGGATGTGCCACAAATAAAACTGCGAATACCTTTTGACCGTATATTCTAAAGCACAACATCACACTTACATGATATAATATCAAGCCCGATGTCCGACTCAAAAATATGGCGCTAGCCTACGTCAAATTGATGTTTTATCGTCGTACAATTCTCTAGCGGATGTTACGTGGGTTGGATAGCCGTTTACCCAAGTGACATCCGACTCAGACTAACAATAATTCACCTAACAATCATCATCATCGTCGTCCATACATATTACAAAAGAGTCCCCAAAAGCTGTATGTCTGTATATGATTAATGTTTTCGAAATCTACTTAACCGATTTTTGTACGGTTCTTACTAAAAGATTTCGCGCATTTTTCAAGAAAGGTACATTCTCAGGAAAAACTGAACCGATTTTTATTTGACTTTCAATGAAAGATAGAAGAGGATGTGGAGAATCACATAATCTACTTTTTATCTTAGCATTCCTGTTATTTACGCGGGGAAAATGTAGTAAACTCACTGACTTCCACGTAGGTGAAAACGTATTCAGCTAGAAGTATATAATTATAATGCATTCTGAAATCGACATAATTGAACTAATTAATGATGAAAATCAAACTTATTAATAAGTTTTATTTTCGCATACGCAGTAGTGTAAGGTCAATTAGATTGTCGATTGATTTGGTTCTTGAAACTGTGGTCTGAGGTTGCCATAGAACCACTTTGAAGCCGCAATTAATCAGGAATGTGCAGCTTAACAAGACTGACCCGCTGGCGCAGTGGGTTGTGACCCTGCCTTCAGCTCCGTGGGTCGCGGGTTCGATTCCCGCCGAGGGCCAACATTGTCTATAAATGAATAAATGAATTTGTTGGTCTTCGAGTCTGGGGTATATTTACGGTAACACCGTGCGACTCTTTCAAGGAGGTCACGGGTTCAAACTCGGACAGACATCAATGAGTTTCTGTTAAAACTTATGCCATAGAGTCAAAGTGCAAATTTTTTTTAACCGTTTTAACACCTCGGTTGATTGCCTCTTCAGGTGACAAGAGGGCTGGCTCCTTTTTCGCACAAAGAATCAGCTTAGCGATTCAGCGCGGAAACGCTGCCAGCATTCTTGGTACCATTCCACGTGGGTATGATTTGTATAGTCCTAGCGTGTAAGTAATTTAAGATAGATTTAACTTGTACATTTTTGCTGTAAATAAAAAAAAAACTTATGTGTCTAAATGATAATTGCAATTTATGACACGCTTTACGGTGAAGGAAAACACCGTGTGGAAACCTGCATATCTTTAGAGAATTCTGGAGACATGTGTAACCTACCAATCCACATTGGAGCAGCGTGGTAGGTCTTTGCTTCAACACTACTCTCCAAGAACGGAGAGAAGAGGCCTATTCCTAGCAGTGGGAGAGTAACAGGCCGTTACTTACTTACTAAGAGAATATATCCTAATATCGTCACTTATAAAACTGCCCGCAAAGATGCATTATGAAAATTTTTAATCATATCAGTTCTATTACGTATACAGATCGAAGCCAAGCTAATTCGATTGACAAATCAATTACTATTGAACTCTAACTCACCATGCGAACACAATATTGTTAAGTCAACGCGTTAACATCGCTAATTGATTATAGTTTCAAGAGATTGCTTGCCATCACTTTAACGTATAAGCATATCTGGTAATAGTAAGTTTCTATCCACAATCATTTAATTAATTATTTACTATGCCATTAGGCGTAACTTTGCAGAATTCTTTATTAAAAAAGTATTATTATAATTGTTTTGCTATAATTCAATTTGATAGAAAATCAATGTTGCACTAAATTTACAGTACATTTTTCTGTTTTCATAACATGCATGTATTAGAAAACCGCATGTACTAAAACACATTACCATCACCATACTGCACTAACACTACATATATTCACTAGTAAACTAATAATAGTTACAAAGTAAAATTATATATGTATGTACAACATTTGGATTGCTATATAATCGCAAATTGTAAGTTATGTATAAATAAATATACCAATATTCTCGGTATCCACTCAAAGTCTAGTTATTATTCTAACCGATTGTACCCCACCGTAGGGCCTACGCCCCAAAAGAAGACAGTTTGAATGTTATGAGTAAGAGGGGCAACTCGTAAATGGACTCGACACGAGTTTAATTCTTTCGCTCAATTTATTTTTTCGCTCATGCTAAATTTCAGTGCCAAATTTAACGAAAAAAGCAAATTCGTCTTCGTTAAAACTTATCATTTAAGTTTTTTGAGTGTGTTACATATCGGGCATAAGAATTTTTAATAGGCTAAGGTAAGGCATGGATCAAAAAAGGTTTGAACTCGCTGTTCTGACCCAGATGTGGCACATTAGAAAGAATATAAACCGTGTTATTAATTGATAATGTACGGCTCATACAATTCGAATTACGGCTAAAAGCATAGGTCAATACGTCGTTCTATTGAAGCACTAATACGTGCTTTGTGCGCCGCTAAATACGCACTCCACACCAAATGGCTGGTAATTACGCCGATAGGCTCTATTCTGATGACTTGTTGAACGCTGCTACTAATGTTTATCTACACATATTGTAAAACAAACTCTCCAAAAGCGTTCTGTGGGTATGTTATAAATTTTCTCAAAATGATTGCGATTTTTTTACGGATTAATAAAAGATTATATAATACTAGTTTTTACCCGCAACTTCGTTTGTGTGAATTCGTTTTTGATGAACCAGCAAAAAATCAGCGGTCAATCTTTTCAAAATTAAGATATTACAATAATGTTTTAATAACATGTATATGTAATTAATAACAAATTAACAAATCTACAATATAATCTAGTGCGTAGGTCGCAATTTAAATCCAAGCTTTTTTATTATCAACATAGTCCTCAACAGTATAATAAGCTTTATGAATAAGTGCCTTTTTAATTGCTTTTTTGAACTTGTTTAAGTCCAAAATAGATTGTTGAAAAAATATATTGCTTAGCAATTGCAGTAGCGAATGCTTGTCATTCTTAACACAAGCCGATAAACTATTCATTAAAATGGAGTAATGTACTCGGTCGGAGCTCGTTGCAATATGCATTCAATTTAGCGAATAGTTGCAAAAATACCAAACGATGTATGTAGTAAGGCTGCTTCGCTTCGATATTGTTCGATGCATATTTTTACTTAAAGAGATTTATTAATGATTAAATCGCTCTATCCGAAGAATAAAGTCACATTTCCTATGCTTATACATGGGACATGTGACTTTATTCTTCGGATAGGGTGAAATAATATGTGCACCTCCATTTTAATTTTATTCCAATTTAGTACTATGTACTAGGTGCTGTTCGTTTATAGTAGATAGATTGTATGGTACAGTACATATTTACCAACCCGCGTCAACTTATCTATTAAAATACCTCACTTATGTATGATTTTTTAGATTTTTCGTAATACCTAAAAATCTTTAATTTCTATACATATGTTAGCCAGCTCATCTTAAATTGTAACAAATTTCGTCCATATTACAATCGTAGATTAATTCTGAATGCATAACAGACAAACAGACTTTATTTATAATATAAATATTTTAATATTAACAAATTTTCCCTATTTTTCTGATTCTTGAAAGACCTGCTTTAACAATGCAGTGTAAAAACCGGTAAACCAAGTGTACCTCAATCTTTATTTGCTGTGAGTTCAAATATCCAAATCCAAATGGATTTCCAAGCAAAGCTCTAATCGATTATATTGATATATTTTTATTTAAATTTACAATAATAGTTAACAGCAAAGATTATATATATAACAACTTTTCCCAGGGTTTATAGTTGCTATTTCATCAGCCACCTGCCCTTATTAAATTTTAAATTCGTTAAGTAACTAAAATTAAATTTAAATTTTAAATTAATTTTAAATTCTTTCTTCTTCTTCTTCTTCTTCAACCGATGGACGTCCACTGCTGGACATAGGTCTCCTCATGGGATCTCCAGAACACACGATTTTGTGCCGCTTGTATCCAGCGGCTCCCCGCGACCCTTTCGAGGTCGTCTGTCCATCTAGCAGGGGGTCTTCCGACACTGCGCTTTCCTTAAATTCTTTATGTAACTAAAATTTCCGTTACCACTGTATAACTATTTGCCCGGAAATATTCTAGTCTATGCGATATGGAAGCTGGAAGTTAGATCAGCTATGGATTGAAATTCTCTTCTAAAGTTATGGTAGTTAGTTGAAAATGTAGTTAACTAAGTAAATACTTAGAACATATCAGGTTCGGTTCGATCAGTTGTAGCTTGCGCAAACTTTTCAGCCTTAGTGCGTCTTTTTGAAAGTAACAGATTAACTTTGAAATTCTAATACATCATCGTTTATTTACAATGCAGTTGGAACATATATTTTTGAATGTTCTCCACATCTCACATTTCCCTTCCTACATCCTACATCTATCTAATATTATTAATGCCTAGCTTTGCTTCATTAGGACGACAGTAAGGATTAATTTAGATTTTTCACTATCAGTATAAATTCACCTAATATCACTTTCGTGTTTGGAAACACAAAAACACAAACAATTTATTACATGTTACATTTATAATATTAGTATGAAGTAATTAAATAACTATAGATTTCAGATAGGATTAGATAGGATAATTACGCCCATTTTTATTATTAGAAAAAATTTAGCTTGAAAGTACAATAATAATTTTTTTTAAATGGATAAAAGTAAAATAAAATTAAGTAGTTAAATATGAGATGGTCCTCTGATGAAATAAAAACAAAGGCACCTGGATCTTTTAAACGATTTATTTTAAAGACAGCAATTTATAACATGTAATCACAGTACACAAGTATTAGAGTGAAGGGCAGAGCGCCGACAGATAATATTGCAAATTAAAGATGTATGTGTTATTGCTATAAATTAAGCGCAGGCGTCCATACTTTCAACATCCTCTTTGGAAGACACGGAATCAAATTCAAGTGAATAAAATTTATATATATGTAGACTCATCAGTATCTTGGACATTATTCTTAGACATTAGTGGGCGTAACTAGGGTATCGTGCATATGGAAAAGTACAACGCTTATCTTCAACTTTATATTCTTCTTAACAATTTTCACAACTGCTCCATGACACGGATCTGTCTTCATCTCTCACTTGCGCCGTCTGCCTTCTGTCACCGCTGCGCCTTCTATTTTCAATGTATTTTCAATATATTTTTAATGATGGAACGTTGGTTACCAGGATGCGACACGGCCATCCTGCGAGACACACGTCCCCGTGTGTTGATCTGTAACAAATAAACGAACCCAGAAATTCCGTTCGGCCTATCCTACAACATCTGGGTCATTGGGGACTAAATCTTTTTAATAAACGAACAAAACAAGGAAAATTATATCTCGTCACAAGTGATAAGTGATAGTGATAAGATCATTGAACTATGAAACCCAACAAATAACATGTAACCAAACCCATAATGCATACGAAAAGTACTGAGGCAGAGTACCATTGACTGACACTCACCATGACATTATAAAAATAAACAGAAAACCTATCAGAATTTACTTCAATAACAACCCAGGTATCTTGTTCGTGGTCTACCGCTTCTGTCTCAGCAGAAGGGTCTTCCCTCAGGGATAACGAGTCCACATGACTCACGGCCATCGCTACACAGCTAGACCCGACTATACCACCCAGAGCTATCGCTACCTGCGTACCCACGGACTACTCAGAGCAGATACCGATTTCTACCGGGCTACAGACGATACCCTTGTGTCATCGACCCCCAGAGCTATCGGTCACTGCGTACCCACGGACCACCCTGAGCAGATGCCGATTTCTACTGGGCTACAGACGATACTCTGGTACAGTCACCGACCCACCGAACCAAGAACCCGTCTGTATAAACATCAACACAAATTACGTTACCACAAATCTTGTCATTGTCAATAGGTACTTGACTCTCAGGTATTTTTGTAAGACAATAAGACACATTATGTTTTTGACTAAAAGAGCTGAATTGGCAAAAGGTTAACAGTTCACCCCCTTCTTATAATTTCAGTTGTAAAACCGTTTACTTTATTTGACAATCATTTGCAAGGTACTATAAACATTCTTGTTAGCCATCCGTATTAATGACAACATTATTAATTGTTACCCAACTAAATTTATAAGCTATATATAGTCTCTTTTATGAGAGAACATCCAGGCCCAGAAACAAATCAAAGTAATAGCACCTACCAAATTATGTGAAAGCTCCTGATGGCGGTTTGACCAGACATTGGTCTACAGTCTACACGTCGGTGTACTGGTACCTCAAAGAGCAGGTCCATTGGCCATGCAGCGACCCGCGACGTCGCCCGGCCTGCTTCACCTGTAGCACACAAAAAATTTGTAACTTGCTTGTCGTTGTTGTCCAGAGCTTACCACATTACCACAGACAATAGTTTTTCGGTTCCATAATCCGTTTGCGACACTCCATTTTCCTATGCCGTGCTGATCGCAACTAAGACACTTGAACTGGGATCGCGTTGAATCTGCGATCGTCTATAAGTAGCTTTCGTATCAAATAGGAGTATACTTGAACGTCCTGCTGCAACTATTGACGCGGAGATAACTCCCTTGTGAATGAATGCAAGCCATTGCAGCCTTGTATCAATTTTGTACCAAATGCGCCATCACCGTTGATGCTGCTATTTGCTCTATGTTTAAATTCTTCCAACAATTTATCAAATACGTAACACGACAACTGGCATATGCATCATGATTTTCAATTATCCATTGATCTATCATTGCCTAAATTAATAAGTGCAGCCGCAGAAATTTCCAACAAATGTATCTTCTTTTGTTTTTCCTTCCAATTCTAAGTCCGCTTTATTACATCACAATTCTACGTAAAATCATCATTTATCGGGTTTAAACTTCGTCCGATTGATATTATTCGTATCACTTGGATTTTTTTTTCTTTTTGTTTTTTGGGTGTTTGAATTGTTTTATTTCGTAACTCTTATAGTATCCGTCATTGTGAGTCATCATAGTCCCTTCATACTATCCATCCATTTGCACGATTGAATCCCACTTCTGATGTAGACTCATCAGTATCTTGGACATTATTCTTAGACATTAGTGGGCGTAACTAGGGTATCATGCATATGGAAAAGTACAACGCTTATCTTCAACTTTATATTCTTCTTAACAATTTTCACAACTGCTCCATGACACGGATCTGTCTTCATCTCTCACTTGCGCCGTCTGCCTTCTGTCACCGCTGCGCCTTCTATTTTCAATGTATTTTCAATATATTTTTAATGATGGAACGTTGGCTACCAGGATGCGACATATATATATATATATATATATATATATGTAGACTCATCAGTATCTTGGACATTATTCTTAGAGATTAGTGGGCGTAATTAGGGTATCGTGCATATGGGAAAGTACAACGCTTATCTTCAACTTTATATTCTTCTTAACAATTTTCACAACTGAGCCATGAGACACGGATCTGTCTTCATCTCTCACATGCGCCGTCTGCATTCTGTCACCGCTGCGCCTTCTATTTTCAATGTATTTTCAATATATTTTTAATGATGGAACGTAGGTTGCCAGGATGCGACACGGCCATCCTGCGAGACACACGTCCCCGTGTGTTGATCTGTAACAAATAAACGAACCCAGAAATTCCGTTCGGCCTATCCTACAACATCTGGGTCATTGGGGTCTAAATTTTTTTAATAAACGAACAAAACAAGGAAAATTATATCTTATCATAAGTGATAGTGATAAGATCACTGAACTATGAAACCCAACAAATAACATGTAAGGCCATGCCAAACCCATAATGCATACGAAAAGTACTGAGGCAGAGTACCATTGACTGACACTCACCATGACATTATAAAAATAAACAGAAAACCTATCAGAATTTACTTCAAAAACAACCCAGGTATCTTGTTCGTGGTCTACCGCTTCTGTCTCAGCAGAAGGGTCTTCCCTCAGGGATAACGAGTCCACATGACTCACGGCCATCGCTACACAGCTAGACCCGACTATACCACCCAGAGCTATCGCTCCCTGCGTACCCACGGACTACTCAGAGCAGATACCGATTTCTACCGGGCTACAGACGATACCCTGGTGTCATCGACCCCCAGAGCTATCGCTCACTGCGTACCCACGGACCACCCTGAGCAGATGCCGATTTCTACTGGGCTACAGACGATACTCTGGTACAGTCACCGACCCACCGAACCAAGAACCCGTCTGTATAAACATCAACACAAATCACGTTACCACAAATCTTGTCATTGTCAATAGATACTTGACTCTCAGGTATTTTGTAAGACAATAAGACACATTATGTTTTTGACTAAAAGAGCTGAATTGGCAAAAGGTTAACAGTTCACCCCCTTCTTATAATTTCAGTTGTAAAACCGTTTACTTTATTTGACAATCATTTGCAAGGTACTATAAACATTCTTGTTAGCCATCCCTATTAATGACAACATTATTAATTATTACCCAACTAAATTTATAAGCTATATATAGTCTCTTTTATGAGAGAACATCCAGGCCCAGAAACAAATCAAAGTAATAGCACCTACCAAATTATGTGAAAGCTCCTGATGGCGGTTTGACCAGACATTGGTCTACAGTCTACACGTCGGTGTACTGGTACCTCAAAGAGCAGGTCCATTGGCCATGCAGCGACTCGCGACGTTGCCCGGCCTGCTTCACCTGTAGGACACAAAAAATTTGTAACTTGCTTGTCGTTGTTGTCCAGAGCTTACCACATTACCACAGACAATAGTTTTTGGTTCCATAATCCGTTTGCGACACTCCATTTTCCTGTGCCGTGCTGATCGCAACTAAGACACTTGAACTGGAATCACGTTGAATCTGCGATCGTCTATAAGTAGCTTTCGTACCAAATAGGAGTATACTTGAACTTCCTGCTGCAGCTATTGACGCGGAGATAACTCCCTTGTGAATGCAAGCCATTGCAGCCTTGTATCAATTTTGTACCAAATGCGCCATCACCGTTGATGCTGCTATGTTTAAATGTTATGTCTATGTTTAAATTCTTCCAACAATTTATCAAATACGTAACACGACAACTGGCATATGCATCATGATTTTCAATTATCCATTGATCTATCATTGCTTAAATTAATAAGTGCAGCCGCAGAAATTTCCAAAAAAAGTATCTTCTTTTGTTTTTCCGTCCAATTATAAGTCAGCTGTAGTACACCACAATTTTACGTAAAATCATCGCTTATCAGGATTAAACTCCGGCAAATTGATATTATTTGTCTCGCTTGGAATTTTTTTTTTTCTTTTCTTTTTTGTTGTTTGTATTGTTTTCTTTCGGAACTCTTGTATTTTCTACGCCTTCTATTTTCAATGTATTTTCAATATATTTTTAATGATGGAACGTAGGTTGCCAGGATGCGACATATATATAACCTGGGCTAAGTAATTTTGTTACTAACACTTTGGATGCATATCTGAAATATAATAAATAATAATATTATATAGACCGTGTATGTAGATATAATTGAAGAATAGTTTCAAATCATCTCGCTTAATAAACAGCTCATTATTATTACATCGAGTCTATATCAAACTATCGCGCAATATTACAGTCGCAATCTTGTTATTAAATCCAGTATATTTACAATAGAGCGCACATGTTTAACAACGATATTTGCTTAAGCCGTACATGTAAGTAGGTTAGTGATAAAGTTTGTCCATCGAAGACGGGCAACTCCTAAACTTGGATCAGCTTGGATGCGAGACTCTCCAATTAAATTATGGACGGTTCAAAGGCAGAATGCATAACGGCTATGCACCGACTGAGCAATAGCTATGGAAATCATTTACCAAGTTCTAGACGCTCTGGTAAGGGTGGTTGTACACGATATGGAATTGATTACCGCATTAGGTATGATCAGTAATTGAATAGGGGCATATTGTGTGCGCTGTAAGGGTTTATCGATTATCGTATGAGATTGCAGATTGGGTGTACGAAGTTATATGGATTTATTTCGACAATAATTATAAAAGTTATGAAGTTTTAATTAATCCGACTGAGTAGAATAGACCACCCTCTTTCTTACCGAGGTGTCTTAAAAGGCGACTAAGGTAAGTCGACCCGCCGTGTGGTATCAGGTTGAATAGAATAGACCACCCTCATTTCTTACCAAGGTGTCGTAATATAACTACAAATCATATGACTTCATGTTTAGAACATGTTGTGCCAACCCCACTTAGAGTTGGATAAGGGCAGGAGGATGAGGAGTGTGTTTTATATGTGTGGCTGTGTGTCAAATACACGGCAATGATTTATTATATGTGTACGCGTTATTGAAATTAAATATTAGCAATCTACACTCCATTTTATATGAACTATGGTAATGTTAAATTTCATACTTCCCTGCTTAATTTTCGTAAAAAGGGATACAAAGCTTTTACTTTACGTATTGATATATACATGCTTCCACTAATACATATTATTATCGGTTATACTTATCATTTATCTAGATAATTATTTATAGGAAACGCATGGGTTCGGGGTAAAAACTTCAGAACTATTGTCATAAATAAACGTTTCCAATTACATGGAAGTCACATTAACCTGGATCCAAAGTCAATTTCATTTGACCTAATCAGGAATCGGGCTTCGTCTCATTGGTGGAGCAAGTGGCATTATAAATGTCCTTAAAATAGTAGGGAAATAATATTATTAGCTAAGAGTATTTTTAAATTAATGTTGTAACGCTTGCCACTATTTTTAACTCCATTATGAGTACTTGTTTCTTGGCAAACTTTGCTGTTGGCAATTGAAGTCGATGTTGAAATCTATTAGATATTATTTTATATTAAGAATTTTATTTGACCTTGCCCTTGCACTTACTCATTTTGTAGTCAAACAGACTATGTGCTAGCCCTAACAGCATTTACATCGTTGCCAGGCGGGACGGGCGCAGAAGCATCGTCAATGTCGTGAAATACGAAGGGTAGAGAGCTTTTAGCATAGGTGAACGTCGTCCTAAGGAAGACTGCTGTGAGACCGGATCATGGCTTAGGGAGATGTGTAGTGGTGGGGATAACTGTGATTAAAGTTTCTGGGCAAAGTCAGGGAAAAATTACTCCCTTATCTTTTCAGGGGAACTAAGAGTCATACCTACTTCAGATAAACGTGTTCAAATTCCGACCATAAATCATACATAAGATATCGCACATAATCGATACATAATCGACATAAGATATCGCACGTAAACACGATCGTTACAATGGGTAAATCGGGATTTACCCATTGTACCCAACGAGGTCTCGGGAGACCTCGTTGCATTGTGATCTTTTTAATAAAGATCACATATTCAACACTCTTTGAGTTTTTTAAAAGACTTATGATCTTTTTTTAATTTAAGATCGCGTTAATACAGGTTGTATGAGTCAGTCAGCTTTGTATATAAATTTATAAGCCTAATTGACTGATCTGATTGACTCATGACGAAAACCACATATATCTGTAATATTCTGGAATGTGTGTAGTGTAATATACCAATCCTCATTTGAGCGGCGTTGTTGGTCTTAAATCTTTAACTTTAAAGTACAAAAGGAGACGTTTACCAGCAGTGGTTCATTAAGAAGTTGACACTCCTTACTTTTTTGTTTTCTTAAGATTGATTTTGATTTTATACGAAGCAATTTCAACAGAAATACCTAAGCAGTTAACACATGGGCTAAAAAGAGCTAACCGACATAACATAGTCATAAAAAACGACCTTTACTCACGTACTTTCTTTACCAGTTTGCACGTTACATTGTTGAATACAAATGTGCGAGAGGAAAATAAATTTGCGATTCTGCTGTAAACACCTCATAAAATCTATATTTTCTTCGATGGCTGTAACTCACAATTTTGCCAAGAAAAATGTTCAATTCTCTTCTAATATTTTACTTTGTGTGGAACACGTCATCGTACTCTTGCCCTCATCCTACTCTAAGTGTGGTGAGCACAACATGTAGTCACATGATTTCGCTAGGTATTTTACGACCGGTCGCTTGCCTGACTTCAATTTACCTTAGTCCTATTTTACAACACCTTTGCAAGAAAGAGGGTGGTCTATTCTACTCAACCGGATACCACAAGCACAGACGGCAAAATTCAAGTTCCAATTCAAAATCAAAATACCTAATAGGCTTTTTAGAAGAATTTTTATATATACATATAAGCCAGAACGCTCAAGACTGTCGCATATCGCCGTAATGGATCTGATCCACCTTTGGATGATTGACAAGACGTATGCTATTAAAAAAAAACTAAGGCAGAATGCGACCAAAAGTCTGCCGCATACAACCTTAATGAATCTTATTCACTGCTGATGTACTGATTAGGGAAAATATTCCTTCGGAGTAAATCCCCAAGGAGTTAGATGCATCTGATGCTTCTGGTGGAGCGGAAAGAGACTATTTAAGGAGATTCTTCCTAATAGGAGGTGTACTTTTACTGTGGAGAGTGCAACCATGTGGCAATTTAAAAATCCTGTTGCTATTTAATTAACTCAACCTTCTTGATTGCTTCCAACTACCCTTATTGGCAAGGTCTTATCCAACGGTACATCTTTTGCTTAATGCTTGTTTTAATCTTCTTTGGGAAACAGTTTCTAACCACTGAAGAATTAAAGTGATTTTTGGGTTATCAATGACTACAAAAAAAACAACAATATATTTGCAATCTCTTATTTTATATTAAATTTTTATCATAAAATACTAGCACACTAACTTTCATGACTTTCATATATAAATGCTTAAAAATAACATTCGAAATCAAAAAATTTCGTGCCTCAGAGTATACATACTTGATATCACAAACCTGAACAAATATCGATTCAAATATTACGTTATTATATATTTAAATCATATAATAAGTATATCAACTAAAATCACAATATTACTTCCAATAATAAGAAAAAATTTCTCCACATAAATTAGAATACAGGACTAAAATCAATAAAAAGAAAATACTTGTATCATATTTCAACTCGTTTATGACGACGATGAAATTTTGAATTATTTGAACAATTTTGTCGTAAAATTTATAAGATCACAGAAAGCTAATTAGCTCTAAATTATTGATAGCACCGAAAGAGTCTTAAAAATCGTTAGTACTAAATGATATTATAATTGTATCCTAAAGCACAATAAGTTGGAAGTCAAAACTTCGATACTTAATAGCTTCATTTGATTTAAAAATAGTAGTAGTAGTGGCCTGTCAACATCACCATGGGCGAAGTTCTCTGTCTATTGGAAAAAAATCGCAATATTTTAAAGCAGTATTTTAACGCGTATTGACAGGTATATGATAAGAGCGGAACAACATATTTCTTGTTAGCCACCAAATGGTCGGTTTTAAGAAAGAATAAGAATCTCATTTAAAAATATGAATACATTTATTAAAATACAAGGCTTATTATAGGCAAATAAGAATTTTTAATCATACAGAAAAACTCGGTAAGTACTCAAAAAAGGTCAGTTCCTTGTACTGACCTTTTTTTAGAATTAAATTAAATAACATTAATAGTACCGAACATCTTTCCCTCGTGAATTAATCAACGACTACAATACGTAAATTAAAAAAGTTATCAAACTTACTTTTATCTTGGCTACTTAAAGTTTTATGTGTAACATGCCTTATCAAAAAATAACTGCGTTTGTCTTATAAAAAATGTATTATTAGTAACCGCACGATATCTATACTTGGTATTTAACTTAGATAACTTGGAGTTTTCTACAAACACTTGACAGAGACGATAAATACTGATAAGGTAAGTATGTAACCCGGCTTTAATTACAATGATATTTCTCTTTGCGTATGTACAAAGAGATTATTGTACAGTGGCGTAGCTATTGGAAGGCTAGACAAGACAGTACCCCAAGGCCCCTGAGCTCAGGGGGCCTCTCGAACTGTGACTTACTACTAATAGTAAAAATAAGTAGCATAAAGAAGTAAAAATCCCACCCACATCGATAATATGTTAAGCATAAACTAGATTACATAAACGCGACTATAGTACCAACGATTTGAAATAGTTTAGTTGGGGCCTTAGCTTATTTTTGCCCCAGGCCCCATAATATTACTGTTATTGGGTTATTATATTCTTTAAAAAAACCGTTCTTATTGACATAGTTCTGAATAGCCATACGGAGCTCTTTTGTCCAAAAACTATGATACTGCGATTTGGGACTAACACATTAATCATACAAATCATTTTAAAGTCATTAGGTATACTAAAGAGATTAGAACAGTTTTTTTTTAAATTTCAGTTCCCGCCGCGATTACGTCGTGTAAAGAGCTCATGAATAAGTGCCCCGGATGGGTTCGAAACTAGTCGAGCTAACCCGATAGAATAAGACGTGAGTATAGCCGGTTTTATATATTAACTAAGATTAGAACAGATTTGCTGATAATATAGTTTAACAACTTTTTCTGCGTACATTGAATATTTCCAAACTATTACTATTAATAATAATAACGTATCATAAAACATCATCATTAAAGAAAAACGAATTGTTTTAGGAATAGCCAAACAAATTTAGTGCTATCACTTCTCGGTACGCTTTAAATTAATATAATTCCAATTTTTGATTTACAAAAGTGTTTACAAAACTATTTAAGTAACTATTTTGATTTCACGTTAATTGACAATATCTCATTTATCAAGTCTATTTAAATGACAAACCAAAGCAGTATACGTACGGTTATATATAGAAATAATCGATTTTCCACGCCCGAAAATACCCAGGGGAGTCCAACCTGTGAAATGTCGCTTCGGCACTTTCGACTATAGATAAACGCTCCATTTCCTCTATTCAACATTATGGCTTTATATTTCTCTATTTCATTTATACTTTATCTAATGTTTCAAAATATATTAAAATGTATTTCCTACGTAGAAGTATAATAATTTAAAAATTTAGTTATGAAATATGGAAGATAAAATTCTCCCTCTGGTTTGTGGGCTTCCAGCTAATTAAAAGAGGTAGATACAAGTTCTTCAACATGAGTAAGTGTTTGAAAAATAAGAAATTAAATTATTTTAAGCAGGCAGTTACTTTGCGTAATTCCATAGTACAGAAGTTACAATAAAATTATTTTGTTGTAACTTCTGTAAATAAGAAATTAGCCGTTCCATTGCTTAAGCAATAAATTACCTAGGAGTTTTGTTTTATTTTCCTACAATATAGAATGATTGAATAAATAACACATCAGGTTAGGAAGTTGGTTTCACAATTCAACCAAATAGAAAGTTCATAGTTGTATTAAATGCATTTCATAAAGAACACGCGTAATTTAATTCATGATAGTAAATGGAGTTTAAAAATAAAGAGATTTATCCCTGATAAGTTCCAAGGTAGGCGTTACAGCTAGGGCAATAGTGGTCGGCGTTTTGGCAAGACTCAACGCAGTACGGAACACAAACACACGGCCAACATCTGAAAAAAAAGTAAAATATTAACAATTTTTATACTTACTATACGTATACTTTAAAATCTTATTCTACTATCTTTATGAATTCTAAGATTGTGTGTGATGTGTGTGTGTGTGTGTGTGTGTGTGTTGAGTGTGTGTGAGTGTGAGTTTGTGTGTAAGTGACAGAGATATAGTGCGTGCGTGGGTGTTATGTATGTGAGTTTGTACTGCTTTTACACTCCGTTTAACGTAATGTTTCAAAAAATAAGTACATTTAAGCCTGGTATAACTAACTAAGCATGAGACGAGAGAATACCGAAAAAACTACAAGGTACATAATTTATACCAATATGGATATAAAAAAACTTTCATACCACTAATATAACAAAATAATATAACAAAGAGCTAGACAATTTATAATTAGGACAAATTAATATTAAATAAAAAATTATATAATCTTAGAATTGTATAACTTCATCATCATTTTCCTGCAATTATCTCACTCTAAGTGAGGTCGGCACATGTTATAAAAATGCTGTCACATGATTTGGCTACGTTTTTACGACTGGTCGCCTGCCTGATGTCAACTTACCTTAGTCGTATTTTACAACACCTCGGTAAGAAAGAGGGTGGTCTATATAACAATAAGTGAGAAATAAAGTTTCCCATTAACATTATTGGAGTAGATTGACCTATTGCATGTTGTTTTCCTCCTTAAAACCTACAAAATAATATAATACCGACGATAAACAAAGAAAATTTTGTCATGAAAATATTTTTACTTTATCAGGTTTAATAACTCAACAGCTTATCCAAACTAAAAATCTCTTGATTAAATAGGTCTATGTAAGTTTTTAAAAATTGTTTTTTTAGCGTATCAACCTGTTGCAATCATCCTTATAAATATTAATCACCATTACCTAGCAAACCTTCATTTGCAAAACGGATGTAGATAAATTGACTTAAAATTTCGTAGAACATGAAATAGAGACCCTTTCACGTAAATCAAAGATTTTATTCAGTATTACGATTTACTTTCAAGAGTTAGTTTAAGGTTCATCACATACATAAATATTCCATTATATGACTTGTACCTCGATAAACAGAAAACTGGCTCTATTAACACAAGCTTATATCAGCGATTCAACGTGGAAACGCAGCCAGCACTTGTGAAAGCAACTGATGATAGATATAATTTGTATATTTTTATTGTAAATGAATAATCATATTAATAAAAAAGATGTCCATATATATTTTATATATGTCTATGGACAAAGAGCAGACAGTAATTAGAGAAATTTATAACACTGAGTCTAGCTTGTTTAACAATTTGTTGGTTTTTCGAGCCTGGGTGTATATTTGTATTTAAGTATGTATTTAAAATTATATTTACATGTTTATCAGTTGTCTGTCACCCATAACATAAGTATTAAGTTACTTACTTTGGGGACAGACGACCGTGTGTGTAAGTGTCCCATTTATTTATTTATAGCTAAAACTCCTTCATCTTCGTTTTTATGTTACGTTAAGGTATTCTAATTATATATATTTAAGTTATTCAGATAATTTCTAGATCTCCCCTTAAGATTATAATGGCATCGCAAAAACAAATGACTATAATTTTCTTTGGAATAGTAGTAGCCAGGACATAAAAGTACTTACAGAAAAAGGCATAAGAACAAGGCCATTAAGTGTGTTTTTGTTGTTGCTTTGTGCTCGACTCTGGTCACGATGCTAGCTCTGCAAGACGGACAAACTAGGCCGGAAGGCTTAGGACCAACGGCAGCTATGTTCATTTTAGCTAGAAAATATAAACAAAGTATTAATAAGAAGGTAGTTATGGATGTCGATTGCAGGGTGGTCTTTACGAAATAACCGCGATTCCAATTAGCAGTAATAAAACCAGAGAACAGCTGATAAGTTTTCAGGAAATAGAAAGAAAATGTAAAAAACCACATGTATAAAGGCGGACTTATCCCAAAAGGGATTTCTTCCAGTCAACCTTTGAGTAACAGAAGGAAACGGACAAGAATTGAAAAATAAAGAGAATACATAAATAAAGGGTAATAAAGAGAAAAAGAAAAAGTTATATAAATTTAACTATTTAATCTTTTATAATAAAGAAACATATCTGGTGTGTCTATATAAGCTGTGATAGCCCAGTGATGAGACAGTGCGACCCTTTTGAGGGATCAAGGTTTCAAACCAAGGGTAGGCACTAATTAGTTTTTCTAATAAAACTTATGAAGGAAAACATCGTGAGGAAATTTGTATATCTCTAGAGAACTCTGGGGATATGTTTAACCTACCAATCCACATTGGAGCAGCGTGGTAAGTCTCAGCTCCAATCCTTCTTTCCAAAAACGGATAGAAGAGCTACACCCAGCAGTGGGATAGTAACTTTTTTATCTAGGGTTGCTACAATTTTCTTGCAATTAAAGTACATTGATAAATATGAATATAGTACATAGTGTAAAAAAAATACATTTTTTTTATGACGGCTCTGCAAATAAATCATGAGGTGTATAGCAGTATTTATAAATTTGGTTGTATTGAATCTTATATTCCAAGCTACATTATTTTTTTTTTTCTTAAGGGACACAAAAAATACAAAGATCATAATTAAAAGTATTAATACGTTTATATTAACGCCATCGAAGTCGTACCACAAATAACATAGACATAGTTAATTTTACCAAACTTTTTTCAATTTAATGTCTAATAATGGACATATATCTTTTTTATCATCTTCACACTATCCAGTTCTCTTTAGATCAAGCTTTGCCGAACACTAAAATTATATTATCTCTGATAATATTTTATGATTACATATAATCTGTGATAAGATCACCTCTTTAAATATTAGCTATTGCTGGATAAATTGTATGACATCAAAATTTAATCTTACTTTATTAATAAAATTTAAAATAGGTATACTAAGGTAAAATAGGTATAATAACGTAGGTATACTAAGTTAAACATAGTTTAGGAAGTTAAGTAAATAAAATATCTTAAGCTCCTATGTAAATTCATTTTTATCATCTTTATACTTAATTCAATGGTTAGAAAGTGTATGACGTCATTAAATAACCATACCAGTATTTTGTTGACCAGTTCTTAAATATTGTAGTAATTAAAAATAAATTAGATTGATATTAGGTACATATAATACTTTTCATTGTAAACAATATTTTAATGTACTATATTAAGAAAAATCATTCAAATCAATTGTACAGTCATTTCGTTATATTTTAAATTAATACAGACAGATAAACTTACTACTAATTCACATAATGTACATGAGATTGTCTGAAAAACCTAACGAAATTGAAGATAAATATTTAATAATCATTAGTAACTAGATGCTATCTATCCATTAACAATTCTGTCTGTTATGTTGTCCTAGACTGATAGGTACTAAAATGGATCAATTTGTTACTTTCAAAGTTAACTGTGAACAAGTCTATATATATATATATATATATATATATATATATATATATATATATATATATATATAACATATTTTATCTTACATTATTACATTATATGTAATAATGTTGTTTTACTACTTTACTAAAGTTCTTAGTACATCAAATCCAAAGTAACTTTCAAAAACAAAAAGCGACCATACTTTATGTTAAGGAGCCATCATACTCCTGCCCATATACCAATCTAAGTGAGGCTGGCACAGCATCTCATAAACATGTTGTCACATGATTTGACTACATATTTTACGACCTGCCACCTGCCTAACGTCAACTTACATTAGTCGTATTTCACAACACCTCGGTAAGAAAGAGGGTGGTCTATTCTACTCAACCAGATACCACACGGTGAGTCAGCTAACCTTAGTCGCCTTTTACAATCTACTCAGCCACACAGCCTAGTTTATGTTAAAGAGCCATCAAGTAAATTTTGTTAAATAAAACTATGACAAGAAAATAAAAATCTGTTTACTACATCGCGAAATTAGTTTTATTAGTTATATAGTTGAAAATAAAGTTATATAGTTCATTATCAATAATGATGCTTAATATAAACACACCGTCTGCAGATATAATAATCATGTTTACACCAGTCGATATAAAGTGTCTGTAGATACGATGATGTCACTCTTCGACGAAATACAAAAAAAAACATTTGATCCAAGGTGACTATTATACAGTACATTGAACACAGAAATAAAGAGCATTGTTGAATATATGGGAAAGATGCTATATTTTATAAACTCCTGCGCATCGGATAATATTCCGATTTGAATTCGAGTGAATATGGCGTCTGGAATGGTTGGCGTCGGAATCAAAGTTTATGAATTTTTTCAACTAATTTACTGCATATTTTAAGCAAGAAGATAATAGAATAAATAATTAGCTCAAAACAAAAAACATCTGTTTATATAACAATAAAAACTGTTTGTATAGGTTGCATGAATAATTAATGTAAGGTAGGTAATTATATCATATTTCTTAATGCCCTGCAAAGTCAATTGTTAAATATTATCATGATTTCATATGAACAATCTAACTACCAATCAGTAGTCTAAACACTATTCATCACAGAATAATTTGTTTACCTACGTAGAGAAAGTGAGAATCATAGCATGGCCTTGCATATGTATAAGATTACATCAACTAAAATAATTTTAGTTTCAATATTGAAGAAACATTAAAATTAGTGTAGCGAAAATAAAAAACCCAATTACCTGATTTGTTTAAAATCCAAACAGTAATACACTAACACAACACAACTATATCCGACTCGACCGCACCTGGTGAAAATCAACAGGCGACTAAAAATAATGTGCTCAGCCTTCACAGCCAGCCGTAACATTGACGTGGACTCATTCTTTTAATAAAAATTTTATTGGGCAAATCATGCAAAGTATTAAGTAATTACATGGGTGTACCCACTAGGGGAGAATTGAGGCACGGCCCAAACGACAGTCTAATGCGTCTGTATAACGAGGCAAAAGTGAGATTTTCAAATAAAGACAAGTAGGCCAAACTTCAAGGCTTTCTTCTCGGTTAGTGGATCGCGGTTAGTCATGTTGTAGTATAACAAGCCGCTGGAATATAGCATTGCACTTATGTTGTCATTATACTTAATATTTGCTCACAAAAGATCTATTTAGATGCATTAGCTTAGAGCAGTTGCTAATTAACATTCCCAGGAGTCGTGTGTTGTGTTATTGAAACCGAATTTTTATATTCATTTTACGAGTAGAACCATGTAGGAATCAAGCTTGAGGTATTTCAATATTTCCATATAAGATGGGCTATTATCACAGCGTGTATTTTAGCTCTCGTTCTGTATTTATTTTTATAAAAGTAAACATTTTGAGGTCTCAAGTATGATAAAAATGGCGGATGCCATTTATACGTATTTTATACCAAGCAATTGAATTTTTTTATCTTTATTTATATTATTATCTGATATTTAAACTATATTTTGTTGACATCTTTCACATACGTAAGCATTTTTATAAACATATAGGAATTAATTGATTTTGATAGAATTTAGCTGAACATTTGTAAATTTTGTAATAAGGGTATTACTGTTAGCAGTAAATATAACGTGAAAATGGGATACCTAAGTTTGATTCAAGTCAAAGTTAAATAGTCGGTAGTACTTTCTTACCGAGGTATCGTAAAAGGCGACGAAGGTGAGAAGGTAAGGTAACATGTTTATAATATAATGTGCTTAATGTGTTCAAATTTTAAATTTATAAAATTAACTAGCGGCCTGCCCCTGCTTCGCACGGGTATAAAATATACGAGGTGTGTTCAAAAAGTATCGCGAATTTTGAATTTTCGCGAGTTACATATATTCCAATTTCGATTTTTATGTGGCGTTATGTTGGTACATATGTCTCTCACTTATGCTGACAAGTTGGGCCCTTTTGAATGTTCGGTTAATTGTTGACAGCTGCTTTGCACGTGTTTTGTTTCGTCTTATAGAACAAGGAACCTGTATCGATTTTTGTGTGAAAAACTAAATTAAGTGCGCGGATGAATTCCGAGTGTGGACTGTGGCATATGGAGAAGCTACTTTGGACAAAAGGAACGTTTATCGGTGGTACAAAATGTTTTTAAAAGGCCGAGAAGATGTGAATGACGAAGAGCGTGCCGGACGCCCGAGCACTTCAACAACAGACGAAAAAATTGATGAATAGAAGAAAATGGTATTGACCAATCTTCGAATCATCGATAGAGAAATTGCCGAGGACCTAGGCATATTGATTGGCTCGTGCCATTCGATTTTAATCGATAATTTGTGGAAGAACAAAATTGGCTTTTGCACCTCGATAACGCCCCTGTTCACACATCGCGGCTTGTACGCGACTTCTTGGCCAAAAACAACAGACCAATGATACCGCAGCCACCGTATTCCCCAGATCTGGCCCCCTGTGACTTTTTCTTGTTCCCGAAACTGAAGAGGCCCATGAAAGGACGACACTATGCCACGATTGACGAGATAAAGACGGCATCGAAGGAGGAGCTGAACAAGATACAAAAAAATGATTTTTTGAAGTGCTTCGAAGATTTGTAAAAACGTTGGCACAAGTGTATAATATCCCAGAGGGATTACTTTGAAGGGGACAAAATAGATATTTACGAATAAATACATAATTTTTGAAAATACACAAAATTCGCGATACTTTTTAAACACACCTCGTATATCCCATGTCATTCAGTGTAAAAAAATGATTAAAATCGATCCAGTAGTTTTGATTTATTCATTACTGCCCGTGGCCCGCAAGCAATTTGGAGAAAAACAATTTCCTTTCCCTATACCAAGAAGATTTCCTGCTTGATCTTTGGAATATCTAAATTTATATAGTACATTTTTATTAATTTACTTTTACATTTTCCCTATGTATTTAATTTTTACAATTAATTACAGAATGTCTTTATATACAACATTCAAAGCTTCCTTGTCGTTAAACAAACTCTTGAAAGAACGATATAGCTGCCGGATTCGAAGTGCTATAGGGTGAAGCGCGGCCTTCTCATGGCATTTTAAATCTGTAATATCTCCGAAAATGTTCATTTGAATTACATGCTGTAAACAGCGATATTGATCTATATTAAATCAACAATTTATTGAAGGTACTTAATTGGATAAGGATTAATGCTGTAGTGTATAAAAATTGCTTCAAAAATAAGGCATTATTTTTCGTAAAAAGTAAATGACAAAAAATGCTATTGTGGGTTATTCATAAGAGATAGACATATACTATTGCGGACTTTTGTGTAGACCTTTTCAAGGTGTACAAATACTTGGTACATCATTTTGATAAATCTCGTAGGGTTTAGCCTGCGTTTGCAATGTAAGCGGAAAAAAATGTAATTATTTACAGAAACCTCAAAAATTACAGTATTTCTCTACTCCGTATTGAATGTTATTATACGTACAAACCTTCCTCCGGAATCACTCTATCTATTAAAAAAAACCGCATCAAAATCTGTTGCGTACTTTTAAAGTTTTATGCGTACAAGAAATGAATGCGACTTTGTTTTATAATATGTAGTGATGATAAGACGTGAGTATAGCCCGTTCTATGCATTAACTATGTGTTCAATATTCACAATTTACCCTCAATATTCAGTATTAAATCAATCCACAAAAAGTAGTACTGGCGTTTTATTAAATGTAAAATGCACAATTGAATCGCTTCATTTACGGCAGAATCATTTTGTTAGTAACCTTGAACGATCCGGGGTAAAGTCACCTTCCGCTGTTCCGCGTAAAATTTTATATGGCTCAGACTTAATAGATTTTATATGTTATGGTTTAATATTCGAAACCGCATAAGGCCACTTCCCTTATTTATTTTTCGGTACTTCGTATTTTATATATTGAAAACAGAATTTCAGGTCATCCAACCAGTTTTAGACTTCTGATAGTATATGACTAAACATATTTGTGGGAAGGCAATAAATATGGTTAGTAATAATTTTACGTATAAGTTTGTTACTCTAGCGATATTTTTTAGGCTTTATTTCCACACGGTACGATGATACTTATGTAGTATTATTATATTCTTATATTAACTTCCATATATATGCTATATGGAAGTTAATATACCTAAGAATACAAATGAAACAGGATAATAAAACATAACTTTATTATACAATAGTTTATTACATCATTAAATATTACTAAAGAAAATAACGACAATAAAAATAAAATACACAATTTTCTACTTACTTATATTTTAAAATACAACATAAAGTTCATTACAGTAAAAAAATTATACGTCTATAACTTCCAGTGTTTAATAAAAAGTTTCTATTAATAGCAACACTGAGGAGTCGTAAAAGGCGACTAAGGTAAGTTGACGTCAGGCAGGCAGCCGGTAATAAAATACCTAGCTAAGTCATGATAAAATATGTTTAATAATAAGCTCAAACAATACACCACCGTCTGTATTATCACCTTAATTCAACGACCAAGGGTAAAAAGCCAGTGAAAGACTTTATGTAGAGATTTTTTACTATGACACCATTGACCGACGAGACTTTTACAAATTAACGTAATAATTTATAGAATTAGGCGTTTTACTTTGCGGAGATCCATAATACAAAAGTAATAATAAAATTATTTTGCTATAATCCGCGATCATTCATCGCTGATTATAGCAAAATAATTTCATTATTACTTTTGAATTAACGTAATGTCATGAGCAAGGTCAAAATAATAAAATTATTTATTACTAGAACTTTTGATATATATAATACTTATATACACATTGGTACCTACAATACGACATGAAATGAATAAATAAATAAATAAAAAAAACTAATTTTTTAACAAAATATATATAATTTAATTGAGATCTGCCTAATCAAAAGTAATGGTTTACTGACCTGGCGCGGCGCTTTCGTTCAAAAAACAGGATAAAACAATAATACTGACAATACAAGTTTTGCGTCCCTCGCAAATGAAAGTAGTGTCTCGTTCAAGGTTATGTATGCATTACATACGAAATGGGATGGATTACGGACGGTCATTCACCCTTATACATCTTTTATTCAAAGCGTAAAATAATTCCTGTGGCTAAATTACTTTACTAAATTAACTGAAATATTTTATGTAGGCTGCTAAGGTGTGTACCTGTAGGTAATTGGAATTAAAATTAATGTCGTATGATCAGTGCCAACCTGTATAAAAACAAAATAAAGATACCAGCCAGATTAAAGCCAGTATAAATCCTTTACTTAATCTTACCTTGAATATGAGTTACATCACATTCATGGGGTTAGCAATAAACGATAGCTTTTTTCCTACATAATTTCGGAGGACAAAACATAATAGTAAAAGTACATTGAAAATTATCATTTTCTGATTGTCTATTATTTCATACTTTTTTTTAGTCTTTGTAATAATTAACATAGTTCCTATTAATAAAGAGGTGAATATAAAAGACGAAGCATCAATTTGTTCCAAGGGCATGACTATGAGGTTATAGTTTTTTTTAATCAGCTGCTATGAGATCCAATGTAGGCATTGCAGTTAGGACAATAGTGATCGGCGTTGTTGCAAGAATCCACGCAATAAGGAATGCATACACACGGCCAACAGCTGAAACAAAAAAATAATGTTAATTTTATCCGGTTATTTATCCGTAACTTTAGAGACAGCATTATATGCTTGTTTAAGTCAGATATGTTACAACTATCTTATTTCTTCTTCTTCTTCTTCAACCGATGGACGCCCACTGATTGGCATAGGTCTCTTCATGGAATCTCGACAACACATAATTTTGTGCCGCTTGTATTCAGCGGCTCCCCGCGACCTTTTTGAGGTCGTCAGTCCATGGACTGACGACCTTACTTCTTATTAATATTATAAATGCGAAAATAAGCAATATAAATTAAATTTGGTACAATTATTACTTATACACCGGTATAACATACTGGCTATAGAAATCCTGATAATTCTACAGGAATAGGATGACATTGAAAAGCGCCATCTATTATTACGTGACAACAGTCCACGCAACCGAAGTTGCGGGTAAAAGCTAGTCATATATACTTCCAAACTCCTTTTAGAATATCGAATAATAGATTCCAATTTTATTATTACTTTCACATATAAAGAAAATTTTCTATGTCTTTGTAATTAATATAATATATAATTATCTTTTACCCATGCAAGCTGAGATACAAGCTGTATCCATGACAGCCCATCGGTGACACCGTGCGACTTTTTTAAGGAGCTTACTGATTCAACAACCCCGGGCAGCACCAATGAATTTTCTATTAAAACTTTATGTATTTTTGATAATTGCAAGTTATCACACGCTTCTTGGTGAAGAAAAACATCGTGAGAAAACCTGCATATCTCTAGATATTTCTGGGGATATGTGTAACCTACCTACCCGCATTGGAGCGTGTTAGGTCTTAGTTCCAATCCTTCTCTCTAAAAACTGTAGAGAGAATGCCTATACTCAGCAGTAGGATAGTAACAGGCCGTTACTTTACTCATGCAAATATGCAGTTACCATTTACAAAAATGAGCAATTCTTATCTTGTTTATTTTGTGATGGTCTTTGCACTTAATAGAAAAATTACACTGTTATCAAATAATCAAAGGCAAGATAGCGTCAGATAAGTAAAGACAATTTTGGATAATCTGTGAAAGGAGAATATGCAAGTATTGTTTACAATACATACCCTATAAGACAAAGAAGCGCTGCAAACAAATGCGTTTTCATCGAAGGAATCCTCTCCACTCTTGTCTCTATATGCTGGTTACAGGACCGGCATACGAAATGAGTAGGAGATGGGCCCAAATTGTTTGTAATTATTACTGCTGGGATAACGGTGCTTCCCTGGATAACTGTGCTACTTCCCGGATGTACTACAGTTACTTGTGGCTGGGATGTTACTGAGTATCCAGCATGGGGGTAACTTGGACCGGGTTGAGGGCCAGAGTATGGTGGCGGCTGCTCGCCAGGATATGCTTGAGCAGCTGCAATGCTGTCTATATCTTTGCCTGAAATCGAAAATCACTGATCAATGTGCATGAATATATACATAAACGTATGTATTGGTTCCAATACGTATATCTTATATATAAAAATGGATGCTTGTCTGTATATCCTTTATAGACTCCGAAACGGCTGGGCCGATTTAAATGAAATTTGTAACAATCTTTAGAAAGACACAGCAAATGTTCCTGTAAAGTTTGGTGACGATCGGTGCATTTTTTTATCTGTTGAGTTATGTTTCCAGGGGAGCTCGAAACCAGACTGAGCCAAAGCAACGCGTGGCCGAACAGCTAGTTTATAAGCCCGCGGTTTCACACGCATAAATTTATTTTTTTATGATCCCTATTTTTTAAATGTCTTATAGCCTATGTTGCTTAGTAAAGATGCAGCTATCCAATGGAGAAAGAATTTTTGAAATCGGTCCAGTAGTTTTTATGTGAAAACATTACAAATATACATAAATAAATTTCCTCTATAATATTAGTATAGAAGAAATACTCATATTTATTGGAAATCGATTTATTTAAGTATTGACTTCATTTTATCGGCACTACCGCCGTCTTCATCACAGCGACGTCACTACGTACGTCTTTCTCCTTTTAAGTTTTTGTAAATTCCTTATCTTATTCTGTACAATGTTTGATCTTGCAGTGACTTTGGGGGTATTCCAAGGTAACTGCAATTTTTTTTGTGGCCATCCGATAGCTTTAGATGTTACAACAAATGCGGTAAATAATGACAATTAGAGAAAGACTAGATTTAATAATCATGGAACTAAAAAAAAATTATTCTAAGTTCCTCTCCGGCCAATATCTAAATATAAAATATTGTATATGACATATTCACGATACGACGAAAAACTGAGTCCATAATTAAATCATCTTATATTATATTATATTATAATTTACATGAGTTAGCTAAATTTAAGTCAAATCAAAAATTACAAATTTTATTTGGAAATACGTTGGATTGAATTTATCCGATCTTTATCGATAAATTTTTAGAAGAGTAATTTGTTTATTAAACTTAATATCTTAGTTGAAACTCCGAAAAAATCTGTCCTATTAAGTTTCGTTACAAAATGCACGGGTGAAATTTAATGATGCTAAGCTTATTATGTCCCCGCCAAAGTCCAAAAAGTGATTCATAGAACTACATCTTTTACGGATTATTAATATTTCAGATATATTAGGGTTCCCGAATGATGTTTTTCTTTACCGAGAAGCTTGTGTTAAGTTGTAAATATCAGTTAGCATAGAACTTTATGGACAAAATCGTTGGTAAACTGTACTGTTTGTTACGAAATCTAAATAATGATATTATGGTACAATGGAAATTATAAATAAATCCACTACAATAAGGTAAAATTTTGGAATATAATTATATAATTGAATGTAAAATTTCCATATTTACTTCCCAGTGCGACACTTCAAAACTAACATCTATGTATACATATTGCGAAGTGCAAAAAAACAAATATAGCATAAACCGAATATCAAATTACATTTATGCATGCTATTCGATCTTTAACAGACATACACCAGACTAGATATTATATTCATTAAGATATGCCTTAACTGCCCCTCAATATCATTGTATTATAAATGTAAAATTAAAAAAGATAACGCGCCATCAGGTCATTTGAAATGGAACTTATGTCGACTTATCTTTTGCTTGAATTTTTTCCAGATAAGATTATGATATAAATTTTTGATACGCTTCGCCGAAATCCATTATTCAATTAAGTAAGCGATTTAAAGTTAGTTATTTGTTTCCAATTTCTGTTCGATATTTTTTTGACGTTGAATATGATACCCTATTTAATGGGGGGCAATTGATGTCATATTCTTATCATTTTAAATCTCAATGTTAAACCTAGCTAGTTAATATTGGTATAGGACACTGAAGGTAGAACACGCTGTTTGAAAAAAAAGTGTATGATGGAGTTTTACGGTATAGGACGGTCACTTGACGCAGTTTTGTTTAATTAATCAATATAGGAGGACGAAAGATAACATTAAAAAGGCAGGGAACGAAGTGACAAAAGATTGTATAGCATAAAAACCTCTGGAAGAAATCTACGTTCATCAAAATATGTTTCTTGCTTAAATAAAATCTTTTTAGAAATTATTGTGAGAGCATAAGAAAGTGTGCATTAAGTTTCAATTTAAATGACTACCTATATGAATGCATAGAATGGCTCGAAACATAGCTAAATATGGTTGGAGTTAAAAGTATTATTAAAAGTTATTAAAGACGTTATTTAATTCGTTTTCAATATGTTGTTCTGTAATTCAATTTACTATACATAGGAACAAACTCAGTTCAAAATGGTTAGGCTCACTAAAATGCTGTTTACTGGTGGATTTGCGTTTGCTTACACAGAATGTAACCTAATCAATGCAAGGTTACAGAAAAGATGAAAATATTTACACGAACCACAATCTGTGTATAAAATGCCAGAGTACGTACAATGGGATTTGCTTTCCCAGTACAAAACGAATTGAGTGTAATTTAAAAAACTATTTAAGTGAGTATATTCGGGTTCATTATGTAGCTAACTACATATATAACTGTAAATATATACATATATGTAAAGATATCATAAGTGACAGAAGTAATTCTGTCACTTATGATGACACTATCTGTATGACGCTTGTTGCTTGCTTGTTGTTTCAGGGTTTCCAAAAATTATCTTTTTGTTTTAGGCGTATACTTAAAATTAGTTCTAATTTTTAGATAAAAGTACTTGATTAATAAGAAAAGGCTGCTTTGTGCGTTAAAAAAATGAGGAAGAAAATCACTTACCTTTTCTTGTGTCCATTTTTTAGCACTTTACGCTTAAATCACAATCAATGACCTTCTAGCACAATACAGTGATGCTCTATGACAGAAATTCGGTCGATATCTCACTAAGTATTATCAGAATATTGATAACAGTCTTTCTGATAATATTTGAGCCTTTTGTTTGTGTTGCTTTTTTATTTTGCAAATTCATGAAGCAATAATAATAAATAATAAATATATGGAACACTTAGACACACGGTTGTGCGTCCCCAAAGTAAGTAACTTAATACTGTTAAAGTAAACAGACAGCTGGTGAATATATACTTATATATTTTTTAAATACATACTTAAATACAAATAGTACCTAGAGTTAAGAGTTAAGTGTTGAGTAGTTTAATATAAATAGTTTCTATAAAGAGATTGACGTTTCGTTTTGCCATGTGTTTAGTATCCGCGTGGTATCCGGCCGAGTAGAATAGACCACCCTAATTTCTTGCCGAGGTGTCGTAAAAGGCTACTAAGATAAGTCGATCCAATGTGTGATATCCGGCTAAGTAAAATAGAACACCCTTATTTTTTAATGAGATGTCGCAAAAGGCGACTAAGATAAGGTTGACCCGCCGTGTGGTATCCGGTCGAGTAGAATAGACCACCCCCATTTATTACCGAGATGTCGTAAGAGGCTACTTAGATAAGTCGACCCGCCGCGTAGTATCCGGTTGAATAGACCTGGATTCTAGTTCCAGTTTAACAGAAGTCCCTGCTTCCAACAATCGTTTATTTATGATTCATCAACAAAACGTATCGAGTATCCGGAATACTCTAGGGTTCGTTAATAATTATGTTGCAATAAAGCAAACTGACTCACTATTGCAGAAAAATAACAGAAACCTGAGTTCTATAAACAAATGTACTCATCGCTTTATCTTTACAATAGTGTGTACTACGATTTTATATGTATTGTGTATATTTTTATAGGCCCACTTCCGCTGTGCTAACATCTAAGTATTACACACAGTTATAAATAACAATATCTCTTACACTTATCTTCGCTTACGCACCAATATTTTTATATTAGGTAAAGTAGTAGCCGTTTAATATGACCGAATATATTAAAATAGTAATAAAGATAAATATGTTTTCAAAATACAGTTATTACTGCAATAATCACTAGATGTTATAAATACAGATAAAGTGTTAAAATTCAAAATTCCACGTATAGAATCGATATTTGGCTTTGTGGTTAACCAAACCGATAAGTAAATCTACGTTTGAGTCTAAGTGAATTTTTAGTTTAGTTTTGATAAATTATACAATGTCTCGTAGATTCATTATCCTGCCCTTATCCTGCTCTAAGTAGGGTCGGCACAACAAATATCTGCCGCGTGCCTGACGTCAACTTACCTTAGTTGCCGTTGCTCCATTTGAACGTGAAATAAAGACAAAACATAATGTTTTTTTACATGTAATATCAGGATTGACGTCACATCTTTTCTCTAACGGAACTGTTGCAGTAATCAATTTGGTGATATAATATTATTTAATTTCCTATTGATCCTGCTATTAACATACCATAATAACTTCTAGCCTAACTTAAATTAAAAGTATTTTTTATTATGTCTGTAATTATTCAAACCGCACCAAAATAGACGCTATCAACTGTCAGATAACTTTATCATGATTGAAAACCTATTTGGCTAATGCAAGTGGAACTACACCATCCGATTCGATCTATCACTTAGCAAAACAAAACTTTGAACTTGTTTTGTTTATTTCTGTTGCGTAAAATATATTTCTATTTTCTGAAACCACAATATATTATTACATTATAATACAAGCCAGCCAAAACCAATAGGACTGGGTAACAAATAAAATCGTTGAAAAATTTAAAAACAAGGTAGCTAATCAAATGAGCTGATTGTCAAATAATATCTTATTAAAAAAATAATAAACATTTATTTTTTGCTAGATAATATTTTAAAATTGCGATTATTTTTTCAATGTTTCATAAACGAATATACCAAGCTAATGTAACTTATCAGAAGGTATTTAAATATTTTTGATGAACGTATTTTTAAATAATAGTCACAAATAAAATTATTTTAAAGACACTAATCACTTTTAAATAACATAAGAACATTTTAAATTTAGATTTACGGTCTAATATCATAATCGACTGGCCACTGGCACAGCTGGCAGTGACCCTGCCTTCAGCTCCAGGGGTCGCAGGTTCGATACCCGCTGATAGCCAACAGTTTCTATTAAGAATTGGGTCTTTGAGTCTGGGTGTATAAATTTATTTAAAATAACGCATGTATTTGTTTACCAATTTTCTGTCACCTATAATACAAGTATTAAGTTACTTACCTTGCGTGTGTAAGAGTCCCATATATTTATTTATATAATGATCGTATTAAAAAATGGATGTTTAGTTTATGCCCTGATCCCCATTAACAATTATTTATAACAATTTCGAATGTTACCTACATTGATTAATTTTGTTGTAAAGAAAGAAATATATATCGCCATTTGCTACAAGAGATAGATCCTCTAGCTTGTCTCCGAGATATTAATTTGCGATTTTCTTAATATTGCCATACCTAATACGATTTTCAATTACATTTCTATTATTCTAATAGAACAATTTAAAAATTTTTGATAAACGTAAAAATATTCATGCCAAACAATAATCTTGCTTTGAAGGATTACACCAAAATTGTTTACTAACACCAAGAGGAATCATTTACCAATGCATGTGAGAAAGCATCATCTCATCACAGAATTGGTCGGAATCTAGCTCAATACGCACTGAAGGGCTCACACAAAGGCGTATTTGTCCTACAGCTCTGAGCAAGCAATCACTTAATTGAAGCGCCGCGCCACCGCTCGTTTCCAAAGGTGTATGTTAGCTAAAACTATGAGACAGTTGTTAAACTTAATGCTTATCAAATACACTAATTCATTAACAATCCAATACTTTAATGATATAATTATTTTGCTATAATCTGAGTTTGTTTTTCGCTATAATAAACGCGAATTAAACTTAAAAGTGCTCTTTTTAAGAGTGTCACGTACTTTGTGCATAATTATACACTTTGATAGAATGTCATTTTGACCCATTTTTGATTAATTCTAAAATACTCATTTTATAACGAACACAAAACAGCAACTTTAAATTTAATGTATGTTTGTTATTATTAAATACGTTTCATTTGTTTTTTAAGTAATAATACTTAATATTTACTTTTTTAATTTAAAACTGGTTTGTTGGAAGATATTTCGTTTCCAGAATAAGTCCGCTATTGCACATTATGTTGGTTTTTTATCATTTTGATATACATTTGTGTAATAAATGAAAGAAATTATACACAAACACTGAATTAATGACATTTTTTCTATTGAAATTCAATGGAGACACAAAATAGATGTCGTCTACCTACTTGTGATGGTAATCTCTTGGAGTATACACGTATTTTAACATAATATGTTGAATGGGTTTCTGCTGATATTTGCTTAAATTATGTTATACTCTAATTAACTACATGGGCAAAAATGTCTCAACTTTAATAACGAAAATACATATTAATTACAAACAACCAACTAATATTATAAATGTGGTAGTCTGTCACAACAATTAATAAATTGGAAAACCTTTACGTAGAACATCAAATAAGATTCTGACGCATAAGTTAATTTGTTTCAAAGGATATATCGCACGCTTGGGTTAAATTGACCTTATTAAAAATTAATTTTAATTGAGTTAAATACATTGTAATCCTTATTTCAATGGTATCTATGACATCATCTTCCTGCCCATATCCCACTCTAAGTGGGATCGCACAACATGCTATAAACATGCCATCACATGATTTGGCTGCGTTTTACGACCAGCCGCCTGCCTGACGTCAACTTACCTCAGTCGTATTTTACGACATCTCGGTAAGAAAGAGGGTGGTCTATTCTATTAAACCGGATAGCACACGGTGAGTCAACTTACCTTAGCCGCCTTTTACAACACCTCCATAAGAAATGAGGGTGATCTATTCTACTCAGTCGGAAACCACACGGCGGGATGGGTAAATACCTAATTCTAAAAAAAGCAGCTACCTTACTTCTTCTTTTCACTGCCACTGATATAACAAATATAGGAATTTACAAAGCGCAATCAAAAACACTAAAGATAACAAAGCGGTGTGTAACAACGCACACAAAATTTCAAACTGTCCGGAACAAATCCGGGCATCGTTTGAAATATTTATGATGTTGTTTGAACGTTATATCTCCAGCTTTCCACGCACTTCCTCAACATTGAACGTGTGGCCATACAAAAACTACTGGCAACTCGACAAGGATAACTTTAGACCCAAGTAGGTTTAAAAACAGAATAATAATGGCCGTGATAGACGACGACGCTAGGAGTCATATCGCATGCTTAGTATGAATTAATGAATTGAATGAATGAATTATACTTCTATCATACACCACAAAAATGTACAAAAAAGGCATAATACAAATTTTAAAAAGGGTATCATACAATCTGGCGATCTTATCGTTACAGGAGAATCGGAGAAAGGACATAGCTATAGGGTACTTGGTGCGTATCTTAGAAAATTGATTATAATTCGTACAAATACAAAAACTATACACATATTTGTATTTAAGTATATATTTAAAAAATATATAAGTATATAGTCACCAGTTTTCTGTCTACCATAATACAAGTATTTAAGTAAATAAATTACTTTGCGGACGGACGACCGTGTGTGTGTCACATATATTTATTTATTTATATATTAATATTTATATCTACATATATAAATATGCTTAGTATTAAGTGACCGAATTCAAAAATAGGCTTAATTATAAATATTAATAAATAATGTAGCGAGTACCACAAACATAACTAAAAAAATTACGTGCCTATTTAATATATTTTACTATATATTATACGCTTAACCGTAAAAGTAAAAACTGCATTCGTAAAGAGCATTTCATATGTCACCTGACTACATTGAAATAACATGGTGGGTCTATGCTTCTAAAGGCGGCCTTCTGTAGAAAATAGTAAGGTAATGAATGGTAGTCCACTATATCTTTAGTTACTTAGTTATGTATTTTCCTTTCGTTTTGTAACTACTGCCGTGTAATTGGCAACATATGTGTTAGAAACGTCCCATTTAACAAACGTCACGCTTTTTTATTGTTGGACATCCCTTTGTTGGACCAACCGTATAAAACATTCAGGCTTTTACAGCGTCAGGATTAAATACGTGACGCAAGCATGGTGCTAGCAAAATGGAAAAATATACCGTGAATGCCACTACAATTTGCAGTTAGATTGACAAAAAAACACTGTATACGGCAATATATCTAAATAGCTTAACACATCTATTTCTATCGTAGTAAGTTAAATTAATTATCATATGGATGTAAGCTGTCAATAACGTAAACCAATGTTTATTCTAGAATTCTCAGGCCTTGTGTTGCTGTGTCTCTAATATCGAATTCCCCTCGACACAGAACTCAACAGTTAAAAAAATGCTCCGATCGACACGAAACTTTACAGGATCATCGACTGGGTCAGTTTTGAAATTGATTAAAAATTTCATTAAAATCAGCTGTTTTGGAGTGTATAAACAACACACAGACAAACATTCATTTTTATAAATAAGAAGGTTCACAGTGAATATCAGTTATCAATTTGTCGTATAACAAAATCTTGATTTCGGATCGGTTGATAAAGAAGTTTGAGCGAAGACATGAAATATTTATGGCATATCGCAAGATTTTTCTAATAACACATTTAATTCACATTAAACTTCCATTTAATATTTATTAAACAAAGTCCCAGAAAATTGTCTATGTGATCGATTTTTTCAAAATCTAGTGAACGGATTTCTGTGCCGTTTTTACTAAAAGATTATTCCGGAAGGTTTAGGTTAATAGCATATGTCGGTTTTGAATTTTAAAATATTATGAATTTGAATATAAAAATACTACAAAAAATCTGTCCGCGAAAGAATTAAAAAAATTGAAAATTCAATTTTTTTTATTGAATAAACTTGTAAACAAGTGCTTTTAAATCGTCAATTCTACTGCTGGTTCGGAAAGCTGTTCCTACCGAGAAGAGCCAGCAAGAAACTCGGCGGTTGCTCTTTTCAACATAATACTTATAACTAGTTACATTAAGTAATTACTATCTTGTACAGGGTCGGACAGTAGCTATATCCACGCATTCTTACCATCTAAATAATCATCAACAGTATAGTAGGCTTTTTGTATCAGCCTCTCTTTAATAGCGTTTTTAAACTGCTGTTATTGCAAAGCTAAAATTGATGCGGAATTTTATTATAGAATCTTATACCTAAATCTACAAACGAATTTCGTACTTTTGCAAGGAGCAAAGCAGGAGCCGTAATCTTATGTCGTTCTATAATTAGCACAAGCACAGCTAGTTATTTATAATACAGTTAAAATGCTGAGTTATTGTTACTAGAAGGATTCATATTTAATATTCTATATTTACAGAACACTTAATTTGGGAAGGCACAGACCAACCTAAGTAGCATTAATTTAGCACAAGCGCAGATCTCATACACATTACTTTAGACTGTTTCGGAATTCGACAATAAATTTATTTATTCGTCAAAATTTTGCGCCAATATTTACATTTAATTACCCAAAATTACTCAAAGGCAATAACGATGTTCTTACAAAGTTAATAGAAGTTGATCCCAGGTGTTCAGGTTGACTGTTTACTTTCAGGGTGCGAGCTGGGGTCACTATACTCGAATATGAAGGGTGCTAGAGTAATGGAATGCATGGAGAATAAATCAAATTAACTTTAATATATAAGCATCACATAGTTTTATTTCGGCGATTACTAGATTATTGTTGTTATTTAAAAATATATTTTTTTATTCATAACGTGTTCTTGTGAATAAAAAAAGTATACAAATAACTAGAGCTATCCAACTGTTATTAAAAGCCATATCGGTGTTCTACTATAAGTTCCCAACTTGACACGGATTTTTTAAAAGAGTAGTAGGCAGTACGAATGATAGACAAAACAACAATGTACAAACCACTCAATACCATAGAATATATATCATAGAAAAACATTCATATGTTTCATAAAAAAAGGCAAAGCAACAAAAAATTATAGGATGATCCGATATAATAAAAAACATAAAACAAAACAACTACATACAAGCTTACGTATCAACAAAGAAACAATACTTAATTTTACAAGCAAACAAAATTGTACATACAGTAACTTTTTTATACTAAAACTGCTCTACTCTTTTTTATTTCTATTTTGGAAATTGCGTTCGTTGAAGATTATCGTAGCCTGTGCCCTCCGGAAGCTGTACAGCGCGGTTATTATCTGCCTGCAACGTCACATCCGCTCGTGCAACTCGAAAATTTTACCTCTGTTTCTATTTAGTTTTTTGATTATCGTGCATTGTACCTGTCTGTTTTATTTAAAGTCTGACTTAAAATCCATTAGAAAATTTAAAAACCCGAAAATTTTAATACCTACCCAAAACCGTTAAAAAATTGTTTCAAGCTGTAAAATATAAAGTAACGCCATTACTTTCTTGTTACATAAATTCTGAACCATAGACATAAAATGTTAGACAACAATGTATAATATATATAGTTAAATAAATTTAAAATTTGACAAATGTGATAATAAAGCATTTAATTATAATCAAACAGACGTTAAAAGGTATGTTATTTGTAGCGTACATAAATTATTAACAAAAGATAATTTCCCTCTTCTCCCTGAGGAAAATGAAGTCATAAATCAGAGGCACTCGCGTGACGTTCATCTTATTGGCGTTATTGTTGTTGAGACGTTAGAAATCATGAATACTACTAAATTCACCTCTATTCTTAGAAAATATACGGTATTTTCTCTTTTCTCCGTTGTCTTTTGCTCAAATACAATAGTAATCTAGTTGAATAATTTGTCTATTCTGCTGAGAAGAACGAAACAATTTTACTAAAAATTAGTAATCATTTCGATGATAAAGTAAACAGTTCTTTAAAAGATATTAATAAACCTGATCATAGGTCCTATATTTATGAACTGAACTCATTCTCCTTATAGCTTATTGTTAAGTAGAAAATTTTAACGTGGCAACACTTTTATACAATATTTAAATATGTATTGTACCCGACGGGCTGTAGACACAGATAATGGAATTCTTAATAACATTTACAAGAGAAAATAAAATGCCTGGTATATTGCAAAAAATATTACAATAATAAAAAATAAATAAAATGATATTAAATTTTTCCATATTAACTTTTGCAACGCTAAAAACAATATAAAAATTGTGACTAAGATATATTAGGAAGTGTTAATGACTTGCTAATAACATAAAAATTTATTAGGGAGTACTTTATTATAACTACCTACTCATCATCCTCCTGCCCTTATCCCACTCTAAGTGGGTTCGGCACAACATGTTATAAACATGTTGTCATATGATTTGGCTGCGTTTTTACGACCGGCCGCCTGCCTGATATCAACTTACCTTAGTCGTATTTTACGACACCTCGGTAAGAGAGGGTGGTTATAACTACCTACTATTACTAAATTAAATCGACCCATTGTTAAATCGATATTATTACTAGGTGTTAATGGTAATTTTACCCACATATTAAGGATAATATTAAACCTAAATGATTTTTTGTTCCACAATAAAAGGTAGCATTTTAACATTAGACATATATATCTGTACGCGTTGCTTTAAATAACAGAAATACATTTATAAATTTTTGCCTTTATAATATTATAAAGATATACTAATTATGTAAGAAATCTCACGGCCTAAGACACATTTTAGTGCAAAAGGAGACGATGCCTGACTATCTGAAATTCATTGTCAATATAATAAAAAGAATTAGGCGTTACTTTGCGGAGATCCATAATACAAAACTAATGAAAATATTATTTTGCTATAATCCGGGATAAAATATATAAAATAAATTTTTATCGCGAATTATAGCAAAATAATATTTGCGTTAGTTTTGTTTTTTTTTAATTCAAAGGTTTTTATTTTAACCATTCCCAATGTGCTCTCGTTTGTAACAATCTTGGCAGACCAATTGTGACTTTGGAGTTCGTGACAAGCTTTACACAGAACTATTCTTCTGAGATAATTGCTTTTGTAACACAAAACTACTCGCAGTAGTTACGTGGCTATTAAGGTTGTAATTTGTACAATATGTTCTTTTGAGGTTCTATTAAAATGATGTTTTCTATTCAACAGATATACTTATATTAAGTTATTATATACAAACAATTATATAAATAAACATATGGGACACTTACACGGTTGTCCGTCCTCAAAGTAAGTAACTTAATAATTGTGTTACGGTAGACAGACAACTGATAAATATATACTTATATATTTTTTTAAATACATACTTAAATACAAATATACACCCAGGCTCGAAGACTATCAAATTCATTTATAGAAAATGTTGGCCCTCGGCGGGAATCGAACCCGCGAGCTGAACAGGGGGCAGGGTCACTACCCACTGGACCAACGGGCCAGTCATATATGATTAACAATGATTCATATTTGTAGTAGTCATCATTATCATTATCCCACTGTAAGTGGGATCGGCACAATATGTCTACATCTTCCATTCTTTCCTATCATTCGTCAACTGTGGCGTTCCTCTTTGTATATGCATATTTAACATAATCCATTCATATTTTTTTCGGCCAGTCATATAAAATATGTCATATTTAAAACTCTTTTAGTAAAAAGTTTTTCATCAGTCGTCAATATATGATCACATCAACTTATTCTCGTTCTTCTCTTAGTTTCTATAGCTCATTTCCGACTTTCCCTAATAATCTATACTAATATATAAAGCTGAAGAGTTTGTTTGTTTTTTTAATTGTTTGAACGCGCTAATCTAAGGAACTACTGGACCGATTTGAAAAATTCTTTGAGTTAGGATAGTGCATTTATTGAGGAAGGCTATATAACATCGCGCTAAAATGAATAGGAGAGGAGCAGCAATAAAAGTAATTGCGAAAATGGCTAAATTTAACTTGCGTGCGCTGAATAAACGCTGAGTTATTCAAAAATCTCTTATAATTACGTCACGATAACTACTTTTATGTTCATAATTTCAATCCGGGAACAAATTTGTGACACACTGATTCGATGCGGGCGAAGCTGCTGGCACAGCTAGTCTTATTATATTACACTTCCAACTTATTATTCTCGTTTCATTTTATTGAAACTTTCGTTCAAGCGTTTCTTTCATTGACCAACATGTTGATCTATGTTTCTATCATTCTCTCATAAGTCACAATTAAATGCATTTTACAAAAGTAATGACAATATTATTATGCTATAATCCGCGATCGAATTCAAAATGAAGTGATCCGACAGAGAACCAAAGTAATCGACATAGCCCAAAGGATTAACAAGATTAAGTGACCACAATCTCAACAATTGTTTCGTCCCGTAACCGAAGCATCGTCAGGAGATAGACTCCACAACAAATTGTGGTGGTGAATGTGTGCAGTGCTTGTGTATTGTTGTGTTATCGGTATCGGGTAGTGCATGAGTTCTTACAAATTCTGCATGTATCAGGTATTATGGACCTCCGCAAAGTAACGCCTAATTGTATAAATGATTTAAATGCATTTATTTAAGCATTAATAGTAAATTTCCTAGTAGCGTCAAAAGCCCTCGAAAGTGCCTTACAGCGGGAGTCACTAATTGATCTTATACACGGACACTCGAATGGTGAATAAGGCATTACTCGACTCGCCATTGTGCCCCGCGTTGTTGAATTGTATAATGGAGACGCTGCAGAGATGTGATTTGCTTTCATGCTTGTATTAGATTTGCTTTATTGTGCAAACGTTTAAAATACTTAATTATCTATGTACGTTTGTTTGGACACGTTTCATACAAATTAATTTTTAAAATATTCTGTCTTCTACTTCTATTTACAAGTCTCGAATCGCCAACTCAAATGCTATTTCTAAAAATTGCTCCTACCAAAAACAACAGTTGTAAATTACGTTAATGCTATTTCTTGAAACTTAGGCCTATTACTTTTGTAATTATTTATAGCCTTGTTGTTTTATTGTATTTATTTATTGTTGTTGTATTTATTTGTTGTTGTAATTATTTATAGCCGGCAAAGTAGATTAGAGCACCCTCTTTTCTTACCGAGGTGTTGTAAAAGGCGACTAAGGTAAGTCGACTCGCCATGTTGAGTAAAATAGTCCCCCCTCATTTCTTAACGAGGTGTCATAAAATATGACTACGGTAAGTTGACGTCAAGCAGGCGGCCGGTCGTAAAATCGTAGCCAAAGCATGTGACAACATGTTTATACTATGTTGTGCCGACCTCACTTAGAGCGGGATAAGGGCAGGAGGATGAGAATATTTATACACATCTATTTCTCAGCGTGCCGGTTTCTTCATGATATTTTCTATCATGAAAAGCTCATAATGCATCGAATAATTAAAAAAAAGAACATTATATTTAATTGTAAAAAAATGGTGGATGCCCGGAACTGAACCCGTAAACCCCCTGGTAAGCGGAAAGCGATCTACCCAAATTTCCATAGCTTCTTGAACGATAGATACCTCATCAATAAACCTTGCACGACTCTATGACATAGTAAATACCGCATAATTTACATAATAAACTAACTCCTTTATAAAACCCCTATGTAGCTTAAAGGGGAACCCTTAACTCAATCCAATGCAGATGTTGGAATTAACTAAACTACGCCTATTGGCTTTCCTACGAATTATACAAGATGTCTCACGGGTATTGGATTATAATCACTTGATATCTATTAATATTTAACTTAACTATTCAGTCATCGGATAAAATTAAGCCAATTTTACTTCAAAAGAATTTTCTGCCTGTTTTCTTTAGTTATAGACAAAGACCAAGCATCTTTAGAATACGTTAACTACCAGCGAAAATAAAATTTGTTTCATACCTTAATCTATAGAACGTAGAAGTAACGTAAAGAACGTAACGTAACGTAGAAGTAAAGTAAGGTGAACTTCAAAAAGTGAAATAAAAATATTATTCTGTAAATATAGTGTAAATTACGATAAGAAGATAAGAACAGCCATTTCTTTAGCTTCTTTCGGAAATAAACAGAAACTTTACCCCAGAATACTAGTTTTTTAAACACATAGCATAGACGTGAATCAAAATTGGCTATTTCATTAGTCACCTTTAGTCATTTTAATCTATTGATAACAAAACCTGATAATCAGTGCGATAGTAAGATGTCCATCAAAAACAAATTATTTAACATTTCTAAAGCACTGAATCATTCAGTACTTGATGACGAATACCTAATGAATCATATAAAACGTGGTACTTTAGCTCTATCATCTAAAAAATCTTACCATGCCTTCATCGTACAAATCATTAACATTACTATTAAGTCGTCGTATAAGTACCTGAAGTAGGTACTTCAAACTCTAGAACTATAAAATATTTAGTTTGTATATAGATTAACAGTCAAACGTGAGTGGTACTTAAAAGGTATTCTTTAGTTAATGAATTCAATTTACAGTCAACGATAATTAAAACCGTTTAACGAGCAGGTCTTTTGGTGACCGCCTAATTTAGTTAAGAGTTTATGTTCTCATGTAAGTGGCCATTGGCTTTTTTTGAGAATAAATGATTTAAACCTAATTCATGTCTTCATCATATTAACAATAATTCGAAAATACTGTTTTAAAACAAAATCTCTATTTTATAATAAAGTCATCTATTTGAATTAAACAAATAGTTTTGAATTGCGATATTTTTTACAGGATAACCAATCTGACAGATCACTATAATTTTTTTCCCAGGTTTCGTAAAAAGGCGACTAAGGTAAGTTGACCCGCCGTGATATCCGGCATAGTAGAATAGACCACCCTCATTTCTTACCGAGGTATCGTAAGCGGCGACTAAGGTAAGTTGACGTAAGGAAGACGGCTGGCCGTAAAATATCTAGCCGAAACACGTAACAACATGTTTAAAACATGTAGTGCTGACCCCACTTCGAGTGGGATAAGGGCAGAAGAAAGATGGTGATAATTTATATTAAATGGCAAAATAATTGTTGTCAAGTTGCGCATGCGGTTGCCATCTATAATTAATATAGCACTTAGTTTATAATAATTTCAATGGTGTATATTGTTGATGGCCTTTTAAAATAAAATATCTGGGTGACCGAGCTTCGCTCGGTAATTTTTTACAAAAAAAACTTTAAAAAAAGAAAAAAACAATTATTTAGTTGGGATCGATCCTTGGCACTCACATTTCTCGAGGCTGCCCGCTAACCGAATAAGCTACGTCGACTTGACAGTTAATGGCGAAAATTCAATTAAATATAAATGTTAGTGTTTTTAATGCCCAAAAATAGGGATAAAACAATATTTTTTTTACATAAAACCTAGCTAGATCAATTTTTCTCCCCCAAAACCACCTACATGCTGAATTTCAGGAAAATCGTTGGAGCCGTTTCCGAGATTCGGAAAATATATATATATACAAGATTAACTCATTTAAATATAAAGATAAAATAAAATAAATTATTAACATGAAAATTCACAGGAGAAAATTTCTATACATACTGAAGTTTACCGGTCCATTATAAAGTATTATGCTATCATTTTCCCGTTGAGAAAATGGCCTTTGTTAATATTGTTAGCTTTTAAAGGTCTTTATATAGAAAGTGAAGCGTAGGAGGGTATAGGAGGCTCTTGTGGCAGACTAATGGCAACCCAATCTGTACTAGTTAACTCAAAAATAGCGGTTTCATCGGAGCGAGTGGCAAGCTTGTTTTGTCACGCCATTCAAAAATGCTCACAGCTCGTTAAAAGTTAGTGTGACAGTTGATGGGATACTCTCTTTTTTATTACTGTACCTGCCACGCAAGAAATATTCGAGTTCACTGATATCACCAAATAAAAGTTCTAGGTTCGACTCCTAGTACTTCCTCTACCTTTTTAGTCTATGAGTTCCACCCATTGCCATTTGATCACATAGAGATATTCCAAGCAATATTCTAGTCCAGGCACATGGAACTTAGATCTTAATAAAAAAAAATCAAATCTAGCTCCAGCCACAAACTCAAAAATATATAGCAATGCGATTTAGCGCTAAAAATAAAACGTCAAGTGATGCCCAAACTTTCGGCTACATTATACAATTAGTATTTATTTTAGATGATGAATATTTTTTATACATTAATTTAATTGTTGACGTGTTGGTAATAAATTTTGTGATATTAAAAGATTACAGATATATAATAGCAACAAACTCACTTATAGCTGTTATTCTTTGCTCATACATGTCCAATAGCTAATCACAGGTATTAAGTATGCTTGTCGCATACTTCAGGGGTCTCCTCGATCGTTAGAATCTCACGTGAATATCGCTAATATCACGAGTAAGATACGACAGGTAAAAGGGCTCCTCTTATGTACCAGTTGCGCGGTTATATATATTAAAAATTAAGTAAGTTACTTTGAATAATGTATAGAGTTCAAAGTTCACAACCCTAGTATGATCAAAATACTAAAAAACGGATAGGACGTATTGCAACGGGATAGAAGTATATGCGTTGCAAATTTTCTATAAAAAAATATACATCAGATAGTACAACAATGTAGACATTCCCATTTTACGAATACGGCCCGAATTTTAAAATGTCTGAGCTAGTAATTGTTCTGCCAGTTACTAGCTACGTGTATTCGCTTTTTTTTTCTAAAGATAGCAATAGTAGAATAAAATTGCTCTCAAATGGAATCAGTGCTTTTTAATATTCACTGATCAATAACATGACTAACCTAATATAGTCGTTCTTACTTAATTCAAACAAGTCATTAAGAAATGGATCAATGAAACATATAGTACAAATATTTGGTGCAAATGGGTAATGGGGGTAACTCTTTTAAGTGTATTCTTAGTTTTAACTCAAATACTAATTTTCTTATTAACTTATATTTACATTAGCAGATTAATATATGTGATCATCATTCCCTTATCCTTATCCCACTCTAACTGGGGTCGGCACAATATGTCTTCTTCTTCCATTCTTCTGTATCATTCGTCAACTGTGGTGCCACTCCTAATGATGATATACGAATTTTATAAAAAAAACAACAGTTTTTTTATCATTTATCTTGTGTAACTGTAAGATGCTGTGCTAAAATATTAGAAAAACGAACAGATAAATAAACACACTGTATAGCGCTCAAAATTAAAAATAGAAAACAACTCATATGGTGTTAAAAGGTTTATCAGACTCACATCGCAACATAAACGTTAATATTTGTTCATTCATTTCGTTAATAGAACCGCCTGCACCCCTTTAGGACTCATTTTGTTTGTGGTTCGCCAGTATCAAAAGCTATGTGTATTTTGAGAGATATATTGCAATAAATTTACTGATTGCTTGTTGTAACATTGACCTGAGCGTAATATATTCTGCTGACGTATCAATGCGTATTTTATTGAATACTTATATCTATTAACTATGTCAAGAATTGTACTTATGATTTTAACGATCTCACGTAAAAAAGGCTACCCAAATAATATGCCCAAATAAACTCAGCCATTTATAGAAGTCAAACGACCTCCTCTTTTCTATCAGTCACGTGATTACCGCGTTGTACATTCGGTATGAAAAACTAAAGAGATTATATTTGACTACTTCCGTTCCCAACAAATTTACCAATAATATCTTATATAATAGTATTCAGTTAGTCAAATGTCGTTTCTTAAGACGTTAATTGTTAATACTTGGGTGACCAAGATTAACTCGGATTTTTTTAAATAAAAAAATATTTTTAAGGAAAATAAAATTTTAAAAAAATATTTTATCTGGAACCGTTCCTAGTCTACAGAATTTGAGACCACCCGTTACCCAATTGAGCTATCATGACTTTACAATTGACAGCGTAATTATCCTTTGGTTTCTCATAAAATTATAGCAGTTTTCCACTGCCCGAAAACAGGGATTAAACAACATTTTTTTTCATAAAACCTAGCTAGATCAATTTATCCTCCAAAACCACATGCTGAATATTATAAAAATCGTTATATATACAAGATTAACTCATTTAAATATTAAAGATTATTAAATTTTGAAGGAAAATGAAATATATGCCTAACAAATTTTAATAGCAATACTATGTTTTAATGTGAACAGGCGTAGTCATCAAGTCTCGCTTGACTTAATTTGAATGCAAATTTCGTATCGATATGATAATACCAATAGACTGTTAATTTATATTAATAAAATCAATAAATAATACAGAGTACACACCATCTTCCTGCCCTTATCCCACTCTAAGTGGGGTCGGCACAACATGTTATCACATGATTTGGCTACGTATTTTACGATTGGCCGCCTGCCTGACAGAACTTACCATAGTCGTATTTTACGCGACCTCGGTAAGAAATGAGGGTGGTCTATTTACTCAACCGGACACCACACAGCAGGTCGAATTACCTTCGTCACCTTTTACGACACTTCGGCAAGAAATGTCTATTCTACTCAGCCGGGCACCACACGGCGGGTCGACTTACTATAGTCGCCTTTTACGACACCTCGGTAAGAAATGAGGTTAGTACTATTCTGTCCCACCGGATACCACACGGCGTGATACAAAGACAGTACACATCCCCTTTAAAACATAACTAAATATAACCAATCGGACAGAAATAAGCTTTAAATTTTCAATTACGCTTATGCACTGCATATCGGCGTATGTATCTCAAATGAAACGTACCCCTTTGATGTACACACGAGCAATGTTTGTCCATACTAGTCTCAAAGCTGTATTTAATTGCTACCTCGTTATTTTCGGATTATTTACAGAGCCCATTTTGATCTGAAGGCTCCCAGCGGGCCGGCTTCAATTAAAACCATCAAACAATTTTTCCGCATGTGAAACAGTTATTTAATTGACGCGAAACTTTTTGAAGTACTCAGATTGTTACGTAGAATTTATTTTGTGACGTGCGAGTTTATTCTACTGAAAAACTAAGTAATTGTAGGACTGGAAAGTTTGAGCATATGAAATTAGTGATTTATGTATGTTTGGTATAACTCATTATATTTGATATTTGCGTACCAACTTTTTCTTAACTATAAATTGTCTCACTGCGTAGGTTCGCTGGCAGAGATCTCTGTCTTAGGGATAAGTTGAGCTTTGTACACTTTTTTACCAATAATATTTTTTTTCCAATATTTTTAATGATATATAAATAAATTAATAATAGTAGATTTTAGAATAGTAGATTAAATAAAGAGTAGAATAGACCAACCTCATTTCTTACCGAGGTGTCGTAAAAGGCGACTAAGGCAAGTCGACCCGCCTTGTGGTATCCGGCTGAATAGAATATACCACCTACATTTCTTATAGAGGTGTCGTGAATGGCGACTAAGGTAAGTTGAGCCCCCGTGTGGTAGTCTATTGACTGGAATAGACCACCCTCATTTCTTACCGAGGTAAAAGGCAACTAAAGTAAGTTGATGCCAGACAGGTCGGTCGTAAAATACGTAGACGAATCATGTGACAACATGTTTATAACATGTTGTGCCGACCCTACTTAGAGTGGGATAAGGACATTAGGATTGTTTGTATATGACTATAGGGATATGGATATAAAGATGGATGGATTGTGTGAGGAATGATATGCATATAAAAGGAGTAGTACCAGTGTTGACGAATGATAGAGGAGAATGGAAGATAGAGACATATTGCGCCGACCCCACTTAGAGTGGGATAATGGTAAGTAAACGAAAATGATGAGTTTATGTTTAGAGTTAAAAAAAAACTAAAATCGTTCGCGGGTATAACTTAGATAATTATGCTTTCTATAAGCCCAATAAAAACGATTCTATCAGAAATTGTAAAGCCTTCAAAAATTACAGAATTAAGTTACATAGGCTAACCTAAAATTTTTATAACTATGCAGAAACTCTTACTATCATAATATTCCAATTCATATATATGAACAAATGTATTGAGATAGTTCTGTATGTAAACCGTACATGACGGGCGAATCTGTCAACCCGCCTGATATATGATAGGCTTCCCGGATAGCTGTTAACTTATGGAGTTCCTAGCCATTTTAGTGTTGTACCTCATACTATAAATATAACATCGAAATCGGAATCTTAAAAGTAAAATGATAATGAAAAAATTAGCTTTTCATAGAATTAGGCGTTACTTTGCGGAGATCCATAATACAAAAGTAATAATAAAATTAGTTTGCTATAATGATGTAAAATAGAAAATATATATAATACTGAATGTAGAGTGGACAATCGGTTATCATACCTGATACATGCAGGATTCGTAAAATACATATACACAAACCTCCACCACCGCCACCATAATACACAAGCACTATATACGTTCACTATCACAAACTCAACAATCGTTTCGCCCCGCAACCGAAGCAACATCAGGAGATAGACTCCACGACCAAAATCGCAAAGCCTTTGCGATGTATCAGGTATAATAACCAATTGTCCACTCTACATTTAGCATTATATATATTTTCTATTTTACTTCATCGCGGATTATAGCAAAATAATTTTATTATTACTTTTGAAAAAATTTGCCTTAAAAATAAAATAGCCTTACAATTAGATTTAAAATGACCTTATTGTATCTTACATTTAAAAATGGTTTCATTTTATATCTATATTTTATTAAAAAATCTACTTTTCACCATTCAAAGAAGAATGAGTAAATCACACTTAAAAGATACTAATGTAAACTGTGATGTTGAAGCTGTTTTTATTACTATATCGAACTGCAAACAACTTACGAAACTCAGTTAATTCAAAATTACGTGACAACACTATTTCATCATAGCCAAATTTTCTAAAGTCAAATTTTCTAGCCATTTATACGTTAGTTATAATACTACAAATTAACTTTTGAAAATGGAGATTTTATGTTTCTTTGGAAGAAATTGATCGTATATTATCAATTGAAATTTTTGGAAGATATTCATATATATTTAATAATTGAATATTTAATCTTAGTTAATTACAAATACTGTTACAATGATATAATAAAATATTATGATTTGTTTAATTGCTTTCATTATTGCTTTAGCGCCTAATTATGTTAAGTTAAAAAAATTGTCTCAAGGGAATCATCTTTAATTGTTTTAAGTTCATCTAAATCATATCAGAACTAAGTACAGTATTAAATATGAGTAACTTATACTTTTAGATCTTTAGGTGTAGAATTTAAATGCAAGATAAATCTTTTTAAATGAAATGTTGAACCAATTCGGATGGCGGTAGTATCGAAGATACAGAAATTACTTCAAAATTATTTTGCCATTTTACAAACACGGATTACAGCAAAATAATTCCATTGTAACTGTGCTATGGAATTCCGCATAGTAACGCCTGCTTCTATAAATCGGCCGTAGTATTCGACGGACCCGATAATCTCTATCAATTGAAATAATAATCTAACTTTGTCATCTATAACAAAATCAAATTCGATATCGAAGTCCCCTCTCTAGCACCCACTTTACATTCAACGCCTCGCGCACGGTGGCAAACGACTAATCTCTTGATATATCGACGCTCACCTTCCCTTATCTGAAGATCTCCGAAAAAGTGCTCCTTTATTACGCTACTTGGATTACTGCACCCTACAAGCCTCAATGCCCCTATAAAGCCTTCATATCACCACTACAATGAACCCTCGTCGTAGAGGAAGGTAAACTCTTCTTGATTGTAATTTTAATAAGTATAATAAATCTATGACATTAATAAAGGTATTTTTATATAAGTATTGTAAAAAAATACATCATATTATTTTTAAATGCCTTTTACGACACCTCGGTAAGAAATGAGGGTGGTACTATTCTATTCAGCTAGATACCACACGGCGTTAAACAGTCTATTTAATCAAACCAATTATAACATTTAGTAATGACGGTAATGAAATCTGGATGGTTTTAGCATCTAACTTTACGCTGCCATAACTAGAAATTAGCTAGTGCTAATATTATAAATTCTCTTGGAAAATGTTCGGTATTATTATATTCATTGTAATGTGTCAAGTAATCTCCGTCGGATTTGCTTAACGAGATTAGGATGAAAAATATCCGACAATAACATCTGTATTAATTTACATTTACACATTTTACACAACAATTTTAATGGTATAATTCTCAAAATAAAACATTTCTACTCCGAAATAATCCATATATCTAATTTTGTCCTAGTTAGTATATTTAAAATAGGGAGATTTCGTAGAAAGGACATAACTGCTTGAATGTGATCATTTATAATTGTTTTATTAATTAGTTAGTATTTCCATAGTGAGTGACTAAGTCAGATATTTGTATCATTTTTTCCTCACTCTTTATATTCATAGTCTTTGTTAAGTTAATAAATGAAAATGATTAATATAAAAAATCATAATTTCAGATTTTTTTAAAAATAATTATAAATATATGGGACACGCACGTTCCCAAAGTAAGTAACTTACTTAATACTTGTGTTATGGTAGACAGACAACATACTATATATATGCTTATATATTTTTTTAATATATAAAATATATTTTTATATATACTTATATATTTTTTAAATACAAACTCACCCAGACACCCAGACTCGAAGACTAACAAATTCATTAATAGAAAATGTTAGCCCGCGGCGAACTCGCGAACCGGAGCTGACGGCAGGGTCACTACCCACTGCGCCAACGGGCCAGTCAAGTTGTGATAGACCAGTGGTGAGACTGTGTGACTCTTTCGCGGAGGTCACTAGTTCGAGTCTCGAGCAGGAAACTAAAGAATTTTTTCGTTAATACTTATGCGTCTAACTGATATTTGCAATTTATCAAACGCTTTTTGGTAAAGGAAGAAACCGGCATATTTTCTTGCATATATTCTATACTATTCTATTCTATAGAATCTTACCAATCCACATTGGAGCAGCGTGGTGGTTCTTAACTCCAAATCTTCTCTAAAAGAACTGAAACCTATGACCAACAGTGGGATAAGGAAGGCCGTTACTTTACTTTTGTTATAAATAGAATAAATAGAATTAGGCGTTACTTTGCAGAGATCCATAATACAAAAGTAATAATAAAATTATTTTGCTATAATCCGCGATGAAGTAAAATAGAATATATATAATGCTAAATGTAGAGTGGACAATACGAATCCTGCATGTATCACATATGAAAACGGATTGTCCACTCTACATTTAGCATTATATATATATTTTCTATTTTACTTCATGGCGGATAATAATTTTATTATAACTTTTGCTCTCCTGAAGTATAAAAGCAACTGTATAATGTACAGACGGATGAGACGTGCACTATCATAGTAGCACATTTACACAATTTACCTCTTAAACGGAACAACGTGTCTGCGCGGTTTTTCCTCTTTAATGTGTCTACATCCCTGTATAAATTGCAACCTTTGTTAGGGGATGGATGTTTATAGTCCCTACAGTTGAAATATTGTATCACAAACCTCGTGTTTGTGTGGGTGGAAATAGGTAGTGCACTGTCTATGTAAGTGTAACAGAAACAATATCTGTACTATAGTATGGATGTATGATTGTAACTCTTTCACGGAGAATAGACTGAACTAATATAAATTAAATTTGGTACAATTATTCCTTATACACCGGAATAACATATAGGCTATAGAAATCCTGTTAATTCTACATGAATAGGGTGACATTGAAAAGCGCCATTTATTATCAACCTATCACGCGACAAAAGTCCATGCAAACGAAGTTGTGGGTAAAAGCTAGTATTTCATAAAACAGATCAAATAAGTAGTATGATAGAGCTCACGGCATAAGCGAAGCATTTTATATTATTTCTCAAATACTAATCTGGCCCTGTACATGAGTCAAAGAAACGGCCTTTTACTATCTAACTGTGCATGAGCCTTCTCTCACCATTTTTAAGGCGAGGTGTATGAGCTAAGACTGACCGCGCTGCTCCAATTTTCAAGGTGACAAATATCCTCAGAATATTCTAGAGAAATGAAGGTTTTCTCACGATGTTATGCTTCACCAAAAAACGTGTTATAAATTGCAATAATCAATTAGACACATATATGGAAACAAAAAACTTATGGGTGTCTCTCCGAAGTTTGAACTCGTGACCCAAAACTCATGTCTCAAAAGTGTCACAGGGTCTCACTGCTGGGCTTCTACAGCTTCTTTACTAATACTATGAGTATTTTTCTCACAAATTTTAAGCCACGCACATATCAGTAAATATAATTTTCTTCTGATATGACATAAAACAATACATAAATTGAAAACCATAATTTAGAACGAAATTTTTAAATTACCTTATTCTTTGCTTTTTCAAATAAAAATAGATTTAGATTTGGAGTGCCAAAAAGCTTTATCTATATGTAATTCATTACGTCTAATACAACTGAAATCAAAACAATAGGTAGACACGAAACTCTAAGCCAATCGATGAAGGCCCGGGATGTTCCTTAAATTCTTAATACCTCACGTAACATTAGAGATTAGGGGGAGGGGAAACTGCACTTAACTTTTATAGAGCCTGGAGTGTCGAAGCTGCCGATCGATGATAATGGATTCATGGAATTATTCCAGGCACAGTTTCAGTGCACTACGATACTATATAACATTGAAGTTTCGAATAGTAAGTGTAGTAGTAAACAAAACACGCAATTATCAAGCAAGATGTATAAGCGATGTAATTCATACTTTTTAAGATAACAACCATAAAAATAACCTGCAAAATTAATAAATGTATGAGTATAGAGTAAATAAGTAGGCGTATACAGATTATATATTAAATGGTCACTAATACACATCACTAGTCTGTGGACGGAACGTTTGTTGGAAACTCCATGTGAAAATACTTTTTTTTTAATATTAAAGTTACAAGATGGGATCAGAAAAATAAATATAGAAAAAAAAATAAATATATAAATAAAGTGAGGAATTTGAAAGTGGTCTTTGCAAATTTTCTTAAAAACAAAACTTCACTGAAAATATTATATTTATAATACTAATATTTAATTAGCGGAATATTATAATCGTAATGCTGAACAAGGCCCTCATCTCTACTCCGGTTTACTTCTAGTTTGTAGCTTAGACCCACTATATTGATCCAATGCGAGTTGACAGACAACTTCTTCAAAGATATGCAAGTTCTCTTTTTCGCGTTTCCTTTGGGAACAATAAATAATCATAAAGAACATAATTGAAGACGTGAAGGATGTCACGGGTGCTTTTAGCATTTAATATTTTAGATTTGAGAATTTAAAGAATAAACTTCAATTTAAAATAACGAATCACGAGTATTACAATACCAAAAAGTCCCCACTCAACCCATAGGCATTTCGTCATTAATTATCTTCCATCCCAGTATTAAATCCTCTAAGGGTTGCATCGTATGGGTAACTAAGCCGATTACAATATCCACCACTGCCTAACAAAGAACCGTCGCTCGACTTGTTACCGACCAAGTTCGCCTTGTTAAAATTCACTCGCAGGACTCCATGACATTTTAGACTAAAAAGCTTCGACTGTGCTTTAGAGGATTTTATCTGGGATGGTATGAATACGCAAAAGTTCTAGCTTTCTAATGGGACGGTTGCTTTGTATTTTCCTCATTATACTTGCTTGTAATGGTCAAAGGAGTCTACATTTTTTGTAAGTGGCTTTCATAATGTACACCCATATTATTTCGTTCGACTCTTTAAAGTTCATGGGTATGCTTTTTTTTTTCTTGTCAGGAAAACCCTATTATGAGTAATCACTACTCGACGGGGACGAGCAGCGGGTATGTCGGACTCGCACCGACTAAAAACCTGACAGTGCTCCACGCTGCTGGTGACGGGGACAGGGTACCTATAAAATTGCCCCCCATCCCCGCCAGCAGCAGCTCTGTACCACGGAGAGCGCCACCTCAGGTCGGGGCCTCTCTAACAGTGGCCCCTCCCTCCGCTGGACGATGCATCGGGAGCACCATATGCATCGAACGCCTCGGGGACCTGATCTAATTGGGCGTCCGATACCCCGTTCGGAGCGCCCAAAAGTCCCCGTTAGGGCGGCATGCGACGTACTTCAGCGAGTCGTCTGCGCCCCGCTCGCCGGCGGCGGATCGGATCCAAAGACTCGACCTCCCGGATCCGCTCCGCCGCCTCCTTCCGCGACATAACATCCTCGCAGAAGGAGGCCATCGCTGCCCACGACTTCTCCCTGTCCACCATGGCACGAACCACGGAGGGCAGGGACAAGTCGTGCCCTACCTCTGGGTATGCTTTACATTAACATTAACTTTTGTGCATACAAAAACAATACGTACTGCGCTTTTTGATAAAGCTTATTTATATTTTTAACAATCTTTCTTTTATAAAACCTTTGCAAAGCTTTAAAAATAACATAGCTGTCTATAAGTACCTAGTTCTAGTCTAATTTGAGTTGTTTTGAGGATACGATTTATAACGATTTACGGATTTATATTCAAATTTCTTCAAAAGTTGGTTAAATCGACGAAAGTCATTAACTTTAGCACACATTTACAAACATTGAACTTTATAATAATATTATTTTTTGTATTATAATACAATAATATACACAGTTCAAGAAATCTCGTTTATGTCATTTATAATAAATCTTAGGCGATACGCCAGTAATTTCATTTGAATTTTTATTGTCTTGTTAATGCCGTGTGATATTCGGCTGCGTAGAATAGTACAACCTCATTACTTACCGTAGTGTGGTAAAAGGCGGCTAAGGTAAGTCGACCCGCCGTGTCGTATCCGGCTGAGTAGAATAGACCACTCTCATGTCTTACCGAGGTGCCTTAAAAAACGACTTAGCTAAGTTGACGTCAGGCAGGCGGCCGATCGTAAAATACGTAGCCAAATCATGTGACAACCTGTTTATAACCTGTAATAATAACAGTACCCCACTTAGAGTGGGATTAGAGCAAGGTTGATGATATTATGGTCTTATCAAACTTGAGCTGTAAATATATTAAAACATATATAAATTACTAGCGGCCTGCCCCTGCTTCGCACGGGTATAAAATATATAAAGAAGAAAAAAAAAAGAAAAGAAAAACTTTATTTACAACTTTATATATCCCATGTCAGTCAGTGTAAAAAAAATAATTAAAATCGATCCAGTAGTTTTGATTTATTCATTACTGCCCGTGGCCCGCAAGCGTTAAATTTGGAGAAAAACAATTTCCTTTCCCTATACCAAGAAGATTTCCTGCTATCTTTGGAATATCTAAATTCATATAGTACATTTTTACTTATTTACTTTTACATTTCCCTATGTATTATATTTTTACAATTAATTACAGAATGTCTTTAAACAAACTCTTGAAAGAGCGACATCACTGTTAAAGTCGAAGTGTTATAGTGCGAAGCGCGGCGTCCTCACGGCATTTTAAATCTGTAATATCTCCGAAAATGTTCACTTAAATTACATGCTGTAAACGGCAATATTGATCTATATGAAATCAACAATTTATTTAAAGTACTCAATTTGATAAGGATTAATTCTGTATTGTATAAAAATTGCTTTGAACATAAGGCATCATTTTTCGTAAAAAGTAAATGAAAAAAACTGCTATTGTGGGTTATCCATAAGAGATAGATATATACCATCGCGGACTTGTCTGTAGACCTTTTTAAGGTGTACAAATACTTAGTACATCATTTTGATAAATCTCGTAGGGTTTAGCCTGCGTTTGCAATGTAAGCGGAAAAAAATGTAATTATTTACAGAAACCTCAAAAAGTACAGTATTTCTCTACTTCGTATTGAATGTTATTATACGTACAAACCTTCCTCTGGAATCACTCTATCTATTAAAAAAACCGCATCAAAATCGGTTGCGTAGTTTTAAAGTTTTATGCGTACATACGGAAATATGGACTTTGTTTTATAATATGTAGTGATATCACTTATCTATTTCATCTTGTTTTGTTACTTTAATTTTAGATGAATTCGTTTCAAATAATCACAAATAAAATTTGACTATGGAGACTAAAGCTAAACTATGAGATTGCTATCCCATATATAATCTGACAAGAAAGGCGTTTGTATACCAACAAACTTTATAACTAAAGCTGCTTACATCTCATTAACATTATATACAAACTCATAAGCGGATTGTATCAGCGTATCAGAGACGTGCAACCGACGCAACAAGGCATTTACCTATTGTAGCATGCATTTTGTATAACTTGTTAAGTATATATGATTATATAACTTTATATATTACTAGCAATTGCCAGCGGCTCTGCCCGCGTGGAAAGATTAAAACCGTAATATAGTATTTTGATAACCATAAAAATGGTTAAAGTGGGTTAACCTTAAACGCTAGACATATGTTGTCGTAGCCTTTTATTTAGAACTTTTAGAGGGAAACAATTTTTGGAACAAAACTATTCTACTTAACCGGATACCACACGGTGGGTCAACTTACCTTAGTCGCCTTTTACGACACCTCGGTAAGAAATAAGGGTGGTCTATTCTACTTAGCTGGATACCACACGGCGAGCTTCTGTTTTGTCAACTAATAATAAAGTAATTGACAAGTCCGTTTCTTTTCAAAACATTTAGATTTAAAGGACACACTAAAACACTTTATCACTATAAATAAAGTGGCTTAAACTTTAAAAAAGTGAAAGCCTTCACAAGAAGTCGAAACAAACACAAGTTGGTTATCTCTAGAGTGGAGGAAGTTTGACAAAGCATTTATTGTTAGTAAAGAAGTCGCGGAGATACTCACGGAGCCGGCTCCGGACGATAACGAGTTCTAAAGTCGACAGATATTCTGAACTGAAAAATACATACACTTCCAACTACGAACAAATTGTATCTAAACTGTTTTTTTAAGGAAATAATGTCGTTTGTATTCAGTTAATGTATGTTCAGACGATGTTTGTTTTTGAAGGTTACCAGATAGACGCAACGATATGACCTTGTGAGATGTTGTAAAGTAGCTTAACATAGTGAAAAGTCAGACAGTTCTTAAATCTTAATTATTTATATAATTTTTGACCTTGAGACCATTCCACGTGGGCATGATTTGTATAGTCCTAACGTGTAAGTCATTTAAGATAGATATAACTTGTACATTTTTGTTAAATGAAACAATATATATATTTCGAGAATATAATTAATTAAAATATTAAGAATCATATCTATTGAATTAAACAAGCGTTTTAATTATGTCATTGAGGTGGGGCAAAGTGGGGCTGTTGTCGATTAAGCATAAAAAGGGGTAGAACTATAAATATCTATGGTTTTATTTTAGAAATTTTGTGAAAGACGTTACGTTGTCGGTGCTATCTAACTCTTTGTTTGATGCCTGGTAGACTAACTTTGTACTAATAGTAGATAACTCTAGTTGTAGATAACTTTGTTTGATAAAGTGTCATTAAGTATCGCTAATTCATTTAGCAGTAGGTTCAGGAGTAGGTATTATTATTATATTGACATCGCGTATTAAAAAGTCATAACAAGTTCGGATTCAAGGGTTCGCAGATTCTTTAACTTTTTATAATACTTCGTAATTTATTTTCATTATTTATTAACTAATATTTTATTTACCTTCTTGTAGTTATCTGAACCACACTGAATGTTTTTATATTAACTAATTGTGTTTGAGGCTTCGCTCCTATGGAAATGAGTGTGTTCAATTGAAATTTTAAACATAAAAGTAGTTATTGTAAGTTAACCATAAGAGACAGAGACATGCTGTTGCGGAATTTTTTGTAGATCTACAATTCTCTTGTACAATACTTTTTGTGTATCTTTGTTGGAATACGCAGTAGGCGAATTTTTTTACAACTAAGCGACCTCTTCAACGCAATTTACATAAAACACATTGCCCTAGTTATTTAAACCTTCCGGAAGAATAGAGCTACCTTTTAATAAAAACCGTATCAAAATCACTACAGTAGATTTTGAGAAAAACTATCATACACAGACAGACAGCTTTTGGGAATTTTGTTTTATAATAAGTATAGATAAGAAATACGATGGACATCTAATACATAAATCTAGTACTCAATTTACAACTGCGTCGTACATAATTTCAGTTTTATAATTTCACGTCTTATAAATTTACTAGCTTTTACCCGCGAAGTCGTTCGCGTGGTAGATAGGTCGATAAAAGATGGCGCTTTTCAATGGCGCATTCTATTCCTGTAAATTGAACAGGATTTTACAGCCTACATATTATTCCGGTGTATAATGAATAATTGTGCTAAATGTCATCGATATTGGTTCTGCGTATTCGCCGTAAAAGAGTAACAAACATACATCTTTACTCACAAACTTTCGCATTTATAATATTAGTAGGAAGTAGGATATTCTTGGGAAAAATATTTCATTCCGGTATATGCCACACGTCTCCACTACGTTATCTGCTGACTAATAGGCGTAGCAGCCTTAATAAATTACGTTAGATAACGCCGTGATGACTAAGTATATCGCATTATGTTAAACTGGTACCATTTATTTAGAAACTAGTCTAGGGACAGCGTGTTTTATCTCGTTTTATATTACAAAATTTCCTTTTCATATTCGGCTTGCGTACAGTGAATCCTATAAGAGGGATGCATTCGTGTTAAAGCATGATAGACAATTAGTCATAACTTAAATTTAGGAAATTTAAATTTTTAAAGTGAGATTAAGCCTAGGCTTTAATTGCAGGACAAACTTTAAATGATTTTGATCTGACATTTTCATCTCTCGGATTAATTGGTTCGTATAAGTTACATTGAGTTATTTAAGACCTAACTAAATTAATTAAAGGATTTTTATAATTCATTAACTGACGTGCTTTGAATTTATGAAATGAATGTGCTAAGGACAATAATTTACATATTTGCAGTATTTACTTTTTTTGTTCACTATCACAATATTATACCTACTCGATATTTTTAAATCGATAATATTATTTACTTCCTCTACGCTCATTTTTTTACTCCATTTTTTGTTGTTGTTTCGTTGGCTTGAGCCAATTTAGCCAAACCACACATATTAATCGAACTTTGCAAACAGCGCATCTACGTTATATTCTATTCGTACTAGACAACTTTAATTAGTCTTTATTTGAATTAATTATTAATATAAAAAAGGAAAATTTTAGAATAAAATCGATGATTATATGATAGTCATGATTTTTTCGATTTGAGTTAATCGATTTTTGAAAAATCGATTTCTTTAGAAGGGAGAAAATCGATTATTTATTACTAAATTTTTTTCCACTCCAAGTCATTCCTAATTGCCGGTTCAGCTATCAACAGATATGGTATGTAGGTTTTATGAGAAAAAATTAACAGCTTAAGCTTTCAAAGCTTCACTCTCTCCTCAAGATTTGAGTCATCCATTGTCATCATAAGTATTGACTGTAATTATCTTGAAAATAGATGTCATTCTAAAAATACCATAATTAAAAATTACATTTCGTACATGTATACGTTATCTATTAAAAGAGGGAAACACACGTTTAAGATACCAAAACCGGGATTGAAATAAATGAATATACAGCATTAGTCAAATGTTGCTTTCATAATAAATAAATAAATCTCTGACATGTCATGTAAATGTATTTTCGCAAAGTTTAACTCGATCGAGATAGCCACAGAGTGCATTCAATTGGGACATGCTCAGGTCACGTTCGTAATACATTCGAAATTCAAATGAGTGTATTTTTTGGCCTGTCTGAGTATACACGGAATTAAATTAAGGCCCGTCCACAAACGAAGCACGATTTTTGACTTTCCTTTTTAGTTTGTTAGCTGAATTAGGCACTTGTGCGGGATTTTGGATTTGAGCTAATAGCATAGGTGTTGGTGGTTGTGATTATTCACACTTTTTAGGTAGATGGAGTTAGAGTGCTCTTGTATTGGCAGTTTCAGCTGTAGGTAGTAACCTCTACCGATAGGTAGTTATATTTTTCTTTTACCTTTATATTACCTGTCTATATTACATGTTGTTTATGGTTGTAAAATCTTTATTATGTATTGAAAAATTAAGTAATAGCCATTTACTATAATTGTTGTTATTGTAATTGAGTTTCATAACGATACAACCGCCTTTGAATCGATACCACACGGCGTATCATCATCCTCCTGCCCTTATCCCACTCTAAGTGGGATCGGCACAACATGTTACAAACATGTTGTCATATGATTTAGCTACATTTACGACCAGCCGCCTGCCTGACGTCAAGTTGCCTTAGTCGTTTTTTACGCCTCCTCGGTAAGAAAGAGGGTAGTCCATTTTACTCAACCGGATACCACACGGTGGGTCAACTTCCCTTAGTCGCATTTACGACACCTCGGTAAGAAAGAGGGTGGTCTGTTCTACTTAACCGGATACCACATGGTGGCTCAACTCACTTAGTCACCTTTTACGACACCTCGGTAAGAAATGAGGATGCTACTATTCTATTCAGCCGGATACCACACGGCGTAATTTAATAAAAGAATATAAGTACTATTAACGCAATGTTTGAAAATTGTCTTTACTAGCCATATGTATACCGTTTCACTCTACAGCTTAATAGGTAAACGCTCTTTGTCTGCAGTCAATCCCTTCATGTCCACACATAATTCCAACATTCGCGTTCATATTATACTACCCTATCTGATGGTCTGTCGTCGACTATAATCCGGAGCTTGGGTCCGGTCCACTGCCCGATATGTCAATTAGGATATACAATGCAGCTATCCAGACCAAGTTAAAGTTTGGCTTTGCGACCGCTGCGTAAACTTGATAATCGTATTGACTAGGGTGAACTGAACTACATTTAATCTATTTTAATACAGAATAACGGAATAGAAGGCTTCAAAATTTACTTACCTCAAAACGACTGTTATAAGTTTTTTGAATAGTCAACTGAACACTTGAAGTAAATAAGGCACTAAGTACCTAAAGTAAGTACTTAGTGCCTTATTTACTTCAAGTATTCAACTATACTGCTGATTCCGGAAAATTTCTCGGAGATTTTTTTATCTTATATGTTAGTCGGGTAAAGCCTTCTGGTATTCAGCATAGTAGAATGGACCACCCCCATTTCTTACCGAGGTGTTGTAAAAGGCGACTAAGTCGACACGCCGTGTGATATCCCTCTGAGTAGAATAGACCACCCTAATTTCTTACCGAGGTGTCGTAAAAGGCGACTAAGGTAAGTTGACCTACCGTGTGGTATCCGATGAGTAGAATGGGCCAACCTCTTTCTTACCGAGTTATCGTAAAAGACGACTTTTGTTGAAGTTGACATCTGGGAATCGGCCAATCGTAAAATATGTAGCCAAATCATGTGATAACATGTTGTACCCCACTTAGAATGGAATAAGAAATAAAGGCAGGAGAATGATGATATGTTCAGGAGAATCACGATAATATAGTCAGGTATGTCAGGTATTTCTTAAATATTACACCAGCGGATAAGCCTTTAAACGTGTAACGCAAACAGACAGACAAATAGACTGTTATATAATTATAGTGTTATATAATCATGTAATTATAGTTGTTATATAATTATTTATATAGATTGTACTTTTGAGTCATCTGAAAATCTACATACCACACATGCCGTACAACGAATACGTCAATGCTTTATTAGAGTGTGCCAATCACATCGCCTCGCGTAAAATCATAAGTCAGCGAGACGCGTACCCTCCATCTAAATCTTTGGGGAAGCTCCATCCATTGCGTTTAATTATAGGCCGACCCCAAGCGCTCACCTGAAGATCGTTAATCTTTCTTAAAGATATATTCGCATCCTCGCAACATCCTTCATTCTACGCGTTCGACGCTAATCGACTCATGTCGCTTGGTTTTGCTCCTTAAAGCTTAAAGTAGGCTTTATTTTTGCACACATTTGCGGATATTGACAAACCACATGCTATCCGCATAGTTATACACCATATCTTTTTGTTAAATTATGTTTATATTGCCCATTGACAACGCCGCGTGTTATACGGCTGAATAGAATAGTACCACCCTCTTTTCTTATCGAGGTGTCGTAAAAAGCGACTAAGGTAAGTCGATACTCCGTGTACTATCCGGCAGAGTAGAATAGACCACCTCCATTTCTTACTGAGGTGTTGCAAAAGGAGAATAAGGTAAGTCGACACGTTGTGTGGTATCCTAAGGTAAATTGATCCACCGTGTGGTATCCGATGAGTAGAATGGACCAACCTCTTTCTTATCGATGTGTCGTAAAATACGACTGAGATAAGTTTACGTCAGGCAGGCGGCCGGTCGTAAAATACCTAGCCAAATTATGTGACAACATGTTGTGCCGACCCCACTTGCAATGGGATAAGGACAGGAGAATGATGATCTATTGACTAATATTGTCGTTATGTTAAGGTTAGTGATTTGTTTTTCCTTTTTTTATTAGTTTTTTCTAGTATTAAGTGTTGTTAAAAATAAAGAGGAAGAAAAAACTCCTCCCCATTTATTTTCATTTAGCCTTCTCCTACTCACACCTTACTTGGTTAATACATCGAAAAGTCTTTGAACTCTCTGAATACACCCCTCGTTATAAAGACGGGTTGACTTTACGCGTCACGATCTTGATTTCGACGTTTATGTTTATTGATTAGCAGGATGATGGTATCAATAAGCTCCATTAACCAATTTCCCCTCGGGATTTGTTGATTAAGTTTGGTGTCTCAAAGGTTTTTGTTTAATTGGCTAAGTTGAAACGCTATATTTATTGAGAGGTTAGTCGGAATATTTGAATAGACGAGAAATAATCGGGTAATTAATTAATTTGCTTAAGGTATAAGCTTTTGTCGTTAAGATCTAAAGTTTAAATAGTACATGGTTAATTAACGTGTGAGCATTGAAAAAAGAGAATTTAACTCTAAAATAAGAGCCAAGCAACGCAGTCCTTAAAGACCCTGCCATTAGCTCTGCGGGTCATAGGTTCGATTCCCGACGATGGTCAACATTTTCTATAAACAATTTGTTGGTTTTCCGAGCCTGTGTGTACTTACGTATTCACGTATGTAATTTATAGAATTATGCGTTACTTTGCGGAGATCTATAATACAAAAGTAATAATCAAATGATTTTGCTATAATCCGCGATGAAGTAAAATAGAATATAATGCTAGATGTAGAGTGGACAATCTGTTTTCATACCCGATATATGCAGGATTCGTAAAAACTATTCGTCGTTTTTAACTTCGAGTCTATCTCTTGATGATGCTTCGGTTGCGGGGTCGTGTGTTAAAGTGACTCATATATTATATTATTATTATTAACCCATACACCGTAGGACGAAAGTAACCGCACGTTGTGAAAATCTAATATATTTAGAAATTTTTTTGAAATTATATACGTAACAAAGTAAAGCACACAAAGGCGTAGTTAGTTTTTATAATTATTATCTAATGTTTACACTTATCTAATGTTTGAGAAGAGTTAAATTTTTATTATTATTTTATACGTAGAAAAATTTTTGTTAAAGCGGCAGCAATATTATTTTTTATTCCTTGAATGTACAGTTGTACAGTTGTACGCGCAAAATGAAGCCTAACATTATTCATTGTTAATTTATTTGACTACATTAATATAAAGTGCAACGATAAGAAACTGTATTTAAACTGAATGTAATTGTTTTGATTCAATTACGACTTGTCAACTATAAATTAGAGGTAATTAATTGCTTTGAACTTTCATTTGCATAACAGTAAGCATTAACGCATAAAATATAGCAATTCTGTACATGAAAAGTATGGAATTGTATAATTCATGAGAATGTTTTTTTTGGTTCATAAACGGAATTGTTATAATATTTTGAAAATTAAGTTATTATCTATAGTTCTTTAGAGGCAAGTTATCAGGAGAAAAAATAGTCACTCAATTCAAAATTAAAACCATCAAAATCTTTCTAGGATAAAAATAACATTTAACAATAGTTACCACATTTTTTTCTTCACATATTAATATAGATTAAGCGATATGTTTAATTTATTGTCAATGTTATTATAAGAGGTAAAAAAATTAAGGATAGATTTTACTAGAATAACACCGCATTGTAACAAATTAAGTCGTGCAGTATTTATTAATCAACAAAATAAAAAATGGTAGATATCAGTAAGTTGACCCACCGTGTGGTATCCGGTTTAGTAGAATAGACCACCCTCTTTCTTACCAAGGTGTCGTAAAATACGACAAAGGTAAGTTGACGTCCGGCAGGCGGCCCGTCGTAAAAACGCAGCCAAATCATGTAACAACATGTTTATAACATGTTGTGCCGACCCCACTTAGAGTGGGATAAGGGCAGGAGGATGATGATGGTAGATATGAGTAATTTAAAATTAAATGTTGTTTATTAATAAAACTTTGCCGTGTTGTATCCGGCTGAATAGAATAGGGTGTACTAGTTTTACTGAGGTGTCGTTAAAGGCGACTAAGGTAAGTTGGCGTCAGGCAGGCAGCCAGTCGTAACATAACCAGCTTAAACATGCAACATCTTAAAAACATGCTGTGCCGACCTCACTTAGAGTGGCATTAGGGCAGGAGAATAATAATGATCTATTAATAAAACTGTTGCGTTTGATGAATAGTTTGCATTAATATTACATACATATTACGCCCTATATCGCATTACGTATATGAGTTCAGTTAACATAAGTTGGACAAGAGCTGAACACACAGTCTGGCCACAGCGAGAACTGTTCAAATACACCGAACACCCGTCCGCTTTCCAATTAAGCTCAGAAACTGTTTGAGTTCTGTACAGGTATCATTCCCTGCCCTTTGATGTCGCTCCTACCGCTTCATACCTTAACATTGATTCTAATAACTTTAAGTGCTTCTAATATTTCACTGAAAGAACTCGTTCTGCAATCAAGATCTCGTTTTGAAGTCAAACTCTCTTGTAATGTTGCTGACGTAAGATCCTATCATGTTCTATAATTATATATTATAAATAAATGAATATTGTAAGGATTCCAGATCTCTAAACTGTGACAACCTATATAAGACAACGACTGACTGGCATTCGTAGTAGGTAGACGTGTTTGGGTGACCTCTTTTATATATCATATCATCCTGTCCTTATCCCACTCTAAGTGGGGTCGGCACAACATGTTTTTCTCTTCCATTCTGTCCTATCTTTCGTCAACTCTGGCGCCACTCCTTTTATATGCATATCATACTTCACACAATCCAACCATCTCTTTTTAGGCCTCCCTCTAGGCACATATCCATCCACATTCAAATTTAACACACGTTTGGTCACATGATTTTCATCCCTCCTCATTACATGTCCATACCATCTCAATCTTGCACTTCTCGACTTTTCTATAATGGGCGCAACTTTCAGACTGACCTCTTTTATATTTCGTGTTATTTGAATCTAACCTCGAATAATCGCTATTTGTAATAAAGCTCTTATTACAAACCACTGAGTTTCTTGTCAGTTCTTCTCAAGTTGATTAGTGTTTCGAATTGGTGGTAGAATTATTCTTTCGTTGGATTTTATAGAGAAAAGTGTTGGCGCACGGAAGGTGCCTGGCATGATTCCCTAAACGCATTTGTTTATTTTTCATTATTCATTATAAATTGAATTTAGATTTCATGTCTAACAATATTTTAATGTAAAAGTTTATGAGTATGGATGTATGTTGTTACTCTTTCACGGCGAATCCGCTAACCCAATATCAATGAAACTTGGTACAATTATTCCTTATACACCAGGATAACATTGTAGGTTATAGTAATCCTGTTAATTCTACAGGAATGGCATGACATGGAAAAGCGCCATCTATTATCAACCTATCACGCGACAACAGTCCACGCAACCGAAGTTGCAGGTAAAAGCTAGTATAGATATAGAGCTAAGCTAGTATAGATAAACAAAAGTGTATTTTAAGATTTCTTACTCGTTACCGATATAGGAAATTAAGTATTTAGTGTTAGGAACTATATTGTATTAGTAGTTCGGTATAAAGGTTACTTTTACTTCTACATCATTGAAGTCAACACATACGAATTTTCTGTCTAAAGCTAATATTTTAATAAAACTGGTTAAGATCATCTGTCATCAGACTTTTAGTATGGCAGGATTTCTGAAGAAACCATAGGCATATGTTAATGGTAAAGAATCGAATGGAAAGATTGTTATTAGAAAAAGCTTATTATTAACAATTAAAATTCTATATTAAGAGATATTCTTACTAGTTCTTTTTGTTTGTCCAGTTTGCTACTCGTGTTTAAGGGCAAAATAAACGGTGGTGGTGGTCAATTTATTACTATATATCTCAGTTTGCTTGGGTGATGCGTCGCTTTGCGATTATTTGCGATATCCTGAAGATGCTTCGGTTACGGGGTGAAATGATTGTTGAGATTTGTTGAGATTATAGTACGGAATGTCTGTAGTGATTTTTATTGTTGTGTTATTGGCGAATTCTGCATCAAAATGCACAATGACATAAGGTGTGAAAACGGACAGAACACTGTTCGTTGAGCATTACATATATTTTATTTTATCGCAAAATAATATTTTCACGCCGTGTGGTATCCGGCTGAATAGAATAGTATCACCCTCATTTCTTACCGAGGTGTCGTAAAAGGCGACTAAGGTAAGTCGACCCGCCGTGTGGTATCCGGCTGAGTAGAATAGACCAACCTCATTTCTTACCGAGGTGTCGTAAAAGGCGACTAAGGTAAGTTGACCCACCGTGTGGTATCCGGTTTAGTAAAATAGACCACCCTCATTCTTACCGAGGAGTCGTAAAATACGACTAAGGTAAGTTGACGTCAGGCAGGCGGCCGGTCGTAAAATTCGTAGCCAAATCATATGACAACATGTTTGTAACATGTTGTGCCGACCCCACTTAGAGTGGGATAAGGGCAGGAGGATGATGATTACTTTTGTTTTATAGGCCTTCGCAAAGTAACGCCTAATTCTATAGAAAATATATTTTTATCTCTTATATTTCTTATATTTTAAAAGACAAAAACCACTTAAACGTTCTGTGTAAATGAAATTTATTTTCGTTACTCTACATCGTATTTCACGCACCAATGCTTTTGAAGTTTAAAAGACATTTTCTCGCTTGTACAAACAAAATAAATTCCTCTTGGAGATAACCTAGCCGAGAACGTAGAGTGGTGCAATAAATTAGTTTCAGACTTTAAGGATTAACTTAATCTACATCCGAAAGAAAAATTGAAAAGATTTATAACACAAAAAATATAATGATAAATTGTTTCACAAAAGGTCTGGTTATAGTTAGTTGTTGCCTTTTATAAGCTTTAGTTTCCTCCTAAGTACTTATATACTTATTGTATTCAGAAGCATTTCCCTTTACTTCCCGAATATTTCAGAACTTAATATTTGGTATATATATACGAATTAACTGTTAAAATATCCTAACTGCTAAAAAATGGTTTGGAGATCCGAACCCCGAATGAGAAACTATAAGTTTTATACAAAATAAAAAAAAGTCATTGCTATGATTGCAACTTGGTTCTTATCTTGATAAGATCTTGCAGCGACATTGATTAAAACTGTCTTTATTCTTTCAGAGAAGAAGGGTCCTTCCCCTAATTATAGAAAATTATTTCACAATTTCCCATAATAACAAACTTTAGCTTTAACTTTTATTAGTATTATTCGAGAATTGTTTAATTTGAAATTGTATAAAAAAACGAGGAGCTCTGTAAGGTGGAATGACAAACCCGTACTAGGTAATCTCCTGGTTTCACCTTTTCTTAACTACCAACGAGTTTTACAGACTACCTCAAAAAGTCGTAGAGAGTCACGGGTTCCAAAACAGTTTAAATGAAAGTCTCTTCAAGAACTATACGCCCAGTTTTTTAAGAGAAGAAGATAAAGAATTTTGGACTAACGATATTTAATATTATAATCGTCAAATTATCCAGCTATTAAAGAGCAAACAAAGGGTATAACTTTATTCTCTTAATACAAAACGTCAAGAACCGCTGCAGTCATAAAACAATAATATAATAATGTGTGTATTGTTCCCGACTCCGTGATATAAGAGCATTGTGCGTTGAGAGCCAGGCTGTCTGCCTGAAATCTGCTTTGTGAATCCCCTTTCACAACGATGACGGCTTAAAACCTCATTTAGCGGGAACTCGACGCCTCTACCGCTTAAGTATTATGGCCTAAGAAAATCGTCCCCTAATTTAAATAACTTCGTCGAGTCCTCTCCATTGTCTTTGGCTTTAAAGACGAGAGCATAAATCTACTTCTGTTTATTCACTTTTGTTAAAAACATTATATAAATATCTTTCATACAAGTACTTCTGACACTCAAAGTTTTTTATCGATAAAACTACAAACTGAATAAATTTGAACAATATGTATTAGATATCTAAGAAAAATATTTTCACCGAGATTTATTTTTCAAGTGAGCACAAATGTATTTTTTAATTAGATTTTAAAATGCCCTCATTACAATCATATCAAGGCATTTTTAAAGCAAAAATGCTCGATTATTTTTTATCTCGCGTGCTTTCAGATAAGGGCTAGTCTAAAGCAAGTAACTGTAATAATACCATCATCCTCCTGTCCTTATCCCACTCTAAGTGGGGTGGGCACAACATGTTATGAACATGCTGTCACGATTTGGCTGCGTTTTTAAGACCGACCGCCTGCCTGACGTCAACTTACTTTAGTCATATTTTACGACACCTCGGTAAGAAATAAGGGTGGCTCTATTCTATTCAGCAGAATACCTTACGGCGGAAATAACTATAAAATAATACCATCAGGCCAAATAGAAAATCCCCGTGGTTTTGTATGTTATTTGGTACCCGAGCCTGTATTTACAACAACATTTTGGTAAGAAATCGTTAGGAGACTTGCATATCTTTGGTGACTATCTCGGATATGTGTGCCCTTCCGAATTGAAAACGCCTGGTCAGTTGCAGTCCTTATCTCTAGAGGTGGTCGTTACACAACTATGGAAGAATAAAAGCCCGCTATTTTGTTATTTAATGTATGTGTATGTAGTTTAGAGCACAAGAACATAATGAGAAACATTTTATAACCAAACAAATGACTACGTCCATATGTACATTCATAGTGATATCTATACTTATTATAAAACAAAGTCCCTAAAACCTGTCTGTCTGTATGTGATCGCTTTTCTCAAAATCTACTGAACGGATTTTTGTAGGGTTTTTCCTAAAAGTTATTGCATTTCTTCCAGAAGGTTTCAGTTGATAGTATATTAAGGTTTTTTTGTAAATTGTGTTAAAAAAGTCGCGGAGTTGTAAAAAAAAAATCGCCTTCTTTAGTAGCGTGTGTTACGTAAACTAAGATAGATACACTAAAGTAATGTACTAAGTAATTGTGGATCTACAAAAATACTACAAAAAAAATCCACGACAGCATGTCTCTATCTCTTATAGCTAACTCACACTAACTACTTTCATGTTCAAAATTTGAAATAAATACCACGAGGGCAAAGCGCAGGCACAGCTAGTCAACAATTTTACTTTAAATGAGGTAAATAATCTTACTGTAAACGTTGGTAATGAAAGTAAAAGAAATATATTTACTAAAATTAAAGTCTTAGCCACAAAGGTAGAGCAGGCCCTAGTATAAAGCCGGGCAGCAATTAGCCGCTGTTTGCGGTCTGCTAAAGCTAGGAAGCGTAATTAGCAGAGTAAATGTCTCGGACTCTACGTACGAGAACTTTAACGGTCAAACGTTGTCCATGTATTCCTAATTTAAATATAAAACATATATTACCTTTACTGGAAGGAATTCAAATATGCAATATTAATTTGTATTAGGTCGATCAGTTATTAATGTTTAATGGAATGGTTAAGTTCTAAATAAAAATTCGAATTCCTTCTAACCACTTGGCCATTTGTCTTATTCAAAAAAGAAAAAATGAGGTTTTAATTTTTTATTGATTATATTTGAAAGAGTCATTACCAAAATTTCTACCGAATTCTTAAATATTGAAAATAAAAATAAGCAGTACTTTGAGTAATTAATGAATAACCTTTGAGTTTTTTCAAAGTTTTTTTAAATATTGACGTAAAATATCAAGTATGAGCCTTAAAACTTAGCAGTTGTATCTAAAGTTTCAGCATTGGATTTTATGTAACATTTAAATAAATTACGCTTTTTACTGTAATGCAAATGTTACTGCAAAGTGCCTATTATATCTACGAAAAAAATACATTTCCAACTTTTCAAACAATAAAAAAAGGAAAAACATCGTTTGTGGACTAACCCTAATTTAATTCGCCTTGTACTCAGACAAGCCAAAAAACATTCATTTGAATTGCGAATGTGTTGCGAACGTGGTCTAAGCATATCGCCATTTGGTGCACTCTGATGCTATCTCAATTAAGTGAAGCCTTTACGAAAAATACGTTAATTGAACTGCTGAATTTGCTGCTGAACTTTAGACACACACATACAATTTTGATTGAATTAAATTAAAACCTTAAAATATACCAGAATAAAAAGTAGAAATAGAAATATAATTATGAAAACACAACAGTATTTTCCTTTATACTTACGCAATAATAAAAAGCATTTTTCCCAAAGTCAACCCACTTAATCTCTTTCTACAACTCAATGACACATAATGTCAGCGACACTATATCAAGGAGGTTGTATTTGAAACATGTTGTAACATAATAATTCAAGAAATATCGGTATAGAAATATCGGAAATATCGGCCTTTAAGCATTGGCATTCTAAGAAAGTCTCAGTAAAACTACTATATACAAATAATACGTATGCAAACTGTTTTGAATTTTCCATGATAACAGTAACGTATGGCAGCAACCCCTATTTCAAAGAAAGATGACCTCGGACAGTTTACGATTACGGTGTAATATGCGTTATTTCTTTATTGCATATTACGAAAGGGGACCGTACCTACGGTCATATCAGAATATTTATGCTGATATTACAGTTTTATATTTCTTAAAAACAAAATATTGGATTCATTATTATATTGTTATTTCAATTGATCCGAGAGCCATTTGCGTTAAAAGCTTCCAAGTTCCTAACATCAAGGTTTCGAGGAAGTTCTAACAGTATAATTAGGAGTCTTATAAATAGGGTTTGGTACATGTTTTAAACATGTTGTTAAATGTTTCATTTCGTTTTCAATTTTAGAATTACAAGGCTGATTGTGAGTATCAAAGGCTATTCGTGGAGCAAATCAGCATATGCAATCGACGTGCGGTCGTCCGTATGCCGAGATATATTATCATTTATGCAGATCCATTATCAATTTAGTACGTGTCTAAAATTATTGCATGGAGAGTTTAATTTTGAATATGTGTATGGTTTTTGTTTGTCGTGTGGTATCTGGCTGACTAGTATATACCACCGTTATTTCTTACCGAGGTCTTGTAAAAGGCGACTAAGGTAAGCTGACGTCAGGCACGCGGCCGGTTGTAAAATACGTAGCCAAATCATGTTCAAACATTGTGCCGACGTCACTTAGACTGGAATAAGGGAAGGGGAATGATGAAGTAAACATCAGCTTAGATTATATTTACCCGTTTGGTTGGCTGGACAATTTTAGTTTTATTCAGCAACCGAAATATTATACCGAAGTATCATAAGAGCTATTACTACTTAATTGCGTACTAAAACGTATAGTAAGTTCCAAAAAGCTTCCGCATTCATGTTTTCATGAAAAAGTGACCTCTTTATCATATCGAGCCCTTTTTTCAATTTCCTCAATCCGTTTAATAACTTTGCCATCAATATTCTGACATCACATCAAAGCTCAGTAATAATTTATTGGAACGATAAAAATTCAACCTTTTTGTTTAATATTGCACTTACGGTTGACAAATTAACGGAAGACCGAAACAAGCAATTTTCAAAGTCGTAATACCGTAATTCCATGATTCATACGCTGATGGTGTTTTATTAAAGCCATAAAACATCCGGCTCGTTTTGAAGAAAATCGTCTTTTGTACATAGAAGTGTTATATTTTATGAAAAAATTGATAAATAAGTATGTTGTGATTTATATATTAAGTAGGTACCTAGGTGATCCGCCCAGTCCGGTCTTGATTGATAAAATTTAGAAAATATAAAAAACGCAATTTAAAAAATTCAAAAAAGAAAGCGCCGATGACACATGAGACGCAATCAGAAGTTTCTTTTGTGTTGTTTTTGTGTCACGAATGTTGAATTTCATGAAAATCGTTGGAACCGTTTCCGAAATTCAAAAATATACAATAGAAGAGTAGCACCCTCATTTCTTACCGAGGTGTCGTAAAAGGCGACTAAGGTAAGTCGAACCGACGTGTGGTATCCGGCTAAGTAGAATAGACCACCTTCATTTCTAACCGAGGTGTCATAAAAGGCGACTAACGTAAGACGACCCGCCGTGTGGTATCCGGCTGAGTAGAATAGACCACCCTCATTTCTTACCGAGGTGTCGTAAAAGATGACTAAGGTATGTCGACCCGACGTGTGGTATCCGGTTAAGTAGAATAGATCACCCTCTTCCTTACCGAGATGTGCTGATGTCAGGCAGGCGCCCGGTACGTATTTTACACGTAGCCAAATCATGTGACACATCTTTATAACATGTTGTGCCGGCCCCACTTAGAGTGGGATAATGGCAGGAAGATAATATAAATTTAACTAACTATTTTCACTGACATGTTTACAATAAACTTTAATATCTAAGTGGGAATCGCTGCGAAACCTTAAACTTGTCTTAGATTTTATGTTATCTTGGAATATACAATATGGAAAAAAGGATACATGAGTAAACATAACTTGGGGGAAATAAAGTGGTGGTATAAATAACTTTCCTTTGGAAATTAAGAAAAATAAAGTTTAGTACAGTGCCAGAATACATTTTTGCTGCCTCCTTGCAAGGAAGTGGCTGGCGCGATCGCCGCCACGTCGTTGCCAGCGGCATTATGCTCCTCACAGTAAATTTGGGTGCATAAAATGCCACAGATAAAACATATGTGCATATTATATATTTATTTATTTATTATGACTAGCCAATAGCACTTTACACATACTTATTAATACACTTTTTCATAAGGCAACTTCTAGGTAAGACACTTTTTATGGTGAGTACAGCGTTATCGTAGGTAGTAAGGTACAAAATTTATTTATATTACTAAAAGGAGACAAATTAAATTATACTTTAATTCATTATTATTTAATAACAAATTAAAGTATAATTTAATTATATAAATTATAATTTACTTAAATTTTGATATATTGTTAAAGAAGGGTCAGAAGTGTGTATTAATGAAACTCTAAAATATAATTTAACGCGTATACCGCACTCGTAATTAATATATCACACAAGATAGCTTGTTATTCCGTTGCCATTGAAACCTCTATTTATTTTTGCGCATTACGAGCACGCCATCGGCTGTGTTCGTAGGTCGCTCGGTGACAGGGAATCCCGGCAAGTTCGTTATTCATCAGCTGAACTCATAATACACACAATAGCAGCAACCTCTTATAATAGCCGTTTACAATATGTATAAATATGAATGTATTTTTTTATGTATGCTTATTACGTAAGACGTACAAACGACAAATATTATTAAACTAAGTCATCACATTTTATTTAACAGCTGTAATATTTAAATGATCCACTCATTGTTAAAAATTTTCAGTTAACCAAAAGGCATATTTTGTGCCTTTTGTATTCCTATATTACCGCTATTAAAAATATTATAAACATAATAAAATAGTCCGATTTTGCTAAAGCATAATTAAGGTAGCCTTAGAAACCTGAGAATTTTTCTATGGGATCTCATTTATTTTTAATTTGAGAAATTTTTTGGACGCAGTGACATCTATCGATCGACTAAGTTAAAATCTGAATGTATGAGAAACGTCAAACTTAAAATACGTTTATTTATGTATTCCTAATATTTCAAATTTCTCTAAATCTAATTAATTTCTTTTAGTAAATTAATTGTTTATATATGAAATATAATTAGTAAATTTTAAAGCAGAGCCCTGTTACATTAAATAAATTACATTTGCATCCAATTTATGTCGGTGTGCGTGAATGGGAAAACTATTAATTGTAATTTTAATCTTTCTGGATTGCAGCATTTTAATCGTCTTGTTATGCCATCGGGCTGGTAATTGCCAAATTTATGGGTGCCTACACTAACGCAATTGTGGTCGGGGTCCGTGGCATGTATCACTCTAAATTAGATTGCGATGCAAACGCAAAACGGTTGTCAGTGAAAGTGGCCTTATTTATTGGGAAAACAACATCCAGGGTTTATTATGATCTTATTCTTGAGTATAACTCTGTTCCATTTACTAACTGAAATGTTATTAAAATGGAACTTTTTCTCTTTCAGTTACTGCAAAAAACTTGCGTTATGATATGTTTTTGTGGCTGTTTAACTTTACAATTTAAATTTATTGTTGAACTGAAACAAATACTACATTTAAAACAAAAAGTTTAACGATATTCAATATTTTGAATTATCAAAAGTTTTCTAGAGTTTTTATTTAATATTAAGTATTAATAACTCATTTCTATATCTAGAACTTTCAGGTTTCGAATTTTTTTCGAGTTAATATATTTATGTATTAAACCATTATACAAGGTTAGTGTTATTATCGTTTTTTATAGAAATACCCCTTAGAACACATTGTACCTATAATTTTAACCCATATTAATTAGTTTTTCTAGTACGATTCAAAAAAAGAATGGAGATAATTATAATATAACTATTTAAATTACAAAAAACTATATCTCATTATCAAATGAGTTACAATATTTTGTAATTTATCATTAATTTTGACATGCAATAGCAAAAACATATAATTAAAACAAGGGATCATTTGCGATTAAAAAGCTTTTTTCAACCTTTAGCTTTATAATTTTAGAAGATTAGCTCTAAGTTTTGACGTAATTGGTAGAATAAGCTCTCATTAAACAGTTTTGAAAGATAAAGCTTCAAGAAAACCAAAGCTCAAAGCGCACTCAACAAATCCTTTGTAAATTTCATCTAAACAGTTTTAAAGTTGAACATCTAACTGCTTTCTCGTTTGTCAGACGCTAGAGGCGTCTTGTTATATTTGTTTTCAGAGTTAACATCACAACTTGTGAAATGAAAATGTAGAAAGAGATTATCTTTTATATCATGAAAATTATTCTGTTCCGTGCCTGTAAGTTTAGGTAGTATTTATTTTGCCTATTTCTTCTTTAAAATCAAATTTGTACCAAAATTTTACTAAAATTGGTTCAGTAGGTTCAACCTATCCATGGTGGGAAGTGGAAGGGCATGGAGTGCGATGGCCACCTTCTGTGAAGAAGTAATTTCGCAAAAGGAGGCGGCGGAGAGGATACGTGAGACCACGTCTACAAACCCAATCCGTCGTAAAAGAAGGGGCCGCAGAAGGCTCGCCCATAACCGTAGGCCACCCTAAACGGGATCTCCGAGTGCCGAATTGGGGGATTCGGTGCTCCAGCTGGAGAAAGGTTCCTCGAGGCAGCCGATGCATTAGGTGATCCCAATGTATCGGTTGTGAATGTAGGCAGCCATGTCTAATAGGCACACATAGTGCAGCTGCAACGTGCGGCTACTGCTGACGAGGGTGCAGATGTGATGCATTCAGTATTCCTGTCCCCTCCGTCTCCAGGCAGTAAGAAGGAACACCATGAGGTTTTAGCCGGTAAGAGTCCGGCATAACTGCAATACCACCCCCCGCGGATTGCAGTACAGATTGCGGATTACAGTACAGTGCAGGAAAAAAAAAAAAAAAAGGTTCAACCTCGACACTTCTATAACAAATGAGAGCGGTCTATTCTACTTAGCCGGAAACCAAACAGCGGGTAAACTTACCTTAGTCGCCTTTTACGGCACCTCGGTAAGAAATGAGGGTGGACTATTCTACTCAACCGGATACCACACAGCAGGTCAACTTACCTTAGTCGACTTTAGGGACACTTCGGTAAGATATGAGGTTTGTCTATTCTATGATATATTGAAGCAGGCGTTACTTTGCGGAATTCCATAGTACAGAAGTTACAATAAAATTATTTTAGTGTAAACCACAATAACAAACGCGGATTACAGCAAAATAATTTTATTGTAATTTCTGGTCTATTCTACTTAGCCGAATACCACACGAGGTGTACCTCGTACCAGCTTTTTTATTACTGATTTTATTTATTTATTTATTTTTCTTTTTACATATATATTTAGAAAAGAGAAAGAAAAAAAAAACACATGTATAAAGGCGGACTTATCCCTAAAAGGGATCTCTTCCAGTCAACCTTTGAGTAATAGAAGGAAAAGGGCTAGAATTGAAGAAGAAAGAGAGTGCGGGTCATATAGAGAAAAAAAAAGTTTATATAAATTGAACTATTTAATCTATTAAATAATTTTGTTAAAATAAATAGATAAAAGGATGCTACTTATATATAATTACTTAAGATAAATATTTTCTAATCTGTAACTTAAATACTGAAAGGGAAAGAGATTTGCGGATTGATACTGGTAAATCATTGCATAGCTTAACGCCTTGAAAGCTAAATGATCTCGAGTAAGTCAGTGAGGAGCATTTAGGGAAAGCAAGATCTAAGGTATTTATAGATCTTTGTTCAGAATCGTCAAAACAGAATCATTTTTTTTTCTACAACTCTTAACTTTAAAACAAAGCTACAAATACAAGGCAAAAAGGCATGATACATATTATTTAATTTATGAATCACATAAATATCCAATTCCATATAGTATTCAATCTCACACTAACCTAAATATTCGGAAAATAAGGTATTTTATAAGAAGAATTAAACATTTTATAGTTTTAACTCTCGTCAGTACAATAATTAATTGTTAACCGTTTTCCTTTACCCTTATTTAAACAGAACTTGAAGTAGCTTTATCAGACAACGAGATTTATGATATATGTTGAATGGAAACAAATAAATCTTGTGCTACGTTACCTTGGGGCAAGTTGATATGATTTGAATATAAAGTTACGTACAAGTTTGTGCTCTTTGGGGAACACTTAAACTTGCTCTAGGCTTAGTAACAAACGTAATCTTACATTGTCGTATAATATACTATATACACTTTATTAGGTAGTCGGTGTTAAGTTATATGAAACAAAACATACTAGTTTTTAACCGAAACTTCGTTTGCGTGGACTGTTGCCGCGTGATCAGTTGATAATAGATGGCACTTATCAATGACATCCGATTCCTTTAGTATTAACAGGATTTCTATAGCCTATATATTACCCAGGTGTATAAGGAATAATCGTGCCAATTTTCATCGATTTTGGTTCAGCGGATTCGCCGTATAAGAGTAATAAACATATATTTCCATTTACATTTAATCTAATTTTGTTTATATTTTCTAATTTCATACACTCCATCATCATTACCCACGCCAGTGATCGATAATCCTTTAAATATTTAGGTCATTCCCTAAAATCAATTACCTTTTTCTATGTTGTCAGCTATCACTTTGTCACGGGAGAGTAATGACGGATGGCAATCGGTGGGATTTTATTTTATTCCCCGGACTCGTTCAATCGAATATCGGTGTCATTTGCAATTGATTGCTTGTGAAAATGGTCGGCCATTCGTATTAATCTTCAAATTTTTGATTTTAAACGTTTATGCTACAATATTCTATCGAAAAAAGTCGGATAGTCAAATTATGATAGGTATATTGTGACACTAATTAGAGGGTTGAAGGTTCAAATCCAAGGTAGAAGCACTTATGAGCTTTTTGTAAGAACTAATTATTTCTAATTTCTAATAGTTTCTAATTGATAATAACGCTATCACGTAGCAAAAAAGAAAAATATAAATGTCTGCTTCGCTATAACGCTTCCGTTAACCCAATATTTTTAAAATTTGATACAATTGAAGTTCATATATCAAAATAGTTTTTATAGTTTATCGGAATTTTTTAATAATTAAATATAATACATAGATAATAAGACGTATAAATAAATTGACATATAATAATAATTAAAATTACGACATTATTAATATAATTAAACACTATTTTTCTTACTAAATTGAAATTATTGATTATTTAAATACTGACATGTTAAAATTAGTTTTTTGTATAATGTTAGACGTGTGTACAATATTATGCAACGCCCTAACCGGGGAAATATGTAACATATTTGAATGCAAATAAATGAAAAAAAAATATCATCATCATCAAGCAAATGTATTAAATAAATAAATAAATAAATCATTCTATTGCGAATCTAAGTGGGGTCGCCACATGTTGTCACATGATTTAGCTGCGAATTTTACGACCTGCCGCCTGCCTAACGTCAAGTAATGCCTGACACCTGACGTCGTAGTCGCTCGCTAAGAAAAAAGTGTGGCCTATTCTACTCAGCCGGATACGACACGGCGGGTCGACTTACCTTAGTCGCCTTTAACACCTCGGTAAGAAAGGAGAGTGGTTTATTCTACTCAACCGGATACTACACGGCGGGTCGACTTACCTTAGTCGCCTTTTACGAAACCTCGATAAAAATGACAGTCTATTCTACTCAACTGGATATCACACGGCATAACTGAAATTCATATAGGATATATAAATTAAAAATAATAGAAATCACACTTTTTCTTCATGAACATTAAATTAGGGGTATTTTAACACTAAAATTGACGAACAAAGTCACGGTACCACTAGTTCTGTAAATATTTGAATTGCTCAATCTCGAATGATTATAAAACCAAAAAAAGGAAATTCTAATTCTGCTTCGTTTTGCATCGCTAATAACACGCGATGTCGTAGCGGGGCATGTATTGCAAATATTTACGACCACCATAACGTCAAGGTGCAATCCCTCGTCTCTATAGTAAAAAGTCACAGATTCTATTACTTATAAACCTTGTGATGAAATAATTTTATATAGTTTTGCTACGTACTCGACATGTTCATTCCTTTAGGCGTGAAGGGTCACGAGGCTTAAAAGCAGGTTAAAGTGCAAATTCTATAAGGTTTATCAATTATATCATACATCTAAACTCAGCCAAAACATTAGTTTGTCATACAATGCGGAAACAAAATTTATCCCATTGTAACATAGTACCTTTATGTATGTGGTACATTCACGTGTAATTTTTTCTAAACAAAATATGTTTAATGAGGTGATTTCCTTCGAAAAGTGCGTGTTGCCAGTGATGACATACGGATCTGAAACTTGGTCACTGACTATGGGCCTCATAAGAACGCACAGAGTCGCTCAGCGAGCGATGGACCGAACTATGCTCGGAGTATCTCTACGTAATCAAATCAGAAATGAGGAGATCCGTAGAACCAGAGTCACCGACATAGCTCAGCGGGTCGCGAAGCTGAAGTGGTGACGGGCGGGGCACTTAGTGCGGAGAACCGATGGGCGATGGGGTCTCAAAGTGTGGAATGGCGACCCCGCACAGGAAAGTACAGTGCTCAAAGACCCCCTACTAGATGGACTGACGACCTCAAAAAGGTCGCGGGGAGCCGCTAGATACAAGCGGCATAAAATCGTGTATTCTGGAGATCCCATGAAGAGACCTATGTCCAGCAGTGACATCCGTCGGTTGAAGAAGAAGAAGAAGAGGTAATTTCAAGTGTGCCAAAAAATTATTACTGTCTAAGTAAGTAGCAGCCTGTTACTATCCCACTGCTAGGCATAGGCCTCCTCTCTCCATTTTTGGAGAGAAGGATTGGAGCTAAGACCTACCACGCTGTTCCAATGCGGATTGGTAGGTTGCACATATCCCCAGAATTCTCTAGAGATATGCAGGTTTCCTCACGATGTTTTCCTTCACCGAAAAGCGTGTGATAAATTGCAATTATCAATTAGACACATAAGTTTTAACAGAAAAACTCATTGGTGTCTGCCAGGGTTTGAGCCCGTGACCTCCTCGAAAGAGTCGCACGGTGTATTACTGTGTGATTATTGTGAAAACTCAAAACTTTTTGTTTAAAACTAAAATTTTAATCATCACAGTGACATGCCTATAGTATTGTGTTGCGTGCCCATTGGTTCCCTGCCCTATTGCTTTATAGTCAATCAAAATTATAATAACAAAAGAACACGTAATAAAAAGTAAAAGTTAAATAGCGGCTTGTTACTCTCCCACAGCCGGGAATAGGCTTCTTCTCTCCATTTTCTGGAGAGAAGGGTTGGAGCTACCACGCTGCTCAAATACGTATTGGTAGATTATACATATCTCCAGAATTCTCTAGAGATATGCAGGTTTCCTCACGATATTTTCCTTCACCAAAAAGCGCATAGTTAATTGCAATTATCAATTAATATAAACACATAAGTTTTAACAGAAAAACTCATTGGTGCCTGGCCGGGTTTGAACCCGTGACCGCCTCGAAAGAGACGTACGGTGTTACCGCTGGCTACCTCAGCTTTTGTATATTGTGTATCGTGTATGCAAAACATCTCAGAATAGGAACCATTCAACCAACAGCGATCGGTGTTTCGCGAGAAACGTTTGCAAAAGGCTCACGCTAACGGTTCCGCGACACGGCACCATTGGCCGACCTACATTCTTGAAAGATTACCTTTGTCTTTTGTATGATTACCGAGCTTGAAATATTACATTCAAATATCATCGTATTTTCGAAAGGAATTTTAAATTCAAATAAAGAATATTTAGTTCAAATACGTAGCTTCAAATAATTTATAAAATTAGCCGTTACTTTTTAAATTCAAATAATTCTTAATTCAATTTAACTTGTTAACAAGTGCTTTTGAATTGTCAAATCTACTCTTAGCGAGAAGAGCTAGCAAGAAACTCAGCGGTTTCTTTATTAGAAGTATATTTCTGATAACTAGTTTATTTTACCATAATACAAAGTGTCGTCTGGAGATCCCGTGAAGGAGCCTCTGTCCAGCAGTCGAAATCCATCGATTGAAGAACAAAATATTGAGATACATTATTATTGAAATCAAAATTGCGCTATCTACTTGGATCTAATAAATCTAAACGTAGCATAATAATTAGGTCACGTGACCCTCATCAGGACCAAAATCAACAGATAATAAAACACCTTATACCCTTGCGTGCAATAACATGATACATAATAATCGAGCCGCTCATAAAATATCAGTGAAAAGCACAACACGGCACCCACCATCACGGGCACATACAGGCAATTTATGGCAATCCTTTTTACCGCAATATTTTCAAAAAATATTCTGTATTGTGCCACGGATGAGAAGAAAAATGTTTATGGTATCTTTCAAACTGAAATTGTGATTGGGGCTTAGGGAGCGATAACTCCATTTTATGGACCAATTTTTGTTGGACAAATATTATATGAAAGTTAACGTCTGCTTTTATTTTTAACTTATATGATAACTACATAATATTCTAGGAATTTTTAAGCTATTCTTAAAATAGCCGCGTGGTATTCAGCTGAGTAGAATAGACCACCCTCATTTCTTATAGAGGTGTCGTAAGAGGCGGTTCAGGTAAGTTGACCCGCCGTGTGGTGCCCGGCTGAGTAGAATAGACCACCCTCATTTTTTACCAAAGTGTCGTAAAAGGCGACTAAGGTAAGTTGATTCGCCATGTGGTATCCGACTGAGTAGGATAGACCACCCTCATTTCTTATCGAGGTGTCGTTAAATACGACTAAGGTAAGTTGACGTCAAGCAGGCGGCCGATCGTAATATACGTAGCCAAATCATGTGACAACATGTTTATAACATGTTGTATCGACCCTACTTAGAATGGGATAAGGAGAATGATGATGATAAGCTATTCTTTAATAACTACTCAAATTGTTTTTACTACGACTTTTTTTAATATCAGGGTTATACGGTGGTATATTATAGTAACACGGAGATACCTACATTATCTTTAATATTTAAATGAGTTAATACTGTATGTAAATATATAAAACTTATATATATATTTTCGGATTCTAGAAAACGGTTTTCCTTAAATACAGCATGTAGAGAGGGGGTTTTGGGGGAGAAAAATCTATCTAGCTAGGTTTTACTATATAAAAAAAATCGTTCAAAAAAATCCCTGTTTTTATGCATTAGAAAAAATAGTAAAATATAGAATTGAAATCAAATGATTTTTTTAGTTGTCAAACGTAATGTTGCGACAGCCGATGTGTAACGGGCGGATCGAAATGTTCAAAACCCGGGTTCGAATCCCACATGTCATCGGCGCCTTCTTTATTTTTTTATTTTTTCTAAATATTTTTTTTTATATCTTCTGAAAAATTACCAGGCAAGCCTCGGTCACCCAGGTACTACCTACTTAAAAGACTTACCGTGCTTTACTATCTTTTTACAATTTTACTGTTTACTATTGTCACTATACTGTTTCTCGATTACAAAAATTTAGATTCATAATATCCAAGTCGGGCTCAAATGGGTCAGTACTCAGGAGCTGAGTACGCTATTGTTACGATATCCACAACAAAAGGTAAATGGGAGCAACTGTCAGCGCTACCTTTGTCCAATACCTACCCGATGCATAGATCTAAGGTTTGATTGAGATTGTTGAGAAGAAAACATAACTTTACAATCCGAGCTCGATATTGACATTCGTGACTTACTCGTATACTTACTAGTGTATTGTCTATACTAATATTATGAAGAGGAAAAATTTGTATGTACGTTTGTAATGTTTCACATAAAAGCTACTGGACTGATTTAAAAAATTCTTTCACCATTGGAAAGCTACATCTTTACTGAGCAAATGTCAAATGAATAGAATTAGGAGTAACTTGGCGGAGATCCATAATTCAAAAGTAATGAAAATATTATTTTGCTTTAATCCTCATAAAGAAAAAAGAAAATCTACGTAATGCTAATTGTACTATCCCTTCTCATTCCTGATACATGCAGAATTTGACAAAACTTATGAACTATCCGCCACTAATAACGCAACAATATACAAGCACTGCACACATTCACCGCCGCAACCTCAACAATCTCCCGTAACCGAAGCGTTGTCAGGAGATACACTCCAAAATCGCAAAGTCGCACAAATGTCTCATCTAATGCTCTACGTAGGTATGAAGGAAAAAAAAGTCATATTATTCAGTAATGAAATGTTGGCTTAATAATTTAACATTTTAAAATATAGGGGTTGGCTTAATCGCCTTTCAGTTAAGTCTTATTGTCGATTTTGAAAGCCTACTGCCTTTTCAAGCGGGCTTTCGCTAGAATTATTAATTTATTACTGCCGCTATATAACTTTAGCGCCGCATTTCATCTGCTTATTCGCTTTGAATCATTTATTTGGGCTGTTATTGTGTTCGTGTACTGTGATTGGGGTGGAAGTAGAAACATCGACATCGATAATCTATGAATAATGTATAAATATTGTGACTTTTATGGTACAACGCTGGCACTAATCATATTACAAGCAGAATATCTCAAATTAGGCTATAGACTGGGGAAATTTAGGCTCCTTTTTAATGCCCTGAGCTTAGGAAATATTATTGTAATTTCGGCCTTTGGTTTGCCAGAAAATATTTTTATTATAGATTTATTTTATTAATGATAATAAAACAAGTTTAGTTTTGATAGTTGATATATAATTTTTTTCTAATATTATTGACAATTTTAATGCGTCCAATATGTCTTTATGAAAGTTTTATTTCAAATGACTACCAAGCAAAAACATTTGTTTCTCAATTTAACTTTTTGAAATATGAATATTAAAAATTACAAATACCATTTTTTATTAACATTTATTTTGTTTATTTTAAATGTACTTTTACGATACTTTATTTTAAAAAAACTCGCATTTGAGCATTTGCTTCCTTCGTCATGCACCTCCAGACAAATGAAGGAAAAAAATTTAATATTGTATTTCTATTATTATTAAGCAAATTTTTACTACTTATAAGCAAATACATAAATATTTTGTAAAAACCTTTCTAAAAACATTTATTATTTTACAAAAGATAAGCACGTACCCTGAAATGGGTAACATTTTTCCGTTAAAAGGGAGATAAAACAAAAATATCTCTCGAAACTGTTCCGCTTGAAGCTATGTAAGTAATATGTTACAATATCAGCTGTTGAAACACAAACAAGGTAGCTAACACAAATTTACGCTTCGCCACGGTGCGAGGTAAGCTCGCTCATGAAATATGAAGAAAACGGGGTGGCGCCGTGAGCGACGGACAAATTTTATTGCTATATAAATAACGCTCGTCATAAATCTGTACAAGTAGTTTCTTTTTCTTCTTATGAGATAAAAACAAATCCATATTTAACTGGCTGTGCTTACGGTTTCGTTCGTGTAGAAATCAGTGTAACAAAGTTTGTCTCAAGTAAACGTCGAACTCGCGGGAATTTTGTAGATTGTTCCACAATCTTCCCCTTTTTTCCATTGAAAGTCTCATCAAAATAGGCCGTTCCAAGCTATTAATTTAAAACTTCCTCAAGAATTCATCTTTTAGTAAAATCCGTATGAAAATCCGTTCTGTAGGTTTTGAGAAAATCGATCGCATACAGGCAGATGGAGACTTTTTTATGTATTGAGTATAAATAAATAATATATATAGGACAATTACACGCATGGTTATAGATAAGAACTTTACATCACTTATGTACAAGCTTCAAAATAAGGGTAATGCATATTACTCATTATTGGTCTCATTCACATCACCAGTCAAGTACTATACGGTGACGTATTCTGAGTCCAGTAGAACTTCACTATTCCACTATGCTTCTGCAATCACCTACCCGGTAACATCCTTTTCTCAGACTAATATGGCGATCGTGTAGCGAGGTGTTGTGAGGAATATCTTTAAGTCTCCGAATATTTTACGAAGAGATTCGTGGAAGAACCAAAATTCGAGATATAGCTCATTTTGTCGTGAAGCTAAAGTGGCAGTGATCAGGGGACATATAACAAAAGAATGATAGGCGCTTCGGATTCTAAGGTGTTAGTGTGGGAACTGCGGACTGAATAAAGCGTTAGCAGACCCCTATTAGTTGATCCGATATAAGTGCAAATCTCTTGAAAACGTATGCCCGACAGAGAAAATACACAGTTGAAAAAGAAGAAGCAGTTTATTAATATCATTTTTGATATGTTAAATAAAAATGTACAAGTTATAACAATCTTAAATTACTTACACGCTAGGACTATATAAATCATGCCCACGTGGAATGGTCCCAAGAATGCTGGCAGCGTTTCCGCGCAGAATCGCTAAGCTGATTTTTGGTGCGAAAATGGAACCAACCCTCTTGTCACCTGAAGAGACAATTAACCGAGTTAAAACGGATAAAAAAATTTAGACTTTGACTCCATAGCCCTAAAGTTTCAACTGCAAACGGCACAAATATATAACACATATCATATAATTCTCGATGAGAGATGTTTACTTCCACCGTTTACTGGATTCAGCCATTTCGGTCATATGATAAATTAAAGTTTAAAACCAATCAACAAACAGCATTCGCGGAGAAACTTATACAAATATACTCTCAAATTTTAAACACTCCAAAGGTGCAGACCCAAGAAAATCACTTATCGCTCCTTTACCCTCAGGCTTATCGAGGGTGCTTCAAAATTCTGCTGGTAATTTCTCTCCTCCATATTGTTGTATTCAGCCCAATAACGTCTCACACCCGTTGCCCGATATAACACGCGGGCCAAATTAAACTTTTCGCACGAAAGCTGAACTTATGTACCCTTTTTTTTTTATTTTTTATGGGCTGAACATGTGTTTTTATACCTTCGCAAGCTAGCGTAACAATGACGTCATTTGTTTGACCAAAGCTAATTTTTCATTGGTTATATAACAACAATCCATTCTTCCATATCTTATAAATTCGAAAGTCTGTGTTTCTCTCTATATCTCTGTCTGTGTATTACTTTTTCACGGCTAATCCGCCTAATTAATAAAATTTCGTACAATAAAAGCTCATTTACCGGAAAAACATATACGATAAAAAAAGATTTTTTTTCGGAAACAAGCAAAAAAATGTTACGTTGGCGCGACTTACAGTTAAGTTACAGGTAGATTAGATTGAGGCAATCTTTGGTTTTCGCAAAAAAAATCATTCATCCTGAGTTTCTTATGAGGCCCATAGTTAGTGACCAAATTCAAATCAACCACATTTCTGTTGATTGATTGATGTTTTTTATTTTCAGGTACTCAATGATTTTGTCTCGAAGACCTCACGTAACTAAGAGCATCCTGTGCATATCCACATCACTCTTCAGAGACAAGCTTCAAAGCTTAGATCTACCACGCTGCGTAAATGCAAATTGGCAAGTTACATATATGTAGAAATTCTCTAAGGATATTTGCAACACATTTCCTTATTTTACGTTTAAAATTAAAATAAAGAAGTTATGTCTATCTTTAATTACACACTAATTATGCCCATACGGCATGGGTTCAAGAATTCTGGCAGTGAGTTGAATTGCTAAGCTGATCCTTTGTGCAAAAAAGGAGCCAGCCCTCTTGTCACCTGAAGAGGCAATTAACCGAGGTGTTTTAAGGAATAATTGATGATAATCTGTTAATATCAAAGCACATGTTTTTTTACCTATCTAGTTTAGTTAACTTAGTAAAGTTTGTCAAAATTTGATAGGTCATCCCACATATGGTATATAAATATTTCTTTTACAACATTACCATCATCTTCATCATCATCATCATTCTCTTGCCCTTGTCCCACTCTAAGTAGCGTCGGCAAATGTTTTAACCATGCTGTGATGTGATTTGGCTAGATATTTTACGATCGGCCTCACATCAACTTACCTTAGTCGCAAGTACCTCAGTAAGAAATGAGGGTTGTCTACTCAGCCGGATACCACACTTTTTCTTCTACAACCTTTGTTAAAAATATTTTTGCTATAGTAAAGAAATTAATATTTGCTTTCAATTAAAATTTGAGTTTACCAATATGGGCTGTATGTTTTGTTTGAATAAAATAACAACGCCTGTTAAAAGTAGCAGAAACTCTGGGCCCTTTTTAATCCACCTGATCGTGTTTTACGAGCATGAACTTTTACGTAAAAACTTTTGTCACCCAACCTGCTGCAGCAATAAACATCAACCCCCTAACGACCCGGGGTTGTTTTTTATGTACGCAATTATTGTTTAAACTTTCGACGGCTATTCAAATGATCGCCTCAACAGAATAATGTATTTGAATATTTTTTACTGATTACAGCGATTTTGCTTGCTGTACATAACCTAATGAGAAATGCTTATTTATTCCAAGATAAAGTCCGCACATTTGGTACAGTTATACTCTGCAGTTTCTGCACAGTTTTGTACTGAACACTAAATAGCTTGGCAGTAATATATTGCGTTGCTCATATCTGAAATCAAACCGTTAACCTCAATTTATAGGACGACAACCAAAATTACTTAATATAAATACATACAAGGTTAACTCATTTAAATGAGTTAACCTTATATGTATTTATATTTTCGGAATCTTGGAAACGGCTCCAACGGTTTTCCTGAAATTGAGCGTGTATGGGGTTTTGTGGGAGAAAAATCGATCTAGCTAGGTTTTTTTTAGAAAAAAATTGGTTTTATCAATTTTTTTTGGGCATAAAAAATTATTAACATTTAAATTTAATATAAAACACTATTTTTGTCGTGAATTGTCATGTCAGGGTAGCTTATTCGGGGAACAGGCGGTCGCGAGAAATGGAAAACCTAGAATCGAGCCTCACCTACCCATAATTTTTTTCTTTTTTCTTGAAGTTTCTTTTTTTATTTAGTAAAAAAATTACCGAGCAAAGCCCGGTCAACCAGGTATTAAAAATAAATCGCCAAATGTATTGCTAGGCGCTAAACTTTAGCACCGTTTTAACCAATTCGTCTTTTTTTATATATTCGTTAAAGCACGAATGCGACAATATCTTTGGAAATTAAAACTTTAACTTTTTTAATTTTGGTGATTGATTGTTTGATTGATTAGAATGTTGATGTTAGGTTTTCTGATTGGAAAAATCAATTTTCCAAACAGTACAGTTATCAACGCTTTAAAGCAAGTAATATGCATTATTAAAAATACGTATATTATGTGATTTTAATTAATGCTATGGAATGATCGTTTCAAATGAAACACCTATGAAACTCTATGAAAATTTCCTAAAAGATGAAAATTGCTTCATTCGATCAAAGTCGTTCTAAATTAAATTTTATGTAAATGAGCAACCGTTTCATATCCTAGCAGAAACGAGATTGATGTTACGTATATAAGTTAACTCAATAAACTTGTTTTGGAGAGTTCCCGATAATTCCTTAACCAGTTTGAGCAAGATTTGTGATAAATCTTTCAACTTTTTCATTTAAACACGCAAAGTTACCCCAAATACAAACACGTAAGTGCTTTTTAAAAAAAATGCATGAAATTAGATGCAATAAGAAAATTTCGTGCCGTCATCAAAATATTTCCATAAAAATAAAAAACTTATGTTTGAGATTTTATAAAAAACTGAAGAGGATTATGCGTATCCATACTTCATTGTATGAAGTATCTGTTGTTAAATAATGTTAAAAAAAGCCTTATGGGAATTTTTTCATCGCTTATAAATGTTTTTGTACTAAAATAGTGAATCTTACCTAAAACAGAACACGATCGCTTAAAAGACCCATAGCTTGTCGTATTTAAAAGATTGTAAGAATATAAATTAAAACGCGGACTATTGCATTAAATGTCTTAAATGTTTTACAGCACTATAAAAGAGTGCCTTGCTTTGCGAATATAAAACGTGAGTATATATATAGAGATCAGATTATTAGCTTCATTTCGCCCGCTGTTCTCTTTATAATTCAATTACCTAGAGCTCTGAATATTTTAAATTCATTTTATAATATAAAAAACAAAAACCACAGTCATATATTTATGTATCACTAACAATGCCAGCGTCTTAAATCGCGTGTAAATCAGTGTGTCTTAAAATGTTTTCCGAATTGAAATTGTGGACAGAAAAGTAGTTATTGTAAGTTAGCAATAACTGAATAATAATAAGAGATAGAGATTTGCTCTCATAGACTTTTTTGCAGTATTTTTATAGATCTACAATTATTTAATACATTTCTGTAGTGTACCTCTGTTGGTTACGCGACGCACGCGACTCAAACTCCCACCAGACGAGTTTTATGACAACGGCGCGACCTCTTCAACACAATTTACATAAAATCGTAATGTACTGTCAACCTAAACCTTCCGGAAAAATCGCACAACCTTTTAATTAGCACCGTACAAAATCCGTTCAGTACATTTTGTGAAATCGATCACATACAAACAGCTTTTGGTTACTTTGTTTAGGTATAGATGGTGATGGAATGGATCATGACGTTTCTTTAATTTTTTTTAAGCCTTTAACGGCCGTACCTTTTGGCCTCGCATTTTCGGTGCTCATTTTGAGAGAAATGTATTCTAAATTATCTATTTGTTACATATGACAAAGCATAGACCTTTTGTCCCTTATAGTTTAAAAACTTATCCAGTATATGAAAGTTCAATTCTAAAGCCGGCTTAAAGTTCAAACGTTATACGATACTTTACTGAGAATTTCGATAGCTGTAGCTGTTTTAATGTTAACTTGAATTGCCTTTCACATATTGTAGGTACTAATATTAATTCAATTCATCAATTACCTACTTCTTTGCATTTTATTAAAATATTCTATTATATTTTATTATCATATTCCCAATGCAATTTTGCCCGACATGACTTCTCTCTTTATTATAAACGTTTTAAGATAAATTAAATTCAACCCAACGAAGCAAATAGAAGCTGCAATAATATGTTCATTCTGTTTGTTTGTGACATTGTGTTTAATATCAATTCCATTACTCTGGAATTTTCAGACGCAGTCGCCGCGGGTACCATTTTAATTTTCCGCTTTTCAGCCACCTTTAAAATTTATTCGTTTTACTGTATTCCACTTAAGATTTCATTTTCATGCGCTTCAATGATAAGTTTTTGCAACATTATGAACCTATAATTTATGATTGTTTATTGATTGTATCTTAATTTGTAGAATTAGGCGTTACTTTGCGGAGGTCCATAATTCAAAACTAATGAGAATATTATTTTGCTATAATCCACGTTAAACGAAAATATATGTAAGGCTAAATGTAGGGTGTACTATTCGTTCTCATACCTGATACATGCAGAATTTGTAAAAACCAATGCACTACCCGTCACCGATAACACAAAAATACACAAACACTGCACTAATTCACCAGCACAATCTCAACAATTGTTTCACCCCGTAGCCGAATCATCATCTAGAGAAAGACTCCACGACAAAATCGGAAAGACTGTATCTTAACTCAAAGTTACTATTATATTTTCGATATTTATTTTATTCATTCCCTTTTTAAATTTCATTAATTTATCGGTTTAATGTAAATGTACTATAATAACATTAGTTTATCAAGTGCAGTTAGTAAAGCAATTTTATTTAAGGGACTAAAATGGTCAAAACTACGTTGTGTTTTGTTTTTTGGTACCTCATTATAAATAAATTATTTTTAATTCTGTTATTTGTTATATTATTAACTTATCCAGTAAGCAGAAATTTTTCGCATTTCTGAGAAAAATAATAAAAACCAAAAATTATTAATCTAACATATTCTTATCATATGAGCAACTAAAACATAATTATTTATAGAGAAGAATAAAGAAAAATCTTTTTTGACTTAAACACCTAAGATATAATAATAAGAAATAACTTTTCCCAAATCGAAAAGAATATAATCACAGTAATGGGAGATTTCTGTGTCGGGATAAAGATTTCGTCGCGGTGCCAACCTGCCGCCGCGTCGCCGCCTCTGATGCCTTTAATTTTCCGCTAGCTCACAGATTTATATGTTTTCGGTAAAATTTTCACCGTTTTTAATTAAAACGCTACGTTGATCCCAAAAAGACTGGCTTTCAATTTCCATTTCACTTTTACGTTCGACTGCTGTTATATAAAGGGAAGAAACTCGTACTATTTCCTGCAATTCCAGACTTTCTTCTTCTTGTTTCTTTTGAACACTAGTTAAGGAACACCTCATATTGGGTCACACTCAACCCAGGCCGGAATAATGCTATGGCATATTTCCACCATTTAATTACATAAGCTGTGATAGCCCAGCGGTGAGACCGTGCGACTCTTTTGAAGGGGGTCACTGGTTCTAACTCCGGGCAAGTACCAATGAGTTTTTAAAACTTATGTATCTACTTGATAATCGCAATTCATCGTGGATCGTCAAGGAAACATCGTGAGGGAACCTGCATATCTCTAGAGAATTCACCTACCAATCCGCATTGGAACAGTGTGGTAGGTCTTAGCTCTTTCTTTCCAAAAAAACGGAGAGATGCGGCTTATGCACACTAGAAGCAGGGCGTTTTACTTTTAAAAGCTTTTATTTAACTTGATTTGAATCTATGTTAGTACGTGAAGTTGGAAACTTGCAAGTTAAATTGATCACTTCCCGGTGTTCGATTAAGCAGAAATTTTACATACAGGTTTGGTCCCGATGACAATGCATTTTTATGATGAGCATGACCTGATGTTGCTTCTAGATTTACCTCCAGAGGAAACTCCTCAACGGTTAACAATAGGGACGTGAACAAAAATTGGGTGTGAATAATAAGTGGTCGAGTGATATTTCCCCAAACTAGAGAACTCCTCAACGGTCAGTAGTAAGGATTTGATATCTTAAAGCCTTTTTTTAGCTTGTCTTCAACCTAATCTTAATAACTTAACTATTATTACACAATATATGTATGCATATAGGTGATCTTGGACGAGACGTTTCATTTAACAAGACGCAATAAAATAGGGAGGGAAGGAAACTCCGGCTAATAGTATTTTTGGATGGAGTCTTAGATAAACGCGAAGTCAATGATAGGTAATTGACTCCGTTTCCTGCACCCCGAGCCTCTAAATTGTGAAGGTTCGATTCGCTTGTCTGCCCTTTGTCCTATCTAGGGTTGTTTATGTTATTGCGTTTGTGGAGGAGATAAAATAAGGCTTCAGTTATTATCTGATGGGACTGACTCCCTGAAATACAGTTTTTGTTAAATACACGCACTTTATATGGGAAAACATACCATCGTTAAATAAGAAAAGATAAAGAAGTTTTCTTAGTTTTATACGAATAGAAGGACATGTTTTAAAGTCATCTATACTGTTTAACTTCACTCATTTTTCTTAATCATTAATCAACAACATGTTTAAAACATGTGACGGCCCCACTTAGAGTAGGAGGGTTTAGGGAGTAGGAGAAATAAGGACAGGAGAATAATTTAATACATAATTGAAGGTATTTTAGTACTAAAGACTATACGAACGAAGCCTTTTAACGGACATAGTCTGACAACAACCAACAGACATGCAATACTTACTACCCTTAACGTTTAAAACTTAAAGGCTAAAATTTTTCAATGTCATCCTATTCCGTAGAATTAACATGATTTCTATAGCCTATATGTTATTCGGGTGTATGAGAAATAATTGTGCCGAATTTCATCGATATTGGTTCAGCGGATTCGCCGTGAAAGTGTAACAAACATACATCCATACTCACAAACTTTCGCATTTATAATATTAGTAGGATAGGATTATTTAGCGTTGCTTTTCCAGATCGAAATTTTACATAATAAATGATTTAAATAAAAATATCTGGGTGGCCGAGCTTCGCTCGGTAATTTTTTACAAAAAAAAACTTTAAAAAAAAAGAAAAAACAATTATTTAGTTGGGGATCGATCCTTGACATTCACATTTCTCGACGCTTTTTTTTTTTTTATGTCAGGAAAACCTATTATGAGTCGTCACCGCCCGACGGGGACGAGCGGCGGGTATGTCGGTCTCTCACCGACTAAAAACCTGACAGTGCTCCACCACGCTGCTGGTGGCGGGGACAGGGTACCTATGAAGACATTGCCCCCCATCCCCGCCAGCAGCAGCTCTGTACCCCGGAGAGCGCCACCTCCGGGTCGGGGCCTCTCTAAGCAGTGGCCCCTCCCTCCGCTAATCGATGCATCGGGAGCACCAGATGCATCGACCGCCTCGGGGACCTAACTCCAGCGAGCGTCCGATAAACCCCGTTCGGATCGCTCGGAGGTCCCCGTTAGGGCGGCATGCGACGGACTTCGGCGAGTCGCCTGCGCCCCGCTCGCCTGCGGCGGATTGGATCCAAGGACTCGACTTCCCGGATCCGCCCCGCCGCCTCCTTCCGCGAGATAACGTCCTCGCAGAAGGAGGCCATCGCTGCCCACGATCGCTCCCTGTCCACCATGTCACGAACCACAGTGGGCAGGGAGAGATCGTGCCCCACCTGTGCCACGAGTTCCGCCCGCTGAACCGCCCAAGCTGGACAGTCTGCGAGCGTGTGCAGCGCCGTGTCAAAGTCGGCGCCGCACTCGTGGCACTCACCAGTCGCTTCGCGCTGGGCCACCTTCCACAGATACCATCCAAAACAACCATTTCCGGAAAGCAACTGTGTCAGGCGGAAGGTGAGGACCCCATGCCTCCTGGCGACCCAGCCCTGGAGAATGGGCTGGATGGCCGAAATCGTCCAGGCTCCTGCACTGGGCGATTCAAGCCGCCGCCTCCACTGGCGGAGGAGCTCCTCCTGAGCTACCCTCCGCCAGTCCACCTCTACCACCGCTGAGTCTCCCCCCGATGAACGGGCTTCAACTCTACGGCGGTAGACTTGAGCTAGCACCTCAGCCTCTAGGTCCCACGGAGGGGACCCGGCCAAGGCGCAGGCCGCCTCGCCGGAGATGGTCCGGTAGCCCCGCACAAGTCTGACCATCATGACCCTCTGCGCCCTGCGCAACAGGGGCAAGGATCTCGCGGTCAGCCGCCCCGCCCATATGGGAGCGCCGTAACAGGGCCATCGACCAAACCAGCCCGACGTATAGGCGCCGGCAGCCTGCATTAGGCCCTCCCAAATTTGGGAGGAGCCTGTTCAGGGCCCCAGCGGTCACCGTTAACTTAGGGGCGAGCCGCCGGAAGTGAGCCTCGAACATCCATCGGCTGTCGAGGAGCAATCCCAGGTACTGTAAAGTACCCGAGATTTCGATGGACGTCCCGCCCACCACCAACCGGGAGCCCACTGGGGGCGCCATCCGAGGCCTGTGGAAGCAAATGACCTCGGATTTCTCCAAGGCCACCCCCAGTCCCAGCCGGCGAATCCGGGCCACAACGTGAGCCGTAGCCACGGTCGCCAGCACTCGGGCTTCCCGGTGGGTGCTCGCGCGAGCAGTCACGAGGGTGTCGTCTGCATAGCAGAACAGTCGCACCCCCGGAAGCATTTGCCCGCGCAGCACCCAGTCATAGCCGATGTTCCACAGGAGGGGGCCAAGAACCGACCCCTGTGGAACACCGCACGACATCCTCCGCTCCTTCCACCCACCCCCAACCGTTGGGTACCTAACAGCGCGATCAGCCAGATAGTTACTGACCACACGCTGCAGGTACAAGGGGATACGGTGGAAGCGTAGGGCCTCCTTGATCACTCCCCAAGGCAGGGTATTGAATGCATTTGCGATGTCCAACGACACCGCCAACACCACCTCGCCTCGGGCAGTCGCCTCCTCCGCCAGGACTCTCACACCCTCGATGCAGTCGAGGGTGGACTTGCCCCGACGGAATCCGCACTGGAGGCGACTGAGGTCGGGCCCTACCTCCTGAAGGTGCTGGACTATGCGGGAAGCTACGATGCGTTCAAGCAGCTTTCCTGCCTCATCCAGCAAAACGATACGCCGATAAGCGGAGGGTGTATCAGCCAGTCTTCCCTCTTTCCTGAGCAGGACTAGTTTCCCCGTTTTCCACCTACGGGGAAACAATCCCTGCTCGAGGCAGGCACTGTACGTCGCCCTGAGTCCAGACTCCAACGGGCCCAGGGCAAGAGCCCAGGCGCGCCCAGGGATGCCGTCACGGCCAGGAGCGGTGTTTTTCGCCTTCATGCGACTCACCGCCCCCGCTAATTCCCACTCCGACACCTCCGGCGCACCTGACACAGTGTCTTCCTCTTCTTGAAGAGGCGCCATACGAGGCGGCTGAATTTCGGCTCCCTGCGGTACTTCCTAGGGCTTCCACAATGGCTTCCAAGAGATCCGGCCGAAGGCTCTCGGTAAGGGGAGGGGCGCGGGCACGAAGTTTCTTTCGTGCCGCTATATACGGCCTCCCCCACGGATTCCGATTGAGCTCTTCGACCTGCTCCCTGTGGGCCCTGTCCTTGGCCTCAGCAATGGCCGTCCGGAAGGAGACGCGGACAGCCTTATATGCCTCGTAGCGGCGCCTCTCCTCCTCAATGTCGCGTCGCCTACGACGTCTGTATCGAGTGTACTGGCGGCGCACGGTTACGCACTGTTCACGCAGCCGCGCCAGCTCTTCAGACCACCAATACACCCTGCATGCCGGCCCTGTACCACGCACCCTCGGCATGCTGGCGTCGCAAACGAGCGACATCCGCCGCTGGAGGTCTTCAACCTCCGCGGCAACACCCCCACTCGTGGGCCCTGCCACCCATGCCTGAACGGTTGCGGCCTCAAACAGGAACCCGGGATCCATTTTCTTAACGGACCACCGAGGGCCGTCATTTTTTCTCCCTGACTGAGGAAAAATGGGAGTGGGGCATGTGGAGACCTCGAACCATATATAACGATGGTGAATGTGGGTATGGTAATGTGGGTGGGTATGGTAATGGTGGGTGTGACTCCACACCCACCATTACCTCCCAATTGCTGACACATGGTGAAAAGGCGGCGTCGACAAAGATGGCGTCGACTTTGGAGCCGCCATTCCATCGCACACATGTGTCAGCCGTCCCCCGATTCATGACGACCATCCCAGCTGAGGCCAACCAACCCTCCAGGAATCTCCCCCTTACGTCCGTGACCGGAGACCCCCACGCAGCGGATTTTGCGTTGAGGTCTCCAGCCAGGACCACCTTGCCAGGACGCAACCTACTCACGAAATCTCCGATTTCAGCCATAAACAGCTCGAAGTCGGAGAACAGTTTGTTTGGTGAGAAGTACGCCCCGATGACGGATACGTCTCCAATTTTGGTGGAGACATACCCGCTTCTCGAGGCTGCCCGTTACCCGAATAAGCTATGTCGACTTGACAGCTAATGGCGAAAATTCAATTCAATATAAATGTTAGTATTTTTTTAATGACTAAAAACAGGGATAAAACAATATTTTTTTTACATAAAACCTAGCTAGATTGATTTTTCTCCCCCAAAACCTACTTACATGCTGAATTTCAGGAAAATCGTTGGAGCCGTTTCCGAGATTCAGAAAATTTTCTTTGATGTCGAGCGCCCATTGTATTGATGATCGTGTTTTATCATCGCCGCTAAACTTGGGGATGCTTCCCTCCACTAGTCCAAAGATTGCTCTAACGTTCTTTTCTTCCATCGTGGCGTCGTATTTGTACAAGCGTGTATACACGCCGGCCGTCTTGAACACGCGTTAGCGTCGTCTTAAAATTTTGCGATTCCGTCGTCCGTCTTTGATGTTTATTACCTCGAACAATCCCGGACGAGCCCCCAATTGTGGGAATTTGTTCGAAGTAAAAACACAATTATTATTTCACTGATTTATTTAATTAAAACTCGTCTTAGCTAAATCGTGTTGCCTTCGTATATCCGTCTTCCATATTACTTTTATTCCTTCTCTCTCGCACACTTTTATCCTTCTCGCTCACCCGCCTTCCGTTCCTTTCCATGCTTCACACATAACGTTCCATTCCCACATATATATACAAGATTAACTCATTTAAATATAAAGATAGAAAGAATGAAACTGAAAAGTTGTTAAGAATACTGTAAAGTTCAGAATCTCAAAACACTCATACAAAGACAATAGGCATAGGTTGATCTAAAACTAAATTAGCTCTTAAATGGATAACATTTGAGTTGAAAATCTTTTTTCTAAGCTAAATAGAGGGTTTCGTAGGTGAAAAGATAACCCCAGCCCCGATGCAGACGAAATATGAGGATTAAATTCCAGTACAGCACTTAACTAGTCTAATTTATACGTGGGATGCCCGTACGGACGTGCATTCCACTTAACTAAACTAATTGAGCGGTAATGGTTGATATTTAGCGGGAATATGCTTTGTTTGTACATTGGCCACGTGTTTTGGTTACATTTTCCACAAAATAACAGTTTCGACGTTGTGTAAAAACATTGAACCTGCATCTGTGATGTGCATATAGTGTTAGAACATGTTTTAGATACAACCTCCATAATATAGTTGGTCAATTATATAAAAAAACATTGTCACCATTACGTGTCATTGAGTTTTTTTTTCAGACACTAACTAATGCTGTTAGCCATGAAGACTTTGACAGCGTCACCGGTAAGGCGGGCGAGCGCAAAAGCATCGCCGGGGGTTGAGCTGGGAGAGTGGGTCTCGAAAGAGGCCCGCAGCATCCTGGGAGCGTCGCCTTAAGGGTGCCTCCCGTGAGGCCGATGTCATTGAGTTTTTGAGAAAGATTAAATGGGTTGACTTTGGAAACATTTCTTTTTATTAGTATTATAAAACTAATGAGAATATTATTTTGCAATAATCCGCGATAAAACGATTTTCAAAATTATTAGAATTAGGTATTATTAAATTCTTTATCTATCATATAATAGTTAAGTTAACCTCTAGCAATTAAATTATGATGACGATATAAGTTCTAACTTTAAGATATTAAAAAAATTAATTCATTAGTTTTATTCTGACAAACACACTTCACTTGGTGGCGATCGGAGTATTTTATAAACCGCCAATGACAGTTTTATTTCGAAGCTCGAAACCAGACTTAGCAACAGCAACGCGTGGCCGGACCGCTAGTATAAAATAAAAATAGATTACCAAGATATATCTCTATATGAGAAACCGTATTAGACGTTGACAAATTTACTCAGGAGCTCAAAATAAGCCATGAATGTCGCATAAGAAGATTACATTGTATGAATAACGTAAATACAAAATTTTTCATCGGCCACATTTGTGAGGAACGAATTACACGAGAGGCCTACGACGACGTGGCGTGAAATTGCCTCCGGATGGGGCCCCGGATGCTGCATCTTGAGATTATCTCCTTATATTCGTTTAACATTCGAAATGAGGATACATTTATATTAGCTCCGTAAATAGCTACTTACGCGTAATATGATGGATATTTACGTAATATATTTGGTAAGTATAATATTATGTTTTTAACATTTATGGACTTTGACATTCAGTTAGTCAGTCCCTTAAGAATATGAATATTATTATATAAATTAATGTATATCCATTAAATATATGGATATTTACATTACATTTATTCATCACCTTCCTGTCCTTATCCCACTCTAAGTGGGGTCGGCACAACATGTTATAAACATAGGTATTGTTACATGTTACTAAGTATTTTACGATATCAACTTACCTTAGTCGTACTTGACGACGCCTTGATAAGGATGAGGGTGGTATATTCTACTCAACTAGATACCACACAACGGAATTACCAACGGCGGCACACACAAGGAATCACAACATAAAATATAACATTTTACTTTAAATTGGTTAATTTAATGATTTAATTTATGACGCTTCGCTTAATGCTAAGCAAAAGCGTATAAGAAACACAAGTTCGATTTCCGTGATCGGAAATTCTATTTTTGTTTTTTTATTGTTGATAGGTCTTGTTTAAGAAAGAAAGGGCGAATGAAAAGAAAGGAGAAGTATGAGATAAAAAGAGGAGTACAGGTCCATTTTGGTGTAAGTGTGGAAAATGGAAAGTTGTTTAATCCAAAATAACGTTATATTAAGCGATAAAGAGGCTGTGATAGCCCAGTGGTGAAACCGGGCGATTCTTTCTAGAGGGTCACGGTTTTAAATCCCGAGCAGGCATAAATGAGTTTTTCAGTTAAAACTTATGCGTCTAATCGATAATTACAATTTATCACACGCTTTTCGATGAAGGAAAATAGCGTGAGGAAACCTGCATATCTCTATAGAATTCTGGGGATATGTGTTACCTACCAATCCACATTGCAACAACGTAGTAGGTCTTAGCTCCAAATCTTCTCTCCAAAAAAGAAGAGAGGCCTATGCGCATAGCAATGGGATAATAACAGGCCGGTTACTATAAGCGAAAAAGGTGAATATATAATATACAATGACGTGTGAGTTTCTTGCAAACGCAATAGTCAAATTACATAATACAGTCGTTCTAAGATTTAAAATATCTATACATATAAATGAATTAATTAAGGTTTGAATTAAACGAGCGAAGCAGAGATATACTAATGTACGTATGTTGTAATTACATTTGCTCACATGTTTACACACTTTACATTTCTGATCCCCTACCATGAGTCTCAATCCTAAAATTTATAATAATATTTGAATGGGCCGTTGCAGTTGGCAGGCTATCTGCCTTCTACTCTACGGATCGCGGATTTGATTCCCACCAACGATGGGCAGGCTGGGGGTATTTATGTATTTAATTAGTATTTCAAATTATATATTTATCTATTTACAAGTCGTCTGTCACAAACATTTACTTACTTACTTATTCATAAATAATTAATTATTAATATAAATATTTATTTATTTATTTCATATTACAAATATGAAAGCAGCGAAATAAAATAGTTTGTCTTCTCAATAATAATCATCACCTAAATGAATAATGGTAGTGACTCTGCCTTTAACTCCACGAGTTGCGGGTTCGATTCCCGCCAAGGGCCGACATTTTCTATAAACGATGTGCTGGTTCTTCGAGTCTGGGTTAAGTAGATAAATTTATATAAGTAGATAAATTCTTATAGAAAACTCAAAGGTTTGATTATTCCTCACCATCATCCTATTCCTGTAAAAATAGCAGGATTTCTATAGTCTATGTGTTATCCCGGTATATAAGGAATAATTGTGCCAAATTATCCATCGATATTAATTCAGCGAATTTGCCGTGAAAGAGTAACAAACATACATCCATACTCACAAACTTTCGCATTTATAATATTAATAGGATAGGATAGGATATAGATAATATATTGGGAAACTCTAGTAGTGGTAACATACAATATATATAACATTGTACGAAAGTGTGTTAATGTCGATAACAGAAATTAACGTTTTGTTTTCCTTTCAAAATGTAAGACTAGCAATAACTCACTGCTTTATTAATATGTTAATATTCACTAATACATAGCCGTAAGATACACCCTCATTTCTTACCGAGGTGTCGTAAAAGGCGACTAAGGTAAGTTTACCCACCGTGTAGTATCTGTCTGAGTAGAACAGATCACACTCATTACTTACTGAGGTGTCGTAAAAGGCAACTAAGGTTAGTTGACCCGCCGTGTGGTATGCGGTTGAATAGACTAGAACACCCTCTTTCTCATTACTTTTGTATTATGGATCTTCGCAAAGTAACGCTTCATTCTATAAATTATTTAAAATAAAATAAATTGTATTACAAGACTTGACATTTCTTAACAGTATAGAAATATGGAAAACCTGTTTTCTTATATTGAGAATCTATTCAAAATAGAACACAATAACGTCACTCGAGCTTCGAATATCAATATTGTCTGCACTATATAGTTCAGTATTTTCTTTTCAAGAATACAGGAAACCTCAAATCTGTATTGAGTAGGTATTGGACAAAGCCAGCGCTGACAACTGCTCTCATTTGGCTATTGTTGTGAATTCATAACAATAGTACACTCATGAGCACTGACCTATTTGTGTTCGACGAAAAATACGAAATATAAAAAATAGCTTTAAAACTTTTGTGAAGCTATTTTTGAATAGCTATAAAAGCTGAATTATATTTCTTCGATTCTGGGGTGCCGGAGATCACCAAATTTTATATTATTTAACGAAATATCGAAAAATCTGTTTTTGAAAAGCCAAAAACCCATTATGGGTCGTCCCCGACGGGCGGTGACAACTCATAATGGGTTTTCCTGAGATAAAGGCTGTTTCAAATAATCGGTAACGAACACAGTGACGTATGTTTCATGCATTCATATTAAGAATTCGGTACCATTGCTCTCTTTGGGAAACAAAAACGCAATGCTCTACAAAAATACAGAAACCCAAAATATACTGCTGCTGCCTCAGCAGTATAATAGAAATATTATACTGCTGAGGATTCCTTAGAAGATAAGAATGCTACAGATATAGTTACTCTTCTTTTTCCCTCTTATATTTTGACAGCAACCGCCGAGTTTCTTGTTGGCTTTTATCAGTAGAAAAGGCTTTCCGAACCAGCAGTAGAGTTGACGATTTAAAAGCACTTGTTTACAAGTCTCCCTGAATAAAGAATAATTTGAATTTGAATACAATATTATAATATGAGGTATTAAAAAGTTCGCCTACTCTAACGTAAAACCCGCTCAATCTTATTAAAATTAAAGATACGCTTTACAGGTTTCCAGTACAGAAAGTAAACAAGAGGGTAGAACTTTACCCGCTTTTGCCAGTCAATAATAATCTCATGAAACTGTAAAACAAACTTCTCTATTACATAGGTACTAGTTGAAACTTACCTTGAATAAACTTCACGTCTAACTCACGTCTAGTTTATTTGAAAACTGTGCGAACATCATGGCTTTATCTCAGAGTATGAGATGAGTAATTAAATCCGAGAACCGTTTAATTTGCATATTTAGCGTTCCTAAGTGCCTTTATGTTACTTCTTAGTATACTTTGAAGTTATGAGAGAATGTAATCACTTTTTAGTATTATCAATGTTTTTGATTTTAAACTATCGTGAGTGGTATTCATAATTAATGTATAGAAAACGGCTATACTCAAATGTTATGTTATCGGATGAGCCCGACTAGTTTCAAGCCCATACGGAAACCGCGTGTAGCAGCTCGCAGTTCCCGTAAAAGCGTAAAGAGCTCATGATTAAGAACCCCGTATGGGCTTGAAACTAGTCGGGCTCATCCGATAAAATAAGACGTGAGTATAGCCGGTTTCTATACATTAATAATCAATGTTATTTTATGCTTTTGTTTGGAAACAATTGAGTTGCTAACAAAGGGTTATGTGATGTGTATTATTAAGGAAGACGGGTGTAATGACGGCATAAAAGACTTACACGCTATCAGTCGATTATAGAATGGGATTTCTTTATTCACATGAACATAATTAACAGGGCGCGTACATATCGAATTAACATAAACAAGTATCTTTAAAAGTATTTCTTATTTCAAACATGTATAGACATAAATATAGTAACTGAAAATGACAAATAATGAATGAAAATAAATTGAAATCAAGTGAAATGAAATCAATCTGGTTGTGAACGTGGACTAGATACTATACGATTAGAATATATCATGGATGTTATGAAATTGTGTACTGTTTGTTTTTGTGTGCCAAATTACATACCCGTGTGGTACCGAGGTGTTGTAAAAGGCGGCTTAGATAAATTGACATCAGGCAGGCGGCCAGTCATAAAATAACTAGCCAAATATGTAACGATATGTTTAAAACGTTGTATCGACCCCACTTAGAGTGGGATAAAAGCAGGAGGAGAATGATGAGTTACAGTAAGAGAAACTTAGATTGTAATTCACTGATTCAAACTCTATCGTGATACACATCACTCGCAAAAAAGTTTTTTTTAGATGCCGTAGATCGAGAAACAAAATAAGAATTAAGAAACAAAAAATATTCTTAATATTAGAATGGTATAATTAGCTTCAAGTGTACCAAATCTCAATAATATTTTTGCAGCGGAAGACCTGTTGCATTTATTTAGTATGGATAGTGCATTTGTTTAGTATGGATATAGGTCGCTTAACAAATTTTATTTGTCGAAACAAGTGCTTTGGCAATAAGATCCACCCCATTGTCATAAAGGTAGGAAGCGGAAAACAGAATACAGGAATACGTGGGTATTACAGCGAGTTTAAGTAAAGACCACTGGCAATGAATATTCAAAGGACTTGCAATGTTTGAGTTTGAAATACATTTTGACCATTTAACTGCTACTCTGTAGACAAAAGTTGATTGTCCATTAACATAATGTGTTGAATTTTCAGGCTTGTGGTAATAAATATTCTGTCTCATTTTTTAAATGCTATTTAGTCTTGCTAATTAATGTATTTAATACATATTTTTGTTTGCTAGATTTTAAACAATTATTATATAAACTTAGGGGTCACACATCGTGATAAAATCGAGTTCCTACATGATAGGTTATATATGTATGATAGGTTTTACGTTTACGTTTTTACGAAGAGTTGCATCCACCGTACTCACGAACTGAACTTTACAACCCGCAAAAGAAATAGTGGCAACCGTGCAGATAATATCAGTGTGCTGATATATATACGAAAACGGTTCCAGCGATTTTCATACAACTTAGTGTATTGGGTTTCGAGGGCGAAAGTAAAAAAAATCACGTTTTATCCCTGGTATCAGAGAAAAACCGCTATATATTATTACAAGAAAAGCAACTGCAAACTTACACAACTGCAATCTCAATATAATTATGTCACTTGCAAAGTTATAATTGGTCAGTTAGGACTAAAGAAATTAAAAACCCCGGATCGAGTCCAGATATCATCAGCACTTTTTTTATTATATATTTTTCATCTTTTTTAATATCTTCTAAAAAAAATATCAAATATTTTAATTTAAAATATATTCGTTTATTTTATTTGCTTCAATTTTTATTCATTTATAAACCTGAATATAATATAGTACAATAGAAATTTCAGAACCACCATCTGCCATTGAAACAATTGTGTAACGAAATTTCGTATTTGAATTTTAACATTATACTGATCTCGCAACCACTTCAGGGAAGATTTTAAGATGTTTGTTTTGGTGTAATACGAGTACAATCCAACCATTGTTTGCTCGGATGAATTTTCGTTCATTCGCTTGCGTTATGCCGCACTGTTTTCTCTTATTCCTCCATTATTTGATACTGCTATTATGTTGGAACATCAACGAGTTTCGCTTTTAATGAACCTTATTTTACAATAACAGCGCCGCGCAATTTGAAACGCGGCATAAATGTTTTGTTAAAGAAAGGTATAGATAGTTATTAACTCCCATCTATTTGATGTATAGAAACCGGCTATACTCACGTGTTATTTTATCGGATGAGCCCGACTAGTTTCAGTTCCCGTCGCGATAACGCCGCGTAAAGAGCTCATGAATAAGAGCCCCGTATGGGCTTGAAACTAGTCGGGCTCATCCGATAAAATAACACGTGAGTATAGCCGGTTTCTATACATCAATTATGAATTCCACTCACGATAGTTTAAATTCAAAAACTCCCATCTATCTTCCTGCAAAGAGTGCTTGAGTTATTTGGCCACATCGTTCGAAAAAGGTAACAACCTCGAGCAACTCATGGTTACCGACAAGATTGACGGGAAAAGACCTCGAGGACGTAGCCAAATTCGATGGACAGACCAAATTCACACTGCTTTGGACACAATTGGCTGTAAGAGATTCCGATTCCGGAATAAGCCCGCCATTGCTAATTATGTTGTTTTTTTTACTATTATTTTTATATTATTTAATGCAATAAAGAGATTACAAACAAACATATATCCATTCAGCAAAGGCGAGGATCAATAGTGAATAACTGTCCAAAAGATCATCACTCGGCGCTAGGGATCACAACCCTCAGCAATGAGGAAATTGATGCAAGGGGGAGGAGCTATAGATGAAAATCTCTTATCCTTGACTAGGGTAAGTTAACCTCAGGCAGATCGTAAAATACCTAGCCAAATCATATTACAACATGTTTATAACATGCTGTCCCGACCTCATTTAGAGTAGGATAAAGGCTAGAGGATAATGATGTACCAAATATCTTTAATATTGCTCCTTCTAATTAGCTATGAAAGCATTAAACAGACTTACATTTATTATTAAAAGCTTTTATTCAACTTCCAATGATGTATGTGAATGTGTTCTCAATAATTTCAATTCATCACACGCTTTTCGGTGAAGGAAAACATCTTTAAGAAACATGCATATCTCTAAAGAATTCTGGGGATATGTGTAACCTACCAATCCGCATTGGACCATCCTAGTAGCTCTAACCTTTCTATTTTAAAAAAAACGGAGAAATCAGGCCTATGCGTAGCAGTCCGTATAGCAATAGCTTTTTAAAAGCTTTTATTTAACTTGATTTGTATCTATGTTTGTATGTGAAGGTGGAATCTTGCAAGTTAAATTTGACCTACTTCCCAGGGTTGGATCGAGCTGAAATTTTATATATTGTTCTAGTCCCGATGACAATGGATGTTTATTATAAACCTGACCTGATGCTGCTGCCAGGATTGGTTCCAGACAAGGGAACTGCTCATCGGTTAACAGTGGGAACATGAAATTTTGTTAAAACCTTTTTTAAAAGCATTTTTAAGTTGACTTGTAATATTAGTATAGATATAATTTCAGTAACAGAATAAATATTAATCGCGACGATTATATGAAGTCTTTACTTCATACAGTCGAAAGCTGTTTTATAAGTAAGAAAGGAAAGCCGGGAGCTCTTTGTATTGTGCTAGTTTTAATTTCCGCACAGACGATCCTTGCGACAATCCAGACTTATTTTTGTTGCTACTACTGTCCCCAAGCTTTCTACGTCTTTTTCATTCGCAAAATACTCTATTACAGACAGATAAGATCGATTTTGTCTATTCCAAACGCAGCAAACATTGCACGTCAACAGGATGACTTCTTTTGAACTTTTGTTTTCTCTTTTTTATACACCGTTAACAATGAGACTGATTTGTATGTACAAAAGTAATAATATAACATTATCTTTAATATTTAAATGAGTTAATCTAATATATTTTCAGAATCTCGAAAACTGCTCCAACGATTTTCCTGAAATTCAACATGTACGGGGTTTTGGGGGGAGAAAAATCGATCTAGCTAGGTTTGTGTAAAAGAAAATCCGTATTGAAAAATTTAAAAATTTATATTGAATATAAAACACTATTTTTGCTAAAAAAATTGCAAGTCGCGTTCCCCGAAAAGTCTCAAGAAATGTAAATACCTAGGATCAATCCCCAACTACCTAATTCTTTTTTTTTAAGTTTCTTTTTTTTATTTTGTTAAAAATTACCGAGCAAGACTCGGTCAACCAGTTACTTTTGTTATATTCCGCGACAAAGTAAAGAGTGGACTATACACTAGTGGATAGTCCAGTATTTACTTTATCGCGGGTTATAGCAAAGTAATTTTATTATTACTTTTGTATTAGAAATCTCCGCAAAGTAACGCTTAATAAAAATTATACTATTATAACTCATTATATCAAAATATTATTTATTTAATAATAAATAAAAACTGAAATAAATTAAACTAATTAGTCCATTTAGTAGTTAATTTATTGTAGTACTATTAACTACAAATAATACCTTTCATCAACTTTATCTATCTAAATCATAATTATTGGTATTACGTAACCCTTCAAGTGTAATCAAAAGATTAGAAATTTAAAAAAAACTTTAATTACGTTTTATGTATATTTATATCTTATAAGAAAGCCTTAGAGTAACTAAAGTAAGCTCTAAAAAGAGCTTTGTCTGTTTTCACGTGATCATACGGGATAGTGATATGGATCACGGGATATATTTTTTAAAATCATTTGCTCATCAATATACAAAGGTTTCGTTCTGTCCAAAAAAACGGAGAGAGGAGGCCTATGCCCAGCAGTGGGATAGTGACAAGCCGTTACTTTTTTTACAATGATTAATTTCTACGTGACTTACTATACTTTTTTTACCGTTACTTTTTTTACAATGGTAAGTTATAGGTGATTTCGGCTAAAGAAAGTAATTTAAAGGTTTAGTGGCACTAGCAGATACAATGTGTGTAGGTTAGAGAAAAGAAACTTATTAGACCTTAGATTTCAAATCGTTTGGTGTAGAATTCCTATAGACAGTATTTAGTGTAGCCATCTCTTTATAGGATACTTTTAAATTCAATTAACGAAAACATTTAGCATTTTGTATTTCCACACCATGCAAGAGACCCGCTTAAATCGTAGCGTTCTCAGTAAAATATATGAACGTTTATTCGTTACAAACTGCAACAATTAAAGGTTCGTTGGTAAGCAATTAGAATTTTAACGCACGCCTTTAAATTAGCGCGGTGGTGTAAAATCTGAAGGGAAATAATGTTGAATTTTAGCACTTACGCCTATGGTAATAAGAGGTGTTCAAATGATACATATATTACGGACGAAGTATGGCGGTTGTTCTAATGCTTGTAATGTATAGCAGTCGGCGCCCCGTTGCGAGAGACAAATAAATCGTGCAGAAATATCGTCGAACGGATTTGATAGTAAGAGGAAAAATGGTTCAATAGATTAATTCGAAACGTAACCACTTATAATACTTTTTTTTTATATCATGCTAGCTGTGCTGGCGGCTCTGCCCGCGTGGAAATCAGTGTATTTAAATTATTTTTTTATTATTAAAGTAGGTATTGTGAGTTAACCATAAGAGATATACTCTCGGGGACTTTTTTGTAGTATATTAGTAGATCTACAATTCTCTAGTACATTACTTTAGTGTATCTATTTTGGTTTACGTGCGACTATACCTCCCAGCAGGCGAGATTTTTCTTCCAACCGAACTACGTCTTTAACACAAGTTACATATAACTGTAATGTATTATTAACCTAAACATTTCGGAAGGCTTGCACTATTTTTTAGCAAAAACCGTACAAAAATAGGTTCAGTCGATTTTGAGAAAATCAAATACAGTCAGACAGCTTTTGGGGATTTTGTTTCATAATATGTATAGATAACGATAGGCCAAGGGTGAAGATTTAAAAAAATGTTCATGAAAAAGTGTTTAAAGTGCATCTAAAACCCAGCCTTTAAGAACGCAGCAATAATCAAAAAATAAAAATGTTTTGAATTTCATTCCACAGCATCTTTTCGAGCAGTAGATTTTGTACCCTTAACTTTGATCTTAGAGTGATTCTAAAAAACCAGAATATCCATTAATGATTCAGTATCTGGCTGACCGAGAATTGCTTGGGAATTTTCAAAAAAACATAAATAATTTTTTCATGCATAAAAAAAAGAAAAAAAAACGCCGGGTGACATGTAAGGTGTCATTAGGCTATCACAGCTTTGCATTTGGCAGCTCAAATGTCATTCGCTTTTTAGTCCTATTTTAGTAGTTTTTTTAGTGCCCAAAAGCAGGAATAAAACGATTTTTTTTAAACAAAACCTAGCTAGATCGTTTTTTCTTTTCCAAAACCCACTATATGCTGTATTTCAGGAAAATTGTTGAAGCCGTGTGAGAGATTCAGAATACAAGATAACTTCATTTAAATATAAAAGATAAGAAATAACATTAGATCTTAGATGAAAAAGAAAAAAAGTGTCAAGTAAGCGAACCATGCTCAACTAATTTTCCCTAAGATGACACCTTAATCTCAAACGTCAAAATGTCTTCCAACTAAGATTACGCACAGAAGCAGACGTCACATGGCAAAAGATGATAAAATAAATTTTAAGCAACCTTCCATTACAAAGCTAATGGGCTGTATCTCGAAGCTAGGGAATAAAAGATCCGTCGATTAGAAACTTTATGTTTGCAATTTTCCGGACCTCCCCCTAGTATCCGCGCCAGAAGCAGGTACTTACCTATTTCGCTTCGATATAGTGTTTAGAATGGACGTATTAAAATAAACAGAACAAGTCCGGGCGGAAAGCGTGCATTTAAGTCTTAAATAGATTCATGGTATCACAAATAAACTGCTTAAATTGTTTTAAATTGTTTAAAGTTTGACTTTCTTGTTATAAGATGTTTTCATCAGTTTAGTCCACGAATAAAACATCATGAATGAAATGATTAATGTTTAATATAATATAAAAAAGAATAATCGTGCGTGGTATCGATCTGAGTAGATTATATCACCCTCATTTACTAACCGAGCTGCCGTAAAAGGCGACGAGGCTAAGTTGAAGTCAGGTAGACGGCCTGTCGTAAAATAAGTTGCCAAAACATCTAACAACATCTTTAATTGGCATGTACCAAACCCACATAGAGTGGGATAAGGACAGGAAGGAGTATGATGATGATAAAAAAGAACCGCAATGTAATATGTATAACATTAAAGGCCTCCCTTTCCGGGGAGAAGAATCCTATAAAAGAGAATTTCCCCACCAGGTTTCTGCAATGCATTGCCAGCTTACAAAATTTCTTAAAAATTTACTAATTTCCTTACGATGTTTATTCAATCGTCAAGGAATGTCCTTAAAAATCGTAAATATAATAAATGTATCATTTTAATTTAAAGATTTTTGGTATTAGTCCCCGTTGTGATATACCTCCCACCAGAAAGACATAAAACGTCTAATGTCGGCGCAGAAATCCTTGTATTAAATTATCTTCATGCAATATTACGCTGATATTAAATAATAGCAGTGAAACGTTAAAGTTAAATGAAAATTGAAAAATGCTGCCTTCCCAAAATCAACGTAGCGTTTAAATTAAAAACGATGAAAATTGACGGGTCAACTGAAAACAAAAATCTGTGGGCTTACCGAAAATTAAACGGACAGCGGCTAGGCGGCAGATCGGTACTGCGTCTGCTGAGTTGGATCTCACACCTTATATTAAATTTAATAACATCAGTGCGATTAAACAGAATATTTTTAATCCACCTCGGTTAATTGCCTTTTCAGGTAACAAGAAGCTCCTTTTTCGCATAAAGAATCGGATTAGCGATTCAACGCGGAAACGCTGCAAGCATTCTTGGGACCATTTCACGTGAGCATGATTTGTATAGTTCTAGCGTGTAAGTAATTAAAGATACATATAACTTCTATATTTTTGTTGTAAATAAAAAAAATCTAAAATAAAATCGTAGTTGGAATATATTAACTGTTTAACAGGATAGCTACCAGTCTTCATCATAATCATTCTCCTGCTATTCATTTTCTAGGTGAGGTTGGCACAACCTGTTTTAACCATGTTATAATGTGATTTGGCTAGGTATTTAAAGACGGGCCGCCTGCCTGACGTCAACTTACCTTAGTCCTCTTTTACGCCTCGGTAAGAAATCAGGATCGTCTATTCTAATTAGCCGAATACCACACGGCACTTATCTTAGTCGTCGTTTGCGACACCTCGGTAAGGAATGAAGGTGGTTAATACTCAGTAATACTCAGCAGGGTACCACATGGCACAATATCTACGAGTCTTACATATTGTAAATACTTTTTTATATAAATCGATTTAAAAAAACCTTTTCGTAACAGAACAGATAAGCTATAAAAACTATGATATGTGCGAGAATAAGTTTGTGTAGTCATATAATGACGAGTGATGAAAATGTGGTTACTAAAAGAGTTTTAAATATGACATATTTTATGTGACAACAAACAAACTCTTCAGCTTTATATATTAGTATAGAGTGCCTGGACCATCATCCTCTGGACTGCCAAAAGAACCAATTTATCAATTCTCAAGGAACTTAACGCTTCCATTAGGCTTTCAACCATCTGCCTGCAACGAGTCCTTGAGTATTTTGGCCATATTGCGCGTAAAAGTCGTGATAATCTTGAAAAGATGGTCATCACCGGCAAAATCCAGGGGTAGAGACCACGAGGTCGAAGTCCAATGCGCTGGACTGATCAAATCCGTACCACTCTCGACAACAAGATGTATGAGGCCATTCACGCTGCGAACAACAGACCCTGTTGGCGCAACATAGTTCGCACCAAAGTGATCCGTAGTGGGGGTCACGACCCTCAGCATTGAGGAAGACGACTCGAGGAGGAGGATAGAGTGCCTGGGTGACCGCCTTGCTCGGTAACTTTTAGAGCCCGAACACAGCGATAAAACGCCATTTTTTTTTAAATAAAACTTATCTAGATCGACTTTTTTTCCCCAAAACCCCCTACATGCTGAATTTCAGGAAAATCATTGGAGCCGTTACCAAGATTCTGAATATATATATATCAACTCATTTAAATATTAAAGATAATATGAAACGTATAATTCTCATAACAGTATACGTATGCGGTTACAGCAATTTTCCATTTCTTGCTCGCATTGCCAACTGTGTTTGTCGTTTCGATTAATGATGCAGTAATGCGTTTGTACTGTTAGCATGAAGGGTGTAATTCCAACATCTCTTAGCACATATCGATTTATATTGATTACTTTTTTATTACCTTTCCCAAATACATATTTACTCCTTCCCCTTATCCCAACCCTAAGTTGGTTCGGCACAACATGTTATAGATATGTTGTCACATGTTTTTACGACCGGCCGCCTGCCAGACGTCAACTTACCTTAGTCATTTATATGACGACACCTCGGTAAGAAACAGGGTGGTCTAGTCAACCGGATACCACACTTTGGGTCAACTTACCTTAGTCGCTATTTACGACACCTCGGTAAGGAATGAGGGTGGTCTATACCAGGGCTTCTTAAACTTTTTTATATAGTGACCCCCCTTCAAGCTTAGGAAATTTTTAACGACCCCCTCCTCCATATAATGAAATATATATTAACCGTAGATGTAGATATAATATCGCACTATTTTACAATGTTAGTTTTGTATTGCCACTTTTTTCAAAAAATAGTTATAATAAAACTACAATAGTATTTTGTATGATTTTTATTTGTACGTAGTGTGTATAATAATTTAAAAATTTTATTTATAATTGTTGTAAACTAACCAATCATAAATTTAATAAAATCTATTTAATTAAAGCCTGCAGCCGTTGTATCAATAATGATTGAAAAGTATCAGATCTTTGCGACGCCCCTTTCAGTAGTCTCGCGACCCCCCTGGGGGTCGTTACCCACAGTTTAAGAAGCCCTGGTCTATACTACTCAGCCCGATACCACACGGCTACCAAATACATATTTCCATATAATCATTTATAGTAAGTTTGAAATCGTTCTGAACTTTGGTAATGGAGTCCAAAGCTAAAACGGCTGCCATGAAATAACATCTTCAAAGTTAATTGTACTTAATACCAGAATAGTTCGGTACTTTGTAAGCCGTCAGAATCAGGTTCGATTCTATTATTAATTTACTATTTTAACAGTCTCTCATAAAATTGATTGCTTATTACCATAAGTAATAGACAAAAACGAAATATGTATTTACGATTATATTTATATGCGAGTACGTACGTTATAGTGTTAAAGTTAATGAAAAACAAATGCTTATTATGGATTATCTCTTCAATGAGGCGTTTTTGAAGTAGTATTGTAGAATTTATGAAATATTAAATTTGATAAATTCTTTAATTTTTTGTCATGTGCACTCTAGCAATCTTTTTTTTAAGTATCATTTTATTAGTGTTTGTGACTGTGATTTCACATTTGTTTTAGTTTTTAAAATAAAGCTTTTTCGTACATGATGCAACAAAATAACAAATTAGCAATAACGAAAAAGTTTCTATCTTACTTTCAGATAATATTTTAATATTATCTGAAGGTAAGATAGAAATACAGTAACTGTTTGTTTACAAAAATCATATATTTTTTTTTATCCGGCTGAATAGAATAGTACCACCCTAATTTTACTGAGGTGTCGTAAAAGGCGACTAAGGTAAGTCGACCCGCCGTGTGGTATCCGGCTGAATAGAATAGTACCACCCTCTTTTCTTACCGAGGTGTCGTAAAAGGCGACTAAGGTAAGTCGACCCGCCGTTTGGTATCCGGCTGAGTAGAATAGACCAACCTCATTTCTTACCGAGGTGTCGTAAAAGGCGACTAAGGTAAGTTGACCCACCGTGTGGTATCCGGTTTAGTAGAATAGACCACCCTCATTCTTACCGAGGTGTCGTAAAATACGACAGAGGTAAGTTGACGTCAGGCAGGCGGCCGGTCGTAAAAACGCAGCCAAATCATGTAACAGCGTGTTTATAACATGTTGTGCCGACCCCACTTAGAGTGGGATAAGGGCAGGAGGATGATGATATATTTTTTTTTCTTTTGCAAATTATGTTTACAATGTAATGTATTTTTTAAATCGATACAACATATTTTTCGTTTACAAATAATACCTAAAATTGTATCCCTCATAAAGTATTCCGTCCGTGTATTCGCGTATTACAACCATCTTTAGATTTATGACAACCCGCTGTCCGCCATATTGTTCCAAATTTAAAAATACTTACTTTCCTTCCCAATCCTATAAATATACGGAAAACAAAGCTATCACGAAGGGTTTTGATATTAAGCGGCTCACATACATTTTCCGTTTATGTATTTGGCCCTATTTAGGTAAAGAATTATAAATAGGTAATATATATGGTAGTCACTGAGAAATAATATGAGGTATTTTTGACTTGATTTGTCCTAATCATACCGCCAAGTAAACGTCACTCTAACCCGTTATACTTCTTTTAGTCCACAAATTTTTCACTTTTGACAATGCTTCTGTACTTACTCTTTCAGATGAGTTACTGTATCGCAAAATGTTAATTTATATGTTTAAAAGCTTTTATTTAACTTGCCGTGTATATGATATGAATGTGAAGGTGTAATCTTGCAAGTTAACCCACTTCCCGATGTCCGATTAAGCTGAAATTTTTCGTACTCATCCAGCCCGGATGACAATGCTTGTGATAAGCATAACTTGATTCTGCTCAGGATTGACTCCAAACGAAGGAACTCCTCAACAGTTATCAGTAGGGACATAAAATTTAAAATGCTTTTAATTGTTAAAAGCTTTTATTTGTAAAGAGAATATTATTTTGCTATAATCCGCGATAAAATTGTATCGCGGATTGTAGCAAAATAATATTCCCATTACTTTTGTATTATGGACCTCCGCAAAGTAACGCCTAATTCTATAAAGCTTTTATTTGCTGAAAGCTTTTGTTATGTTTAACTTATTTAAATTATAATATAAATTACATGTCTATCTACTTATGTTTTACATTTAAAAACGTAATATGCGAGAATATATCTCCAGTTAAATAAAGGGAAATATTGCGACTTTGAATATAATATTCATGAAAAGACATAATTTAATTTTAGTAGACAGCTCGAGTTCGCTTTGAGATTACTCTTGTCTTGTACTACGATGTAATGAAGAACCGAAATTAGAAATTATGGACTGAAAAGATTTTTATACATTTTATTCGTTGCTCTTATTACTGACTCTCTTAAAACGTGAAAACGGTAAGGTTTACTGTGTATACTACTGGTTTTTTTTTACGCACAAATGTGTAATAAAATATAAAGTGTGTATGCATTCGTAATTGATATTCGTGATTATATTTAAAAAAAAATTGCAAATATTAATGTCGATAAAACTATTTGTTTTTATTAAAACGCAATTTCAATCTTTATCACGAGGTTAATAAAATTTGTGCTAAATACGTCGGAAACGACTCGAATAATTTTCATGAAATTCAGTATGTAAGGGTTTTTGGGACGATAAATCTATCTATAATAGTTAGGTCTTATTTACAAGAAAGTCGTTTTATCCCTGTCTTCAGGCATTTAGTAATGAGAAAATTAATAGTTAACAAAGGTTAATTTTGCTGTCAAGTGTAAAGTTGAATACTTAACAAATTAAAATACCCGAGATATGAAATAAATATATAAATATACGGGACACTTACACACACGGTCCATCCCTAAAGTAAGTAAAGTAATACTTGTGTTATGGGTGACAGACAACTGGTGAATTTATACTTACATATTTTTTAAATACATACTTAAATACAAATATACACCCAGGCTCAAAGACCAAGAAATTCATTTATAGAAAATGTCGGCCCTCGGCGGGAATCGAACCCGCGACCCGCGGAGCTAGCTAAAGGCAGGGTCACTACCCACTGCTCCAACGGGTCAGATCAAGTCCCAGATATCACCAGGCCTTTCTTTCTTTTTTTTTATTTCAGTTCCAGATACTGAAATATTAAACCTGAAAATCGCGATCGAAATACCTTGAGATACGTATCAAAGCAGATAAATACGCCAGTTCTTGTTATCGGGCATACATTTCAGCCCTTCCGTACTGAAGTTTTTTATCGTAGAGTCGAGATAAATGTCCGGTTAGCTGGGGTCCAACATTGATTTATACTGGACGTCCATCAGGCAATGAATTACCAAGCAGCGATGTAAATCACCTGATGTCGGAGCTGAATCAATACTTTCCTAATGGCTTTTCAATAAAAACACGTACCACGGTATAACTGGTGTGCGTGTTATGATTTGAATTGATGTAAAACGATCTTTGTTCCATTAGGCTATCTTGTAACTGGTATAAATAGTAAATGTTTTGATTTCCCTTTGTTATAGTGCTGCGTGGTGGTTAATTAACCGGAATAGAAAATTATTATATAATACGAGTAAATAAATAATTGATAATTGCAATTTATCACACGCTTTTCGGTGAAGAAAAACGATGTTTTTCTTCACCGTTTTTTTTTTTTTTATTCTTATTTTAATCGGGTCTTTAAACCTCTTAGAGGTTATGTCAGACCCATCGTACCCTAATAATATCTAATATATAAAAACATCGTGAGGAAAACTGCATATCTCTAGAGAATTCTGGAGATATGTGTAAATTACCAATCCGCACTGGAGCAGCGTGGTAGGTCTTAGCTCCAAACCTTCTCTCTTAAAAAGGAGAGAAGAGGCCTATTCTCAGCAGTGGGATAGTAAACAGGCCGCTACTTACTTACGAGTAAATAAAAGTCGTAAAAGGCGACTAAGCAAAGTAGACCCGCCGTATTCTAACCCGCTAAGTAGAATAGACCAACCTGATTTCTTACCGAGGTGTCGTAAAACGCGAATAAGGTAAGTTGACCCGCCGTGTGGTATTCAGCTGAGTAAAATAGACCAGCCTCATTTCTTACAGAGATGTCGTAAAGTGATTAAGGTAAGTTGACCCGCGTGTGGTATCTGTCTGAATAGAATAGACAATCCTGGTTTCTTACCGAGTCGTAAAAGGCGACTAAGGTAAGTTGACGTCAGGCAGATAGCGGATTACAAAATACCTAGCGTAATCATTTAATAACATATTTATAATATGTTGTACCGGCCCCGCTTAGAGTGGGATAAAGGCAAGAGAATGATGATGACTCCATTGAAAGATTAGCTGATACACACACTTAATTTTTTGTTTACACCGTCTATTTATTTGCAACCGACCACAATATCTATAAAAAATAGTTTCTTAGTTTTGCGTATTACTAACCAAAATATCATAATGATCCGTTTCCTACTCTCTAAAATTTGCTTAGTTTACGTAGCGTAGCGTTGTCTATGCTTCTGCAAAGACTACGGTAAACTAAGCAAATTCATATAGCAAATAAATATAGCAAAAGTCTGTAAAAATTTCCGAAGATGTTACATGATTTATTGATACAATATCAATAAATCATGATTCATATTATTGTATGAACCGGCACCCCCTCAGAATAGTCACACGTTGTCTTTGCCGAGCTATTAAAGCTTAGACTAGAAGCAAGAAATCAATGTTGTATATTGCAATCAATGTTGTATATTGCACAAAGTAAGGCACTGTTATTCTGCACATAATGTTAATATTCTTAGTGTAAAATAGAAAGTGCCAAACATTAAGGCAATTTAATAAAAATAAAATAGAAAGGTCTTTGTTAAATTTACAATATATTTACAGAAACTATATAAAGAACAAGAGACATAACCCCAGTCGTTAGAAGGCCAGTATTTATTGCAGTAACAGGTTGGGTGTCAAAACTTTAGACGTAAAAATCAATGGTAGTAAAGAAGATCGCAGGTGGATTAAATAGGTGCAGTAGAATTCTGAACGTTAGAAAAGAATAAATATTTTTCAGAGATATGTATGTGTTTTTTATTTATTATTTATTAAAGCTTGCCCGTGAATAAAAATCAATTGTTTTATACCAGTTATTACAGCGAAGTACACTCTAGATTCCATTTTCCTCTATACTATTCAATTGTGTAGCCATTAGATCTTTTCCTATTTACAATTTTTCTAGGTACGTGCGTATTTAGTCTATGGCAATATATTCATTAAATAAAAAATAAAAAATTCTAAATTTGAAACTCTCAACTGGCGTAAGCGTAGCCAATTGATTCCTAGTAAATGTTTTCATGGCAAAACTAACTCTACAAAAGATTTGTAAACGCTAATCCAAGGATCAATGTAACGTTACGAACATCAAATATAATTTTTTCTAGACTAATACTATGTAAATTAGCTTGTATATGACTAAATACTAATATTTCATATTTACTTATAGTAAAATAATGTACAACTAATGTTTGTTTACTGTTTACCTCAAGTAGGTACTCAAGTTACTACTCGTAGGTACTACTTCATAGGTCTGGAAAGCAGACCTATCAAAGCTTAATATCCTCAATGATATCAACAAGCAAATATTTTGTACCAGAAGTTTTGAAATTAAAACATTTGTAGGTCACAAAGACAATGTTGCTGCGACATCGCGTCACTCAAGACTTTCATTAGAGCAACTACTAAGTACTGAATACTCTTTAATTGGGATACAGTTATATTCTATTCAAAACCTTATGTATCTACAGATAAAGTGGTTTTTTATTCACCCGTTTCAAACACAATGTCCCGTGTATGCTTTGCAAATGTCTGACACGTGACATAGGGAAGACGCACGATGATACGTATGAGCTCGAATTATAAAGCCGTACCTACTTCAGTTTGACTTCGACGTAGTTTTATTTTTTTAGTTACAGAAATTAGTTTTTTCCGTGTGGCATCCGGCTGAAGAGATAAGACTACCCTCATTGCCAAGGTGTTGTAAAAGGCGACTATAGTAAGTCGACCCGCCGTGTGGTATACGGTTGACCACTGAGGTAAGTTGACGACATGTTGTGCTGACCCCACTTGTAGTGGGATAAAGGCAGGAGGATGATGATGTCACAGAAATAAGTTAATCCAATGTTTTTCAATACATATAAATACTATATGGATGGATTTATAGTTAAAATACTTCATTGAAAATACCAAATAATGGTCACCCTGCTAAAACAACGGCACATTTTCTCACTGCATTTAACCGTAATGATATTCACGATTTAAAATTCAATTTCTAATGTCTCTGTTCTTATAACAGGGAAGATAAGAACATTAGGCTATTCTTCAATAATATATTATTTATATTCGACAAGGTGTACTAATAAACTTGCAAGAGATTTCCTATAAATATATTGGACAATAACATGCCTACATGATTCCTGTACCAAAACACTTACGCTATATTTCCTATTCGTATATTTATATTAGTTAATAAAAATAGTATAGATTATGACTAATGTCGTAAACAATGTTTAATAATAATGCATGCATACGCCACATAACAAAACCATTGTACGTTCTAATTGTCAATATTGTAGAAAACGGCGAAGATTTAATCACGAACGTAATTATCGAAACATAATTTAAAAATTTTTAACGTTAATAAACTATATTTCGGTTCATGGTCCAGTCCGGCTTACATCCGGGTACCGGACGTTATTTCGGGACCGGAAAATCGTCAATCTCGCTCCCTGCCTGAATTTTTTTATGTTCCATACTCATGCTGTTAACATCTGTTACCTTCGACCTACGATTACATACTTCCTTTCATTATGTACATTGTAATCTTTGATACTACCATTATGTACACTGTAATCTTTGCATACTACACATGATTGTACTTTGTTACATGTTTCAAATACAACCTCCTTCAAGTTGTTGGCCGATGGGTTGACTTTTGAGGTAATTGCTTCTTATTTATTGAAATAATTTTAAGTAAAAATATTGTTTTTTTTATAACTCACTAGTAATATTCCGCGGTTTCACCCGCGTATATACCCATCTCATGGCTGTGGAAAGTCTACTAAGTCGGACTATTGATTAATTTTTGTTAAATATATCATCAATAGTTTCCGCAGCGCATGACATGACAGATTTTTATGACTAAATTTTTACACCTTATTACATTTTTATTCCGAATCCCTATTTTTTTTTATTTAATATAGCCTATTTTGCTCAGTAAAGATACAGCTTTCCAATGGTAAAAGAATTTTTGAAATCTGTTCAGTAGTTTTTGTGTGAAAACATTAGAAACATACATACAAATTTTTCCTCTGTATATTATTAGTATAGATTTGTCATAACTTTTAGTAACAAAACGGAGTAAATAATACGTACAAAAAATATAACTATCTACCTATTTATATTTATTTATTCGCTGCAGAATGTAATGTAAACAAGATATATAGATATATATATGAAAACTTTTAAAAATTTAATGATAGTTACTACTGTTAGTTCCCTTGTCTGGAGACAATGCTGGTAGCTGCATTAGGTAATACTTATCATAAATATGTCCTGTCATTGGGACAGGACAGGTATGTAAAGTTTCAGGTCAATTGGACACACAGAAGTAGGTCAAATTTAATTATCAAGATTCCAGACATACAACATACATATAAGAGAGTTATATTATAATTTTAACAACGCTTTGAATTATCAGATGATTTTAGGACACCACAAATGAAATTTACATATATTAAACACTTTTGCTAGATGCAACAGATAATGTGCAGTTTAGACATACAATGAACATTGGTAAATTACACTACATCAGTTTGTCTTGTTTCAGCCAGGATTTATAAGCAATCTGATCCCTAAACAACGAACATAACAAACTATACAAACATAGACCAAATTTGCAAAAATACAAAAAATAATAAAATATTTTGCTATAATTAGCGTTTAACAATCTATGTGGGTTGTAGCTAAATAATCAATATTTCTTTGTATAATAGAAACCCACAAAGTAAAGTGTTACAACATGTTTTTAATACAACCTCCTTCATAGAGTTGGCGATTAATATGAAAAAGCATTGTGGCTGTCATATTTTTATGTGTCATTCATTGAGTTTTTGCGAAGGAGTAAATGAGTTGACTTCGGGAAAACTGCTTTTTATTTATTGAATAAGAATTAAGGAGAAATATCGCCGCTTTTTATAAAAGCTTAACTCATTCTTATTATGTGAAGTTTCTAACACAATTAGCAAAAGCTGAGTGATAGCTGGTGTAAGTGAAAGTTACATATCATATGAACAATATGTGAAGTTTAAGGTTCACTACATCTTTAGCTATAATCAGACTATGGTAATGTCAACATAAAGTAAAAGATTTAAGTGGTAGAAATCACTTACATTTATTTGTAGAGATGCTATAAATAAAACAAAAGAAAGTTCTCTAATCTATATATATTTTTATAACTATTTTAACTATACTTCATCTATCAATTTGAACTGATTATGCTGTGGTTTAGGTATGACGTTAAAATACTTCTTAAATATGGTCTGTTGTTCTCGACCTCCATAGATCCTTTTTACCCATGTGTGTTCCCAGAAAGGATCAAATTTTTCACATGTGACTACAACCTTGCCTGCCTCCATGGCAAAAAGGGTTCCATTTCTTCCAAAACCCACCTAAAAATGAAAAAAGTGGATTTAAATATTAAACTTTATCATCATTCTCCTGCTCTTATCCCACTCTAAGTGGGGTCAGCTCAACATGTTTAAACATGTTGTACATGAAATGGCTAGGTATTTTATGACCGGCCACCTGCCTGAAGTCAACTTACCTTAGGCTCTTAAACCTTAGTAAAAAGAGGTTGGTTTATTCTTTTTAGATGAATACGACACAAATGATCAACTTTCCTTAGTTGCCTTTTACAACACCTTGGTAAGAAATGTGGGCGGTCTATTTTATTCTGCTGCAGACCACAGTGTGGCAGTATTTAACATTATATCTTTTACAAATCATTATTTAATGCTGCAAAAGTAAATAGCTTTTAGGGATCTGTCATATGATTCCTACTTACTATTTTTTACAAAGGAAAATATTTATTACTATTCTGTGTCTGTACTTGCTAACTCTATCTGTGCAACCTGCTTGTAATTGATAATATTTGGGAAATTACTATGTGAAGGCATATTCGTATAACAATATCTGTAATCATTTGCACAAATACAACTAACTGACAAACAGTAGCAGTATTATTGGTTGGCTAACATTTAGTATTTCCACCAAGTATGGAGGTTTATTTGTTTCTTTGTAACCTCTATAGTGGATTAGTTAATATAAAAAACTTTAATTAATTTATTAATTATTACTTTAATTAATTTATTTATTAATTTAAGATTAAAAAAAACAACATAATGTACAATGGCAGACTTATTCCATAATTAAAATCTCTTCTAGCCAACCAGTCACAATTAAAATAAGAAGTAAATATTAAGAGTAATGAATATCCAAAGTAATAACATCAAGCAGATATGATGTACATACAGATTTAACAGTTTCATGTTCAAAAACTGAATTAGATTCTTTGTATAACTAGTATGTCATTTATGATACATTAACTTTCACTCAAGTACATTATTGGTACTTTTTACAAATAGCTCACATGCATCATAAGTTCAATGTAGCACAACTGATAACCTGTAATAATTAAAAAACAATTACTTACATTTAATCCTGGATGAAACCGAGTGGTACGTTGTGTAGCTAATACATGGCCAGGATTCACAAAATGGCCATCTTGAACTTTCCAGCCCCTATGTTTAGGCTTAACTTTACATTTTGTATTTTGTGTACTTCCTCCTGTCTTTTTACTCGCATGGCGGACTACCTCTGAAACATGGTTGTTGTCTATTGTAAAATCTTTACAACTTATACAGAGTAGGATGTTAGAAAGTTGTACACAAATTCTTGTTAAACTATCGTGCCAAATAAGTAATTACGCATACTTAAAACTGTAGAGTACGGTAACCTAACAATTAATAAATAGATCTTAAATTTTTCTCAATTTTTTTAATATATGTATCAACATTAAGAGTTTACCAAGTAATGGTGATTTCGTTGTGATTAATTTTATAATTCCATTAAATGACATATTAATTTTTTATTACTATATAAAAGGGATATGTATTATGTATCCAACTTCCCGTTTTCTTAATTTTCGACTTATATTTCTGTCAGTGTCAAAGTCAAAGACAACCGCAGAGGACAGATTACAAAAATGATCAATTTGCTTTGGATTTTTTTTTTATTTGTATGTGCTTCATAAACGTAAATGAATTATTATTATTTACTTTACTTATTATTTCAAATAATATCACAGACTAATATTAATATAACTTTTTAATATCTTGGGTTATCGATAAGTTACAGATTCTTATTACAGCACCACCTACAAATATTTTTGGAAATCACTGTGTAGTAAAAATCGTGTATATTACCATACCAGAGATCCTGTAGGTCACCTAGGTGACCTGGGCCTACATGCCCGAACACAGTCCAGGCTACAAAGCCTGCGAGGACCGGCCCGGGCAAAGAGGTTCGCCTCGAGGCCCGTACCCCGCCTACCCCTCAAGGGTATGCGAGAAGACCCCCCTGCTGTGTATATGCTCAGCGCCATCTATTATAATATGTTAGTAATAGCCACTTTAAAGATATTAAATGAAGCATTTTGTACTTTAGTAAAATAATGCTTATAAATCATAAATTAGCTCTGACAAAACAAAACAAAAATGATGATCTCTCCCTTTTTTTAACAACTCGCGACATATAAATAATATCCCGTGATTTTGGATAAAAATATCGCGAGACTTGTTTCAGCTCTCGCGTGTCAAATTTCAGAAAGAACTGCATTTCGAGTAAATACTAAAAACTAGTTCATATCAGCTCATTGAATAAATAGAAATGTGATAAATATTTACTTAACTCATAAGTTTAAGAATAGGTTTTGCTTTTTAGACGTATTGATGCCGCGGCGGTGAGCCGCTATCACCTATAAGTATTGAGTGGACTGTATTTTTGGGTTATTATATTTAATATGCAATGTCCACGTAACAAAGGAAAAAAATGGCGACCCAAGGAATAAAACTGGGAACGTCACGTACGTGATAAACGGACACTACTATGAGTCCTGGATCCAGGCACACACACAAACACACATGGCACTTGTGGACACTTCGCGAGGTGAATAACACCAATTCCCATCGCATACATTCGCATTCACATTTTTTACCTATATCTTTTTAAAAACTTACCGAAAATGGCTCGATCGCCCAGGTATTTATTAATTATAACCCATGCCAGAAAAAAAAAACTTTGATTTTGGTTCATGATTATGTACTAGTAATATCTTTAATATTTAAATGAGTTAATCTTATACGTATATATAAATATTTTCTGAATCTCAGAAATGGCATTAACGATTTTCCTGAAATTCAGCATGTAGGGGGTTTCGGGAGAAAAAACGTCTAGCTAGGTTATATTTTAAAAATTCTCGTTTTATCCGTTTTTAGGCACTAAAAAAACTACGAATACAGAAATAGATAGCAACTCATAATTTGAGCTGTCAAATGCAAAGCTGTGATACTCGTAGCCTAATAGTAACGCGCGAACCAAAAAGTTTTAAACCGTTTTTTTAAAAAAAAAGGGATCGCTTCCCACATGTCATCCGGCGCCTTTTAAATTTTTTTTATTGCATTTTTTTATCTTTTAAAAAATTACTTAGCAAGGCTCGGTCATCCATGTTCTTATTTTTTTTTTAATATTTGCGCCTTGTCACACAAGCTAGTACAATAATATACCTAAAACCTGCGACTTAATTAGTAAGATCCAAGCGCTAATTTGAAGATTAGTATTCAGTTAAAAACAAAGCAAAAATACTCATGTTCATGATAATAAAATTCAAATCACATAATTATAAATACAAATTTTATTTCAAATACCTATCACTATATAACCAAAATCAGGTTTTAGGCATTTATCGGTATATACCTAGTTGGTAAATTATTATCATTGCTTGTATTACTAGTAAATTAATCAATTATTAATTATTCATTTCCTTGAAATTTTATCGTTCTGATCTTGAACAAATAAGATCTTGCCACAAAAAACATTATTGTCGGAAATGATAAATAATTATTATAAACTTTTATTTAAAAATTCAAAATAACATTTTAAAATTAATCGTTTTTATTATGTACTTTTAAGTTGCATTTTTAATAATAAATGCAATTTAACATAAAATATTAAAATTAAAAAATGAACAACGTTAATTGCACAGCTCGGCAAAGACCTTTCACATACGAAAGAGAGATGTAATTCTTCCTGCCGATTGTCATACGAGGTAAGGACATAATTATATAGGCAAATGTAATAAGAAGACACTCTATAAACTGTAAATATAATTTACAATTGTAAATTTAAAGAAATAATTTAAAAGTTCTTACTCGCAGAATAAAATCCCACTCCATGACAAGGAAAACATATTCTAAACGTCAAGGTTGTAACTTGTAATACTTTACGTTATTTTAGTTAGTAATCTATGCATTACGTACAGGAACTATGGCTTTAGATGCAAACTTTTTGGTGACTCGTTCAGAAACTTTATTTCTGCTTTTCATTAAAAGTTTTAGTACTTACAGTCAAAATCATATCACTTGTTTCGCTTACACGTTCTTTATTGATAACTATTCAAATACTTAATACCCGGGGCGCGGAAATAGGTAATTAACTTATCTATTAAACCCAGAAAATTGTGTCTATAATTCCCATATGGTATAAAATAAGAAGAAGAAGTGTTAAATAGTACGAATCATTTATTTGACCACGCAAGTCTCTATACAAAATTAAGCAAAACTGGAACAAAATGTTTCGGTTGAAAATTGCATACGTACTTATATCATAAATGCGAACGTCTGTCCGATTTTAAAAAATCCTGTTCTTGCTTTCGAGAACTGGAAAAGAACACATATTGCTTTATACAAATTATAAAAATTACAGAAATAAATGATTAAATACAAAATTCAGAAATAAATTATTAAATATAATTAATAACTAGACAGAATTAAGACTGATAAAGTAATTTTTTTTCAACTTATATACGTTTCTTAGCTTCTTATCTTACGGTCTTCAACCACATAATTTAAATATATTAGAAGGTGTCGCAAAATTCAAACTAATACATGCCAAAATATTAGGAGACAGAAAGTCGTAAACACACTAAGTCAAGCAACGCGACTATGTACAAAATATATTGTAATTTTTAACTTCTTCATAAATGAGAAATTATTATATCTTGTCCCAGGGCTTCGATCGCGTAGAAAGCAGTGTAACAGATTTTTTTCAAAATTCTAGGTGAAAGTAGCCTTTATGTTGCTCCACTGCCTCTCCTATCTTTCACTTAAAGTACTATCTCGGTTTAGACGTTCTGTAGAAGGTACTAGTAACTTATCACCTTTCGCAAGAATTGCACTATATTTCACTAAAAACTGTATAAAAATCGCTCAGTAGATTTTGAGAATCGATCACGTACAGTCAGATTGTATTTGGGGACTACGTTTTACAATATTTAAACAATTATTTTTAAAATGAGTGACTGCAGGTTTTCTTGCTGATTCTTCTCGGTAAGAGCATCTTTACGAACCAGTAGTAGCTTCATTATAAATTAACGATTCAAATGTGATTGTAAAAGCGATATTGAATAAATAATAAATAAATATATGGGACACTTACACAAGGTCGTCCGTCTCCAAAGTAAGTAACTTAATACTTGTGTTATGGTAGACAGAGAACTGGTGAATAGGTATATAATTTTTATATACATACTTAAATACATACAAATATATACACCCAGACTCAGACACCAATCGAACCCGCGACCCGCGGATCTGAAGGTCTCTACCCACTGCGCCAACGGGCCAGCCAGTAAACAATAATTAGTATGGATCCAATTATTATAGTTATTACCATATGTAGAAGTAGCCCGGACTAACTGGATACTATAGGTAGTTTACAAACGCCATTTATGTAAACTAAACGTTTTTGCTATGTTTGCCAAATTTGGTAAAAACATGACAATGACGATAAGTGTTATCTCGTTGTAATCTACTGTATGAATATATTATAATACCTTGTTGTAGGAATATGACCTCAATGGTTGAACTCGCTTAAACTGACACGATCACTAAAAGATAAGATAAAAAATGTCTTTAATTATATAAAGTAGAATCCTATTCTACTAATATTATAAATTCGAAAGTTTGTGAGTATTTTATTGTGAGTAGTTTGTGTGTATTGTAAATTTTATCTGCTTGTTTTGTTTAGTATTTTTTATCTATGTCAGTTTTGTAAACTTCTAACTGTAATTATACTACTCCTTGTCACGAATTTAGCTTGTGATGTTTGGGAACATGTCAGCACTTGTAATACAGATATTAACTTATTTTTATACAGGAAAAATCCCCTTATGGGTATCGCCACCGGACTAGGAAAGGCGGCGGTATTATGTCGGACTCGCACCGACTAAAACGACCTCTGTGCTCCACCACGCTGCTGGTGGCAAGGACAGGGGACCGTTGTAAACATTACCCTCATCCACGCCAGCAACGCTCTGATCCCAGAGATACCTCATCCGGGTAGGGTCCTCTCAAAAGAGTCTTCTCAAGTCCCCCTCCGCTAACCGATGCATCAGGAGCACCAGATGCACCGACCAACTCGGGGACCTATAAGCCAGGCATCCGATATACCCCGTTTGGAACGTCCAAAGGTATCCTGTTAGGGCGGGAGAAAATGGGCTTGGGCAAGTCGGTAACACCTGGACTCACCAGCAACAGATTGGATCCAGAACAAGAGTTCCCGGAACCGCCCTGCCGCCTCCCTCCTCACAACAAAAGGAAGCCATCGCTGCCTACAATCGCTCCCTGCCCACCCTGTTTGTTATGTCACGGTTGACAAGCAGACACTGCGCCGCAAGTAGGGGCCCAGCGACTTGGTGGACGTTTCCGCCCCAAATTTTTTTTTGAGGTTTTCCTCGCAGTCCGAAGGTCCCCATTACTAGGTTTCCAGGCTTTTCCGACGGTGACCGGAAACCATGTCCAGACAAACTTAATCAAACCAAACTGAACCCGTCGCTCATTAGAGACTCCACCCCTAACTCCCCCGGAATCCCCGGCCTATCCAGATTGCCGTCTGCTAATAAAAAGGACAACTGGATTGGCCACACCACAATGGTCTGTTCGCCAAGAATGAGGAATAGTAGTGTATTCCAAAGGCCTCTGCCCATGGTATGCCACGAGGAGGCCGACCACTTTGGCACCCCAATACAGATATTACGTAGCACAAGTGTTGACAAATCCTTTTCCAAATTATTTTGCTTATTATAAGGAAATTGCATCTCTACCTTACATTTTGTAAAAAATGATATAAATAAATTTTATTTCAATTAATAAATACTAGTTACTAGTAAATAATTGCTCAAGAGATTCTTTATCGAGTTTCAAAAACTTGTACAAATCCATGGATGGGAGACAAAATTATTAAGAAGTAAAGAAGTAAGAAATACTAAGACAAGAATTTTATTTTCTTATTCAAAGGAATTCAATTTTAGAGAGCACGCTGCATTCGGAAATTAAATACATATATGTTTTTGAGTATTTTTTTTGACTAGCTATTATTTTTAGGTATTGTACTTTGACACATTATTTAATTCTACACGGTAAGAAGTTCGCCGGGCCAGCTAGTGAATAAATAAATAAATATAGAGGTCAATTATAACCACGGTCTTCCGTCTACAAAGCAAATTAATATTATTATTATTATGGATGTCAAATAATTAGTATATAGGTATATATTTATTTAAATAAAAGCATAAATACACCCAAATCCAAAACCAACGATTGGATTTTAGAAAATATTGGCGCTCACTGGGAATCAAATCCGCCACCCCCGGAACTGAATGCACACGGCCACTTCAATGTAGTATTTTAAAAAACAAATTGCCACACTTAAAAATTATCATGGCTTTCCATCCCGGGATCGACAGATACCTATATTCTTTCAAATAAGCCCGATATTATATTGGCGGAACAGTCAGCACGACGGCTAAATTATTGTTTATATTTAATACAACAATAATGCCATAGAAGCTGAAAAAGAAAAATTAAATAATATTTAAGAACTTTCTCATAAAATATGTATCCACTAAACCAATGAAGAAATTATATGAACCTTCTAAACTCAGCTTTATTAAAAAACTACAACTACAATTATTATCACAATAAGCAGGTAACATAATTGCACTAAAATACCGTTTCCACCAAAAACGAAGCATTCTTAAGACTTAACAGTTAACAGCAAAGACCAAAAGACCAGATAGTATGTTCGAACTTAAGCATTGCATAGATTTTTCCTGTCTATTGAATTACGGAATCTCGCAAACAACTATCGTTTACCCTTTTTTATAGCTATATATTTTGTCAACACAAAAAAATATGTTAATTGCGACTGTACTAAGTCACAAACAAATTTTGTATATCTATTTACAACTATGTTATTGTATAAAGAGCTTAGCAGACAGTGTTTGTATTCGAGATTTCGAGCAGTCACTCGTGCGCCATCGTTTAAAGTAGACGGGCTCCATGAAACAGGAATTTAATTCGTTTATATTTGTCGCCAATTTATCACAAACAGAAGAATATGATCGGGATTTTGTTACTTATCCTGATAGTGATAATACTTCTAGCATCATGGACTATTTTATTAAGGGACTGTAAGAAATACAATATTCCCGGACCTCGACCTTTTCCCTTGTTGGGCAATGGACATTTATTCGTCGTTAAGCCGCCAGGCAAGTTAATTTGCAAATCATACCACAAATTTTCGTATTCAATCGTATTTAATATAGCCATACCATATATTTTAGTGATCCTCGATTGTTTATTTATAAATATTATTTTAGCGAAACTTATCTACTTTTATAGTAATTTTTATATATTATAAAAAAATAGTTTCAAGAATCTGTAAATATATATACTTTAGAATATACTAGCGGCCTGCCCCTGCTTCACACGGGTACAAAATATATATCCCATGTCACTCAGTGTAAAAAAATGATTAAAATCGATCCAGAAGTTTTGATTTATTCATTACTGCCCGTGGCCCGCAAGCGTTAAATTTGGAGAAAAACAATTCCCCTCTTCCTATACTAAGAAGATTCATATAGTACAGTTTTACTTATTTACTTTTACATTTTCCCTATGTATTTTATTTTTACAATTAATTACAGAATGTCTTTAAACAAACTCTTAAAAAAGCGACATAGCTGCTAAAGTCGAAGTGTTATAGGGCGAAGCGCGGCGTCCTCACGGCATTTTGAGTCTGAAATATCTCCGAAAATCATCATCATCTTCCTGCCCTTATCCCACTCTAAGTGGGGTCGGCACAACATGTTATAAACATGCTGTCACATGATTTGGCTGCGTTTTTACGACCGGCCGCCTGCCTGACGTCAACTTACCTCTGTAGTATTTTACGACACCTCGGTAAGAAAGAGGGTGGTCTATTTTACTAAACCGGATACCACACGGTGGGTCAATTTACCTTAGTCGCCTTTTACGACACCTCGGTAAGAAATGAGGTTGGTCTATTCTACTCAGCCGGATACCACACGGCGGGTCGACTTACCTTAGTCGCCTTTTACGACACCTCGGTAAGAAAAGAGGGTGGTACTATTCTATCAAGCCGGATACCACACGGAAATATCTCCGAAAATGTTCACTTAAATTACATGCTGTAAACGGCCATATTGATCTATATTAAATCAACAATTTATTTAAGGTACTAAATTGGATAAGGATTAATGCTGTATTGTATAAAAATTGCTTCAAAAATAAGGCATTATTTTTCGTAAAAAGTAAATGACAAAAAATGCTATTGTGGGTTATCCATAAGAGATAGACATATACCATCGCGGACTTTTCTGTAGACCTTTTCAAGGTGTACAAATACTTAGTAAATCATTTTGATAAATCTCGTAGGGTTTAGCCTGCGTTTGCAATGTAAGCGGAAAAAAATGTAATTATTTACAGAAACCTCAAAAATTACAGTATTTCTCTATTCCGTATTGAATTTTATTATACGTACAAACCTTCCTCTGGAATCACTCTATCTATTAAAGAAAACCGCATTAAAATCTGTTGCGTAGTTTTAAAGTTTTATGCATACATAGGGATATATGGACTTTGTTTTATAATATGTAGTGATTGTTGAAGAATTTCATTGTCCCAAGTTTATGTAACAAGAGTTCAAGATTGTTAGTTCATTAACGATACAAATACTGTTTAAAAATTATAATTAGATACTATTTTCTAGCCTCAATTATACAAGATAAAATTTAAATTAGACTGAATAATAATAAATTAAATTCCACAACTGGCGTCTTTATAGCTAGCAAATCCTTTGCAGACGATTTCAGGTTTGAGAAATATGAAAATAACAATAAATTATTATAACAATCAATAGGTATAAAAAAGAAGAACGATAAAAGAATTAATTTTATCTTATAATCAATCATGTAACGTCATTATATGCACTTAACAAAAAATAGTAAATTGGGAAAAGTACCTTTCCTCGGTTGTTTTTAAAATGCAATATGAAAAAAAAATGAAAAAAGGGACGGGACATACCTATATAGGATTTGGAGTATTTTCGAGTATTATAACTTTGCTTTTAAGTGACAGCGCAATTAGCCTTTGTTTTCTAACAATATTTTACCAGTTTTTTAGTGCCCGAAAACAGAGATAAAACTTCATTTAAATGAAACCTAGATAACGATTTATCGCCTTCGAAACGTACTACATACTAACTTAAATGAAAATCGTTGATGCCCTTTACCAAATTCATATTCTATATTCTAAAGATTCTTAATTATTAAAAAATAGATACTAGGCGTTACATTGTCATTTACATTCCTGTCACTTACACGTATATAAAACGTAGTGATGTCGTAAGTTATGCTTACAATATAAATGAATCATATATGCGCATCCAATCTTATCGATGTTATATTATAAAGCTGAAGTTTTATGAGTTTATTTATATGCGTTTGTACCGTTATATCACTCCAAGTATGTAAAGGATTTTTACGAATTCTAAAAATTTTAAACCTGCAATAAACATTTTTCATTAACTGGAATAAAATGGTATGTAATATTTGCCCTTGAACTCAAATATACCGATTTTGCATTATATTACTTTTATATGTACATATACACCTTCCAAATATATTTAACCAGTAATCAACCAACAATAACCAATTTTGCATATTTTAACCTGTATTATATTAACAAATTAACCACTTTAACTTTATTGAAATTAATTTTATACATTAAGCACATTATTTAATATTAGTCGTGGTTTAAATTTAAATCCATTCTTTTACCTTGCGCCTTAATTTTAATTTTAGATAAGAAGTATAAACATGAAATACGCGTCGTATAGGTATATTATACAAAACTGCTTAACCAATTAGCGGTTGTGACCAATAGATAAAGTAATTTACAAAAAATATTTTTTTATCTGATTTGTAAATTATTTTGTAAATTAGTTTAAATATAAAATTGCTTCAAATTTCAATAAAAATCAATTATACTTGGAGCTTATATTGAAAATGCTGCCTAATGCGTTTAAGATATAACAAATCAACGTGTGATATAAATAATCCTCTTTTTTAGAGCTACGAAAAGCGAACGCATATGAAAACGGTCACGTTCAATACAATATTTTGAAAACAACGCTTACAGTATTAATCCTTATCAACTTTAATACATCAGTCCTTAAAGCATTTGATACATTACATTATATTTCTTACACCATATAATTTAAATTAGCTAAGGATAAGGAGTATGTAATGTGCTTATTTAAATGATACTGTAGACGGAAAAAATTAATGAAAGAAGCACCATAGTTCATCTATTTATTATATTTTTTGGGAAAATTATAGTCCTATGATATACTGTACATATATTGTCCAACCAGCACCTCATAATGATTTCTTAGACAATCTATACAATAGCTCCGCGACCCAGCACTCTTTCCATAAAGCACCGACGTAGTCCGAATTTGGTAACAAATGGACGTATTACGAACATAAACTTGCTGAACATTCAATGTTGTATGCATTAATTTTTGTCTATGTAATCTTTGGTAGATATTTTTCTGTCTGTTTATACATTTTGATTTAATTTCTATATTTAACTTAGAATAAAATAAAGAGATTAATCCTAAAATCACTGGAAAATTTTTGTGACGTAATTTCTACACGGGCGAAGCTTCAGGGACAGTGATATATAAACTAAAACAAAAAATAAAAATACTTAATATTATAATACTATAATACTACTTAATAATTACTTAAATAACTGGTTGCCACCACAATGTGTTTGACGTCGTAATGTTTTTTGTGATACCTAAATTATGAATATCAATTAAGAATAAATTTAAGAGTAAAGAAGCTGTGATAGCCCAGCGGTAACAACGTGCGACTCTTTCAAGGAGGTCACGGGTTCAAACCCGGGCAGACACCAAAGACTTTTCTGTTAAAAACTTATGTGTATAATAGAAAATTGCAATTTATCACACGCTTTTCGGTGAAGGAAAAAATCGTGAGAGAACCTGCATATCTCCAGAGAATTCTGGAGATAAGTGTAACCTACCAATCCGCATTGGAGCAGCGTGGTAGGTCTTAGCTCCAAACCTTTTCTTCAAAAACGGAGAGAAGAGGCCTATTCTCAGCAGTGGGATAGTAACAGGCCGCTACTTTACTATTTTTTTTAAGAGTAAAGCCGCATCGCATCGCAAAATTTGTGCATTTTTATGTTCATTTTAAGTTCGACCCGTTTTGTATCGCAAGCAAAAGTAGATGAACAACGTGTCTTTGAAAATCCAGTTCTTATTTCCGATTGCAAATTTGCTCTATATGTTCTTCGTTGCTAAGTATACATAAATTATACTAATTATATTGTCGATATAATCAGAAAAGTTAATAAATGTTTCATTTTCAGAATTTCTACCTGTTCTGCATAGATTGAGACTCGAATTTGGAGATGCTTTTCGAGTTCATTTATTTCACAACCCATATGTTATTCTATCCCACCCGAAGCATATTGAGGTAATATATGTCTATATGTTTATTTATATAATACTAGCGGCCTGCCCCTGCTTCGCACGGGTATAAAATATATATCCCATGTCCCTCAGTGTAAAAAATGACTAAAATCGATCCAGTAGTCTTGATTTATTCATTACTGCCCGTGGCCCGCACGCGTTAAATTTGGAGAAAAACAATTTCCTCTCCCTATACCACGAAGATTTCCTGCTATCTTTGGAATATCTAAATTCATATAGTACATTTTTACTTATTTACTTTTACATTTTCCCTATGTATTTTATTTTTACAAATAATTACAGTTAATATCTTTATAAACAACATTCACAGCTTTAAACAAACTCTTGAAAGAACGACACATAGCTGCTAAATGCGAAGTGCTATAGGGTGAAGCGCAGCGTCCTCGCGGCATTTTAAATCTGTAATATCTCCGAAAATGTTCACTTAAATTACATGCTGTAAACGGCCATATTGATCTATATTAAATCAACTATTTATTTAAGGTACCAAATTGTATAAGGATTAATGCTGTATTGTATAAAAATTGCTTTGAACATAAGGCATTATTTTTCGTAAAAAGTAAATGACAAAAAGTGCAATAGCACTTTTATCTATATGTCTATAAGCTATGGATAACCCACTATTGTGGGTTATTCATAAGAGATAGACATACACCATCGCGGACTTTTCTGTAGACCTTTTCAAGGTGCACAAATACTTAGTACATCATTTTGATAAATCTCGTAGGGTTTAGCCAGCGTTTGCAATGTAAGCGGAAAGAAATGTAATTATTTACAGAAACCTCAAAAATTACAGTATTTCTCTACTCCGTATTGAATGTTATTATACGTACAAACCTTCCTCTTGAATCACTCTATCTATTAAAAATAACCGCATCAAAATCTGTTGCGTAGTTTTAAAGTTTATGCATACATAGGGATTCAAAAGCACTTGTTTACAAGTTTATTTGAATAAAGAATATTTTGAATTTGAAATTGAAAACAAAGAATGCTACTTTGTTTTATACTATGTAGTGATGCCTAGTGGTAGCGCGCTGAGTAGAATAGACCACCCTCTTTCTTACCGAGATGTCGAAAAATACGACGAAGGTAAGTTGACGTCAGGCAGGCGGCCGTTCGTAAAATACGTAGCCAAATCATAGCGTTTTTATGACCGGCCGCCGGCCTAACGTCAACTTACCTCTGTCTTATTTTACGACACCTCGGTAAGAAAGAGGGTGGTCTATTCTACTAAACCGGATACCACACGGCAGGTTGACTTACCGTAGTCGCCTTTTACGACACCTCGGTAAGAAATGAGGTTGGTCTATTCTACTCAGCCGGAAACCACACGGCGGGTTGACTTAACTTAGTCGCCTTTTACACCTCGACGTACCAAAAAGATAACAGTATTACCAAATTTCCATGCTTTACAACATCCTCTAATCTACGAAGTGGGGCCGAGTGGCTGATTATAGCTTAATATTATTCGTATTAATAACCTGAGCGCTCTTAATCCTTTAATTCAAGGTTTCTAGACAACTGGTATAAAACAAAAAAGTTCAGTGGCTTGACATTAAATTTAATATTCTTAAACAGCATTATTAAACTTTGTACCTACGTTAATATAATTAGGCAGTTAAATAAAAACCTAACACAAAGGTAATAATAAAATTAGTTTAGTATAATCCACAATGAAGTAAAATAGAAAATATATATAATGCTAAATGTAGATTGGACAATCCGTTTTCATACTGATACATGCACGATTCCTAAAACACATGCACATACCACCACCACCACAATACACAAGCACTACAAACGTTCACTATCATAAACTCAACAATCGTTTCGGCCCGAAACTGAAGCATCATCAGGAGATAGACTCCACGACAAAATCGTAAAAAAACCTAACAACTGGAATGTAAAGTTAATTATGTTTGAAGAATAATATCCTACAATGCTGTTAGAGTTACATAAAAGGCATAGACGCGCGTTAAATTTTCAACGACACAAATCGTCACGATAAAAGAAAAAATTATCATCATTCTATTTCAATTAGTAAAGAAGTATAGTAAGCTCTATCTATAGTGTTTACTATAAAATAAATAATTCATTCTTCATCACCTGCCTTGCCACATCTTCCTGCCCTTATTACACTCTAAGTGGGCTCGGCATAACATGTTATAAACATGTTGTCACATGATTTGGCTACGTATTTTACGACCGGTCGCCTGCCTGACGTCAACTTATCTTAGTCTATTCTACTGAACCGGATACCACACGGTGAGTCAATCTACCTTAGTCGCCTTTTCCGACAGCTCGGTAAGAAAAGAGGGTGGTACTGTTCTATTCAGCCGGATACTATACGGCGGAAAAGAAATAATTATTAGAATATAATAATTCATTCATTATTCATTATTCATAATTATATATATATATATATATATATATATATATATATATATATATATATATATATATATATATATATATATATATATATATATATATATATATATATATATATATATATATATATATATATATATATATATATATGTATATGTATATATATATATAATCTTTAATTATTGAACAAATTAAAAAGGTTATAAGCTTAACTTTTTTTACAGGCATTAGTATCCCACAACGAGCTTATAACAAAAGGCAGATCATATTATTTCCTACGGCCATGGCTAGGAGATGGTCTCCTGACGTCTACAGGTAAATGTTGCCAAAAGAAGGACATTTAAAACTTCATTTTAATTGCCATAATTTTAATTTTTTTTTTATAGTTCGTAGCGAGATGTCATAGAAGGCATTGCAATGAGAATTAAATTCGGTCAGTTTAATACTAAACGTGGGATATATATATATATATATATATATATATATATATATATATACTATTATATATACTATATATATATACTATTTATCATAATGAGATTGTCCTAACAAGCCCAACAAAGGCAATAAATAAATCGTTTGTAGTTATTTTTTGTGTTAGCTGTGATAAACTATACTAAAATAGTAACAATTACTTCTCGTTCATAACTTAAACACAGTCGGTATTTTAAATTAAATTTTCTTTGACTGCAACTAATTTTAAGGGTTAAGATTTTAATAAAAATTAAGAACATTTTAATCGCAGTCATAAATTTTAGTATCTTATTCTTGACAAAAAGGAAATAATAAATTATATTTTTAATGTAATTAAAAAAATGCAGTTTAAATAATCGTGAGGTTTAATTACGTTATACCTACATGAAGTTAATGCCCCTTGATCACGATTGACTAACACAAAGTTGTCCACATGAATAAATAATATTTCTCAGAAACATTTCAATTATGACGTACTAGACGTTGCCCGTAAGTGCGAGTCGCTGATTCGGATCCCGCAGACACGAAATGTTTTCTTTAAAAAATTTGTTGGCTCTTTGAGTCGATGTGTATAGGATATGTTTTAAATTTAGAGTAGATATGTATGTATGTATAAATAACCTGTAGAATTAGGCGTTACTTTGAGAACTTCCATTACAATAGTAGGTAATGAAAATATTATCTAGCTTTAATATTCGATAAGATGGCAAAATAAAATTTAAAAAAATATCTTTAATATTAACCTGTGATAGCCCAACGGGGAGCCCGTGTACTTTGGGGGTCACGGGTTTTAATTCCGTGAAGTAACCAATGAAATTTTCTCTTAAAAAATATGTGTCTAGTATATATTTGCATTTTATCACGCGCTTTTTGGTGAATAACTTTACCAATCACATCACATCGTGAACATCTACTTATCTCTGGAGAATTCCGGGGATATGTGAAACCTACTAATTCGCAGCATGAAGGCTCCAAAACAGTTCCCAAAACGGAGAGGGGGGCCTATGTTAAACAGTGGGATAAAGGCCGTTTCTTTAAACAAAGACCGTTTAAAGAAACGGCCTTTATCCCACTGTTTGACATATATATATATATATATATATATATATATATATATATATATATATATATATATATATATATATATATATATATATATATATATATATGAAAATTAAAGTATAGTTCGCAAGTAATGCTGTATTGTTTATTGCTTTGAACATAAGGCATTATTTTTCGTAAAAAGAAAATGACAAAAAAAATGCTATTGTCGGTTATCCATAAGAGATAGACATATACCATCGCGGAGTTTTCTGTAGACCTTTTCAAGGTGGACATATACTCAGTACATTATTTTGATGAATCTCGTAAGGTTCAGCCTGCGTTTGCAATGTAAGCGAAAAAAATGTAAATTATTTACGATATCACATTAGAAACCTCAAAAATTACAGTATTTCTCTACTCCATATTGAATGTTACACATAAACCTTCCTATTTAATCACTCTATCTATTAAAGAAAAAAGCGGATCAAAATCTGTTGCGTAGTTTTAAAGATTTAAGCATACATAGGGATATAGGAACATAGGGACATGGGGACAGACACAGAAAGCTAATATGTTTTATACTATGCAGTGATAAAATGTTCTAGTCATCTTTTTTTTCAATTAGGAGTGATTGCCATAGAAATGGGGTTAACGAGTGTCAATAACTTATCAGATATGTATTCCCCAACATCGGTTTAGACTGTATCTTAACATACGCAAGATAATATTTTCCTTGTTCTTGTTTATTTATAAATTCAAAACAATTACTTGCAAATTCTTATCTCTTATGAAGTTTTATGTCAAAATTAATAATTTAGGACATTTTTAATACGCCGGCAAACAGTAACGCATTTACGCCTAGACCCAGGCCTACCAGGTAGATCTACAATTCTCTAGTACATTACTTTAGTGTATCTTTCCTGATTTACGCGGCGGATGCGACTAAATATGCCAGCAAGCGAGTTCTTTACAACCACGCGATTTCTTCAACACAAATTACGTAAAATCGTAATGTTTTATCCAAACTTTCGGAAAAAATTGCACTATCGTTAAGGCAGGTAACTGAAACCTGCGCTAACAGGCAAATCAAAATATAGTAATATGCTACAATATATTTTGTCATCCTCAGGTCAGAGATGGAGAACAACGCGAAAGTTTTTGACCCCTGCATTTCATTTTAATATTTTACAAAACTTTCTGCCTGTTTTTATAAAAAATGAAAAGATATTGATAAAGAAGCTACAAAATTACGCGGACGGAAGAACGTTTGATGCATTTCCAATCATTGCACTGACGGCTTTGGATAATGTAACAGGTTAGTACAATTTTTTCATTTACAATCTTTAGAATGGCCCTAGCGTATGATCTTGTAAAGTTTGGTTGCGATCGAAGAAATTTTTTTTAAAGATTATTTAAACTATTCAGTTCTGTTTCGAGGGAAATTCGAAATCAGGCTGAGCCACAGCAACGCTTGGCCGGAAAACGAATTTAAAACATAGACAAAAATAACTAAAAACGCCGTGTGGTATCCGGCTGAATAGAATAGTACCACCCTCATTTCTTACCGAGGTGTCGTAAAAGGCGACTAAGGTAAGACGACCCGCCGTGTGGTATCCGGTTTAGTAGAATAGACCACCCTCTTTCTTACCGAGGTGTCGTAAAATACGACTAAAGTAAGTTGATGTCAGGCAGGCGGCCGGTCGTAAAAACGCAGCCAAATCATGTAACAACATGTTTATAACATGTTGTGCCGACCTCACTTAGAGTGGGATAAGGGCAGGAGGATGATGAGACAAAAATAACTAAAAATTATCTAATCCCTATCTAGTGATAGGGATATCACTAGAAAGGGATGTGACATATACAGTTTACTAAAACAAGAAATGTAAATAGACATAATGGTATTTTGTAGAAATAATTGGAAAGAATGGTGTTTTTGTTTTTAACCCATTATTATTTATAGAATCAATAATGGGAGTTTCCATAGAGGCACAAACCAACAGTGAATCAAAATACGTTAATTCAATTGGAGTGTAAGTATATTTTCATTGGTTTTTTAAGGTCTTTCCTCAAAATAAGTTAATTACGTTAGAAAATTGAGACCAGGTCTTCGTTAAACGCATTATTTCTGTATAAGAATAATTTCCTTGTCATATTTTAAGTTTTGATAGTTTAATACGTTAATAAAAAATCTATAACTCAATAAATTTTAGATTAGCCAACATTATATCGTCGAGAATGCGAAATCCGTTCTTGGGGGAAGATTTATTTTTTAACTTTTTGAAACATAAGAAAGAACAAGACGAAGCAATAAACATATTACACACGCATACAAAAAAAGTGATAGCAATACGACGCGAAGAGTTGAGCAATACGGATATAAAGATATTTAATGAGGATCTCGCCACCGGTAAATATGTACTATAGTAGTATCAAAAAATCGCTGCCCGCGGGGGTAAGTAAATGTAGAAACAGAGCGTCGTCTATTCTCTCTCTCGCACTTATTGGCCTTACAGCCGTCATTGTGACGGACCACTGACGTGTCGATATTTATGATATAAAAAAAAAAACAATTTTAAACTGACTCCTTTGCAAGTCCAATACAGGCCTCCACAGCACGTCGTTTTAAGCCGTGGTCCGGCCTCACAGTAGGCACCCTTAACTCCGGCGATACTCCCAGGATGCTGCGAGTCTCGCTAGAGACTCGCTCTCTGTTTTTTCACTCCGACGATGCTTCTACGCTCGTCCACTCTCTCGGTGTCGCTGTCAAAGCCTCTAAAGCTAACAGCATTAGTGTTCGAAAAAAAAATTGACTCCATAAATTTTGGGAGAAAGTTCACAAGTTGTCTAAATTTTCTTTAATTTTAGTTCAAAATATTAGCACATTGTTAATAGCGAATCGCGCTTGAGATTGAATTTTAGTTCCAACATGTATAATATTTTACGAAGCAGAACTTAAGTACCCAGAATATTACGCATAATTAAATAATGAATTGGTGGTCCCCCCGAAGGTGTCCCCATTATTTTGCTGTATATTTTAATTGTTGTGTCATTGAAGGTATAAAAAACAAACAAGCTTTCTTGGATTTGCTCTTACTGACGACGGTAGATGGTAAAAACATTGACGATAACCACGTACGTGAGGAAGTCGACACTTTCATGTTTGAGGTAACTACATATATATTATTTTGGAAACAATTTAAGATTTACTTAGTAGACTGTATAAAACAGTTTTTAAATTTTAATTATTTCAATCTCAAATTAAATCAACATTATCTTTATTCATATAAACTCTATCAAGCACTTTTAAATCGTCAAGGATATTGATCCTTAATGAATTCATGATTAATGAAGCTACAACTGGTTCGGATTGTTGCTCTTACCGAGAAGAACCAAAAAGAAACTCGGCAGTCAATCTTTTAAACATTTTCAATATTATATTACTAAACCGCAGTCCTGTATGTAGCAGAAAGGATTTTCAAATCCAGGCATTTTTGTCATCCAAATAATCTTCAATTTTCTAATATGCTTTACGTATAATTTATCTCTCAGGGGGCCTATTAAGCCTATAATAAACGATTAATACTATAAATGTTGTTTACATTGAACCTAGTAAGATTTACTCGCTATACAGTAATAGTGAGTGGTCGTAATAAAACGGTCTCAGATTGAAAAAAATTGAAAAGGCAAAGTTCACAGTGACCCTTTCGCCATCAGACAAGAATATGTAGTGCTGTTGAATAATAATAATAAAAAAATTTATTGAACACACAAAGGTAAATCAATACATATCCTCTTATTCTAAGACATGCTTAACACTGAGTTACGCTAAGATTATCCCTAGCGCTCAAACTAGGCCTAGCTTGTATCTCGAACGCTAGTCTTTTCTTTTAGTTTTTTAAGTACAGATTTGTGGCTTTTTAGTTTATGTCCAAGCGTGGATATTGAAAGAAATACTGCGACCACGTGGTTCAAAGGTCTTGCATGTCAACATCCTTTGATAATAAATGAAGAAACGATTACTAGTTATGCTGATAAAAAATTGGGTGTGCTTAAGGCTACCTGATAGAAGCGACAACTATAACTCTCACGCTCCCATGTTCGATTCGAACCGACTTTACCCAAACGAGCGTTACATAGCAGAGTGTCAAATCTCATTCAGTGCCCACGATCAACGCACCTATAAAAGTTTTCACTTTAAAAGATATTTCATGTAATCTGTATCTCTTACGTCATGTAGCATTGACTCTTGTCATTTCTTTTTCGGATTCTATAGAACTATAGTTTTTTTAATTTCATTTAAAATTTAAACATTTAAATGATTCTTTATTTTCACTCTACCGTGTAATACACCTTTACACTTCAGTTGCGCTAATTATATCTTATTATGAATATAATGACTTAAGTGTTTCTAATTATGGTTTAGAATTCTAATGTACATGCCTGAACCGGAAGTAGTTAAATGACGTTGGGGATTGCTTTGCTTACAATAGCCGGTTGCTTCATCATTAGATATAGATCATCATTACGAACGAGTGGTAACTTTATTGAATCTAATTGATTCTAGTCGAAGCAAAAATAACTTGCCAAAGTATACTTCAATAAAGATTATTTTGATTTGATTCGTATTCCGTCCCATTCTAAATAAGACCTTTATATGGTTTAAGATCTTTGACACTCTCTCTCACACACACACTCACATCCACATTCACGCACCACATTTTTGCACACACATACGCATAAAAAATATGAGTTAATATTATTTTATATTTTGTTTATACACGTTTTAAGTATGTATGACAATGGAAGGCACTAGTAACCAAGAATACAAGCTAGGCTTAGTTTGGTTGCTAGTGGTGACTTTTAGAATATAAAATAGATAATATTCATAAGCTTTTGTTAAATATTGTTAACCAAAATTGTGTTGAGCAAATAAATAATTTCTAATTTCTAATTTCTAATCAAGTTGATACTTTTTGCATTGCTAAGGCTCCGCCGTGTTGTATCTGATTAGAATAGATCACCCTCATTTCTTAACGAGGTGTCGTAAAAGGCGACTATACTGCGTCCATCATATTATCAGTCTTTTGACAGCTCACGCTCATTAAGTTTTGTATTGCTTACGTACAAATATCATACAAATAATATTTGTACTTTATGGATGGGTACCGCCCACTTAGTGATGTCACACATAATGGTTACTACGATTATGCCACAGATTAAAAATAATCGGTAGAAATCGATGTTACGAGTATTAAAAGACATTTAATAACATTATATAAAGTTTTACTTTCTTCTTAGTTAATACATGAATACAAATAAAACAATCAGGATATTTTAATTTATTCATTCCGACGACTCGTGCTAATAAATAGCACGAGTCGTCGGAATGATAATCAACACTAGACTCCTCCGATGAGGAGTCTTCAGTAGCAGTTATTATTAGCTCTTGTGTAGATAATATATTATCAAACGCAATATCACGTTCCCAATCAGAGAATATTACTCTTTTAGTTCTTTCCACCACACTTGCCCAGTTCTCGGCCGTTACGTGGGTGCAAGCATTTTTTAGCAATTGCAACATTTTATTCGCTGTGAATGGGGGGCTTGTATTGCATCTCGCAGCATGCCCTTTTACTTGTGCCCATATAAGTTCTATTGCGTTGTACTGGCAGTGGTATGGAGGAATCCGAAGAACAGTATGGCCATATTCTGCTGCCATTTCATTGATTACATAGCGTTTTGCTCTCTTTTTGGTTTTTAATATTTTTATTAATTCAACTTTTAACATTGAGTCGTCCACATTTTCTCCATTGTCCCGAAGCCAATTAATTATTTCATGCTTTTTATTAGCCTGTGTTGGCATTTTGTCAATTTGACGGGAGTGGTAGGGCGCATTATCATTAAAAATTATTGATGGTTCTTCCAATGAAATGAGCATTTTTTTGAACCACTCTTCATACACATTTGCATTCATCTCTTCGTGGTAGTCATTTGATTTCTTCGATTTAAATGCCAACAGTGCGTCTTGTACAAATCCTTTTGCTGTACCTGCATGGCAAATGATTAGGCGCTCACCTTTTCCCATTGGTACTGAGGAAGTGGAATCAGCAGTATCATCAGTCCAGAAACGAGATAGTGTGTGGTTAGCGTTGAGCCATGTCTCATCCGTGAAAACAATATTTGCCCAATCTTGTATTTTCTTTGCCTCTCTTAAAAAATCACAACGTGCTATAGCTATATCTGTGCGTTCCATTAATAATTTTCTTTTATTTAACTTTTTATATGAAAAGCCAATTGTGATCAAAACTTTGACCAAAGAAGATTTTTCACCATGAAATAGACCACTTCTTTTCAAAGAAACAATAAGTTTTCTCAAAGTTGGAATTTCTTTTCTCAAGTAGTAATCATATACATGACGACGAATAGCGTCAGCGTCAAAGTCATCAACAGCTGTCACCTTATGAGCCCGGCGCTTTCTTTTTGGTGTAGATGGTTTGTTTTGCTCCAAGCCGCTCCTGCCGTAGGCATCAGTAGTGATTTTAGTCACAGTTGATAGACTGATCCCCAACGCGGCTGCAACACGGTTTCGGACTTGCGTGATAGGTATAAGAGGTCCGCCATTTTGATTTTCTTGCTCAAAATACTCATGAAGTTTTAACACTAACTGTCTCGATTGTGCTTTCAACACACGTCCTTTCGGCATTTTCACGATCAATTAATATAAGTTTCACAAAAGTTTTTCCGAGGAATAAAGCTACTTAACTCAAGGTGTAACAGATGCGAGAGAACACTCAGCGAACGTAAATGCGTGTGACTATCACGGGCGTTTCGTTGAGAGTGACAGATCACGTCAAAATGGCGGCCGAGCGGAAGGTCTGTTGATGTTGCCAGTTGATGTATAATATATTTTTTATGATTATAATAAATACACACGGATTAACATTTATTTTCAAAAAACTAAGGCAATATTAAATCAAAATGTTGATTTCTATATCTGTTATTAGTTTACGTAGGTTATCATTAATCGAATTACTTAGGTACGTAATTCGATTAATGATAGTAGGTACTATAATCGGAATGGTATCGCATACGAGAATCTTTAGGACATCACTAAATATGTATATCGTCAATCTGTCAAAAGATGGTTAATATAATGGACAGTCTATAAGGTCAGTTGACGTACTGTGTGGTATCCGCTTGAGTAAAATAAATCAACCTCCTTCTTACCGAGGTGTCGTAAAATAACATGTTTGTAACATGTTTGGCCGACCCCACTTAGAGTAGGATAAGAGCGCAGGAAAATGATCACTTTTGCCTTGCTAAGGCTGATAGTTTCGTCTCTATTAATCCAACAAGGTATCCGTCATTGTAGTTAAGTACTATTTAATCAGTATAATATATCACGAAGCTTGTATAACAATCAACCAATCAGATAACAGTACAAAATAATTTTAACATCCCGACAAATAACACTATAGTGTGTACTGTTTAAAAGTATAACATTTAAGAACAATTTGCTTCTTAGAACTGGTTATGGTAAAAATATTTACAAGGTAAACTGGATAAAAACACCAGAATTAAAAAAAACAAGTTTTAAATTACAAAAAATATTTTTTTTTAATTTCAGAGACGTCATATAACAGTATAACGCAGTAGACGCTTAATAGTAAAGTGACCGAATTCAAAAAGTTGTTCTGTGGCAAATTGCAATAAAGCATAACGTAGTGCGTATAAAACTTGTGAGTGTTAAAAATAACCTTAACTTGGATGACCAAGAAAAAACTAGCTTGTTTATAGTAGTGTAATAGTTCGTAGCGTGACGTCATAGATGGCATTGAAACTAGGATTACAATGTACTCAATTGAGCCTTATTTTGAATTCGGTTACTTTAATACTAAACGATGTTCGTTAGGTACGAGTATAACATGTGCCTACCCACATATTTATGGGTCGTTCAACTTTTTAGCATATATTTATCATGAAATAATGAAGAGAATACTTTCTAGGGTCACGACACTACAACATCAGGAATAGCCTTCACTTTGTATTGTCTGGGAAAACACCCTGAAATTCAGGACAAAATTATAGAGGAACAAAGAAGCATCCTTGGTGATGATTTAGATGCTGAACCTAAATATGCGTAAGTGTTTCATGCACTTTCTAGATAAATCAATGTCGCCTAATAACTACTTCATAGTTAAGCGAAGATCTCTGGCAACTGCAGATAGAAGGATTGGAGGTTAGATCTATCTGCGTATTTCTAGGCATTTCCTGATATAGTTGCACAAGCCTATCCAGATTGAGCAGTGTGGTGGCTCTAAGCTTCACTCTTCTTTCTAAAAGGAAATAGGAGGTTTTCCCTCAGCATTGGGTGGGTACTTTTTTCCTTTCATTGGACATTTACAGTATAAAGTGTAAAATGACCATCAGATAGCTACTGCGGTGCGTATCACACATTGCCAATGAAAATCAGGCTTAGTCTCTTTATCCTGAATTATATTATTTTGCTGAGAGCTATTTTCGAAGTAATATGATTGTAGGACTTACACGTACGTACGTATAAGAATGATTAATATTAGAGTAGAGGATTATATGACTTTGATTGTCTGTTGTTTATGTTTGAACACTATTTGTTTATCACATTATCAATTTACCATGATATATTTGTGATGTAATGTGTCACATGGATTAATTTATGCTTATTCTTATTTTTTTTCAGTGAAGTCCAACAGATGAAATATTTGGAGCTAGTCATCAAAGAGGCCCTAAGAATTTATCCCTCCGTCCCATTAATAGAAAGGCTAATTACTAAAGATTGTGGTAAGTCATTTACAATATTAGGTTAAAACTACAAACACAAGAAATATAATCACATTCACGTCAATCACAGATTAGTAAATTGCGCTATTCTCTAAAACTATGAAGGTTTTCTACCGATGTTTTCCTACAGCACAAAGTGAACGATGAATTGTAAATACTAGCTTGTCACCTTCGGTGTCTACGCCAAAAATATTTGCAGAGCACGTGATTTTCCGTTCAAAATACAGTGTGCAAAATGTAGTGTCTAAAGACTTGAAGTTTTCGAAAAGGGTTGCTAGTCACGACTTTTGAACCGATGACTGTGAACCTCATAAAAACTCTAGAGTCGCTTAGCGGGCGATGGACCTAGCTATGCTTGAAGAATCTCTACATATACAGTCAGATCAGTAAAGAAATCTCAGTTATCAGCTATGAACCAAAATAATCGAGAAAAAAATAAACTAGGGCCCAAACTATTTAAAATCTCTTGTTTCGTATTCATCGTGTTCCGATTTTGACGTACTCCAGATTTTTTGTAATCCAGTTTCTTCGTACTCCAGATTTATCTTAATACATAGACAGAAATATGTTTCCATTATTAGAAACATATTTCTAAAATCTACTTTATTTTTATTCCGAATTAGGGAGAAATTTTCACTAGTTCAATTTCAGCCCTTCGGTAGCTAACTGGGTAAAACTAAGCGTGACTGAAAACTAAAGTAATAGTCTTCTTTAATATCTGCAGAAGTAGCCGGTCTACAGTTAAGGAAGAACACATCTGTGATAATAAACATTTTCGAAATGCATCGACATCCCGATTTATATGACAACCCTATGGAATTTAGACCGGAACGACATACCAAGATGGCCGCCGACGCACGGAATGCTTTCACTTGGCTCGCATTCAGCGCGGGGCCGAGGAATTGTATTGGTAAAATAATATAATATATGATTATTTTATTTATTTAAGTCTACTAGCATATTTCTTAATGCCTGAGCATTGAACCTTAGTGTCAATTGTTATTCCTGGCAATACCAAAAACCAATATCAAAAATAACCCAAAAATCTAGGAAGATGTCATATTGACATCATGCTGGATGCCACTAAACATTACATTCGATGGCATGTGATGACGAGTGGGAAACTGATCTAGTCACTTACTAAGAGTAGAGCAGAAACATACCAATTTTGCTTTCTTTGCATAGAAATCGCGGACTACTTATCACCTAATCTGGCTTCGATACTAGCGTAATAAGCCAAAATTTCTTGCAACATATATTTTACATTTTACTAAAAGTGCATCCGATAACTGTTATTTCCCTTTTTTTTCGGATACATTAGAAATATTAATTTATAATTTCAAAATGAGAATTTTTCACTTCATAATTCATATACAGGTAACAACGATACGACATAAATGAATCCACTGATCATTTGTACCTAATAGATAGATAACTTTCGCATAATTCAATCTTTACTTAAAAATTAAACCCCTCCCTCGCACCATACATATTAGTTTTTGGGTCAAGGTTATTTTTGTTTGATTTCTCGTAATAGGGTACGGTCGGTAATCTCTATAAATCGTGTTTATTTTTTAAAAACGTAAAATAATTACTATGGCTAAAATACTTTGCTGAATTAACTGATTTTTTTATATTTTGGGTGCTTAAGTGTTGGTAACTAAAATAAAAATTAATATCGTATTATCGTTACCAACTTATATAACTCTTATAAAAAATTATAGTTTTTAGGTACCTAGATAATGTTCTCGATGCTGCTTTTAGCCCATTATTATCGGTAGGCGAGTAAACTTTTCTTACTACCAATATCAGTAACTTTGTGTGCTTACTCTGAACTTTATTTTTATTTAAAGGGCAAAAATTCGCAATGATGGAAATGAAAGTGACTGTGGCGAGTATTGTAAGACACTTCGTGATCTCAACCGTGGATCGTAAAGAACCAGGATTGTGCTCAGAACTTATCTTGAGGAGTGAGTGTGGCGTAAAAATCAAACTAAAATCAAGAACAAAAAGCTGCTAAAACGAAACTTTAAACAATGTTGACATAAGTCAAAAGGTGTTTTTTACTTAGCCATAATTCATAATTAATTATTAGCTTTAGTATAATTAACGTTATACCATTGAATCCACCAAAGTATTTAGTACTTGTACATGAAAAATTAACTTGTTAATTTGAAGACAAAAAACCGACAGTCACTATAAGGTCAGAGTATAACTATTGTAATTAGGGTTACCACTTTTTTTGTTTGTTTGAAATTAAAGTACATCATAGGAAAGAAATAAAGTATAGTATAATAATAAATATATAAAATAAATAAAGTATAATATAAAGTAATTTATAGGAAAGAAATAAAGTATATACTATCGAAGTAAAGTACACTTTATTATTCTTTATTTTTTTATTCCTTTAAGCAGTTTGTACCAATTTATAAATTGGTAACAAGTAACAAAAAATAACGTACAACTAAACATCAAAATCCTAAAGAAATCAAAACATGTAAAATGAAGTATTTACTATTTTCTTTTACTTTATTTTTCTTATAAAATATAGAGTACAATTATTTGAATAATGTACGATACTTTATTATAAAGAATGGCTGGCAACCCTAATTGTGATAAATAATAAATTAAAAATAAATTGCGAAGTGGTCCAATCTTATATATATCTGGGTTCGTTGATCACTAACAAAGGAAGTTGCATCGATGAAATAAAGAGACGTATGGCAATGGCAAGGAGTTCTATGGACAAATTAAAAAGAATATGGAGAAGCCGGAAAGTGACAAAAGCCACAAAAATTAGACTGGTACGTTCACTGGTATTCCCAATCTTTTTATACGCTGCTGAAACGTGGACATTGCGTGAAACGGAAAAGAAGAAGATAGACGCTCTGGAGATGTGGTGCTGGCGAAGAATGCTTCGAGTATCTTGGACTGAATTCAGGACTAATATATCCATACTCGAAGAGCTAGGCATCAGGCAGCGTCTATCGGCTACAGTCCGAGCACGTATTTTAAAATACTTTGGCCACGTCTCGCGCGGAAACGAAGAGTCCATAGAACGCCTTGTAGTCCAAAGCAGGGTCGAGGGTACCAGACCTCGCGGTCGATTGCCTATGCGGTGGACCGACCAAATAAAATCTGCTGTTGGTGGCCCTCTTCATGAATGCGCCAGGAAGACGGCAAACAGAGAGAAATGGCGTAACATCGTAAGGCGAGCGATAAGCGCTTCAACTTCGTGACGGCCACGACCGCTCTGACAAGAGCGTATCGACGGAGAAGAAGAAGAAAAATAAATTATATAATTAAAATTAATGGTTTGGCTACTCAGTTTACACTGACTAAGAAATATCAAGAATGCTGAATCAAAAATTCTTATGACGAAAATTTAATTTTTTAAGTTTTATAGATTAGCATATTTTGTATGTTTTCTTATATTTAACTTCACATAGAGATTTATTGATTTATAAAAGCAGGCATTATTGGCGGAATTCCATAGTACAGATGTTATAAAAATATTATTTTGCTATAATCCGCGTTTGATAAGAGAAGCAGGCAACAATTACATACCTATACATGCAGGACAAGTCACCACACATATAACAAAACGCCGCCAAACATTGGTGTTGGTTATTAAAAAAAAATGTTATACAATAAAATATCTTATCTTAACTATCTAAAAACTGTCAAAATAAAACTTCTGTAAATTACAATTTATAACGAAATCAAAAACGAATATAGTTGTTTTTCCACACTCCCAGGAATATTGTCTGTGCTCCCATATTGGATTACTAAATTGATTCTTTGTGTAGCAAAATAGTGATTTTTTCATCTAAAAAGATAACCAACTGAGTTCAATACTGGTGCAGATTGTATTGTATTGCATTAATATACAATTCCAATGAGGAATGCATTAACATTGATTTCCAAATTCGCAATAACATGGCTAGTCTTTAGAGTAAGCTTGATTTGGGAGGAGGCTAACATATCAAAGTATTTTATGTCGCACATCGCAAAACCAGTTACATACCATCTCACTCTCATAATATTGTTAAAACTTGCCATTATAGACATGTCCGGCCAAGAATTCTTTTAATTTAAACATACACATAGACTCAAGAACTTTGGCCGTTACAATATTCATATATTATATTAACATAATGTGTTCAACAAGATTATCAAGATTTATTAAAACCTACATATAGCCCTGTACCATAATAAAAAAAAAATATTCTCTTTCAACATACTTCAATATTTTTACAACTACTTAGGTCATCATTTTACATCCTGAGATCACTACACTTAACTCATAGCACTATAATTATTTATTTAATTATAATAAAATGCCTTTTTTGTTAAGTAGATGGTCTTTAAAGATCATAAAGTTTATGACACAAACACTTTGTAAATCACATATCTTTTAAAAGGGTATATATAATTTAGCAAATTAAATGAGATATAGGCAAATTATAATAATGGTTTGTTGAATATTATTAGTATGTAAGGGAATTTAGCTTCAAATACAATTTATTAAAATCAATTGTTTTATTCTTACACTAACAACCCTCAGCGGCTCCGCAGCCGTGGAAAGATTAAAACCGTAATAAGCATGGCTACATGCAAGCCTGTATTCACAGGGAAAGAGTAAACACATACTTACTCACAAACTTTCACATTTATATAAATACAAGAATGTGAAATTGATCTCAATACAGACTGACCTCATCTGCTTGGCGATGAAAACATCTTCTATTTAAATATGATACAAATATACATTAATAACAAGGACGCTGAAAGGCATCTAAGGTAAGTCGACCCACCATTAGGTATCCGGCTGAATAGAATATTACCACCCCCATTTCTTACCGAGGTGTCATACAATACGATAGAGGTAAGTTGACGTCAGGCAGGCGACCGGTCGTAAAAACGCATCCAAATCATGTGACAGCATGTTTATGACATGTTGTGCCGACCCCACTTAGAGTGGGATAAGGGCAGGAAGATGATGATGACAAATATACATTATAAATATAATACCAAAATACATTAATAGCTAGGGTGATTTAACATTACAGCCATTCTCTCCATATTAACTGCATACACAGAATGGCTAACAATTACATTTTTATGTGTCAGTAGGGTGTTGTAAAACTCTTCTATTGTTAAAATATCATCATTTGGCTCTGCACTCGGTCCGCTGGAAACAAATTATTAATCATTATAAAGTGCTACAACATGGTAGATTTTAAACTTTCACGATTCATACTAATTATTATATAATATAAACAAACAGGTCACATCGCGATAACCTTGAGTTACCCTTGTATAAGGGTTGACGTTTTTGGCAGAATTGTGCTTGTTTATGTTTCAAATACAACCTCCTTCATATAGTTGGTCAATAATATAAATGAATATTCTTGCCTTTATTGTGTCATTGAGTTGTTGAAAGAGATTAAATGGGTTTACTTAAGAGGAAATTGCTTTTTATTATTGCATAAGTATAAAGGAAAAATTTAATGCAATGTGGTATCCAACTGAATAATAAAGGCCACTAAGGTAAGTTGACCTGCCATATGGTATTCGGTTAAGTCAAATAGGCCACCCTTTTTCTTACCAAGGTGTTGTAAAATACGACTAAGGTAATTTGACGTCAGGCAGGCGGCTAGTCGTAAAATATGTAGCCAAATCGTGTGACATGTTTATAACATGTTTTGCTGACTCCACTTAGAGTGGGATAACGGCAGGATTTTAAACAACTTTGTAGAAAATGAAAATTACCTGCAAGCTATTTCAAATGCTGCAGATTGTTCAACTTCATCTATAGTGGGTGGACATCTAGGACCCAAAGCATCTGCACTATCATCCAAATTAACTCGACCCTCTTCTTGAGGATCATATAGTTTAGTACTATTTCTTAGCCACATATTAGGCATCTCTCCGCCTAGATCATATTTGAATCTTTTATTACGCAACTTATAACCTTTTCTTTGAGAAATTACAGCACTAATTATATTTTTTAGAAAATTTTGTACTGCAACCACTATGATATCAGCAGCATCATCCTCAGCACCTTCTAATCCAAGCTCCCAAGCAGCGAGCATAAATCGTCCGACAACCAATGCATGGTCTGGGAGAAATATTTCCTGCAAATTCAAATTATTTATTTAACATTGTAGATACATTACAGAAAAACTAAGTTATTGTTACAACGAAATAAATAAATTTTATAATTGAATACTTGAAGTAAAAGGCACTAAGCACTAAGTCTAAAAGGCTTTTAGAACCAAATTGCATACTTAATTCGAATTTTAATTTTTAGGTACTTAGTGCCTTATTTACTTCAAGTGTTGAATTGAACACTTAATTAAATATTAGTTAATTAAACACTTAATTATTGAACATTTAATTAAATAAACATATTGAGGCAACGAATTTTTCTTACTTGCGATGCATATTTGACACCATCACTGCCTGCTCCAGGAGGTGAATTTGGCGGTAAATACTCCAACAAGTCCGCAGACTCAAAGTTCGATTTCTCTGATGTTCGAGAGCTTCTTTTAGGTGGTCTACTATTTCTACTGTGAGAAATTGCTTTGTCGTGGGCAATTGTTATCGATGTTTCAGCCAGTCCTTCAACTTTATTCAATAGTGCCAATAAAAATTCATTATGATAACGAACTTGGTCGAGATTTAACAGAGCACGAGCTTCAGTATCGAATTCTTCTTTTGTTAGTTTCATACGAAACCATTGCTTCATGTGATTAAAATATTTTGTTGATTTGTCGCCCAAAACTTCGTTAAGCTTGCGACGACACAAATTTAAAGCATCTGAAGACATTGTATAATCTATAAATTGGTTTAATTTAAAGCGTGTTGTGCGTAATTTTAAAACTTGTTTAGCAAATAATAAATATTTTTAGTTAGTTATCTATAGTCTATAATCCATCTATAGTCTTTGACAAAATGTCAATAGTCGACAATAGACAAAAACTAAAACCAGGGTTAATTACGTATTAAATATATAGAGTTATTAAACTAGAATAGGCAGGCCTGTATATAAGTAGGTATCGCAACGATGCTTTTTGCGGGTTTTAATAATGCTATTGCTAATCTTTGAAAAAAAAATTTAACGTTATTTTCTTTTAATTCAAATAAAATCACAAGGTATAAAACGATTTTATTTTTATCAAAATTAACAATATAATTTACGTTAATATTACAAATTACTTATATTATATTAATATCAAAACTTATATTAATACCACTATTTTAAAATTATTAGTAAGAGATTCGGAAAACGCAGTGTCGGTAGACCTCAAAAAGGTCGTGGGGAGCCGCTGGGTCCAAGCAGCACAAGTCGTGTGGAATGGACATCCCGTGAAGAGCCCATGTCCAGCAGTGGACGTCCATCGGTTATCAAAGAAGAAGAAGAAGTAAGAGATTCAAACTATTATAAAAGATTTGCATTATCTTAAGGTAAATTTAAAACTTCGGTAAATGAATTGAATTCTTATACATTAATCATCTAAATCGACTATTGATGTGTTATTAATTTTACTTTTCAATATTTTTTTTATTTTTCATTAAATATTTGTAGTATTTATAAATCTTTTAGATACGTAAATACACAAAAAAAATAGGTCGTAAGGATTATAGAAACCCACATATATATTATGATATTACCTAGCTATTTAAGGGCTAACTTATCCATAAGTCTTAATCATAGAACAACAGATCGTAAATAAATTTTAATAGTATACTATGAAAATATCGTTTATAATGAAATATACTTTTAAAAAAATAATATAATATCAGTCAGTAAGTTTTTTTATCACAAAATCTTCGACTATTCATCATAGCAGTACATCCATCACTAGATACGTCTATGGCGCTACATTATACGCCCAACACTACCTAACTTTTCTTTAAAACTCTTTCTTTTTTTAATTTTTAATTTTAGTTCTCTAAAACATTCTGGTTGGGTTTAATTTAATAAACTACAGGTTAATCATTTAATGTATTACGAATGTGTATGTATTTATTTAAACATATTTATTTATTTATTATATATAAAAATATTCTTAATTATGGTAGCTCAGGTGTTACGGAAGAGTGAGGACTTCTGAAACAGGCTTTATTAAGCTTAAAAGAAGTCCTCAACAATATATCATGCAAGATGTAAAAATTGTTACCTACTGTCAATAAATTTTTTTTTTATTTTTTTTTTTTTTATATGGAACAATTGAAATATTAAAATATCATTTGTAAATGGCGGCAACGAGTTTTATGAGTCGTTAAACGGTTAAGGAAACTGTCACACGCACCATCCTAGAATGCACGGAGTATAGCAGTTACAATTTATTTACTTTTTCTGACTATACCTATACATACAGGCTAAATATCATTTTCTATCTAACGTGAATTTCATGTTGATTTTGGTAGTGAAAATCTTAATCAGGTCTTTTCTATATCCAAACCTTTCAAACAATAATGGCTTTCACAACAAATTTTATTGTAATTTACTCTGCGCATTCATTACGATAACGATACAAACGATAAAAGATATGCCGGGAGATTTAATTTTAAATTGTATTTATCATTTATGATTTCATTAAATACTATTCGGACTAAACACATGTATGGACGTTCTATGTATATTAGTTAATAATCTTTGGTTCTATGTAGGGCTTAGAGATTTTGACATAAGTGGCGATGACCTAGGATCCCCGGGTGTTGAAGGAGATTCTATTACAATTATAGGTATATGTCTTTGTTGTCTCGGACTTATTGACGATGGCCGAGTGATTTCTCGGATCTCGATAACTTCTGGCGCAGCTGTTGAACCGCCCAAAAATCTTCTGTTTTTCCAAACTATGTATCCGAGAGATCCAAGCACGACTGCTATTAAAATTGCACCTAATGTAACACCAGTCGTTGAAGCTGTAGACATTTTGTACATACCTGAGAACATTGTAACAAAAGATCGTCAACACAAATTGTATCCAGTTAGATAGCGTTTCTTTTGTTTAAATGATCGATATAAATGTACAAACATAGTATAAACGTAGTTACATGGGTTAGTCAAACTATTTATTAGACACATAAATTTACACACCTCCTTGAATGAGTCACAAGGTCTCACTGCAATGCTATCACAGCTTGGAAAATCGTTATGGCTAACACAATATTTTTAAGATAAATTAATTAGCTAAGCCAAGAAAATAACCAGATAACGATCTATCAACATTATCTTCCTGCCCTTATCCCACAGTAAGTGGGGTCGGCACAACATGTTATAAACATGTCACATGATTTGGCTACGTATTTTAAGAGCGGCCGCCTACCTGACATCAACTTACCCTAGTCGCTGACGACACCTCGGAAAGAAATGAGGGTAGTCAATTCTACTCAGCCGGATACTACACGGCGGGTCGATTTCCCTTAGTTGCCTTTTACGATACCTCGGTAAGAAATGAGGGTGGTACTATTCTATTCAGCCGGATACCACACGGCGTATATAGATCTACAGGTGACATTATTTTCTTATTAGGTTCACGCATAAAACTATCTCAATAAACATATATCCGAACCTTCAACTTCCAAGTTAATAACATCGATGTGCTCTTTGCCGTCATATAGGCCGACACCGCAAGTCCAAAGCCCGATATCTTCGTACTTAATTCTGTTGATAGTAACCGCGCAGTCGCCACGGTCAAGGCTGGCGTTCAAAGGGAAATAGTACTTGCCCATAATGGAACTGAAACAATGTTTGGTATACTTGCAGCAGTCTAGATTTTTACTACTGAGTATCACTACATAGTATAAAACAAAGTCGCTTTCTGTGTCTGTCCCCATGTCCCTATGTCCCTATATCCCTATGTATGCTTTAACCTTTAAAACTATGCAAAGATTTTGAAGCGGTTTAAGCATACATAGGAATATAGGGACATAGGGGAAAGCGACTTTGTTTTATACTATGTAGTGATATATATGCACTAATATGTAAAGCTGAAGAGATTGTTTGTTTGTTTGAACGCGCGCTAATCTCAGGAAATATTGGACCGACTTGAAAAATTCTTTGAGTGTAAGATAGTCCATTTATCGAGGAAGGCTATAGACTTTGTAAAACTACAACATGTACAAGCTAATATGGACAGGTGAGGAGCAGCAAAGCAAGCAAGTGAAAGTTATTCAAAAATCTCTTATAATAAATTTACTATTACTACTTTAATGTTCAAAATTTTGAATCGGGAACAAAATTGTGATTTCCATTGCAAATCTGATTTCCATGCGGGCAAAGTCCCTTTGTAGTAGCACAGGCTAAAGGCCTCTCAGGCCTTTCTTAATTGTCGCTGTCGAAGCTAATAAATAAATAATACTTACACATTTTCTGTAACTATTGAGTCTATGTTAAAAGACCTCTCACTCGGCGGTTCAAATCTACAGTAGCTTAACGGAATAAGTCCCTTTGTAGTAGCACAGGCTAAAGTTACTGGTCTTTCAAGCTTTCCTGTTATATTTGCTTCTATCGCGGCTATTTTATTCACTATACGAACATTTTTTTTTCATCATTGTAGCTGTCACAGCTAATAAATAAATAATACTTACACATTTTCTGTAACTGTTGAGTCTATGTTAAAAGACCTCTCACTCGGCGGTTCAAATGTACAGTAGGTAGCTTAACGGAATAAGTCCCTTTGTAGTAGCACAGGCTAAAGTTACTGGTCTCTCAAGCTTTCCTGTTATATTTGGCTCTATCGCGGCTATTTTATTCACTATACGAACATTTATTTTCTTTATTGTAGCTGTCACAGCTAATAAATAAATAATACTTACACATTTTCTGTAACTGATGAGTCTATGTTAAAAGATCTCCCACTCGGCGGTTCAAATCTACAGTAGCTTAACGGAATAAGTCCCTTTGTAGTAGCACAGGCTAAAGTTACTGGTCTCTCAAGCTTTCCTGTTATATTTGGCTCTATCGCGGCTATTTCATTCACTATGCGAACATTTATTTTCTTTATTGTCTCCAGGCGTACTGATTTTCGTCCTATATGGCATCCCCACTCGCCGTTATCCGCTTTGGTAGCCCGTATCTTTTGGACACATTTACCATCATTAACAGCGTGATCTGTAAATCTGGTATAATTGAAAGGGTAAGTTTGGTTCTGCTATTTATAAATAAATTAATAAATAAATACGAATTCGGAATTCGGTCACTTTAAAGCGAGATGGATGCAAACGAATGCAATAAATTTTACATAAACGACGAGTGCAAACAACAAGAACTCTAATGAATTCTGCTATAATAATTCTCAGATAAGGTATGGGATAGCTATACATAAAGGTTATTTGGTAAATAATCATTCTTGAAAGATTTTACGCTATTTATATAGGTTACGATTTACCAATAATATTTATTCGAAACATATTCCGACATTCAAATATTTGAAGTGATACAATCAAAATAAAAACTTACGACAGTCTTTTTCCACTAGGATGAACGAAACCACAATAGGTCATTGGGAAATCCGCTTTGCATTGTATTATTATATTTTCATTTTCGGAAGCCAATATTGTCTCACTCCCACCGAAATCAAATACTCTAAATGCTGTAAAATCCAACGAAAATATTTAAAAACACCGACTATTTATACTTATTTCTAGAAAACGTGCCCTAATTTATATATTCGTACCATAAGTTATCACTAGATTTTCGTTTAAAATCAATATAGTTGATAATAAGTACAACATTTTCACAGTTATCATTTTAAAGTTAAAATGTTACTGACATCGCATATGTCATCTGAACCTTACTACCCTCTCTCTGTAACTAAGTTATAAACAACACGCTGTTTACGTTGTAGTATTTGATAAGATTATACTTAACTATGTGTCATATGGGACTTACTTAAATGTTACTGTTAATTTCTCAGAGTTGGGGCAAAGTTTTTCACTTCACTCCAGTGACGGATGGCGGGTTCTAAACGTCCCACCAATACAATAAACAAGAAATAAAATTGAATTAAAAAATACTTATTTAAAAAAAACTCTAAAAAAAAAATACTGTTTATTTATAAATTATTATGAGATATCCGGGTATCTCTGTGGTATCCGGCTGAATAGAATAGAATAATCAATATTGAATAATCCTATGTATTAGCGAAAGTAAAGTATGTAGATGAAAAAAATAGCTTATCTAATTACATAATCTAAGTGCCCCGTTGGCGCAGTAGATGGTGGTCCAGCCTTCAACTCCGGGGGTCGCGGTTCGAAGATACAATTTAAAAAATTGTTGTAACTTCGCATCTGGATGAATTCATTTCATCTTCCTGCCCTTATCCCACTCTAACTGTGGTCGGCACAACATGTTATAAACATGTTGTCCCATGATTTGGCTACGTATTTTACGACCGGCCGCCTGCCTGACGTCAACTTACCTTAGTCGTATTTTACGACTCCTCGGTAAGAAAGAGGGTGGTCTAGTTTACTCAACCGGATACCACATGGCGGGTCGACTTACCTTAGTCGCCTTTTACTACACCTTGGTAAGAAATTAGAGTGGTACTATTCTATTAAGCCGGATACCACACGGGGTGTCTGGATGAATTTATGTATTTTGTTTAAAATTATGTAAATAATATATTTACCAGTTGTCTATCACCCGTAACCCAAGTATTAAGTTACTTTGCAGACGGACGACCATGTGTAATTGTCCTATGTATTTATTTAATACCAAAGTTTGAAAACAGTTGATCATACCTATAAATGTATCTATTTATGTTTCTAAGTTGTTTTGTTGTAATAAAAATTATCTCTCATTTATTGGTAGTCGGTCAAACGATGTCGAGGTTAATATTGCGTATAATAACAATATTTATTTATAAAGCAATAACCTCGATACAATAATTGTCACATAATTTATACATAAGCAAATATTATTAAAAATCATCATTTTCCTGCCCTTATCCCACTCTATGTAGGATCGGCATAACTTATTACAAACAATCACATGATTTAGCTACATATTTTACGACCGGCCGCCTGACGTCAACTTGCCTTAGTCGCCTTTTACGACACGTCGGTAAGAAATGAGAATGCGGCAAATATTAGTAAAAAGATATTTAAATAATTGAATGGTTTTTCAAAACACATAAAAACTTACCTTGACCTTGTTCCTCCATCGCCTTTCATAGCGCAATGCACCAAATTGATTTCTTTAACATCGCACTAAGTTCGATCCTTACCTCCTATTATATTATATCCTCCTAATATTATAAATGCGAAATTTTGTGAATATGGATGCACTCGTACGTTTGTTACTCTTTCACTGCGAATCCGCTGACATATTGTCGGTGATATTTAGCACAATTATTCCTTATACACCGGAATAACATATAGGCTATAGAAATCCTGTTAATTCTAAAGAATTGGATGACATTGAAAAGCGCCGTCTATTATCCACCTATCACACAAAACCTAGCCACGGCAACGAAGTTGCGGGCAAAAGCACATTTTAGATATTCCACGAGGTCGCACATAGCGCTTTGCGTCTTTATTTTATAATTGTAATAGCTCAATAGGGAGCATGCGGACTAAAGAAGTAAAATAAGCTGGTTCGAATCCTACATATCACCGGACCCTTTCTTTCTTTTTTTAATTGCATTTATTTATCCTGCAAAAAATTACCGAGCAAGGCTCGGTCGCCCAGGTACTTGAAATTTATGCATTGACATTTATAATAATCTTTGTGTCACTCTAGACTTAAATAAATAGGAAACTTAAGATTTCTAAAATAAAATAACGTTACAATCTATTCACTGATACACTTTATTACACATCCAATCACAATCACAATATATAAAGTACATTTGTATTGATTTGTATCTACCACATAAAATACTACTTTCTTCTATTTCTACTGCCCTTTGTTCTTTTGTCAGTTTTTTCTGTTGATAGCTCTTGCTGGAGTTTCTTTAACATTTGCGGTGTTATTAGTCCCTGTAAGTAGCAAATGAAACAGTATAAAAACAACCAAATAGAACTTAGATTTTATGGTGTCTAAAACATATCCCGGTATTAAAGCGGACAAGAGAGCAGATGTGTTTTGAATACCAATCAGAGATCGCCATTTAAGCTAAATGGAAAGATGTGGAAATGACGATATCTGATTGGTGTTCAAAACGGTTGGTAGAAACTGAGCCTAATACTCTAAGGGCCTGTTTCACAAATTACCGGTAAAGTGTCGAATAATTAACCGACAAATAAACTAAATATCAGATAAATGTCTCTAAAAAGAGACACTAAAAAGTGAAAATTAAAAAAAAATAGCGGCCATTTTGTAATAGGTATTTTCTATCCAGCAGATAAACAGAATAAGAGCCACATGAGCTAATTGTTAACTTATTAGGGACTTTAAGTGCTGAATAAGCCTATGAGAAACCTGAGAAAGGCCAAATTCCGAGATACGTGTCGGATATGTTCCGAATAAGCTAACTGACAGTTTATTGGTAACTTGTGAAACAAGGCCTAAAGTAAAAAAAAGTCAATGAAAGGATTTATCTAGTGCAAATTCTAGATTAAGAGCTCAAAATAGTACGATATTTTCTTTTAGATAGGGTATCTCAATTTTTTTTGTGTATAAAATTTTTTTTAATTCAATCAAACTTTGTGACCCATATTTATATCCCAGTATATTATAATATAATATACTCAGTAATGTACTATTCTTTTCCCAAGTCAAACCAGAAATTCATTCATTTTATATGTTGCCCTAGTATGTAAGCTACAATTGTACCAAATTTCTTTAATATTGATCCAGTGAATTAGCCGTGAAAACGTCACAGAGAAAATAGACCTGCGCGACTAAATGTGAGACAAACAGTTAAATTAGTAATACACTTAGTTATGTACTATGTTTTTCTCCTAAGTAGCGGCCTGTTACTACCCCACTGCTGAGTATAGGCCTCTTCTCTCCGCTTTCGGAGAGAAGGTTTGGAGCTAAGACCTACCACGCTGCTTCAGTGCGGATTGGTAGGTTGTGTTTCCCAAGTTAAATCAGTTTTTTTTTCATTCTATATGTTGCCCAGTATATAATCTACAACTGTACCAAATTTCTTCAAAATTGATCCAGGCAATTAGCCGTGAAAGCGTCATAGACAAACAGACCTTCGCGACCAAATCTGGATATAAGATAAACAGTTCAATTTGTAAAATATTATTAAAATAGTACTTCAGAATATATTCATGGAAGACCTCCACTATTGGATCAAATACAAGTATCCAATATTAATACCACATACGTTCTTGTTTGAAGACACTTACCTTAGCGACTAGCATTTCTGATAATTTTCCTTTGTGCTCATCGTCCTTAGGTTGAGAATGCAGTCTACCAATACTCTTCCGTTTTCCAACTTCATTCATCTCTGGATCGCTACGAAGGACTTGTTCTGAATTTCTAAGTAACCTGAGAGATACAACATCCTAAAATTACTTATAGTTATTACTTGTATTGACTGTTTATCACATCAGATCATCATTATCATCATCTTAAACCGAAGAACATAGTAAATTTACTCATAGGTTGACTATTTAATTCACACGAGTTATAGACGTCCACTAGACATAGGTCTTTTCATGGGATCTCCACTCCACAAGATACTGTGTCAAATCCAGCGGCTTCATACGACCCTTTTGAAGTGGTCAGTTCACCTCATAGAGGGTCTACTGACGCTGCGTTTTCGGTTGGGTCAACACTCCAACACCTTAAAACCCTAACGCCCATCAGTTCTCACATCATACCAGATAGTAAACAAAGATACAGTCTAAAATGGAAGGCCAGAAACATGGTCAGGAAAGACCCCTATCAATTTCTACTTATCATCTTCGGATTATTTTGACACTGGATCGTCACGCAGCGTTACACAGGATGAGCTTAATAATTGTACCTGCAACAACTTGACGTGATAATTCCTAATGGCCAAGTGATAACGGGCGGTAAAAAGGACTTAAGAGTAAAACTTCGTTTGAAGTAACGAAAATATATTACTTCTTCAACCCTTTAAAAGGAATGAATCTCATAAAAGTCGACGGTCTTACTAGATTGAAAGCATTTATGATGTATTACGAAAAAGGTTGCGTGTGAAAATTTAGTTGAATAATGAATATTATTTAATTGGCTTAGTAGAAACACCGTTAACAAACCTATGACCAAAAAAGAACAGCCGTGAGTCTAGCCATAATATTACCTAGTAATCTGGAATATTCCTTGTTGTATTATAGCGTCTAATTCCATTTCCATTTCTCGTACGAGCTTAACATCCGGGAACATGTCTGGAAACCTATAGCTGTAAACGAGTTATCACTTTAAATATCCTGAAAATCCATAAAAGGTTAGGTTCAAGGCTACCCTTGATCGAAATGCATTACTACGTCGAAGTAAAACTTTGTACCACGAAGCAAAGACGGAAGCGAATTGCATAATAATGTTTAAAAGCAAAATGTATGTTAAATATTAAAGTAAAATATCTTAAAAGAAATAATCTAATAATTGTTTAGGTAAACTACGGGAAATAGTTTCTCAGTTATCGAAATTAAATATTATTGCATCGGACGAATGATGAAGAATATTGTTGAATGAATAATGAAGAATATTGTGAATATAAAATTATGATATTCCTATAATTTTTTTGGAATCTAAAGTCACTTTGGATGAAAGGGATAACAATTTCGTATTTCATTGTTTTATGACGAACGTCTCTGTACGTGATCGATTTTGCTCAAAATTTACTGAACGGATTTTTGTACGGTTTTTACTAAGAGATTTGCATATTTCAATTGAAGATTGCAATTTTTCCAGATTGTTTAAGATAATAGTAAATTACATTTGTTTTCCCAAGCGGTCGGGATTAACGCGGGAAGAAACTCTGTGACACACTAATTTCCACGCGGGCAAGCCGAAAGCACAGCTTGTTTAGAATAAAACTTACCTAAGCCACAAATACAACTCCAGGACGTCGAAAACTGCCTCCAAATGTATGAGATCCATTATAGTTTTAGGTGGTGGTAGGGGCCAATCTACCACATTACGCATCCAGTTGCGCGTTATAGGCTCATTTCTACTGTACTGACGGACCATCTAGAGTACGGTACGGAAGATTTAAATAAACATCATAAAAATCAGCATTGACACAAAATGAAGTGTATTATACAGTTTATAGAATTAGGAGTTACTTTGCGGAGATCCATAATACAAAAGTAATATTTATTTATTTATTTATTTAGCGTGTAGAGCATGTAGAGTGGACATTCCGTTTTCATACCCGATACATGTAAGATTCCTAAAAACACAAAGCACTCGCAAAGCGATTGCAATTTTGTCGTGGAATCTATCTCCTGATGATACTTCGGTTGCGGGGCGAAACGATTGTTGACTTTGTGATAGTGAACGTGTGTAGTGCTCCTGTATTGTGGTGGCGGTTGTGGAGATATGAAAACGGATTGTCCACTATACATTTAGCATTATATATATTTACTATTTTACTTCATCGCGGATCATAGCAAAGTAATTTTATTATTACTTTTGCAAATGAGACTTATCCTGTCTCTCTTTTTCATGTGTGATTAGACAAGGATCAAAAATATTTTCCCTTTCATTATTTTTTGTGACACTCTCACGCTAATATAAGAACTCCGTTTTTAATTTTCAACTTCATAACCAATATTTATAGATTAGCAAAAACAAAAACTTCAAAAAAAGTTTTTCTTAACAATATAATTATTTGGTGGCTATTACTTTTAAGCCTTACAACTAACATTACAAATACAAAATACAAAAATATTTATTTCTTTCAAAATTCATTACAAGAAATAAAGATTGAGACCTTCTAGTAAGTATTAGAAATACTTGCGTGGGAAGGTCTCGCAAAAATTACAAAAGTTAAAAGAAAAAAAGTGTAATTTTAAAATAATTGTAATGATTTCAAATAGAACCCGTTTAACAACATAATAGCGTGTTTTAAATGTGCACAAAAATTTTTAGGTATGTATGATAGACAAAATTTTTAGCAGCAGTACTTTTGGTTAAATCGCATTATTTTAGAATCACTAATTCTAATTGAAGTAAACTAGATATTTCTAAGCAATGTAATAGCTTACCTTAAGAAAGGTAGCGCATACGAAGGGCAACTTATTATTGATGGGCGCACAACAAAATACATATCTCGCTCGTAGTGGCAGGGGGACATGTTGGATCATTTCTGCTAGGAACTTAAAGCCTTCTGTGTTGCACATGAAATACAGTGAATCGTCTACTGTGCAAAGATGCACGAATATGTCCTGTAAATAAAATTTATTATTAAATAATATTGGATTCTCGGTTAACGCCGTGTCGTATCCGGCTGAATAGAATAGTACAACCCTCATTTCTTACTGAGGTGTCGTAAGAGGCGACTAAGGTAAGTCATACCGCTATGTGGTATTCGGCTGAGTATGAGGCGGCCGGTCGTAAAATACGTAGCCAAATCATGTGACGTGTATTGCCTGACTTCAACTTACCTTAGTCGTATTTTACCTCAGTAAGAAAGAGAGTGGTACTATTCTATTCAACTAGATACTACACGGTATAAATTTATCGCGGATTATAGAAAAATAATTTAAATATGACTTGTCATAGCCGCCTTGTGGTATCCGTCTGAGACCAACCTCATTTCTCACCGAGCTGTAGTAAAAGGCAACTAAGGTAAGTTAACCCACCGTGTGGTATCCGGTTTAGTAGAATAGACCACCCTCTTTCATGCCAGATTGTCGTAAAATACGACTAAGGTAAGTTGACCTCAGGTTGGCAGCCGGTCGTAAAAACGCAGCTAAATCATGCGACAGCATGTTTATAACGTCGTAAAACGCAGCTAAATCTAAATCAGGCGACAGCATGTTTACAACATGTTGTGCCGACCACACTTAGAGTGATTTAATGATGATGATGACTGTTGTCATAGATGGCATTAAAATAAAGATTACAATGTATCTAATTCGATTAAGATTAATTTTGAATTCGATCAGTTTAATATATCCTTTACATTTTAGTCACTCACCATTAAGCTACTGAGAGTCGCATGAGGTAGATGGTACGCGTATAATTCCATTTGTTCTGCAGTGGGATGCAACCCTGCTTGTGTTATCGGGTCCGGAGGCTGTGCCAACAGGGTCTTAAGAGTCGCAAGATCTTCTGGCTTATACGTAGTCACGTAACCAGTTTCCCAAGCGCTCCCGTATCTACCAGCTCGACCTAGTTGTATGTAATTATAGCTTGAAACTTGGTACCCGCGATTTCGTTAGCTAAGACTTACTTACTTAAAATACGCTTAATTATGACCTATATTTCTTCTTGTTTCCGAAAGGAAAACGGAATTTTTATCATATATGTTAGACCGGCATTTAAGTTCAAATTCAAATTATTCTTTATTCAAGTAAACTTGTAAACTGGTGCCTGAATTTTCAACTTTACTGACGGTTCGGAAAGATGTTCCTACTACTAGGACTTTTTTAATACTAATGTACAAAGTAAACCTTACACTGTCTTAAGCGCAACACGTCAGTAACACCAGAGCCGCGGGCGAGAGTGGACGTGTAATGACATACTATTTTTGCATGTTTGGAGATGTAAGACTCATACAATACAGAACGTGTAGTGACATAGTGCGTGTTTGAGGATTCAAAACTCATACAATACATGAAGATACCTAAATATATATAGACGTAAATTTTTAAATACCTGCTATTTGAAGCGCTTGAGATATACTAATGACATCCATTTCTTTGTCGCCGTCTTCGTTTACCACAGGTTTTATAAGCGAATAGAATATTATCCTTCTAATACTCCTACAAGAAAAATATGATAATCAGGAAAGTGCCTAAAAGTTGGAAGGAACACATATTTTCATCCTCTTATCACTCCCTGTCTCTTTCTCTTGTTCCCTCTCTCCCCGCCATATCCCATAATCTCTCTCTCCCTTTAGCTTTCTCATATGTTTATGAACGCGCCTGAACCGATAGGAAAAACCTCGCTCGTAAGAATACAAATCTCAACTTTATTTACACATCACTGCCCTATCTATGTCTGGGACAAAGAATCTCCTTAGCGCGATTTCATTTTAATACAACGCTGTGCAGTGTCATCTATGGTCGAGTACCTACTCAACCAGAGATAACTCAACCATAAATTTTAAATATTAATTAAAGATAGCTCACTAACCTTAGTGAGCTATCTTTAATTAATATTTAAATGAATTAATCTTACATGTATATATATAAATATATTTTCGGTATCTCGGAAACGGTCTCCAACGATTTTAGTGAAATTCAGCATGTAGGGGTTTTGGGGAGAAAAGTCGATCTAGCTAGGTTTTACTTAAAAAAAGTCGTTTTATCCCTGTTTTTGGGCACTAAAAAAAACTACTAAATTAGGAACAGAAAGCAATAGATGTTTGACAAAGCTGTGACTGCCCAATAGTAATGCGCGAACCAATACAACTGAATTTACTGGCCCGTTGGCTTAGTGGGTAGTGATCCTGCCAACAACTCCGCGGGTCGCGGGTTCGATTCTTGTTGAGGATCACAATTTTCTATAAATCAATTTGTTGGTCTTATGTCGTTTTATAGTAGGTTTATATTTGTATTTAAGTAAGTATTTAAGAATTATATAACTATATATTCACCAGTTGTCTGTCTACCATAACACAAGTATTAAGTTACTTACTTTGGGGACGGACGACCGTATAAGTGCCTCATATAAAAAAAAAAAAATTCAAAACCTGGGATCGATTCCCACATGCATTTTTTATATCCTTTTTTTAAATTACCGAGCAAGGCTCGATCACCCAGGTACTACTATATAAATATTATTTAGTGATTAACAGTTCACTTACAAATTAATTCCAAGTCCTATAGCGTCGGTTGCTACCATAACATTGCACGAACTCTCCGGGTCGTTGAACTTATTAGCTTGTGCCAATTTAGTGCCTGGCGGTAGGCTACCGTATATCACGGCCACCTCATGGCCCCTAAAACGAACTTAAAGTTATTGAAACTAGTTTTATCTGATTAATATTACGTAAATGTAGGCGTCAAAGAGCGCCCAAAGAGAAGAGTAAGAGTGTCCTCTATGACGGTAAAATAAAGATCGCAAAATACTCACACATCGACGGTCCCTACGTACATACGGACATGTCAAAAATCAAGATTTTTTCTCTTATACGATTTAAATAGATTATAAGATTTAAGTAAATCGTGTAAATTTGAAGAAACAAAACTTACATATGTAAAAGGACATGTACATATAAAAGGAGTGGCGCCAGAGTTCACGAATGATAGGACAGAATGGAAGAAAAAAAGATGTTGTGCCGACCTCAGTTAGAGTGGCATAAGGACATTAAATAATACTATAAAATTTATTATACGCCTCTGTCAATATTTTTAACAGCAATATAATATAATTATTTTATTCATAGCAAATAGTATATATTATTGGATACCTGCCTCAAGGGACTGACCTCTGTTCAATCGCTCGACTTACACTGTATATGTCGTTCTTATTGAAACAAACTATACAATCGCCATCTCGCACGTTGTCCAACGACCCTAGAGCTACGTCTTCCACTTTTAGTTCAGTCAATCTTTTGTAGGTACGTATCTAAAATGACAATATAATAGGTTAAAATTTGTGGTATGTATACAAATATATAAAGCGAAAGAGTTTGTTTGTTTGATTGTTTGAACGCGTTAATCTCAGGAACTACTGGACCGATTTGAAAAATTATTTCACTGTAAGATACTCCATTTATCGAGGAAGACTATAGGCTATATAACATCACGCTAAGATGAATAGGAGAGGAGCAGCAATAGAGTATATAACGAGAACGGCAAAATTTTAAGCTTTCCTTGCGTGCGCTAAGTAAACGGTGAAAGTTATTAAAAAATCATGTACTACAAAATTGTTCCACTCTAAAAGTTCTAAATAAAAGTTCGCGACAGCATATGTCTAGCTTTTAGGGTTAACCCAATTTAACCACTTTTGTGGTTATCCAAATTCTATATTACGGCTTTAAAAACTTTTAAAAATCTTTAAATTATAAATACATAAGTGTAACAAACATACATCCATACTCACAAACTTTCGCATTTATGATATAAGTAGGATAAACAATTATTTTTTTCAACTAAAGATGCAACTAGCTTGAACTTAGACGAAAGCTGCTTTCAAAGACGTTCAAACGTTTCTGACTTTCGCCTCCATGTGTGAACTAGGAAACCATTTTGAGTAGCTTCCTATATCGTAAGAAATATTAGTAAATTATATTGATTATTAAATGATACCAACCTCCATTTCTTCCCCAGTAGTATTACAGATTTCTTCTATTAAATTTATAGCTCCGGCTTCACCACACAAATGTATTTCCTCAGCTTGTAAACCTTTAATAAAATCATCGCCAATTTGTCATCGCCCGCTAAAAGTCCATCCCTTAATAGACATCACGCCATTTTGTTATTACTCACAACTCAGAAAACTCTTTGATAATAATCAGAAAACTCTTCAATAATCTTTAAAATAATATCTAGTTATAAAGGCACTTAGGTTATGCCTTTAGTGAGTAATACTATGGCAAGCATGATTTGCATTTCTTTGTAAGCACAATTTATTATAAATAATTTGGGAATTATATTTATTTAATGTTAAAAGGTGAACACATAACAAAGTGTATCAGAAGCATCTTTTAAATACTTATACAGTCACATTTAATATTTCATCATCATCATCATAGCAGCCTGTTACTCTCCCACTGCTGGGAATAGGCCTCTTCTCTCCGTTTTTGGAGGGAAGGTTTGGAGCTAAGACCTACCAAGCTGCTCCAATGCGGTTTGGTAGGTTACACATATCTCCAGAATTCTCTAGAGATATGCAGGTTTCCTCACGATGTTTTCCTACACCGAAAAGCGTGTGATAAATTGCAATTATCAATTAGACACATAAGTTTTAACAGAAAAACTCATTGGTGTCTGCCCGGGTTTGAACCCGTGTGACCTCCTCGAAAGAGTCGCACGGTGTTACCGCTGGGCTACCACAGCTTTAATATTTATAATCATAATTATCATTAATTAGTTACTAAGAAATGTAATTCTATATAAAAATCGAATAAAGAAACTTCTACTTTGTAGAATTTCAATGTACAGAAACCAGCTATACTCAGTCTTATAACTTACCTAAAACTGCTCTTGTCCAAGCCCAACCTCTTCCTTTGTCACCAATCATTTGTATTTCATCTATTATTGCCACTTCATCTGAAATTTTTACAGAAAAATCTGTAAATTTTTATAGTTCTATTCTATACTTATTATTATTCAGTTTGTATTAGCAGATCTTAAAATCAAGAGCAATATTATATGCAAAGAAAAGTATTTACATACAATCAGTATTGTTTGTTGGAACATATTATCATCACGTTATGTGGTATCCGGCTGAACAGAATAGTGCCACCCTCATTTCTTACCGAGGTGTCGTAAAAGGCGACTAAGATAAGTTGACTCACCGTGTGGTATCCGGCTGAATAGAATAGTACCACCCTCATTTTACTGAGGTGTCGTAAAAGGCGACTAAGGTAAGTCGACCCGCCGTGTGGTATCCGGCTGAGTAGAATAGTACCACCCTCATTTCTTATCGAGGTGTCGTAAAAGGCAACTAAGATAAGTTGACTCACCGAGTGGTAACGGTTAAGTAGAATAGACCACCCTCTTTTTGCTGAGGTCGTAAAATACGACTAAGTTAAGTAGATGTCAGGCAGGCGGCCGGTCGTAAAATACATGTGACATGTTTATAACATGTGCCGACCCCACTTAGACTGGGTTAAGGGCAGGAGGATTATGATGATATACATTATAAGATTTATAGCATTATAAGCTTGACTTGGATTTATCATGTTGTAGTACTCAGTGTTGCATATACAATGATTTATTAATATAATCAATAACACAAGTAGGTATAGTATATTTGAGAATGTTTTAATTCTTACTATTTATTGATATTGTAGCTAAATATTGCTCTCAAAGAAAGAAAAAAAAATTAACTTAGAGTGGGATAAGGGCAGGACGATGAGATGATGGAACAAATTATCATCCAATGTATTTCAATATATTGGCTTACAAGATTCATTTAACGATGTCATTTCAACTGTACATGCTACATGCTGCGACGGTGTTAATTCAGGTTCATCAAGTAGAAATGGCTCCGTTTCCAGTGCAGTTTCAGTCTCTTCTAATGTACTATATTGAGTCGCATGACGTCTTTCTTCACCTGTGATTAAGTCACATGGTGTGCCCTAGAAATAGTCTATTACCATAAATTTGTTATTTAAAATTATGAAAAAAATTAAAATTAAAAAAAATTAAAAAGAAAAATGAAAAAATTATAGGGCAGGTGGGGCTCGATCCTAGATATTTTCACCTCTCTAGACCGCTCGTTCCCCAAATGAACTACCGTGACTTTACATTAGACAGAAAAATTGTGATTGTATTCAATGTAAATTTTAAAAAAATTTTAGAGTCTAAAAACAGGGACAAAACGACTTTTTTTTAAATAAACTTATGTAGACCGATTTTTCTCCTCTAAAACCCCCTTGTATGCTGAATTTTAGGAAAATCGTTGGAGTTGTTTCCGAGATTCCGAAAAAATATATACATATATACATACAATATTGCAACACATACCCACTAGTAAATAAGTTATATTGTTAAATAAATGGTATATATACAATATGATGGAAGAGCGGAGTCTTCTGGCACAAGCACACTCATGCTTAAACTCTCCAACCTTACTTCAACAAATGTAACGATGTTAATGAAAATAAAAGATTTTTTTTTTTTTATACAAGAATAACTCATTTAAATATTAAAGATTATCAATAACACAAGTATAGTAAATTTGAGAATGTTTTAATTCTTAATATTTATTGACATTGTAGCTTAATATTGCTCTTAACAAAAGTAAAAAAAAAATTACACACCTTAGAGTTAGATTTGTGATATATTTCTGTAGCTAATAATTTTAAAGGCCCACAGTAAACACCAGATTTTGATGTCAGATATCTTTCCATTGCATGGTAAGTCTTTCCTGAATTTGTGGGTCCAGCGTGAAATATTATCTTCCTATTTATATTACGAGCTTGAGGATACCTGTGCAAATATTTGTTTATTATTGTTAACTGTATCTGTAACTAATTGAATATTGCAACACATGAAAATTATGTGACAAAAAGTGCTTTTTTCAGTTTTAAACATAAAAACAATAACTACTCTTATGTATTTTAAATATCAAAGCTTCCTACAGATCTCCTGAATAGTGGCAAGGGATCTCCTAACTACAAGGTACATCTGTTTATCTTCATATTTTATGTCTTTATCATAATTGTTGTAATTGATATGTTCATCTCTTGACTTTAAATGAAATACTGAGCAAGATAGAGATCAGATAACTTCTCTGTATCAAAACTGTATTACATTATAGTTTAGCTTAAGTCCATTATGCTTCCATAATTATTACACAATAGAGGATAATGAAAACCGAAGTAATTTATAGAATTAGACGTTACTTTGCGGAGATCCATAATACATAAGTAATAATAAAATTATTTTGCTATAATGCGAATATATATGCGAAGAAGTCTTCGCGGATTATAGCAAAATAATTTTATTATTACTTTTGAAAACTGAGGTATCGTAAAAGGCGACTAAGGTAAGTTGACCCACTGTGTGGTATCCGGTTGAGTAAAATAGACCATCCTCTTTCTTACAAAGGTGTAGTAAAATACGACTTAATTAAGTTGATGTCATGCAGACGGCCGGTCGTAAAATACATAGCCAAATCATGTGACAACATGTTTGTAACACATTGTAACATGTTTGTAACACGTTGTCCCCACTTAGAGTGGGATAAGGGCAGGCAGATGATGGGAGGATAATGAAAATTTCTTCACTTAGAAGCAAGATGTAAAACTCACCAACTAGCAGGAGTTCTTAAATCTGATATTTTCTTGAGGTCATCTAAGCAGTCAAGATGGGGGAATGCAAGTCTGGCATGTCTAAGAAAGTATGGAAACAGGTCATCAACATGTCCAGCACCTAAACATGTATCGTAAATTTTAATACAATGAATTTATCAAACACAATATTTTTTAGTATTCTTTGATCAAAATTTTAAATATCAGAAAGCAAAATGAGACATGTTATGTTTATCCAAATAACTAATTAGGAAACATTGGTATTGTCATTTGTGATAAAATATAAATTAAAGAAGCATTTATTAGGCGGTGGTAGTGGTATTAGAATGTTTGCAGCCTGAATATCATACCTATGTACTATAAAGCATAAACGCCATGTGGTATCTGGCTGAATAGAATAGTACCACACTCATTTTTTACTGAGGTGCCATAAAAGGCGACTAAGATAAGTCGACCCACCGCATTAAATACCTAATTGACTGGCTCGTTGGTGCAGTGGGTAGTAATCCTGCCTTCAGCTCCGCGAGTCGCGGGTTCGATTCCCGCCGAGGGCCAACATTTTCTATAAATGAATTTATTGGCCTTCTGAGCCTGTGTGTATATTTGTATTTAAGTATGTATTTAAAAATATATAAGTATTTTCACCATATATTCACCAGTTTTCTGTCTACACAAGTATCAAGTTACTTACCGTGGGGATGGACGACCGTGTGTGTAAGTGTCTCATATCTTTATTATTATTTATTAATTTATCTTGCACAAAACTTACCTACTAATATATCACTTATAGTAATATGTAAATCCGGAGGTAAATCGTGTTCTAAGCAGTGCCTTCTAAAGGATAAAAAAGACTGATGTAGTAACTGATCGTCTAAACCGTTTTCTGAAGCTAAAACTCTGACTTCTGGCTTTTGATAAAATTTGTTCAATATTTTTAACAAATCTTGCTTTTTGAGACGTCCTGTGAACTCTTCACCTACATTTATATCATCAGGATTGGGTTTCACCGGTACGGGAACGAAAAGAGCAGATGGATTGCCTCTATCATGTTTTTTGGTCCTCTTGAAAACATAACCTATATATCCTAATTTGCCTTTTTGAGAATTTAAAACACTAGACACAAGTGGTGTTGCACAGGGTTGTAGCCTATCCATACAATAAACCATCCAAATTCGTGAAAATCCTTTATACATTTTATTATTATATATATGTAACAAAAATATAAACCATATAAACTAAAATTTAAAACTACGTCCTGTCACATTTGTTATTTTTGCTGTGCCATAAAATTCATTATGTTTAATCTATGATGTTATCAGTTGTGCACTTGCTCTAGATTCTAAATTTCTAAACTAATACCATAGACTATTTAATACTATTACATATAGAAATTCCTTGGATAAAGAATACACTGGATGCCGCCTTAGCTATATTTGTGTGTCCGTTTTATGCTTGTGTGAACTTTTAGAACTGCATTAGTGTGCGTGATTAGGGAAGTACTTAGCTTATCGATAAGCTAAACTAGGCGTCGATAATTATCGAAGCCTAGCTCAGGTACTGTAAAGTTAATATACAGATGTAACCAACCTAGTTGGTTTACTGTTTAGAATAGATGTAAACATTTGAATAGATTGACATAATTTCCTAAGTGTACAGTCTGCAGTATAATGTCATGAATTATCCGATGCACATCTTTACTGCATATCTTACTGTGATGGGTGGTTCTCAAAAATGGTATCAGTCAATTGACTGTGAGCCTAGATTTTCCAAAGAATCCTTTGAAGCGTTAAAAATAAAGTCGAAGGTGCAGCCCATACTCGGTGCTTTATGTATAGATGAAATGTTAACATAAATGTTAGTGCTTCAGTGGCCAATTGCACAATATCATGATCCACATTATTCCCAACATTTACATATCCGTGAGAGCGGTGACAGCTTTTATCAACTGCTCTCTTATATATGGGCATTTAGGAAACATAAGAAAATAATCTAAAATTAGAGAATTCACATTTACTTGGCTAGTAAATATAACTTTGACTGATATTTATCGATACATAATAATTCGTTAGTGTGTACATCACTACGTAGGTAACACAATTCAATCGAATATTTAATGATTAATTTCTATGTTTTATCAGTATCCCACACTCGTGCCGGCTAGAGAATATCAAACTGTACTGATACATTATAATCTGAAACGCTTTAACTGAATAAAACGCTTTAATTTAGCACGCAAATGAGAGTCAAAGATTTACTTATGAAATGGTAATTCCGTGTTTTTAACTCCTCCTTTCGTTGTTCTTGATGGTCACGTTAAGGCAGCACACGACATGTTCCACCTTTTTTGAAAAAATATATCAGTAACACTCGTATTTGCTTTAGATTTCAAGAAATAATCTTCAACAAACTCAATGTTATGGCCTCATTTGGTGTCACCAACTGGACACATTTTTAGCGACGTTGCCAAACTTCATCACAATCTCTTTCACTCTTATGTATAGTCCGCGATAAGAACAGAGACAAACGATAAATCGCCTACACACAGACGCAAGATCGGCAACGTCTTTTGGCGCCGTCCAGTATATACTACGTCCATGAGAAATTCCTATAATTATTTTTGTAATTTAGGTATCAGGTGTCATTTTATAAAACGGTCAAAACATAAATAAGGATAATTGCATGTAATACAATATTGGTAATCTGTAATTATTATCAATATAGTCCTTTTTAACACTTTTATTACAATGATAGTAGCATATTTTAACTGCAGTCAGCTACGCAACAAGCTGCAACGATTAACTTGTAACCATCAATCAAATTGTACCTAATGATTTTTTGTTGAAAAGATTATCTGCCGAGGTTCTTGCTGGTTTTCTCAGTACGAGCTTTCATTATGTACGCTGTAATCTTTGGTACGAGCAAACCTCCAAATCAGTGATAGCTTCTCAATTAAAAACATTTGACGATTCAAATGTACTGAAAATACTCTATTTGAATAAAAAATATTTTAAATTTGAATGAAAGTAAGTATAGTTTTATTTACTCTCTATCTGTAAATAATTTATAGAAGTAGAGATTACCTTGCGGAATACCATAATACAAAAGTTATGATAGAATTATCTTACTGTTATCTACGTTTGTTAGGGTTATATGTTACAAATGCGGATTATAGCAAAATTATTCTGTCATTAGTTTTGTCTATATCTGTAATTAATTGATTTTATTGATATATGTAACTCATTTCTAGTTTTTTGTCTGTAATCGACTTACCTGACGTGAGTGGTGTACGGACACGACGACTTGAATTTTATTTCGGCTTAGATTAATTATTGCATCCAATACGTTTCACATGATAGAATTTATAAAATTTTCTGATAAAAAGCACATTATCATAGGCATTGTGACTTAATAGAGTATTATTAATACATCATGGGAAAAGCCAAAAAGGGGAAGAAGAATCAGTCTGTGGAAGACGGGTAATTTGGACTAAACATATGTTCATGTTGTCTAAAAACGCACGTATAATATGTTCTTAAATTTCTTATATATTTTCAGTGAAAGTGATGTTGAAACTACGGCCATTGAAAATTCAAAACCTGCTCAAAATAAAGGAAAAAAGTGAGTACCTACCTAGAGGTTATCAATAAAATTTTACTGGAACTAAAATATTTTACAAATTGTAACTAACGATGCCCATAAAAGATGGTGAAATCCAGTATTGGACCCTTTTTTACTGCTAATATTCACAGCATATTATCTATAAAATATTATATGCTCATAAAATTTCATAGAAATTGTGTAGAAATAGAAATAGAAATTGTATTAACAATGAAGGATGTGACATATTAATAACACTTTGTGTTTTCTAGAAAAATTATTGAATCTGAGGAAAGTGAGGAGGAAAAACCTAAATCAAAACCTAAGCAAAAGAAAGTTATTGAGTCAGATTTGAAAGAAGTCACAAAGAATATAAAGAATGTTAAGTCACAAAAGAAGAAAGCGGATGTTAGCAGTGATGGTAACACAAATTCAAACTATAATATCTATAAACTTATATAATAATAATAAGGCTTTATTCAGTCCATACATATATACAAAAAATATCAATGAAGTAACATTAAAAAACCAATATTTTTGTAAAAAATTACATTATATCTAATTTAATGTTATAGCGATTCTACTATAAATTATATTTCAAAGTTCTAAGTAATAAGTATATGTCAAAATCTATATATAATTTAAAAGTCAATATTTCAAAAAGTCAAAATTAAAAAAGAAAAATATTATCAAAAAAAAATAGGAAATATTTAAAAGTATTTTCAGTCTTATGGGTCAGTTTTATGTATGGACCCCTTTTGGGTAAAAGCCTCTTCCAAAGAATTCCAATTATCTCTTACCTTTCGCTGTCTTGTGCCAATTTTGGGACTACGTTTGCGATAATTTCATCTTGCCATCTAGAGTATGGTCGTCCTCTGGCTCAAGACTTTTTGACAAGAGGCCTTTTGGACCTCTATATGTGGTCACTCTTGCTGTCCAGTTAAAGTTTTGTCATACTTTTTGTTAAAGTACAAGAAATTTTACATAGCATGTTGTTAATGATAATCTTTAATAGAAGAAAAGTGAAATAAGTATAGTTACAGATTTTATATATTGATTTAAAACAAGTCCTCATACACTCTCTTAATGCACATAGAATTAAAGGTATGTTTCATACCATATTGAAATAGATGGAATATAGACAAATTGTTAAATGTAACATTTTTATTAAAGCAATATGTAGACCTAGATAGACATAAGTGCAACTATACAAACTGTTAAATGAGTATGTCAAGTATTAAAAGTACTACTAAGTATTAAATTACTATTACTAATTATACTTAGTATTATAAGTATTACTAAGTATTAAAGATACCTAATTCAAAAATTTTCTATGTGACAAATTGCAATGAAGTGTAGTGCCTATAAAACTTGTGAGTATTAAATATACCCATAACTTGGAAGACCAAGAACTCACTAGGTTTTAATAGTTTGTTGTGGGATGTCATAGATAGCATTGAAATAAGTATTACAATGTATCTGACTCATAATCATCATCCTCATCATCCTCCTGCCTTATCCCACTCTAAGCAGGGTCGGCAAAACATGATACAAACATGTTGTCACATGATTTGGCTTCGTATTTTACGATCGCCCGCCTGCCTGACGTCAACTTACCTAGTCGTATTTTACGACACCTCGGTAAGAAAGAGGGTGGTCTATTTTACTCAAACGGATACCACACGTTGCGTCAACTTACCTTAGTCGCCTTTTACGACACCTCGATAAGAGATGAGGGTGGTCTATTCTACTCAGCCAGATACCACACGGCGGTATAGTGTATCTGATTCAATTAATTTTAAAATCGGTCACTTTAATACTAAGCATGTGATATGATAATTGACTTATCAAATTAAAAAGACAAATCAATTTTTTTAGTGCTCAATACAATATGTTTTATCAAAAGTTTTGGACATGAGTATCAACATAAGTTTCATATTCATTGACGCCTCCATTTTATGAGTGATAGTAAGAAACTGTAATGATTGAGATGTCAGTTTCTCTGCATTGTAACTATAACAACGAGCATTGTTGGATATTAATTAATCATTATTAACAGTATCAAAGTAAAATGATTGTTAGTATGATTAGAATTTGGAGCTGACCACCCGTCCTGCACCGACAGGCGTCCCCGCATTTAGATAGATAGATAGATGATTAGAATTTATCGTCTACATTATGAAAGAACATCATTCAAACTATAATTCAACCAAAAGTAATTTCTTTATTACTAGGGGTAGAGCTATGTATTAATTGTTTGTAATTTATGTAATTTTATGAATTATTACTGTAAATTATGGAATATAATTTAATGATTTATTATTGAAAATAAATGGTATTGCAATTGACATTAACTCTCAGAATAAACTCTCAAAAACAAGTCATTTTCTTCTTTCTACTCATCATTGATTAGAATCTGAAAGTCTGACTGTAATGGCCCATGAAAGAGATCACGCTTTGCATGTAACAAACCTAAGGACAATCAACAATTAACCCTAAGGAACAATGACAAATGTTTTAATAGATTAATATGTAATTAAAATATATTCTTAATTTAAGATGAGTCTGATGAAGAAGCAAAACCTAAGAAAAATAAAAAGAAAGAAGAGAATAGTGTATTTTCTCTGCTAGAGGTTGAGGATTCAGGTGGTTCTGCACCTGAGGCTCCTCCGTCTTCTGATGATGAACAGCCAGTACAAAAGCAACAGAAAAAAATCATGCAAGAGAAGAAAGAAACAAGTAGTACTAGTAAAAAAGGGAAAAAAGCAAAGAGAAAGAAAGATGATAGTGATGATGACATTGAAAAGGTTTTAGCTGAACTTGAAATGGAATATAGTGGTGTAAAAAAAGAAGTTATTCCACCACCTGAGATTGAAAATCCACCTGAAGTCATTGAAGAAAAACCTAAATCAAAAAAAAAAGGTAAGAAAGAAGAGCTTAAATCAGAGTTGAATGAAAATGAACTTGAAGAAAAAGGAAGTGATAATGAAAATGATATAACTATTAAAACTGCTGCCCAAAAAAAGAAAGAAAAAAAAGAGCGAGAGAAACAGAAAAAGCAGGAGGCAAAGAAAAAAGAACAAGAGGGTAAAAAAGAGTCGGCTGAGCCAAATAAGACACCAGCAAAACCAGTGGAAAAAAAGCCTGAAGTTAAAGCTATTGAAGAGGTAAAAGATGATTCTAAGGCTCCATCAGAAGAAAAAGAGAAAGATGGTGAAGGTGATACTCCCGCAACAGAAGGGAAAAAAAAGAAAAAAGGTGACAAAGGTGATAAAGATGACAAGGGTAAAAAAGGGCCTACGAAAAAAACACTTGCTGCTATGCAAGAGGCTTTAAAAAAAGTTAAAGAAGAAGAAGAACGTATGAAAAAAGAAGAAGAAGAAAAATTCCGGCAGGAGGAAGAGAGAGAACGTCAAAGACTGGAAGCAATTAGATTAGAAAAAGAACGTAAAGAACGAAAGAAACAAAAGGAAAAGGAGAGAAAAGAAAGACTTAAAGCTGAAGGTAAATTGTTAACTCCAAAACAAAGAGCAGAAAAGGCGAGAGCTCAAGCTATGCTTGAATCTTTAAAGGCGCAAGGTATCGAAATTGGATCTAATGAGAAAAAGCCGCCAAGACTGGGAACTAGAATTAAACCCACAAAATTAAAAACCCAGATGTCCCAAGAGTCTCCTATAACTCCAATTGAGGAAAAGAAGGTTGAATTTGAAATTACGGATAAGAAAGTAAGTATATTGTTTGCTTTACGTGTTACTATTCTATAGTAAGCAAAATTAGTTGTGGCTATTGTTTAAATATTATATTTAAATAATCTTCTGCTGCACTATGAACTATAGGAGGAGGAATCGCAAAAGGAAGATGAGAAAAAGGAATCAGATAATGAATCAGTTAAGGATGCCTGGGATGCTGAGTCTTCTGAAGAAGAGGAACCCGAGAAACCAGAATTGTCACCATCACCAAAACCGGAAATGGCAAAGAGTGAACAAGTAAATGACAAAAGTAACGAGGTAATAACAAAATTAGAAAAATATATTAATTTAATTTATTATTTGTAAACTATCGTAAATTTTTTTAAATATTTTTATCTCAGAAGGAAGAAGAGGATAGTTCTGATGAAGAAGAAGAAAGTTCAGAAGAAGAGTCCAGTTCTGAAGAAGACTCAGATGAGGAACAAATGACGGATGCGCAAAAGAAGAGAGAATTAGTACTTAAAAGATTAGAGGTTGTAGAATATATTTAAAATATGTTGTACATTAATTTTATGTAACTTAAATGATTAAATCTAATCCAGAAACGACGCGAAGATAATGAAAGGAATAAAGGCAACAATCCACTGCGTGCAGCGGTTGTATGTGTACTTGGACACGTTGATACCGGAAAAACAAAGATTTTGGACAAGTTGCGTAGAACTAATGTTCAGGATGGTGAAGCTGGTGGTATAACACAACAAATCGGGGCCACCAATGTTCCCATTGAAAATATAAAAGAGCAAACTAAACACGTTAAAGGGGTAAGTGGACTGTTAACTTTATTTTATTTTAGACTATCAAATCTGGCAACACTGTATAGGTCAGTGTCTTTTCTAATTACGTTCTCGTAATATATTGTGGATACTTGCACTCTTGTTAGTATTAATTTTATATATCCAATTTTATATATCTCATATTGGGGGACATATTTCAGACAAGGTTTATCTTGCAGGCGCAATACTAATAGATTTTGTATCTGCAAGGTGCGAAATGTATAAAGCCTGCCTCAATTGTAAATTCTTTATAACTGACGATGTTAAGGATTTTTTTTGCCATGTGGTATCCGATTGAGTAGAAAAGACCACCCTCATCTCTTACCGAGGTGTCGTAAAAGGCGACTAAGGTAAGTCGACCCACCGTGTGGTATCCGGTTTAGTAGAATAGACCATCCTCTTTCTTACCGAGGTTGCGTAAAATACAACTAAGGCATGTTGACGTCAGGCAGGCGACAGGTCGCAAAAACGCAGCACAATCATGTGACAGCATGTTTATAACATATTGTGCCGACCCCACTTAGAGTGGGATAAGGGCAGGAGGATGACGATGATGTTAAGGATTTTAAAATATATACACTAAGGAAATTATTGATATTAGTTGTATAGTTCAACCAAAACTTTCTGTTATTGAACAATATGAATTAAGGCGATCGTGGCATATCAAAGCACAAATTTTTTATACAATCTTAGCAGCCCAATAGTAAAAAGGGACAGTGAAATAGATTAATAATTCAATAAACAATGTCTTTGGTGTAAACTTTGCAGTCTAGTTTCTTGTGGCTTTAAAGTTGATAATTCTGTCATTATATAGTTTCTAAGATTCTTGTGGAATTGACTGTTTGTTTAACACAGTAGATTTTTTAAATATATCACTATACCTTAAAAGGGGAACAGCTATCCCTTATGGTTGTAATTTGTAGACATTACTCTTGCTTCAAGCACAATACAAAGTTTTCAATGCTTTCTAATAATTATAACATTTTTGTTTCTCTTTTTTTTTCAGGTAAATGAGATAACTTTCAAATTGCCAGGCTTACTCATCATAGATACACCTGGACACGAGTCATTTAGTAATTTGAGGAACAGGGGATCTTCATTATGTGATATAGCCATTCTTGTAAGTGATGTTTTATTATAAACAAATTTTTTTTTAAGTATAATGATGTTAAGATAACTTAAATGGAACAGGCTTTGCGATTTTGTCGTGGAGTCTATCTCCTGACGATGCTTCGGTTACGGGGCGAAATAATTGTTGAGATTGTGGTGGTGAGTGTGTGCAGTGCTTGTGTATTGTTGTGTTATCGGTGTCGGGTAGCGCATGAGTTCTTACAAAGTCTGCATGTATCAGGTATGAGAACGAATAGTACACTCTACATTTAGCATTACATATGTTTTCGTTTAACGCGGATTATGGCAAAAATAATATTCTCATTAGTTTTGTATTATGGACCTCCGCAAAGTAACGCCTAATTCTATGAATTAATGGAACATTTTTAAATGGAAGTTTGGTTTATTTACTAAACTTAATAATACAGTAAAGTTTAGTTACTAAATTGGATAAGAATTATTTTCTATGAATCCATTTCCAACTTTCTTTTACTAATTTTACCTTTTCCAAACGCATTATTTAAGTTATTTGATTTTAATAATGTTTCGGCTGCTGTGTATCAAGATCTGTAGTGATGTTACTTTCTTATTGTTTGTTGATTGATCATAAATATGTTTCTTAAGAATTTTTCATCAAAGTCTGTAACTGAACCTGGGTTAAGCATTTTAGATTAACACCTAAAACTAAATGTATGATAGCAATATTATGAGTTCAGTTAAGCTGAATTTAATATTTTCCTTACAGGTAGTTGATATTATGCATGGGCTGGAACCACAAACAATCGAGTCAATAAATCTATTGAAACAGAAGAAAACTCCTTTCATAGTGGCTCTAAACAAAATTGACCGTCTTTATGACTGGCAGAGCGCTCAACGGAAGGACGTGCGTGATATATTGAAGATGCAACAGGCTAATACTCAATTGGAGTTTGAGAAGAGGAGTAAAGACGTGATCATACAATTTGCAGAGCAGGTAAATGTTATTAAACAATCTACCTCAGATTCGGTTTACTCCTATTAAGAATTACTGCATAAATCTCGCATCATGTTTTCTCCATTTTACGCAGAATATCTCATTTTCTCAAAGCACAGATCGAGGCCATAAACACAAGAAGAAGAAAAGTACTAGCAAGAAACTCGGCTGATACTGAAAAGACAATGATGCTATTTGATATATTTAAATGATAATCATTATTGATTAACAATGATTAACATTGCAGTTTGTATGCAATGGAACGAAGTATTCAGTTTAAGCTCAATGCAATAGCACGAAATCTCGTCACGTCGGCTATAACATCCTTTACAATACTGAAGACAAGAATTAGGGTAACATGTAACAAGCATATAAAATCCAAACAATCATTTACAGGGCCTTAATGCAGCTTTATTCTATTCAAACCCGGATCCACGTACTTATGTGTCTCTGGTGCCAACGTCAGCTGTAACTGGAGAGGGCATGGGTAACTTGCTGGCTATGATAGTGCAAGCCTGTGAAGGACCACTGCATAAGCGACTTGTGTTCTCGCACCAGCTGCAAGCTACTGTCTTGGAGGTATGATTCATTTTACTGAAACCTGATCTTTGGTATTTGTTAAATGATTGGAATAATTCAAATAATTCCTGGTAATATATGTTGGAAATGGAAAACTTAGAAATTATCTAAAGTATTAGTAAGTTAAGTTGTTTAGTAGCGGATGTGGGGTGCACGTTGTTTAAAATAATTACTTCAAATAGTGAAACTATCTACGAAATGCTGTTTTAATTGTGGATACGATATGCCTATTACATCGTTTAGGTCGTAAAATTTAGAACGATGTTTTCTTAGGAATTAGAGAATTCTAAGAGTAATGCTCTTTTTAGAGAATTATTAGATAATTATCTTCTTAGAGAAATACGTGTAGAAATAGGTTTCGCAGGTCGTTAGTGACTGACCAGATCTGATCTTAATTGGCTTAATTGGCCGATGAACGTGATTAAAATAAGTGTCAAAATCTTTCAAAAGTAATAATAAAATTATTTTGCTATAATCCGCGAAGAAGTAAAATAGAAAATATATATAATGCTAAATGTAAGTGGACTGACTGGAGCTGACTGGAGCTGACAGCCAGACTGGAGCTGGTTTGACCTATTTTGGAGCATTGTCAGAACGAATTTCAGCTATATTTAAGTCCAAATCAAATATAAAATTAGGTTTTAAAAGTAATAACTCTTTAAAAAAGATTCTGTGCAATAATAAAGATAAATTACCGAGCGCGAAAAAGTGTGGTGTTTATAAAATAAAATGTCCTGAATGCAATGATACATATGTGGGTCAGACTGGTCGTAATTTTGAAACCCGTTTTAAAGAACATATGGCTGCTTTCAGGAATAATAAACCACAAAATTCACATTTCGCCAAACATCTGATAGAAAGCGGTCATAAAGTTCCTAATGACCATAGTTTCGAAGTATTGCACACGTGTTCAAATAAAGGACTTAAGCTGAGCCTATTGGAAAACCTTGAGATTATTAAACATAACAATGGCACCCTCATTAACGAGCAAATAAATGTTTCTAGTTCAAGCTTGTTACACTTGTTCGCAGGCAAAATAAAATAAAGGGTGGGGTTGAACCGATTAGTATATAACTAAACTTATTTGGGTATTGCTTCGCTTTGCGATTTTGGTCGTGGAGTCTATCTCCTGACGATGCTTCGGTTGCGGGGCGAAACGATTGTTGAGTTTGTGATAGTGAACGTATATAGTGCTTGTGTATTGTGGTGGCGGTGGTGGAGGTTTGTGCATGTGTTTTTACGAATCCTGCATGTATCAGGTATGATAACCGATTGCCCACTTACATTTAGCATTATATATATTTTCTATTTTACTTCTTCGCGGATTATAGCAAAATAATTTTATTATTACTTTTGTATTATGGATCTCCGCAAAGTAACGCCTAATTCTATAAATTATGTCAAAATCTTTGTTCAACATGGAATTTCGTTTATTCCATTATTAATAATTATAGGTTAAAGCAATCCCGGGTCTGGGTACCACAATTGACACAATACTTATCAATGGCACATTGCGAGAGGGCGACACTATCGTGCTGGCGGGAACCGATGGTCCCATTGTTACGCAAATAAGGTCCTTGCTTATGCCTCAGCCGATGAAGGAATTGAGAGTTAAGGTGAGTTCTTACATATTTCAGTTAATAAAGGTCCTTTAATCTAACATATATGATACAGTAGAAGCTCTTTATTCGTGGGATATACGTTCCGTAAAAATGCCGCGAATACAGAAACCGTGAATATGGAATAGTAATTTATATAGGGTTATAGGGGATAGGTTCCTAAGCGACGAAATAAAAAAAAAGCAAAAACATAAAAATCAGTTTAAAACAAAATAAGTTTTTGACTTTATATTTTGATAAGTTACTTATCATCTTCAGATTTAGGCAACGGTTTAAAAAATTTAGTTATTAAGTAGTTTTGAGTAATAAGTATATTTTATCTATTTGTTTACAACACCCACTATGGCGGAGGCGGCTCACTTCATAAGAACCGCCAAACGAAACAAACAACGTCGATAGCTTTTGAAAACGCAATCTAGACGTAGACGTAATAAGATCTATTTTATTTATCTAAATAATCTTAGACCACGAATATAAGACCTGAGTCGCAATTTTTCTGTCCGCGAATGAAGGAAGCGCGAATAAAGAGCTTCTACTGTATTTTGTCTCTAACATATAATCTTTACACCCACAGCCTAATGGCATAGGCTTCCGCTCTTCTTTTCTTTTGGATCCCTTTCTAAGTGGTAACGGCAAAACATGTTTTTCTCTTTCATTCTCATATCATTTATAAACTTTGCCGCTACTCTTATTGTTCAAACAATCCTTACATCTTTCTTTTGGTCACAAAAGTTTCATCCCTTCAAATGTATTCGTTCATACTATTTTAGTCTTGCTTTTCGTCTCGTCAATAAAGGTCTCAACTTTCTAAGTTAGCCTGATCGGTTAGAAATTTGAGGTCTCCCAAAATTGAAATGGAGGTTAAAGTTTTGAAATCGATAAATTTACATATTTTTTATACTTTTTCCAAAAGAAATTCTAAGTTATTAATAACTGTTTTAATTCCATAAGAACGCGTATATAGAGCACAAAGAAGTTGTTGCCGCACAAGGTGTGAAAATTGCTGGGAAGGAGTTAGAGAAAGCCATTGCTGGACTCAATTTACTTGTGGCTCAGAAACCTGATGAAGTCGATGTATTAAAGTAAGTAATCCATAATCTTCCTTACAATATTTTCCTAGACCGGAAAGCTCATGATAAATTGCAAACATCAATAAAAATATATAAAGCTGAAGAGTTTGTTTGTTTGATTGTTTGGACGCGCTAATCTCGGGACTGATTTGAAAAATTCTTTGAGTGTAAGATAGTCTTCGTATTTATCGAGATACTATAGGCTTTATAACATCACGCTAACATGAATAGGAGAGGAGCAGCAATAAAAAAATATTACGAAAACGGCATAATTTAAAGCCTTCCTTGCGTGCGCTAAGTAAACGGTGAAAGTTATTCAAAAACTTATTAACATTTATTACAAAATTGGTTCCCTCTAAAAGTTCTAAATAAAAATCTGCGACAGCATATGTCTAGCTTTCAAGGTTAACCCACTTTAATCATTTTTATGGTTATCAAAATACTATATTACAGTTTTAATATTTTCACGCGCGCGGAGTAGCTGGCTTGCTTTATTTACTGTTCAGTACAAAATATAGATGCCCAGAATTTCATATCCCGTAACGGTTCCCCTTATCCGAATTTCCCAATAAAATCCAACGATTTCCCAATATCCTTAAAATAGTTCCAAGTGTAGTAAAATCTAATGTTTAATTTCTCAGGGAGGAAGTTGCGCGTGAATTCAAATCTGCTCTCTCATCTATCAAGTTGTCAGAACGCGGTGTCTACGTACAAGCATCAACTCTGGGTTCACTCGAAGCCTTACTAGAGTTCCTTAGGACTAGTAAAATTCCGGTAAGTTTTGTATAGGATATTTTTAGATACAATATCGCCGTTTGGTATCCGGCTGAATAGAATATACCACCCTCATTTCTTACCGAGATGTATTAAAACGCGTCTTGGGAAAGTTGACCCGCTCTTTGTTATACGACTGTGTAGATTAGATTTTTCTCATTTCTTACCGAAGTATCGTAAAAGGCGACCGAGGTAAATTGACCCGCCTTGTGGTATACGACTGTGTAGAATAGTTCTTATTCATTTCTTACTAAAGTGTCGTAAAAGGCAACTAGGTTGAGTTAACGTCAGGCAGGCGACCGCTCGTAAAATACCTAGCCAAATCAAGTTACAACATTTTTTTAACATGCGTACCCCACGGGTGGGATAAGAGCAGGAGAATAATGTTGATGATTTTTAGATACAATAAATTTATTGATAGATTATACAAAATACGTCTACAATTTCTTTCCACGAAGATTTGAAATATAATAATAATAAATAGTATTTGCCTTATGTTGTAGTATTGTAATGAATCTTTAGTACTCATTATTAGAACGTGATAGAGAAAAAAGGACTGTCCTAAATCAAAATAATTTTGAATTTAGGACAAAAGTAAGGTTGAAAATTTGGACAAAAGGTGGTAGGTTCTGAGATATGTGAGAGCAGCGTTATGGGGTCCAAGGTTTTTATCCCATTATCTTGATTGAAATATTGAGGGTTTTTGAAACGGCATTGTTACTAATCAAAAAATTATAATTTTTTAAAAATATGTAAGACAGGGAATGTTTATAGAATATATAAATACGATATTAAAGTCGTTAACGGAGTATTGTTTGTTATGCAGTACTCGGCTATCAGAATAGGGCCGGTTGTGAAGCGTGATGTCATGAAGGCGTCCGCCATGTTGGAACACGACTCTCAGTACGCCACCATTTTGGCTTTCGATGTTAAGGTGAGTTATATTCCATGGATTAATTATATTGTATTTGTACCACATTTTAGATATTATTATAGATTTTCTTTGAGTTTTCTCCCCCAAAATCCCTACTTCCTGAATTTCAGGAAAGCCGTTTCCGAGATTCCGAAATAAAAAAAGATATACACATATACTAATAATGTCTTTCGGTCACTTGATGGCGAGTCGGCCGTATTCCAACCTTCGGCACCTTAGCGGCAACCCTCACCAAGTGACGTCACATGTAGACTTCGGGAAGCCGAAGGAAAACCAGATTTTTATTTCTATATTTGAGCCTGCTAACTTTTTTAGCTAGCTGTGATAGCCCAGCGACGAGACCGTGAAATTCTTGCGACTCGAAACCCTGGGCATTCACTAAGGAGTTTTTCAGTTAAAACTTATGGGTCTTATTGATAATTGCTACATATCACACACTTTACGGTGAAGGAAAACATAGTGAGGAAACCTGCATATCTCTAGAAAATTCTGGGGATATGTGTAACTTACCAATCCACAATGGAACAGCGTGGTAGGTCTTAGCTCCATTACGTCTTTCCAAAAACGATGAGAGGAAGCCTATGCCCAGCATTGATATAGTAACCTTACTCATTTTTATAATTTGGCAAAGTAACGCCTTCCTCTATAAATCTATTCGTACAGATTGAACGTGATGCCCAAGAGATGGCTGACAATTTGGGTGTGAAAATCTTCGCGGCGGACATCATATACCACCTGTTCGACAAATTCACCGCGTATCGCGAGGAACTGAAGCAAAAGAAACGCGAGGAGTTCAAGCATATTGCCGTATTTCCTTGCAAGTTAAAGGTAAGTTTCAATATCCTATTTCTTATGTATATTAATATTATAAAGAGGATTTTTTTTTACGTATGTTTGTAATGTTTTCACACAAAAACTACTTGACTGATTCCAAAAATTCTTTCACCATTGGAAAGCTGCATCTTTACCGAGCAACATAGGCTATATTACATTTTCAAGAAATAGGGATTCGTAATAAAAATGTAATAAGGTGTAAAAAATTAGTCATAAAAATCAGCCATCGCATGCGCGGAAACTTTTATATATTGATAGTATATTTATATATTGATGATATATTTAACAAAATAAATCTATAATCCGACTTAGTAGATTTTCCACTGCCATGAGATTGGTATGTACGCGGGTGAAACCGCGGGATATTACTAATATTATAAATACGAATGTTTGTGAGTATGGATGTATGCTTGATTCTCTTTTACTGTGAATCCGCTGAGCCAATATCGATGACATTTAGCCCAATTATTTTTTATACACCGGAATAAAATATAGGCTATAGAAATCCTGTTAATTCTACAGGAATAGGATGACACTAAAAAGCGCCATCTATTATCGACCTATTACTTGACAACATTCCACGCAAACCGTCCAGTCGTCGCTGTTGTCTTAGCTGATTTCATATAAGCCTTTAAAAGGGAAAAATATATTATAGAATAGTCGAGAAGTGTCAGATTAAACGGTACGGACATATAATGAGGGGGGGGGGGGTGAGAATTATGTGACCCAACATGTGCTAAATATGAATGTGGATGGGAGACTTAAAAAGAGATGGTTGGATTGTGTGAAGTATGATATGCCTATAAAAGGAGTAGCGCCAGAGTTGACAAATGATAGGAGAGAATGCAAGGGAAAAACATCTCACTTGAAGTTGAAAGCAAACCAGCAAACCTATCACTACATACTACGAAACAGAGTCCATCAAAAGCTACATAATATAAAATAAATATAAATAAAACTCTTTATTGGCCTTCCTTTACTCACATATCAACCAACCAAATATTTCGTATTTAATACTCGTTTGATCATGCTTGAAGTTATATTAAAAAAGGCAATTCATTTCAGATTTTGCCGCAATTCGTATTCAATTCCCGTGACCCCATCGTGGCCGGAGTGATGGTAGAGGCCGGCGTCCTCAAAGAAGGGACGCCTATTTGCGTCCCCAGCAAAGAGGTATACTTAAATTGCTCGTTTTAAGACTTTGATCTTTTCAAATTTATGTTGTCCACCACTGGTTCCGAGAGCTGCTCTTACCGAGAAGAACCAGCAAGAGACTCGGCAGTCACCCTTTTGAAAAATATTATTTAACTTTTTACAAATCAAATTAAGTGTAAGATATATGCTTATACATAAATAATTTTACAAAATTGAAGATTAGTTGGATACAAAAGTAATAATAAAAAAATATTTTGCTATAATCCGCGATGAATCTTTTCATTAATCGGATTATAGCAAAATAATTTTTTATTATTACTTTTGTATTATGTATCTCCGCAAAGTAACGCCTGTAAGTAGCGGCCTGTTACTATCCCACTGCTAGGCATAGGCCTCTTCTCTCCGTTATTGGATAGAAGGATTGGAGCTAAGACCTACCACGCTGATCCAATGCGGATTGGTAGGTTACACATATCTCCAGAATTCTCTGGAGAAATGCAGGTTTCCTCACGATGTTTTCCTTCACCGAAAAGCGTGTGATAAATTGCAATTATCAATTAGACACATAAGTTTTAATAGAAAAACTCATTGGTGTCTGCCCGGGTTTGAACCCATGATCGTCTCTAGAGATTCACACGGTCGCACTCTAAGTAACGCCTAATTCTATAAATTACATTAGTTGGATGATAAAAATGCCTGGTTTTGAAAATCCTTTTTTTTTAATAAAGATTATATTGACTTGATTTGTTTTGAAATAAGATTCCAATGTAATCTAGTGCGTATGGGCTTAAATGTAGTCGGATTTACCCGATAAAATAAATCGTGGGTATAGCCGGTTTCTATACTTAAAATAGTAGTAAAGTAACGATTTGTTACTATCCCACTGCTGGGCATAGTGTTGGAGCTAAGAACTATCACGCTGATCCAATGCAGATTGGTAGGTTACACATATCATTAGTATTCTCTAAAGATATGCAAGTTTCGTCACAATACGAAAAACGTGTGAAAATTTGCAATTATTAATTAGACACAGTTTTAACAGATCTAATTGGTGCTTACTTGGGGTTTGAACCAGTGGTCCCTTCAAAGAGTCGCATGGGCTATCAAAGCTTTATCATATCAATTATAATACAACTTTGTTGAATAGATAAGTCCTAAACCTATTGTGGAATCGTATTACAAAAACTTATACCTAAAGCCAAAACGATATTCGAACTTTCTGGAACTATAGTATTGGTATTATTCGTACAGTTCGTGGAGCTCGGCTTGGTGACTTCGATCGAAGTGAACCACAAACAAGTAGAAACCGCCCGCAAAGGTCAGGAAGTGTGCATCAAGATCGAGCCAATCCCCGGGGAGTCACCCAAGATGTTTGGCAGGCACTTTGATGAGACCGACATGTTGATTAGCAAGGTAAGTCATAGCAAGTAGAAGTTAGTATGGCGTACAGCCCCAAATAATTCACAAGTAAAACCATAGCTTACATGTTGTATAGTTTTAAATAACTAGTACGTGAGCTATGGATTAATAAAAACGTTATACGAAATAGGCATATAGGAATCCTTCCTGCCCTTATCCCACTCTAAGTGGGGTCGGTAAAACATGTTATAAACATGCTGTCACATGATTTGGCTGCGTTTTAAAGACCGGCCGCCTGCCTGACGTCAACTTACCTTAGTGGTATTTTACGACACCTCGGTAAGAAAGAGGGTAGTCTATTTTACTAAACCAAATATCACACGGTGGGTCAACTTACCTTAGTCGCCTTTTACGACACCTCGGTATGAAATGAGGGTGGTACTATTCTATTCAGCCGGATACCACACGGCGGGTCGACTTACCTTAGTCGCCTTTTACGACACCTCGGTAAAAATTGAGGGTGGTACTATTCTCTTCAGCCGGATACCACAAGGCGTTTGATAGCAATTACCGTATTCTAAACAATATAGCTTATAAGTATGACAGTCCTCCGGTGTGGAAACTCATTCAGAGGACTAGGCCATTTTTAGTTATTAAGTACTAACATAGTCATTAAGTAATATTAATAACATTATATATGGACTAAGATGTCTGCTTTAAATAAAAATAAATAGCGAGTAGAAATTAGACATTTTGATAACGTTTTAAAAGTCAGATTGTCTCCAAAGACTACAGTAAATGATTCATGTGGAGAATTATATATGGTTCATGCTTAACATCCATGTTCCAACCATAGATCGAGTCTATAACTTTTATTTTGTGCGTGCTTGCGCTTGTGCGTGTTTGTGTGTGTAATATAAGATCAAATAACTATTAAAAATATACAAACTTTCGATTTGATTAGGATTCCATCATGCAGAGTAGGATCGTCGAATTGTTCGATTCGAACACGAAAACAGGTTCAGGTTTCTATTTCTAGTTGAATCTGGAAGCATGGAATTCTGTTCCTTCGCCTATCTTCCCGGATTCCTACGATTTGGAAAACTTAAAAAAAAGTGAATAGGCACTACACTACACCGGCAAGCGCAGACCACCTTATGATACATCTTTTGCTTTCCATCAGGCGAGATCGTAGCCATAAAAATATATTACGCACGCGCGCTATTATATGTAATTATTTGCCATACATAGTTTACATGTCCCTTTTCATCACATCCGCAGTTCTAATGTTTGGCTACCAGAATAGAACGGAAACTGTGTATCCAACCTATAGCGCACACTACTGACAGAACACACCCGCCGGTATTAATATTTGAATTTTGTATAATTCAAGCACATCTCTTACAGAATATATAATCCCTACATTTCCGTATGATAAAACAGTCTCCCCTTGCTTTTGTCGTCTTTTACAATAGGTTAGGAGTTTCGTGAGGAACGTTTCTGTATATATTTTATTAACTTATTATGTAAATTTTTGTGTATATTGATAACTGTTGAAAAAATTACAAACAGTCAAGCTGCATGTAATTTAAGCCAGCGAAAGCTGCCTAAGTAATATATAGTATATCTTAGGCCTATGAAAAGTCGACGATACACAAATCAATACATTATATCGAATAAATTTTCCTTTAAGGCCATTTACATGATCAGGATAAGCCAAGGTGACCTTGGTCGGGTTGGTGTAAAAATGGGACAATGTAGAAATCAGTCGACACGACCGATATTTGGTTGATGCCAACGACCTTGGTCGGGAGGGATGCACTCCCAACTAAGCTCACTTTGGTCAGACGGTTTACCCTCACCGTGTAGGCCTTTTAAATAAAAATCAAAAATAAAATTATCATACCTTTTTCGTAAGTCAACGTTCAGCAAAATACCAAAAGCGAAATCCGTTTTTAAATTTAACTACTTATCAACCCAGGTTTACCGAATATACTATATAACGACCTAAAAAAAGCTATTACTCGTTTCTCAATCAATTTTTATACTGTATTTTGAATGTCCATGAAATAGATTCGCAGTAACACTCAGATGATTGGACTTTTAATAAGTTAACATAAACGCTTTTAGCAAAATTTCATGTCCTTTCTGTTTCGTAGTTCCCTCGTCTGGAGCTAATTATGGCAGCGGATTCAGGTCTTGCTTATCATAAACATGCATTGTCATCGGGACAAGACCCGTATGTGAAATATCAGCTCAATCGGACAACGGGTACTGGGTTAAATTGAGCTTGCAAGATTCCTTATTCACATACATGGAAAGTTAATAAGAACTTTTAATAAGTAAAGTCTAAATTTACTTATACTTATTTATATAGTAGAATAGAACACACTCATTTCTTACCGACGTGGCGTAAAAGACGATTAAGGTAAGTCGACCCACCGTGTGGCTATCTGGCTGAGTAGAATAGACCAACCTCATTTCTTACCGAGGTGTCGTAAAAGGCGACTAAGGTAAGTTGACGTCAGGCAGGCGGCCGGTCGTAAAATGCAGCCAAATTATATGACAGCATGTTTATAACATGTTGTGCCGACCCCACTTAGAGTAAGAGAGGATAAGGGCAGGAGAATGATGACTTATTTATATAATGCCTAGTAGACTATTCGACGAATGTCACTAATAACATTTGGGACATTTTAGAATAAATGTATATAAACCCGCATGACTACCAATACACCTATTTTTTTTGTTGTAAATATGGATATGGCATTATAATCAAATAGAATGACGATGGATCAATGACGTCAATGGTGCCATTTATTTGCATTGTTCTATATTGAAAATCAAATATAGCTTTCAGGCGAGCGGTGACAGCGACGTCATCGCCCCTTTGTTCGTAGAATCTTAAAAAATACGTGCTACCTGAAACCTTTAGTGGACTTAACGATACATTTTATTTATTAAACTATACTATAATACATGACCATACCAACTTAGTCTCGCACTTCTCATCTTTTCGTTAATGGGTACAAATTTCAGACTGTTAAAAAGTCATATACTATATTTTTTTACATATACAATTTAGATATTCCAAAGATAGAAAAGAGGAATTGTTTTACTCCAAATTTAAGGCGTGCGGGCCACGGGCAGTAATGAATAAATCAAAACTACTGAATAGATTTTAATCATTTTTTTCACTGAGTGACATAGGCTATATATTTTATACCCGTGCGAAGCCGGATCGGGCCGCTAGTGAACTATTAAAAAAAAACTATTGTTTTCTTGCTCCTAAACGGGTCTCTTTAACACTCGCTAGTTTTGTAGACGCTACGCTGTATTTCGATTTGCCACACAACTTTTTTGAATTAGGTCGCTTTAATACTAAGTATGCGATATCCAGCTGTGGTAACACCGTAACCCAGCGGTAACACCGTGCAACTCTTTCGAGGAGGTCACGCGTTCAAACCCGGGCAGACACCAATGAGTTTTTCTGTTAAAACTCATGTGTCTAATTGATAATTTCAATTTATCACACGCTTTTTGGTGAAGGAAAACATCGTGAGGAAAAATGCATATCTCTGGCAAACTCTGGAGATATGTGAAACCTATCAATCCGCATTGGAGCAACTTGGTAGGTCTTAGCTCCAATCCTTCTCTCCAAAAACGGAAAGAAGAGACCTATTCTCAGCATTGGTATAGTAACAGGCCGCTACTTACTATGCGATATCCTGAAACAAAACCGTCCATTACTTCCACAAGACACATTTCATTCAGTATGAAAGTGCGCCACGCCCCGTGCGGCTTCATTGATCTTTCCTACAGGTCACTGGGTCGAGGGGGCCGGTGACGTATATCGTGCCGTATTTCGTTGCAACTTTTATAAAAATCAAATATATATAAGTACCTTGGACGCCGTGTGGTATCCGGCTGAATAGAATAGTACCACCCTCTTTTCTAACCGAGGTGTCGTAAAAGAGGTCTTAGGTAAATAAATCTTTAATATTGAAATGAGTTAATCTTGTACATATGTAAAGAATATAAATTCTTTTTCAATAAATACATACATACATACATACATATCTCAATTGATTGATTGACTGTCAAAAGGAAAATGGTATATATATTTCTAAATTTTGGAAACGGCTCCAACGATTTTTATGTAATTTAGCATGTAGGGAGTTTGGATCGACCTATTTTTTTTATAAAGCTTAAATTTGATGTCATTTGTCATCAGTTGTAATAGTGCAATGGTAAACGGGCGGATTCAATATGTGAAAATACCACATACAATACAATCAAACAACAAAAGGTTAAAAATGACGGTGGTCTATTCCACTCAGCCGGATACCGCACGTCATTCTATTTTTTAATATTTTGTAGATAAAACAACTAAACGAGGCTTATAGTTTTCCGCTGTGACGTAGTTCCACCAATGAAATACATTTACAGCTTTTTGGTTCATGGACGATTATATTCGTGTCGATTGATGAAAAATAAAAGTGAATAATAATATGTTTAGTTCCTAGAACATGAAAGCATCAATCTTTCTTTAATCCATCGTTTTATAAAGCACTCGCTATGAACTCAGCGGTTTTCCGTCACAGCGCGAAGGTCGCTTTATTTTTGGACGTGTGACGTCATAGCTTTCCATACGTTAGGTAAGAGCTCCGAGCTTCTATCGGGATTCACACTTTATTAAAAAGTCTATATTCTTCTAGATAATACATATTTGACGCATATATTTGGAATGGGCGTATTATTTTTTTTGTAAGAAATTGAAATGAAGTGAATCACTCATCATCATACGTCACTAACTTAACGTACTGTAGCAATTTGAATGTTGTAACCCAACAGTAACCTGGAAATCGTGCTTGCCATATATGTATATAATAATTTTAAAACGCTTTTAAAAAAAGGTTTCAAAATTTTATGTTAACCGTTGAGAATTTCCCTAATCAGAAGCCAATCCTGGCAGCAGCATCAGATAATGCTTATCATAAACATGCATTGTCATCGGGACCAATATATAAAATTTCACCTCGATAGCACCCCGGGAAGTGGGTCAAATTTAACTTTCGTTAACTCAAATTTAACTTCCTTTTCCACCTTCATAGGTGGAATCTTGAAAGTTAAATTTGACAGTAAGATATATATGAATATATCATTGCAAGTTGAATAAAAGCTTTTAAATAAAGAATATTTGTTGCCTTGATTACCCTTATTAATCTTAGAAAAGAAGTTAATATCAGCATATTAAACATTTATTATAGCGACATTAACGCACATAAACATATGTATTAAGCCTGTAATGTGAGATACTCATAAATTTTACGATCTTAGACAAATAACTAAATTACATAAGCGACATGACGACAAAACCAGCACCTGATTTTCTTTCATACCAATGCCAGAAAGATTTTCCTTAAAAGGCGGTGTCACGGCCTTTATTTAGGGAAAGTAACCTCTCGACCTAAATAATTAATTAGATCGAGAGGCCGTAAAAATATTCAATCACATTCGCTTGGTAAAAAGATTTCCTTAATCACTACATATTATAAAACAAAGTCCATATTTCCCTATGTATGCATAAAACTTTAAAACTACGCAACAGATTTTGATGCGGTTTTTTTTAATAGATAGAGTGATTCCAGAGGAAGGTTTGTACGTATAATAACATTCAATACGGAGTAGAGAAATACTGTAATTTTTGAGGTTTCTGTAAATAATTACATTTTTTTCCGCTTACATTGCAAACGCAGGCTAAACCCTACGAGATTTATCAAAATAATGTACTAATTATTTGTACACATTGAAAAGGTCTACAGAAAAGTCCGCGATGGTATATGTCTATTGCTTATGGATAACCCACTAAAGCATTTATTGTCGTTTACTTTTTACGAAAAATAATGCCTTATTTTTCAAGCAATTCTTATACAATACAGCATTAATCCTTATCCAATTAAGTACCTTAAATAAATAGTTGATTTAATATAGATCAATATGGCCGTTTACAGCATGTAAGTGAACATTTTCGGAGATATTACAGATTTAAAATGCCGTGAGGAGGCCGCGCTTCGCCCTATAACACTTTGACTTTAGCAGCGATGTCGCTCTTTCAAGAGTTTGTTTAAAGACATTCTGTAAATAATTGTAAAAATAAAATACATAGGGAAAATATAAAAGTAAATAAGTAATAATGTACTATATGAATTTAGATATTCCAAAGATAGCAGGAAATCTTCTTGGTATAGGGAAAGGAAATTGTTTTTCTCCAAATTTAACGCTACGGCCACGGGCAGTAATGAATAAATCAAAACTACTGGATCAATTTTAATCATTTTTTTTACACTGACTGACATGGGATATATATTTTATACCCGTGCGAAGCAGGGGCAGGCCGCTAGTTGAAAATAAATTATTACTTGAACGGAAAAGTGAAAGATCAAGACTAAAAGAGATTCGCTTTCATTTATTTAAATAATAAATTAGTAAGTAATTTAGGACTGAAAGTTATAAAGACAGTCATTGCATAAAAGTTTTAGGGTACAGGTAATAGGTACTCACTCGTATTACACTATTACGTGTAGAATTCAGATGTTATTATTGTCATACACATCTGTACTTATTATAAAACAAGGTCCCCAAAAGCTGTCAGTCTGTATGTGATCGATTTTCTCAAAATCTACTGAACGAATTTTTGTACGGTTTATACTAAAAGGTAATACAATTCTTTTGGAGGGTTGAACATTCCCTCTCCAATACAATTTTTATGTAAATTGTATTGGAGAGGTGGTGCTGTTGTAAAAAATCTCGCCTGCTGGGAGATTTACTCGTGCGGGCCGCGTTAATCAGGACAAATACAATACAGTAACGTACTAGAGAATTGTAGATCTAGAAATATACTATAAAGAAGTCCGTGACAGCATGTCTCTATCTTATGGTAAACTCGCAATATTACCCATTACCTACACTACCTTTATATTTAAAAAATCGACTAAATTTCCTGAGTTCCACGCGGGCTAATGGGCACGCGCTACCTAACTAAAAAATAATACATAATATAATAATAAATTCTCCTAAGCGATCGAAAGAGATCGATGGCATTACTACCCATCACGCAGCTTCAATGCAGATTGGAAGATTTCACGTATCCAAAGATATTGACTGATTCGTTGGCGTATTTGGTAGTTACCCTGCCTTTAGCTCCGGTCGTGGGTTCGATTATCGCCGGGGGCCAACATTTTGCAACAAAAAGTTGTTGATTCTTCGAGTCTGTGTGTGTTAATTTATTTAAGTATTTATTATATAAACAATATGTAATATATAACAAAATATATGTGAGTATATATTTAACCGTTGTCTGTCACCCATAACACAAGTACTAAGTTACTTACTTTGTGTAAGTGTCCCATAAATTTAAAAAAAAATTAATTATGAACTGATTATTCAGAGAAAACTTATTGTTGTCTGATCGGAATTTCAATTCGGGATCCCCGCTAAGGGTCACGCTATCATACCCATTACCGTAAAAGCTATTTAAAAATATTCAATCATGATGCGGTCATCATCTTCCTGCCCTTATCCCACTCTAAGTGGGATCGGCACAACATGTTATAAACATCCTGTCACATGATTTGGCTACGTATTTTACGACCGGCCGTCTGCCTAACGTCAACTTATCTTAGTCGTATTTTACGACACCTCGGTAAGAAATGGGGGTGGTCAGCTGGATACCACACGGCCTTCAATCATGATGCGGTATCGTCGACATATGCTAGTCTTAATATATTTCGAAAACAACTGTAAAGAGCTGCGGCGTATATCGACTGTATATAGCGAATAGCGGTATAGGTAAGTCTGAAACCTTGGAAAATTTTCCCACGACCACACAAAGTAAACCTAGATATGTATAGGAGCTATTGAAGTTTGTTTCTAATCGCGCTGAGAAAGTTCCAGAAGTGTTTACATTGTTAGAACATGTGGCGTTATTGGAGCTACTCTATGCTATTATTATGAGGAACTTCCCGTATCGCGTCCCAGTAATGTGAGGATTTATGGATTCGCTAACAGCTCTAACGCTGAGCTCAATTGAACATATTAAACAAAATAAATCTTATAAAAGTTCGCCTAGAAGGTTGAGTCGAAACATTATTGTTGATAACATTAAAATATGTTTTCAAAATAATAGTTCGCCTGGACTATTGCCGTGTGATAAGTCGGTAATAGATCGCGCTTTTCAATGTCATTCTATTCCTGTTAAATTATCAGGATTTTTATAGCCTATATTTTATATTATAATTATAGATAAAAGGAGAATAAAAATTAGTTTGTCATATTTTGAGTTTGCTCCGTAAATCTTATGTTCGGCGAGTCAAGCAGCGGGCGTCTGCTAGTTAATGAATAAAATCCATTCATAATTTCTAAATCAGTCGACCTAGTCCATGAAAATCACCATTTGGATCCCTGCCCAGTGCCAACGTTTAAATTGAAGTGCGCGCAATTTTAGCTAGTTTTTTTTCTCGTGTCAGCACTTAATGAGTCAACAATCAATGAGACGATATAGCTGTAGACATTTATTCTGCCGTCACTAAATAGTCTGCCAGATCTTGAATTAATGTTATTGTTGAATGTATTACGTCAGCGGAACTAGAAAGAGCATAGAAAAATAACTTTTTAGAAAAAATGACTAAGTTTAGAAACTGTGATGACCTAACGGGTCCATTATCAAGAGTTTGCGAAGATCTAGGAGAGACACCTTATTTTTTTTAAACTTATGCCTAACAATTATTAATTATGAATTGTGCCTAATTAGATACTCACAATTCATAATTATTAATGTAAGAAAATATCGCGATGAATCCTGTAAATTCAAAATTCTTAGGATATGGATAATAACCTTAAAATTCACATTGGACATAGGAAATTTGGCAGGTGTATTTATATCCCAGGAAACTCCAGATTCAATTATACGCACATCCTTAAATTATAGCATAACAACGACTTCTATTTTAATTGCCGGAACAAGTCAACTGTTCCTTTAGAGATTAAAGCCACCACGTTGTTTCAATAAATATAAATTAGGGATATACATTTGATAGAAAACTTATTAACCTAATCTATTAATCATCAATATCTGATATTCGCTGTCCCAAACAAATCATACCGCGTTTAAAATACATCAATATAATATTCCTTTATACGTTTAAAATACTATAAATTCAAATTAAGGTATAACACTCACACAAGCGCAGTAAAACGGCTTTTTGCGTTATTGCAACTTTATCTAACGTGAATGCGAGGTTATAGGTGTTCACACAAACGTCCTATGTCTTAGGCAGTAAAAGCTAACACTCGTTGGCTGGCACTTTACGCACACAAGCAACAAACGGAGTGCACACAGTTACATTGACCGGGTCAAATCTTCAGAGCTCCATTGATATTTTCGCATCGCGGTTTCATTGATGAAATATAGCAGCCTTGCTGCACACTCGCCATTGAGAACTGTTGCTTAATGTAATGTGTATTGTTTATCTTACAATTCGCTTGTTCGGCTTGATTACATTTAATTTTTGTTATCTCATACTAATACAATACATAGATATGTTTGTTATTAGTCGCTAATAATAATCATCCTCGTGCACTTATCCTACTCTAAGTGGGGTCGGCACAACATGTTATAAACATGTTGCCATATGATTTGGCTACTATTTTACGATCGGTCGCCTGACTGACGTCAGCCTACCTTAGTCGTATTTTACGACACCTCAGTAAGAAATGAGGGTGGACTATTTTACTATGGATACCACACGGCTTATTAATCGCTAATAAAGTGAATTCATTTGCGTAAGAAAAATTAACAAACTTTGGTGAAGTTGCTTGAAATACCGTTGTGTCCTGCGTTGAATATGATTTAAAAAATGATGTTATTGATAATTTATAGAATTAGGCGTTACTTTGCGGAGATTTATAATACAAAATAATATAAATATTTTGCTATAATCCGCGAACAAATTTATCACGGTTTATCGCAATTTGTCGCAGGTTTGTAGCAAAATAATTTTAGATTTGAAACTTTTGCTATTCATACAAGTTATTATACAAATATACGGGTCACATCGCGTTAAATAAAAAAGGTACATATATTTAGTAATTTTAATTATGTACATAAAAATATAAAGAATTATAAAACTATATATATATAATAGACAAAGTTGGAACCGACACAAGCTTGCGACTCCTGCTTTGCATCTTGCAAAAGTAAGTCGTTTGTGGGTTTGGGTATAAGATTCTATAATAAAATTTCGCGATCAATTCCATTACAGCAGTTTAAAAACACTATAAATAAATAGGCTAATACAGAAAGCCTTTCTTCTATTAAGGATTACGTTGATGATAAGAATGCGTGGAAGTAGCTACTCTTCAACCCAGTACAAGACAGTAATAACTAAATGTAACTAGTAATAAGAATTGAATTTGTAAAAGAGAAACCGCCGATTTTCTTGCTGACTCTTCTCGGTAGGATAAGCTTTCCGAACCAGCAGTAGAGTTGACGCACAATAGGTACGACAAGATTTTTGTGACGCGAAGTATAAGATAAATTAAGTATAATAAGTTAAAATGCTGCCAGAGAAGTTGTTAAGTAAAAAGTAAGTAAAATGGTGTGTTATTCTCCTATTGCTGGGTATAGGCCTGTTTTCTCCGTTTTTTAAAGCGAAGGGTTGGAGCTAGGTTGGAAATCGCTCGTTCTACAAAAAACATCCAAAATTTGTATTAGAATAGCGTTTATTATACGGACATCACATATGATAAATCGAATTAGATGTTACTAGTTCGGCATAGAGGAGTAGGAAATGCAACTGTGATTTCGCTTCTTTTTCTTGGTATGAGATTATTTACTGTGGACTTTATAAGAAAGCTCATATTTCATGAACTTGCAATGACGTTTTTCAACATTTATTCATACTTTGTGTGCTTCAAAAGCACTTGTTTGCAAGTCAACTCGTACTTGAAAGAAAAAATTGAATTTGAATACACATTGACCATGTGGGTTTAGATAATAAATTTTCATAATAATATTTCAATTGAACTTCATATTAATTTTTTTTTAATATTTACTCTAAATAAAATATAATAAATATCCTTATCACCTAATTAAATAACCATATTCACTTTTGATAGTTTGTAATAGTGAATGTGTGCAGTGCATGTGAACTATGGTGGCGGTGGTTTGCAGCTTTCTTACGAATCCTGCATTTATTTGGTATTTATTTGGTAGTACACACATTTACCATTATATATATTTTCCATTTGTTATATCGCGGATTATATCAAGATTATTTAATTATTACTTTTATATTATGGATCTACGCAAAGTAACGCCAAATTCTATAAATTATTTTCAAATAATTCCATAATGTATGATACAGCTTGGTTGTATTTTATGTTAATTAAGTGCCCCATTCACTGAATGACGTCATAGCACTAGGGGCTGTTGCAGAGGTAGGGCGGTGGCGGTGCCAGGTCGCGAGATGACCCAGTTCCCGCTTGCACAACCTGATCTATTTTCCCAGTGACGTCATTGCCCCATTCAACCCCGGAAAGCTGAATCGATGTGCCGAAACTGGGTCAATTTGAATGAAACCCGTGTACATTCATGCAAGCTATTTATAGCACCAAGAAATACTTAATGAATAATTATAGGAGCGTGTTTTGTTATGTTACCTTTGTTAACAAAGTATATAGAAATGTTTTTTATAATAAGAAACATTAGAAATAAAAGTATTGCAACGTACACTTGATGAAATAAATAATAAGCAGTACCTGGTTGAACGAGCCTTGCTGGGTAATTTTTTAAAGATAAAAGAAAGATACTTTAAAAAAAAAAATTCAATATAAATGTTAGAATTTTTGTTATTGCCTAAAAACAGGGATAAAACGGTTTTTGTTGTTAAATAAAAAATAGCTAGCTAGATCGATTTTACGAGGGCTACATTACGCTTTATTGCAATTTGCCGACTTTTTTGAATTAAGTCACTTTAATACTAAGCGTGTGATATAGGAATTCATTAGGGAAGTTCAGATTTTATCGCAATGATTTTTTTGGAAAGCGCTAGATTCATTATAAATATCAAGTTACTTAACTTTTTCGCCAGAGATTTTTGAACCCGCGAAATTTTCTTCAAGGCTACCGCCGTTTCGCTATCAGGGCTTTAACAAAACTTTATTATTGAAGTATTAATTAACTATTTTGTTCCAGATATCGCGCGCAAGCATCGACGCTTGCAAGGACTATTTCAGAGACGATCTCATAAAATCCGATTGGCAACTCATGGTGGACCTGAAGAAACTATTCCAGATTCTCTAAATACCTCCATCGAGTTGTATATTTATGTATTAATACATTTCTAGTTGTGTCTGTAACAATCTGTTACAAGTGATTTTTTACTTGCTTTTTTTATAAAGCTGTCATCCTAAAGCAATTTCTGTGGTGCGAAGATTTTTTTATCAACTACCTTCCGGCGTAAATGTCGGCCATTGTCTGTTCCATCTAATTTAACTAATGTTTTTATTTACGTAAATTATTAAAAGAAAAATTAAATGTCCAGATCAAAGCATCGGTTAAGCTTTTAAATCAATTTTATTTGTTTCGATCAGTATTTTAGCAAAGTTTTCGTTAACAGGTTACTTTTACACTGAGCGCCTACATCTTCGTAAATTGGAATAAGTAACAAATATTACTTAGCTAGTCCATTTATAAGTTGCAACGTAATGTAAAATTTCTTTGGTATTTTATTAAGTACGCTAAATAATACATTTAATATTATGTTTTTGTCAATGAAATTTTTTATGATCATACAGAATTTTTGCGAAACATTGTGTTGCATTGTAGTTTTTATATGATTTTGTTTTCGCTACTAAACTGTCCTACCTAGTAACTTTACTCGCGTCTTGTACACACTTTTCACTTCTATTTTCCTATACATTGTATATCTCGTTTTTGTTTTATCTCTATTCATATCATAGAATCTCGTACAGTTTATATCATAGATACAACATTTAGCGTCCATATATATTTATGATTTTATTCTATTCCTTTCAAGTTCTGTCCTGAGCATGAAAATTGGTATAAATACCTACTCTATCGGCATATGTAAATAGTCCATTACAAATTCTATTTATTAAAACTAAAGCGCGTTTCACTTTCAACCTTTTGATATCTTTTATTGGTTCTCGGTCAAGTGTTAAGTGCATTCTACACGACACAACTGCACACCTATTTTGATAAGTGAAGAACTTTAACGCCAAATTTAAATTGGGAATTAAAAAATTACACCGTACATATCCAACTTTATGTAATTTTAATTTTATTGACGTCTTACAATATTAGAAAGCTATTTTGTTTTGCAAAGGAACTGACGTTAAAATCTTGTGTACTAGACTAAAAGCTTAGTTGTTCTATCTCGCTGTTCATTGTGTAGGATTAGGAAATTCAGGAGAGGTTTAAAACGATTTGTCTTTAGATTTTTTTTATCGTTACAGACTTATTTGTAAATAAATATATTCAAATGAATTTGCTACTCTGATTGTATGTAAATAGAGTGTAGCAACACTTATTAATTTTTTAAATGTTTTTTATGTATGGGTGCAATAAACGATCTCGATCAGTTACATGACGGATAATTATTACAATATTTTCCCATTACTCACTGTACTGGTATTTACACATAACGTATCAAGATGGGATTACCATATTTAATCAGATTGGTAATTCAACAAAAATTTTGTGATGAAAATATCGTTTATTGGTTTAACTCATATATGAGTGTCTGTGTCAAATAAATAAAAAAAATGATAAATGTTTGGTCCTACACCATGAGTTAACATAATGTTCTAATGTTGAATTACATTAATGTTTTAAAATCCTCCAGCGTTTTTTTTATATTATATTAGAGGGAAATTATTCGTTTAAAAGTTTATAATATATGTATATCATTCATAAAAAGGATTTTAATCTTTTTTATTGTGTCACACGATATTTTTTAGCTACGGAAAGTTTAAAGTGGCTTATGTCACAATTCCTTGAAATTTTTTAGTAATAACTTGTTAAAAGTAAATAATAAAGTATATGATAAAGTATTAAAAAAATATAATCTCACTTGAGAATTACGTTCTCATATGTACTGATCAAAGTTGTGGTTTGTTATTTGTGGTTTAACACATAAACTTTCTGATGTCCCTCACATCTTTAAAAATAATTAATAAACATCATGAGTGCGATGTACTTTTTATGTAATGCAACTTTGTATATGCTATTGGAATTGTCCACTCATTACTACTCACGTAAAGACGTTGCATCGTGTAGACGCGGCATTATAAACGCGTTTTTTTTAAAATTCAATTGAAATCTTTTATTACAATGAAATATCCTAAAATATGTAAAAAAAATAATTATATTATATACAATAATGTTGTAATACAATTACTTAATATTCGTATGAGGCGTTAATAGCTGAACAAGTCCAAAACGCACACTTTACTTCAGGGAAGTCATACATTTTAAAAAGTTATTTAAATATTCATAAGTTATATGTTCGATATAAAATACTTATTGACTTTAGTGAAATACCATATAAATTAGGCAATCCTAATGCGTATTATAATTATACATATAAAAGGACGTAAGTCGACTTATCAACATATTCACGCCTGGTACGGATATAGGCATTATGAATGTTCAATTATTTAACAATAAGTAAATTGAAGTGAACATAATTCAATTCTATAAAATAATTTATTTTAATTTAATTTTTAAGCGTCTGTCAATGTGTACACAATAAAAATTTGTATTATTTAAATTATTATAAAATGTTTAAGTACATAAAATGATTAATTGAGGTAATTATAAACATCACACAATAAATACTCGAGTCCATATTTAAGATACCGAAGGTTGTATTTTTTTGTAGGTATTATCCCGTTTTAAATGCTTTGTATTATATAGATGGAATCGGACATATTCTTATATTGAAGAAATTTTAATAAATTACGAAATATATACGTACTTTGTTTTCTTATACCTCTCATTTCCTTTAAAGTTCCATAAAATCAATTTAAATATGTCCTACAGAAAAAAAATATAATAAGAAACTTATAGTTAATGTATGGAACAGGCTATACTCACGTATTCTATCGGGTTAGCCCGACTTAGTTTCGAACCCATCCGGGGCACTTATTCATGAGCTCTTTACTGGACGTTATCGGCGGGAACCGAGTAAAACCGGTTCTATAAATTAACTATGAATTCAACTCACAATAGCTTAAATTTAAAAAAAAACAAATATACGTTTCACTTTTATATTGCTAAGTAATGGGTATTGTTAAAAGTTGCAAAGGGAAACCTGCTACCTCTAATTCACCGTCAAGGTGTTCAGGGTCGCACAGATCATGAGCTCTGTTCGTCAACGAGCTTTTGACGAACAGAGCTTATGATCTGTGCGACCCTGAACACCATGACGATGAATTAGAACATATTCAGGGGATCCTAAAGAAAAACGGCTACACTAAAGGAAAATTAAGAAGACAATGCACGCAAAGCAAAGGCATCTTGAGGTGAACAGACAGCTGGCGTTTTTTACCGTATGTTAAAGGCGTCACTGACAAAATCGGGACCATGCTTAGAAAGCTTTCAATAAAGACTGTGTTCACGCCTTTGCATAAGGTAGCTAGGCTCCTACGTACGCCGAAAGATGTCATCCCCTAGTTAGCAGTTAATCTTATATACCCCTAGTTAGCAGATGTCATCCCATAGTTAGCAGTTAATCAAGCAGTAAATAATAAATTAAAAAAGTTATATACCCCTGTCAGACCCCAGGGGTATGTAAGATTAACTGCAGTTGTGGTAGCGCATACATCGGCCAAACAAAACATACCATTTGAGCGGGTCAAAGAACACATAGCTGCAGTTAAAAATAACCAGCTAACGAAGTTCTCGATCGCAGACCATCTGTTTAATTCGGGGAGCAATGACTGGATTGAGCTTCATGATCCCAAAGTCCTGTCAACTGATGCACTATTATGCAAGAGTGGCGCGTGAAGCTGTTGAGATCAAAAAGTATTACACGTTTAACAGAGAAGAGGGCTTCAGATTGTCAACGACTTGGGATCCAGTGATCAATAAATATAACTCGCGGACAAAATCGTTGCAAGCAATATCGCGTGCGGATAATATAAGCGTGGTGTGCAACAAACTTTACATGGATTGTGCGGTTCAAGTGAGGGTAGATGAACAAAATAATGACTGTAGTACTCGGGAACGAAGACGCCGCGGCGCTCCAGTCCGTTCGTGACTACGGTGGATGCAACTCTGCCAAAACGTTGAACCTTGTATAAAGGTAATTCGATTATAACGCGATATGACCCGTGTGTAATAATAATCAGTATGAATCGCGAAAAAAATAGCCTGTTGCCATCCCACAGCTGGGCAAAGCCTCATTTATTTGATACCATGCTTTTTACGTATCAAAAAAAAATAAATTAGTAGATTTTTACGCAATGTTAAAAAAACCAATGCACTACAATTAATACGTAACTCAACATAATGACGCCGGCGGTAATTTTTTACGACTTTATTCTGCACCTCGTTTTCTAAAATTCATAAATCCTATTAAATCTCAAATTTAAAATTAAAGTTATTCAAAAACTATGTCTTTGAAATGACATATTTGTAATACGCGATTATAAATGCACTACGATAGAATTGTATTCCTAATACTAAATTATTGTTACTTACGTAACTCCAGACGTAACCTTTGACAGGTTAATAGGTCGTAACCCAAGTTGATCTTGTTTTTCATCTATAATGGGTCCCGGAAGGACTGTGGCACACGAGCCAATGCTAACCAGGCTAAGTCGTTGATTGGGAGGAGCGAAGATACGTAGGTAGTTCTTAGTATAATCTACATGAATCCGGAAACAATTTGATAAAACTTACGGTAAATAGGGCATAATTTTTACTTTTATGGACATATTTTTAGATAGGATGATGAAGTTCATTATAATGCCTAGTATGGTTTCTGGCTGCATTTTTAAGTTGCATTTTCTCTGGTAACCATGGCAACTCGGTGTGCGTGGGCGGAAGGGTGGTGTTTTCATGGTCTAGGTCACGCCCCGGTGCTGAAGGCGCAGGCGCGGGCTCACTGGGTAACATTCGCTAATACGGTGCAGCTGAAAGTCTACCGGGGGCCGTTGATGTAAGCCCAGGCTACCAGAGCTCCGCTCAATTGATTTGCAAAAGCCTAAAAAGCTATTATAAATAAATTGTTTTTAGTGAGTGTTACTTGCAAAATAAGTGAAAAGTGTTGTGAACTCATCGGCCGTCACATCTATGAAGGTAAATTCAAAATTAGAACCGCACTGGAAAAAATTTAAAATGTATATATAAACTTTGGTTGAGATTTTTATATAATAACTAAATATTAAGTCTTTTACTAGTTAGGTATATATTAATTAATTTTCATAAATATATTAATAATAATTTCATAATAGCCATTATCAATCAAAATTATTACATTGAAGTGGTTTTATCTCAATTGGTTATGAAAAGTATGTATTATAATAAAAAAATCTATAAAAAACGTTTTGAAAAAAGGAAACATATGAAAAAAACTATAACAGAACAAAATAACTCTTTAAAGTAATGTTAAATATTTGTACCGTCCTTAGATATATCTAGAAATTTCGAGTGCATTCGGTTAATATCTTTAAATGGCGAGGTGCAAAATGTATAATATAAAAATCTGTCGCTGCAAAATCTTGACCTTTAATCTTGAGCTTTTTCCTCGGATATAAAAAATAATATTTAATCCGTTAACTTGCTATTGATATGGTTATACATGCTGGTTTTACCTTTAAGGATTGTGGAGGCCAGCAGGAAATGTCTTCGTGTATATTCCAGACATGGTATTATTCCAAATGATAAATTAAAAAAAAGTGTATGGCTACGGTTATAATGTTGATCCTTCCTTCCATAATTGATACTAATATTAACAATTTAAGTTTAAAATTATTTAAAAAATCCTTTAACTAAGTTTCATGTCTCTACTGTTAACCGTTGAGCAGTTCCCTCGTCTGGAGCCAATCCTGGCAGCAGTATGAGGTTATGCTTATCATAAACATGCATTGTCATCAGGACTGGACCAGTATATCAATTTCAACTCAATCGGACACCGACAAGTGGGTAAAATTTAACTTGTAAGATTCCACCTTCACATACATATATTGGCAATTTGAAAAATAAGCTTTCGAAAATGCAAAAGTCTGTCTGCTTGTTTGTCTTAAGTTTCCATGGGTAATCCGCTGAAGCAATACTGATGCTAATAAAACCGGATTAAATAAAAAAAACTATATAGTTATCGATTGAAAGTATGTAAACACTAATGGAAGTTCGAATATTTGTTCGTTTTTCACATAATAAGCTTGGCTGTTTGTAATTCTCATCTAAAAGGAGCAACGATTGATATGATTTTTTGTATGACAATAATAAAAGGACTGGTAATAATGACAAAAATTCAAGTAATTCAAATAAGTTTTTTAAGAAACAATGAAAATTAAAGTGAAGAAAAGTGAGAAACATTTATGTAGATACTCGCTAAAGAAGTCATCCAAAATTGGCGACGGAAAGTTCTTTTGTACTAATTTTATAAAATATATGGAACGCTGATGTAGAGTGATATCATCGTTTTCATATCCGATGCACGTAAGAATCGTAAAAAATCATAAAAAATCAAACTGGTCAAATATAATTTTTTTTAAGCAAACGTGAAGAAACAAACATTTAGGCCTTCGCTAAAGAAGTCATTGGCAAAATTAGCGACGGAAAATTCTTTTATATAAATTTCATCGTCGCTTTTCCTTATCTTTGAGAGAAAGTCAAGTACATCGGCTCTGGTTAATATTAGCAATATCGTCAAAAATCTTTCACTATTAATTAATTACTAGCAGTAAATGTCTATTGCTACGTAACAGGATTAACAACACCTCTCTTCTATTAGAAAAAGTAATTTGTATATAATTACTAGTAACGGTAAAGTAAAGTATATAAAGGCATAGGCCTTCTCTCTCCGTTTTTGGAGAGGAGGATTGTTGGATCTATAAGACTTACCACGCTGTTTCAATGCGTATTGGCAGGCTACACATATCCCCAAAATTCTGTAGAGACATGCATTCTAGCTGTGGTTTGTGGTGGTGGTTCAAGCTGAGCTGTGGTTACCCAGCGGTAACACCGTGCGCCAGGTCTAGGGTTCAAACTCCGGGCAGGCAACAATGAGTTTTCTAGCAAAACTTATGTGTCTAATTGATAATTTGAATTTATCACACGCTTTTCGCATATCTCTGCATATTTCCAGAGAATTCTGGGGATATGTGTAACCTACCAATCTGCATTGAATAGGTCTTATATATAGGCTTCAATCCTCCTCTCCAAAAATGGAGAGAAGAGGCCTATGCCCAGCAGTGGGAGGCCGCTACTTTAGCTGATACCGCAAAGTTCAGCTTGTATAGTTATATGTTGATTGCTATAAGCTACTAACTAAACTCGGATTTCTAACAACTAAAGTTTATTCGAGATAACTAGACATTAAATAGGAGGTCTTGCCTCTACATATTTTATTTTTATTTAATTGTTTTAAAGTTCTTTGTCTTTGTTATTTTAATCTTGAATTCAATAAAGTGGTTTCTTGTTCTATTTAAATGTAAAAGTAGAGGAAAAAGGAGTGCTTAATTGTTTTAACGGTGTTCACAAAAAACCAAATATAATTTAAATGAAAACAAAAACCTAAAAGACGGATCCTTATTCCAAGAAAATATAGTGAACAGCCGTAGTGGACTTATTTGAATAATGGCATAAATATTCAGGAACTGTAATTAAAAGTATGGAATTAATTAACATACCATTCTCACATATATTTCGGCTATAATAGGTAGTTAACCTTCGTCAGATATATACAAAAAACCTCAAAATAGTACATACTACGGAGGAAGTGCCGCTAGCCTGTTTTGTATATTCTGGTTCGAGGTCTAATTAACAAAATTACAAAAAAATACGCTGTGGTCAAGTTAACTTGTAAACAAGTCCATTTGAATCATCAGCTGTAAAGCTGGTTTGAAAAACTGCTCCTACCAAGAAAAACCAGCTAAAAACTCTTGGCTTTTTTCAAAATAAGGCATAAACAATATCAGATAGCTTTTGAGATAAATAATTCTTCTTTTTCTTTTTTAAGTGATGAACGTCTGCTGTTACACATAGGTCTTTTTAAAACATTATCAAGTTACATGATCTTGTGTCGCTTGTCAAGGGACTTTCTAGACTTTTTGAGGTCTTCTGTCAAATAAAAGGAGTCTACTAAAGCATTTTCCGATGCGGGGTCGCTATACGTTATAATCTCAAAATCTACTCCAGTTAGGTCGATCCAACGAAATTATGTCTTTTATGGCACTGACAACCAAACCAAATGTATGATCGTAGACACACACGGGTATAGTCGCAGATAGCGTCTTCACTGGTGAAGAACAAGTCACTAATTTGTGACACCTGCAGGTCGTGGTTTCTCTTAACCTGCCGCCATTATTTGATGATTGCCTATACTTAATCACTATATGTCGCCTAAAAACTGGATTCGGGGTCAGATGACGCAATAATAGAGTTTCTGCCTCGTTTTCACTGATAGAGTTTTTACACAAGCCCTTCAGCATTTTTCACCTAGGATGTTAATTTAGGTATAGATTTAGGCGTTACTTCGGAGGTCCATAATACAAAACTAATGAGAATATTATTTTGCTTTAATCCGCGATAAAAGAAAATATATGTAATGCTAAACTATTGTTTCGCCCCGTACCCGAAGCATCGTCAGGAGATAGACGACACGACAAAATCGCAAGCTTTACGATTTAGTTGTGAACGATTGTATAGATTGTGGTAGTGAATGTAGTGGGGTGATGCATGAGTTCATACAAATTCTGCATGCATCAGGTATGAGAACAAATAGTATACTGTACATTTGGCACAACATATATTTCCTTTTATCGCGTATTATAGCAAAATAATATTCTCATTAGTTTTGCACTTAGGATGATGCTTATCCGCTCACCTATTCCAACTTCCAACAATTTTAATTGACGAGTTAAAAGCACTTGTCAACGAGTTTTCTTCAATAAAGATTGAATTTGAATTTTGGATCCGACTGTATTGTGGCTAAATGTTACTAATACTTACGTGTGAACCTATCACTTACTGACACTTATAATGTTCGTCCATCGCACTACAATAACATAGGCAACCAGAGTTTTCTATGAGCCATTAAAAAAACTGAAACTTCGAGAAGAAAGAAGAGATTAATTATGTTCAGATTAGATGAGTAATTGTGTAACTAAATGAAAACCAAAAATTAAATAGATGTAGTATTCATATTAATTAGTTTCTATAGATTATATTAATAGTATTCTTATCTGTTACTAGATCTTACAAGTTCATTGTTATTTTGGTTGTACAATAGAATACAAGGAATTCCGTATAACAATAAAACACAATACGTATCTAAGTATATGTTAATTTAGGCATATTATTTAATTATCTATTCATCACCCTCATGCCCTTATCCCACTCTAAGTGGGGTCGGCACAACATATTATAAACATGTTGTCACATGATCATGCGACCGGTACGACGGTACGCCTGACGTCAACTTACATTAGCCGTATTTTAACGACACCTCGGTAAGAAAAGAGGGTGGTCCATTTTACTCAACCAGATACAACACGGTGGATCAACTTACCTTCGTCGTCTTTTACGACACCTCGGTAAGAAATGAGGGTGGTCTATTGACTATTCTACTCAGCCGGATACCACACGGCGGGTCGTCTTAACTTCGTATTTTACGACACCTCGCTAAGAAATGAGGGTAGTCTAATTCTACTCTGCCGGATACCTACCATTATTTAATTATCTTTTAAAATTTAAAAGTAGTATACGAAGAAGTGAAATTAATTTTGTATTATAAATCTCTTAAAATAGTTTTATTTTACACTTATTATTCTACTAGCGGCCTGCCCCTGCTTCGCACGGGTAAAAAATATATATCCCATGTCAGTCAGTGTAAAAAAAATGATTAAATTTGATCCAGTTGTTTTGATTTATTCATTACTGCCCGTGGCCGTAGCGTTAAATTTGGTGAAAAACAATTTCCTTTCCCTATACCAAGAAGACTTCCTGCTATGTTTGGAATATCTAAATTCATATAGTATATTATTACTTATTTACTTTTATATTTTCCCTATGTATTTTATTTTTACAATTAATTACAGAATGTCTTTAAACAAACACTTGAAAGAGCGACATCGCTGCTAAAGTCGAAGTTTTATAGGGCGAAGCGCGGCCTCCTCACGGCATTTTAAATCTGTAATATCTCCGAAAATGTACACTTAAATTACATGCTGTAAACGGCCATATTGATCTATATTAAATCAACTATTTATTTAAGGTACTTAATTGGATAAGGATTAAAGCTGTATTGTATAAGAATTGCTTCAAAAATAAGGCATTATTTTTCGTAAAAAGTAAGCGACAAAAAATGCTTTAGTGGGTTATCCATAAGCGATAGACATATACCATCGCAGACTTTTCTGTAGACCTTTTCAATGTGTACAAATACTTGGTACATTATTTTGATAAATCTCGAAGGGTTTAGCCTGCGTTTGCAATGTAAGCGCAAAAAAATTTAAAAAAGTAATAATAAAATTATTTTGCTATAATCCGCGATGAAGATCTTCATCGTGGTTCATAATAATTGTATTATTACTTTTGTATTATGGATCTCCGCAAAGTAACGCCTAATTCTATAAACTATGGAAAAAAATGTAATTATTTACAGAAACCTCAAAAATTACAGTATTTCTCTACTCCGTATTGAATGTTTTTATACGTACAAACCTTCCTCTGGAATCACTCTATCTATTAAAAAAAACCGCATCAAAATCTGTTGCGTAGTTTTAAAGTTTTATGCATACATAGGGAAATATGGACTTTGTTTATAATATGTAGTGATAGTGATTGTTATTTTCCTCGCTAGAGAGCTCCGATCATAAATGCGTCCGATCGCTGCTAAATTCAAATGGTTAAAGGGCGAACCGCGTTTTTTTTTTTTCAAATTGTACTAATGCTGTTAGCCCTAATGGCTTTGACAGCGTCACCGATAAGACGGGCGAGCGCGCAAGTATCGCCGAGAGGCGAACCGCGACCTCCGACGCGCTATTTATAGGCTCGCGGCGCGGCCCCTGCATTTTAAATCTGTAATATCTTCGAAACTGTTTATTTAAATTACATGCTGTAAAGGGTCATATTGATCAATATCAAATAAACAATATATTTAAGGTTCTTAATTGGATAAGGATTAATGCTGTATTGTATAAAAATTGCTTTGAACATAAGGCATCATTTTTCGTAAAAAGTAAATGACAAAAACTGCTATTGTGGGTTATCCATAAGAGATAGACATATACTATCGCGGACTTTTCTGTAGACCTTTTCATGGTGTACAAATACTTAGTACATCATTTTGATAAATCTCGTAGGGTTTAGCCTGCGTTTGCAATGTAAGCGGAAAAAAATGTAATTATTTACGACATCACATTAGAAACCTCAAAAATTACAGTATTTCTCTACTCCATATTGAATGTTATTACACATGTAAACCTTCCTCTAAAATCACTATATTAAAAAAAAAACCGCATCAAAATCTGTTGCATAGTTTTAAAGATTGAAGCATACATAGGGATATACGGACACAGGGACAGACAAAGAATGCGACTTTGTTTTATACTATGTAGTGATATTATTTATTTTTACAATTGATTAGACAATGTCTTTACATACAACATTCATAGCTTTCTTATCATTAGACAATATAAACTTGAAAGAAGGACATTTAGTTGCGCCTCCGGTCGCTGCTAAATTCGAAGTGCTTACTAAGCGCGGCCTCCTCGCGGGATTTTAAATCTGTAATATCTCCGAAAATGTTCACTTCAATTACATGCTGTAAACGGCAATATTGATCTATATTAAATCAACAATTTATTTAAGGTACTCAATTGGATAAGGATTAATGCTGTATTGTATAAAAATTGCTTTGAACATAAGGCATCATTTTTCGTAAAAAGTAAATGAAAAAAACTGCTATTGTGGGTTATCCATAAGAGATAGATATATACCATCGCGGACTTTTCTGTAGACCTTTTTAAGGTGTACAAATGCTTATTACATCATTTTGATAAATCTCGTAGGGTTTAGCCTGCGTTTGCAATGTAAGCGGAAAAAATGTAATTATTTACAGAAACCTCAAAAATTACATTATTTCTCTACTTCGTATTGAATGTTATTATACGTACAAACCTTCCTCTGGAATCACTCTATCTATTAAAAAAACCGCATCAAAATCGGTTGCGTAGTTTTAAAGTTTTATGCGTACATACGGAAATATGGACTTTGTTTTATAATATGTAGTGATGACAAGACATTCGGCGTATTTAAATTTTTTAAAATTGACGTAGCTATACGCACTCTTAATTCTGTGTAATAAAAATCTACATTTAATAATCACTTTATACTTCTGTATAAAGTAATCTTATTTACACTTCATATACATTAATATTAATTACGTACCAGCGCTATGTCATAGCTAACTATGCAAAATATTACAACAGAGCTATATTTATTTGTGCCGCACGAACGTAGGTACGAGTTCATAGTCAACTAACACTAGTCACCGTTAGACAAGGTCGATCTAGTGTTTCCTGCCAGAGCAGAGTTTCAGTATTTTTCGGCCACGTGCTGTCATTCATTCAAACGAATGAATGAGCGAGCAGTCGGTTTGCGATCGGCCGCGCGCACGCGCAGCCGCGCCTCGCGACAACGCGCTACCGCGGCCCAACTAGTTACGAAATTACGCACTACTTAACGAAACACAAGAACTGTGCGTTATCTCTACACGTTAACTCGCCAACCTTGAATGCCGGCTTCATTCACTGCCGTTCTCGAACCGGATAATGGTAAAGTTTTGCTAATTGGTTATATTTTAAACGATCTAAAATCGTCGACGCATGAATTGAACGTCCTATACTCCATCACTTTATATAATCCTACTAAATTTATAAATGCAGATATATGTTTATTACTCTTTCACGGCAAATCCACTGAACCAATGTCAATGAAATTTGGCACAATTATTCCTTGTACACCGGAATCATATATAGGCTATAGATAACCTGTTAATTCTACAGGAATACGATGACATTGAAAAGCGCCATCTATTATCGACCTGTTGACAAAATCCGCAATCAATACTAGATCAGTCTACAGGAAGGTTTAAATTAAGTATAAGAGATATGCTTATACGTAAAGCATATTACGAAATTGAAGATTATTTGGATGATAAAAAAGTCTGGATTTGAAAATCCTTTCAGCTTCATACAGGACTGCGGTTTAATAATGTAAAATAGAAAATGTTTAAAAGATTGAAAGCCGAGTTTCCTTCTGGTTCTTCTCGGTAAGAGCAACATTCCGAACCAGTTGTACCTTCATTAATCATATTGATCCTTGACGATTAAAAGGTTATTTGAATAAAGATATTTTGATTTGATTGGATTTGACACGACAAGAGTCCACGCGAACGAAGTCGCGGTTAAAAGCTATTGTAAAATGTACTTTATTAAGTAAACCATTAGTATATTTATTACGTCTGCATCTACAAAAAGTTGGAGACGTTGGTAAAAAGTAATAACACGGTCGCAATAGTAGATCCTTCTTTCTATATTTACCGTTATATACCAAGAAAAGACTATGGACAGGAAATTAAAGTAGTCAGTAGGGCCTGCGCGTAACAGTAGCAAGTCCCGTTGCTCGCCTGTCTCGCCGACACTTTATACAGAACACTTGTAGGAAGTAAACACGCCGTGTGGTATCCGGCTGAATAGAATAGTACCACCCTCATTTGTTACCGAGGGGTCGTAAAAGGCGACTAAGGTAAATCGACCTGCCGTGTGGTATCCGGTTGAGTAGAATAGACCACCCACATTTCTTACCGAGGTGTCGTAAAAGGCGACTTAAGTAAGTTGACCCACCGTGTGGTATCCGTTTTAGTAGAATAGACCACCCTCTTTCTTAACGAAGTGTCGTAAAATACGACAGAGGTAAGTTGACGTCAGGCAGGCGGCCGGTCGTAAAAACGCAGCCAAATCATGTGACAGACTCCACTTAGAGTGGGATAAGGGCAGGAAGATGATGACTTGTAGGAAGTAAACCTACGGCATCGCCAGAAGAAATCGTTGAGCCGAACAAAGCGCGTGCCAAATGCCATCAACAAAAAACCACTCGGGAATACTATTTCATTGATAAGATAATAACCACAAAGGGCTACCAGAAACCTATCCGTGTTTTAAAAGAATTACTCCCATTATTTACTTTAAAAGCCAATATGACAGGCTTTTAGAAAATTAAGGTTATCAACGTGGCGCCAGACGGTTTTTTCGATTTAAGCGTTAAAAGGCTAACATTGAAATATTTTATATATAATATTTTATATATAGGTATATCTAATACCTACAACGAAATGAACACTTGAACACGATGAGAACGATATGCTTGTATGAGATTAAAATGAAGTTACTATATAATTCATTTGCTGTAATCCGCGTTTGATAAGAGAATCTATGTAATGCTAAGTGTATGAAGCAGGCAACATTAACATATTCTATACCAGGGCTTCTTAAACTGTGGTCTCGCGACCCCTGAAAGCAAAAGGCGTCGCAAAGATCTAACAAAGTTAGAACAAAGTTAAAGAAGTTCTAACAAAGATTTATTGATATTTCTCCTCCTAAGTTCCTTCATTACCCCCTTTTCATTAAATTTAATCAAATAGATTTTATTAAATTTATGATTGGTTAGTTTACAACAATTATAAATAAAATTTTAAAATTAGTATACACACTACGTACAAATATAAATACAAATAAAAATCATACAAAATACTATTGTAGTTTTATTATAATTTTTTTTTGAAAAAAGTGTTATTTACATTGTAAAATAGTGGTGCGATATTACATCTACGGTTAATATATTTTCATTATATGGAGGAGGGGGTCGGTTAAAATTTCCTAAGCTTGAAGGGGGTCGCTATATAAAAAAATTTAAGATGCCCTGTTCTATACATACAGGACAGCTAGTATCTACATAAATGTTTGTTTCTCACTTTTCTTCACTTCAATTTTCATTCTTTCTTAAAAATCGTATTTGAATTACTTGAATTCTTGTCATTACGGTCGTAATAATTTTTCTATACGAATCCATGCATCGAGTTCGAAAAGCATACTACACTCTATATTTAGCATTACATAAATTTTAATTTATTTCATTTTATAGTACAGAAGTTATGAAAGTAAAATCAAATCAAATTGTCAAAATCTACGTTTGCTGAAAGAATCTATGTAATGCTAACTGTAGGAAGCAGGCAACATTCACATACTTTATAAATGCAGGACAAGTCACCACACGTATCTCAAAACGCCGCCAAAAGCAACACTTCACACAAACACTACACATTAACTACCACAATCTCTAAGTTCGTTTCGTCCCGAAACCAAAGCATCATCAGGAGGATAGGCTCCAGGACAAAATCGTAATGCATTGTGATTTTGACCTCCATGTTAAAGGAGGCTCCAGCCTCGTGTACTGTGGAATTCTGCAAAGTAACGGTTGCTTCTATAAATCAGATTAAAATAACGTCTAATTTTAGCTAAAGTAAACTATATATTACGACATACACATGCATGTAATTACTAAGAACTCTATACAATGTTTCATGGTATTCAAATTCGCCGAAAGACTACAGTAGTCGTTACAGAGCTGTAGTCTTCACACGATTTACAAACATATCACTCTAAAATGTTATATTTGTACTACAACTTATCAGTTTCATTATATTATTACTTCATAAAAATCTTTAAATATTATATTTTATTACAAACATTTCACGTACGTTACAAATGTTTAAGTTTTTGTAAAAATCGTAATACTATTTGAATCCTTGACTGTAGTGAAAAATGAAATGTTTTTGCAAACAGAATTTATCTTTAACTTTAATATTTAAATCAGCTAATCCTGAATCTATAAACTATATACTAGCCATCGCCAGCGGCTCCGTCCGCGTGTAAAGATTAAAACTGTAATATAGTATTTTGATTACCATAGAAATGGTTAAAGTGGATTAACCTTCAGAGCTAGACATATGCTGTCGCGTACTTTTATTAAAATGCTAAATCTATCTAGATAGGTTACATAAAGAAAAATGTCGTTTTATTCCTGTTTTTGTATAACAAAAAAATTTTAAATTTATATTGAATAAAAAAGACTATTTTTTGTCAATTGTAAAGTTATCGTAGCTCGTTTGGGGAACAGGCGGTCTAGAGAGTTTTTGACGAGTTTCTTGCTGGCTCTTCTCGGTAGGAACAGCTTTCCGAACCAGCAGTAGAGTTGACGATTCAAAAGCACTTGTTTACAAGTTTATTTGAATAAAGAATAATTTGAATTTGAAATTAGAGAAGTGATAATACCTAGGATCGAGCCCCATCTGCCCAAATATTTTTCTTTTTTTTTTTCAAGTTTCATCTTGTAAAAACTCTTCTTGATAACCTCCTTAGAATAATTTGATAAGTTAAATTTTAGGGTACAATAGGATAAGTGTAAAATCCCTTTAATTACAGAATAAAAAAAATAAAAAACTTGTAAAAAAATTACCTAACAAGGCATTTCGCATTTTACGCAAAATACCAACAAAATTAGCAGAGTTAGGGAATGCATGAAGAATGTAGCGAGTTTGAAACGTGAGCTAGCCGTTTGCATGATAGCGTGGGGCGCTGGCGCGGGCGACGCGACCTCGCCAGATAAATCTATCAATGGAGCCGATAAGGGGACCGCGTGTCACGTAACCACAGGAAGTGGCCCCGACTCCGCTTGCAACAGCTATCGCGAACATCGCTACTGTTTTTATAACAGACTAGCAGTCGCAAACGTCTCCGCCCGCGTGGAAAGATTAAAACACTAATATTGTATTTTGATAACCATTAAAATGTTTAAAGTGGGTTAACCTTAAAAGACATGCTGTCGCGGACTTTTATTTAGACCACGCTTTCAATGAAATCAATGTGTGTAATGATTAAAATAATATAAAGACGTACCAGAATAACGGTTTACAGAGTTTAGGCAATCATCATCCTCCTGCCCTTATCCCACTCTAAGTGGAGTCGGCACAACATGTTATAAACATGTTGTCACATGATTTGGCTACGTATTTTACGATCGGCCGCCTGCCGGACGACAACTTATCTCAGTCGTATTCTACGACACCTTTGTAAGAAGGGTGTTCTATTTTACTCAAGCGGATACCACACGATGGGTCAACTTCATTAATCGCCTTTTACAACACCTCGGTAAGAAATGTGGGTTGTTATTCTACTCAGCCGGATACCACACGACGGGTCGACTTACCTTAGTCGCCATTTATGACACCTTGATAAGAAATGAGGGTGGTACTATTCTCGGCACAATAAAAAACCCATTAAGAGTGGGATAAGGGCAAGAGGATGATGATTTAACTAAACTGGAACTCGTTAGAACTCTGGGTAGTTAGAAGAATAATTATAGCACAAAGGACGCGAATCTATAAATATACGCTCAAATTAAACCCGAATGCGTAATTAATTAGTTAAATATTTATGTTTAACAACGGCTATGGTAGTTAAATTGCATTACTTCACGCGCAAATCAACGATTGTTCCACATTTCCGCGCTGTAAGCAATTAACCATCTTTTTGTTTTTGTTACACTTTCTTGTGAACAACCGTTTGTAATCTATATTAATACTCTCTTGCGGCAATGCAGCATGATCTAATGTCAGTTACAAAATTTTGATGGACAATAAGCTCTATATCGAACAATATTTATCAATTACAAGAACGCATTTGTACTTCTTTGCTAACCGTGCCAAACGATCAAGTAAGTCGATATCAGATTTACATTCAAGCTTACCTTTGATTTATGAAAAAATACTAGAAAACGTTAATGTGTACCATTATTTCTGTTTACGAAAATTTTGTGTATTAGACATGGCCAATTCCTTTTACCATCATAATATTTTATTTCTAATTCGTCGAAATTTCACGGAGGTTATAGCATCCCATCATGGTATCTACATGATTATATTAGATTTTTGTAATAAATTTAATCATCGCTGTTGCTCCAAAGTCATAAAATTGAAGTACCATATCGCTCAAAGAACTGGTTAAGGTTAGGATTTCAATGAATTTGAAATGCATTCGTGATATTCGGCTACAAGATGATATCTAATATGTAGATGCTACAAGATAATCTTCAAAACCCTATCTGTAGACCCCTTACTAAGTAAAAGACTTACATTTTATCTTATTGAGTTACAGTTCCATATATCTTTTCTATACTAAAACTGAAGAGTTTGTATGATTGTTTGAACGCGCTAATCTCAGGAACTACTAGACCGATTTGAAAAATTATTCGAGTGTAAGATTGTCCATTTATCGAGGAAGGCTGTAGGATATATAACATTTACTAAAATGAATACATGCAGCAATAAAAAATATTACGAAAACGAGAAAATTTTAAGCTTTCCTTGCGTGCGCTAAGTAAACGATGCAAGTTATTCAAAAATAATGTAGCACAAAGTTATTCCCTTCTAAAAGTTCTAAATAAAAGTCCGCGACAGCATATGTCTAGCTTTTAAGGTTAACCCATTTTTATGGTAACACACCCACCCATATACACCCAGCATTTTGCCTAGTATATATTAGAGTAGGGGAGTCATAGGCGGCTTTGTAAGTATAGGTGTTGCAATAAATTATGGGAGGGAATGAAACTCATATATATCTTTGTCCAATCACACATTAAAAAGAGAGACAGATAATAAGCTTCATTTGCTTTCTCTTTATGATCGATGTACTATATACTTTAGTATTTTAACACTCTGATTGTGCATAGGCTATAGAGCTATAGAGCTTCTTAGAGTGAGATTTTCCAAAAGAAATCCTCTTTATTTGTATGCGCAGTGCGCGTCGATTTATTTATTTGTGCTAGTGTTTCCAGCTATCACAGGCGGAAACCCCAGTTTGGCATCAGACCAATGTGACGCATCGCATAAATGTTTACGCTATTATATGCAAATACGTACATACAATGTGTTTATTTCGAGGTGTTTTATCTTTGTTTTATTTTATTTTAATCTTTATAGCATAATATGAAAGACTTATTAATAATATCATAATAATATATTGTTCCTATTGTTAATTTTTGTGCATAAGAATATACATAATTATAAAAAGATTGGCGATGTACATAATAGACTAAGTATGAAACCGATATAAGCTTGCGGCTTGCAAAAGTACGTAAGTCGTTTGTGGGTTTGGGTATAAGATTAGATAATAAAATTCCGCAATCAATTTTAGCTTTGCCATTACAGCAGTTTGAAAGATTCTTAATAAAAGGCTAATACAGAAAACCTACTATACTATCGAGGAATACTTAGATGATAAAAACGCCTAGACGTAGCAACTCCTCGACCCTGTACAAGACAGTAATAATTAAATGTAACTAGTAATAGAAATTATATTTTTAAAAGAGCAACCGCCAAGTTTCTTGCTGCCTCTTCTCGGTAGAAACAGCTTTCCGAACCAACAGTAAAGATGACAATTCAAGCATTTGCTTACAAGTTTATTTGAATAAAGAATATTTTGAATTTGAATTTTGATTGATGTTTCGGTTAATGGTCTAATTGCAAAGAGTCTCAACCAACATCTTCAGAGGCTTTTGCGTAACAATTGGATCAAGGGCAGGATACAGAAGGCAGTGTTGCTTAAGATTGCACGCATGTGGGGTTCCTCACTCTGTAAGTGTGATGTCGGTCACCCATAGACTCACTCACTCACTTTTATTTATACTACACATCATAATTTTCCTAACCATATCACACTAGGTGGGGATAACACAATATGCCTTCGTTTCCATTTTCTTCTATCATTCGTCATACCTAACCTTACGTTTATAAGCATATCATTTTTCAAACAATCCATCATCATCTTTTTTCGGCCACCCTCTGGTTGTATATATTAGTTATATACTAGCTGTGCCCGCGGCTTCGCCTGCGTAAAATCATACGTAATGTACTTTTAAACTACGCCTTCTTCAAAAATTGTGAGTTAACCACGTGTGAGTGTTGTGTGAATTGTGAGTTAGCTACGGGCATGCTGTCTCGGACTTTTTTGTAGATCTACTATTCTCTAGTAAATTATTTTAGTTTATCTCTGTTGGTGTACGCGGCGCACGCGACTTCATATCTCAAAAGGCTAATTTTATCCAAATGCAATACAGTTTTTAGATTTTTTACTAAAACTGTACAAAAATCCGTTCAGTAGATTTTAAGAAAATCGATCACATACAGACAGACAGCTTTTGGGGATTTCATTTTATAATAAGTTTATTTATAATTCACATTTCATTATTTATTCAATACTACTTATTTTTAATCTCTAACAAAAGTCTCAAGTCACGTTTTTCCTACATACGTTTGTTCTCTACTAAAATGTCGAAATTAACTCTTTATTCAATTCAATCATTATGAAATTGTATAACTTTTGGGTACATAACCGTTACAATGATGGCTTTGAATCTCATAGAATCGATTTTGTAACGTTCAATTCATTTTAATTTAAAGATGGGTTTTAGACCTTGGTAGGCCATTACGTGAACGTTTGTTAAAAGGTAAATTGTGTTTTTCGTGACATTCATGCTAACACCAAAATTAAAATGCAGCGTAGGTTGCATAACCTACTTATAGCGTCTGACGAGGCGACAGAAATACTTACTAACAAATCGTTACACACCATTCGAAAAACCTTCGATAGGGTTAGCATCTTGTTGTTTCTTCTTCTTCATCATCACCATCATCATCACCACCATCATCATCATCATCATCATCTTGTATTGTCGATTATTTGTTTTATCAGAGAGATTAAATTTAATTGAAATGCCGTGTCGTATTCGGCTGAGAATAGACCATCCTCATTTAATATCGAGGTGTCGTAAAAGGTGACTAAGGTTAGTTGACGTCAGGCAAGCGGCCGGTCAAAACAAATATCCAAATCTTGTAACAACATATGCAAAACATGTAGAGCCACTCACTTAGAGAGGGGTAAGGGCAGTAGAATGGCAATGATGAAACAGAACCTCTTATATCCAGAGTGTTTGATAAGAGATATAAGAGATGTTATAATAGAGAATCTGAAGGAAAACAAATGATTATGAAAATTACCACCTACTTTATCGAGCAAATAAAATCTATTTCTAACTTGTCTATCGTGCACATAATACACTCATTCATTTTGTTCGACAAATGTTGCCAATTTTTATATATGAAGATTCTACTGCATGCCAATACGTATATGATTTTAATTTATTAGAATAAAAAAAAGATCCAACAGATAAAAAAAATAACGTGTACTCTTAACTATACTCATTTTTTAATATTATATCGCTCTATCCGAAGAATAAAGTCACATATCCCATGCATAAGAAATGTGTGTATGTTTATACATTTTATCAATCAATTATTTAAAAAAAATTAGGGCAATTAAAATATGATGGTAACCCTACAACGGACGATTAATTAAGCGGTAGGCGTCAAATTAGGACATGCGAAGGACATCGTATACCTTTTATTGAAAATAATACCGATTTACATAAATAATCGAATATCCCTCGTTAATGCTCACGATTATCTAAATATGCTATAATTGAATCAATATCTGTCTTTATTATTATGTGTGTTTATTATATAGCCTTAAAGCTTATCACAGTGTCCCACGTAAACGCCTGCTGACTTTCGCGGCTAATAAGGTGCAAGCTATATCGAACAATTGCATAATGTTCCGCTTTCCACCATCCCACATGGGGCCGTGGGCTTAGAATTTGGTATCAGGCTCCAATATGTCGAAATGGAACGCGTAGGCGCAGCCTGGGAAGCTCGAGCGGTATCTTAATAGATTACTAAATACATTACTAATTTTGCAGAAGATTTATTGAAACGCGTATAGGGTTCAAATAAATAAAAGATCAGTTAATGGAAACGTGTATTCGTGGTTAGACCAGAATAATCCAGAAAATGATCATCTTTCTCCTGCCCTCATCCCACTCTAAGTGGAGTCATAACAAATTATACAGTTAGTGAAAAAAAAATGTTTTTGTATCAGTGTGTGTATTTAAGTTATTATTTACAAATATATATGTATGTATTTACCAGCTGTCTGTTTATTCAAAATGCAAAATATTCTTTAGAATATTTTGTATTTTGAATAAACTCTGGACAAAAATTAAAAGAGTCTGTACCTATAAAGTTTACAACACACTTAAAAGATAATATATATTTTATATAATTATTAATATTTTTAACATATACTATATTTATATATGTAATTAGCGGCCCGCTTCGGCATCGCACGGGTATAAAATCACGCACGCAAGCAAAGCGGCGCGCCGCCACAACCGCTGTGCCACTGTATTTCAAATCTGTAATATCTTCGAAAATGTTCATTTAGGTAAATTACAAGCTGTAAACAGCCATATTGCTCTATATTAAATCAACAATGTATTTAAGGTACTAACTACTAATAACTAACTACTAATTGGATGAGGATTAATGCTGTATTGTTTAAAATTTCTTCGAAAATAAGGCATTATTTTTCGTAACAAGAAAATGACGAAAAATGCTATTATGGGTTATCCATAAGAGATAGACATATTGTGGATAGACATATACCATATCGGAGTTTTCTGTAGACCTTTTTGTGGTGTTCAGATACTTAGTATATTATTTTGATAAATCTTGTAGAGTTCAGCCTGAGTTTGCAATATCAGCGGAAAAAATGACATTATTTACGACATCACATTAGAAACCTCAAAAATAACAGTATTTCTCCACTCCATATTGAATGTTATTTTACATATAAGCTTTCCTCTTCAATCGCCCTATCTATTAAAACCGCATTAAAATTTGTTGCGTAGTTTTAAAGATTTAAGCATACATAGGGACATCCAGAGAAAGCGACTTTGTTTTATACTATGTAGTGATGATAAAATAAACATTAATATCACTTACCTACAATAAAAAAATACTTTTACTAGGTTATTGCGTAATAGGTATTATCCTAGTAATACTATATATACATATATAGTAGTAATTAATAGTAGTAATGAGGTAGATTTGTTAAAACATTTCAAATTCGAAAGTATACCCATAAAAATATTGTATTACACGTTAGCTTTGTTTGAAGATAGCTGCTTAATTGGATATATGGTATAATTAACACATACTACACCCTTGAGCTTAATCAAACGAAGGTTGGGAATTGGTTTCAATATTTTGTATGGCAGGGCGCAGGGTCGTCGACCGAACTCTTCGGTGTTGTGGGTGCTATTTCCAGGCGACGACCTCGCCCGAGCTCGCACGATTCCGCCCGAGCGATGCGCACGCGTAAACAAACATGGCGGACAATCATTCATTAATTCATTCATGATCATTGTATTTGACAAATTGTTAATTGACAAAGTCATTGTCAGCCTAAAATAGTGGATAACAATAATGTTGCGTGCCTCTTTTACTTGTTTATTTATAATTTGCAAAATGAGCAAACACAACAAAGTCCGATTTCGTTAGGTATTTAAAATTGTATCATACAAAAATTATATAGGTAAGAACTTAATACTGAAATCTCCCTTAAACTTTGAAAAAAAATTAACATAGGATTAACAATTATAATAGGGCAATTATAAATATATATATAACTATTTTAGCTTTTTTATTTACCTTTTTTTATTTAAGTAGTTTTGTTCGAAAGACGTTGCACTAAATTAGTTGATTTTTTGATATTAGATTTTAGCAATGGTAAGCATGTTATATCTCTTATGATCTGTGTACATTATAAGGTAATTAATATTATGTCCAAGCTTCCCAAAATCTCTCTTTTTTACGCGCAGACTAGTTTCATTTAACACAAAATCTGTATTTTATCACCTTTTGTAATAACACGTGTCAAAGTAAGACGACTGATTAATTAAATTATTGGTTAATATAGGATATTTACTAAAACTTTTATTTCAGAAAAAGATTATAGAGGAAAATTTAGAAAGTTCGGTTAGCCCATTTTTGTATTGAAATTAAAGAAGTTTATACACTAGTAAATCTAATATCATGACGTTAGCAGTATGTGCAGGTAGGTATTCATTGTCCTGAATCCTAAGAATGTTTACAGGGTTGCCACAAAATTATTGTATATTATAATATTTTTTTATTATATAGAAAAGCACTAGATTAGAAACGACAATTATAAATACATTTTGCTATTAATGAGAAAGTTCTTATGTTTGTCTTCTTCTTGAGTATCACTCAAGCAAAGCAACGAATATTTTTTTATTGATATGGTAAAGGGTGACAAAGTTACACCTCGGTTCTAAGGACCTCTCTAAAAGCAGCAAGCAGAAGCTAATACATATTCAAAATATTCGTTATTCAAATAAACTTTTAAACAAGTGCTTTTGAATCAATAAAAATAATAATAAAATTAAAGTAATAATAAAATTATTTTGCTATAATCCGCGATGAAGTAAAAATGAAAATATATAGGTATAATGCTAAATGTAGACTGGAAAATCCGTTTTCATACCTGATATATGCAGGATTCGTAAAAACATGCACAAACCTCCACCACCGCCACCACAATACACCAGCACTACATACGTTAACTATCACAAACTCAACAATCGTTTCGCCCCGTAACCGAAGCATCATCAGGAGGTAGACTCCACGACCAATATCGCAATATAGGTTTTTTTACGATTATATATTCCTGCCTTTCTCAATAAAACAATCAAACAACAACAATCAAACAAACAAACAGTATAGATACAGTAAGCTTTATCAGAATCAACGGGTGGAACTAAACTGAATGACGAAAATTCAGTGTTATAAAATTAGGGCCGTGTGGCAGCCCTAAGCGTGCACAATATAGCACATCTGCAGAACATATTCAAACGTGCCTTTTGTCCCGGCCCTGTCCATGTGGCCTGCGGTGCGTTTACTTGTCGCTTTTTCCTATAGTTTTTTTTTCGACGAACGAAATTTAAAAAGCATTCATGTGCCTATTTGAGTATCCGGTCACTAAAATAAGCCTTTACACGCCCATGAAGAATGAACGGATATTGTTACTATTAGTTGCATATGGTTATATCGTGGACTAAGTCAAAACCGGAGCGCTAATGGAATTTTGATGAACTGGCTATAGCGAAGTGGTATGATTACGTGAACAAAATCTTGGTGTGATGAAGGTACACTTTAACCAGTTGGATTGTAGGTGCTCCTGATGTTCGTGGCAGGAAAACTATTCATCAGTTCTTCTAAGATTGCCATCTATTACGAAGTTTGGTCATTAAAGCAATTTTTAATTTTCGATGCTTAAAGAGCAATGGAGCTTTTTAGCCAATATCCTTCACCAGCCCACGCTTCATTTTTCCCGGATTTTGTCTTCATACTTGAATCCAACTTCTTTCCTACTTATCTTATAAATGCGAAAGTTTGTGAGTATGGATGTAAGTTTGTTACTCTTTCACGGCGAATCCATTGAAACAATATCGATGAAATTTGGCTCAATTATTTCTTATACACCGGGGTGACATATGAGCTTTAGAAATCCTGTTTATTCTACAGAAATAGGATGACATTGAAAAGAGCCATCTATTATCAACCGATGGAGATATTTATGGGGTTGGAGAATGACAGATTCTACTGGTTTATTCCAAGACTACAGTACACGCGAATGAAGTTGCGGATATCAGCTAGTGTTCTTATAATCGTCACTAATAACTAGTACTGCAGCTCAGAGATTTGGCTTTTGGATATGAAACTTAATTGGAGTAACGTTTTGGGTCAAAGCTATATTTATTCTCCCAAAAGAAAAGAAATTTTGGCCTAATTCTGGGTTACATACCTTATACATCGCTCGATTCTTGATCGACTTTTTCGTGTAAGTGAGCGTCTAAGCAGATTTATAAAAATACCTACCTGTTACGTATACGTGATGTGAGACAAGATTTTTAATGAACCAACCGTTTTAGACTCATCACGTTAGACTATAGTTAACACATTTCGTATAAGAATGTTAATTCTATACAATTTTGTTAGCGAAAACAGCTTAAGATATACGTAAGACATTTGGAACATAGGTTTTTCTCCCCTGGCTTCTTATTTAAAAGTGTCTAAATAATGTTATAATAATGTCTCAAACAAGAGATTTTAAAACAAATCTGCTCAACCCTATAATGTGCCCCGTGGACGAATTTTGAATGGCCTGCCTTTGAATCATAGAATATTCTCAAAATGTAGGAATAATATTAAGCTCTCACCTCGGATCTATCAATTTAGTATACTAAAGTAACGGTGTGTTGTTATCCACAGCTGAGCAAAGTCCTCCTCCCTACTTTTGGAACTTATAACTTCCACATTGCTTTTTTAATATTTTGTCAGTTATTATTCATAATTTGCTTATTGAATTGCACAGCTAAAATACTGTACTGTGGCCCGTCAAAGATTTTCGTCCGTTTTGCTCAACCGTTAAAAAACTTGAGCACGTTTGTTTTATAATTAAATAAATTCTGTATTCAAAAAAGCCACGATACCACAATGTAATTGATAGAATGATGCTATCATGTCGAAGAATGCACCGAGCTAATATGTAGCATTTACGATATTAGGTAAATAGGTTTCTGTTATCAGATCGTATAAATCTTTGGCTCGTCCTTAATGCGTCCCCAGTAACTTATTTGACATTGGCCAACTCTCGTGTACATCAATATTTGAAAATAAATTGTCAAGTTAGATTCAAGCTACGACATAAGTTCCGTATATATATCTATACTTATTTTAAAACAATGTACCTAAAAGCTGCCTGTGCGATGGATTTTTTCAAAATCTACTTAACAGATTTTTATACGGCTTTTACGTAAAAAATTGGTCGCGCGGTATTAAAAATTCACCTTTTGGGAGATTCACTCGCGTCGGCCGCGTAAACCAGCTTAGAATAAAGTAATGTAGTAGAGAATTGTAGATCTACAAAAATACTGCAAAAAAGTCCACGACGACATGTCTCTATCTCTTATGGTTAACTCACAATAACTACTTTTATATTCAATATTTCATTTCGGAAACAAGATTGTGTCACACTGATTTCCACGCGGGCGAAGCCGCAGGCACAACTAGTAATAATAAATAATAATTGTTTGAGGGAACGCTAAAACTTTTAAGTTACCGTTTGTAGCGTTGAGTTCCGCGTACGGATGGCCTTGGTGTGTGTTGACTAAATATTTTTTTTGTCGCGTATACACAGATAACGCATTGTGACGCCTTATCGCGGAACGATTTCAACGCACTTTAAAAGAGGGAATACTGCGAATTATTTAGATATTACATAAACTTTTTATTTACGATTAAGAAAAAAATGTTTTTCGAGCAAATACGTTCCACGACCTCCGATTGGAAGCAGTTATATCCAAACTATTATTCACCATCTTCCTGCTCTTATCCCACTCTAAGCGGTATCGGCACAACATGTTATAAGCATGCTGTCACATGATTTGGCCGGCCGCCTGACTGACGTCAACTTACCTCAGCCGTATATTACGACACCTCGGTTATAAAGAGGATGGTCTATTCTACTAAACCGGATACCACACGGTGGGTCAACTTACCTTGGTCACCTTTTACGACACCTCGGTAAGAAATGAGGTTGGTCTATTCAACTCAGCCGGATACCACATAGTGGGTGAGGAGCAGCTTTTGTAATGGAAGGTATTTCAAAAAGATGATATCCAAACTATTATTATTCACGCACGCACAACATACACCCACACACGCCAAATACACATTTAAATAACATAATAAATTGTAAATACTTACCTTTTTAATAATTATGGTAAGTGCACTAGTAATTGACCATGTACTAGTAGTTGACCGTTTTGTATGAAATTTTAAATTATAAGCGTTGTTTGTTGTAGCTAAAAAAAATATTAATTAATAATATTAAATTTAAAATATTAAACAATGGGCTACAGTTTTTGCTACAGGCTTTGGCCAGTTGTTAATAGATGGCAACAGGTAATTACAAATTTATTTTTTATAATATTTTCTATAAAAGAATTTGTTGGTTCTTTGAGCCTGGGTGTATATTTGTATTTAAGTATGTTTATAAAAATTATATATGTATATATTCACCAGTTGTCTGTCTACCATAACACAAGTATTAAATTACTTACTTTGGGGACGGACGTCCGTGTGTGTAAGTGTCCCATATATTTATTATTATTTATTTATCTGTTTTTTCGCATCTAGCCCATCCAAATTCATATTTGACAGTCGTTTAGTTATATGATTTCAATCCCTCCTTATGATATGTCTAAACCACCTTAATCTTTATGTTTTTTATGAAAGCGTTTAGGTTTATGAAAGCTATTATAGTCTCCACGTTTATTGCTGTTGCAATCAGTAATAGTTCAATTAATAATGATGTATATGGGATGGCTAATAAGAATGGTTTTAAGGTTCGGTCCAAATAGAGAACACATGTGACTTGTCGCTAGAATCCGGGATAGGCTTAACGGGGGACGCAATTATGATAATTAAAGCAAACTGGTTCTAAAGTACCAACGAGTTGTCGCTACGGATGGTCGGGAGCATCGCTAACTTTGAAAACCATATGTGGCTTTACTTATGTCGTATATGCGATGTTTTTTTGTGTTATACGAAAGAATAAAACACTTTTAATTATACGTATCAACGGACAAGTTTTGTTTTGGTTTTTTATACACATTTTACATAACGATAGTTAGGTATCCGGCTAAGCAGAATAGACCGCCCTCATTTATTACCGTGGTGTCGTTAAAAGCGACTTAGTTAAGTTGACCCGCCGTGTGGTATTCGGCTGAATAGAATAGACCACTCACATTCCTTGCCAAAGTGTCGTAAAAGACGACTAAGTTGACCCGCCGTGTGGTATCCGGCTTAATAGAATAGACCATCCACATTCCTTGCCGAGGTGACGTAAAAGGCGACTAAGATAAGTTGACATCAGGCAGGCGACCGGTCGTAAAATACCTAACCAAATCAAGTAATAAAATAGTTAATATATATTCGATCCCACTTAGAGTGGGATAAGGACAGGAGAATGATGATGAATATAGTTATTTATTATTAAAATTATAATTATATGACCTAATTTATAGTCGATTAAACAATGTCATTGTTTTTTTATAAATATACTAGCGGCCTGCCCCTGCTTCGCACGGGTATAAAATATATATCCCGTGTCAGTCATATGTCAGTCAGTGTAAAAAAAATGACTAAAATCGATCCAGTAGTTTTGATTTATTCATTACTGCCCGTGGTCCGCAAGCGGTAAATTTGGAGAAAAACAATTTCCTTTCCCTATACCAAAAAGATTTCCTGCTATCTTTGTAATATCTAAATTCATATAGTACATTTTTACTTATTTACTTTTACATTTTCCCTATGTATTTTATTTTTACAATTAATTACAGAATGTCTTTAAACAAACTCTTGAAAGAGCGACATAGCTGCTAAAGTCGAAGTGTTATAGGGCGAAGCGCGGCATCCTCACGGCATTTTAAATCTGTAATATCGTCGAAAATGTTCACTTAAATTACATGCTGTAAACGGCCATATTGATCTATATTAAATCAACAATTTATTTAAGGTACTTAATTGGATAAGGATTAATGCTGTATTGTATAAAAATTGCTTCAAAAATAAGGCATTATTTTTCGTAAAAAGAAAATGACAAAAAATGACATACACCATCACAGACTTTTCTGTAGACCTTTTCAAGGTGTACAAATACTTAGTACATCATTTTGATAAATCTCGTAGGGTTTAGCCTGCGTTTGCAATGTAAGCGGAAAAAAATGTAATTATTTACAGAAACCTCAAAAATTACAGTATTTTTCTACCCCGTATTGAATGTTATTATACGTACAAACCTTCCTCTGGGATCACTCTATCTATTAAAAAAAACCGCATCTAAATCTGTTGCGTAGTTTTAAAGTTTTATGCGTACATAGGGAAATTTTGAAAGAATGCGACTTTGTTTTATAATATGTAGTGATAACACAGATATATATATATAATTATATATATATATATATATATATATATATATATATATATATATATATATATATATATATATATATATAACAGACACTTTTTTTATTTACAACAAAATGTACAAAAATCCTAATTTACACGCTAGGACTATACAAATTATGCCCACGTGGAATGAACACATACTAGTGAATTTAGGGGTAAAAATACCATAATTATATATGTATAAGTTCCTGTTCCCATAGGGAAACGTAAATACTATATGTATGCCCAATTTACCCAACACACCAACCCCACCAACCCCACTTTTAAAAAATTTAATTTAATTACACTTTATACAAAAGGCGGTTTTATTACCAGATAACATAGACAAATAAATCCAAAACTTAGAATAAGTATATGACCAAATTATTATATTGTTGATTCACATTCTCTTGTAATTTGTGAGTAACCGGTAGTCAACTTTGACGTGTTTAGCGTGAAAGACAAGTTGTTCAAATTATTTACGTCAAAAGGCAGGGGGAATTAAGTAAACTGTGAGTGAAAATATAAGGGGCGGTGTTTCAAAGGGAATAAAAATAGAGTGGCGCCAGCTGCAGCGACAGTGCAGACTTCGATCTATGACGAACTGTGATTGTGACCAGTTAATTTATTAGTCAATCATTAGACAATTTGATTAAGGGCCTGTTTCACAAGTTACCAATAAACTGTTAGCTTATTCGGAACATATCTGACACATATCTCTGAATTTTGCGACTTTCAAGTTTCTGATAGGCTTATTCAGCACTTAAAGTCCCTAATAAGTTAACAGGTAGATCATGTGGCTGTTATTTTGTTTATCTGCTGGATAGTAAATTATAAACATGCATTGTCTTCAGGACTGAACCAGTATGTAAAATTTCAGTTGAATTAGACATCGGGGAGTGGGTCAAATTTAACTTGCAAGATTTCGCCTTCACATATATACAACGCAAGTTAAATAAAAGATTTTAACAGTTAAATAAGAGATTTTGATGAGAGATCAATCTATATTTATGCTATAATATATAAAGCTAAAGAGTTTGTTTGATTGTTTGAACGCGCTAATATCAGTAACTACTGGACCGATTTAAAAAATTCTTTTACTGTAAGATAGTCCATTTATCGAGGAAGGCTATAGGCTATATAACATCACGCTAAGATAAATAGGAGAGGAGCAGCAATAAAAAATAGTACGAAATCGAAAAATTTAACCCTTTCCTTGCGTGCGCTGAGTAAACGGTGATAGTTATCCAAAAATCATGTATTACAAAATTGTTTCCTCTAAAAGTTCTAAATGAAAGTCCGCGACGGCATATGTCTAGCTTTTAAAGTTTAACACTTTAACCATTTTTATGGTAATCAGTAACTAGTAACTACGGTTTTAATCTTTTCACGCGGGTGGAGTCGCTGGCAATTGCTAGTCCTTGATATAATTAGATCAATCCTTGATCTAATATTCTTTCCACTTAAAGTTGTTGTATCAAAAACACCATATTATTTCATTTTCCTTAACTTTTTCTTAGAAGCTATCTAAGTTTAAAATAGTACATAGTATATTATTGTTTTCAAATCGAAGTTTTTTGTGGGCACGCAAAACATTGCGATGAACAACCTTGTAATACTAACTTTTTTAACGAATGCGTGATGTCGGTTGAACACAATATTATTTGATGGTATGTGTGCTAATGCAATCTAAGATGAAAACGTGTTACATAATGATAGAATATTATTCACTTGTACTCTTAAAATATACTATAGTTAATATATATTCTCTTGTAGCTTGAAACGTGTTAGATATAATACTAGGTAACCGATTGTTTTTAAATATAAAAATGAAAATGCAAAAGCAAAAAAGAGGTGGTGATATTATGCTTTATCCCAGGTATTTTTACTTTTTAAGTCCGCCCGTTAGTAGGGACTAAGCTATTACATCTTTACAGCACAAATTGACAGCAAAAATAGTATTTTATATTCAATGTCAATTTTAGTAATCTTTTAATTCAATCTACGAGATTAACTCATTTAAATATTAAAGATATGGTACACAAAATAATTCTTCTATCATTTCGATTTCAAATATACATTACCAGCCATCTGTATGACATAATTTATTTCTATTATTAAATTTTCAATATTTTACACCTATTATACTTATAGGCTTTTATTATATCCTTATTATTATATTGAAGGCAATCACGTCAATCAAATCAGAATAATCTTCATTCAAATAAGCTTTTTCAAGTACTTTTGAATCGTCAAGCATCAATTTGATTAATGAAGTTACAACTGGCTTGGAATGTTGCTCTTACCGAGAAGAACCAAAAAGGAACTCAGCGTTCAATCTGTTAAACATTTTCAATTTACATTATTAAACCACATTCTTGTATAAAGCTGAAAGGATTTTCAAATCCAAGCATTTTTTATCATCCAAATAAACAATTGTCTAACATGTTTTACCTATACGAATATTTCTTATACTTAATTTAAACAATTTAGAATGATATTAGTGGTGAGGCTCGTTTAATCTGTAACTGATTCTTTGTGGAAAAAATGATTTAATGTCGAAACAAGCTGTAGTGTAGACGGGTTGAGACGTGTATAACGTCCTTTGTATATTTATATACAAGATGCATATATGTAATACATACATGAACATAGTCAGACTAACTCACACTAGTACAAAGGTACATAAACGGTCTTATGATGCACCACGACAGTATCACGAGAGCCCTTGGTGAGAGTGGTCGTGAAGTGACATGTTGTTACCGTGCTATATTCATATAACATTAGTTTATAAACACTACACAAGCTACTAACGGAAATTTTATATCGGATAAGATTTTTTGCGAATTCGATGGCTACCGAATTTCCAGAGCGATGACTGTGACTGGGTTGTCATTTGCGACATTATCTATTTATATATGGTATTATAATCTACGTTGGTTAAGATTAAGAATTATTTATCTGTGGAGTAATATTCTCGATGGTGCGAGTGGGCGTCGAGAATGTGGATATTTTGGGCCATTATCGCGCGCCCACGCGCCAGTATTGGCAGAAAAATGTTACAAAAATACATCGTCGCAATTCTCACTCTCAATTCTTACATCGACTTAAACTGACATAGCCCTATGACAATATACTCTTTGATAGGTCATGGGCAATATCTTGATATTTGTATCGACGGTCCATTCATTAAACTATTAAAATTAAACTTAATGTTTCCCGGTAGCATTAATTATATCCATGTTTTAAGAACAATACATATACCATGCGGTTTCCTTTCTGAGGTGTCGTTAAAGGCGACTAAGGTAAGTCGACCCTCGGTGTGCTGAGAAGAATAGAACACCCTCATTTCTTACCGAGATATCTCATCTCATTTCTTACCGAGATAAAATGCGATTAAGGTAAGTTTATTCATCTAGTGGTATCGGGTTAGGTAGAATAGACCATCCTCTTTCTTACCGAGGTCTTATAAAATGACTAAGGTAAGTTTACATCAGGCAGGCGGCTGGTCGTAAAATACGTAAACAAATCATGTGACAATATGTTCGTAACATGTTGTGCTGACTTACGGTAGGATAAGGGCAGAGGATGGTAAGGATGATGGTGACATATACCATGCGATATAGACATAGAGCTATCACATTCCAATAAAGAGAAATGAATTCAAATTTAAAATATTCTTTACTCAAATAAACTTGTAAACAATTGCTTTTGAATCGTCAACTCTACTGCTGGTTCGGAAAGCTGTTCCAACCAAGAGGAGCCAAAAAGAGACTCGGCGGTTGCTCTTTTAAAAATATAATTCTTATTACTAGTTACATTTAATCATTACTGTCTTGTACAGGCATAGAGTTAGCATACTAAGTACCTGGGTAAGTAATTTTTTTAAAGATATTTAAGCAAAAAAGAATAAATCTTAATATCAAATATCAATCAACTGTGAACAATGTTTTTTCCTGTATAAAAAAAAACGCTTTCCTCTGCAATTTTATCTGGTGAAAGGTCATAATGCTGTTATTTTAAGGTTTTATACGTATCCAAATCGATTAAGGAAGGATGGATTTATTTAGAATTCCATATTGAAAAATAATGAAAGTGCGAAAAATTTATCCGTTTTAACACCCCGGCTAATTGCCTCTTCAGGTGACAAGAGGGCTGGCTCCTTTTTCGCACAAAGAATCAGCTTAGCGATTCAACGCGGAAACGCTGCCAGCATTCTTGGGACCATTCCACGTGGGCATTATTTGTATAGTCCTAGCGTATAAGTAATTTAAGATAGATATAACTTGTATAAGTTTAATAATATTATAAAATAAATTGTTAAAAAATTATACATTGTCTAACTTCGTAGGTTAGCTGGCAGAGTTCTCTGACATAGGGATAAGTTGACCTTTGTACACTTTTTTTACCAACACCTAATGTTTTTCCAACTTTTTATGTTACATAAATAAATAAAATACTTTTACGCGACTGTCCATACTGCTAGATAAGATTTCGTTGTCGATGGCGACATTAGATATTGTTACATCGTATGCCCGGTATTGTCCCAGAATGCCCTTATCGCTTGCTTATCGTTGTTGCAGAGTTCAGACGTAATGGAAGATGTGTGTTCCACATCGCCACGATCTCTGCCCGTTTCCGGTGGTTGTTTACAAAAAAATATAGGTATATATCCTATATATAAACTCGTTGGTAAAGCGGGCGAACGGACCGGCCGGCCGAGATACTTCGTGCGATTAAAAATCGTTACAACTTCCGTTCAGGTCCGAGTCTCGGAGCGGAGGCCCAGATAAAAAAGATAAATAAAAAAATAACATAAAGATCGATACGGCGGGACCGCGCTACCTGTTTTTTTCATCGAGCTTAGTCGAGTCGATTCGGCCGCTTGCTTGCTTAGCCAACTTATTTATACAAAATACAAAACTTTATTTCACTACCATAATTCATTACCATTATCGAGCTGTGGTAGCTCAGCGGTAACACCGTGCGACTCTTTCGAGGAGGTCACGGGTTAAAACCCGGTCATCCACCAAGAAGTTTTTCTGTTAAACCGTATGTGTGTAAAAACGGAGAGAAGAGGCCTATTCTCAGCACGGAGATAGTAACAGGCCGCTACTTACTTTTACTTACTAGGTATCATAATTCATTACAAGAAATGCAGATTAAATAAATAAATATTTTAAATAAATATATGGGACACTTACACACACGGTCGTCCGTCCCCAAAGTAACTTAATACTTGTGTTATGGGTGACATAAAACTGGTGAATATATATACTTATATATTTTTTAAATTCATACTTAAATAGAAATATACACCCAGACTCGAAGACCAACAAATTCATTTATAGAAAATGTTGGCCCTCGGCGGGAGTCGGACCTGCGACCCGTGGGGCTGAAGGCAGGGTCACTACCCACTAACCCATAATTAAAAAAAATATGATTGCAACCAGCTTGCCTTGATACCTGTGGCGCGACTCAACAGAGTTAGCAACTCATTCCATGGTCTCGGTGTTCGCTTCTACAATAAAATTTCGCAATCCATACTAGACCAGTCTACAGAAAGGTTTCTTCTTCTTCTTTCTCAACCGGTGCACGTCCACTGCTAAACATAGGTCTCCTTAAGGGATCGCCACAGAAAGGTTTAAGCTAAGTATAAGAGATATACTTATACGTAAAGCATATTAAATTGAAGATTATTTGGATGATAATAAAGCCTGGATTTGAAAATCTTTCCAGCTTCATACAGGACTGCTGTTTTACAGCAGTCCTGATATGATAATGTAAAATTGAAAATGTTTAAAAGATTGACCGCCGAATTTCTTTCTGGTCTTCTCGGTAAGAGCAACATTTCAAACCAGTTGCAGCTTCATTAATCATATTGATCCTTGACGATTCAAAAGTGCTTGAAAGAGCTTATTTGAATAAAGATTATTTTGATTTGATTCGTAATCATTAAAAATACTTGTGTCAAAAGGTCCCGCTCTTCCTCAAAGGCAAGTAAATTAATTAGAATCTTGTTTTTCTTATGTAGCGTCATTCACTAATCTTATATCATCAGATGCATCAAACTGGAATATTTATATACCACTTTGACTCACTTTTCTCTTTGGAATAGAGGACCTGTGGCCTGAAATTGTCAATAAATGTTCGGATAACAAAAATAATGTAAAGCTTTAAAATAATATTAATAACTTTAAAATATCAAAGAAAAACAAACAATAGGAAACAGCAGAGACCTTGCCAGGGTGTTTGGTTTGAGGAAATTTCGTACCAAATATGCCACTGAGGGATATTTCCATATATATGTTCCATTAAATTATTAAAAAGGTAAGTAAATATATAGCGTAAGTAACATTGACAATATTCTAAGTAGCATTTATATTATAGCGTGTGCGAGGACGTATGTTGTGCGTGCGTGCGTGTTTGAGTGTGTGTGGGTGTGTGTGTGAGTGTGTATGTGAGTGGTGTGTGTAGGTGAGTGTTGTTGTGCATGTGTGTGTGCATATAGATCTATGTATTTAAGATATATATTATAATAATACTTCCGTATCTTCATAATGTAATGTTTAATACATTACTATCTATTAGTCAGTAAGTAGCGGCCTTTTACTCTCCCACTTTTTTCTTCACCGAAAAGCGTGTGATAAATTGCAAGTATGAATTAGACACATAAATTTTAACAGAAAAACTCATTGGTGTCTGCCCGGGTTTGGACCCGTGACCTCCTCGCAAGGTGTTACCGCTGGGCTACCACAGCTACATTACTATTATACTTAACACATATGTACATTCCACAACTCGCTACATTAAATAAAACTGAGGAACTATAAAAGAAAAAAAATATCATTATCCGTTGGGCGATAAACACCGTTGAATGTAATAAATGTATGCGAAGTTTCGCCGTGGTCGTTTAACGTTTTGCTCTACGCTTTTGTAAATTATACGGACATACGAGGCAGATACATTTTTGGCATTTTTTTTTTATCATTAGTTTACGGACAATACTCGTCTTTTTTTAATATAAAATTAGTACTTGATAGCTCTTTTTTTTTCATGCGACCGTGGATTTTACTGGAATAATAATGTAAATAGGAAGAAATGGCGGAAAATATTGTTCCATATTTGTAAAAATCTTGTTCTCTAAAACAATTTCAATTTGTATATCAAAAAATTAAAGTTGTAAAAATAAGGACAAAAGTTACAATATTATTATTTTTGCAAAAATCCGCGTTTGTTTAGAAAATCTATGTTATTCTAAGTGCAGGAAGCAAAAACCGTTGTCATACCTTATACATGCATGTTAAGTTAACGCACTTATCACAAAAACAACACCACAACTACTCGTATCGCTGGTGGCGCAACACACTTTCATTACAACAATCTCAACAATCGTTTCGCCCTGGATTCGAGGCATTATCAGGAGATAGGCTCTACTAAAAAATTGCAAAGCTTTGACGTACATTCATTTTTTTAATATAAGGTATTATTTACAAGACAATATTGTACATTTAGTAAACATTCTATTATCATTTGCACATATACTTCTCTTGTTATATCATACTAGCAATCGCCAACGGCTCCATCCAAGTGGAAAGATTAAAACTGTAATATAGTCTTTTGATGACTATAAAAATGGTTAAAGTCAGTCGTAATATATTTTATTGCTGCTCCTCTCCTATTCATCTTAGCGTGATGCTGTATAGCCTATGGCCTTCCTCGATAAATGGACTATCTTACACTGAAACAATTTTTCAAATCAGTCTAGTAGTTCCTGAGATTAGCGCGTTCAAACAATCAAACAAACAAATTCTTCAGCTTTATATATTAGTATAGATATAATCCGAATTTCGGAAACGGCTCCAACGATATTCATCAAATTCAGTATGTAGGGAGTTTCGGGGGTGCTAAATCGATATAGATAGGTTACAAAAACAAAAATATCTTTTATTCCTGTTTTTGGATAATAAAAAATGCTTAAATTTACATTGAATACAAAAGACTATTTTTCTTGTCAATTGTAAAGTCATGGTAGCTCGTTTGGGGAACAGGAAGCCTATAGTCTTTCTCAATAAATGAACTAGCTTACATTGAAATAATTTTTCAAATCAGTTTAGTAGTTCCTGAGATTAGCGCATTCAAACAATCAAACTAAGAAACAAACAAACCCTTCAGCTTTATATATTAGTCGACTTTTAGTTCAGGCGAATAAAATAGCAAGTCTGAAGTAATTTTTGGTACCTGTAATAGAAGAAAGAATTTATGTAATACTCAGTACGTATAAAATAAGCTATGGTAGCCCAGCGGTAACACCGTGCGACTCTTTCGAGGAGGTCACGGGTTCGAACCTGGGCAGACACCAATGAATTTTTCTGTTAAAACTTATGTGTCTAATTGATAATTACAATTTATCGCACGCTTTTCGGTGAAGGAAAACATCGTGAAGAATATATATGTCTAGAGAATTCTAGAGATGTGTGTAACCTACCAATCCGCATTGGGGCAGCGTGGTAGGTCTTAGCTCCAAACCTTCTCTCCAAAAACGGAGAGAAGAGGCCTATTCTCAGCAGTGGGATAGTAACAGGTCGCTACTTACTTACTTTTTATGTATAACATAAAGTGAAATAATCTTTTAAAAGAATTTTCGCGGAACTCTGTCAGTATTTCTAAGTATTATATCGTTATCTTTTTATTATGTTAACGCTTACAGACATAATCTAAAGTCTACAATTACAAATAGAACTAAACATGAGACGCTATCCTTGTTTCCGGTCATTAAGGTTTGCTGATTAATGTATAAATATTTATGTATGGAGATTATTGTTATTGGAATGTGATGTATCTTGCTTAAAATATTTGAAAATTAGAGCTTATCGAACAAAAAAACGTAAAAAAAACTCCACGGCGGTCTGTAATGAAATTAGTATAAAAAAATAAAGATTTTATTATAAAAGTCAAGGAGAAAATTGTAATTCAAATTTAATACAACTTTATTACTTGTATTTTTGATTTATTATAGAAATTTACTATTACTGCATAAAACGAATTATGAAATCTACATTTAGTATTTATTGCAAAGATTTTTTTAAATTCGTATTATTACTTTCCAACTACTGATTTCCACAGAGTAACATCTCATTCTATAAATTAGGTATATACTTTTGAAAAATCAAACATAATTCAACAAATAATACCACGAAACTTTATAGTTATTAGTTACTCAGAACCTGGCCAACTTTTTTTAAGAGTATTTGCTCGTAATACGTGTACCTATACAATTTATAACTTCTCCGTTAAATTAAAGCACATGTATTTTAATACTGATTACTATCACGCTCTGTACAGGTTATTACATGATATCGAATGAGAAGCTATAAACGTCGTTAGATATTATAATGTGTTCGTCTTAAATGATACTCGGAAAACAAATTAATGATGCCATAAATACCCTCCATTTGCATTTAAAAGCGTAAGCCTTTAATAAACCGATCACAGCGCGGTAAGAGTGCTTAGAAGATCGCTAATATGGGATCGGTATTTGATGGGATGTTAGAATTTGCATCGAATGATGTCACGCATCCGGCTGCATCATCTATATCGATAAATCTAGTTAGATATTTGACTTAATTGCAACCGGTAATAGATGATATTAGATTGATATAAGACGCCGATGAGATCGGCAGCAATTTCACGAATGGTACGCCATGATAATTAAGTGTTCGAACGCGATGGTGTGTGCGTGGGGCCGCGGAGGGGGCAGGCGCGGGGAGAGCGGCGGGAAGGCATATCAAGTCTGGTAACTATGCGGCGTAACTCCGGTAGCAGCGCAACAGGTCCGAGGCGGGGGCGCGCGGGCGCGGGCGCGGGACGGTAGGAAATCCTTTGCTCACGCGCGCACACACGCGCACTCTTCCCGGTGTGCGCCATCCGGTTCTGTTTGCGCGTGAGCAGCGTGTACGTGCACGGTGCGCGTGTAGTGGTGTCTATCGAGTCGATCGATCAATGAGCTCGACATCGACTCGGACTGTTGCCTGCATGCAACTCATTGATTAACGCTATGAACGTGGAATTGTTTATTCATTCATGATGAATATTTTTATTTCAAATGAACGTTTTTGTTGTCCGCTACCTACAGGTTGACCTTCTTGAAACAGACTTGCAATATTACTGTAGTCGTACGCTTTGTACGTACGGAGACGATATAACTGTCTTAATATGTATATGTACAGATGTTTATCCGTGCTTATGGACCGTATTGCCATAACATGCGTTGATAGACGTTCATTATCTCAAAATGTGCGGACTATAATCGTTACGTGAGAAAACAATTGTTTTCTTAGCTTGTATTGACAACAATGTCACGTGATGTGAAGATATCCGTTCTTTTACTTTATTTTTATACTCTCCGTTATGTTACATGTATTTGTACTTATTAAAGCTACATAAAGAAGGATTTGTTTTTTACGAATGAAATATGTTTTTTACAGATTCATGCCAGTCTCCGTATAAAATGTAGGTGAGTACATACGGTTAATAAAAAATATATATACATCGTAATATTAAGACAAAGTTCATTGTACGTAATAGCTTAAATATTTAACTTGAATCCTGGATTTTTTTAGATAGGTACTTTACTACTGACCATGTGACAGTGCACCTTCTTTAAGCTGTCGAATGTATACCAAGCTCAATATATTGTATTTTAAAGCTGAAAAAATATTTAGGTAATTCAAGCAAAGTTTTCTTTACCTTTAATTACATATTTTTTTAAATTTATGACGACACTTTGTAAGTAGGTACTTCCGGCGTATGGTTTTGTAGTGTTTTTACCAAGAATTTTAAGATTAACAAATTGCAATCGCCGCGAGATGAGACCGTGCGACTCTTTGAGGATGTCATGAGTTCAAATCCCGGGCAGGCATCGTAGAGTGTTTCTGTTAAAACTTCTTTGTCTAATTCTCAATAATATGTGTAACCTACCAAACCGCATTGAAGAAGCGTGTCGGGTATAAACTACAACCTTTCTCTCCAAAAGGAGAGAGGAGGTTTATACGTACTTAGCAGTGTAATAGTAACATGCCGGTATTTTATCATTTTTTTATATTGCAAAAAAATCAATGTTCATGAGATAAGTAATTGCGTCATTAGGTAAAAGAGAGTGTAATTAATTAAACAGGACGAGTGGGGTAAACACAACATGCTATAAACATGTTGTCACATGATTTGGCTTCGTATTTTACGACCGGCCGCCTGCCTGACGTCAACTTACATTAGTCGTATTTTACGATACCTCGGTAAGAAATGAGGGTGGTCTATTCTATTCAGACGGATACCACACTGTGGTTCGACTTGCCTTAGTCGCCTTTTACGACAACTCTGTAAGAAATGAGGGTGGTCTGTTCTACTCAGGATACCACACCGCTAAAGAGAATGTAATTAATTGAACAGGACGTATCGTATCGCAATATTATAAACTGGCTACATCAAACTTGTATGAAAGCCACGTTTCACTAATGCTATGCCGAACTAATGACACTGGTCCATTGATAAAATATGCAAAATTTATTACTAGCCTTTTTCGATCCTCGTGGTATTTGCCTAAAAGATAAAACTAATACGAGAATATATATAGAAATAAATTTTTATAACATAGTTATATCCATTTCAAAAAGCCATTTCAAAAAACTCCCAGCGACCGACCGCCTTCCTGATGTCAACTTACCATAGTGAACTTTTATGACAGCTTCGTATCAAATGAGGGTGGTCTATTCTACTCTAGATACTACACAGCGGGATCGACTTACTTAAGCTCTGACTCTTCTCTGTAAGAAATTAGGTGTTTACCCAACGCTGAGATAATAGGATATTTAAGTACAGATTCAGATACGAAATCGTACTAATATTATAAATGCGAAAGTTTTTTAATATTGATGCATGTTTGTTACTCTTTCACGGCGAACCCGCTGAACCAATATCGATGAAATTTGGCAAAATTATTCCTTTTACACCGGCGTAACATATAGGCTAATAAAATCCTCTTAATTCAACAGGAATATGACATTGAAGAGCGCCATCTATTATCAACTTATTGCGACAACAGTCCACGTAAACGAAGTTGCGGGTAAAAGGGTAGTGTTACATATGATTTTATGTTTGCGAAAGTACAGGAGAAGAATAGTCTGAGGCAAACGTATGAAACTGAGTTTTCTAAATATCTACATTAATAAATTTAATAAAAAATCGTTTAGTTCGTATCAAAATAATCAATTTTTTAAAATTGATTAATTTTAAAGGGAAAAAAATCGATTATTTTATAATCGATTTTTTCTACTCCATATCACATACGTAGTGAGGAGCATTTAGGGAAGGTAAGGTATTTATTTAGCGTTGGTTGATAGCTTACGCGATACCGGTCAAAGCTTTCAATGATGTATAATAAATTGATCGTATGTAGCAACTCTGGTGACGGTAGGTGCAGGTGTGGGCTCGGAATGTGCGTGTCCGCGTGTCGCAGGCGTAGCGTGGGCGGCGGTTCGCCCACGGCGCCGCACCTAGCCGCCGAGCCGCCGGCGGGCTTTGCGCACTGCGGTACGGCACACGTCACTAGTAATCAATTTTGACTCTCGCTAAATGCTTATAATCTGTAATAAACGACGATATTTCTCATTTATACTTATTCAATAAAAAGCTATGATGGCCGACTGTGTGAATCTCTAAAGACGATCATAGGTTCAAACCCAGGCAGACACCAATGAGTTTTTCTATTAAAACTTATGTGTCTAATTGATAATTACAATTTGTCACACGCTTTTCGGTGAGGGAAAACATTGTGAAGAAACCTGCATATCTCTAGAGAATTCTAGGGATATGTGAAATCTACCAATCCGCATTGGAGCAGCGTTGTAGGTCTTATCTCCAATCCTTCTCTCCAAAAATGGAGAGAGGAGGCCCATGGCCAGCAGTGGGATAGTATCAGGCCGTTACTTTTGCTTTACTTATTCAATAAATAAAAAGCAAATTTCCCAAAGTCAACCCATTTACTCTTTCTCAACAACTCAATGACACATATATGACAGACACAATGCATTTTCATATTAATGACTAACTCTATGAAGGAAGTATTAGAAACATGTTGTAACATATCGTTATTCACTAGTAAAGACGAAATAACAACATAAGAACAAGTAATTTATAGAGTTAGTCATTAGTTTACGGAGATCCATAATATAAAAGTAATAATAAAAATTTGAAATTATTTTTATATTGCTATAATCTGAGATAAAATAAATGCAGACTTCGTAAAAACATATGCATAATCTTCCACCAACGCCACTACAATATACAAGTGCTACAAACGTTCACTATGACAAACTCCACAATCGTTTCGCCACGCAACCGTCTGGAGTGGTGTACCTCCTGATAGTATGTAACAACTACTATTAATATCTAAAAATCATACATATTATGTGAATTAGTTTAAATTTCTAAGAAAAAATAATGTATAGTGTTATTAATGAATATTAATACTACAATACAATGCTTGTCGTCAAAATTGCACAATTCATAATGACTAATATAAAAAAATAACTTGAATCATTATTTAATAATTTTAACATTCAGTAACACTATAGACAAATTATATTCATCTTTTCTCAGTTTAACCAAAGACTTTAAGCGAATACAAACGAATATATACGGTATATAAACGTTTTTAATATGCATTATACATAAATATATTTGCATTCTGCAACCTTCCTCTATATAAACTATAACAGTGCCTTTTATACATGTTAGTGCGCGTAATTTTCACAAATAGGGATGAAAAAAATTCATGTATAAATTCATTCATGTATAAATATATAAATAATAGTCCGTTGCGAATGTTAAATTTGAGTGCGTATCCTTGGAAATAAGTCACTATCTAAAGGATGGCGAAAATCATTAAAAAGCTTTATTTTAAGATAAGTGCCTGAATTGACATAGAATTAATAATAAATGAAATAATTAAATTGATTGATATAAATTGACTCTAACGTTTTATTTTACGGCTGCAAAGAGCTGCGAACCGCAACATGTATTACGTGATGACCTTTTTATGATAAATCGCTAATCACTTCTCCATACAAAGCATGTTGCCACCCGTTCTGTGATCTATGGATGGTATACCGATATACTATATTACGTATAAATGTATATTTAGTAATTTCATAATAAACTATTAATATACTTCACTCGCTTTTACGCGTGAAAGCATTATAACAGAGCGACTGTGTACTGACTACATGTTTTTGATTAAAATATACGCCTAATGGTACCCAATTCCAACTGCTAAAACATTTGGTATAGTTTTGTACGTGATTTAGTCGTGTGGTATCCGGCTGAGTAGAATAGACTACCCTCTATTCTTACCGAGGTGTCGTAAAAGGCGACTAAAGTAAGACGACCTGCCTTGTGGTATCCGGCTGAGTAGAATAGACCACCCTCTACTCTTACCGTGACGTCGTAAAAGGCGACTAAGGTAATTTGACCCATCGTGTGATATCCGGTTTAGTAAAGTAGACCACTCTCTTTCTTACCAAGCTGTCATAAAATACGACTACGGTAAGTTGACGTCAGACAGTAAAAACGCAGCGAAATCATGCGACAGCATATTTATATCATGTCATGCCGACCCCACTTAAAGTGGGATAAGGGCAGAAGGATGATGATTGTTTTGTACGTGTTGCTTACGCATTAAAACTGAATTTTCACTTTTCAATCCTTACCGCAAAACATCTTAGCGAGCGGCAACGTTTATTTTTGTATGTAAATAATAGGATCTCTTTATTTTCGTAACTAAATTATGGGTTCTTTGTAGAACACAAAACGATTTAAACGGAATGCTAAATTAGATATTCTTTCGAGCTCTTTCGCAATATTAGTTTCCAATAACAATTTTAATTTGTGGGAACATAAATTCACCATCCGAGAGGGATATTTAATAACCCATCGATATTTCTGTGAAACGATTGTTTATACGAATTCTATCACGCACTATCACACCTATTATTATTTAAAAATATTTCTTTAAATATAAAATTATGTTAATACTAGCCTTTACCCGCGACTTCGTTCGCGTGGGCCGTTATCGTGTGGTAGGTCGATAATAAATGGCGCTTTTCAATGTCATCCTATTCCTGTAGAATTAACAGGATTTCTATAGCCTATATGTTATTCCGGTGTATAAGGAATAATTGTGCCAAATTGGTTCAGTGGATTCGCCGTGAAAGAATAACAAACATACATGCATACTAAAAACTTTCGCATTTACAATATTATATTAGTGGAATTTATTGTTTTTGTGAAATAATTTTTGGGTATTTATTGGGTAATTTTCGTCTTTTCCTGTCTGTTGTGACCTGCCAAATACGTACGCCTTATAGACGTATAAGCACAGTTTAAATAATGTTCCTCGACGCTAGTAGAGCTTCTACGCTCTACTTTCCTTTACAGCAATGATGTTTCTGCGCTTGCAAGTCATTGTGTGCTGTAAGAGTTATTATACTAGAGTAGATAAGCCAGCCTAGAATGTACCATATAACAATAAAGAGAAAGAAAATGAGACTGTGTCTATCTATCTTTTTATATGTGAATGTACGATGGCTCATTTTGGTTGAGTCAAAAAAATGTTCCGATCGCCATCAAACTTTATCAACCGCTGAGTGAATCTAAAGAATATCTGAAAATGTCATTAAAATCAGTCCAGCCATTTTGGAGTCTAAAACAAACACACATCCATTATTATCTATAATAATATTATAATACGTTGTATGTATGTTTCTAATGTTTTCACACAAAAACTACTGGACCGATTCCAAAAATTCTTTTACCATTAGAAAGCTGCATCGTTACTGAGCAACATAGGCTATATTACATTAAAAAAAAATAGGGATCCGTCATAAAAATGTAATAAGGCGTAAAAAATTTGTTATGAAAATCTGTAATCGCTGCGGAAACCATTGATGATATATTAACAAAAATAAATCTTTAGTCCGACTTAGTAGACTTTCCACTTCCGTGAAATCGGTATGTACGCGAGTGAAACCGCGGGATATTACTTGTACCTATATAATATATAGATAAGACAAAGACGAATTTCATCTTCTCTCTTATATATATTGTCACACCTTACAGGCCTGCATATAGCTCTTCTTTTATAGTACAATAACTCTATGGCTATAAAAGCCGTATGATCTAATAGCATATTGTTTATTAGAAAAAAAGCAGGTGTGAGTTAGCCTAAATAGCCAGTGACCGATAGCGGACCGATTATCTGTGCCATGGTTGGAAGGTAGACTCTGCATTTGACAACTAGGCTGGTAAATGTCGAATATTTTATGGTAAAAACCGAGAGATTAAAATATATATCTATAAATAGTATATACAGGATTTCCGTTCAATAGAAAAGTATAAACATAGTTAAAATACAATAACAATAATAATATTATTTTGTGAAGAATTTTTAAAAGACAAAAATGTTTATAAAAATATCCATAGGTACTCGACAATCTTCCAATGAATAAAATTCATTTTTTGAAATCTATTCTATTTATTACCTGTACATAATATTATTTATTATTCGAAATTCAAAATTTACTCGTACTGAGTATACAAAGATGTTCAAAACATTTTTGTCACGTATTTTATTGTTTTTAATTCAATAAGGCTTATAAAATTTGTATATATAGCCAGGTCATCTATAACGTTAGATGAGATGAAACTTTGTCACCCCTCCACAAGCTACGGCCTTGGTAATGATAGAAATAGAAAAAAATGTTTGAGGTCACACATTTAGGTACGCGTATCGTATTGTGTGATCTATGGTGTGGATATAAAACACAATCTTAACTGTGGTTGACAGTGATGTCATTGACCTGGATGGGGCTTGGTTCACACTATTTAACTCGCAGTGTTCCAACAACTTTTGCTTTTAGCCGGCTTTTAAAGATTATTTTACATATTTTACTTATTAAAAATTACTGGTGGGGTGAAGTGTATGGGTGGAAAAAATTGTTATTATTTGAACATACTATGTGACCTATGTTGTAGTCATAAACCAGGATAGAGTAAGTAAGGTTAGAGTGATGTCATTGTCCCACTGGCTAGGGTTGCCATCTGTTCTGGTATATCGGGATTGTCACCGTTTATGAGCTTTATATACCGACATCCCGATAAAGGACTAAAAAACCCACATATAACGAATTTATACTCGACTCAAACGACGCGAGTAAGCGCAAATAGGTGATAATCTGCTTTTTGATAAATTTTAAACAATAAAGTCATATGTTATGGAAAAATAGATAATAATCAATTTTTAAGCATATTCATATTTATGTACATTTTATTATTTATATTCAATGTTTATTAACTAAAGTTTATTTATAGTGTAACAATAATAGAATAGAATATAATAGGTAACAATAATACCTATCCTATAATATATAATACACTGAATACAATATAATATATACTATGTAAACTATATACTAAACAAAGACAAGCATTTAAAAAAAAACTTAAAACAAATTAAAACTAACTAAATAATAACTATTTACATTAATTTGAAACCATCCATTCCATTGCAATGGGGTGAGGTTCCTAAAATACTAGCAGCGTGACCACTTAAAAAAAATTTAAATATTAAGATAAAATAACATTCATCATCTTCCTGCCCTTTTCCCACTCTAAGTGGGGTCGGCACAACATGTTATAAACACGTTGTTACATGATTTTGCTGCGTTTACGACCGGCCGCCTGTCTGACGTCAACTTATATCTGTCGTATTTCACGACACCTCGGTAAGAAGCAGGGTGGTCTATTCTACTAAACCGGATATCACACGATGAGTCAACTTACCTTAGTCGCCTCTTACGATACCTCGGTAAAAATGAGGTTAGTCTATTCTACTCAGCCGGGTACCACACGGCGGGTCGACTTACCTTAGTCGCCTTTTACGACACCTCAGTAATAAATGAGGTTGGTCTATTCTACTCAGCCGGTTACCGCACGGCAGGTCGACTTACCTTAGTCGCCTTTTACGACACCTCGGTAATAAATGAGGGTGGTACTATTCAATTCAGCCGGATACCACACGGCGTTAAGATAAAATAACATTGAGTAATCAGTACATCCCGTCGTAGCGCGTCCCGACTAGACCCAAGCCATATATGGTGTCCCTACGGATGGTGCAAGCTATTCACTGTTTCACTCACTCTGTATACAGAACATGTTAGCTGAATACATGGCTGTCATGTTAACTGGATACGTGGCATAGCGACTTACCATTGTCCTAAGGTTGCCTCCTTTGGGGCCGGATTATGGGTTAGGACAACAAAAGTAATGAAAATATTATTTGGCTATAATCCGCGATAAAACAAAATATATATAATGCTAAATGTAGAGTGTACTATTCATTCTCATACCTGATACATGCAGAATTTGTAAATAAATAAATATACAGGGTGTTTGGAAGGTCGATGCAAAGCTGCAAACAGGAGCTAGTATAGACTATTTAGAACCATTTAAACTGAACTTATGTTAGGCGAAGTGCGACTATTTTTTTTTTATAAAATTTTAAAGATTTTTGAAGAAAAATCCGAAGTTATGTCATTATTTGCTAATAATCGGCCATTTTGAAGCCAAAGTCAATTATTTTTTATTTTATTTTATTAAACTAATGTGTAAACAGTGTAATAAAACATGATTAAGGTATCTGTGTTAAGAGATATTTTTTTTACAGATATTTGAAGTCAATCATTTCTTTTAAGATCAGAGAAAGCTGATTTTTGATGGCATTTAAAAAAAAATAGATTGTGCTTTTTTAGTTCAAACATTTTATTAAATATGCCTGGTCATTGTTCTTTATTTTGAGGTATCAACTATGCGGATAGCCCGCAAATTATTGAAATTAAGATCTACAAACTAAATTGGGAGAGAAAATTAAAATTTATAGGCGAAGTAATTAAAACAAAATTTTAATGAAAATCATTTATTTTTCGTGTTCAAAATGTCCACCGCGGTGTCTAACACAGGTCCGGCCCGTCTTTTTGAGAAGTGACTATGGCTACTTTTTCGAACGAAGAATATGCTGACATCGTTTTTATGTATGGCAAAGCAGACGGCAATGGTTCTTTAGCACGAAGGATGTACCAAGAACGCTATCCTAATCGCAGAGTACCGAATGTGAGAGTATTTTACAACACATTTCGTCGGCTTGCTGAAGATGGGATACACCGTGTGGAACCTGGAGTCAATGCAGGTAGACATAGTACTGATATTGAGGATGATATTTTGGCGGCGTTTCAAGCTGATCCACATACTAGCACGAGAAAAGTAGCACGAAATTTAAACATTTGTCATTGGAAGGTGTGGAATACAATGCACAAAAACAACAAGTACCCGTTTCATGGTACGGGTGTTCAAGGCCTTGAAGAGCGAGATCCTCAGAGTAGGATTCAGTTTTGTCGTTTTCTTCTCAACTCAGACATTGAAGATGCATGGTTCCTGAAGTCAATCTTGTGGACAGATGAAAGTAAATTTTCAAGGGAAGGCATTATTAATTTCCATAACCTTCATCTATGGGCTGAAAAACATAATAATCCACATTGGAAAACGCAAAAATCATTCCAAAAGAAATTCTCGGTCAATGTGTGGGCCGGAGTTATTGGCAAAATTTTGATTGGGCCTCATTTCTTACCAGATAATTTAAATGGAAATAATTATTTAGAATTCCTGCAAAATGATCTTCCAGAGCTTGTAGAGGAGTCTGGGGCCTTGATATTCGTTAGCGACCGAGAGCTCATTTTTCAACAAGATGGTTGTCCAGCGCATTGGACATTAAATGTACGGGAGCACTTAAACAATTGTTTCCCCAATAGCTGGATCGGCAGAGATGGGCCCATCCCTTGGCCCGCCCGTTCACCTGACCTGGCTCCGCTTGACTTTTACGTGTGGGGTCGGGCTAAGGAGCTAGTATATACCAATGTGGAAATAAACACAAAAGAACAGAAGTGAGAAGTCGGGCCCGTGCTTGTGTTAGAAACCGTGGCGGACATTTTGAACACGAAAAATAAATGATTTTCATTAAAATTTTGTTTTAATTACTTCGCCTATAAATTTTAATTTTCTCTCGCAATTTAGTTTGTAGATCTTAATTTCAATAATTTGCGGGCTATCCGCATAGTTGATACCTCAAAATAAAGAACAATGACCAGGCATATTTAATAAAATGTTTGAACTAAAAAAGCACAATCTATTTTTTTTTTAAATGCCATCAAAAATCAGCTTTCTCTGATCTTAAAAGAAATGATTGACTTCAAATATCTGTAAAAAAAATATCTCTTAACACAGATACCTTTAATCATGTTTTATTACACTGTTTACACATTAGTTTAATAAAATAAAATAAAAAATAATTGACTTTGGCTTCAAAATGGCCGATTATTAGCAAATAATGACATAACTTCGGATTTTTCTTCAAAAATCTTTAAAATTTTATAAAAAAAAAATAGTCGCACTTCGCCTAACATAAGTTCAGTTTAAATGGTTCTAAATAGTCTATACTAGCTCCTGTTTGCAGCTTTGTATCGACCTTCCAAACACCCTGTATGTGACACTTACACACACGGTCGTCCGTCCCCAAAGTAAGTAACTTAATACTTGTGTTATGGTAGACATACAACTGGTGAATATATACTTATATATTTTTTTAAATACATACTTAAATACAAATATACACCCAGGCTCAAAGACTAACAAATACATTTATAGAAAATGTTGGCTCTCGGTGGGAATCGAACCCTCGACCCGCGGAGCTGAAGGCAGTGTCACTCCCCACTGCGCCAACGGGCCAGTCACTAAGAACTCATGCACTACCCAACACCGATGACACAACAATACACAAGCACTGCACACATTCACCACCATCTCAATAATTGTTTCGCCCCATAACCGAAGCATCCTCAGGAGATAGACTCCACGACAAAATCGCAAAGCCCAAATGCAAATGCTTTGCGTTCTTACAAATTATGCATGTATCAAGTATGAGAATGAACAGTACACTCTACATTTAGCATTACATATATTTTGTTTTATCGCGGATTATAGCCAAATAATATTTTAATTACTTATGTATTATGAACCTCAGCAAAGTAACGCCTAATACTATAAATTGGTTAAGACAACGTATAATGAAGGGCTGGTGGTATGACTTACTCGCTATTAGGTTATCAGATAGGCTTCAGGAAGCCTTGGTTAATATCGTCTATTTTTTGGCACTTTGACCAGACCATTAATGTTATATAGGCGACCTTTGAGCGTCAATATTTTCGTTACATGTGTGTAGGTTGTCACGCCGTGTGTCTCATTTCTTACCGAGGTGTCCTAAAAGACGACTAAAGTATGTCCACTCGCCGGTGGTGTCCGGCTGAGTAGAAACTACTAACCTCATTTCTTACCGAGGTATCGTAAAAGGCGGCTAATGTAAGTGGACCCACTGTGTGTATCTGATTGAGTAGAATAGACCATCCTCTTTCTTACCAAGGTGTCGTTAAATACGACTAAGGTAAGTTGATGTCAGGCAGGCGGCCGGTCTTAAAAAACGCAGCCAAATCATGTGACAACATTTTTATAACATCTTGTACCTAGAGTGGGATAAGGGCAGGAGAATGGTAATTTTTTTACAAATAACACGTCAAAAAAGTGTAAAATGACGATGACTAGATCTGTCAATCCTCCAAGACTGTCATTCCTTCCATGACTTCATTCCTAATTCGAATAATTACTTCATAAGCCTAGCATTTTCGGCTCAACTCCTATTTTTTCCAAATTGACCCATGGCTCATGGCCATATACCACCAAGTACCACCTTAATACAATGCTATTTATGTTTTCAATACCTACGAATATAAGCAAATTAATAATCAGTTACTAAATATGTTGCACTCTATTAAATAAGTTATATTTTTTTATTTATAACGATATTATCAGTTCATCCTATCCTACTAAATCTAATAATATTATAAATGCGAAAGTTTGTGAGTATGGATGTATGTTTATTCGATCACGTTCACGGCGAATCTGCTGAACCAATATCGATGAAATTTGGCACAATTATTCCTTATACACCAAAATAACATATAGGCTATAGAGGTCCTGTTTATTTTACAGGAATAGGATGACATTGAAAAGCGCTATCTATTATGAACCTATCACACGACAGCAGTCCAAGCGAACGGGGTAAAAGCTAGTATTATCATATGTAAACTATCAATTATAACTTTTTACTAAAAATAAACATTTAATAAAATAACGGTTTAAAAAAGAACCTGTCACGTGTACCTGTCAATCCTGTCAGGTTTTTTCAAGTAGGTAAGTATCCCGTTAAAAAAATCATAACAAAGCTACGAAGATCCGGCTCGCGCATACACTTGGGTCTCTAATTTTTTATACGTTGCGGCCACGTGGACCTTGCGACAAGTCGGTTAGACGAAAATTATCGATTTGGTAATGTTGATAGATTATAAAGCCTTCCACACTGACATCTTTACACTTGGAAACGTTACTTATAAAGATACTTCGAAATTTTTAGCCTTGCTACAAAGTTGCATACTGTAGCGGTAACTGAATGGTTAGGGTAATAGACTTGTGACTGAGAGGTCGTGGGTTTGAATCCCGGCTGTAGTGTTAATAAACTAATGTTGTATGAATAAAGAACAGTAACAACATGTCACTTCACGACCACTCTCACCAAGGGCTCTCGTGTTACTGTCGTGGTGCATCATGAGACCGTGTATGTACCTTTGTACTAGTGTGAGTTAGTGTGACTATGTTCATGTATGTATTACATATATATATGTTGTATATAAATATACAAAGGACGTTACACACGTCTCAATACACTACCGGGCATTATACTACACGACGAGGGGTTAACAAGTTTGTTAATTTGTAAGCCAAATTGCTAGTAACCTTTTCAAAAAAAGTCTCACCATTATGAAAATTACTACAAAAAGCAAAACAGAAAAACGGACCGACAGACGTAAAGATATTATAGAAAAACATTATAAATAAATAAAAAATGTACAAACTTTATTACATTTCTATAATTACTTGAACACAACGATAATAACCTTATTTAAAAACAAGGTTTCAACTTCCTTGATTCTAAATCATGTATCAATATTTTTTATTTAATTAGAAATTAAAAACATTCAATGCCTTGGGAAAGAAGTCAAGTTATGTAGGATTTAAGTCACATTAGCTTAATCTTAGCGGCTATCATTTACGTACGTCAACACAAGATGTCTACAGAATTAAGGATTGTATTTCAAATAAAAGTAAAGTGGCCTGTTACTATCCCAATGCTGGGCATAGGCCTCCTTCTCCGTTTTTGAAGAGTAGAATTGGAGCTAAGACATACCACACTGCTCCAATGCGGATCCCTAGAATTCTCTAAAGATATGCAGGTTTTCTCACAATGTTTTCCTTCACCGAAAAGCGTGTAATAAATGGCAAATATCAATTAAACACGTGAGTTATATAGAAAAACTCAATGGTACATGCCCAGGGTTTAAACCTGTGACCTCCTTGAAAGAGTCGCAAGATGTTACCGCTATGCTGATCCCTAGAAGTCTCTAGAAATATGCATGCATACAGGTTTCCTCACGATGTTTTCCTTCACCGAAAAGCGTGTGATAAGTTGCAATTATCAATGAAACACGTAAATTTAAATAGAAAAACTCAATGTTGCCTGGCCGGGGTTCGAACCTGTGAACTTCGAAAGAGTCGCGCGGTGTCACCATTAGGATATCTCAGCTTTCAAATAAAGTAGGTAACTAATTTCCGTATCCGCAGTAGAGCATAATAAATTTAAATCTCGTTAAGCCGTAACTTGTTGTATGGACATTGTACATCCTGGACGCATACGTCACTTACTTGGAATTTTATAATCACTTCTAAATTAGATCTTGTATTTTTTATAGAATCAACGACCTTCGACGATCTCTCTAGGATAGTGGTGTTATTATTCGTTTAATTATACAGGAACTACAAATCGTTTTTTTTTTGTAATTAACAACGAAAATATACAAGTTATATTTATCCCAAATAATTTAGATGATACACAAATTATGCTCACGTCGAACGGATTTAATCAATTTAAGTTATATTTTTATAGAAAGTGTAGAAATGCCGGTAATACTGCTAATTGCTAATGTCTCTCTGTATTTGCATTCTTATCTAGACGACTTGATATATCTTATTTATAGATGCTGGTTTTTGATAGACCACCGTGTCTGATGATATGAACTACTCATAAGGCTGTAAATATACTGCCTAAAATGCCAAATAGGTAATGATTATATTGTACCATTCTTACATTTCACAACTTTAAAAAGAAATGATATTATACATATAGATTCTACTTTTACATAGTACATAATAAATGCGCTTTAGCTCTTTAAGCCTCGTAGTAAATCTAAAAAAATATATTTATTAATGACTGTTAAAAAAATTAAAGAATACTCTTAATATAATCTTTATAGCGATTGATAAAAACCCGAATTAGTTAAGAAGATCAGACGTGCCAGTTTAAGGCAATGGTAAGGCAAGGCAAAGGTATGGATATATAATTTTTCATTAATAAAAGTGTTTTAATAATGTCAATGGGTATGTGACTAGAGGGGAACCGAAAAGAGGGGTTTGATATGTATAAAAATGGAGAATCGCCAAAGTTGATGAATGATGGGAGAGAATGGAAAATGACAACATTGTGTCGACTCCGCTTAAGGATAAGCAAAGAAGAATTAATGAATGAATTCTTTGGACTCGGTGGATAAACGCACCAGAAGACTCCTTGGCGATGACTCATTGCCGAATTGCATAGTTAGCAACATCGACACAGGGTTGCGTGTCTATCGGTCTTCTACTTGATAAATTACGGAGAGTGCGCTGAGGTACTACACGACCATCGCCTTTTTATTATAGCACCTCTAAGCATCGAGAGATATTCTACCCCTACACTGTAGGGGTGGAATCTCTTTCGTCTCACGAAGGCGCACGAAGTGTTTCAATTCTTCATTTCTGTTGTGCGCAGCACGGGACCGAATTCTCTTCCGGCATCTATCTTTCCTAATGCGTAAAATGTGGGTATTTTTATAGCAAGAGTGAATAGATATTTTCTAGGCATGTGCTTTCCACCTTAGACTGTTTATCATCGCTAATCATCAGGCATGATTGCAGTCAAGCGCTCGTCTATAAACAATAAAATAAAAATATGTAAAAGTAACGTATTTTAGAGTAGCTTTGTATGATACGGAGTGAATTATTTAGTAGGACCACAAAATTCAACGTTCAATCATTGGATGGACAACGAAGTCAAGAAGGTCACGAGATTTCTATACGTCATAAAAGAAGAAGAAATGCATATACGTAGAGCACATTTTGTTGAAAGTGATTTTAAACTTCCCGAACATAGCGGGCATTCATTTTGACATCGTTTGGGACGTTAGAACTGAGTGTGATTGTTGTTGGGGGCATTCGGGCCGGTGATTAAGGTGGCTTCCTGCGCTCGCGGCCGACCTATCGTAAGGATGGTGTTTCAATAGGGCGGAGCGGGTAAATGTATTGAACGCGAGCGGGTTACTTTTTGGCAAGTACTGGTCGCTTGTATTTTTTTGTTGAATGTTTTACTTTCCACTTAATTGTGAATTTTTATACTCTCATATGTATTACCTTTTAATCTATTTGAATACTTTAATACTAAATAAAAAGAACATCCCTTTAAATAGCACAGCAAAATTAATATTATTAAATTGAAAAAGGGTTTCCGATAAATTTTTGGCTTAGGTCACTTTCGTATATAAATATCAATTTATAATTCGTCCGCATTTCACGATTCATGATTCGTGAGGAATCTTTTATACTTTGCTTATATTATGTGTAACTTTCTGACCCGCATCAGTGCAGCGTAGTGGATCCAAGCTCTAACGTTCTCTCTGAAAGGAGAGCGAAACCCCATGCTCAGCAGTGGAGATCGCAAATTTTGTACAAGTCAAGTTAAAAAAGTTTTTAAAAACAGCTTTTATCAAAATTTCATGCCTCTACTGTTAACCGTCGAGGAGACCAAATCTTGGCAGCAGCATTAGGTCATCCTTATTATAAATATACATTGCCATCGGGATTTAACCAGTATGTAAAATTTCAGCTCAATTGGACATTTCGAAGTGGGTCAAATTTTACTTACAAGATGCTACCATAGGTACATACCATACACAGCAAGTTGAATAAAAGCTTATGTTATGCAGTTACGTCTTCTTCTTTTTTCCTCTTTTAAGTGAAACTCGTTGTTTTGTTACACTGGTGAGAAACGCCGAACTCGTGGCCAAACTCGCTACAGGTCAGGGGTGACGCTATTGGATGGGAAAACCCTTTAACGCTGTAGGAGGTACACAGTTACGTTAAGTATCATAAATCGCTCCCCGCTCCGCTACAGTAAAGCCTCGCCCTAATTGCTGGTGTCGAGCAAGCGGAGGCGAGCTCGGACGGACGGCCTCACGGAAGGTCGACAGTCGACCGCCGCGCCCGCGCCGCACCTCCTCTTGCGCGCCCTCACTCGACCGCTACGTGGAATTTGTGTAATTGCCTTCAATTAAAACGAGAATTTCATCCAGCGTATGTTCCATCTTCGCGTGACAGACGACTCTTCAGTAGACACGGACAGAATCACCAATCACTTAATGATCATGATATCAAAAACTTTTTATATAGCATCATCTGCTATTGAGTTTTAGTGTAACTGCTACTGCTAAAATAATATATTACTACTAATATATTAATACAGAGACTTATTCACTATATTGAGCAAAATTATTGTTACTACAAACAAATGTAATTCTTACACCTCATACAATACGGTCGATATTTCGGGAAGATGGCGCACTTTTACGTTATTGCAACAGAAACTATAGCCTAGAAATATTGTCCGTATTCAATATATTTTTTATATTCAGTAGAGTTGACTATTCAAAAGCACTTGTTTACAAGTTTATTTGAATAAAGAATATTTTGAATTTGAATTTGAAATTAGTCTTTATATTCTATACACTGCATACGACATAAAGATTACATTTGTTTGAATTCACAATAGCATTAGCAGTAGCAGGTAAGATCACGTGATCACAATCGATCATATCGTGGAACGAATATGATTCTTAAATAGCAATCATACCCAAGCTTACACTCTAGATTTATCGTTGACAAATTAGTTAGATCGGCGCCGAGTGTTTTATGGGCGATCACGCGGTCGAATATTCGCTACCCACTACACACGTCCGCTAAATGGCCACATGGACATGGAAGGTCACCGTCGATGAGTGCGCGCCATGAATGGAGTCGTGCGCGACAGCGTCCATTCAGCGAGATCCATAATTCTAGCTCTTACGTAACGCTTCATATACAGTATAATGTTACATTAAAATATATTATTATGGCATTGTATGCTGTCCTGATTAATCAACTGAAGTTATTCATTAAGAAATTTGAACTTATTTTTTAAGTAACTATAAATTCATCGCGCTTTTTGAGTATTCGCATACCAGTTACATTTCTAGTGTTCAGTTATATTCGCATATGCATACTTTTATATTAACAAAACTTACCTTTGACCACACTCATTTCTTACCGAGGTGTCGTTAAAAGCGACTAAGGTAAGTTGACCCACCGTGTGGTATCCGGTTGAGTATAACAGACCACCCTCTTTCTTACTGAGGTGTCGTAAAATACGACTACGGTAAGTTGACGTCAGGCAGGCGGCTAGTCGTAAAATACTTAGAAAAATCATGTGACAACATGTTTATAACATGTCGTGCCGACCCCACTTAGAGTGGGATAAGGGGAAGATGATGACACTATAATAACAAAACGGAAGCAGTATACCATATGTTTTTATACTACAGAAAACAATTTCCATTTCCTGCTCATATTGCTGCATACAAACGTCATTTGTTAATTTATGTTACCACACATGTTTACAAGACGAATCGCGCAAAAAATTTAGTGGCCGCGAAAACCGACGCGACGCTCTGTACATGCTGTTTTTATTTATTTCTAAGAAAGAGTATTCGCAGAATTGCTGAGGCTCGGATAACGAGCGCTTTATAATTTTATCACTGGATCAATATACATCGTCACATGTTTACTAAGATAGTCTAAATAGTATACACGTTTCTTTTATCTATTTAACATCCGGTATATTACTAGGGCTGTTACTTGAAGTGGGAAAAAACAATTATTAAATAATCAATTTCTCGAATTTCCCTTCGAAATAAAAAAAAAATTGTGTGAAAAATGATATGCATGTTAAAAAAGTGGCACTGGAGTTGACCGGAGAATGGAAGAAGAAGACATATTGTGCCGACCCCACTTAGAGTGGGATAAGGGTAAGAGAATGATGAATGATCTCCCTTCGAAACAAATCGATTTTTAAAAAACCAAATAATTCGAATCGAAAAAATCGGTTATTAATATTGAATTTTTTTGTTATATTTGATAAGTTGCCTGTTTTAATATTAATTAATCAGAATAAAAACTAATTTATCTAAAATAAACAGAAGTATTGTTTGCGAAATTTTATTTGAATTCTAGTTCGGCTACATTGCTTTCATTAAGCAACGCATATCTTATCTTAAAAAACAAGAAATAAAAGATAAAAAAAAAGAAAAAGAGAGTTATTACAAATCAATAAATTACGAAAGTTAAATCGATTATAATCATAAAATTTATAATCAATTAAAATTTATCGTCATATCAATTATTTTGTACATAGTTAATGTATAGAAACTGGTTATACTCACGTTTAATTCTATCGGGTTAACCCGACTAGTTTCGAGCTCGTCCGTGGCACTTATTCATGAGCTCTTTACATGACGTTATCGCGGCCGAAACTGCGTACAGTAGTGAGTGATATGTATGGACTCGACACTAGTCAGGCTAACCCGACAGAATTAGACGCGAGTATAGCCGGTTTCTATACAGTCACTATGAATACTACTCACGATAGTTAAAAAAAATCCCTATATATTACGCCTAACACGACTTTTTGGTACTGGGACAGTTATCACGCGGTTTCGGCTTAAATTAAGATAGTAGTTTAAAACAAACAGCTCTCTTACGAACTGCTTATCGGCTGTTATACTCGCGAAAGATAATTCATGTTCAAAACAATACTATTTATCTTTGTTAAGTAAGCAGACGAGTTATTTCGTAATATCGCTTCTCGCCGCGATAAATAATATAATATCCCCGCTTAATTATATTTAAATTACGAATAAAACGATGTTGATAACGACGTTTGACTCTAGAAGGAAGTTCAAAGATAACATAATATTTTGAGAAAACATACGAACGATAATAGTTAGCGCCACTAAAAACGGAATATCCAGAAGTAGTGTTTGATATTATGTTTTTTAATTTATAGAAATATATATAGATAAATATCAAAGATACTTTTAAAAGCCACTTCATTTTACAAATATACTTAACTGTTTCCGCGACTACGTCTGCTTTGAAATCAGTGTGTCACGAATGTACATGTGTATATGATGTATATATTATTTACTGATCGCGTGATTCGTTGATAATAGATGGCGTGACTAAGGTAAGTTAGCCCGCAATGTGGTATCCGGCTGAGTAGAATAAACCACCCTCATTTCTTACCGAGGTTTCGTAAAATAAAATAAAGTCGATAAAACATTAGTATGGATTTTTGGGCACAAATAAATGAATAAAGCTCATCATCCTCCTGCCCTTATCCCACTCTAAGTGGGGTCGGCACAACATGTTATAAACATGCTGTCACATGATCTGGCTGCGTTTTTACGACCGGCCGCCTGCCTGACGTCAATTTACCTAAGTCGTATTTTACGAGACCTCGGTAAGAAAGAGGGTGGTCTATTTTACTAAACCGGATACCACACGGTGGGTCGACACCCGGGTAAGATATAAGGTTGGTCAATTCTACTCAGCCGGATACCACACGGCGGGTCGACTTACCTTAGTCGCCTTTTACGACACCTCAGTAAGAATTGAGGGTACTATTCTATTCAGCTGAATACCACAAGGCGTAAAGTAAATGAATAAAGCTATGGTTATTATTTAGTTATAGGCATTCGATAGGATCAGTTTGGGTGCGCGGGCGCAAGCGAGGCGGATGGAAAGTGCGGCGGAGGCGAAGGCTTCCGCTTGCGACCGCACCGCCTCCAGAATAACAAACGAAACCTGATTTCTATCGAACCCACGTTTATGCTTTGCTCACTTTACAATCACAACAATATTTATCGCCCTCGAAAACAGAGCTTCTGTTTTCAGTTTACATATTTAATGTTGAAGAATTTAGAATAGTTGATGCTATAAGATTTTGTGACCGCTTTCCAACACCAAATATCATGAAATCTGTGACACATTCTAGTGTAAATGATTGCACTCACTCGGGCATAGCGTTGCGGACTCTAGTATAGCGTGGGGTCACATCTTTACAAAGGCGTCGCAAAAAACAACGGCTCGTTCAAGAGTACATAACTAAGAAGGAAAATTAAATGTGAATATTATATTAACACGGGTCTCATCGCTTTAAAATCGAGTTATCTTTGTATAAGGCTTGACGTTTCGGCCGAGTTATATCTGCCGTTGTTACAAACTGACTGGAGCGCCGCGGCGTCTTCTTTCCCGAGTACTACAGTCATTATTTTGTTCATCTACCCTCACTTGAACCCACGATCTGCGTAAGATCTCTTGCACACCACAATGACATTAACTGCACGCGATATAGCTTTCAACTATCTATATGAAAATTTGACAAAGCCGCGTTTTCATGTTCTATTTCTTAACCGAAAGACGTTGGAAGTTTTGATCCTAGGTTTCTTTCTGATATTGTCACTAAATTCGATAAACACATGGGATTTTTTTATGATTCAGCGGTTGCCTTTTTGAGTTTTCACTTTTCCTAGTAGAAATTTAGCAGCTACCTAGCGATATATATATATATATATATATATATATATATATATATATATATATATATATATATATATATATATATATATATATATATATATATATATATATATATATATATATATATATATATATATATATATATATATATATATATATATATATATATATATACAGGGTAGTATGTCCGCATAATTAGATTTTTACAAACTCTCCATTCAGAAAACTTCGGACCCAATTTTGCTTATTTTAATTATTTGTAGCTACGCAAAAGCTTCGCAACTTTTTGAAGTATGTTTGTTGACTTCTATTCTTTAACGGATCGCAAGATTTTCGATTTCATCACAAAACAGACCTAGTTGAAGCTATTATAAATTCAATATAAACATCGCAATTTCGAGTGATAGGGTATGATCACGACTAACATTATGGTTGACAATCCAAAGTCACTTGTTTACAAGTTTATTTAAAATGAATATTTTTAATTTGAATATCAATAAATCTTTTGCTGCACAATGACCAAAGTCTATAGATGAGTGACATTCGGAGATCTTATCTTATCCTATTCACCTTTATCCTTCCTTGCTGAATAAATAATTTAAGCCGTTTCTCGATTATAATCATTGATCATGATAGTAATAGTTTAACAAAAGTCAGTACCTAAAGATTTATTATACTCCAGTGTTAATCATTCATGCGTAAAACTAAAGTTAGAAGGCCGTTGAACCTTAGAAGAATAAGAAAAATCGGATTTACTTATTAATCGTACGTATATTTAAATATACTTCGTAACTTCGTATTATACATTAAACTTTTAATAGGTTCAAACTTTTATCAGAGCTTTATCACGTTTATATTTACGATTCAGAATATCTAAGGAGTGTACAACTCTGCGCAAATTGGCTCTCCTTATAACTTTCACATGCTAATGATAAAAAAGACCGTTTTTTAACAGTTAGTGTAGTTTTAGCCTTATATCTGATAAATGTTAATACATTGCGTACTCTGTGACGTAAATCACTAGTACCTTGGCGACCAAGCCTTGTTCGTTAATATTTTTTTTTAATTATAAAAAATTAAAAAATTAATTAAACCAAAAAAGGTTTATAGTAAAAGGGGATTTTCACTTCTTTAGATCGCCCGTTTACCATTGTGCTCTCACAACTTTAACACAAATGACAGCTAAAATTTCATTTACCTACTTTCTATTCAACATTTTGGCATTTTTCAGTACCCGAAAATAGGGAAAAATTGGTTTTCCCCGAGTTATGATATGGCGGCGAGTAAAAGTCTTTTTAAAAAATTATTAATTTATTATAAAAGATGAAAATTATACAAGACTTTACTATCTGAAGACAAGAATGCAAGTGAATTTAGAAGTAATTTAAATAAAAATGAAAAATTGTTATATTCCCGAAACCCGGTTATGATTCCGCGAAGCCCATTGTTTTCCAGCTTGCCTCATCAGCGGATTCCAATGGTTACGGCACCTTAACTCCTCCCTCCTTAAGATGGAAGATGGTCCTGCAGCTTCCAGGAGCGTCCTCGCGCTGCATGTCCTTAGGGGGACTCTTGCGTGGGTAGAACTTCCATGCTGCAAAGGCTATGATTAAAACATACAGGAATACGGTTGACCAACTAGGGATCACCATCATTTTAATCCAGGAACTATAATCTATTTCATCTACATCTTCTATTTTGTTCAGGAGCTCGTGGATGTTATCTAAGGACACGTCTTCTAGGTGTAATTCATAGTGCGCTTCTTCTTGATGTAAGATATCCTTATTAGGTAGTGGAACAATCTCGTTCATCGTAATGGTGTTCGTATGCGCGTCTAGGGTTCTGTTCATGACCGTGATATTGCAGTTTCCTGTTATAGATATAAGAAATGATCCTGATGATCTTCGGTATTCGGTTTTACTTCCGCATTGCGTCTTTAATACCTCTGGTTCTATTACTATCACCAACCATGTGTTTTCTTGGATTTTCTGAATTATTTCTCGTTTGAGATTCATCTTAGCGCGGGTGCAGTTTCCCTTTTGATGTTTAATAAGAGATATGATGCAGTCATCGGACTTCTCTGTGATTTTGGAGTTGAGAGATTTGCAAAGTCGAGTGTCTTCTGATATCTTCTTACACTCTTCTTCCAGGTAAGCATACTCATCGCTTCCAAGTGCAAGGAAATTGGATTTAGGGATAATGGTAAGGTTTTCTTTATTTGGAAGGGAGTATAAATGTATATAATCGTATATCTTATGATCAATGGACGGGATTTCTAATATAAATTTTAAAGAGTGCTCTGTGCTGTATGCCTTTACATTAATAGACTTTTCTATTATACGAATATTATTAATACTAATGTCTGCTACGAGCCTTAAGGGATAAAGTCTTTGCATATTATTAAGTTCTGATAGTAAATTACGAGGGCTTATAATACTAGGGTGCATTATACCTTATTGCGAGAATGTCATCGCATCTTCTAGTATCATTAACTTATCTAAAATTATTTGTAAACTAAAACTTATTTGAATGTATATCTCTAGGAAGTGCAATTGATTTATTGTGGTATTAGAGGAAATCGTAATATTTTGTAAAATAGAAACCAACCTATTTTGATTATTATTGATTTTATTTAACTGAGTAGAAAACTCATTTCTATTATTTTCCGCCAAATAGAGTGTTTGCTTTTGAGACCTTTGAATTTTGAATTTATTAATTTCGCTTTCGAAACGAATCGCATCTTCGTTATCTAAGTAACCTGTAATTAATTTAACAACTGAACCTAAACCGTTAATGAAACCACGTCTAACTCTTATCTTAGGTGCAATAAAAATAATCTTTTTATCAATTAAATCTAAATTATGCTCTATTTGATCCCTATATGTGTTATGTAAATTCTGCGAAGCAGTGTTGTTCTCTGCTGCCTTAGTGCTTGCATATAATGACATGAGTTCTATAGAAACTAAATGCAACTGTGTGATATTATACACGCAGGCTAGGTTTAGGGAATCAATTTGTTTTATTATGAATCCTTGTTTTAATAAAAGGATTCCGTTAGCATTGTCTACGGGTTCAAAGGTAAGTTCGGATATTATTTGGAACACGTGGGCTCCGAAGACGAAGGTCCTGTAACAAGATGAGGTCTTCGTAGGAGCTTATAATGTACTCTAATAGATTTAGAATTAGGGTGATTGCCTATGATTTCAGCTATGCTATTGGGATGTAAATGAATAATTTTATACGGTCCTTTAAATACCGGTTTTGTTTTATCATTTCTCGCGGTCTTCGCCACCTGTTTAAAAACTGTTTCACCTACCTTGAAAGTAACAGCCTCGGCTGTCTGATTGCGTTTTCCGATGATTTTTTTCCTTATTTTTGGACATTTTGTAGTAACACATTCTTGAATGGTGGTCCTTGAAGTTGTCGATTTATTATCTACTCTATAAGTTGAGCCAGGGGTTGATCTTATATGAAATTTCTTTAGCTGTCGATCTATTGCGTCTGATAAAATTGGTATACCTCTATTCTCATTATCGGGTTGAGTATGGTTAGTAGAAACTAGATTGTCGGGGTCAAATGTCACGACACTCATAGTATCTGATTCCGATTGTAGTGTAGGGGGTTGCGTGTTCGTTTGGGATAAATTATCGTTATTAGAGTCAATATTAGGGTGGTCATTGTTTTCGTTAGATGTTGTTGCTTGTATGTCCACTGTAAAGTTAGTCTTAACGGTTATAATTTTTTCACATATTGGTTCAATCTTAAGATTCTTACTAGGATAGTCAAAGTAAATAGGTATCTCTGCGTCAGCTGTACATAAGATCTTATTCTTTATATTAATGTTACACGATAACGCTTTTAATAAGTCTAAGCCTATAAGTCCTTTATACTTAGGGTCAAAGTCGAAAAGAAGGAATTTATGAATAATATTACTATTAAATGCCGGGGGAAGGGGTAAATAAGCTACTTGATCGTGACGCGTGACAGCGTGTGCTGTCTTAACTTCGAATGGTTCATATTCAATGAGCTCGTCGAACACGGTATCAATTATAACGCTAGGCGATATCATAGAGCGTGATGCGCCAGTATCTATTAGGAATTTACCTTGAAATTCGGGTAATTCGATATACGGAAGGTGGTCTTTATCGTAGTAGTTTAACTTTACTAAATCAGGAGGAAAATCCTGCTGGGTTTGACCGTCTTCTAGTTCACATTGCAATTCCTGATTATTAGGGATATCACTATCTAGGTATTGGTACTGACCTTGTTCATAGCACGGTTCTGCTTCTTCCTCGTAGTAGGCCGGTTCACTTGTTGAGGGTCCACCTGAGTAGAATAGCTCCTCAACGGCAAACTGTGGTGTTTGAGGCTTTGTAATAGACCTCATGGTTACGTCGGAAACCTTTTGGGGTGGATTCACCTGTTGTTGTTGGGGGATGTTGTTCCTAAAGTTACCTGAAGGGGGTCTGTTATTGCCTGATTGTGGGCGGTTCTTCCACGGTAACATAGACTGAACCCATTTTTGTCGTTGTTCGGGTGTCCAGTTATTTTGACGAGGTGTATATGATGGGTTTGGCGAATGGTGTTGTGGGGTAGCTGGGTCATTGAATTTAAATGGATTATGATTCTGCTGATGGTGGTTAAAAGATCTAATTGGCTCCTTTAACCTTGCTTGAGATGTTGACGGATTATTAAAATTATTAAATGTCTTATTATATGCAGCTCTAGCTTCTTCCTGCCTAGCAGCAACTATAGCTGTTTCTAGCGTCGCGGGTTGCGCTATTCTTACGCCTATTGATACTTGAAATTCTAAATTATTTATATATTGTTCTATGACCATGCTCTCATAATATGCTTTATTTGTGTGTGTGCCTACGGAGAATAAAGTATCTAATATTTCTCTGAGTCGCCTACCGAATGACTCGGCGTCCTCTTGCCTATTTCTACGCGTCCTACTTAGTTCTTGCATAACCTGGATTTCGTTACGGGGTTCGCGTAGTCTACGTATGAGTGCTGTTTTAACATGCTCCCATGAGTCAAGACACTCTTCATAAGCTATTGCGTCTATTGCGGCACCACTTAATCTACTTTTTATTAACCGAATTGTTGCTGGGTGAGCCTTAGCGGACTCGTCTAGTACACTGATAATACTTTCTACCTCTCTTATATAATAATTTAACCGTTTTACGTTCCCATCGTAATGTGGCATAAAATCTGCTATTAATTTAAAACCAGAAAGATCGCAATTTAGGAAAGCCATCTTTTAATTAATTAATATATTTTATTTAATAAATTAAAATTATGTTTATATTCGATAGATTCGATATACGAATATTAGATTTAAAATTATAACGAAATATCGTCTTTATTTAATATCTTAAAATTATATTTATATTCGATAGATTTAATAAACGAATAATATATTTAAAACTATGACGAAATATCGTCTTGAGTGAATCAATATGCCTAATAATGCGATTTGAGCTTTTAGACAGAAACACTTTTAGAATACCCTATATACTATTATATTCGATAGATTTAATATGCGAATAATAGATTTAAAACTATGACGAAATATCGTCTTGAGTGAATCAATATGTCTAATAATGCGATTTGAGCTTTTAGACAGAAACACTTTTAAAATACACTATATACTATACGGTAGGAAATATAACAGAGGAACTTGGATAGCGAGAGTACTCACCACAAGATTACTTTTCTCTGCATCTCCTCTCCGGACTTGTTCTCTTCTTCAGCGCCGCCTTCGTAGGTTCTCTATTGAATTGCGATTTCTAACGATAGATATCGTTCAGTTGGTTAAGAATTAGATTAACCAACTGTCACAATCCGCCACGACTGCGCCAGTTATGATATGGCGGCGAGTAAAAGTCTTTTTAAAAAATTATTAATTTATTACAAAAGATGAAAATTATACAAGACTTTACTATCTGAAGACAAGAATGCAAGTGAATTTAGAAGTAATTTAAATAAAAATGAAAAATTGTTATATTCCCGAAACCCGGTTATGATTCCGCGAAGCCCATTGTTTTCCAGCTTGCCTCATCAGCGGATTCCAATGGTTACGGCACCTTAACTCCCGCCACATGCTGAATTTCATTTTCAATCAAATTCATTTTTTTTACTCAGTCTGGATTATCCATACATATTATAAAACAAAGACCCCAAAAGCTCTGACTGTATGTGGATTTTCTCAAAATCCACATACAGTCAGAAGGGTATTTTACAGCTTTTAGTAAAAGATAGCCCAGTTCTTGAGAAAGATTTAGATTAATATTAAATTCTTCGTAATGCCTAAACTGATTTTGATGAACCCTTTATTGGCCAAAAGAGGAGGTTCTGCAGCAACATTAGGTTATTTTTTATGCAAGGATTACTAAGGGATAAACGCAGACAAAACATTGTGACATACTGATTTCGACGCTAGCGAAACCGCTGTCACCGAGATTAACTATATGTACCTTCACATTACATTCAGGCGGCCATAATATACAAGAGTAGGCGTTCTTACTATATGGATTTTGTAACACGATATGCCTTGTAAATATATAGGACTAAGCCCACATTATATCGTTATAAAAGAGAGTAAAGAAACAATGAGATTTGAGTCATCCACGCCCACAAAGCCAGACACAAGCCTACGATAAAACTAGAGTAACCCCTTTACCAAGTCGATATTAATAAGAAAACGAATACTCTAATCTATGCTAATATATAAACCTGAAGAGTTTGTTTGTTTGATTGTTTCAACGCGCTTATCTCAGGAACTGCTGGACCGATTTGAAAAATTCTTTGAGTGTAAGATAGCCCATTTATGAAGGAAGGCTATTGGCTATATAAAATCACGCTAAGATGAATAGGAGATGAGCAGCAATAAAAAATATTGCGAAAACGGCAAAATTTAAAGCGTGCGCTAAGTACACGGTGTAAGTTATTAAAAAATCTCTTATAATTACCTCACGATAACTACTCTATATACACTATGTTCAAAATTTGCGATACTGTGATTTCCACGCAGGCGCAGCTGCTGGCACAGCTAGTGAAATACAAATCTTTAAGATGAGTCATAATCACAGCAAATCTTGGACTTACTATTTAAAAGATAAATTATTTTTCCAACATGACAAATTTAATATAATATGGTTTCTTCATAGTAGAGAAGTCATAGGCAGAATGGCTTGCAAGAATTAGATTGCAGTTGTACAACGGAAAAATGCGGGGAAATTGCATGATGTCATGCTATACGTAATCTTCAGGGTATAGCGGCTAGCAGTTCGCACATTTTTTCGTGCAAGGACAGGGTATTGTTGTACTCATTGCCCCCATCCCCGCCGACAGCCGCTCTGATCCCAGAGAAACCTCCTCCTGGATCTCTCAACAGAGAAGTGTCCTTCCGCCAGCCGATGCATCGGGAGCACCAAATGCACCGACCGCCTCGGGGACCTGTAATCCAGGCGTCTAATATACCCCGTTCGGAGCGAAGGTCCCCTGTCAGGGCGGCAGACGATGGGCTTGGGCAAGTTTTAGGTTTTAACCAAGTAAAGCACAATTATTTGCACAAGAATATTCTATTCCATAAAACCTTATTGCGGTTACCTCAATGTTACCTTTGTTATTCCGTGAAGAGGCTTGTGTAGTTAGAATTGGCAATCAATGGTGTAGTTTTCACTTGTATTACCCATTTTAATCATTCATTGTTCCTGGGGCTTCACGAATCGTATCGCTTACGTATTGAATCATGAGCTCATTGTTACAACTATTGATATAAGCAAAGGTATGTGATTTTCTCGAAATTTACTAAACCGATTTTTGTAGAGATCTTAGTAAAGGGTAGTGCAGTTTTTCTGGAAGGTTCAGGTTAATAATGCACTATAGTTTTATGTACATTGTGTTGAAGGGGTCACGTAGCTGTAAAAACTTGCCTGCTGAGTGCTTTACCCGCGTATGCCGCGTTAACCAGCAGAGATACGCTAAAGTAATGTACTAGAGAATTGTCGATCTACAAAAATACTACAATAAAGTTCGCGAGAGTATGTCACTATCTGTTATAGTTAACTTTAAATAACTACTTTTATGTATGTGTATGTGTGGTATCCGTCTGAGTAGAATATACCAACCTCGTTTCTTACCGAGGTGTCCTAGAAGGCGACTAAGGTAATTTGACCCACGGTGTGGTATCTGGTTGAGTAGAATAGACCACCCTCTTTCTTACCGAGGTGTCGTAAAATACGACTAAGGTAAGTTGACGTCAGGCAGGCGGCCGGTCGTAAAAACGCAGCCAAATCATGTAACAGCATGTTTATAACATGATTTGTCGACCCCACTTAGAGTGATAGCGTTAGATGATGATGATGTTTAAATTGTAATTATGGCAAAATTTTGTGATATACTAATTTCCACGCGGCCGAAGTCACTAGCACAGCGATGCTAATATTCTAAAGCTCCATGCTAATATTATAAAGAGGAAAAATTTGTTTGTATGTTTGTAATGTTTTCGCACAAAAACCACTAGACTGATTTAAAAAATTCTTTCACCAATGGAAAGCTGCATCTTTACTGAGCAACAAAGGCTATATTACATTTTCAAAAAACATAGGGATCCATTATAAAAATGTAATAAGATGTAAAAAAAATGTAATAAGATTTGGCTACATATTTTACGACCGACCGCCTGCTGGGGTAAAATAAGAAAGAGCGTGGTCTATTCTACTTAACCGGATACCACACGGTGAGTCACTTACCTTAGTCACCTTTTACGACACCTCAGTAAGAAATGAGGGTGGTCTATTCTACTCAGCCGGATACCACACGGCGGGTCGACTTACCTTAGTCGCCTTTTACGACACCTCGGTAAGAAAAGAGGGTGGTACTATTCTATTCTGCTGGATATCTCACGGCGGCATGTCGCGCAACAGCATCAGGTCATTTTCAAAAACATGCATTTTATCGAAACTGGACTAGTATTTAAAATTTGAGCTCAATGGGACACCGGGAAGTGAGTCAAATGCAACTTGCAAGATTCCACTTGCACTTGCACACACGACTATTTAAATAAAAGCTTTTAAAAATGTACTCTTATGAGAGACTCAGCTCAGTGATGGAGCGAGCTATGCTCGGAGTATCTCTACGTAATCAAATCAGAAATGAGGAGATCCGTTGAAGAACCAGAGTCATCGACATAGCTCAGCGTGTCGCGAGGTTGAAGTAGCGATGGGCGGAGCATATAGTGCGGAGACCCGATGGGCGTTGGGGTCTCAAGGTGCTGGAATGGCGACCTCGCACCGGAAAACGCAGTATCGACAGACCCCCACGAGATGTACCGACGATCTCAAAAAGGTCGCGGGGAGCCGCTGGGTCCAAGCGGCACAAGATCGTGTATGGTGGAGATTCCATGAAGAGACCTATGTCCAGCAGTGGACGTCCATCGGTTGATAAAGAAGAAGAAATGTATTCATACATGACAAGTAAATAAAAGCTTTTAAAAATGTATGTTGTCTGTATGTCCTTTATAGACTCCAAAACGGCTGGTCCGATGTTAATGAAATTTTCAGATAACCTTTAGGATCACCCAGAGGGTAATCCTGTACAGTTTAGTGGATTTTTTTTTAAACTGTTGAGTTCTGTTTCGAGGAAATTCGAAACCAGACTGAGCCACATCAACTCATAAGCGGACAAGTTAGTAATAAACACCTGTGCTCCTTTTATCTTCATTTTACAAAAGTAAAACATCTCACTTTGCGATAAGGTGTACTGCTATATTCAATTATCTATTTTTATACATGTTTATTGTAATGCTGTAATATATTATTTTGCTATTAATTATTTGTATATAAACTTTATACACGTTTATTGTATGTTTTGCACCAACCCACCTCCTTATCAAATAATTACATACGCCAAAGGTTGCTGTTAAAGATTATTTTTATAAATAAAACCATCTTTGCATGCCTTTATTGACTGTTAGTTTTTATTTTTGTTCAAATGTACGTATAGAATGTGGAATCTATACTTATTATAAAACGAAATCCCCAAATCTGTCTTTCTGTATGTGATCGATTTTCACAAAGTGTACTGAACGGATTTTAATACGGTTTCTACTAAAAGGTAGTGCAATTCTTTCGAAAGGTTTAGGATAATTTACATTACAGTTAACACAGTACATTACAGTTTTAAATTGTTTTGTAGAGGTTAGATGGTTGTAAAAAAACTCTCCTACTGGGATTTTTCCTTGCGTGCGTCTCGTAAACTAGCAAAGATACACTAAAGTAATGTACTAGAGAATTATAGATCTACATAAATACTACAAAAAGTCTGTAATTGCATGTCTCTATCTCTTATGGTTGACTCACAATAACTACTTTTATAAACTAAATTTCAATTACACTGATTTGCACGCGGGTAAAGCCGCAAGCACAGCTTGTGAAGATATAAAAATTACAATTTACGTCCACATTTTTGTTCAAACGGATGTGCGACCGTTAACATAACAAAAAATTTGCCGATGCGGATGCAGTTAAAAAAACGGTGGCATTTGCCAACACGTCGACTCCGATGTTCCGGTCGAAAGACCTTTAAACAGTCGGTAAAAGTTTAGAATGATTATTATGATAGTTTCACAAGTTACTGATAAAGTGTCGGATATTTAACCGACAATTAAACTAAGTAACAGATAAATGTCTCGAAAAAGAGACTCTAAAAAGTGAAATACTTGCTATCCAGCAGATAAACAAAATAACAGCCACATGATCTACCTGTTAACTTATTAGGGACTTTAAGTGCTGAATAATCCTATCAGAAACCTGAGAAACGCAAAATTCCGAGATATGTGTCAGATATGTTCTGCTTACTAGTTACTAGACAATTAAGCCAATAACAGTGAAATCTTTTAAACTTTAAAATTATGTTGCATTATTGAGGGTGTTTCACTCTTCCGTTGGCACCAACGAAATGGTATCAAATTCAAATTCAAAATAATCTTTTTACAAGCAAACTTGTAAGCAAGTGCTTTTGAATCGTCAACTCTACTACTGATTCAGAAAGCAGTTCTTACCGAAAAGAACCAGCAAGAAACTCGGCGGTTACTCCTTTAAAAATATAATTCTTATTAATAGTTACATTTAGTTGTTACTGTTTTGTACAGAGTCGAAGAGTAGCGAAATCCACACATTCTTATCATCTAAATAATCCTTAATAGTATAGTTGGCTTTCTGTATTAGCCTCTCTTTAAAAGTGTTTTAAACCACTCTAATGGCAAAGTTAAAAATGATTGCAAAATTTTATTATAGAATCTTATACCCAAACCCACAAACGACTTACCTTTGCAAGGCGCAAAGCAGGAGCCGCAAGCTTATGTCGGTTCCTACTTTGTCTATTGTATATATAACCTATCGTTTTATAATTATATATATTCTGATGCACAATGAATAAGTATATATTCACCAGCTGTCTGTCTAACATAACACAAGTATTAAGTTACTTACTTTGGGGACGGACGACCATGTGTGTAAGTGTCCCATATATTTATTTATTAATGTAAGAATACCTATTACCTTAAACTTCTCTCGCAGGGAATCGGGACAAAGGGACGCGGACTTATTGCAAATACCACGCTATCACTATATCACTAATAATTTATATATTCAGACGTCGCTCCAATGGAAGCATCATCAGGAATCGGTATTCGCCTATTGCTATACGTGTATTAACAGGTAACTTTAACTTTAATTCACACAGCAACAGTTTCAACGACTGACTTTCAATAATAGGTGTGAATGGATGCCGCTAATAGTTCGTGTCGTATAAAAAACCGATCTCTACCTGAGATTAGTTTTTCTATTGTCCAGATGCAAGCTTCGACCGCACAATAATGGCGAAGCCGTTAAATTTTCATTTCATTTCTCTAGCCACGTCTTGAATGGAATGACATCACGGTAATATAGAATCATCGTTTGAGCGATACATAAATTTGCATTATTTATCGCGTTTTTTATCTGTGTAGTGCAAAAACTGACGATAGGTTGATGTGTATAAAAAATGATACACTTTGATTTCATAAACTTTATTCACACTTTTTTATTTCTTTTTTCAATATCACATTTTTTTTAAAATTATTTTTTGAATATTCTTAATACCATTGTTTGGAATTATGGAAAAAGGCAATAGGTATCGTGATATATTAATTCATTGAAAACATTTTAAAGTACGCACATTTAAGGAATCTTTAATCATTTATCTATACGACGCTGTAATTAACTTATAACTTGCAATATTTCGTTAGGATATACCTACATAATAATATTAGGTATAATTATTCTACGTTGACGCCGTTGCACTGTAATACGTTGCTGTGAATGAATGACTAACGTAGCGTAGTAGAAATGATATAGTTATTTTACTAATTAGCGTTGAGGATTCTCGACAGATAACAGGAGTAAGTATGATTTCGGTGTAGTACCTAGTAGTGCGATGACAGCCGTCCCGTATGGCAGCGTTATCGCTCGTCCTTGACACAGAGACGCCGCGTGTATAACGTGCCTTATTGTCGCTGCAACCTTGCGGAAATTATACTTATATACTTAGTACCGCCGCGATAACATGCCGGTGTCGGCAAGCTGTTTATCTTACGCTCGCACTACCGGAAGTAGAGTGTTATTAATCTATTTTTCTGGCTTATTGAGCATAGGAGTTCGATCGGCTGGAGACTTTAGCTACGACCGAACGATGGCATGACTGCAGGACGAAAGTGGGCGGCACGGCACGACTCTCGCCGGCCGGAAACCTAATTCCCGGATGCGGCCGCGCGGGGATCTCGCCGGAAGCTCGATAAACGAGCACATCCGCTGCCGTCGCCCGCGCCGCAAAATTTGGCACCGCGAGCGCTCGCAGCTCGCTTCCGGCCCCCGCCCCCCTCGCCGTCCCCGTGCCTGCGAAAATAGCGGCCGACCGCTTCGTGTACGCGGTTCATTCAGTATGGCCGCCTTCCATTCATAAAAAGGCGAGGCGCGCGCGGAGGGACGCGCGGCGGGGCGGCGCGGCTCTCCGCCGGCCCGCTCCCGCGCCCGACGCCAGTGCGGAATGTGCCAGCGAGCGAAGCGGTCGTTTCGTCGGAGCGTAGCGCTAACGCTCCCGGTTTTCCATTAAAATGTGTATAAGAATAAGTGCAGTGAATCCGCACGAGTTCGGAACGGTTACGAAAATCGCCGTCATCGAGATCAGGAGTAGAAATCAACGAAGAACTTCACCGAGGAAGTGAGTAGCGGCCATATTGCAGTGATAACCGCGCGGCGGGCGGACGAGAATCGAGGCCGGTGCGTGGGCCGCCCCCCGCCCGCGCCAGGTGCCGCTCCGGGCCGCGCCGGGCTCCGAGCCTTCCCGTGGATTTGCGCGGCCAAAATTCGGTGGTTCTGCCGTATTTTCGTGTGTCAGTGAGCCTGCCGGCGCGGTCTCGGCGCGGCACTAGCGGCCGAGCGACAGGGCCTAGTGTAGTGTGTGGGGCCAGTCGGCCCGAGTGCCCTTGTGTGGTGTGTGTAGGAGACGTGTGACCGTGGAACGTCTGCTCCGTAAGTACTTGTCCGACGTCATTCCGCGTCCAGGATGTGACGAGGCGGAGCGGATTCGTCCGGCTGGGTATTATGGCTCGCGTACATTGTGTGGGCAGCAATCTGTTGAATCGCGAAAAACATTGAACAAACAAATGATGGAAGGCGTCGCATCGTGCTCGGTGACTGGCGAGCTCAGCCACATGTGGTCGCATCTCTGCTCTCGACCGACCACCATGCGATCCTTCTCAGCTGCGAACTCAGAGAATGTTTTCATTAACAGCGTTTATTCAAACAAATAACTTTTTACGTTAGGCCCATTCGCCAAACATGCAATTTCCGAATCCCAAATCACAATTAAACGGCCACTAATATAGTATACTATCGATATCGGTTTAAGTAAAGATTACGTTAAAAGTTTATTATTTGATCGCAATCCGAATTATTATAGCAACAGGGGGCAATTTCGATAAGGCTTTGATAACTTGACGGTGATAAGGTAAAAACCGTTTGTAAACAGTACAGTACGCGTCGTGAATCTTTTAACACTTCAACTTATGTAGAGTTAAATAAAGCACATATTCTGTATAGAAAAAGGAGTCTCATGCTTGGTAAACGAATTCAAATGGACACCAAAATTAGGAAAAAAAATTATTTATCTGAACATTAAAGTCAAAACCATTTTAGTCTATGATGAAGCTAATCGTCTCCAATTAGAACCGCAAACGCGTTTGCCTTTCTTATGATAATGATAGTGAACGAAATTTCCTAAATTAATATTCATAATGTCAAACCATTAATGACCGCATTTATGTTTTTATGGGACTACTAATTTTAAAGGAGTTGGTCGTTTCAAAATAAAACAGAATAAATTTAGAGCTATTTTTAAATTTTATTAAAAAAGTTTTACTTTACTATTGTTCATTCATAAGTGTTTAAGATGCACACAGTTTAGGTGACGTATAATTTACTAAATACCTGGTATAAGAATAGTCTCTATAAGAATGAATTTAACCTGATCAAATTTTACTAGACAATCTTCTTCTAGCGTTTAATCCCAGCCTATGCCAGGGTCCGCTTTCCGGCTAAATCGCTTTGCACGATCTAGCGCATCCTTTTTACGTAGTCCGTTGGAAGTGGACTCCGCAATATCAAGCCAACGTTTTTGGCCACGTGGTCTATGGCCAGAAACAGGTTGAGACATCTGTGACATCTCCACATAGCTCTGGAGGCGAAGCACATGACCAAACCAGCGAAGACGCGCTTCTACGACTTTGTCCACAATATCTCTCACGCCAAGGCTTCTGCGAATATACTGGTTACGTATTTTGTCCAGACACCGCACATCCCTCTTAACATTTTCATTTCATTGGCTTGGAGTTCACGAATATGCTTTGTCAGCGCTGGCCAGGTTTCATTCCCATAGAGCATTACAGGTCTTATTATGCTCTTGTATATTAGTCCCTTTAAGCTAACCTTTGGATGACAGGTTACAGCCGTTAATTCTCTCCATTTAGATATCGTTCTTATTTCGAAAAAAGTAAAGAGAGTTTAGCAAAAGACTAATTCGAGTTCGAACTTAAAATAGCAATATACGTGATTACTTGTATTTATTTATATTCGATAATATTAGAATTTAGCGTAGTGCCGTAGCTGAGTAATTAAAGGGACAAAACAGAAGCTAGGACCCTGACTAAATTATTCAAAATCGTTTTTTTACTTACATTCGTCCATGTTTAAACGAACATGCTAAGGCCATACGGTCTAAAATATTCTATTCTATTCCTAAGATGCGTATTCAAAATAATTTGTTCTATATTTCTTCGAGTTCCAAATTCGAAATCCAGAAGCTCGGGGGCAAGCTCAGAAGGGCCCCCTGAGCTTTTAGGGGCCGCGGATAATTGCCCCATCTAACCCTCCAATAGCTACGCCACTGGTTTACCGTAACTGGATGAAAATTTGACCTTTTTAAAAAGTGAAAATACAAGAAGCTTCAATACGCGCGTTCGCTTTAAAAAAAACAACGATTCAGCGCAGTAATGCAAATGTCTTGAAGCGTTAGTTCAGTTAATGCTATCATAAATTTGAACTGAGAAATATCGATGTAAACGTACCTTTATTTCATCGAGATAGCCAGGCACTTATGGAAGCCAGATGCCTCAGTTAGTTTACATATATGCAAATAGTTCAAGATATTATTAATTCTATCGCGGTAATTTATGGAAATAATTATAACGTTGGATTATGAAAGAAAACTTAATTTAGGACATTTTTTGTTGATGATGAATCGTAAATTTATAACGTTATTTTTTGGCTGTGGACAATTTGAAACATATCGATCGTGATTCGATTCTAAAAACCGATATTTAGTAATGTGTTCAAAATACTTTAAGAATCTGAATGAATATTATACAAAACACGATTTAAATGGTTCTTTATGTAGATGTTTGAAATTAAATAATATAAATAGTGCTAACAGAATAGAAGTAAACGAGAATTAATTATTCCTATAAATAACTTACGCATTATTTAACTTTTGATGAAAGTTTTTCTTCCACTACGATATTATTCGTTTCGAAATTAAAACCATCGTGTTTTTGAATTTGGTAATTGCAATCGACAAGCTCATATTTTCTCTTAAATTTAATTTATATTATATATGCAATTTGAATATGTAATCGTTTTTCTACCATTGTTACTATAAACGGGATCGGCACAATGTCTTCCTCTTCCATTCATCAACAACATGTTATAAACATGTTGTAACATGATTTGGCTATGTATTTTACGACCGGCCGCCTGCCTAACCTCAACATACCGTAGTCGTATTTTACGACACCTTGGTAAAAATAGGATGGTCTATTCTACTTAACCGGATAGCACACGGTAGACCAACTTACCGTACTCGCCTTTTACGACACCTAGGTAAGAAATGAGGGTGGTCTATTCTACTTAGCCGGATACCACACGGCATAATGTATTCATCTTCCATTCTCTTCTATAATTCGTCAACTCTGGCGCTGCCCCTTATAAACATATCATTCTTCACACAATCCATCTTTTTTTCGGCCGCCCTATAGTCCGTCCATCCATCCACATTCATATTTAAAACTACTACTTAATAAAAGCACTTAATTGAAAACCGTCACAACCCTTATATAAATATATATAAATAAACGGGACACTTACACAGACGGTCGTCCGTCCCCAAAGTAAGTAACTTAATTCTTGTGTTATGGGTGAGAGACAACTGATAAATATATACTTATATAATTTTAAATACATACTTAAATACATATATGCACCCATTTTCGTTAGAAAATGATGGCCCTCGGCGGGAATCGAACCCACGACCCGCGGAGCTGAAGGCAAACCAACTGCGCCAAGGAGCCAGTCAAGTCAGTCTTATGGTTCAAGTCTTTACATTGACAAAACACGGTAGCAATAAACAAGAAATGGGCGCCAAGAAACCGGTTATAAAATTTTCGTCTATTTGTATGTAACAGTGGAATTTTAAAACCGCTGGTCTGATTTTGATTAACTTTCACTATCGTAAATGCTGACATGTAGAGTTAAATGAGGCATATTTTGATTTAAAATTTGAATTCTTGTTAGTAAGGAAATTGTACGCCGTGTGGTATCCGGCTCAATAGAACAGTACCACCCTCATTTATTGCCGAGGTGTAGGTAACATATAGACTATAGATATCCTATTAATTCTACAATAAGATGACATTAAAAACGCCATCCATCTATTATAAACCTATCACGCGACTACAATCCATGCAAACGAAGTTGCGGGTTAAAAAATAGTCTGGTATATTGTTTAAATTAACCACGCTGTAACGTTGTCGCTCAATTTGTCGAACTAATTTTACCAATTTCAAAAGAAAATTTTAGTTTAGAAAGAAAGAAAGAAAGAAAAATATTTATTCAAATTCAGTTTACTATTTCCTTTCTATGTTTTCTCTATTCTCCAATTGATAAAATTTAACAATACTAGTATAACACCGACTTTTTTGCTCTTCTTGTTAAAACTAACGACTTCAATGAAATCTGGCTGATATTTATTTGAAAATTCAACTATATATATTTGGAAAGAGATTATTTTGATTTGATTTAATCTAGAAGAGAACATACACAGTAAATATGAATATTCTACTATATGTATAGCCTATGAATGCATATAATCCGAAGAAACAATAGGCGCTGAAGCCTAAAGTAAAACGCAGCATAAATAGAATTAGGAGTTACGTTTTTGGAATAGAAAGGTGATAATATAATTTTGCTATACTCCATGATTAATAATCATAATCGAGGTTAATAACATATTAATATTAACAATACTTTTACAAAAGCGACTGAAGACCCTTGTCTTGTTGACCAGACGCCCTTAAAAAGTTAGAAAATCCAATTATGACGGCACAAGGTCGTGTGGCGTGAAAATCTGTTGAAGAGATCTTTCTCCATTTGTGGAGGTGTGTAGGTTGGAAAAGAATGAGTATGAGGTTACGAGAAAGCTCCTTATATGAGCGGATGATGCAAAGATTTTAGAATTTCTCAGAACGTGTAAAGCTAGAAGCTCAACGTGATCTTTACTATTTCACAGTTACATTTTCCATACTAACATCATCCTCTTGCCCAAATCCCACTCTAAGTGGGGTAGGCACAACATGTTACAAACATGTTGTCACATGATTTGGCTTCGTATTTTACGACTGGCCGCTGCCTGACGTCAACTTACCTTAGTCGTATTTTAAGGCACCTCTGTAAGAAAGGGTGGTCTATTTGATTAACCGAATACCACACGGTGGGTCAACTTACCTTAGTCGCCTTTTACGATACCTCGGTATGAAATGAGGGTGGTCTATTCTAATTAACCGGATACCACATGGCGGTTCGACTTACCTTAGTCGCCTTTTACGACACCTCGGTAAGAAATGAGGGTGGTGCTATTCTATTCCGCCGGATACCACACGGCGTTCATCGGCTGTGACAATATTAAAGAAATTCTTTAAGCTCAACAAAGATACATACATTAGGTGATAATTTAATCTCATACGGTGAATTGAATCAAAATATGTTGGCAATCAAAAATTGTAACATATAAGTGTTTTTAGCATCATTCAATTATGCTAACCATGTAAACCCATGGGGGTCCACCTGAACCACCTTTGGGAACTAAGGATCTAGAGAAACTGTTTTCGAACGTGGGACTTATGGCCCTGAGGGGGGCAATTTGAATTTTGAAATTGACTCGAAATTAAATTAACAGTTTTGTTGAGGGCTATTTAAATGTAAATGTTACGTAATATATAAAATAGTTAATCAAAGTATAATATATAGTTATGTAAAATAAAGTATAATAAAATATATTAATATAGTAAAGCAAATTCATCTCCCCAAAACCTATCATATAAGTATCTTGAGTGAACAATTAAATTTTTGAATATTAAAAATTATGTATGTTACATAGAGGGCATAAAGATTTTAAAGAGGCTAAGGTGATGAAGCTGTGATAGCCCAACGGTAAGGCTGTACGACTCTTTCGAGGGGGTCATGAGTTCGAAAAGACAGCAGGTCAGACCCCAATGAGTTTTTCTGTTACAACTTGTGTTTGATTAATAATAATTGCAGTTTATCACACGCAGTAAAACATCGTGAGGAAACCTGCGTAATTCTAAAGAGAGTATTCTAGCGTAAGAATATTCTAGGGATATGTGTAACCTACCAATCCGCATTGGAGCAGCGCGGTAGGTCTTAGCTTCAATACTTCCCTCCAAAAACGTAGAGAAACTGCCCAGCAGTAGGATAGTAACAGGCCGTTACTTTACTAAGGTGGGGGCATGGCACAAAAAGGTTCGGTCTGGTCTAGAGTACCACAAATGGATAAATATGAAAATTTATACTCGTTTACAACGCAATCGGCTAAGAGGCGTACGTCGATCATAATCTTTTATCAACTGCAGTAGTAATGCATATATTATATCTGTGCCCGAGATTATTTCCTCAGCGATATTCATCTAGCGTCTGATTATCTTATAAACCAGATTAGCACACAGCAATTTGCATCTTTAGAATAAAAGTATTTAGTATACAGCTCACTATTAGATGTCTTTTGATTTTAAGCTTTGCCATTAAAGCAGTTTAAAAACTGTTAAAGAGGCTGATACAGAAAACCTACTTTACTGTTGAGAATTACTTAGATGATAAAAATGCATGAAATTCAACCCTATTTTAATTTTAGTAATTACTGTCTTGTAGTAATGAATAAAAGTAACTAGTTATAAGAATTATATTTTGAAAAGAGCAACCACCGAGATTATTGCTGACTTTTCTCGGTTGGCGATTCAAAACCAGTTGTTTACAAGATTACTTAAATAAAGAATATCTTGAATTTGAATCAAAACCAGGTTTGACATCTACCTACTCTACCTACTCGCAAGTGACCTATCGTACTTAACATTTTTGGTAGTATATCTAAAAAGTGAACGTTAAAATAGTTAGTATTGGCTAGTAGTTGTTAATCTTATATTAAAATATCCAACAGCCTGTCTGTCTGTAAAGCTTTTACGGCTACTTCGCTTTCGTAATATTCATGTATTCGGTTCAATACTGGCTTGTATACCGGGCTATGTATAAAATAAATAATACCCGATTTTCTTTTGGGGCAGTAAAGGCATATAAGTACAGCTGGTGCGAAACTTTTCATGGGCACAGCTTATAAATAATCGTTATTTCTTGTTAAAGATACTTTGGTACTAAATTGGTACTAAAATCATTATAGATTCAAGGCTACACAATCAAAAAACTACTTACTATCAACGAACAAAGTAATGGTCTGCTACTATCCCACTGCTGGGCATTGGCCTCCTCTCCGTTTTTGGAGAGAAGAGTTGGAGCTAAGACCCACAACGCTGCTCCAATGCGGATTGGTAGCTTACACATTTGCCAGAATTGTCTACATTTGCAGGTTTCCTCACGATGTTTTCCTTCACCGAAAAACGTGCGATAAATTGCAATTATCATTAAACTTATAAGTTTTAATAGAAAAACTCATTGGTGCCTGTCCGGGTTCCGAACTCGTAGGCCCCAGTATCAACTATTAATAATTATAAATATATTCAATAATCGAAAATACCGATATGAAAATTGAAAATATGATTTGATATTGTACAATAATAAAGTAATTTACTAGAAATAACGTTATTCTGTTATTATATTCTTAATCAAATTCTGAATAATTTATACGTTACAATAAATTATTATTAGAGTCCGTTTTGAATTAAAAAGTATTAGAAATTCAAATAACTAATCGCCGTAAGTGGCTGGATCGACCGGAGACAGTCCCTTCTAAATATAAAAAGCCTCAACTAGTTCTATAAAATATTAACACTTATTTAAATGTAATTGAGGATGATGCTTGGCTACGACAGGTTGTACGAGTTGATTGGGTTTATGTAAACGTCGATTTCCGGATCAACGATCGGATCGTATATACTAGTAAAGCTACTGTCTTTAAAATTGTCTAAAGGCGCGTTTAAACCACACGAACAATACCAATCTCTCTCGATCTTTTAAAGCCGATTCACACTAGACGCGTGAATGATCATTGTATCCCCACTCGGTTGAAATTCGGTTACTGTAAACATACATAGAATATTCTACATTCGCAAATATTCTATGGAATATTCTAAGAATGCTCGCTAGCTTAATGTAAATGGTACAAGAGCGCGCGAACGTATGATTAGAGCGTTGTTGCGTGTTCGGACGTGCTCGCTACTTTGATTGGTCTCTTCAAAGCGGTTGATCTAGTGCTAGAATTCTAGTTTTTGGTTCTCATTTTTGCTCTGGATATTTTTGTGTAAACGCTAAGAACGATCCATCGATTACACTTAACGATCGAGAAAGAATGCTCTAGCTCTATGTTCGTTTGGTTTAAACCATCATCAGATCATTTTTAGCGTTGCTATTTCCTGCCAATCATGTTATTAACGAATTTTATTATAGTGTTCAAACGTTTGATCTCACAGACATTTTTAATTCCCAAAAACTTCTATCATAAATAGACATCTTTCTTTTTCAGTTTTGTAAACTATAGTTGAATATATTCAGATCAGTTACTTAGATCACTCGAACTCAAGAACACTTGTAAAAGATCACTCCGAACAACGAGCGTGTCCGAACACGCAAGAACGCTCTAATCATCCGTTCGCGGGCTCTAGTATCGTTAACATTGAAGCGAGCGAGCATCCTTAGAATATTCCACTGAGTCCTTGCGAACGCAAAACGAATCGCAAATCGAAGTAATGCTCTATGTCTGTTTACAGTAACCGAATTTGATAGAGTGGAGATAAAATGAGCGTTCGCTCGTCCGATGTAAATCGGCCTTTATACAACCGAGCAGGAAGTAAAACTCTATATTCAAATAAACAATTAAATTCTTGTATTAAGTAATATTCATGCTGCTCCTCTTCCATTCATCTTAACGTCAAATTTATTTAACCTATAAGCCTTCCTCGATAAATGGACTATCTTACACTCAAAGAAGTTTTCAGTTCGGGCCAGTAGTATTGAGTTAATGTTTTAAAAACTCTATTAAAAGAAGAGATAGATTGTAGGAAGGGGCTTTTCGCAATCTTATCTAATTTATTTATTATTATATTATTCACTATCACTATGATTGGTTTGTTCAAAGTAAATTATATTAGTTCTGACGAAGTAAATACGAAATGTAAGCAAGTAATCAAGTAATGGTATTAGAAGAAAATATTTCGGTATGATATTGTAATTTTAATGATATCTTAACATGATTTTTGATTGAATGAATTTGATATCTATTTTGGGAATTCCCATTGAAAACGTTTAAAATAAATAACGCAATGTTTGTATTTATCGTCAATGTTTATTAGTAACAGATAACATTGTACGACCATTACATTAATCTTATTTATAAACATTCCTGAAACTCTGGCGCAGACAGTTGTAAGTATATCATTGGCATATATCAAAATTGCAGTCAAATACGCACTAGTTTGCAGCGATTAACATATATTATACCTGAAAAAATTAAATAATTGATTGATTTCAATCAATCAAATTATAAAATTTTCAGAAATTATAATCGTGTTTTTAATGCCCAAAAACAGGGATAAAATTTTTTTTTACATAAAACCTAGCTAAATTTATTTTTCTCCCCCTAAAACCCCGTTTCCGAGATTCCGAATATATATACAAGACATACAAGATTAACTCATTTAAATATTAAAGATTGTTTCAATTGCTATATCGATTCTTATTATAAAACAAAGTCCCCAAAAGGTGTATGTGATCTATTTTCACAAAATCGACTAAACGGCCTTTGTACGATTTTTACTAAAATTGAGTGCAATTCTTCTGCATGCTTAAAAGTTCGAAATGGTTTGATTTAGTGTTGAAGGATTGTTCGTGCAGTTGTAAATAACTCGACTACTAAAGAGCTTTAATCGCTTGTACTGCGTAATCCAACAGTGATACACTAAAGTACTGTACTAGAGAATTGTAGATCTACAAAAATACTACAAAAAAGTCCGCGACAGCCTGTCTCTATCTCTTATGGTAGAATAACTATTTTTACCTTCAAAATTTCAATTCAATGTCTACTATTGAATTGAATATATACTACTTATATGAAAATGAATGTCGATTTCCTTTGGTCATCTAATCACGTGTGAACGGATGGAACAATTTCGTTAATTATTATTCGTGTAAATTATTGTCAGGAGTAGGTAGGATTTCTTTCATAAGTATAGCAGATCATTAATTGATTTTTGTTTATAATCTACATATCATCGTTATCCTCCTGCCCTTATGCCACTAAGTGGCGTTGGCACACGTTATAAACATGTTGTCACATGATTTGGCTACGTATTTTACGACCGGCCGCCTGCTTGACGTCAACTTACCTTAGTAGTATTTAACGACACCTGGGTAAGAAATAAGGATGGTCTATTCTACTCAGCCGTATACCAACCGCTGGGTCGACTTACCTTAGTCCCTTTTTACGACACCTCGATAAGAAATTAGTTTAGTGCATTCTACTCAGCCGGATACCACATGGTGTAATCTACATATTCATTTTACTCTTTATTTCTATTAGGTTACACCTATTCGCCGTGGGTAGTAACTACCTTAGGGTGCAGTTAGTTGGTTAATTCTTCTTTTCCGATGGACGTCCACTGCTCGTACATCATCCCATCACACGATCTTATGGTGCTTGGATCCAATAGCTCCACGTGAAATTTTTGAGGTCATTCCTGCGTTTTCCTTTTCAGGGTCCATTCCAACACCCTAAGATCCAAATGCCCATTCTCCGCACTATGTGCCCCGCCAATTTCTATTTCTTCTTTGCGACACGCTGACAGCTGACAACTATATCAGTGACTAGAAATCTTCTAATACAATTTAATGCTTCATTAATATTTGCGTTTTGTTTTCAATCTTATCGACCATAGAAGTATAACATTAGTTTGTAAACAATAGTTATAATGATAATTTAAGAAGGCGTCTCAAGTCGCGAAAGATGTCTCATCTGGTCATTTGATTCGTTACAATTACCACTATCACCCGAATGAAATAGTAAATATTCCTTTTTTCCTCCAAAGGTCAAGTGATTGATATGAAACAATTTACAATGTTGCAAATGACGTATCTTTACGTTACAATTTCAAATAGTTGTTGTTTCCAATTACGTTCAAGTATCCTAAATCCTAGTTATTTCGGGTATAAGGGTAGTTAAACTACTCATTGCTTTAAGAGGACGTAATGAACTACATTCATATTCATAAACAAATTATAGCTATCCGCTACGCTTTGCTGTACTTCAATTTGGTTTCCCTTCGATTTTTCTCGATACAGAGCTCAACAGTTGAAAAACATGATCCGATCGTCACCAAAACTTTATAGGATCATATGCGCTGGGTCATTCTAAAGACTGTCTGAAAATATCATTAAAATCGGTCCAGCCGTTTCGAAGAACATACAAGCAAAGACTAATTTTTTTTAATATAGATATGTGGATTTGAAGCCCTTTTATTTATTAATGATTTTGTAATACATTGTTTATTGGATAACTTACACCGTTTATTTAGCGCACGCGAGGACATCTTTAAATTTCGCCGATTTGGCAATAGATTTTAATGCTGCTCCTCTCCTATTAATGTAAACTTGATGTTATATAGTCCTTCCTCGATAAATGGACTATATTACACTCAAAGAATTCTTCAAATCGGTCCAGTAGCTTCTAAGTAAAGTTATGAAGGAAGTTCGGGAAAATCTTGGAAAATTTGTACTGAACAGCAACATAACTAATAATTATCGTTGTAAAATACATCATAATTGTTAATAAAGGCTGTTACATCATTATTAAACTGATTGAATAATAATAATAATACTATCAAAGACATTTTTTTATTGCTGCTCTGCGCTCGGTGCATGTCTCTGTTATTATGTATTTCTTTTCTAACCTTCGAGTTCATAGTTATCGTCTTTTCATATATCAACTTCATGGATTTACACGTAATAAATATAATTTAAAATCATTTATTATTTATCGATTTGCTATTACAGCTTGATGCCTTTTGCCCACTTAACAAATTATACTATTTATTAACGCAATTACAAAGTCATTACTTACGGTGCGAGTTATGATATAATATCAAGACCCTCATATTTCCAACCTTCCTTTGTATTTCCTTATTATTTGTTCACATGTTTGTATTGATTGAATTGAAAGGCAAAATACGAGATATCTTACGACTCGTACCTACTATAATGATTAATTAAGATACGTGAAATTAAGATATATCTTGTTTGAAGCAATTAAAGATGTCGGTGCGAACGTGTACCTTTTAAATATATAATTAATTATCGAACACTCCTCAGACGGAAGTAATATATTAACGGATGCAATGATTTCTTTCCCAGGTGGGGACGATGAGGGAACAGGAAGGCGACGGCCCAGAGAGCCGTTAGCCGGACTCGATGGACGAGTATGGCGGGCCGGCGGCGCCGCCCCGGCCGCCCAAACCCGCGGCCCGCGTACACCGCGCGGGCGCCGGCGGAGGCGCGGGCGCGGGCGGCGCGCGCCTGCCCGCCGTGTCGCTGCTGCGGCCGCGACCCGAGGCCGAGCGCGAGCGCAACGCTTACGTGGAGGCACCGCGTAGGGCGCCGCCCGCGCCGCCGCACCGGCACGCGGCCGCGCAGCCGCTCAAGCCGGTGACCGCGCAGCCGAGCGGCGACAAGCGGCGCGGCCCGCTCGTCGCCGACTCGATCGTGTGCGAGACGTGCGGCCGCTGCCGCTGCGAGCAGTGCTCTCGGCCGCGGCCGCTGCCCTCGCGCTGGCTGTGCGGCTCGTGCCTGTGCAGCGCGGAGGCGTGCGTCGACTACGCGTCGTGCATGTGCTGCGCGAAGGCGCTGTTCTACCACTGCGGGAGCGGCGAGGAGGAGGCCGGCGAGCCGTGCGCGTGCGGGCCGCGGCTGGCGTGCGTGGCGGCGCTGGCGGTGCCGCTGCCCTGCCTGTGGCTGTACTGGCCGCTGCGGGGCTGCGCGGCGGCGGGCGCGGCCGCGTACGGGCGCTGCCGCCGCTCCGGCTGCCGCTGCCCCGAGCCGCCGCCGCTCTCCAGTATTATCTAGTCCCGCCGCCTGTGTTGTACAAATATTTATTGGCGCGCGGAGAGCGCGGCCCCAGTGCGCGTGGAGCGGCGCGGGGCCGGCGGGACCGCGCGGGCCGCCCCGCGCCGCCGAGTGCTCGTCTCCTGTAAATATAGTCGTATAGTGTGTGTGAATGTACGTGAACGTGTCGCTCGAACGCAAGTCTCAAATTTTCTTGAGACCGAAACGTGTCATAAGAAAACGCTAATGTTTAGTATTTTGGATCCACACAGGTCCAATAAACAAGATTAAGAAATGAGATATAAAACATACTTATTAAGATGTAGATAATTTACCATTTATTTATTAACTGAATTTGTATTTATTTGTAAATAAAACGACAACATTATATTATAAATAAGAATGTTTAATACAATATTTGTTTTCTTTGAGATAATCTTACCCTTTAATAATTTGCAACATGAACATGTCAAAAGTTACTTTACATTGACTTTGCATGAAGTTTGTCTCAGATGAACATATAATGTCTTACATAAGAATAGTCAAAATATAAATCTTCGGTTCTGTATTTTTTCCGTACAGTTGGTAGATCCTTTAACAAATCCGAAAATGGTTTATACACGGACGTACTCGTATTGCCATAAATGGCATTGTATATCCCGTCGGAAATTATTTACATTACACATTAATTAAAACAATAATGTGATACTTTTACTGACCGCATTACACGTGAATCATTAGATGAATCATTTTAATTCATATTAAAAACTATTTGATATAATTCTAATACAGTGATAATTGCTGCAATTTAAAACTAGCTTTCCCATATGCCGTAGAATATAAGAAAGCTTAAAATAAATACAAAAATTTTACTTAAAACAAATTTCTATCGATAACATAAAGTGCTGTAAATGCTTGCCACTTCAAATGTAACCGACTTCCGTAATATAATAGAACTTAAGAAGATTCAAGAAAAGTATAAAATATAAGGAATCTGAAAGTTGGAGAAGTCTTAAAATTTTGTTATCTGAAACCACTAATAAATTTCGATATTTTTGTCACCTTATTTTTTACAAGTATATTCTTCATCCGGGTTTTGCTATTATGGTATTCCAGTCATAATTACTTCAATATAACTTTCGGTTCGAATTTTATTTCTACCCTTTGCCCATAGCTTCTTCTCTTTCCTATCTTTTTACTGACAAAACGAAACTCTTAAATTGGTCTAACGATAAAGCCCTATCAAGCAACTAAGTAAAGTCAGGAACTTTACTTAGTCGCATACCGCTTTAACGATAAAGTCGCCTTGTTGAGAAATTTACCTTTCCATTCAATATTTTTTTTAGTTAAACTTCTTCAAATATAATTCATTAATCCGAGGAGTATATATATCTAAATATAGTATCGAATATAACCGTTATTAGAATACGATACGATTTTATATAATTTGTAATTTAAATTACAGATACAAAAGAAAAATATCATATTAAATATTATAAACTTGAAATTAAATAACTATATATATAATGTAAAGTATTATGTACTTTACTGAAAATGTTGGAAAAATATTTTTGAGCGAGTAACTGAATTAGCTTTTTTAAGGTATCTGTAATATAAACTAAATCGCGGATGACATCGAATCCTGTCAGTGTCGGTATATAAATAGTGGTTCGTTTAGTCGGTGAGAGGAAGTGTGGCGCGCCGCTTCCTTCGCCGCAGGATGCGCCTCCTGTCTCACTGTTCCTCCCAACGCTCCACGTTTATTCCGTGACTAGTATGTAATCCAAAAAAATACGCAACAAACCTAACAACTAACAACTTTACCTAAATTATACTTCAAAATAATGGTATAATCTATTTGCCATAATCGTATAATATAATTATAGCATAATAACTTGCTTTTGTACTGTGGAATTCCGAAAAATAGCGCCTATTTGTATAAATTATTTAAATTATAATTCCCAGAATTTTAATTTTTTGTCTTCGTAAAACATAATTCAAATTTAGAATGATGCTTTAATTTTATTTCCAATTTCAAATGTCGAAGTCCTTATTTATGCATTCGCCAAATTCGGAACGCGCCTTTTTATAGTAGAAAAAAAGTTCCTTTTTTATTTTATCCACCGTTTGTGAATATGGAAATAAGCTACTTAAAAATCTGGTTTTATTTACTATAAATATTACGTTACTGTCCATTCTAATAAGTTTGGCCAAATATTTTGTATCACCTTTTAATTTTCCCACACTTAAGTGCGAATATTTTTTTATCGATTTTTTACATGCATACAACATATACCTACTATTTCAGTTTTATTTAAACCATACAAACTTACTCTCGCATTTCTCACCTTTTAATAAATGAAACTTTCAAACTTCCCTTAATATACTCATTTCACACATCAACCTTAACACTCTCATCTCATTTGCATGCAGGAACAAAAGAATTAAAAGCCAAAGAAGTAGTAACTAGTAATAAGTGGCCCATAGATGTTTATATATTTTTTAATGTTTTAAATTTAGTCCCTATTTATTTATTTATACGGATTTCCAACAGCATATCATATTATATAACCCAAAAAATATCCAAAGTCTCAAATTTATTATGTAGTACCAATTACAGGAAATCACACCGTTCTTATTAACAATTTTACAATTACAAACCAAAAACTGGCTCCTTTTGACTAGATCGTTGGCGCAGTGGGTAGTGAACCTGCCTTCGGTTCCGCGAGTCACGGGTTCGATTCCTGCCGAGGCCCAACATTTTCTATAAATGAATTTGTTGGTCTTTGAGCCTGGGTGTATACTTGTATTTAAGTATGTATTTAAAAAATATATAAGTATATATTCACCAGTTTTCTGTCACCCATAACACAAGTATTAAGTTACTTACTTTGGGGACGGACGACCTTGTGTGTAAGTGTCCCATACATTTATATTTATTTAAAAAACAAACAGAATAATGAAAAAAAAAACAATTTTAAGGTTCTAACTTGGAAGTTAAAATTTTAGTACATTATAACTAGTATAACTAGCCTCTTCGTTAGTAAACAAATTCGTTCAGTACGTTCAATTCTATGAATATGTATTGTGTAAATCCCTAAGGACTATTTACAAGATTAGCTAGTACAGTTACGACTATCATCTAAATTAGGACAACAGATGTCGACAAGCCGCCGACGGCGTTTGATGGGCGGACGGGCATGGCGTGTGATAAAAGGAAACTCGCTTATAGGGCATTGGAAGTACCTACTTGTGTAAGTTGTGAATGATATCCTAATGTTTTTAACATCCTCCTGCCCTTATCCTACTCTAAGTGGGGTCGGCGTAATATGTTACAAAGGTGTCACATGATTTGGCTAAGTATTTCAACTTACGTTGGTAGTATTTTACGACATTTCCGTAAGAAATGAGGGTGGTCTATTCAACTCAGCCGGATACCACACGGTTGGTTAGCTTACCTTAGTCGCCTTATACGACACCTCATTAAGAAATGAGATTAGTCTATTTTACTCAACCGGATACCACACGGTGTGTCAACTTACCTTAGTCGCCTTTTACGACACCTTGGTAAGAAATGAGGGTGGTCGATTCAACTCAGCCGGATACCACACAGTGGGTCAAATTACCTTAGTCGTTTTATACGACATCTCAGTAAGAAATGAAGGTGGTACTATGCTATTTCGCCGAATATCTACGGCGTTCCTACACTACGCCGTGTGGTATCCGGCTGAATAGAATAGTGCCACCCTCTTTTCTTACCGAGGTGTCGTAAAAGGCGACTAAGGTAAGTCGACCCGCCGTTTGGTATCCGGCTGAGTAGAATAGACCAACCTCATTTTTTACCGAGGTGTCGTAAAAGGCGACTAAGGTAAGTTGACCCACCGTGTGGTATCCGGTTTAGTAGAATAGACCACCCTCATTCTTACCGAGGTGTCGTAAAATACGACAGAGGTAAGTTGACGTCAGGCAGGCGGCCGGTCGTAAAAACACAGCCAAATCATGTAACAGCGTGTTTATAACATGTTGTGCCGACCCCACTTGGAGTGGGATAAGGGCAGGAGGATGATGATGATCTACGGCGTTCCTAATGTTTTTAACAAAAAGTGTTAAAAGTCGACACGGTTTCTTATCGATACATGATATATGTTTACATAGAAATATGTGTTTAATGAAAGTGACTACTAATTGATCATATTCAGCTGTCAATATGTACATGTGAAATATTCGAGTCTGATTTCACGGCCGACTTTACACACCTACGCCATTGATGAAATGGTGTGAACATCGATCAATCATATGGCGTGATCTAAGGCTGTGAATGGTATAAACATATCTAATTTCGCTGGGAATCTAAATTTTACTAAATACAGCATATGATTTTAAGGGCATAAGTTTTTAACAGCCACCGACAAGTAGCTAGCAGTAATATTTGATTGTGTATACAGAGATTAGGAAAATAACTAATGCCTCATATATATATTTTTCCTACCCTTATCCCACTCTAAGTGGGGTCGGTACATTTTTCAAATATTTAAATTTTTTGGCTAGTTATTAACTCAGCCCGATACGAAAGGGCAGGTTGTTACCTTAGTTGCCTTTTACGACACCTTGGTTAGATTTGAGGGTGGTCTATCATCTCAGCTGGATACCATACGGCAAGTTAACTTACCTACCACGCTGCTCCAATGCGGACTGGTAGGTTAGACATATCCCTAAAAGTTTCTATGAAGGTTTCCTCACGAAGTTTTCCTTCACCGAAAATCATGTGATAAATTGCAATTATCAATTAGACATAAGGTTTTAATAGAAAAACACATTACTGCCTACCCGGGTTGAACCCGAGACCTCTTCGAAAAAATCACACGCACCGCTGGGTTATCACAGCTTGAGCTTAAAGCTACCTGGTAATTTCCAATATATTCAACTAGCTTTTAGTCGCAACTTCGTTGGCGTGGACTGCTGGCGCGTGATAGCTTGATAATATTTTTTATTGCTGCTCTTCTCCTATTCATCTTAGCGTGATGTTATATAGCCTAAGCCTTCTTCGATAAATGGACTATCATACACTTAAATAATTTTTCAGATCTGTCCAGTAGTTCCTGTATATTGCGCGTTCAAACAATCCAACAAACAATCAATCAAACTCTTCAGATTTATATATTAGTATAGATATGCGGACTGATTTGTATTCGAAACCATAAAATATACGTCATTTTATGATAAGCAGCGGAAGTCATCTAATGCAAGGGGATACTGAATATATTTTCCATGCATTTTAATAAACTAAACAAGCTCTGTGTCGCATAAGTTAGGTTGACAAACAACGGGAAACGCAGATGTGTCATCGTGCTTAGCCCTACTATGTATGACATTACATCGAATGCGATATATTTAGTTCTCTGCCGTATCAAGCGCTTATTTCACAGTATGCGTAAGCTGAACGGACTGAGTTTAAATATATTTTATCTACTCTGATACCATAATACAAAGATTATAAAACTGAAACCAAAATTCTTATGACAAACATTACGTACAGGTCAAAAATAAAATTTTTAAATTTTTTATTACGATACAGGTCTTGTATGGACACCTATATCATAATATAACTTTTTAATCATAACGATACACCTATACAACCTCCAGTTGGACCAAGAAGGTTGTACCTCTACCTTAAAAAAAAAGGTTTCAATGAACTAGTCCGCGGCGACGCAACGCGCATGCGCAATCGATGTTTGCGCCTTGGCGCCAACATTTGACATTTAAAAAATCTTTTCAATATTTAAACGTTTGGTCTTTATTAATATTGTTTTACGTATTATAGTATGAGAGTAGATAAATTAGTGTATCACACTGTACATAACTTGGTCTTTTAACCCTTATTATACAACAGTATCATAATCTACTATTACTGTACAGAACCAAACCCAATTTTTAAAGCTTTTATGTAGCAAAAGTATTAATAAAAATATTTTTCTACAATCCACGATATAGTAAAAAGAAAATATATATAATGCTAAATGTATAGTGGACTATTCGTTTTGATACCCGTTACATGCACATGCACAAACCTCCACCACAATACACAAGTACTCAACAATCGTTTCGCCCCGCAACCGAAGCATCATCAGGAGATAGACTCCACGACAAAATCGCAAAGCGAAGCATCACCCAAACAAGCATAGCAATTTAGTAATCGGTTCAACCCTCACTATTTATTTTCCGATCAGGTGTAACAAGCTTGAACTAGTAACATTAATCTGATCGTTAATGAAGGTGTCATTATTATGTTTAATGATCTCAAATGTTAAGTCGGAGGCTTTTGTTACAGGTGTGCTATGTAAATATATATGTGAAGGTGGAATCTTACAAGTTAAGTAGGACCATGTTCCCAGTGTCTATTCCACTAATCAAGGTCATACCATCAGCTCTCAACTACACGTCGCCCTAAGCCGTGGTCCGGCGTCACAGAAGGCACCCTTAGGACGACGTTCCCAGTAGCTAGTAGAGCTTCTGCACTCTACTCTCTGCGTTTCGCAACTTCGACGATGCTTGTGCGCTCTAATTCTAATTGAGCTTGAGATGAAATTTTACATACTTGTCTAATCCCGATGACAATGCATGTTTATAGAAGATTTTAAACTTTCGCGATTCATACTAATTAAAATATAAACAACCGGGTCACATCGCGATAATCCCGTTACCTTTGTTTAAGGTTCAACGTTTCGGCAGAGTTGCATCCACCGTGGTCACGAACTGACTGGAGCGCCGCGGCGTCTTCGTTCCCGAGTACTACAGTCATTATTTTCTTCTAGGTCTATTAGGTGGGTGGTGCTAAGTTGTTACTTATTATCGGTGATAATTATGCATTGCCCAGAAAGATAGAAAATAGATAAAGCCCTGACTATACAGTCCACTTAAATTACCAACCAGCGACCTAGGGTAAACGGACTAGGTTCCTTTTAATTAAGGAACATTTCCCTCTATGTCTATAATGCGAAATGACAATTAGCAGTACGTGGGTGACCGAGTCGGTAATCTTTTTAAAAGATATAAAAAATGCAATTAAAAAAATAAAAAGAAAGAAACTAACTTAGTGATGACTATTCGTTGCTTATTTTACCATTGAAAGATACATTTTGTTTGTTCCTCAGAATAAAGGATAACTTTATTCGTCAAGTAGATATTTGACGTTTTGGCGATTGAAAAATTGGCCCTTCGTTAGATAAGTAGGCTACCTGTCAGTTTCACTTTGCAATCATAGTTTTGCTACGACAAATATTTTTGCATTTCTTTTCTATATATGTAAAGAAAACCATAAGGTTTTATTTAGTTATATTTTCTTTTTTTGATATCGTGTCAGCGGATTGTCAAAGAGACTTTTATTTAAATTCGTTAGAAAAAATGTATTTTATTGTTTATAGTTTATTTAGAAGATAGACCCGAAAATAAGGGCCTTAAATGTTGTTTCTTTTATTTACAGGTAAATACATATTTATTTTATAATTTTATATTAATAGGTAATTTTGTAAATACGTAGATTTAATAAATAAACTTTTATTTACAGAAACGCAATTAAGTCTTTGTTTTTCGAATGAAAATATATAATATCATTATAAAACAACATTTTTTGCACTATAATTCCATATAATAATGGATAAATTGAGGTTTGATTTCGCTGTCAAAACAGCATCAGATGGAAAAACTAACATTTTATGCTTGACCTCAATTGCCACACCTAGTGGTCAGGTGTATGAAATACCACTAGATTTACAACCAGTGAATAAACATCAGGCAATTATCAATACTTCACATTATGGCAAAATAAAAAAAGCATTACAAAAGAGACACCAGATTAGAAAAATCTGGATTACCTTAACAGATGAAATAACGGAAGCATATTTGGATGAAGAACAAAACTTGCAGTTTAATGATATATACCTAGAAGAAATCACGGAATCAGAGCCTATACCGAGTTCTAGTGGTTCGAACAATACTTTGGGAAACTTGTTAAAGAAATTACTTGAAGAAAAAGAAAAAAAAACAGAAATTCCAATTCTAGGCAAAATTGCAAAAGATTTTATGATCGAAAAGTTTACAAACAAAACTTCAAACGCCTACCAATGGATTAAAGATTTTAATAAGGAATGTGAACGTTTCAACATTTACGAAGACAAAAATAAAATAGAAATTTTGAAAAATTTCATGGAGTCGTCAAGTGTACATTGGTACGACAGCATGTTAATAAAATACACTGTGGAATCAGAGTGGAACCAATGGGAGAAATATTTTTGTAAGACATTTGGAACTAAAGGTTGGTCACCCATAAGATATGCTCTTGCCTTTAAATACCAAGCAGGTTCATTACTCGACTATGCCCTAAAAAAAGAAAAATTATTACTGGAAGTTCGGAAGCAAATTGATACCGGGACTCTTATTGATCTTATTGCATTTGGGTTGCCCAATTTTGTGGCTGATAAAATCGACAGGGAGACTTTGCAAGAAACAGAAGATCTGTACAATGAAATAGGAAAACTGGAACATCTCGTTGGGAAAAATAAATATGGAAAGACAGTATATACAAATTCCGAAATTAAACCGAAAAAACTAGAAGGGAAAAAGGCATGTCCAATTTGTATTAATGAGAAAAAAGGGAAACGTTACCACCCGGAAGAGAATTGCTGGTTTAAAGATAAAACTGAAAAATCAATAATAAAAATAGTGAATAGCTCTGAAATAGAAACAGACCTAAATGACATGGATCCAAAAAACTTGAAATACCACCATTAATAAAAATAAGTTTACTATTAAATGACACTGTAGAAGTAACTGGAATTTATGATTCAGGCTCAAACGTGTCATTAATTAATGCCAAATTATTAAACATACGGAAAAAAGAACATACGGCAAATAATACACAAATGGTGAACTTAAAGACTATTAATGGTGAGATAAAAACGAAAGGTATAGTAACATTAAAAATTAAAATATATAATATAGAACAAAATATGGATATTTTTGTAATAGATAAAGAAAACTTTAATTATGATTTCCTGATTGGCTTAGACTGTATAAAAAAATTCAGGCTCATGCAAAATGAAGACTTAAAAATCATACAAGAAGCCAAAAAAGGAGAAGAGGTAAACATTCCTGATGCACTAGGTGACAAAACTAAGTCAAGATCAGAAAGATCTAAAACGGAGAATGGGAAACAAGAAATAAACTTCAATGAACACATTAAAACTGATCAATTTGAAAATATTACTAATCATCTAAGTAAGCAGCAACAAACGGAAATAGACAAGCTGATAGAAAAATATAAAACTGTCTTTGCCAAGGATAAATATGATGTTGGCACTGTACGAGATTATGAAGCTCATATTGACCTGTTGGTGGATAAATACTGCTGCAAACGGCCATATAGATGCACAGCTGAAGATAGAAGAGAAATAGAAAACCAAATATCGAAACTATTGGAGGAAAAATTGATTGTGGAATCATATAGCCCGTTTGCTGCTCCAGTAACTCTAGCTTATAAAAAAGAAGATGGACGAAGAACAAGATTATGTATAGATTTCAGAGAATTGAACAAAATAGTAGTCCCACAATCACAGCCATTTCCATTAATTGAAGATTTAATGATAAAAACAGTGAACTGTAAGTTTTTCTCAACATTTGATATTAATTCAGCATTTTGGTCAATTCCATTGAAAATACAAGATCAATACAAAACAGCTTTCGTTACTCAGGAAGGACAATTTCAGTGGACGTGTCTTCCATTTGGTTTAAAAACTGCCCCCGCAATTTTCCAAAGAATACTAAGCAATATCATAAGAAAACATAAGCTCTCTGATTTTGCAGTAAATTTTATAGATGATATACTTATTTATTCAAAAACCTTTGAGGAACATGTATCACATGTATCAAGGTTATTGGAGGCAATTCAAGCAGAGGGGTTTAGACTAAAATTTACCAAGTGTAAATTTGCAAATCATTATGCCAAGTATTTAGGACATATAATAGAAAACAATTCAGTAAGACCTCTTAAAGATTACCTAATAGCAATAACAGATTTTCCTATACCAGAGACAAGGAAAAATGTTCGTCAATTCCTAGGAAAAATAAATTTTCATCATAAGTTTGTGCCACACAGCGCGATCATTTTAGATCCATTGCACAATTTATTGAGGAAAGACGTAAAATTCATATGGACCGAAGAATGTCAACAATCATTCGAGAAAATAAAAGCATTACTGTGCTCAAAACCGATTCTGAAAATTTATGATCCACAATTACCAATAAATATTTATACGGATGCAAGTATAAAAGGAATGGGAGCAGTGCTTAAACAACCCGATGAAAACGGTAACAATAATCCAGTTGCTTATTTTTCAAAAAAATTAACAGATTCCCAGAAAAAGAAGAAGGCAATTTACCTTGAATGTTTGGCAATAAAAGAAGCTATAAAATATTGGCAGCATTTACTTATGGGGAAGGAGTTTACGGTGTACTCTGATCATAAACCATTGGAAAATATGAATGTTAAAGCAAGAACTGATGAGGAGCTCGGTGATCTAATGTACTATCTATCCCAATATAATTTCAAAATTAAATATAATCCTGGAAAAACAAATCAAGAGGCAGACTGTTTAAGCAGAAATCCAGTTCTAAGCCCAAATGAGAATACAGACGACGCTTTGAAAGTGGTAAATTTAATTACCATAGAAGAAATAAAAATTGATCAAAACAAAAATAAAGAACTACAAAAAGGAAGGAACAAGTTTATGCTGAAAGATGAAATATATTACAAAAAAATTAAATCAAAAAATAAAATTGTACTATCAGAAGAACTAAGCAAAACATTGATAAAAAATGTACACATTACTTACTGCCATCTGGGAACGACACAAATGATAAATAAATTAACTCCATTCTTTTCAACGAAGAATATCATAGCAAAGATAAAGCAAATTTGCGAAGAATGTGAAATATGTATTAAAAATAAAACAAGGAGGAAACCAAAATGTGGTTTTATGTCACATTTGGGACCAGCAAGACAACCATTTGAAATTGTATCAATTGATACAATTGGTGGATTTGGAGGATCGCGGTCGACTAAAAAGTACCTACATCTTTTGGTTGATCATTTCACGAGGTATGCTTATATTTTGACATCAAAAGATCAAAGTTCTAACAATTTCATTAAACTCATTCGGAAAGTGACAGAAGCTCATAAAATTGATATGATATTAACAGACCAATATCCCAGCATAAACTCTAAAGAATTTAAGGAATTTCTGGAAGAAAACAATATAAAAATAGTTTTTACTGCTGTGGATACTCCTTCTTCAAATGGTCTGAATGAAAGGCTAAACCAAACTCTGGTTAATAAGATAAGATGCAAAATTAATGAAAGAAAAAATAAAATTGCATGGACAACTATTGCACAGATGTGTTGACAAATATAATGAAACGGAACATACTGTTACTAAATTTGCACCAAAATACTTGTTGGAAGGAGAAAATGTAAGTATTCTACCACCAGAATTAAAAACAAAATGTTCAAACGAAAGTTTAAGAAGTGATAGAAAATTAGCATATGAAAATACAATTAAATCCCATGATTATAATAAGAAAAGATATGACCTGACAAGGAAAGAATACGATTTTAAAGAGGGAGATAGAGTTTATGTGGAGAATGCAAATCGTCTAAATAGGAAGAAAACAGATGAACTAAGAATTGGATCCTATGAGATATTGAAAAAAATTTCAAACACGATTTATGAAGTGAATGTTGGTCACAAGAAAGGAGAATCAAATTTGTTCCACATAACAAAACTCACTCCTTTATCGGTTGATAGAAGAACAATTACGTGCAATCACACTTGTAATTGTTCTTCTCCAAGAGGGGAGATGTAAAGAAAACCATAAGGTTTTATTTAGTTATATTTTCTTTTTTTGATATCGTGTCAGCGGATTGTCAAAGAGACTTTTATTTAAATTCGTTAGAAAAAATATATTTTATTGTTTATAGTTTATTTAGAAGATAGACCCGAAAATAAGGGCTTTAAATGTTGTTTCTTTTATTTACAGGTAAATACATATTTATTTTATAATTTTATATTAATAGGTAATTTTGTAAATACGTAGATTTAATAAATAAACTTTTATTTACAGAAACGCAATTAAGTCTTTGTTTTTCGAATGAAAATATATTATAAAAAGACGACTATATTTCTCCTTTATTCTTATTCAATAAATAAAAAGCAGTTTTCCCAGAGTCAGCCCATTTACTCTCTCGCTACAACTCAAAGAATGACACATAAAAATATGACAGCCACAATGCTTTTTCATATTAATCGCCAACTCTATGAAGGAGGTCGTATTAAAAACATGTTGTAACAGTCGACCATCCTGACAACATTTGCGACCCCGCAAATCTCATTAGCTGACTTCTGGGAATGAATCTACCACCGATTCGGAATGCTGATTGTACTGAGAAGAATCGGCAAGAAACTCAGTACTTGCTCTTTTAATCTGTAAAAAAAAACCGCACATGCCATGACATGACAGGACTACGCTCACGCTTTATGCTCAACTCTAAGCTCACGCTTTATGCTCAACTCTTTAAGCTCAACTCCTCAACTCCTTAAGCTTTTCGCACTATAAGCATTTCGCACCTCAAGCTCACCCTCAATCAGTGTCATGGCATAACACAGCTCAATTAGTGGCAACCAACTCGGCAGATACACACGTAAACAGACTCGCAAATGATAACGCTCAAAGAACAATCACCACTTCCAGGCAGAGCCTAGCTGACAGTCGTTGCAGATGTCCACAGTCTAGAAAACAATCGTTACAACTGGAAAGATCCAGAGAACAATCGTCATTCTAGCTGACAGTTTCATCGAACAAAAGTCACGGGCGCGTCTAAGGCCTCACATAGCACATCGTCACGTTGATCTCACAGAATTAATTAACCGAATACCAATTACCATCAATAATCTCTGAAATAAAAACTCTCATTTTTTTATTCCATAGCATCGCATATCGCAGCTATCTCTCATATTAACAAAATTCGCACTCCCCGTGTTGTCTCAAGATATTGATAATATTAAGATAAGATATTGATCGTCATTTGTCTTTTCTTTAAACTCTTTAAATTTCCAGATATTCCTTTTGTCCACTCTATTTGTGAGTTTAGGTTACATCCCCTTCTGAATATAAAAAGACGACTATATTTCTCCTTTATTCTTATTCAATAAATAAAAAGCAGTTTTCCCAGAGTCAACCCATTTACTCTCTCGCTACAACTCAAAGAATGACACATAAAAATATGACAGCCACAATGCTTTTTCATATTAATCGCCAACTCTATGAAGGAGGTCGTATTAAAAACATGTTGTAACAATATAATATCATTATATATATATACGTTAAGCTGAAATAAAACGATATATATGTTGATGGTTTATAATGTCTATTTACATTAAATTTTAGGCAAACTCGTATCGTCAGTTGCTATTAATTAGCAAATAAATACGACATAAAATTAGCTGTTTAAAGTCAATTTATGCAAACGATTATTGTTATTTTTTGAATATTAAAAGGCTTAAAATAGTCAAAATGTATATTAATAGCTTCATCATTGGTATAGGTATATTTGTGTAACATGAAAAAAGTCGTTTCAACCGCAATCGACAATGATTAACTATTTTTGTGATAAAAGATATTCAAACAGTGTTGAGCATCCGAAACTTATAAAGTTCTATAAAACATTTTTTTTTATTTAATTTAATTACAACAAAAATGTAAAAGTTATATTTATCTTAAATGACTTACACGCTAGGACTATGCAAATCAGGCCCACGTACAGTGTCTATAAAAACATTTTTTTTAATTTATTTACAACAAAAATGTACAAGTTATATTTATCTTAAATGACTTACACGCTAGGAATATGCAAATCAGGCCCACGTAGAGTGGTCCCAAGAATACTGGCAGCGTTTCCGTGCTGAATCGCTAAGCTGATTCTAATATGCGAAAAAGGATCTAGCCCTCTTGTCACCTGAAGAGGCAATTAACCGAGTTATTAAAATGGATAAAAAAAATTGCACTTTGACTCCATGGCCCTAGGAGGTCTTAAAAACCTAATAAGTAGATTGCAATTAATGGTGTCCCATATGTGAATATTACAATCAACGAATAGGACCAAAACCTATAAGAACTTTACAAGACTTTCACTCATAATTCAACTACCCTTATCCCAATTACAGCACATTATTTTTTTTGTAAACAATTATTTTTATACATAATAGTTTTTACCTTTTCTAACTATTCTTTTCTATCATTCGTCACTCCTATCACTTTCTATCACGCGCTACTCCTTTTATATGCAGTATATTTAACTAATAATAGCTATAAAAAAGGATAAAGTGGGTTAATCTTAAAAGCTAGACATGTGCTGTCGCGGACTATTATATAGAACTTTTAGAGGGGAAAAAATTTGTAGCGAATGATTTTTTAATAACCTATCACCGTTTACTCAGCGCACGCAAGGAAAGCGTTAAATTTATCCGTTTTAGTACTATTTTTTATTGCTGATCCTCTCCTACTCATCTTAGCGTGATGTTATATAACCTATAGCATTCCTCGATAAATGGACTATCTTACACTGAAATAATTTTTCAAATCGGTCCAGTAGTTCCTGAGATTAGCGCGTTGAAACAATCAAACAAATTTTTCAGCTTTATATATAAGTATAGATAAGTATGACATATTTCAGATCGTCCATCTTTTTTCAGCCTACTTTTACTCATATATCCATTCACATTCATATTTAGAACTCTTTTGGTCATTCGATCCCTCATTATATGTCCAACTTGTATCAACTTGAGTCTCTCAAGTCTTGTATATTTTTGAAACTTTTTTTATTGCTGCTTTAGTGTCCCTGTTTCTCTTTTTTTCGGTCAGTTTATTGCCACGTCTCGACTGCACTTTTATTGTATGTTCAGACATCGGGCCGTGGACCTTTTGACCTGTGCTTCAGGAAGATGGATTATTCGTGTCATTGTGAGAGCTTGGGGCGTCGGAGGTGTTTCGTAGCTTGTGTTCGTATAAACGCTATTTCACTGTCAAATCTTGCTATTTATCGATCGCATTCCTTGACCTGTGGCTCGAAATGCATGATGCAGTGGCACTCGGATTGTTCGATGCTCCGTGAATAATGTTACCATTCGTTATTGCGAGAATAAAAGGAGCTATTTGTTTATTTGTTCTCTCAGGATAGCCATCATTAATCTTTGGTGCTGTACTGGTAAGAATATATATGACTTTATATTAGTAATGTGACAAAATTGAAAATTGAATTGAAACAAAACACATTTATAACACTTAAATGAGCTAATTTTATATATACGTCAACATACATACATATATTCTGAATTTCGTTAAACATTTCATGAAATTAAGTATGTCGGGGACAATAAATCGGTCTATTTAGGTTTTTTTTAAACTGTTAATTTTGCTATCATTTGTTATTCTTTTCTTTCTTTTTTTAATTGGATTTTTCTTATATCTTTAAAAAAAAATCAAATACTTGATGTTTAATATTATATACAGAAACAAAATAAAAATATGAGATTCAGTTTTTGCACCAACTAAGCTATTAAATTCTTTCCCATTTGATAAGTTTGAGTTTTGTCAAATTGGATCGGAAAAAAGCGCATTGTGACTTGTTCAGCTCATTCGAAAACCCTTGGGAAATAGCGTTGTGGTGCTTTTTGAAAAGGCCTATGTCTAACAGTTGATAAGCTTTTACTCTGATCCTTATAAACGTATAGGAACTCTATATCTCAAATTGCGTATTAAGAATTAAAGTAGAACAAAATGATAATTCAAAATAGTTGCTCACTAAAGGATAAGCGTGTTTAATATTCGACGCGCTCTACTGCTCCGAATGTTACACCTTTGTACATAATTATATATAATATTATGTATAACAGCTTACAGCAAAAACAAGCTAATGGTTTTAATTCATTCCAAGACGGCCTTGAAAAGTGAAAACTAAGTATGTATTACCATAAAACATAAACAGTAGACTTATACGTTATATTACACTTATATGATATATTAAAGGTGAAAAAATTAAGAATTTTTATTGCTGAATTTTTTTGACAAGAATGGAGAACTCGATATTGTGTACGTACAGACAATCTAGTTTTCTATTCTTATACACATGTATAAATCAGCTGTGGTAGGCCAGTGGTAACACCGTGCGCCTCTTTCGAGGAGGTCTAGGGTTCAAACCCCGGGCAGACACCAATGAGTTTTCTAGTAAAACTTATGTGTCTAATTGATAATTGCAATTTATCACACGCTTTTCGGTGAAAGAAAACATCTTGAGGAAACCTGCATATCTCTAGAGAATTCTGGGGATATGTGTAACCTACCAATCCGCACTGGAGCAGCGTGGTAGGTCTTAGCTCCAATCCTTCTCTCCAAAAAAAAACGGAGGGAAGAGGCCTATGCCCAGCAGTGGAATAGTAACAAGCCGTTACTTACTTGCTCGGTAATTTTTTACAAAATAAAAAAAGAAACTTCCAAACAAAATATTAATAGGGTATGTGGGTATGTGTGGGCGATACCAGGTATTTTCATTTCTCGCGACTACCCGTTCCCCGATTAAAATTCGTATTGACATTTAACGGAAAAAATAGTGTTTTATGTATTCAATGTAAATTTTAATATTTTTTATGCCCAAAAATAGGGTTAATACATTGATTTTAAACAAAAACTATCTAGATCGATTTTCTCGCCCAAAATCTGCATGCTGAATTTCAGGAAAATCGTTGGTGCCGTTTTCGAGATTCCAAAAATATATATATACAAGATTAACTCATTTAAATATTAAATTAAAGATATACTTTGTCATTTATTAGTAGTCGAGCCGTCTACATGCATATTTAAAAAACATACTTGAGGCCTAACATATCTGGGGTCGGGCAAATTTTGATAATAAGTAATAAAGTGGGCATTATCGTATGATGACTCCGACACGCAGCCAGTGGGTCTGGGATCAAAGCGACTGTAATGCGCAGAGCACATTGATAGAGTTATTATGTTTAAAATTATCGATATCCCAGCTTTACTATTTTTATAATTCCTGAGATCCCAGCTAAGCCTCTTAATTTTATTTAAATTTACTTTAGAATATTTAATTTCTTTTGAATTTAGACTATCGCGAGTGGTCCGGCGTGTGGTATCCGGATTAATGGAATATAACACTCTCATGAGACCGTATATGTTTCTTTCTTTACACATCAGTATTAGTGTGAGTTAGTGTATGTTCATGTATAAATTACATATAATATGTGTCTTGTATATAAATATACAAGGTAAGTTACACATCTCAACTCGCATACACTACACATCCGAAACCAAATAAGTAGATTGTAATTTATGATATATGTGAATATTACAATCAACGAATAGGACCAAAACATATAAGAACTATACTCTTGAAAGAATTTCTTTTGAATTTAGACTATCGCGAGTGATCCGTCGTGTGGTATCCGGATGAAAAGAATATAACACTCTCATTTTTTAAGGCTAAGGTAAGTTGACCCGCCGTACGGTATTCGGCTGAGTAAAATAGACTCTGATTTCATATCGAGATGTCGTGAAAGCCGACTAAAGTAAGTTGATCCGCCGTGTGGTATCCGGCTTAATAGAATACAGGGTGGCTCTTTCTTACCGTGATGTCGTAAAAGGCGACTAAGGTAAGTTGATGTCAGGCAGGTGGCCAATCGTAAAAGACGTAGCCAAATCATGTTACAACATGTTACAATACACCAAAGGTCTGTGAGAGATGGCTATAGGCTAGAAGACCGCCCATGCTTTTGCTACAAATGCAGCAATGTATCTTTTAACGCGCATAAAACAATAATTTACGAGTAAAGTTAGAAAGTTTATAACAAAATTTCACGTCCCTACTGTTATACGTTGAGGGGTTCCCTTGACTGGAGCCAATTCTGACAGCAGCATCATGTCATGCTTATAAATATTTAAAAAGAGCAACATTTAAAAGAATATTTTAAAAGAGCAACCGGCGAGTATCTTGCTGGCTCTTCTCGGTAGGAACAGCTCCAGTAGTAGAGTTGACAATTCAAAAGCACTTGTTTACAAGTTTATTTGACTAAAGAATATTTTGAATTTGAATATAACATACATTGTCATCGTTACTAGAGTAGTATGTAAGATTTCAGCTCAATGGGACAACGGGAAAGGACCAAATTTAACTTGCAAGCTTCCACCTTAACATATGTACACGGAAATTTGAATAAAAGCTTTTAATAATAAAAATTGTTTGAAAAACTTTAACATACTCTTGAGTTTTCAATTTTTTACGTGCAAATATTCGACTAAGTTCACGTTTTGCTTTAATCTTAATTTCCCATTCAAATTTCGCCCTTTTCATTCATTCATGCGACGTGCGTCACTTCTCCGTGATTGACGTAGATAGACGTGATTCTCGTTTATTTTAAGTTTTTTCTTCAAACTTTACAATAAAGATGAAATGTAGAATTATAAATTATCGTGACTTATTTTCATAATTTATGTATGGAAACCGACTATACGACCATGACTATAAGGTCATGGATAAGGGGACTAGGAGGAGCTCGAAACTAATCGGGTTAAGGAAATTAAGGATCCGAACGGGGCTAATCGGACACCCACCTAAAAAGGTCTGGTGCTCCCGATGCATCGTCTAGCGGAGGGAGGGGCCATTTTTAGGGAAGCCCCGACCCAGACGTGGCCCATTCTGGAGTCCAGAGTTGCTGTTAGCAGAGATGGGGGCCAATGTGTCCAACAGTACACTGTTCCCGCCACTAGCAGCATGGTAGAAGCACACAGGCCGTTTTAGTCGTTGCGAGTTTGGCATAACCGCCGTCAGTCCCCGTCGGGCAGCGTTCCGCATAAGAGGCTTATGTCTCTATAAAAAAACGAATGTTGTAATTCATTATTTGTTTAGGTGTTAGTATCATAGAAATATTATACTAGAGTAGGAGAGTAATAGTCGTGCCTGTAAGTGAGAGTGTCGCAACAATTGAAAGGGAAAATACAACTCGTATACTTATCTTTGTTTAATCGCATATAAAAAAGAGAGAGATAAATAATGTCTCTTTTATCGTGTCGCTTTTCCTTTATTGTAATTGGGCACATTTGAAGCTGGCTTCCCTCAATATCTCTGTGGTATGGTATGGTATAAGAATTATATTTTTAAAAGAGCAACCGCCGAGTTTCTTGCTGGCTCTTCTCGGTAGGAACATCTTTCCGAACCAGCAATAGAGTTGACGATTCAAAAGCACTTGTTTACAAGTTTATTTGAATTAAGAATATTTTGAATTTGAATATGGTATAAGTACAATATCTCTATGGTAAGTATTTCTTAATTTAAGATTCAGAAAAACCAATGTAACAAGGTTTTCAAGCGACGTTTTTCTCACCGTAACATACTTAACGTACTGAAAACGTTAACTTAGCATACAAATTTTTAATTAACTCACTATCACTAATAGTGCTATTTAACCATTGAGTTATCTCATCAAATTTGGTACACAAACATTTATACACGCAGTTATTCCAAACTAAAATTACTATCCAACAGCTCTTATCAATGAACTCGACTGATTTCACGTCTCAAAATCTGGTTTATTAAAATCTAGACATCTATATTTAGAACGAAAGTCTCTTATCGGCGGCTCCTTTTGTATGCTTGTGATGTTTAGAGTACTTTTATTTCTCTTTAGATATATTTAATTTGAACTGCTTTAACGTCATTGAACTATTTGTTGTGTTAAAGATATTTATTTCTGTAAATGAATTTTATAACTGTCTCACGTGATTACTTGATAATTCTATTAAAAGTGGATACGGTTTTGGCTTAAAATATTAGTTTTTTTGTACACGAAGTAAGAGTAAATTGTTTGCGGATTTAGCAAATGTATTTTTACTGAAGTTAGTGAAACCTTCCGGTTATTAGTAGCCTGTTGTTATCTCACAGTCGGTCAAACAAATTTGCTTGCTTGCAAAAGCTTACTCTTTAATAATGGACCAACACGCTGCTACAACACGGGTTGGTAAAAATCAGTTGGTAACAAATATCACCAAGGATATCACGACTTCCTCAGGATATTTTTAAACATCGTAAAAGTCGTTATGATGTAACGATAGAATATGAAAATGATATTTATATCGGTCTATTTGTAGTCACAACCCAATCGCAAAGTTTTTGATTTCGTCGTCTATTTCCCGATGATGCTAATGACGAAACGATTATTGACTATCTTCCATTATAAACTGGCCATTTTCCGCCAAGCTGTGATAGCCCAGTGGAGGCCGTGTTACTCTTTCAAGGAATCACGAGTTCGAACGAAGTTAATTAAAAAATTAAATTAATTAAACCAATAAGTTTTTCTGTTAAAACTTATGTGTCGGTTTCGGTGAAGGAAAACATCATAGGAAACCAGCCTATCTCTAGAAATGTCTAGGGATATGTGTAACCTACCAAATGCGCATTAGACCATTTAAGCTCTTATCTTCAATCCTTCTCTCCAAAAGTAAAACAGAGAATAATAGTGGTGGTAGTGATAATAATCGGCCGTTACTTTTTACCATGTTCCGCAAAGTATATGTGTTTAGTCAAACATATTTTTTAACACTTTAGGTGGAGTTGAACTCCACATTTCTTACCGAGGTGTCGTGAAATACGAAGTTGTCCCACCGTGTGGTATCCGGTTGAGTAAAATAGACCACACTCTTTCTTACCGAGGTGTCATAAAATACGACTAAGGTAAGTTGACATCAGGCGGCCGGTCGTAAAAACAAAGCCAAATCATGTGACAACACGTTTGTAACATGTTGTGCCGAACCCACTTAGAGTGGGATAAAGTCAGGAGAATGATGAATAGGTCTTCCCTTTATAGGTTTTCAAAAAAAAATAGAAAGTGGTAGTGGTGGTAGTGACAGTAAAAGGCCGTCACTTTATTACCATGTTCCGCAAAGTATATGTTTGTGCAAACATATGTTTGACTAAACACATTAGGTGTAGTTGAACATGCGTTTTTCCGAATTCCACTCACTCGTTTTACATCTGAACTATTGGTCGCATCGGGCACTGCAGTCGCATACGATAAGGCAGGTCATCGCGCAGGAAGCGGCTCTACAAACGGCGATGATAACAAGTTGAGCAACCGCCAATCGCTAACCTATCTCAAGACCGAAATTAAACAATTAGACCGCCTGCCTCAAAACGTGCGTAATCCACGCTCTCTTAGTTGTTCTTAATAGGCGCAATAGATTTGACTCGTGGATCAACGCGAATCCGTAACACCTGCCGGCGACAATAGGGCACAATTGTTTTATACGAGTCTCGAATAGATATAATGCTATGATTTTAATTAAAGATGTAGGTAGTAATTTATAGAATTAGGCTTTCATCATCAAGTAAATCTTGTATATATATTTAGGCGTGTAGGGGGTTTTGGGGCAGAAAAATCGAACTAGCAATGTTGTACTAAAAAAAAATGTCGTTTTATCCCTGTTTTCGGGCACTAAAAAAATTACGTTGAATACAATTTTTCGCTGTCAAATGTAAAATCATGGTAGCTCATTTGGGGAACGAGCGGTCTAGAGAGGTGATAATACCTAGGATCGAGCCCCACCTGCCAAATTAATTTTTTTTTTTCGATTTTTTATATCTTTTAAAAAAATTACCGAACAAGGCTCAGTCGCCCAAGTAATACATAACAATTATTTCTTTTTTATAACCTGCAGCGCAGTTTATACTTTTGCAGTGTCTTCGTTGCCATTGTATAAGTGCATTTTTATTGTTCCGAATAAATTTCATTTCATTTCATTTCGTTTCGTTTCGTTCCGTTCCGTTCCGTTCCGTTCCGTTCCGTTCCGTTCCGTTCCGTTCCGTTCCGTTCCGTTCCGTTCCGTTCCGGTCCGGTCCGTTCCGTTCCGTTCCGTTCCGTTCCGTTCCGTTCCGTTCCGTTCCGTTCCGTTCCGTTCCGTTCCGTTCCGTTCCGTTCCGTTCCGTTCCGTTCCGTTCCGTTCCGTTCCGTTCCGTTCCGTTCCGTTCCGTTCCGTTCCGTTCCGTTCCGTTCCGTTCCGTTCCGTTCCGTTCCGTTCCGTTCCGTTCCGTTCCGTTCCGTTCCGTTCCGTTCCGTTCCGTTCCGTTCCGTTCCGTTCCGTTCCGTTCCGTACCGTTGCGTTTCGTTTCGTTTCATTTCATTTCCAAATTCAATTCAGTTCAGTTCCAAATTCAATTCAGTTCAGTTCCAAATTCAATTCCAAATTCAATGCCAATTCCAATTCCAATTCCAAATCCAAATCCAAATCCAAATCCAAATCCAAATCCAAATCCAAATCCAAATCCAAATCCAAATCCAAATCCAAATCCAAATCCAAATCCAAATCCAAATCCAAATCCAAATCCAAATCCAAATCCAAATCCAAATCCAAATCCAAATCCAAATCCAAATCCAAATCCAAATCCAAATCCAAATCCAAATCCAAATCCAAATCCAAATCCAAATCCAAATCCAAATCCAAATCCAAATCCAAATCCAAATCCAAATCCAAATCCAAATCCAAATCCAAATCCAAATCCAAATCCAAATCCAAATCCAAATCCAAATCCAAATCCAAATCCAAATCCAAATCCAAATCCAAATCCAAATCCAAATCCAAATCCAAATCCAAATCCAAATCCAAATCCAAATCCAAATCCAAATCCAAATCCAAATCCAAATCCAAATCCAAATCCAAATCCAAAGCCAAAGCCAAAGCCAAATCCAAATCCAAATCCAAATCCAAATCCAAATTCCTACCGAGAAGAGCCAGCAAGAAACTCGGCGGTTGCTCTTTTAAACATATTAATTCTTAATACTATTTACATTAAGTCGTTACTGTCTTGTTCAGGTTCAGAGAGAGCTATATCCACACATTCTTATCTTCCAAATAATTTTCAAGAGTATAATAGGCTTTCTGTATCAGCCTCTTTTTAACAGTGTTTTTAAACTGATGTAATGGCAAAGCTGAAATTGATTGCGGAATTTTATTATAGAATCTTATACCAAAACCCACAAACGAATAACGTACTTTTGCACGGCGCAAAGCAGGTGCCGCAAGCTTATGTCGGTTCCTGCTTTGTCTATTGTATACATCACCTATCGTCTTATAATTCTTTATATTTTTATGTACATAAATTAGATTGCTTAAAATATATTTTGAAGCAAATGTAAGAATACCTGTTTCCTTAAACTTCTCTCGCAGGGAATGACGCGGTCTTAAATTATAAATGCCACGTATAGCTCTTTTTTGTAAAACAAAAATTTTTTCACTATCCGCGCATTTACCCTATAGCAATATTCCATAAGACATAATGCTATGGAAGTAGGCAAAATAAACAATAAGTTAATACAATAATAATAAGTATAACTTAGTTAATAAGTAATAACAATAAGTTTTGCTGTTTCGACGTCTGTGAATTGTCTTATCTTTCGAACAGCGTAGGCCGCTGAACTCAGTTTCCCTGCAAGAGTTGTTACGTGTGTGCTCCATTGGAGTTTTGTATCCAAGGATACTCCCAAAAATACAGTTGAATTTTCTGTTTTTAGTGGTACATTATTAAAAGAGAGTCTATTTGCTGTTTTTGCAGCATTAGGTAATGCAAATTCAATACATTTGGTTTTATTCGAGTTCAGTACCAAATTATTTAGCCTGAACCAATGAGCTACTTGCGATAAACCCCTGTTTACTTCGTCAATATTATCGTCATTTCTATTTACTTTAAAAATTAATGATGTGTCATCCGCAAACAATACAATATCGCAAATATTATGAATAAAATATGGTAAATCATTTAAATAAACTAATGATGTGTCATCCGCAAACAGTACAATATCGCAAATATTATGAATAAAATATGGTAAATCATTTATATAAACTAAAAACAGAAAGGGACCAAGGATTGATCCTTGAGGCACACCCATAGCTAAGGCCGTTCCGGATGACTGCACATCATTAATGCACACTCTTTGAATCCGTTTGTGAAGGTACGATGCAACGAGACGAAGTGCATTTTTTCTGCATACAGATTACATTACAGATCAAATAACTTATTCCTACTCTTAAAGATGCCATTAGTGGCCCATTCGCTAAACCTAAGATTTTTAAGAGTTTTTTTTCTATAATATTAAAAGTCTTATTAAACTCACAACCGATCATTCCAATTCTCAACTCAACTCAACTCAACTCAACTCCCAACTCAACTCCCAACTCAACTCCCAACTTAACTCCCAACCCAACTCCCAACCCAACTCCCAACCCAACTCCCAACCCAACTCCCAACCCAACTCCCAACCCAACTCCCAACCCAACTCCCAACCCAACTCCCAACTCAACTCCCAACTCAACTCCTAACTCAACTCCCAACTCAACTTCCAACTCAACTCCCAACTCAACTCCCAACTCAACTCCCAACTCAACTCCCAACTCAACTCCCAACTCAACTCCCAACCCAACTCCCAACCCAACTCCCAACCCAACTCCCAACACAACTCCCAACCCAACTCCCAACCCAGCTCCCAACCCAACTCCCAACGCAACTCCCAACGCAACTCCCAACGCAACTCCCAACGCAACTCCCAACTCAACTCCCAACTCAACTCCCAACTCAACTCCCAACTCAACTCCTAACTCAACTCCCAACTCAACTCCCAACTCCACTCCCAACTCGACTCCCAACTCGACTCCCAACTCGACTCCCAACTCGACTCCAAACTCAACTCCCAACTCAACTCCCAACTCAACTCCCAACTCAACTCCCAACTCAACTCCCAACTCAACTCCCAACTCAACTCCCAACTCAACTCGCAACCCAACTCGCAACCCAACTCCCAACCCAATTCCCAACCCAACTCCCAACCCAACTCCCAACCCAACTCCCAACCCAACTCCCAACCCAACTCCCAACCCAACTCCCAACTCAACTCCCAACTCAACTCCCAACTCAACTCCCAACTCAACTCCCAACTCAACTCCCAACTCAACTCGCAACCCAACTCGCAACCCAACTCCCAACCCAACTCCCACCCCAACTCCCAACCCAACTCCCAACCCAACTCCCAACCCAACTCCCAACCCAACTCCCAACCCAACTCCCAACCCAACTCCCAACCCAACTCCCAACCCAACTCCCAACCCAACTCCCAACCCAACTCCCAACCCAACACTCAACTCAACTCAACCCAACTCAAATCAACTCAACTCAACTCCCAACTCAACTCCCAACTCAACTCCTAACTCAACTCCCAACACAAATCCCAACCCAACTCCCAACCCAACTCCGAACCCAACTCCCAACCCAACTCCCAACCCAACTCCGAACCCAACACCCAACCCAACACCCAACCCAACTCCAAACCCAACTCCCAACCCAACTCCCAACCCAACTCCCAACCCAACTCCCAACCCAACTCCCAACCCAACTCCCAACTCAACTTCCAACTCAACTCCCAACTCAACTCCCAACCCAACTCCCAACCCAACTCCCAACCCAACTCCCAACACAACTCCCAACCCAACTACCAACCCAACTCCCAACCCAACTCCCAACCCAACTCCCAACCCAACTGCCAACCCAACTCCCAACCCAACTCCCAACACAACTCCAAACCCAACTCCCAACCCAACTCCCAACCCAACTCCCAACCCAACTCCCAACCAAACTCCCAATCCAACTCCCAAGCCAACTCCCAACCCAACTCGCAACCCAACTCGCAACCCAACTCCCAACTCAACTCCCAACTCAACTCCCAACTCAACTCGCAACCCAACTCCCAACTCAACTCCCAACTCAACTCACAACCAAACTCCCAACCCAACTCCCAACCCAACTCCCAACCCAACTCCCAACCCAACTCCCAACCCAACTCCCAACCCAACTCCCAACCCAACTCCCAACCAAACTCCCAACCCAACTCCCAATCCAACTCCCAACCCAACTCGCAACCCAACTCGCAACCCAACTCGCAACCCAACTCACAACCCAACTCCCAACCCAACTCCCAATCCAACTCCCAACCCAACTCACAACCTAACTCCCAACCCAACTCCCAACCCATCTCCCAACCCAACTCCCAACCCAACTCCCAACCCAACTCCCAACGCAACTCCCAACGCAACTCCCAACGCTACTCCCAACGCAACTCCCAACGCTACTCCCAACGCAACTCCCAACCAAACTGCCAATCCAACTCCCAACCCAACTCCCAACCCAACTCGCAACCCAACTCCCAACTCAACTCCCAACTCAACTCCCAACTCAACTCCCAACTCAACTCCCAACTCAACTCCCAACTCAACTCCCAACTCAACTCCCAACCCAACTCGCAACCAAACTCCCAACCCAACTCCCAACCCAACTCCCAACCCAACTCCCAACTCGACTCCCAACTCGACTCCCAACTCGACTCGCAACCCAACTCACAACCCAACTCCCAACTCAACTCCCAACTCAACTCCCAACTCAACTCCCAACTCAACTCCCAACTCAACTCCCAACTCAACTCCCAACTCAACTCCCAACTCAACTCCCAACTCAACTCCCAACTCAACTCGCAACCAAACTCCCAACCCAACTCCCAACCCAACTCCCAACCCAACTCCCAACCCAACTCCCAACCCAACTCCCAACCCAACTCCCAACTCGACTCCCAACTCGACTCCCAACTCGACTCGCAACCCAACTCACAACCCAACTCCCAACTAAACTCCCAACTCAACTCCCAACTCAACTCCCAACTCAACTCCCAACTCAACTCCCAACTCAACTCCCAACTCAACTCCCAACTCAACTCCCAACCCAACTCCCAACCCAACTCCCAACCCAACTCCCAACCCAACTCCCAACCCAACTCCCAACCCAACTCCCAACCCAACTCCCAACCCAACTCCCAACCCAACTCCCAACCCAACACCCAACCCAACTCCCAACCCAACTCCCAACCCAACTCCAAACCCAACTCCCAACCCAACTCCCAACCCAACTCCCAACTCAACTCCAAACTCAACTCCCAACTCAACTCCCAACTCAACTCCCAACTCAACTCCAAACTCAACTCGCAACCCAACTCGCAACCCAACTCCCAACCCAACTCCCAACCCAACTCCCAACCCAACTCCCAACCCAACTCCCAACCCAACTCCCAACTCAACTCCCAACTCAACTCCCAACTCAACTCCCAACTCAACTCCCAACTCAACTCGCAACCCAACTCACAACCCAACTCCCAACTCAAGTCCCAACTCAACTCCCAACTCAACTCCCAACTCAACTCCCAACTCAAATCCCAACTCAACTCCCAACTCAACTCCCAACTCAACTCCCAACCCAACTCGCAACCAAACTCCCAACCCAACTCCCAACCCAACTCCCAACCCAACTCCCAACCCAACTTCCAACCCGACTCCCAACTCGACTCCCAACTCGACTCTCAACTCGACTCCCAACTCGACTCCCAACTCGACTCCCAAATCGACTCCCAAATCGACTCCCAACTCGACTCCCAACTCGACTCCCAACTCGACTCCCAACTCGACTCCCAACTCGACTCCCAACTCGACTCCCAACTCGCCTCCCAACTCGACTCCCAACTCGACTCCCAACTCGACTCCCAACTCGACTTCCAACTCGACTCCCAACTCGACTCCCAACTCGACTCCCAACTCTACTCCCAACTCGACTCCCAACTCTACTCCCAACTCGACTCCCAACTCGACTCCCAACTCGACTCCCAACTCAACTCCCAACTCAACTCCCAACTCATCTCCCAACTCAACTCCCAACCCAACTGCCAACCTTACTCCCAACCCAACTCCCAACCCAACTCCCAACACAACTCCCAACGCAACTCCCAAATCCAATTCCAAATCCAATTCCAAGTCCAATTCCAAGTCCAATTCCAAGTCCAAGTCCAAATCCAAGTCCAATTCAATTCCAATTCCAATTCCATTCCAATTTCATTCAATTCCAAATTCAATTCCAATTCAATTCAATTCCATTTCAATTCAATTCAATTCAATCCCAATTCCAATTCCAATTCAATAACAATTCAATTCCAATTCCATTCCAATTCCATTCCAATTCCAATTCCATTCCAATTCATTTCCAATTCAATTCCAATTCCAAATTCAATTCAATTCCAATTCAATTCAATTCCAATCCAATTCAATTCCAATCCAATTCCAATTCAATTCAATTCCAATTCCTATTCCAGTTCAATTCAATTCCAATACAATTTCAATTCCAATTCAATGCCATTCCAATTCAATTCAATTCCAAATTCAATTCCAAATTCAATTCCAAATTCAAATCCAAATGCAAATTCAATTCCATTCCAATTCCAATTCCAATTCAATTCCAATTCCAATTCCAAATTCAATTCCAATTCAATTCAATTCCAATTCAATTCAATTCCAATTCCTATTCCAATTCAATTCAATTAAATTCCAATTCCAATTCCAATTCAATGCCAATTCCAATTCAATTCAATTCCAAAATCAGTTCCAAATTCAATTCCAAATTCAATTCCAAATTCAATTCCAAATTCAAATCCAAATTCAAATCCAAATTCAAATCCAAATTCAAATCCAAATTCAAATCCAAATTCAAATTCAAATCCAAATCCAAATTCAATTCCATATCCAAATTCAAATTCAAATTCAATATATTCTTTATTCAAATAAACTTGTAAACAAGTGCTTTTGAATCGTCAACTCTACTGCTGGTTCGGAAAGCTGTTCCTACCGAGAAGAGCCAGCAAGAAACTCGGCGGTTGCTCTTTTAAACATATAATTCTTAATACTATTTACATTAAGTCGTTACTGTCTTGTTCAGGTTCAGAGAGAGCTATATCCACACATTCTTATCTTCCAAATAATCTTCAAGAGTATAGTAGGCTTTCTGTATCAGCCTCTTTTTAACAGTGTTTTTAAACTGATGTAGTGGCAAAGCTGATTGCGGAATTTTATTATAGAATCTTATACCAAAACCCACAAACGAATAACGTACTTTTGCAAGGCGCAAAGCAGGTGCCGCAAGCTTATCTCGGTTCCTGCTTTGTCTATTGTATACATCACCTATCGTCTTATAATTCTTTATATTTTTATGTACATAAATTAAATAATGTACCACTAAAAACAGAAAATTCAACTGTATTTTTGGGAGTATCCTTGGATACAAAACTCCAATGGAGCACACACGTAACAACTCTTGCAGGGAAACTGAGTTCAGCGGCCTACGCTGTTCGAAAGATAAGACAATTCACAGACGTCGAAACAGCAAAACTTGTTTATTTTGCCTACTTCCATAGCATTATGTCTTATGGAATATTGCTATAGGGTAAATGCGCGGATAGTGAAAAAATTTTTGTTTTACAAAAAAGAGCTATACGTGGCATTTATAATTTAAGACCGCGTCATTCCCTGCGAGAGAAGTTTAAGGAAACAGGTATTCTTACATTTGCTTCAAAATATATTTTAAGCAATCTAATTTATGTACATAAAAATATAAAGAATTATAAGACGATAGGTGATGTATACAATAGACAAAGCAGGAACCGACATAAGCTTGCGGCACCTGCTTTGCGCCGTGCAAAAGTACGTTATTCGTTTGTGGGTTTTGGTATAAGATTCTATAATAAAATTCCGCAATCAATTTCAGCTTTGCCATTACATCAGTTTAAAAACACTGTTAAAAAGAGGCTGATATAGAAAGCCTATTATACTCTTGAAAATTATTTGGAAGATAAGAATGTGTGGATATAGCTCTCTCTGAACCTGAACAAGACAGTAACGACTTAATGTAAATAGTATTAAGAATTATATGTTTAAAAGAGCAACCGCCGAGTTTCTTGCTGGCTCTTCTCGGTAGGAACAGCTTTCCGAACCAGCAGTAGAGTTGACGATTCAAAAGCACTTGTTTAAAAGTTTATTTGAATAAAGAATATATTGAATTTGAATTTGAATTTGGATATGGAATTGAATTTGGATTTGGATTTGGATATGGATTTGGATTTGAATTTGGATTTGAATTTGGATTTGAATTTGGATTTGAATTTGGATTTGAATTTGGAATTGAATTTGGAATTGAATTGGAATTGAATTGGAATTGAATTGGAATTGAATTGGAATTGAATTTGGAATTGCAATTGAATGGAATTGAATTGGAATTGAATTGAATTGAATTGAATTGAATTGAATTGAATTGAATTGAATTGGAATTGAATTGGAATTGGAATTGGAATTGAATTGGAATTGGAATTGGAATGGAATGGAATTTGGATTTGGATTTGAATTTAGATTTGAATTTGTCCTATATCCACACATTCTTATCTTCCAAATAATCTTCAAGAGTATAGTAGGCTTTCTGTATCAGCCTCTTTTTAACAGTGTTTTTAAACTGATGTAATGGCAAAGCTGAAATTGATTGCGGAATTTTATTATAGAATCTTATACCAAAACCCACAAACGAATTACGTACTTTTGCACGGCGCAAAGCAGGTGCCGCAAGCTTATCTCGGTTCCTGCTTTGTCTATTGTATACATCACTTATCGTCTTATAATTCTTTATATTTTTATGTACATAAATTAGATTGCTTAAAATATATTTTGAAGCAAATGTAAGAATACCTGTTTCCTTAAACTTCTCTCGCAGGGAATGACGCGGTCTTAAATTATAAATGCCACGTATAGCTCTTTTTTGTAAAACAAAAATTTTTTCACTATCCGCGCATTTACCCCATAGCAATATTCCATAAGACATAATGCTATGGAAGTAGGCAAAATAAACAAGTTTTGCTGTTTCGACGTCTGTGAATTGTCTTATCTTTCGAACAGCGTAGGCCGCTGAACTCAGTTTCCCTGCAAGAGTTGTTACGTGTGTGCTCCATTGGAGTTTTGTATCCAAGGATACTCCCAAAAATACAGTTGAATTTTCTGTTTTTAGTGGTACATTATTTAAAGAGAGTCTATTTGCTGTTTTTGCAGCATTAGGTAATGCAAATTCAATACATTTAGTTTTATTCGAGTTCAGTACCAAATTATTTAGCCTGAACCAATGAGCTACTTGCGATAAACCCCTGTTTACTTCGTCAATATTATCCTCATTTCTATTTACTTTAAAAATTGATGATGTGTCATCCGCAAACAGTACAATATCGCAAATATTATGAATAAAATATGGTAAATCATTTATATAAACTAAAAACAGAAAGGGACCAAGGATTGATCCTTGAGGCACACCCATAGCTAAGGCCGTTCCGGATGACTGCACATCATTAATGCACACTCTTTGAATCCGTTTGTGAAGGTACGATGCAACGAGACGAAGTGCATTTTTTCTGCATACAGATTACATTACAGATCAAATAACTTATTCCTACTCTTAAAGATGCCATTAGTGGCCCATTCGCTAAACCTAAGATTTTTGAAGAGTTTTTTTTTCTATAATATTAAAAGTCTTATTAAACTCACAACCGATCATTCCAATTCAATTCAATTCAATTCGGTTCGGTTCGGTCCGGTTCGGTTCGGTTCGGTTCGGATCGGTTCGGTTCGGTTCGGTTCGGTTCGGTTCGGTTCCGTTCGGTTCCGTTCGGTTCCGTTCGGTTCCGTTCGGTTCCGTTCGGTTCCGTTCGGTTCCGTTCGGTTCCGTTCGGTTCCGTTCGGTTCCGTTCGGTTCCGTTCGGTTCCGTTCGGTTCCGTTCGGTTCCGTTCGGTTCCGTTCGGTTCCGTTCGGTTCCGTTCGGTTCCGTTCGGTTCCGTTCGGTTCCGTTCGGTTCCGTTCGGTTCCGTTCGGTTCCGTTCGGTTCCGTTCGGTTCCGTTCGGTTCCGTTCGGTTCCGTTCGGTTCCGTTCGGTTCCGTTCGGTTCCGTTCGGTTCCGTTGCGTTCCGTTCCGTACCGTTCCGTTCCGTTCCGTTCCGTTTCGTTCCGTTACGTTCCGTTCCGTTCCGTTCCGTTCCGTACCGTTCCGTTCCGTTCCGTTCCGTTCCGTTCCGTTCCGTACCGTTCCGTTCCGTTCCGTTCCGTTCCGTTCCGTTCCGTTCCGTTCCGTTCCGTTCCGTTCCGTTCCGTTCCGTTCCGTTCCGTTCCGTTCCGTTCCGTTCCGTTCCGTTCCGTTCCGTTCCGTTCCGTTCCGTTCCGTTCCGTTCCGTTCCGTTCCGTTCCGTTCCGTTCCGTTCCGTTCCGTTCCGTTCCGTTCCGTTCCGTTCCGTTCCGTTCCGTTCCGTTCCGTTCCGTTCCGTTCCGTTCCGTTCCGTTCCGTTCCGTTCCGTTCCGTTCCGTTCTGTTTCATTTCAATGTTGATTAAAGAAATGTATGTAATTCAAAAAAATAGAGCGGAACATCCGTGTTCATATATAGGTATGCAGGATTCATCAAACACATGTACTACAAATCACTATAACTGTCACCCTACTAGCACTGCAAACATTAACTTATACATCAATTGTTTTAGCCCATAACTAAAGCGGCATCAGAAGATAGATTGGTTTTGCGATTTTGTCGTAAAGTCTATCTATTCATTGTTTCTCTAAACGAAGATTATATTCTTAATTAAATAAATATATATATTTAATAATATATAATAATAAATTCGATTTTATCTTGTAAGGCACGTGGGCATGACTTGTATAGTCCTAGTAAATAAAATTTTAAAAAAATCTTGAAAGTAATAAATTAATTTAATGTCCATCCATTTTAATACTAAAAATCGTGCTCTTTCTAATCAGCTTTCTGAGCCATAAGAAAGGTAAATCGCGATCTTCCTAGAATACATTCTAGACTCTTTTCTATCATAACAGAAAATCAGTATTTTAATATAGTTAATAGGTAAAACATAGCGTTCGATATGATTATACGCCTACGTAAATCCTGATATCTCATCATATTCCTGCCCTTATCCCACTCTAAGTGGGGTAAGGGCAGGCAGCCAAATCATGTGATAACATGTTATAAACATGTTATCACATGATTTGGCTACGTATTTTACGACCGGCCACCTGCCTGACGTCAACTTATCCTAGCTGTATTTTACGACACCTCGGAAGAAAGAGGTTAGTCTATTCTACTCAACCGGATACCACACAACGGGTATACTTACCTTAATCGCCTTTTACTTACACTTCGGTAAGAAAGAATGTAGTCTATTCTACTCAGCCGGATACCACACAACGGGTATACTTACCTTAGTCGCCTTTACGACACCTCGGTAAAAAATGAGGGTGGTCTATTCTACTTAACCGAATACCACACAGTGAGTTAACTTACCTTAATCGCCTTTTACGACACCTCATTAAGAAAAGAGGGTGGTACTATTCTACTCAGCCGGATACCAGGCAGCGGGTCGATTACCTAAGTCGCCTTTGACGACACCTCGGTAAAAAGAGGGTGGTTTATTCTATTTATCCGGAGACGACACGCCGAATAAATTGAATTTAAATAATGTTTGTTAATTCGAAGTCACGTTGCCCGCTGGTCGGCAGTAGGTACGAACGGTTAGGACACCAACGCTTATCCATTCCCCGTTTAAGATTCCTGACGTCAAACGGCCACATAAACAGTGTCCGCTCAACGAAACCATAAATCGATTCATTCATACGACGTTTCGCTTCATCAATCAATCCTCTATAAATAAAAGATGTAAACGCGGCACGGGCAAGACCGCTTCCACTTCGAACTGACGTCAGTTACAATGGATGAATGTTTTTTTTTCTTATACTTTAGATATCTATTCTTAAGAAAAATTACATTACAGAGAATTCATAAATAAGAAACAAGTTTCTTGCCTATACACGGCAAGTGCAACATGAATATATTCAACTGTTTTCGTTTTTTGTTTTTATTATGTAGTACTAATAAATCTAGCTCGATATCCTGTCGACTTGAATGGTAAATCATAAAATGTACTACTGGAAATATTGTGATTTATTCTGTATTTTGATATTAGAAGTGTGGTATCCGGCTGAATAGAATAGTACCTACCACCTTCATTTCTTACCGAGGTGTCGTAAAAGGCGACTAAGGTAAGTCGACCCGCCGTGTGGTATTCAGCTGAGTATAATAGATCAACCTGATTTCTTACCGAGGTGTCGTAAAAGGCGACTAAGGTAAGTTGACCTACCGTGTGGTATCCGGTTTAGTAGAATAGACCATCCTCTTACTTATCGAGGTGTCGTAAAATACGACTGAGGTAAGTTGAAGTCAGGCAGGCGGCCGGTCTTAAAAACGCAGCCATAACATGTGATAGCATGTTTATAGCACGTGCCGACCCCACTAAGAGTGGGATAAGGGCAGTAAGATGATGATTCTGCATTTTGATATATAGACTAGCTTTTACCCGCGATTTCGTTCGTGAACTGTTGTCGCGTGATAGGTTGATAATAAGCAGGTAAAAGTCAGTAGCGGCCTTTTACTACCCCACTGCTGAGAATAGGCCTCTTGTCTAAGTTTTTGAAGAGATGGATAGAGCTGAGACCTACCAAGCTGCTCTAGTGGGGATTGGTAGGTTACATATATCTCTAGAATTCTCTAGAGACATGCAGGTTTCCTCACGATGTTTTCCTTCACCGAAAAGCGTGTGATAAATTGTAATTATCAATTAGACACATAAGTTTTAACAGAAAAACTCAGATGTTACCGCTGGGCTACCACAACTTTGAGCTTGTTAATAGATAGATAGCGCTTTTCAGTATCCTATTCCTGTAGAATTAATAGGATTTCGATATATGTTATTCCGGTGTATAAGGAATAATTTTACCAAATTTCATCGATATTGCTTCAGCGGGTTTGCGAGTAAAGTAAAGAGTAACAAACATAAATCCATATTTGAAACTTTCGCATTTATAATATTAGTACTATTTCGTATCTGTAACTGTACTTAAATAAAGTAATATAATATAGAATATAGTAATACTTAAGTAAGTAATCCTATTATTTCAGCGTTGGCTAAACACCTAATTTCTTAGAGAGAAGAGTCAGAGCTTAAGTAAGTCGATCCCGCCTTGTTATATCCAGAGTAGAATAGACCACCCTCATTTCTTACCGAAGAGTCATAAAAGGCGACTAAGGTAAGTTGACCCACCGTGTGGTATCTGACTGAGTAGAATAGACCACCCTCATTTCATACCGAGACAACCGTTCATCCTGGTCTCACTGCAGGATCCTCATGGCTATAGTCTTGAATATTTCAACATAGTCATGATTTAAAACAAAATCGCAAAGCATTGCATTGGTCGTGGAGTCTATCTCCTGATGATACTTCGGTTGCGGGGCGAAACGATTGTTGAGTTTGTGATAGTGAACGTATGTAGTGCTTGTGTATTGTGGTGGCGGCGGTGGAGGTTTGTGCATGCGTTTTTACGAATCCTGCATGTATCAAGTATGATAACCGACTGTCCACTATACATTTAGCATTATATATATTTTCTATTTTACTTCATCGCGGATTATAGCAAAATGATTTTATTAATACTTTGTATTATGGATCTCCGCAAAGTAACGCCTAATTCTATAAATTATAGTAATGATTTAGTGAATTTGCCCGTGAAAAATGCATATTTTCCTAGTAGCTTATTAGAGTATTTGTTTGGTTGACATAAATGGCGTATGTGGCTATAGACAAACCTAACCCAGACGACTTAAATGACACCATTCGCTCAGGACAGAGATAATGCGCATAATTGTGTCAATCTGGTTGTAGTGTAGTCCTTATCAATCTATCTACACAAATTGGCGACGTAGAAACGTGCGGTCAACGTTTCTAAGCAGGGCTCGGAAACCTATAAAAGTTCGAAACTGGTTTCGGTTATTGACCTCGGTTTCAGAAATAGTAAGTTTCGATTTCATTATGGTTATTTATTTTTCCGTTCAATAATTTAAAGAGGAAAAGCGCAATTAACCGTTTATCGACTTTTAAATTATTTGCTTTTTGAAGTTTGCCTCTGAAGTGATAGGAAGAAATTGCGACATGTAGGCACTAACGATTTACGAGTAAAAGTGCAAGCACTACCAAACTAATTAATTAATTTAATTGTTTCATTTATTGATTAAAAGAATATGAAATCGATATATTATATATTTAATATTTAAATGAGTTGATCTTGTATGAATATATATATATATATATATATATATATATATATATATATATATATATATATATATATATATATATATATATATATATATAATCTCGGAAACAGCTCCAACGATTTTGCTGAAATTCAGCATGTAGGGGGTTTTGAGGCAGAAAAATCGATCTCGATAAGTTTTATTGAAAAAAAAAATAAATAAATGTAAATAATGCTTTCAAATGTTAAGTCGTGGTAGTTCATTTGGGGGCCTGTCTAGAGAGGTGAAAATACCTAGGACCGAGCCCCACCTGCCCTATTATTTTTTCATTTTTTTTTACTTTTAATTTTTTTACATCATTTTAAAAATAAAAGAGCAAGACTGGGTCACCCAGATACTTTTTATTTATAAAAGCTTTTGCTACAAAAGTCAACTGTTGGTTCGTAAAATTGCTCCTACCGAGATAAGCCAGTTAGAGACTGTGTGGTATCCGGCTGAGTAGAATAGACCACCCTCATTTCTTACCGAGTTGTCTTAAAAGGCGACTAAGGTAATCTGATCCACCGTGTGGTATCCGGTTAAGTAAAATAGACCATCCTCTTTTTTACCGAGGTGTCGTAATATACGACTAAGTAAGTTGATGTCAGGCAGGCGGCCGGTCGTAAAATACGTAGCCAAATCATGTGACATGTTTATAGCACGTGCCGACCCCACTTAGAGTGGGGTAAGGGCAGGAAGATGATAATGATTTTTTTTAATTAAACATATTTCATCACTCGCATCTTCTGCAAAGGTGAAGAGTACCTAAATCCACACAATATTACTTAACAAATTCTTAATAGTAATGGCTTTCTGTATCAGCCTCGTTTTGATAGTTATTCTAATAATCTAACCGAGGTGTCGTAAAAGGCGACTAATTTAGGCGGCCGGTTGTAAAATACGTAGCCAAATCATGTGACAACATGTTTATAACATGCTGTGCCGATCCCACATAGATAAGGGCAGGACGGTGTACATTGGTAAGTGCTGAAGTGATTCAACTAAATGCTAAAATGATATCCGCGCCATTTCTAAGTCGCCACTACTTTGCAAGCCGTCGCGGTCGCCTGGTGTTAAAAATACTGTATTATATCGGCCTACGCGACTCCGTAGGTGTAGCTCGCCTACCCATTCAGATGACTCGTTTCGCTTATATGATATATTTTATTAACGTAATAAATACGCGAACCTTGTTTTGTGCGGTCATAATGTGATATTCTTTGTCCACAATTTCGTTGGGTCGTAATTACATTTTTGGTACTGTAATTACTTTAATGCTTGCTTATAATATTTTTTTTACCTCTCCCATTGAGATGGCGTTAAGATCAATGCTCTAATAAAGCACATCTTAAAAACCTGTAGGTATCAAAATTACGTGTAAGTACAGAAGAAAATAATATGTCAAGTATTGACATGAGGGTTTGAGACAAAAGAAGAAATGGAAAAAATAAGGAACGATATCGAGAAAAGAGATAATAGAATTCGGGACGAGGATGGCTTTAAGATTTTTAAGAGTCACATGGTCGTATAGAGCAGTGTCTAGTTCGAACAGATTTTAAATGATTGTTAATAATAAGTACCTGGATGAACGAGCCTTGCTTGGTAATTTTTTACAAAATAAAAAAAAGAAACTTCAAAAAAAAATTATTTGGGTTTAAATACATAGGGGCTCGATCCTAGGTATTTTCATTTCTCGAGACCGCCCGTTCCCCAAATAAGCTATATGCACCTTACATTTTACGGCAAAAATAGTGTTTTATATTCAATGTAAATTTTAGTATTCTATAATGCCCAAAAACAGGAATAAAACGATTTTTTAAAAATAAAACTTAGATCGATTTTTCTTCCCAAAAACTTCTACATGCTGAATTTCAGGAAAATCAGGAAATGCAATATTAAAGATAAAGGGAAAACCATACATATAATTTTGCAACGTATTTCTAGTCTTAGGATGGGCCATTATTATGCTTGTTACATGATTTGTTACTTTCATTTAACTCTCATGTAAGTTTGCTGTAATCTTTTAGCTGAGAATAATTTATGTTGGTCCCTTTTATAGATCCATAAAAGTAAGTTTTCTGCATCAACATTAAGTTTTAAAGCTATTATTATTATACAAACACATCAAGCACTTTATTGTAATTACTTTATAATGCATATCATAAATTAGTTAGCAAAATAAAATATTGCCTGGAGCATTGTATAGTATAGTTTAGTGAAACATAGTAATAGCGTTTATATTAATAGAGGGATATCACATTTTGCTACATTAAAACATCTTTAATATACCTATTTATCTTAATGTAATGATATAGTTATAAGTACCTGAAAATGCAATTTTTTTAAAATAAAAAAAGAAAGAAAGAGCCGGTGATATGTGACTTTTGACTAATAACATAACTTTTGAAATGACAGCAAATTTAAGATTCTGTTGCTACTTATATCTCAGCATTTTTTTTAGTGCTCGGAAACATTTTTTTTTTTAATGAAACCTAGTTAGATCGATTTTTCTCCCCCAAAATCCTCTACATTCTAAGTTGCATGCTAATCGTTGGAGCCTGATATATACAGGATTCGTAACAATTCATGCACGAACCCACACCATCGCCACCACAATACACAAGCACTACATACGTTCACTATCACAAACTCAACAATCGTTTCGCCACGCAACCGAAGCATCATCAGGAGATAGACTCTAGATCAGAAAATAGGGAGAGAGATAGGAGTCTATCTAGTGAACCTAAGTAGTGCTTGGGTATTGTGGTGTCTGTGGTGGAGACCACAGACACCACAATACCCAGTTTGTGCATGTGTTTTTACGAATCCTGCATATATCAGGTATGAAAACGGATTGTCTACTCTACATTTAGCATTATATATATTTTCTATTTTACTTCGTCGCGGATTATAGCAAAATAATATAATTATTAGTTTTGTATTTGAAAACCCATATGCGCCGCTCAGTGTTTAATAATCATAATAGTGTAACTGTTGGTGATATAGATATGATTTTTGTGTTGCGCTTTATTAAAATTGTGAAAAACATATAAATACTTTAGAAAGAAGTGTTTCAAGCGTGAAATAAAAATGTAAATGTAAAAAATGAAGAATCAGCTAAAGACGTCACAGTTTCCTTTAAAAATTAAATGATTGAACGCGACATGTATTACGTTAATTTATAGATAAACGTTAAATAAGGGGTTAGAAGCTGTTAGGGATAGAAGCTGTGGTAGCCCAGCGGTAACACCGTGCGCGTCTTTCAAGGAGGTCTAGGGTTCAAACCCCGGGCAGGCACCAATGAGCTTTCTAGTAAAACTTATGCGTCTAATTGATAATTTCAATTTATCGCACGCTTTCGGTGGAGGAAAACATCGTCAGGAAACCTGCATATCTCTAGAGAATTCGGGGGATATGTGTAACCTACCAATCTGCATTGGAGCAGCGTGGTAGGTCTTAGCTCCAATCCTTCTCTCCAAAAAAAAACGGAGAGAAGAGGTCTATGCCCAGCAGTGGGATAGTAACAGGCCGTTACTTAAGGGGCTTATTTAACGCTTATCCATACAAATATTATAAATGCTATAGTCTATCTGTACGTAACGCTTACTCTACTAATCCACTGGAGCAAGTTTGATGAAATATGGTACAATTAAAGCTTAACTACATCCTTAATAAAGGATAAAAATTCCCGATTTTTCGGAAATAGGAAATTACAATTTAGTAATTTAAGGTATGTTAACACTAAGTTTGACGTGAACGTAGCTACAGGTACCAATATTTATTTATTTTAAATATCCAGAGATTTTTTAAGGTGGAAAGATCGTAGCTGATGGCATAAGGGTCTTAAATCCGTGTGTAGTAACTATTCTCGGCTATAGCCCTCCTAGTGGGTGGAGAAAACCTGTATTTAGCAATGATTTATGAATGAAACAATTGGTACATTTTATGCTAAGCTTAATTGCTTAATCCAGTGGGTTGTAGTCGGTCTGACAAACGTGGGCTGATAACTTGTGCACGCAGTTTTCCTATACCAGTGATCAGCAACCTTCGGCTCGAAAATCGGTGCGCTTTTCTGCAAAGTTGTGACTCGCAAGTTTAATACACATGTCATGTTATGTTAAAGCTTTAATTGTTATGAAAATTCATCATAATTTGTCCAGTAGATAAGTTGTGTATTCGTAATATAGAAAACACAGACATACATACGTTTTATTTATAAATATAGTTGTTCATATTAGTCGTTACCTGGAATTAAGCAAAGTAGAAAATTTTTGACTGTTGTACAGGCCGAGGTTTATTTGGGCTGCATATTCCTTTAATATAGCCGTGTGACCCACTACCTTACCGAGTATTTCTTACCGAGGTGTGGTAAAATACGACAAAGGCAAGTTGACTTCAGGCAGGCGGCCGGTCGTAAAATACGTAGCCAAATCATGTTGCAATATGTTTTGCCGACACCACTTAGAGTGGGATAAGGGCAGTAGGATGAGGATGTCGATTGCTAGTATAACCAATAATAAATGAACCTAGTTTGGTGCTTTTTTCTCTAGTAATTTAATTGCTATAAATGACCAAGGAATAAATTTTTTAACATTTATTACGGAGGTATCGTAAAAGGCGACGGATTATATTAAAAAGCATCAGACCGGAATAAAGGACAATAATTTCATCGCGATTCTATTACTCGGCATGAGTTGCATATCAACCGCATTTGTGGGATTGTGTGCGGTGCGCGGGCGTCGCGTTACGGGTGTCGGGTGTCGCTGCAGGAAGAGCTCGCGTTGCGACATCGATAATGGTAACGAGAGGCTACCTTTGACGTGTTACGAGTGCGTACATCAATTAATTAATTTACCTAATATCCTTGTTTTCCTCAGTGCTGAGGGTCGTGACCTTTTCCACGGATCACTTTTTTACGGATTACTGATCGCGAGGTTTTGCGATTACTTGCTGCTTTTAAGGCCTCGTGGACTTGAATGGAGAGTGAATGAGTAATCGAGTTAGAATGCGGCCTCTTGCTCTTTTTCCTTCTACCAAACCAGTGACCATTAGCAACATTTTACGCCAGCACCACATCTCAAAGGCATCCTGTCAGCAGATTTGACAATCCATGTTTCAGAAGCATACAGAAAAATGGAGAACACGAGTGTGCGTACCAGAAGAATTTTGGTTTTACGCGAAATGTTGCGGTCCCACCATATTTTCTGCAGCTGTGACATTGCTGACTTTGCCATGCCAATGCGTCTTTGGATTTCTAAATATATATAAAATGACCTAATATAGTCATTAAGTTATTAAACTAGAGTAGGAAATCCAGCCTAAAATGTGTCTATCGAAAAAAAAGTGTATGCCCAAATAGGTAACTATTTTCTCTCTTTATTGTGCATTATCGGAATACGCCGTGTGGTATCCGGCTGAATAGAATTGACCAACCTCATTTCTTACTGAGGTGTCGTAAAAGGCGACTAAGGTAAGTTGACCCACCGTGTGGTATCCGGTTTAGTAGAATAGACCACCCTCCTTACCGAGGTGTCGTAAAATACGACTAAGGTAAGTTGACGTCAGGCAGGCGGCCGGTTGTAAAAACGCAGCCTAATCATGTTACAGCATGTTTATAACATGTCGTGCGACCCTACTTAGAGTGGGATAAGGGCAGGACGATATATATATTACTCGTTTATTCTCCAATACAGGAAGTTGGATATATCGATGCGGATAGATAGAAACATATATAACAATTATAGAGGCATGTGTTCGTGGGCGAGTGTCGCTAGCATTACGACAGCAAGTGATATAAAAGGCCTTATTTCATAATTTACATAACATAGACTATTCAAGAGCAATCGGTCGCGCCGGACGCACATCCGGCCCCCATGCCGCCGGACACAGCGCCAGATAATATTCACGCATCCGTCATCCGTTTCTAAATTCCAAAAGGATGTTAATTTTGGACCGGCCGCAATGCAATCGTTTGAAACTGATATACCATTCGGAAAATTGAATCATATATATAAACACCACTCGCACCAGCGGCATTTTTATTATTAGAATAGACATAGATTAGCGTACTAGAAAGTAACAAAAAACGTGACTAAAATCAACTGGTACAAATATGGGATATACACATTTTTGACGATTGACTAAATGTGCAGATTTCGTCTTCAAGAATTGGAATTTACACACAAGGGACATAGTTTTTTGTCTACTTCTTCTGTTTTACTCGCCATACTGTCACGCCATCCTGTCTTGTGCCTTTTGTATCCGGCGATTCCTGCTATTTGCCCAATTAATATATCCAGTTGTTACTGTGTGGCCAGTTTTTGGTATTATTTGGCCATTTATTTGTAATATGTGCCCATTTGTTGTCTGCAGCTTTTGAAGACAAACCGTGTAGCATTGGCAAGCGTAGAAGCAACATTGAGGACGCGAAGTATCGATAGATGGAATGGACATGGATGGGTGGAAAATATAGCTAGGTTGTTCTAAGGTACTTCATTGATGCGGCCACGATGTAGGGCAAGCTGTAGTGAAGTAATGGTGTAATACACGACTGTAACTAGCCAACAAGGCTAGCAACAAACAGATATCATTCAAATTGCTGTATGTTTTTGTGTTTGTGTCAACGATCGTCATTTAATTTCATTCATTAATTCATCAGGGTTGTAAAAGATACTTTTAGGACGCTTACATTTTAGGAAAGTGTAGGAAACATTGGATCATTTTGAGTCTAGCACATCTTCATTAGTACCTTTAAATTGGGTCCCGATAAAATACGGACCTAATTAACATAGCTCTAGTCCAGAGTATTCAAATCGAGCCGGAAGCGCGTCCGGCAAACGAGCTAGCCCGGATGTGGATAGATAATGTGCATGCCGCCGATAGTTTTAAAGTGAGGAGTATAATTGAGTTACGATAGAGGAGTTACGGAAATAAGACTTGAGAACGTAGAAAAATATGTAAGAATATATACCGTTTCAGAATAGCATGTTTAAAATCGCGATATCTCATATTGAAGAATAGCACATAAGCACAAAATATGTACTGGAATTACAGTGATTATATTCTCAATCAATATATTGATCATTGTGCGATTGTCTGATCATTATACCAACACAACATTAATAAAGTTTAACCAATTTTCACATGCAGTAAAATTCTTACAGTTTAAATTAGTAGATTAAGAAATAGATTTTTTTAACTAGAATATAATAATATAGATATTTGATAATATGGGTCCAGTAGTTCCTGAGATTAGCGCGTTCAAACAATCAATCAATTAAACAATCGAACAAACAAATAAACTCGTCAGCTTTATATATTAAGATATTTAAGAAAAGGTCTTAGGCCTACGAGCAACGGTCAATGGCATTTTGAAATATAACTTATAAATTCTCTGACATGATATCTATTTTAAACAAATAAATATAAGGAAGAGCTCATTAAAGTATACTGATTCAGCAAATCGTTTAGAGTATAATGTGAGTTTAAAAAATATTAGCCGGAAGATATATATTACGATTTTAATTGACACATATTAATTGAAAAACTTTTTTAGTAATTATTTTCAACAAATCAATTTCTTTTTTATTTTATATTGGAGTTAAAATAATAAGCTGACTGTTTAGATTCAGAAGTGAGTAAGAAATAAGTAATGACCTGTTTATACCACTGATGTGACTGTCTAGCGTCGTCTTTGGAGAAAAGTATTGGAGCCGAAACCTACCACGCTGCTCCAATGCGGGTTGGTAGGTTACATATCCTTAGAATTCTGTAGAGATATGCAGGTTTTGTCACTATGTTTCCTTAAACGAAAAGCGTGAATTAGACACACAAGTGAAATTAATACAGAAGAATAAAGATTAAAAAAAGTACCTGTAAAGTAAAAAAAAAAAATTTCAAAAAAATTTGAAAAGAAAAAATGAAAAAATGATAGGGCAGGCGGGGTTCGATCCTAGGTATTTTCACCTCTCTAGACCGCCCGTTCACCAAATTAAGATTGAATTCAACGTTTTCTTTTTTCCCGCAATTTTCTGAAAACAGGAATAAAACGACATTTTTTTTCAAATATAACTTATCTAGATCGATTTTTCTCTCCCAAAACTCCCTACATGCTGAATTTCGAGCGAATATATATATATATATATATATATATATATATATATATATATATATATACACACACACATACATACATACATACAAGAATAAACTCATTTAAATATTAATGATAAGTTTAAGTAAATATTTTATTTTAGTTTAAGTATATATTTTAGCTGTCAAAGCCCACCTACCATCCACCATACCATACCATAGTCTAAGTTTAATTTTTTTATATGTACATATTATTATTTATTTATTATTCTTATAGTTATTATTTTGTTTTATCATTATGATTATTCATATATATATAAAAGAAAATTAACAAGCAAGGCTCGGTCACCCAGGTACTTTAAATTATAGGCAATATAAAGGAAATAGTTACTCAATTTGCTTATCGCAAAGCCGAACGCAATACATAATTAGACCGCCTTTAGTGACAACGTAACCAATAACTTGCCAACCAATTCACCCACATTGCAGTTTCTGTGATCGAAATCGTGTTGAAATTAACATCAAACAAACGGTCCTTTGGCAGCGTTGGCAACAGTTCATTCATACAGCCCACGCGTTACGCCACCTTCCCCCTCTCCAAAACCACCACCCTACCACCCCGCCTACCTACCACCCAATTACGCTCTAAGGTTAAGCTGAATGATTACAAATAGTCGCCAGCGGTACTGTACTTATAGGACAAGTCCCGATTCAGCCTTACTAATAAAAACGTCATATATATCGCCCTAAGAATAAAGTCACATTTTCTATACTTATACATACGAGATGCAACTTTATTCGAATAGGGCGATATTAGCAGGTACATTTTATTAAGCTGTGATAGTTCAGTGGTGAAATTTATTTATTTATTTATTTGTTTACTAGGTAATCCTACAGAGTAACAAATTACTTACTCAATACATATTAATATTAACACCTTAAACTAAGGCCATATAAGGATTACACAATTGTTATTTTTTTATAAATAATTGATTAAATTATTCTAGTCTTTCGAGGAGATCACGAATTCAAACTCAGCACTAATGATTTTCTGTTAAAACTTGAGTGCCTATTTCATATTAACTTATTTATCACGCGATTTTGAGTAAGGAAAAACATCGTGAGGAAACCAGCATATCTAAAGACAATAGGGGGTAGGAGTAACCTACCAATCCGCATCGGAACAATGTGTTTTATCTCTAACTCCTTCTATCCAATAACGGAGAGAGGAGACCTATGCTCAGCAGTGGGATAATAATAGGTCGTTACTTTACTCTGTTTCAGCAAGGTACAAACAATTAAATTAAGAATCGCAACAAATGAAACACAGATAGATTTTATATAGTTTAATGAAGCAATGAGAGAGCTTTATCAATTTGTACATTACTCATATATGGAGAGGAATACAAAAAACAGGAATTTAGTGTCTTAATGATGGGAAAAAGCCTCATCTGTTGTTGAACACAGGGTGAAGTATACGGAAGATAAATAGGGAAATAAGAAAACGAGTTGTTATTACAAAATGCATGGATGTTTCGGGTACTTCTATGAACTTATTTAAAAAGAAGCGATTTTTTTTATAAAAATGTCGTCATTCATTAATCATGTAGAAAAATATATCATAAATATTTGTCCTAGAGTTTGTGAGATCTAGATGGCAATCCTACATTGTAGAGAACTATGAATGGAATAGTATAAATTGAATAAATATTATACATTTTTACTTTTATCTAAAAATAAATAGGCATTACAAAAGCTGGTAGCTTGAAGTAATAAAACTGTGTATTAAAATTAATATGTAAGCAACTTATACAATTTAATTTTATCTCACTTCGGTTATTACTTGGATATTCTATTTGATTTTTTATTTAAACGTTTTAATTATAGAGTTCTTGCGACAAATACTGTATTTTAATTAATATATATATCCTACTAATATTATTAAAGTTTGTGAGTACGGATATATGTTTGTTACTCTTTCATGGCGAATCCGCTGAACCAATATAGGCACAATTATTCCTTATACACTGGAATAACATATAGGCTATAGAAATCCTGTTAATTCTACAGGAATAGGATGACACTAATAAGCGCCATTTATTATTATATCATGCTAAGACAGTTCACGCAGTACAAGTCGCGGGTAAAACCTTAGTAATACTATAAAGATTAGAAAGTAACCAACAAGTTAATTCGTTATAAAATATTAATTATGAAGATTTTTGTTGAAAGTTCTACGAGAAAAAATGGCCAAATTTTTTCTCTGCCAACCTACGCGAACTTCCAGTTAGAAGTTTGAAATAACAAGCAGTCTGGTAACATAGCAACTAATGTAGGAGTATAAATACTTTGACGTCACGGAAATTGAACTGTTTACATACTAGACAGTATTACGTCACGTCACTGGAAAACTATCACCCATTTTAATGATGCTTGCGTCACATCACGTCATGCCGAATTCGTTATTTGATATATCGTAAAATGTATTAAATTTAAAAAAACAGGCTTTTAAACTAATACTGTAATAATTTTTGTTGTTTTTTACTTTTTAAAAGCGTGTTTATTTCAAACTCTACTCGTATTTATTTTTAACTTTTTGATTGGTATTTTTTTTTCAAATTATTAATTTTACTATTTGTCACCGCTTCTTGATATGTGTAAAAGTTAAAAAAAGGTACGGTCTGTTACTATCCTACTGCTGAGCATAGACCACATCTCTCCCATATTGGAGAGAAGGGTTAACGCTAAGATTCAACATGTTTGTCCAATGCGCGTTGATGGGTTACATATACCTCCAGAATTCTATAGAGAATATGCATGCTTACTCACGATGTATTTACCGAAGAGCATGTGATAAATTCCAATTTTCAATGAGACACCAAAATTTTAACAGAAAACCTCCTTGGTGCCTGCTTGGGATTTGAACCCTTCAAGTGTACAAAGTCAGAACAAAATTAGACCTTTTCCATTTGACTAAATATAAGTTATAAAAAAAAAAATTATAAATAACTGGAAATAAAAGTGATAAAATTTTTAGGGGCTAAATATACTAACACGCGTATAGCGCATACACACAAAAAAACAAATACTACTTAATAACACTTTTAATCAACTCTAAGTATTAGTAGAGTAAATTTAAGTAACTTATTGTCACAGTGTAATCCACTCCTGGCTTTATTATTATTAGCACCCGGTTGACCAAGCCTTGTTCGGTAATTTTTTACAATATCAAAATAAAGAAACTTAAAAAAACAAAGAAATAATAGGGTAGGTGGAGTTCGATCCTAGGTATTTTCATTTCACGCGACCACCCGTTCCTCGAATAAGCTACGCTGACTTGACAATTTCCGGCAAAACTAGAGTTTTATATATTCAATGTATATTTTACTATTTTTTTAATGCCCAAAAACAAGGATAAAACAATTTTTTTAAATAACACCTAACTAGATCGATTTTTCTCTCCCAAAACCTCCCGCGTGCTGAATTTATGAAAAATCGTTGAAGCCGTTTCCGAGATTCCGAATATATATGACCGATGCTATTACCGACCTAATCAAAATTCATTCGCATTTGTCTCCTTATTAGATATACTATAAATAGACTGCGTCTATTTCTATCTTAATTTGTAGAGGCTCTTGAATATCATTATGCAAATGCTCGGCCCGTAACAAGTAGCCCTGATCTCATGAATGGAGTGGTGGTGTGGGTGCCCCTACCCTCCCTGCAACTTGGGTGTGAGGCGTTGGTATAAAAATTTACACTTTCAGTATGACGAAACATTATTTGAGTAGGTGTAACATATTTAACTATATTGATACCATAGATTTCGTTCATGTTCAACTTTAATTTTGGATAACGTCAATTGTATGTTTTACAGAAAAACGAGAATTTTATATCATACTCATCGCTCGATACTACACTATCGCTGTGCACGCCGTGTGGTATCCGGCTAAATAGAATAGTACCACCCTCATATCTTACCGAGGTGTCGTAAAAGGCAACTAAGGTAAGTTGAGCCATCGTATGGTATCCGGTTAAGTAGAATAGACCACCCTCTTTCTAACCTAGGTTTCGTAAAATACTACTAAGGTATGTTGATGTCAGGCAGGCGGGTACGTTTATGTGCTGACCCCACTTAGAGTGGGATAATAAGTACATTATAGCTGTGCCAGCAGCTTCACCCGCATGGAAATCAGTGTCACAAATTTTTACCCTAATTAAAATTTTGATCATAAAAGTAGTTATCGTGAGCTATTGCGGTGATTGGTGCGCTGCGGCGGTTATTCGTGAGCGGTTGCGGGGCGAAACGATTGTTGAGTTTTTGATAGTGAATGTATGTAGTGCTTGTGTATTGTGGTGGCGGTGGTGCAGGTTTGTGCATGTGTTTTTACGAATCCTGCATGTATCAGGTATGATAACCGATTGTCCACTATACATTTAGCATTATATATATTTTCTATTGTACTTCATCGCGGATTATAGCAAAATAACTTTATTATTACTTTTGTCTTATTTACTAGTTACATTTAGTTATTACTATCTTTTATAGGGTCGAAGAGTAGCTATATCGACGCTTTCTTATCTAAGTAATACTCAACAGTATAGTTGGCTTTCTGTAACAGTCTCCTTTTAACAGTTTCTTAAACAGCCGTTAGTGGCAAAGCTAAAATTGATTGCGGAATTTTATTATAGATTCTTATACAGAAGTTCACACGCGAGTTACGTAAGTATCGAATGTTCATCATCCTCCTGCCCTTATCCCACTCTAAGTGGGGTCGGCACAACATGTTATAAACATGCTGTCATATGATTTGGCTGCGTATTTACGACCTGCCACCTGCCTGACCTCAACTTATCTTAGTCGGCTTTTACGACCCCTCGGTAAGAAAGAGGGTGGCCTATTCTACTTAACTGGATACCACACGGTGGGTCAACTTACCTTAGTCGCCTTTTACGACACCTCGGTAAGAAATGAGGTTGGTCTATTCTACTCAGCCGGATACCACACGGCGGGTAAATATCGAATGTTATCTTTGTGAAATGAGATAATAATCAACGCGGAGCCTACTATTAGGGCAGGGAGGGCGACGAGCGGCGCGGTACTGTGGGCGGCGCGGGGGCGAAGCGTAGGCGAATCGGCAGCTATACGTCAGCTATATTATGTTATATAAGTTGTTGGCACACGCGGCGAAATATCAAAAGTTCGCAAATTCAAATTAAGATTTTATTTTGAACTTGAGATTTTAGTAGTAGTAGTAACGGCCTGTTACTATCCCACTGCTGGGCATAGGCCTCTTCTCTCCGTTTTTGGAGAGAAGGATTGGAGCTGAGACCTACCACGCTGCTCCAATGCGGATTGGTAGGTTACACATATCCCCAGAATTCTCTAAAGATATGCAGGTTTCCTCACGATGTTTTCCTTCACCGAAAAGCGTGTGATAAATTGCAATTATCAATTAGACACATAAGTTTTTACTAGAAAACTCATTGGTGCCTGCCCGGGGTTTGAACCCTAGACCTCCTCTAAAGAGGCGCACGGTGAGATTGCACTTGAGATTTTAATATACTTATATTCGAAATTCTGTTCGTCTTCCTGTCTGATGTGGCTCTACATCATAATCGGCGATTACAAACGATTAAGTTCAAACACACTCATATAAAAGGCATTAAGGTAAAGTAACGGCCTCTTATTATCCCACTGCTTTGCCTCTACATTTAGAAGTGAGAGGCTCGGGCTAAAACCCACCACTCAAGTGCGGTAGGCTACACATATCGCTAGAATTCTCTTGAGATATGCAAGTTTCCTCCACCGAAAAGCGTGTAATAAATTATAAATGTCAATAAAACACAAGTTTTTAACAGAAAACCCATTGCCCCGGTATTGAACTCGTGACTATTCACACACCCCCCCCCCCCCCCATTTAGAAAGAGTCGCTAGGTCTTACCGCTGGGCTATGACAGGTTTTAGCAATCATACTGGGATGTTATCGCCAATCACAGTCTATGATCGCCTGCAACCCGAGATTTTTCGGTTTTTCGGACATGCATTAAAGGTAATCGCAGGGTGCTTTTTAAATATTTTTATTTGTCTCTTTATAATAAAAAAAAAATCTTCCATAACCACCTTCTCGTAACTATAATAATATATGTAGGACACATACGGTAAGGAGCTTAATACTTGTGTTAAAGATTACAATACATCTAACTCAATTAAGCCAAATGTTGAATTAAATAAATAAATATATGGGACACTTACACACACGTTCGCCCGTTCTCAAAATAAGTAACTTGAAACTCGTGTTATGGGTGATAGACAACAGGTAAATACATACATATTTAAATATATAATTACATCCAGACTCGTAGAACCAATAAATTGTTTATAGAAAATGTTGGCCTTCGGCGGGAATCGAACTCGCGACCCGCGGACCTGAAGCCAGGGTCACTGCCAACTGTGCCAACGGGCTAGTCAATAATTAACTCAACAAAAAAAGAATTAGCGAAATTGTTCCGTTAACGCGTAATAGGATTACTGAACTGAAATAAAAAAAGATAGATATAAAAACATGAGGATAAATACCTAATTTACGATTGTCACATTAAATCGTCTAAGATATGTATTAAATTAATATATATTAAGTTTGTATTCAATTTATTAATTAACTTATTTGTATTAAATTTATTATAAACACTTATGGCTTATTAGCCATAGACAGAAATGCTAAAAAACAATGTGCAATATCTATGGTATAAAAACGACAGCGACTAAGAAAAAACATTTACGTAGTGCATCAGTGATCGACTTAAGAGATGGTGCACACTGTTAGCTAAGCTATTGGCCCAGATCCCATGAACGCCAGACCTTCGTCATTTTATAAAAGCTGAAACTTTGTCAGTGCATGCTCCCAACACAGGTAAGAACGATGGTAGATTATGGAATTTGGATCATAGTGGCTTTGGGAGATAAGTGGTACTCAAGGTTGCAAAATTCTGAATTAATTTCGTCATAGTATAAAGCTTGATCTTTTGATATTACCTTTAGAATAATATTAAAAATAACGTCAGTCAATGCCAGACACTTAGCATAGTAGAAACCCCCTGCCAGACACACTTAAAGTTCATGAAATTTGACTGCTATTTACGTCATTGTATAGAAGCTGATTTTAATATATATTACTTGGATAAGAATAAAATGATGTTTTCCCTTTAGCCAGACATATTCGATAGTTCCTACCCCAGCCAGACAAGCAAGTAAATTAACTGTACGAGCAAGCATGAAGTATAACAAACAGATAGATGTGAGCGAGATGGCGAGTTAGGTCGTTACGTACTCCGCAGTTTTTTTATACTGGGATATATGTACTTATTATACATGTATATTCAGCTGAAATAATTATATACGCTATTTTCTACTATACTGTAGGCGTTTCACACCAATGACAATGTTAATACCGTAATAAAAATGTAATAAGGTGTAAAAAATTAGTCATAAAAATCTGTCATCGTATACGCTGCGGAAACTATTGGTGATATATTTAATGAAAATAAATCTATAGTCCGACTTAGTAAACTTTCCACTGCCATGAGATCGGTATGTACGCGGGTGAAACCGCGGTATATTACTAGTCAGTTATATTTTTGTTAATATTACTGCTACTTTTGCGCTCCGACAGTGTGCGCTGGCCTGTAGTTAGAAAACTGTCGTTTAGCCGCTTGCATTATTCTCGACCTAAGCTCGTACAACAGAGTACAGACAACTGCACTGTCGTGTGCAGTGGAGCAGCGTCGGGCTCGCTCGGGCACGGTCGGGCGCGCTCGGCTGCGCGTGCGACGCCCCGCAGGAAACAGGAAGTGGACTAACCGCGGGTTTCCGCTCCCATTCGCTGCCGCTCGCTGCCGGACGCACTGTTTCATTTAATGGTAGGGCTGTCACGTACTTGTTTTCGAATACCCTATTTACAAAAAAGAATTTTAAAAAAGATAACAAGTTTAATGTCACAAAGCATTTAAGTTATTTTTATTTAATAACCTGAGCCCTTTAATTATTTGTACCTTAGTTTCACTAATGATCTCGTGGATCATTACCAATGTCAGCAAACGCTGGGCATTAATCATCATATGATATTTAATTTTTATAGCAAAGGAGAGTTTTCTCAGAGTTCACCATAAAATATGTAATGCATTCCACATATCTATACATATAAATATCTATCTCTGAACGCTTGAATGGATGCAAGAATTTAATGTCTTATGTTGGTGAGAGGAGATTTTAATGAAAGACTTTTTAATAAATTTCACGGAACATTAGAAAATGAAACAAAACTTTGGTTTTCGTTTATAATCTGCATATCCATTTTATTTTCTATGCCTATTGACTACTTATCCACCGCGGGTAGTATCGCGGGGCGCAGCTAGTCGATATTTATATATTAAATGAAAATAAAATAAAAATATCACATAAATTACTACAAAAAACATTTAAGATGACTAAATTTAAAATTAAATAGCGTGCTACGGTTAAGAGTCAAACCCCCATCAACATTTAGCCATGATGGCATACATAAATTCGTAGTATTTTTGGTTTATTTTATAGTTTTTTTTATATATTCTTGTATTTATTGCTTACGCCGTGTGATATCCGGCTGTATAGAATAGTACTGTCTAGAATAGTATCCGGTTAAGCAGATAAGACCACCCTGTTTTTTACCGAGGTATCGTAAAATACGACTAAGGTAAGTTGATGTCAGACAGGCGGCCGGTCGTGAAATACGCAGCCAAATCATGTGACAACATGTTTATATGGAAAAAGGGCAGGAAGATTATGATCTTGTTTTTATTGTTTATGGTGTAGTGCTAGAGTCAATAAATTATTGATTGATTTATTTATTTATCTAGTTAAATTTAAATAATAGTAGTAATTAAAATAGTAGTAATTAGTAAAGTTTAGTAATACAAATTTTTTGAAGTTTAATATTACTAACATAGTCTTAAGAAATAATTTACTAACATTATTATGGATCATGTATCTGATGTTAAAAATTAAATAAAATAAAAAATAAAACTTTAATAGTATGTGCCAACCCTATAAAATAGCTCACTCGTCGTATTTTGTGCCATTGAAGTAATAATATCATAGTATGGGCTTCACCTACCGGATACGAGTAACACGAGATTGTTTGTGTCTCTTTTGCTTTGCTTTGCTCTGAACTTGCACGGTATAATTAATGTTTATTGTTTAAAGTGAAGCGAATAATATTTATAACAGATAATTTATGTCCATTTTTATCACCTTTGAACTTTATGTGAAGCGATGATATTTCAGAAGCGATTATTTATCAAAGTCTTTCTTGTCTGGAATTTATGAAATACTACCATATCCAGCCGCTTCGCTAGTTTAAGATTCGCTAAATAAAGATATCAGTAGTGAAAAAACTGTCGAAGACAGATTTAAAAAATGTTCCGTTCGTTATCAAACTTTACACGGCCATCCGCTTGATCATTCTAAAGAATGACTGAAAATGTCATTAAAATACGGTCCAGCTGTTTCGGAGTCTATAAAGGAGATACAGATAAACATTCATTTTTATATATTACTAGCTGTGCGCGCGACTTCACCTGCGTGGAAATCAGTGTCTCTCAAAGTATTTCACGTGTAAATTCCGATACCGCAGGAATTTTACCGTGAAAATTACTATTAGCCTAAACTTTCTTCGGAAAATGATTTTTTGGTAAAAACCTTTCAAAAATCCGTTCGGTAGATTATGAGAAAATTAATCACATACAGACAGACAGCTTTGGGGGACTTTATTTTATAATATGTACAGACTAATATATACAGCTCGGTTCGTAGGGCGTAGAAATATGAATTACAGTTTTAAAAAATCCTCCGATCACCAGCAAACTTTACAGAAACATCCGCGGGATAATTCTAAAGATTGTCTGAAAATTTCATTAAAATCGGTCCAGCCATTCGGCAGTCTATGTAAAAAATTTAATTTACTTAATTTTATAATTTCGAAACAGCACTAACAACGTCGTTCTAAAAGAAAGTGCGGCTTGGAAGTTTCTCGAAGAGACCTCAGGTAATTTTGTAAAGGACAGCATCGTGAGTAAATCAGTATATAGTATTTCTAAATTCTATGTTAATATGTCTAACCTACAATTCCGCATTGATACGTCGGAACAGTATTCATCAACATACAACGACAGGCAAAAAGCTACTTTTACGAAGTTTTAAAATAGCACAAATCAATAATGAAGCAAATTAAATTCGTTGTGATATAACTCTCTTTGCCGTTTTGTCCCCACCCACCCCGTCAGAACAGTCACCCACGCAATGACGTCACACGTCTCCCTTCCAGAACATCCCCAGATAGATGAACTCTGATATATTCGTACATTTGATGAATCTTTATTTTCAACCAAATTTAATCTGGTTCAGCTTTTCTATTTATGACATACTGAACAAGAGCGAATTTAAAATTGGATTTAATTTTTTTTATTTTATTTACAGCAAAAATGTATGGTCAATCCGCTTTGTGGTATCCGGCTGAGTATAATAGACCAACCTCATTTCTTACCGAGGTGTCGTAAAAGGCGACTAAGGTAAGTTGACCCACCGTGTGGTATCCGGTGAAGTAGAATAGACAACCCTCTTTCTTACCGAGGTGTCGTAAAATATGACTGTTTGTGTATAAGTTGACGTCAGGCAGGCAGGCACTCAGAGTGGAATAAGGGCAAGGGAATGATGTGTTAGATACATAGTAATTCTTATTTCAATGCAATCTATGACATCTCTCTACGAACTATTAAAAAAACTAGTATTTATTGCTCTTTCAAGATAGTGTTAAAGAGAAACACTTATGTATTTTGTAATCACTACACTTTATTGCAATTTGTCATAAAACAACTTTTTTGATTTCGGTCACTTTAATACTAAGCGTGCTATGCGGTGTTATTTTTTATTTTTAGAAAAGTATCACTCCTTTTCCTTTAAATACCTCACTGACTGAAGATTGCCCTTATTGTCTTCGAAGACTTATACTTAAAAGTAAATACTATATTTTATAACCCGGACAAGTTGACAGTTAAAGCAAAAGTCTTTTCTTATTTGGAAGAGTATATGAGTAGACTTACAGACACCACGTTGCTGCTTCAGCGAAGATTGGTAGGTTACATTTATGCTAAAAGATTCTGGGCGTATACAAACTTTTATCGCGACGATTTTCTACTTCGTAGAGAAGTAGTATCATGTAAGTAAGTAAGTAACGGCCTGTTACTATCCCACTGCTGGGAATAGGCCTCTTCTCTCCGTTTTTTTTTTTTTTTGGAGAGAAAGATTGGAGCTAAGACCTACCACGCTGCTCCAATGCGGATTGGTAGGTTACACATATCCCCAGAATTCTCTAGAGATATTTAGGTTTCCTCACGATGTTTTCCTTCACCGAAAAGCGTGTGACAAATTGCAATTATCAATTAGACACATAAGTTTTACTAGGAAACTCATTGGTGCCTGCCCTGGGTTTGAACCCTAGATCTCCTCGAAAGAGGCGCACGGTGTTACCGCTGGGCTACCTCAGCTTATCATAGCTTAGTATCATGTACTATCAATTAATAACAAGTTTTTTATGCATTAAACTTACCGGTATTGAGATTTGAACTCCCGAACATTCAGTACATATGCGTGTAATTTACTCACTTTCATCGTTAGGTCTTTGCAGCTTTATGTTCTTGATTATTACAATATTAACTAGCTGTGGTAGCCCAGCAGTAACACCGTGCGACTCTTTCGAGGAGGTCACGTGTTCAACCCGGGCAGAAACCAATGAGTTTTTCTATTATAACTTGTGTGTCTAATTGATAATTGCAATTTATCACACGCTTTTCGGTGGAGGAAAAGAGGAGGAAAACTGCATATCTTTAGAGAATTCTGGAGATATGTGTAACCTACCAATCCGCATTGGAGCAGCGTGGTAGGTCTTAGGTACAAACCTTCTCTCCAAAAACGGAGATAAAAGGCCTATTCTCAGCTATGGGATAGTAACAGGCCGCTACTTATTACAATATTTTCTACAAAAATAAAATAATTTTAGTAATTTGGAGGTTTAACCTTCCTTTAGTCTCAATAAATATTCGCAGTTCTTAATTTAAATTTAAACTACAGCTCAATATTCGGGGTGTGGATTTGATACCGTAAATTAATCTGCGTGTTTGGCGCGAAGAAACTGAAATTTATATAATTCTATTAAACCTCATTATCATAACAATATTTATACATCGTTACAGTCATAAAGGCTTAATAATTTAAATTAATTATACTTTTAAATTACCATTGTAAAAACTGTTTTGTATAATAGGTTACTACTTAAAGAAATACACTGGCGTCAACGGAAACATCAATGAACAAGCCCCATTCTTATCCGACTTCCGCTATCTGTCTTTGTCGCACGCGCCTTTTATAATACAACGTAATGAGACAGATGTATTTTAGCTGTTCACGTCGCGAATAAATACAATTTCATTGATTGTGAAAGTGGTGAATTAGATTCAAGTGTTTTCGGTATGAGCCTCGCTTGAATGTCGTAGTTTTTATTTCGTATTTGTAGTAAACTGATTTTACCATAGAGTTGATTTTAGTGTGCTCTTGTGAACGAATTTTTAAAACCAGTGACAGCAAAGCGTTTCGATTGTTTGAGTAAATTTGAAATGGTAAAGTTCGAAATTTGAATTACAAAAATTTATAGTGTTCGTTTACTTTAAAACTATTTATGGATTTATGTACGTGTTATTAGTTGTTTTATGAATGACATGGCGGTGATAGCAGATATAAAACATTTGCGTTGATTAATAAATAGGCGACCGTACGTAATTGGATATGTACGACGTAATTTAAAAGTCTTATAATCGCGAGTCTGGAATAATCTAGGCTTTTATATTTTTGTTACTCTTTAATTAATGAAACTGACTTCGAATGTAGGCGGTTACTCTGTTCCATCTTATGGGTGGAATCTAGTTGCGAAGTTCAGAAAGGTGTTGCTACATGTTAAAAATACTTAACTACCTAATTGTTTTTTACTAAAAATTGCTGTTTTTGTTGTAGGTTCGCCATTTTAAGACGTATCAATTTGTCAAATCAACACTTGTCTTCGAACTATAATGAAATTTCGAAATGTAATCCTTAATGCAACCTGAGTTTTTTTATTCATTGATATATATAGGTATTACTGGTTATTTTCAAAATAACATTTTTTTTTAATCTGATAGAAATATTGAGAATAGCTCTTCATCATCATCATTTTGCTGCCATTATCCCAGTCTAAGTGGGGCAACACAACATGTTATAAACATGTTGTCACATGATTTGGCTGCGTTTTTACAACCGGCCGCCTGCCTGACATCAACTTACCTCAGTCGTATTTTACGACACCTCGGTGAGGAAGAGGGTGGTCTATTCTACTAAACCGGATACCACACGGCAGGTCGACTTACCTTAGTCGCCTTTTACGACACCTCGGTGAGAAATGGTGGTCTATTCTACTCAGCCGGATACCACACGGCTAATCGAGAATAGCTCTTGTCCCCAAATATATTTTCATGGTTCATTATTAGCGACCGTATCATGGATTTATAGATCGCAACCGACACGAATTATGTTAAATTATATGTCCTAATTATTTGGTATAAATAGAACGCAAGTTAGCAATACGTATCGATAGTCGGTAAACAATCTTACACGAGTTTAATTACACCCGCCCCCAAAGGAAACACTAAGTAGGAAATAATAATTGACGCGAACAGGGAACGCATGTATCCGGCGGCGAGCGGAAGTAACACCATACGCCTCTGCAAGGGAAATGGTCCCTTTCTTTCCTGCGCTCTTGATTATGCGCCCGCGCCGACGCCGGCCGCCCGCGCCCCGCACTCCAATCCCATTCACAACACCGTGGGAGAATCTCCAACCAAACCACCCGTAACAGCTAATTCATGAATGAATATAAAGATACCATTTTTAAAAGTCCCCAATCTTTGAATATAATGTACTGTTTTATATATACCTACGCGCGGTCGGTTCATCGCAACGTTCAGGGTATGAATGGAATAGGGGAGTATATTTTTACACCGGTGCAGCGTGCTTTTAACTATTTTTATTGCCGGATTATCTAAATAGCCTTAGAGGAGGTCGATTTTAAAGAAAACATTAGGTTATTATTGTTGTATTTATTATTAGTTTTCGCTTTATGATTTTTTTTCGTAACCAAAATATAGAATACTGTTAAATCAATGTTATACGCGGGAACGTGTTGGCGCGGATCCAAGATCATAAGCACTCAGGCGATCACTCATTCACGTATTACACTAATTATGCGAATTCAAATTCAAAATATTCTTTATTCAAATAAACTTGTAAACAAGTGCTTTTGAATCGTCAACTCTACTGCTGGTTGAAAGCTGTTCCTAAAGAGAAGAGCCAGCAAGAAATTCGGCGGTTGCTCTTTTAAAAATATAATTCTACTACTACTATTTACATTAAGTCGTTACTGTCTTGTACAGGTTCAAAGAGAGCTATTCACACATTCTTATCTTCTAAGTAATCTTCAAGAGTCCAGTAGGCTTTTTGTTATTATTTCCAGATATGAGACTCAGGCAGGATGTAATAAGATAAGCAGGAGTTTTTTCTTTCCAGTGATAACTTGCAAATGCAAAATTGCTCGGTGACGCTGTCCTTATCCCACTCTAGGTGGAGTCGGCACAACATGTTACTAATATGTTATCACGTGGCTAGGTATTTTACGACCGCCTGCCTGACATCAACTTACATTAGTGGCTTTTAGCGACACCTCAGTAAGAAAGAGGGTGGTCTATTCTATTTAGCCGGATACCACATGTCGGGTTAACTTACCTTAGCCGCCTTTTACGACACACAAAACTCTAAGTTCGTGTGTGTGTATGTGTGTGCGTGTAGGTTTGTGTGTGTCGATTTGAGTAGATGTATGTGCGTTTATGTAATGTACCTAAGAACTGCTCCAAAAAACGCTTAATCTACTAAGGCGATTAATAAATATAAACAATGCATGGACACTTTTAATCCTTGTAACCTCTATAGTCATAGAGAGATGCCGTGTGGTATTCGGCTAAATAGAATAGTACCACCCTCATTTCCTACCAAGGTGTCGTAAAATACGACGGTAAGTTGACGTCAGGCAGGCGGCCGGTCGTAAAAACGCAGCCAAATCAAGTGACAACATGTTTATAACATGTTGACCCGACCCCATTTAGAGTGGGATAAGGACAGGAAGATGATGAACCTCTATAGTCATAGAGAAATCAAAAAAGACCTCCATTTTCTTCTCAAACTTCCTTATAGGCAACTTACTTTTAAATAAGATGTGTGCCACAGGTAAAACCGTAGGGCTTAGTTAGTGCTTCATAAAATACAATATATTTATCTTGTTTACCCATTTTCGTCGGTAACGTGATCAAATCAAAAACATCTCTTGTAAGGCTAATGATGTGTATTGTTGATATTCGTAAATAGGCCGTATCCATTACAAAAATACCGCCTACTGGTTTTCTATAAAGGTATAACTAAGCTTAATTAAGGTCGTCTGGATCAAATAAGTTACTTATCATTATGATTGCTTTGTACACAACAAATTACGTGTTATTTGCTTTATAACAGTATTCGTTCCGATAAACTTACATATTTTTTTTTCTTTCAGAAGAACCATCTCCTGACAATAAATAACATAACAAAATAAGAATAAGCGAAATTGTTCATCAAATCAAGGAAAATAGAGATTCATTTTTATATATATAGAAGATTGTGACTTAAGTTTCGTTAAAATAATAAATTCAAATTCAAATTCAAAATATTATTTATTCAAATAAACTTGTAAACAAGTGCTTTTGAATCGTCAACTCTACTGCTAGTTCGGAAAGCTGTTCCTACTGAGAAGAGCCAGCAAGAAACTCGGCGGTTGCTCTTATAAAAATATAATTGTTAATACTATTTACATTAAGTCGTTACTGTCTTGTACAGATTCAAAGAGAGCTAAATCCACACATTCACATCTAGTAAATAATCTTCAAGAGTATATAAGGCTTTCTGTATCAGCCTCTTTTTAACAGTGTTTTTAAACTGCTGTAATGGCAATAAATAAAAAGCGAGACCAAAACTCGCACATCTTATATATGTACCATAAACTTGACTTTTGTTTTATGTAATGTCACATAAAACATGACTCGTAATGCGATACTCAAGTATATAAATGAAAACATATATACTTTTGTATTTTAATTTTACTTATTATGTATCCGACTGAATAGAATAGTACCACCCTCATTTCTTACCGAGGTATCGTAAAAGGCGACTAAGGTAAGTCGACCCGCCGTGTGGTATCCGGCTGAGTAGAATAGACCACCCTCATTTCTTACCGAAGTGTCGTAAATGCCGACTAAGGTAAGTCGAACCGCCGTGTAGTATCCGGCAGAGTAGAATAGACCACTCTCATTTCTTACCGAGGTGTCGTAAAAGGCGACTAAGGTAAGTCTACCCGTCGTGTGGTATCCGGCTGAGTAGAATAGCCCACTCTCATTTCTTACCGAGGTGTCGTAAAAGGCGACTAAGGTAAGTTGACCCACCGTGTGGTATCCGGTTAAGTAAAATAGACCACCCTCTTTCTTATCGAGGTGCCGTAAAATACGACTAAGGTAAGTTGACGTCAGACAGGCGGCTAGTTGTAAAATACGTAGCCAAATCATATGACATGTTTATAACATGTCGTGCTGACCCCACTTAGAGTGGGATAAGGGCAGGAAGATGATGACTATTATGTATTACATGTCTTAGCGTATATACTCAGTTTTAAACTAATAATCTTTATTTAATATCACTAACGACATATCGTCTCGTTATCAACAAAATTATGAATGAAGCTCGCTCAGATAAGAAGATTGTATTCGTATTGGAATTGACTAAGTCGAGCAATAAATAGGAAGCCCGTTATGATGTCAAATGTCAAATGTTCTCGTAACATCGATATATCGCTCGCATGCCAAATATAGACGCGGCTGACGCAAATATTTTCGATCACAAATTTGAAACGTTTATTTGCAAAGTTGAATTTTCTTTTCCTTGTAACTTCTTAGCTAACGTCTTATATGAGTTAGCAATATTAACATTTGCATAATAAAATAATAATTATTGTATTAAGTTTAGTGTAGGTATTAAGAATTATACATATTGGCATTAGTCTCAATATTGTAATTTCTACTTAAGAGGAGATTTAAAAATGGAAGGGGAATTCATTCTGTTCTGACGAAAAATAATTGATATTAAAGTAATTAAGAGTAATAAAGTATTTAGGAATTGTTTTGATATATTTTGGATATCTTTTTTAAGTACTTTAATATATGTATTCCAAACATTCAATATCATCTTCCTGCCCTCATCCCACACTAAGTGTCGTCACAACATGTTATAAATCATCTTATCTTAGCCGTATTATACGACACCTCGGTAAGAAATGAGGGTGGTACTATGCTATTAAGCCGGATACCAAACGGCGTACAGACGATCTAACGTTATATTTAAAAAAATAATATATTAAACACGAGTCTATAGAGGCTTAATTCGCACGAACGTATAAACAAGGACTACAAAAACACGATGAATAGAACGCGTCCGCAATTGATAAAACTTAATAGTGGATTTGAATGAACCATCTGCGCCGCCAGGTGTGCCGCTCGCCGCGACCGGCGCACAAACTACACTCGAGCGAAACTGCCAAGCTGATAACATCTAAAACTTGGCCCAATTGAGCTTTAGCTACTCAATGAGCGACAGATACCTGCAATGTTAATTTTTTATTTATAATAAAGTAGTTATTTTGCCGTATGTGCGGCGTATAGGATAGGCCAGGTCTTCTTAAACTTTTTTATATAGCGACCCCCTTCAAGCTTAGGAAATTTTGAATGACCCCCTCCTCCATATAATGAAATATATATTAACCGTAGATGTAGATGTAATATCGCACTATTTTACAATGTAAATAACAGTTTTGCATTGCCACTTTTTTCAAAAAATAGTTATAATAAAACTACAATAGTATTTTGTATGATTTTTATTTGTATTTCTATTTGTACGTAGTGTGTATACTAATTTTAAAATTTTATTTATAATTGTTGTAAGCTAACCAATCATAAATTTAATAAAATCTATTTAATTAAATTTAATGAAAAGGGGTAATGAAGGAACTTAGGAGGGGAAATCAAACAAACTCTCCAGCTTTATATATAAGTACAGATGATAAAGAATACTGAATGGGAAGCCAATTTCTCTTTTCAAAATGAGAATATGTATCCTTCTTTTTTTAAATACTCATTTAATCCAATCTACCCGTAACGACTAAGATCATATCACAATTTAATGCACACGATAGCATACTTAAAAGAAAGTATCTAATAACTCGGTTCATATCTTCCAGCGTGCCGTGCGCACTTATCGCGGCGACTCTCACGTCATAACCATCAAATACATCCAGCACCTAGGAGCGGTAAGCCGGTAACTATACTTTTACGTGACGTAAACTCAAATTAATTAGTCGTCATTTTAATCTGTGGTGTGGGTTCGTTCCCACGCTGCGCCCGCGCGGCCGGATGCCGTCCCTCCCTCTCCACTGCTAAGCCGAGCCTCGTTTCGTCGCTCACGCACGCTTCCTACGAAACAAATCACACTTAGCAGCGAAACTAAACTTGAGGCACGTATCTTGGCAAAATGGGATACCGTTGACAGCCTTCGGGGATTTGGGATCCCGGAAATGATTCATCCCAAGTAATTTATCTGGTCATGCAAATTCAAATACAATATCGGTGTAATTCAAATAATCTTTTTGATAAATGCTTTTGAACTGTGAACTATGCTGGTGGTTCGGATACCATAAAGAGCCAGCAAGAAACAGAAACATTCTTTTAGTTACATTAATAATTAAATAATACTGAGATAATTTAAATGGGTTTATAACTTTAGAATAAGCAACGAAGAATATTGTAAATTTTTGATTATTTATCGTTTGGATCTCGGAACATCCTGGTACAATACCAGGATGTTTATCCTTAATTATAATGCGAGGATATACAAAGTCCTAGGATTGAGTTTCACCTTTAAATAGCTTATAAAAGTAGGCGTGGCGTTACTTTGCGTTTCATCACTTTCACCGTCATTGCTCAGATAAAAAGGCAAGTAGACCAAATATCGCAAAAAAGAAATTGCACTATTCATATTAATGACAAAAATATTATGCTATAATCAGCGTTTACCAAGAAAATTTAATAAAAATTTGAAGAATGAAGAAAATAGATTTTCAGCAAAACAATGATTAATTGAAAAATGCGCAATAAAATATACAACTATAAATATATAACTATAAATTATTCATAGTCATCATTCTCCTGCCCTTATTGCTCAACTCTAAAATCGGCACAAAATGTTATTCACTTCCATTTCCTTCTATCATTCGTCAACTCGGGCGATACTCCTTTTATATGTTATATGCTAGCTTTTACCCGCAACTTCGGTTGCATTGACTGTTGTCGCGTAATAAGTTGATAACAATTCAATTCCTGTAGAATTAAGCTGATTTCTATAGCCTATACGTTATCCCGGCCTATAAGGAATTCTGCCAAATTTCATCGATGGTGGTTCAGCGGATTCGCCGTGATAGAGTAACAAACATACACCTATACTCACAAACTTTCGCATTTAAAATATTAGTAAGATTACACCGAGGTGTCGTAAAAGGCGACTAAGGTAAGTCGACCCGCCGTGTGGTAACCGCCTGAGTAGAATAAACCACCCTCATTTCTTACCGAGGTGTCGTAAAAGGTGACTAAGGTAAGTTGACCCACCTTGTGGTATCCGGTTTAGTAAAATAGACCACCCTCTTTCTTACCGAGGTATCGTAAAATACGACTTGGGTAAGTTTGATGTCAGGCAGGCGGCCGGTCGTCAAAACGCAGCCAAATCATGTGACAGCATGTTGTGCCCCACTTAGAGTGGGATAAGGGCAGGAGGATGATGATGATGAATATTAGTAAGATCTTATATCTTACTAATATTCATCATCATCATCCTCCTAAGTTACACATAATCCAACCATCTCTTTTTCGGTCCACATTCATATTTAAAACGCGCTTGGTCACATGAATTTCACCCCTCCCTTCATATGTCCATCTTAATCTTGATCTAAATCGTAATCTTTCTTAAATATAATAATTAATTGCTAATTAATGATTTGGCTGCGTTTTTACTACCGGCCGCATGCCTGATGTCAACTTACCTTAGTCGTATTTTAGAACACATCGGTACGAAAGAGGGTGGACTATTTTACTTAACCGGATACGACACGGCGGGCCGACTTGCCTTAGCCGCCTATTATAGCAATATTTACGAACATCTGTTGTTGATATTAGGCACACTATGTCCGCTTACAACCGCCTATTGTTACTTCACAATGCACCAATTGATAAAGCTCCGGAAGGAAAATATTTTTTGCATATTACGTTTCAACGCACCGTGTATCCGAAATCCGATTCTCGTTTCCTGTTTCCGGTTTTTTTCGGTTCGCAAGATAGGTTTATGGGTGTGACATCTGCGCACAAATAGGCGGATACTTTTTAAAAGGATAATAATATTGTTCCTTTGGAGTTTTACAAGTTATATTCAAGAAATTTACTGTAACTTACTTCAACGTAGCTGCTAATCGACTTAGAGGTCTAAAGGTACTGTAAGGATTATATATAATATTTAAAAAAAAACAGCTGCTAAACTTTACGGTGGCTTTTCTCTACAGAACCAATTTTAAGGACCGGTTGTAGAGTTAGCATTTTAAAACTGTCTTGTCTATTTGAATTTTTTTTTTAGATTTTTTTTTAGGTTCACTTTGAGTTTATAAAATATATCGTAGTACAACTACAAATAAACATGATATGCCTCAATACAATATTTTATTTTGTTGCCTATTTACTTTATATCACTATAGATCGTCGTGATGGTGTGTGTGCCGTGTGGTATCCAGCTGAGTAGAATAGATCACCCTCATTTCTTACCGAAGTGTCGTAAAAGGCGACTAAGGTAAGTTGCCTCGCCGTGTGGTATCCGGCTGTGTAAAATAGACCAGTCCGCGTTAAAGTAGCGTGGTAGGTTCAAGCACCAACGATCTTTGTAGAAAGAAAGAGAACTATCCCCAGCAGTAGAATAGCAATAGGGATCTTTGCCTTTCTTCTATACACGTTAATATCATTCAAATTCAAATTCAAAATATTCTTTATTCAAATAAACTTGTAAACAAGTGCTTTTGAATCCTCAACTCTACTGCTGGTTCGGAAAGCTGTTCCTACTGAGAAGAGCCAGCAAGAAACTCGGCGGTTGCTCTTTTAAAAATAAAATTCTTATTACTAGTTACATTTAGTCTATACTGTCTTGTACAGAGTCTAAGCGAGCTATATCCACATTAAAGATTCATATTCTGTAATTTCGAAACAGGTTTGATAATTACGTCAATCATACATATAGAACATGCGATAAGTCACTACTGAATAAAAAAAAACACAATCTATACCTACTAATATATAAAGCTGACGAGTTTGTTTGTTTGATTATTTGAACGCGCTAATCTCAGGAACTACTGGACCGATTTGAAAAATTCTTTCAGTGTAAGATAGTCCATTTATTGAGAAAGGCTATATGCTATGTAACATCACGCTAAGATGAATAGGGGAGGAGCAGCAATAAAAATAGTACGAAATCGGCAAAATAAAAAGCTTTCCTTGTGCGCTGAGTAAACGGTAATAGTTATTCAAAAATCATGTACTACAAAATTGTTTCCCTTTTAAAGTTCTAAATAAAAGTACGCGAAAGCATAAGTTTAGCTTTTAAGTTACCTTTTAAGGTCTACTTTAACCATTTTTATGGTTATCAAAAGACTATATTACGGTTTTAATTTTGTCGCGCGAGCTGAGCCGCTGGCGATTGCTAGTATAAGCTAAATTTAAAGTGAAAAGGCAAGTACTTGAAACAAGACGGGATGTGTGCATCACTAACGGAAATCGGGAAGGGAGATACCGTGAGAACTCCTCTTCAAGTTTTAAGTAGTTGGTTAAGATAGTTAAGGTAAACATCTACACATGTGAATAATTGTACTTCGTAATATATGATATCCGTTTACCATAAACTTCCTATACCTGAAGCATGGATAAGACATCTCTAATATGTAATGGATCTTACTTAACTTTATGTGTATGGTGGCGCGTTTGCGCAGTGACAAGTGACCCTGCCTTCAGCTTCACGGGTCGATTCCCGCCGCAAAAAAATTCTATAAATGAATTTGTTGGTCTTCGAATCTGGTTGTTTATTTGTATTTAAGTATGTATTTAAATATATATTAGTACATATTCACCAGTTGTCTGTCTAACATAACACAAGTATTAAGTTACTTACTTTGGGGAAGGATGATCGTGTGTAAGTGTCCCTTATATTTATTATATCTTGCTAGATTTAATTTAAAAAAAATCGTTTTATCCCTGTTTTTGGGGCATTAAAAAATAGAAAAATTGAAATTGAATATATAAAACACTATTTTTGCCGAAAACTGTCAAGTTAGCGTAGCTTATTTGGGAAACGGGTGGTCTTCAGAAAAAAAAATACCACTAGGATACTACCTCACCTACCCAATTTTGGATATTTATTAATATTACATAAAAAATAAAATGACAGTATAAATATTGTTTTTGCTACGTTCGAAATTTATATTTTCGTACCTACGTAAATAACTGGTCAATTTAAACTTAGAACGGTTGCGGTAAATATTTTCAGGGTTTCCAAATCAATCATCCTCCTGCCCTTATCCCACTATAAGTGGGGTCGCCACCACATGTTATAAAAATGTTTTCACATGATTTGGCTGCGTTTTTACGACCGGTCGCCTGCCTGACGTCAACTTAACTTAGTCGTATTTTACGACACCTCGGTAAGAAAGAAGGTGGTCTATTCTACTTCACCGGATACCATACGGTGGGTCAACTTACCTTAGTTGCCTTTTACGACACCTCGGTAAGAAATGAGGTTAGTACTATTCTACTCAGCCGGATACCACACGGCTAATTTTCAGGGTTTCCAAATATACTATAAAATAGTTCTAAATATAGCAGTACATACGCTGGCTATAAAATTTGGTGCTGCGGTGTGTGCGACCGAAGCCCTGCTAAGGACGGAATGTGTCGGCAGGTGTGTTCAAACTCTACGCTCGAAACTTATGGACCTTCTGCCAAATATACTACACTGCAGCTCTCTAAAAATATTTTATGTGTAATAGTTATTAACAACGAAAAGATAGAAGTAATATCCTACCTAAATGAGTAACATGCATCTTGCCTACGTAGAATGGCCCCTTTTGTCACCTAAAGAGTCAATTAATTGAAGTGTTAAAATATAAAAACAATAACGGTACAATTCAATTATTTTCGAAATATTCAAATAAACTTGTTGGCAAGTAATTTGTATCTTCAAAATAAATAGTAAGTAAATTTATTTTTTCGTGTGAATTTTACAAAAAATGTTTATTTATTTATTTATTTTTACAAAATCTTAATCTAATAACTTACAAAGTATTAACTTAGTTTGTACATACAGCCAATAACGGATTTTAAGTTTGTTTACATAATACTTACTATAATTAGGACGCCAGAGAAGCATATGGTGTGTATGTATGTGTCTGTGCGTGTGTTGCGTGTGTATGTGTATGTTATGCGTGAAATATATATAATATAATAATATAAAATTAAATATGTAATCTTTATATAATCTTTATTCTATTATGTTTATTTCAAAAAATACTTTATAGATATAATTTATTATTAATTGTGTTAATTAATGTTATTATTAATTGTGTTCTAATTCAATCAATTGAACACTTTTAGTGATAAGACCGCTCTTGCACCTATTTATGATCTTATTTCTCTTGTTTCTGTTTATTGTTTACTTGGTGTTCAATGAAGAGTTAATAATTCATTCATTTAAGCTCATCGTAAATTAACAAAAAAAACCCTACATTCAGAAATCATATAACGTTTTATGAGTAATTTAATTAAATATTTGTCATTATGTATGAAAATAAATTGTTGTATAAACGGCTTATCCTCGCTATCCCACCGGAGGCAGATTTCGGGAACCACATGTCATTTCCTTTCGAGCCATATGCGGGGTAGGGGCGACTTAGGCCATTTCAATACTCCAATACATATTATACGCTGTACGTGAAGGGGTGAATCGCAAAAAATACACCCGCACCTTGCTTTGTCCTATTCCATTTGTATACAATACATCGCGCCAGGACATCTGTGTTGGTTGATTTTTGTTTTAATACTATTTACTCGCTCTCGGCACTGGCAGCTGCAATTGCTTCGTTAGCTTAAGATATAATGCACAACTAAATATAACTCGAGTTTCAGTCATTGAATTATTGACAATATATAGAAGATTATTACAGTATTCCAGAATATACAAGTACAAGCAAAATGGGGTAGCTTTATTTAATTTTAGTACTGGGGCTTTCCCAACTCTTGTCACTCTCCAACAAGTTGTAACCTAAAGCTCTAGACCAGTGTCTAGTCTCCCAACCATTTATGCCATGCTCTTCTTAGCCTTTCTAAAATTTGTATGCCCCCTTAAGCAGTAGAGTTGACGAATCAACTACAAGAATCAATTTGAATGTGAGTTTGAAATAAAATTAAATAACTTAAATGTTGGGTTTTAGTAAGAAGAATCGCTTGTATCGTCATTTGGCTCCAAAATCTAGCATTACAGGGCCAGGAAGGAACGGGTTAAACTTGTGTAGAGTACAATTTTGCATTACCCCCTTTTAACAGTCAAATTGCCCCTGTGGGTATAAACCCATAATCATCTCTAGAGAGTCGCACGGTCTCACTGATGGGATATCACAATCTTTATCTGCTACTTATTTAATCCTAAATAGACGGTGTTCGTCCTTGTGCTGAAACGAGTCGAAAGCAAGCATCATCAGGAGATAGACTTCACGACCTTGGCTTTGCGATTTTGGTCGTGGAGTCTATCTCCTGATGATGCTTCGGTTGCGGGGCGAAACAATTGTTGAGTTTGTGATAGTGAACGTATATAGTGCTTGTGTATTGTGGTGGCGGTGGTGGAGGTTTGTGCATGTGATTTAACGAATCCTGCATGTATCAGGTATGATAACCGATTGTCCACTCTACATTTAGCATTATATATGTATTTTACTTCATCGCGGATTATAGCAAAATAATTTCATTTTTATTATTACTTTTACAAATTTATTTGTAAACTCAATTACTGCTTCAAAGAGAACTAAGTATGTACACTATTTTCAAATAACCGAAATAATTAAACGCTATTATCTGTAAACGCATCATGAGAAACGATTTTGAAAAGACCGACGTTACTCTGTTACTTAGAAATACAATAAATTCAATGAAACACAATAAGCAATTAGAAGCACAATATATTAAGTAATCACAACAAGTCAAAGCATGATATCGGTATTCAAGGAATGCTGCCATGACTGACATAATCGAATGCCCCAATACAATGGAAGTAGGCTTATTATTCACTAGGCAATACTGAGTCCGACATAATTAATTGTCTTTTAGAAATGAATCTCTCTCTCTATTTTTTACATTGGATTGAGTTCCTGCCGTGTAGTATCCGGTTGAGTAGAATAGTCCACCCTCAATTCTTACCGAGTGTCGTAAAAGGCGACTAAGTTGACCGACAGTGTGCTAGTGTGCAGAATGCTGCTGAGTAAAATAGACCAACCTCATTTCTTAACAAAGTGTCGTAAAAGGCGACTAAGATAAGTTGACTGCCCGTGTGGTATCCGGCTGAGTAAAATAGACCAACTTCATTTCTTATCGAGGTGACGTAAAAGGCGACTAACGTAAGTCGACCCGGAATGGTATCCGGTTGAGTAGAATAGACCACCCTCTATCTTGCTAAGGTGACGAAAAAAAAGGTAAGTTGACGTCAGACAGGCGGCCGGTCGTATAATACGTAGCCAAAGCATGTGACAACAGGTTTATAACATGTTGTGCTGACCCTACTTAGAGTGGGATACGTGCAGAAGGGGTGATTTTCACATTGGATAGAGTTCATGGATAAATTGTAAATCCAAAAGAAATTAGTTAATAGAATAAATCGCGCTTCATTTAAGCTATAAAGTATGTAGCTACTGTGACTATAAGTACTATAAGACTGTGACTATAAGCTATTTAGTATATAATATAGTGACATACTTTAAGTACGCCCAACCAAAATTTGCCGATATAATTCAACGTGTCCCAAGCAAAAGATGGGTAACATAGTAAGTAGTAACGGTAAGGGTTGGAGACCCCAAAGTGCTGGAATAGCGACATTTCATTGGAAAATGCAGCATTGGTTCCTTACAAGGTGGACTGATGACCTAAAAAGGTCGGGAGCAGCCGCTTGATCTAAGAGGCAAAAAATCGTGTGGTGTGGAGATCCCATGAAGAGACCTATGTCCAGTATTGAATTTTCACCAGTTTACAAAGAAGAAGATGTATTGCAGTGGACAGTTCACGAAGAAGATTAAAGAAATCAAATCAAAATCACGCTGATGTGATATGAGCCTTACATAAAACAATAACAGAAGCGGTGCTATCAACGCGATTTATATTGGGTTATGTAGTTTGCGAAACAATAGCGTCGGTGAATGAGCATTATCGGCAAGTTAAATTATGAGTTTATACGAGTCGAGAAGCCGTGCTGTCTATCTAGTACCACGGTCGTGACAGGAATAAACTGCTATCATTGCCGATATGGTGCGGCTTGATAGTGAATTCAGAACAAGTTGCCACTAAAAACTCGTATTGCCTTTAACCGTACCACTGTTTAGCTCCATAGTCTCTTGTCTTTTTCTAGTTATGATTTATTAGTTTCGTGTTATGCAATACGTTGGTTATACCACGCTTTTGTCATTACATGTTTGTACGTTATGTTAGGACATTGACATTTATAACTATGATACTGGTAACACTTTTATGTAATTCTGCTTCTTAAGAGCTTTATTATTATCTTTAATATTTCAATGAGTTAATCTTGTATATACATGTGTATTTTATGAATCATGGAAACGGCTTCAACAAATTTCATGAATTTCAGCATTTAGGGGGTTTTGGGAGTAAAAATCGATCTAAATAGGTTACATTAAAAAAAGATTTTCGGACATTGAAAAAGTAAAGACTAAAATGCAAATGATATTTTAGCTGTCATTTGTTGAGTTGTAATAGCTTAGTGGATAACGGGCGGACTAAAGAAGTGAAAATACCCCGGCTCGAGCCCCACCTGCCGTTTTTCTTCAGTTTCATATTTTTTATATCTTTAAAAAAATTACCGAGAAATGCTCGATCACTCAGGTACTATGTATAATATAAACCCGAGACATTGATTGTGTCTTAAGGTTTTTTTTTTTTTTTTTTTCTATTTTGAGTGGATATCGGTTGTGGTATTTTGTTCCACTGGCGAGAAACGCCCAACTTGTGGCCAAACTCGCTACAGGTCAGGGGTGACGGCTTCCGCTATTGGATACGTCCACCGCCGCCCCGCCTGTACTTTGGGGATGGGGAGACCATTTCACTCTGACGGGAATAAGGGATAAAGGGAAAGGGGAATTCTTAACCTAACACAATCTCTTAAAACTAAAAGCTTAACCTATCATGCGAGTTACTTATTTTACATTTATTCCACCCGATTTAATTATGTTTACACTTTAGTTATATACATATGGTTTATGCCTTGTTGATTCTGAGTACTCTTAGCTTTACTATTTACAGTTATTTTGTAGGACACCTCATTATATATTATATACATATTTTATTTTATTTGTATCCCCTAGTTTTGTTTTTTATATCTTTAAAAAAATTACCGAGAAATGCTCGATCACTCAGGTACTATGTATTATATAAACCCGAGACATTGATTGTGTCTTAAGGTTTAAGTACACTCTATATTGCAATACGTATTTTGACCCTGCTACTGTAAGAAAAACGGGATTTTTGTTTTATATGTTGCCCTGGCGAAAACCTTTCTGCTAAATTTCACCAATATCGGTTCAGTGGATAGATTGTGAAAGCGTAAAAAACTGGCAGGCAGCCAGACTTTTTGCATTTTTTATAGTACTATACATATTGCTTATTAGTTTCTAGACTACTACTAGAACTAGACTTAAAAAATTAAAAGAAAATTGGAATTTCGTTTAATCAAACAAAAGCAAAACATTAAAGAAATTTGTTTCAGAGGTACACGTAGGTGTTGTATAAATAGATTAGTGTGACGTCATAAAAAGTTGGTGCATACGTTTATGCAATAGCCAAGTAAGGATGCTGTTGACGTCTAGCAGCAAGTGAAACGCGAGGATTGATCCAGGACACGGCGCAAGCAGCCATTAGCATGCTGCGGCACGCGCGCGCCGGAAGCCGTCGCGGGAACATGGCCGCGCACTTACATCCAACATGGCGGCGGACTTACAATGAATCAATAATTAAAGACCGATTTCATATTTCAAATCCATCAAGCCTTATAAACAAGATGTGATGTAACCCATGCCATACAGGGACTGTAGCCTTCTGAATGCGCGGTACAATCCTTGAGTGACCAAAAGGGTTCATCGAAACAGATCTTGCATCATTATTAAGATCCGCTTTGTAGGGAGGTCGAATGAGCCTTTGCACGTGTAGGCTGCTTTTTATGTTTGATTGTCTCGATTCTCTGAATCGCCGGTAATCATTATTGTTTTTAATCGCAACTGAATGAGGCCTGTGGTCGGACATTTGCATTATAGAACGAGTTTGCATCGTATTATTATTTTCCAAGAATTTTGAATAGCTATCAGCCTGACACCGGAACCAGCAAAGCGAGGATTGTCAGCCTTCTTCTGTTCAGGATATTTACCACACATTTCATCGATTATTTCGGGATTTCTTATAATTAGAATATCTTACTCTATGAAGATGATTTCATCATTTATACTTTTCACAAGATTTTAGTTTGTATTTGGTCGGAAATGAAAAACATATTGGTGTTCTGCGTTTAACGCGTCAAAATTATATGTTGAAACATAATCAGAGCCTTAAATGAACTTTGATGTTACCAAATCTTATAATAGTCCTTTCGCTAAATGCACAAGGGGTATATTTTTCCTTACTCTATTTCCTCTAATATTCCTCTATCCTCTAAAATTTTACGGATAGGTTTACAAATTACTGAAACCAACGTCAGATGTGCAAATTTTAAATTCAAATAACGATGTCTAAGTCTTCTTATATATGTAGGAGACTTTAAGTTCAGGCCAATGAATGATAAGTATTCAGTCTGTTTCATTTTAATCTCTTTTAATGTAGTAACGGCCTGTTACAATCCCACTGCTGGACATAGGTCTCCTCTCCCCGTTTCTGGAGAGATGGGTTGGAGCCAAGACCTATCACGCTGCTCCAATGCGGATTGGTAAGTACACATATCCCCACATTTCTCTAGAGATATGCAAGTTTCCTCACGATGTTTTCCTTCACCGAAAAGCGTGCGATAAATTGCAATTATCTTAGATACATAAGGTTTAAGAGAAAAATCATTGAAGCGGACCGGGGTTGGCTTGTAGCCCCCTCGAAAGAGTCGCACGGTCTTACCGTTTGGCTATGACAGCTTAATGTAATCAATATGAATCCCAAAATTTTAAATAGCTATGTATAACATCGATCGGACTAACACACTCAACTCGGTCATAAATTCCGCCCTTTCGGAATTAAATTTAAAGTTTCAGAGTGGTAACCGCGATTTACTTCGAATCAACTTGATGTTTAAGCGCCCTCAATATGTGTTTTCTCCATTTCCTAAAGAAAAACTGGAATTCTTAACCAATATTTAAACATCACCAATATTGTTACAGCGGATCGGCGGAGAAACCGTAACAGGCATACAGACATTTATAATAAGAATACATTCAGAAACCATTGTTCAATGATATTATTGAAAAACATTTTTTGTATCTTGCTGAGTAGAATAGACCGCCCTCATTTCTTACAGAGGTGTAAAAGGTGACTAAGATAAGTTGACCCACCGTGTGGTGTCCGGGTGAGTAAAATAGCCCGCCCTCATTTCTTACCGAGGTGTCCTAAAAGGCGACTAAGGTAAGTTGACCCGCAGTGTGGTATCCGGCTGAGTAGAATAGAACACCCTGTTTCTTACCGAGGTGTCGTATAAGAAGACTAAGGTAAGTTGACAATTGTAAAATACCTAGCCAAATGTAATAACATATTGTGCCAAATGTAATAACGTATTGACTCCATTTAGAGTGGAATAAGGGTCGGAAGATTGTATTCAGTTCCGATTGTACGAAACGTTATTTCTTGTTAAGCTTAAAACAGCGGCGGTAATCGGGTGTACCGAAGCGCGTCAAGTTTTTACAGCTACCTCAGCAGCAGCCGAGTCCGTCCCAAAGCTCGTCACGACTACCACTGCCTTCGACAACGGTCATAATCGTTCGCTTTTTGTGATCTGTTTTTGCTTGTAACCGAGTGTTCCGCGCCAATGCACCGACATTTATTTCTATCTTTTATCTATTAGACAATTCCGTACATCCGTTTAAAGTACTAGCGATACTCGCGACTTTGTTCAGCCCCATTTTAATATTAAATATTTTTTACTATTCCTGAAGAAAAAACGAGATTTTTTATCATATATGTTAGCAAAAGTAATAATAAAATTATTTATATATTATATAAATAATTTTATTATTACTTTTGCATACATTTATTGGATTTGCATACATTTATTGGATTATAGCAATTCTTTAAATTATATATGTTAGCATTTTTTACTACTCCTGAAGAAAAAACGAGATTTTTTTATCTTATATGTTAGCATTTTTTACTATTCCTAAAGAAAAAAACGAGATTTTTTATCTTATAAGTTAGCATTTTTTACTATTCCTGAAGAAAAAAAGCTCGTGCGATTTTGGTTCTGTCATCCTAGTGCCCTTATCCCACTCTAAGTGAAATCGGCACAACATTTTGTCATGTAATTAGGTTACGTATTTTACGACCGGCCACCTACCTGACATCAACTTAGCTTAGTCGTATTTTAGGACACCTCGGTGAGAAATGAGGTTGGTCTACTCTACTCAGCCGGATTCCACATGGAATGCAAATGATATTGTAGCTATCAATTATAAAATTTTCATGGACCATCGAATATCGGGCGGACAAAACAAGTGAAAATACTACGGATCGAGACCCTTATGCCCAATTTTTTAAGTTATTTTTCATTTTAATTTTTAATTTTTAAGTATATCTTTAAAAAAAAATACTGAGCGAGGCTCGGTCACCCAGGCACTATAAATAATACTATATTATTCATTGTTATCACATAATTTTAACATAAAACTCTATGATAAAAATTTTCTGCTCGCAATATTATTTAATAACATAAAAGTTAACGTTCCACGCAAGTTAAAAATCACGTCTAAGGTGAGACACACTGAAAGTTTTGCACTCTACTATCTATAAATATTTTTCAATGCAAACTTTTCATATATTTTATGTCCAGAACGTTTTATATAACGCTAATTTGATTTCAGTTAGGTTAGGTTAGGTTTCCACCATATTTTTATCTATATTACATCCATACATGTATCATAGAAGGAAGGACGCAAGGACCAATATTGTATCTCAGGATTCTGAACCTAAAATATAAAGAAACATAAATAGAACATACCGGCAAATTCAATGCCGAATTGTTCTACTTGACTCACTTCTTTGAATTGATCATACTAAGGCATCGGATTCAGACTCATGTCCATATACCGTACCGTCCATAATGTGCCGGTCATCATCATACTCTTACCCTTTTCCCACTCTAATTGGGGGCGGCACAATATGTCTTCTTCTTCAATTCTCCTCTATAATTCGTCAACTCTGGTGCCACTCCTTTAACATGCATATCATTTTTCACACAATCCATCCATATTTTTTTCGGCGTGTACCGGATAGAAAGGGCAAATATTGAAATAATTTAGAGATTTAGGCGTTACTTTGCGGAGATCCATAATACAAAACTAATTCAACAATCCAGTCATAAATCACAATCTACGACAAAATCGCAAAGCAATGTGATTTTGTCGTCGTATCGCGGATTATAGCAAATTAATTTTGTTATTACTTTTGCAACTATTTAAGTTAAGAAAAGTTTAAGAATTATGTCTTACTAACCTAGTTTATAAAAAAAATTGTAACACATATGGATCAATGGTCTAATACATTGTCAAAATAAATGTTATTATTGTTGGTGTTAAAAATAAGGGAATTTCTTTATATGTGACTATTGCATCTCGAATATAATAATATTGTATCTCGGCATTTTAAATCCAATCTGAGCAAATCACGAGCAGATACAAGTTATGAATTAAATTTCGAGTGCAATACTTTCGTATTACCACATCTACCATCAAATTATTCATTTCAATTTTCTGGGCAATAGTGTCAATTTTTCACTCACTGTTTTATCTATTTAATTTAATTTTTCGAAAATAAATCTTTACTAAAAGATAAAGTTTCATAAAAATTCCAGTGTTAATTATAACCAAGTTCAAGTTTTAGTGCAGTTAAATTAAGCTATATAATTAAGCTATATAATTTAATGTAGCGAAGTAGGAAACCGTGTAAACAAGACATGACATAATTTACGTTTCGTAGCTTAAAAACTTAACGTAATTAGCATTAACTGCTATATTATGTAAAGGCTGTTAAGCAATCAAGTTTAAGGTTTACGCTGTGCCGTCTGCCGGATACTATCCGAACTTTTAAGAGAATTTAAAATAATGATACAAAATGAAAATGTTAAGTAATTCGCATGTAACAAAAGTAATAGTAAAATTATTTTACTATAATCCGCGAAGAAGTAAAATAGAAAATACCACCGCCACCACAATAATAGTATTGTGGTGGCGGTGGTGGAGGTTTGTGCATGTGTTTTTTACGAATCCTGCATGTATCAGGTATGATCGATTGTCCACTCTACATTTAGCATTATATATATTTTCTATTTTACTTCATCGCGGATTATAGCAAAATAATTTTACTATTACTTTTTGTATTATGGATCTCCGCAAAGTAACGCCTAATTATTTAATTCGCATGTGTTTGTTTTGCATGAATTTATAGTTATTGCATCGTTTAATACATTGAACATGAATAACTAGAGAAAATCTTAAAAACAATCATAAAGACTATCTTAAATACAATCATCATCTTCCTGCCCTTATCCCACTCTAAGTGGGGTCGGCACAACATGTTAGAAACATGTTGTCACATGATTTGGCTACGTATTTAACGACCGGCTGCCTGCCTGACGTCAACTTATCTTAGTCGTATTTTACGACACCTCGATAAGAAAGAGGGTGGTCTACTCTACTTAACCGGATACCACACGGTGGGTCAACTTCCCTTAGTCGCCTTTTACGACACCTCGGTAAGACATGAGGGTGGTCTATTCTACTCAGCCGGATACCACACGGCGGGTCGACTTACCTTAGTCGCCTTTTACGACACCTCGGTAAGACATGAGGGTGGTCTATTCTACTCAGCCGGATACCACACGGCGGGTCGACTTACCTTAGTCGCCTTTTACGACACCTCGGTAAGAAAAGAGGGTGGTACTATTCTATTCAGCCGGATACCACACGGCACTATCTTAAATACAATGTTGAATACAATATTAGCACAATCTTAGTTTTGAGAATTATAAAGTGATAGTCAGTGTCAAAAATGTGTTAATGCAAATAAAGTCCGTCTGACTATCTGTCTATCTAGGGTTGCCTGGAAGAGATCACTTATCAGTGATAAGGCCGCCCTTTGTACGCATACATACTAAGTTTACTTTCAGTCCGCATTTATTTTTATGTGTTTGTGCAATAAAGTTTTTACCTATCTATCTATCTATCTGTGTGTCTTCTACACTCATGGCTTAACCACTGGAGAAATACCGGGCTAATATATAAAATAAAAACAGAAAAATAAAATAATAGAAAACACATAATTTAAGGTATAAAACTTAAGTTGACGCGAACTTTGTGGTGTATATATTTCTATTAATATACTATAATCATCGCTCTCCTGCCCTTATCCCACTCTAAGTGGGGTCGGCACAATATGTTATAAAATATATCACATGATTTGTCTAGTATTTGTCTGTCTTTTCCCGTGGCGATTTTGTCGTGGATTGTAACCGGCTTTTACGACACCTCGGTAAGATATGAGTACGCTCTATTCTATTCAGCTGGATAACATGGCGTGTTAAAGCTTATTAAATTGTGTTCAATAAAGTAATTCAACAACAAGAGTGACAAGACAAGTGGACAGTCCTTAAAAAAGCGGTATAAATATCTAGCAGGATAGCGGGTGCGCTGCGCTGCGCGGACGGGTCACCGTCCTTTCCCCTTCCCCCACTTACGTCACTATTGTTACATCACAGTACATCTTGAAGTAGGATTTTTACAAAATACTTATAACTAATACTTAAAAGGCGACTAAAGAAAGTAGACGTTAGGCAGCGGCCGGTCGTAATATATGTAGCTAAATCATGTGACATGTTTGTAACATGTTGTGCCTCCACTTAGAGGATAAGGGCAGGAGGATGATGAATTGAATAAACTAAGATAAGTTAAAAATTCTTTTATAAAAACTTTTAACTAAGTTGTTTCTACTGTTAACCGTTGAGCAGTTCCCTCGACTGGAGCCAATCCAGAAGCATCAAGTCATGCTTATCATGAACATGCATTTTCATCGGGACTGGACCGATGTATAAAATTTCAGCTTAATCGAACACCGAGAAGTGGGTCAAATTTAACTTGCAAGATTCCACCTTCACATACATACATTTCAAGTTAAATAAAATCTTTCACTTAATAATAAAACATATTAGTACATACATATATAATAAAAGTGTGTGCAAAAAAATAAATAAATAGAAAATAGTCTTTCAGTGAACTTTTAAGACATTTCTTCAATTCATATCGACATTGGAATTTAATGTTCTGACGATGAACTGTTTTTAATCCTCAACAATACGTCTGTAACCACAAATTGAAGTAAAATTAAAAACTATGTAAAACTAATGATAATATTTTGCTAAAATAAAATAAAATATATATAATTATTATTGTTATAAATATATAATTCGTACTTGATACATGAGGATTCATTATAACACATGCACTACGATCGTCCAACACTACAATCACACTACACATATTCACTACTATAATCTAACAATCATTTATAGTAAGGATATTAGTAATAGGAAAGTGATATGCGGTGGCAGACCAATAGAGTCCAATTTCAGCAGACAAAATTACCAACAGCGATTACCGTAAAAGAAATAAAAAATCTCTTTAGTTTATGGTCTCAAATTCAATCAAAACCATTTATATGTCAACGTAACATCGATATGAATAATTCATTACTAATTAGTTGCTTACAGCGGCTCAGATCAGAGCAACTCTTGCCGGAAACAGGAAGAGGGCCATCAACATAGCTAAAAATATCACACATTTGGTGTTCATCCGGCGAACGATACTCCCGCGCTTCACTTCAGGGCTAAATTTTAACTGCGCTTTTAAATAACTACCCATAGCTTTATAGGAATTGATCATTCAAATTCAAAATATTCTTTATTCAAATAAACTTGTAAACATGTGCGTTTGAATCGTCAACTCCACTGCTGGTTCAGAAAGCTGTTAAGTGAATGTATACAAGCTAGGTTTAGTTTGGTTGCTAGTGGTGACATTCAGAGTGTAATCAAGATATTAATCGTAAGCTTTAGTTAAACAATATATATCAAAACTGCGTTGAGCAAAAAATAAATAATTGGAAAAAAAATATTTGTGATGTTAAATCACAATCTCGCCGGATGTCAGTAATGGAAGATATTGGGGTAATAATGTTCTACGCCTACACTTAGTTCGGAAATTGATCGCATAAGTGTATGTTTCTATAATAAAGGCTAGATAATCTTTTTACGATCTTTTTAATAAAAAAATATGTTATATTATGTTATATACTTTGTTTGTTGTTAAATATTATTTGTCGACTACTAAATTTTAAGCGGCATGCGTTAAATTATTTAACTGTAATCGTTCGAAATCACCTAAATCTGACATATGGGATATATAAGTTAATATCGATTATAGTTGCTGCAAGAATGTCTATTTATACTTCTTTTTATCCGTAAGCAGCAATTGGTATCAGGTACAGAGACGAAATTTAAAAAATAATAATTTAAGAAATGAATGAGTGGAAATTTGGCTTATCAATTTATATAGGTACTTCTATTTGTTAAGATAATAATTATTCTGATAAACAGAATAATCCTGTTCGAATTATTTCTATTTGTACAAGGGAATTCCGCAAACTGCTACTTCTATAAATTATTATAAATCATCGCTAAGTGTCGTGTAAGCTCAAATCGTACAGTTAAAGTAAACACACAATTAGACGGCTTATCGTTCTATTACTATTGTGTAATAGTTAGTAACCGATAACATCGACCTTCCTATCGAAAAAAGCGTCCAACATTTATCGGAATGTCATCGTAACAATTTACTGGCCGGTCAGTGCCGATATTACGATTCCCGACAAGCGCCCGACGCCGGCACATAATTATATAATTTCTATTATTTATATGCGGAGGCGGTGCGTGTGCCGCGCATTGAAACTACACGGCTTCCTTCGACGGCACTCTACGAAGAAATCCGACGAGCAGTTCCAGCTACAGAGGATGTACGGGCCGCCAGCAATTATTTAATTCACAAAAAGTTCCTGTCGTGAGTGTCCGTCGCTTTTCCTGCAGGTGACGTGGGTAGGACATTGTATTTCCTCCCATATTTCCGCCTCTTTCATCATTCTCCTGCCTTTATCCCACTCTAGGTGGGGTTAGGTTATTTTACATACGGCCTGCCTGTCGTCAATTTACCTTAGTCGACTTTTACATCACCTCGGTAATAAATGAGGGTGGTATACTTAATGAACCGGATAACACACGGCGGGTCAATTTAGCCGCTTTTTACGACACCTCCGTAAGAAATGAGAGGGGTTTATTCTACTCAAAAGGATACCACACAACGGATCAACTTACCTTAACCGCCTTTTACGACACCTTGGTAAGAAATGACGTATTTTATTCTACTCAACCCGATACCATACGGCGGGTCAACTTACCTTAGCCGCTTTTTACGACACCTTGGTAAAAAATGACGGTGGTCTATTCTACTCAGACAGATACTACACGGTGGGTCAACTTACATTAGTCGCTGTTTACGACACCTCGGTAAGAAATGAAGTCTTTCAACTCAGCCGGACCACAAGGTAGATATTTCCACCTCCTTGGTGAAGCGATTCCTCCGCCGTTGCTGAGCAACGTATTTTAAAAGTTGGATATACTTAAAACATTCAGATCTGGAATGGACCATTTTTAGCTTCACCTACGCTCTTGGCAGTAAAAAGTTTCTGAAATGAACAATTTCAGCTTCTAGTAATACGCTTGGAGAGGAATCAACATCAACTCCTGCAAAATTAATCCAATAATTATGAACTCCTATAACTTTGCTCTTATTTCTAAGCAGGAGTCTTAATAATATCCAATGAGCGTTCTAAATATTGCTGGAGAATGTTAATAAATAACTGGAAATGGCATATGATTAAATATCATTTAGGTAGATGTAGTTTTAATGACACTTGTGTACTTTTATTAAGAACCTAACCATAAACGTGATTTTCCAGGAACGATAGGTAATTATTAAAATCATTATACGAGAAATTGCGATATTTGTGCAGGTATCTATTATTTGTAAAAGTAAAAGTTTATTTATTATAAACAATTTGTATGAAACAAGTTCTTTAGTATCATCTAAATTTCCTATTTCTTGCCTCCCTAAAAAAAGGCCTAAAACTGTTTAAGAGCTTAAAACAGTCAAAATACGATCTTACTGAATAATGTAAGTTAAAAGTGTTTCCTCTATCTTTTAACTTAATTTATATTATAGGTAGTTTACTTTATTTAATTAGCAATGGCTTGTGCCAATACCTTGGTCTAGCAATCGCATAACTTTAGTTGTACATAAAGATATAAGGGCATACCTTACATTTATTTGACTTATATGTTAAGTTGTAATTGTCATAGAGGTATTCATCGTATAGCCAAAGCGCAGATCACTCGATAAAGTGATATTAAAGATGAAATTCTCTAATTTTAAAGTAATATTACTATGGAGCTACGGTCTCCTCAAGACGTCATTATTGTTTAGAATGAGTATAAATTACTTCAGTTCGTAATTGTTTTCTCCAATAAAGATAAAATTTTGTTATTTAGACGATTTTAGTATCTTTTTATTTTCAGGTAACATAATAGAAATTGACATTTGCTTGGCTCCAATGTTCACTACTTTATGAAATATCTACTAATTTCCGTCCACGGAACATCCATTTTTCTCTCTTCCAGTGCCCACCTCTCTTTATACCAGTAAGGGGGGTCGGCACTACGTTTTTCTCTTCTATTCTGTCCAGTTATTCGTAAACTCTGGCGCTACTCCTTTTATATAGAAACTTAAATTGTATTGTGTTATGTTAATCGTGACATAGTCAACGCACAGGGACTGACATTATAGTCTACGCACAGGAACAATCCCGATATATCGGGCCGCATGGTTATCCTGTACGTAATACAAGGTAGCGTTATTACACTAGCTAGGAATTCTGTAATTTTTCCTAACCTCACAGCCTCAGTTGATAATGGTTTATAGGGTTTCATCTATTAATATATTGCGTGATTAGTATTAAAGTGACCTAATCCAAAAACTGTCTTGTCACTTGTGGCAGATTGCAATAAAGCGTAGCTTAACACCTACAAAACTAGTAACTAACGGAGTGTTAGTAAGTAACGGCCTGTTACTTTCCCACTGCTGGGAATAGACCTCTTTTCTCCGCTTTTTTTGGAGAGAAGGATTGGAGCTCAGATCTACCACGCTGCACCAATGCGGATTGGTAGGTTACACATATCTCCAGAATTCTCTAGAGATATGCAGGTTTCCTCACGATGTTTTCCTTCACAGAAAAGCGTGCCATAAATTAATCATAATCGTGCATAATAAATTATCAATTAGACACATAAGTTTTAACAGAAAAACTCAACGGTGTCTGCTCGGGTTTGAACACGTGACCCCCTCGGAAGAGTCGCACGGTGTTACCGCTGGGCTACCACAGCTTCTTAACCTATTATGTAAATCCTATGAATTATTACTAACAAGGGAAACATCGACAAAAATTTTAGGAATGCAATTTTTATTAAAATTTAAATAAAAATTTATCTTATATATTACTAATTAGTGCAAAAGTGGTTTATATGGCGAGAACGGATGCTGAGATAGTTGCAGGCGGCGACCGTTCGTAGCGTGACATACAATACCTCCGCGCCCTTGCACATGCGAGGACTAAGTTAAACGGTTAGCCTAAATATGTCAACAAATGTTAGCCAAACCTGAACCACTTTTGCACCTAAACATTTAAATGTAGTGCGCATTGATATTTGCCATACATTGACTAGAACATTCTTCCAGTATTAGTGATTTAAATGCGTAAGTAAAAAAACATTCAACAAAATAAATGCCTCTTCGCATACAAGGTGACCTTAAGAGTTAATTAAACGTAAAACAATCTGACACGCGATGTTGTTATCAGCAGATCACCGTCGAAGAATTTTGTTTCGATCACGACATTCCCGCTGTAAATAGGAGAAAAGTGTAATTAATATGTAAAATATTAAAACAAAGCTTAATAAAGTAGTTACGGCCTAAATAATTTATAGAATTAGGCGTTACTTTGCGGAGATCCATAATACAAAAGTAATAATAAAATTATTTTGCTATAATCCGCGATGAAGTAAAATAGAAAATATATATAATGCTGAATGTAGAGTGGACAATCGGTTATCATACCTGAAACATGCAGGATTCGTAAAAAACACATGAACAAACCTCCACCACAATACACAAGCACTATATACGTTCACTATCACAAACTCAACAATCGTTTGGGGCGAAACGATTGTTGAGTTTGTGATAGTTGTGGGGCAACCACCAAAATTGCAAAGCGTTTAGTCGTGGAGTCTATCTCCTGATGATGCTTCGGTTGCGGTGTGATAACCGATGGTCCACTCTACATTTAGCATTATATATATTTTCTATTTTACTTCATCGCGGATTATAGCTAAATAATTTTATTATTACTTTTGTAGTTACGGCATGTCACTATTCCATTACTCCTTTACTTTCTCTACCTCAAAAGTAATGAGAATATAATTTTTGCTATATTTCATTTTCATGAAATCTAGTTAGGCTTTATTAAAAATATGTTGCTTTATCCCTGTTTTCGGACATTGAAAAAACTTCTTACTTAAAAACAGATAGATTAAATGTTTTGTCATTTGTCAAGTTGCAATAGCGCAATAGTAAACGGGTGGATTAAATATGTGAAAATACCTGGGTTATATATCCCACATATCACCATTAATTTTTTGACTTTCTATTTAATTTTTTCATTGCATTTTTTTAATATCTTATAATAAAATTACCGAGCAAGTCTCGGTCACCGAGGTACTTAGTATTATGCATGTAATATTTATTGAAATGAAATGAAATATTTATTCCACAAAAGTGCTAACAGGGCATTAACAAATTAAACTAAAGCTAAATAAATATTAATAAATAAATAAATGTCCGTAGCACAATTCAGAATAGGCTTTAGACTCAGCATAATACTGTGTGCCCCGACAGGAAGCACACAGAACTGATTTTCAGCTAAAGCCTATTGAGGTACGTCACGGACGGCTGACTAACACTAAAGATTACTAAAACATATAAATATATAGCCGTATAAAATCTATAAATAAATAAGTAATTATGCTATCTTTCATTATATATACACACAAAATTTATATTAAGATATTTTATTATTTTATATTTATAAATTAAAAATTTACATAATACGTAGAATACCAACACGAAATACTAAAGATAAGACTATTCCGCTACAAAATTCTGATTTATCTTTACTTACTTTAGAACATTAGCAGGCATCATCTGAGATTCAGGTGCGGACTCTATAATAGACTGCCATGTATTGGTTGAATTTGGTATGACATAGCCAAACTCAAAGAACCACTCCTCGAGACATCTTCCCTTGAATAGCACTTTCTAGAATATGAAAATTTGCACATGCTTATATGTAAAGAAATCCTTAACATGTTAAAAGTGAATGCACACAAGAGATAGGACCTCCTCTCTTGTTTGACTAAGTCGGATATAGACAAAATGCAGATTATAGAATACCAAACAGCTTATAGGTTACATACCTACCCAAATTAGAATAGAATACCTTTATTCATTCACATAAGACAAAATAAACAGTTTGCACACAGACGCCATGTGGTATCTGGCTGAATAGAATAGTAACACCCTCATTTCTTACGGAGGTGTCGTAAAAGGCGACTAACGTAAGTTGATCCGCCGTTAGTGTCCGGCTGATGCATAAAATAAATAAATATTAAAATTAGGTAGATCTTAAGAACCACTTTACCAGCAAAGCTTAATTTTCAAAGTAAAGGAAAGTATTTCAACTATTCATTTTGTATTAAAGAATTCTAAATAAAAAAAATCCTCCTGCCCTCATCCCACTCTAAGTGGGGTCGGCACAACATGTTACAAACATGTTGTCACATGATTTGGCTACGTATTTTACGACCAGCCGCCTGCCTGACGTCAACTTATCTAAGTCGTATTTTACGACACCTCGGTAAGAAGACGGTGGTCTATTTTACTCAACCAGATACCACACGGCGGGTCGTCTTAACTTAGTCGCCTTTTACGAAACCTCGGTAAGAAATGAGTGAGGGTGGTACTATTCTATTCAGCCGGATACCACACGGCGTTAAAGAATTTTAAATAGTAACTTCTATTTATATATTTATTTTATTTTACTATTCTTTTTATATTTGTGTTATCATGCTTTTTTTAAAGTAAGGTACAAAGTTGTTCTTTGGTCAAAGGTATCTTAAAGTTTTAATTATAACTTAAATAATCTTACCTGTTCCAAACGAAATTTGTCCATCGATTCAATGGAGCTGAAATTCATTTCACGGGATACTACACGGCATTTGAGAATACGCTTTGGTACTCTTGCCTCATGCTCTACATCTGGGTTCGACATATCTTCATTGTGTTGCCAAAGGACTTTACCTATAAAAAAAATAAAATTGAAATAAAGGTATACACAAATTCAACAGTTAAACAACGAACATATAGCTGAAAATTATGCAACAATAAAGCTACTTTCACTTTAGTCACAATTTCCCCAGTTTATTTTTTAGCAGAGTACAACAGGTAAGAATACAAAATATATAAGAGAGTAATTTAACACTTAAGTTAATCTAAATGAAGAAATTGTGTTTACAGCTTATTTCCTATAACCTAAGCTATGTTAGTCAGTAAGTAAGGTCAGTAAGTAGGTAAAGATTTATTTCTCATTGTTTATCAAAAAGATGACTTAAAAAAGAAAGTGTTTGATGTATGTATATTAAAGTTTAAAAAATCTCTTATATCACTATTAGTTGTTTAACAGAGACTCTTTTTATTTTGTTCCATATCGTGACTTTAGTTAACGAGAAATCTAAAACTAAAATGTATAAAAAATGTGTTAAAGCAATCAATATATTACAGTTTTAACAATGCAAATAAGTATATTTCATTGATATAAGCATGTTAAGCTATCAAAGAAAATTAAGATTTAATTGAATTTTGTATACATTTGTTACTGGCAGTAATTAAATTTTTACCTGTGTCCACATCTCTTAAATTCATATGATTACTGGTTAATATTTGATAAGGACTTTCATTTTGTATTGTTCAAAAAAAATTGTACAGCTAACTTTTAATGACTACACACATATATTTAATTTAATATAAGATGTTAAGAACATCAAAATTACTTATCTATTTAACTGTAATTATACTTAATGCAAAACACAAAAACAGGTTTACAAAAACAATATATGTCACAGAAACATCACATTTTTTTTATCATAAAGTACTTTAGAGTTTGTTGACAAGGTTACCCACAACAGAAAAGTCGACTCAATTTTCATTTATCATGAACAAGCAGTAAACCACTTTAGGGTTTTATCAGTTTAGTAGGTAGTCCAAAAATTTTACTATTGAATATTTTATATTTTTATTTATTTTTATTATTTGGAAAACAAACAGTATACTTATGCTTCTAACATTGATATAACTTAAACTAATGCACAAACCAGTAAAGTTTACACTAATAAAGAATAAAAGTAAGAGTAGAACAAAAACGAATTATAAATTATTTTCTAAAATTAATTTCTTAAATAAAAATTTATGTGAGAATTAGCAATAATTGAATTGTAGATAAATATATGTATATTGTGAAACACTGATGAGTGGCCATATGGATTGTATAATTTATAAAAGTAATATTAGAAAAGGATACATTTGAAAACCATTCAGAATGGATTTGATACGATCTTCTTCAGAAACATCCACTGGCAAAAGGTCCGTCATTGTGTATATAAAATGACGAGTTAATAAGCTGTAGTTTACTATGAATTTGAATGAAAACTTTAAAAAAGAAAAGCAACTTAAAGTATTGTTATATATTAAAAAATATATAGAAAACTTCAATACGTATTTATGACAACATTAATGAGAAATACTATTTAAAATGTTAATTGTTACTTGTTTCCTTCACACAAATACTCAGAAATTGTACACAATAGTGCCATAAATTTACTATAAAAAAGTACAAACAAAAAGCTGTCATAATTTTCATAGCCATAGAAATAGATAAAATAAAGCTGTCTGTATGCTGTCAATTTGACTAATATACCTAGGTAAAATCATAACTATTACTACTCGAGTAAAAATTATTTTCAATGCTATTTAGTTTTTTCATTGGCCCAAATTTATTAATATATCTGCTATAATATAAAAATACGAAACAAACTTAATTCTAAACATTCTCTCTATTCTTTTGAGTAACTTCTTTTGTTTCTAATTTCTGCACCTCAAGCGTATAACGAATCTGACAAGTTCAAAATGGTTGACAGATCAAAGAATGAGAACAATTGGTGGTAGTTTTTTGTGTACCTGTTTAATTTGTTTTGTAAAAACATTGCCTTAGAAATTGAGCAAGTAACGAAGTTTCACCTGGTGCTTTTAAGTAAATACTATTAGATGATTAGAAACTTTTAAGAATTGATTATCATTTATTTCTATGAACTCAAAAAGCGAAACTGACGAAGCTTCAAGGTAAATTCGTCGTAATTTAGTTTAATATTTTCATTTCCATCCTTGTACAAACCTTATAATGTATCAACGTTGACATGTTTAAATGTTAATATTACCAAGTTTTATCGCGATGTACCTAAAACGTAATCAAGACAAGTATTTGTTGGAGGTTATGCATTACTTGCTATTTTCAATTTTTGTTGACAAAATGACAATGAACAAGATTAATTATCGGACTTTGGTTTATTTCTTCTTTCAGGGGGAGCGAAGCATCATCGTCAAATAGCAACTCAACCCCAAGTAATTCAAAGAGTCAATCTGAAGCAAGTTTATGCGCGAATACGAGCTCAAGCAATACTCAAGACATTATGAAGCGAGCTGCCGCAAGACAATTAATTGAACGATATTTTTATCAATTATTAGATGGCTGTGGTAATCCTAACTGTGACAATCAATACTGTGCATCTAGTGGTGAGGTAGTGTATTAATTTTTATATAATTAAATTATATGTACACACAATTAAACAGATCCACAGAAACTATGTTTATTTTACGTAGTAGTTTAATTATGTATGAAAACTAAAGTAAATTTTATTACATTAAAAAAAAATCAAAATAATATATTTTATATTTAAAATGCATTGATTGTAACATATTCAGCAAACTAAATTTATTGTAATTTATTTATTAAAAAAAAATTAAATTAGATAGTAATAAATTTGAAAAACCTGAAAAAAATTATTGTATTAGGTCTCATTGCATTCACTAAATGTAAACACAAATGTAATGGAGTTATTTCATTCATCTAAGTCCTGAAGTATTTTTCGTGAAAAATAAGCATCTCTGTAAGATCAATTTAAAGCTTGACAAAAAAACTATTAATTCCTGATATTGAATATCATCATACAATAAACTAATAACAAGCAAAATAACAATTTTTACATAATATAAAACCCAACTCAATTACATATTAAAATAGAAAAAAATTATATATGTAAATTATAATTTTGTATTGTGAGTATGTTTATCAAATTTTATGCATATAGGCAAGAAATTTATCTCCAAATGAAGCTGCAGCGGAAGCAATAAAATTATTCTATAAGGAGGCACGACTCTGTGACACTTTACCTAACAAAGTTCCCAGGACAGAAGCTAGCACTTGTGATTCTAGTGCTAGGTAAGTATTATGCACTTAACTAAATTTGTAGTTAGTACAACTGTTACTAGTATTGACCAGGTAGATCTGATTATACTATAAACTGTCTCCCACAAGCTTTGAACACTTCAATAGATGGAAAAGATACTTCTTACCAGGTATAAATGTATTGTGTCTGTTAAGTTAGTAACAGCGGAGAAGAGTGATGTATATTGCGGTGCACCGTGCATATTGACGTGATAAACATATAGTTATAAACGAGCTATTGTTGAAGTGCCAGTGTGATTCCTTACCACCGGTCTTCTCCGTTAGTTGCATACATATCACAGAGGCTTGTTTATTATTATAAGTATTTGCAAAATATAGTCATTAACTTTCAATATTTGATGGGAAAGATAACTGAAAGCGATTGAGTGATGTTATGTTCATCAGTGGAATAATCTAAATTTTACGTAATTAAATATTCCTTTTTATTAGCCTGAAAGATTCTAATTTAATATATATGTGGTATTCTCTGACTATGCAAATTATCAGTAATATTTATTGTAAACTTATGTAACATACATAATTCTAATGTGGCTTTTGACTTGCACATACTATAGCACTGTGTTAATTATACTAATCTAATAATAACTAGATAATATTCATGCTAAGTAGTTAACTACAGTTTTATCTGTGTTACATCACAGAGTAATAAAGATTGTTATTGTTGACATACACATAACTCAAACTCAACAACTCAAAATCGTAAAGCTTTACGATTTTGTCGTGGAGGCTATCTCCTGACGATGCTTCGGTTATGGGGCGAAACAATTGTTGAGATTGTGGTGGTGAATGTATGCAGTGCTTGTGTATTGTTGTGCCATCGGTTTCGGGTAGTGCATGAGTTATTACAAATTCTGCATGTATTAGGTATGAGAACGAATATTACACTCTACATTTAGCATTACATATATTTCCTTTTATCGCGGATTATAGCAAAATAATATTCTCATTACTTTTGTATTATTGGCCTCCACAAAGTAACGCCTAATTCTATAAATTATACACATAACTATTAAAGCAATTAATTAATTTCCATTAAAATTAAACTTCTTTCAGTACAACATGTACAACTACAAATGTAAAAGAAAAATGTAGTGGAAAAGAAAATAACAGTGGATCTGCCTCATGTAGTAAATCACCTAACATCTACAAAACACAGGGCGTAAATCCGGACTCTAGTCATAATGTAGGTCTGCAAGAGGATTACAAAAATCTTAGTCATAATAGTAAGTCTTTATGTAAAATTTTTCAAAATATATTTTAATACATTTTTATTGAAAGGAGGAAGAAAGAAATTGGTAAAAATGCTTAATAGTCTAAATGCAGAATACACTAAAAATTCAACATAATAATAATTGGTGGTTGAACGCCCTGTGGTATCCGGCTGAATAGTATTAGTACCACGCTCATTTCTTACCGAGGTGTCGTAAAAGGCGACTAAGGTAAGTCGACCCGTCATGTGGTATCCGGCTGAGTAGAATAGACCACCCTCATTTCTTACCGAGGTGTCGTAAAAGGCGACTAAGGTAAGTCGACCCGTCGTGTAGTATCCAGCTGAGTAGAAAAGACAACCATCTTTCTTACCAAGGTGTTATAAAATACGACTGAGGTAAGTTGACGTCAGGCAGGCGGCCGTTCGTGAAAACGCAGCCAAATCATGTGACAGCATATTTATAATATGTTATGCCACTTAGAGTGGGATAAGGGCAGAAAGATGATGAATAAATGGTGGTTGGACAAAACAATGTGATGGACAATAAAATATAAATATACAATAGCTTCACTTTCATAATGAGAATGGGTTTTGATAAGCATCTAGTTAAAAAAAAGGAAAGTAGCGGTCTGTTACTGTCCCACTGCTGGAAATAGGCCTCTTCTCTCTGTTTTTGGAGAGAATTATTGGAGCTAGGATCTACCACGCAGCTCCAATACGGATTGGTAGGTTACACATTGGTAAGCTCTTACCGAGGTGTCGTAAAAGGCGACTAAGGTAAGTATCCGGTTAAGTAGAATAGACCACCCTTGATTCTTACTGAAATGTCGTAAATACAACTAAGGTAAGTTGGATGTCAGGCAGGCGGCCGGTCGAGAAATACGTAGCCAAATCATATGACAACATGTTGTGCTTACCCCACTTAGAGTGGGATAAGGGCAGGGAGATGATGATTGAAGGAAGTGATACTAATATAATAATAAAAAATCTAAATGAATGACATTATTATACTTGTACTAAAGTTAATTAACTTTACTTTGAAATCATTTCCAAATCTGCTCATTATCTAATATACCATTAGCTAATGATATTTAAACATGTCCTTATGCTATCCTTAACACAATATTGTCATTTTTCTCTACACTGTGCAACTATGGATATATCAAAAAATATAGCATTGCAATATGAGATCAAAACAAAATGGCTACTTCAAGTATTAGATAATTTGCTTTTATCTTTAATGTTAGATGGTGCCCCGTTAACAGAAGAACGTATATACATGTTATGTGACGAGTGTCTTCAAACTAAAAAGCCACAAATTCTTATCAGAGCGCTAGGCGAAGCGTTTACTAACCCTGCTATATTAGCTAGATGTTTTCAAACGAAATTAGTTGAAGGTGAAAATGCAAATGAAGGTAAAAAACCAGGTATGTACATAGTATCATTCTGCTGTTTTAATTGTAGGTTAATAAAATAGTTTATATATTAAATTCTTTATATTTAATATTTAAAATCTTGTATTTATGTTGTATGTATGATGTTATCGGAGCACACAATTTTTTTTTTGATGTTATTAGCATAGAAATTTTAGCCAAAGAGACTAGTCCGGTAAACTTTTTGTTTTGTAGTATGCGCATCCTACCTCATTCTATCAATTCAATCATCTATATTTATTATAAAACAAAGTCCCCAAAAGCTGTCTGTCTGTCTGTATGTGATAGATTTTCTTCAAATCTACTTAACCTATTTTTGTACGGTTGTAATACAAGGTAGTGCAATTCTTCCGGAAGGTTTTATGTAAATTCTGTTGAAGAGGTTGCAAAAACTCTACCCTGCTGGTACAGTGATACACTAAATTAATGTACCAGAAAATTGTTGATCTACAAAAATACTACAAAAAAGTGCACGACAGCATATCTCTATCTCTTATGTTAAGTCACAATAATTACATTCATGTTTAATTATATACGAAAATCAAATTTCAATTAAATGCGCGGGTGATGCTGTAGGCATAGCTAGAAATAGCATATCTCTATCTTTTATGATTAATTTATAATAACTAATTTTATATCCAAATTTTTAATAAGATGCATTGATTTTCACGACGTAAGTTAGTCAATAATAAAAATCTTTGATGTTTCAGATAAAGAATCAAAAGCAATGTGCTCAAGTGATCCAGATAAAGATGTAGACAGTGTGACGGGCCCGGGACTCGATGTGGCGTCGTGTCGAAGAGCTTTTCAGTACCTGGCTAAAGTATGTATATAAATATGGTCCTTTGCCATTCAAATTCAAATTCATTTATTTTTGCACAATACACTTACAAAAAGTTGTTACAATTATTGTTTCAGCGTATTACCAAGAAATAGGTATGCAAATATGATAATTTGCCTTTGTACCGGACATCTCGTGAAAAACGTTGTTTTACATACACATTCCTAATTTATTAATAATAACATTATATTTTCGTGTTTTTTATGTATTATTTGTATGTATTTAACAGAATAGTGCACCACCCATATAGTCATTCAGGTTGGCCCTTAACCCTAAGGTCGTCTGGAAAAAATCGCTACTAAGCAATAAGGCCGCAATTTTTACATTACAATTCATGTTTTTTAATTCCTGTTTTTATATTTCCTATTATATAACATTAAACGAGTATCTTGAATAAAAAATAATAAAATACAATAAGAAAGAAATAATCACAAACAATACACTGCATAAGATACACGAATCTGAAGGCTGGGTCACTACCCACTGCGCCAACGGGCCAGTAGGACTGCCCATCAGTGGGATAGTAACAGGCAGTTATTTTTTTTGTATGTACTAGGTGCCATCAGAATACTACAGTTCAGCGTTGGTGACAGCGCTCACGACACTTGCCGAAAACCTCGAGATCGATCTGAGGATAACGAAAAAGATGAGCATGGAGGACGCAGTCAACTGCTTCGTCATAGCATTCGAGGTGCCGGACCTGGGGTGCAGTGATTACTTGGAAATAGCTCTGCCTGCTTTGTGCCATGCTGCTGAACACTTATCTGTTAAAGGTAAAGTTACGGGCTAAGTTAGATAAGGGCAGAAAGATGATGATGAAGAAGATTGTATTTGAAACATGTAACAAAATTAATAAGTTAGAGCTTATCATAAGTTGGTCATAAAAATAGTTCACTATATTTCATTAGACCAGTATATGTAAAGTAAGTAACGGCCTGTTACTATCCCACTGCTGGGCATAGGCCTCTTCTCTCTGTTCTTTATTTTTTTTGGAAAGAAGGATTGGAAGTAAGACGTACCACGCTGCTCCAATGCGGATTGGTAGGTTACACATATCCCCAGAATTCTCTAGAGATATGCAGGTTTCCTCACGATGTTTTCCTTCACCTAAAAGCGTGTGATAAATTGCAATTATCAATTAGACACATAAGTTTTAACAGAAAAACTCATCGGTGTCTACCCGGGTTTGAACCCATGATCGTCTATAGAGATTCACATGGTCGCACCGCTAGGCCATCACAGCTTAAACCTTACAAGCTAAGCTGTGATGGCCTTACGTATGTGTGTAAGAAATAAAAATTGTTTAATATTTTTCAGCTCAAGCAAAACTAGCCCGAGTATGGGCACAGCACTGTAAAGATAGCCTGCGTCATATACTGGAGACCCTCCAACAGCTAATCACGCTCAGAGTTATATCCACTAATTATTCAAAACACTTCCAAGTTCAAGATGACGAGAGTGTTACCATGGCAACGAAACTTATGAAGGTATCGCTTATTTCGATTATCGTATTGGTCAGTGATGAGGTAATGAAATGAATGAAATGAAAATTACTTTATTTCTTCCCCATGTGAAACGAAGACTATATGTAGCTTATTCTAAATTTCACATGACAAAGAAACAGGTAAATGGCGGCCCGCCACTTTTTCTAAAATTGAATTTATTTTATCTACTTCCTTCCATCAATGTATTGTTATAGAATTAATTATACAATTAAATACAATACACAAACACGCACATCACGTCGTCAAAATTTATTTTATGTAAAACTATATGTATATATATATGTAATTTAATAGCTGTAGATTATCACTACATATTATAAAACGGTTTTTTTTAATAGATAGAGTGATTCCAGAGGAAGGTTTGTACGTATAATAACATTCAATACGGAGTAGCAAAATACTGTAATTTTTGAGGTTTCTGTAAATAATTACATTTTTTTCCGCTTACATTGCAAACGCAGGCTAAACCCTACGAGATTTATTAAAATAATGTACTAAGTATTTGTATACATCGAAAAGGTCTACAGAGAAGTCCGCGATGGTATATGTCTATCGCTTATGGATAACCCACTAAAGCATTTTTTGTCGTTTACTTTTTACGAAAAATAATGCCTTATTTTTGAAGCAATTTTTATACAATACAGCATTAATCCTTATCCAATTAAGTACCTTAAATAAATAGTTGATTTAATATAGATCAATATGGCCGTATACAGCATGTAATTTAATTTCAGTGAACATTTTCGGAGATATTACAGATTTATAATGCCGTGAGGACGCCGCGCTTCGCCCTATAACACTTCGACTTTAGCAGCGATGTCGCTCTTTCAAGAGTTTGTTTAAAGACATTCTGTAATTAATTGTAAAAATAAAATACATGGGGAAAATATAAAAGTAAATAAGTAATAATGTACTATATGAATTTAGATATTCCAAAGATAGCAGGAAATCTTCTTGGTATAGGGAAAGGAAATTGTTTTTCTCCAAATTTAACGCTACGGCCACGGGCAGTAATGAATAAATCAAAACAACTGGATCAATTTTAATCATTTTTTTTACACTGACTGACATGGGATATATATTTTATACCCGTGCGAAGCAGGGGCAGGCCGCTAGTATAAAATAAAATAAAAAGCTAGTACATACTAAACCGAAATGTTTTTTGTGACGTTACAAGAAAAGACAGACTTGTTCAAAGTGATATTGACAAATTGGCCCACTAACTAAGAAGGTTGCTGATTCGATTCCCGCCGAGGGCCAACATATTTTCGACAAAAAGAATTTGTTGGTTCTTCAAGGCTGGGTGTATTATTGTATTTGTATTTAAGTATGTATTTAAAAATTATATACATATGTATATATTTACCAGCTCTATCTCATCCATAACACAAGTATTAAATTACTTACTTTGGGGATGGACGACAGTGTGTGTATGTGTTCCATATATTTATTTATTTTATTATTCCTAGATCGATTTATTGATTTGGATTGATTTAGATTGAAGGTTGAATTATATAAAAAATCCATAAATCATGTTATGGAATTTTCTTGATAAGGTGTATGGATAAGATACCATTTCACAATGTCTCCTTCAGTGATAAAATTATTCTCATTTCCTCTATTAACTGTATAATTCTTTCAGATAGTGTACTACGCGAATATGTTAGCGGGTGTGATGGAGTCAAATACCCTAAGGGAGGAGCCAGTGGTCATAGCGACCCAACTAGATCCCTTGGGGGACGCGTTAGACCACTTCTATCCGTTGTCTTCTATTAAAAACTCCAAGCAAGCACAGCAGGAAGATCCATTAGGTGAGTGATTGTAGTAGAAAGCTAGTAGTTAAATAAAACCTATTTAATTTGTTGTAGTGTGATTGATCGATAATAGATGGCGTTTTTCAATGTCATACTATTCCTTTACAATTAATAAGATTTCTATATCCTATATGCTATTGCGATGTATAAGGAATAATTGTGCCAAATTTCATCGATATTGGTTCAGTTGATTCGCCGTGAAAGAGTAACAAACATACATCCATACTCACATACTTTCGCATTTATAATATTAGTAGGATAGGATAGGTAATCAAAAAATTCACAATATAATTATTGTGAATACTGGGGGCATTGACCGTGTGATATCCGGCTGAGTAGAATAGACCGCCTTGATTTCTTACAGAGGTGTAGTAAAACGCGACTAAGGAAAGTCGACCCACCGTGTGGTAACGGATTCGCCGTAAAAGAGTAATAAATATACATCCATACTTACAAACTTTCGCATTTATAATATTATTAGGATTTATTAGCAGTGCCTGCTAATTTCAATAATATTTTGAACATAAAAGTAGTTATTGTAAGTTAACTATAAGAGCTAGAAATATGCTGTCGCGGACTTTATTTTTATATTTTTTTTTGATCTACAATTCTCTCATACATTACTTTAGCGTATCAGCGTTGATTTACGCGGCGCACGCGAATAAAGCACAAGATTTTTTTTACAACTGCTCGACATCTTAAACACAATTTACATATAACCTAAACTTTCCGGAAGAATTGCAGTGCCTTTTATTAAAAACCGTACAAAAATCCGTTCATCAGATTTTGAAAAAATCGATCACATACCGTCAGCCAAAACATACAAGTTCTACTAAAATGTGTAGTTCGGCTACATTGGTGTCATCCAAAAACGCAAATCTTATATTAAAAAAAAGGGAAAAAAAATTAAAAAGAAGATAAGTGGCTAATTAATATAAAGACATTTTTAAAATCGATTTTGACAATAAATAATCGGTTGGTATAAATATCAATTATTTTTTTCATCCATAATTTGGTATCGGTTCCACAATTTTACACAGTGGTCAACATTCAATTCTATGTGTAGCGAATAAGCGAATAATGATTTTCTTTACAAAATTGTCCTTACTTTAAATGATAACCACATGTTTCTTTTCAGCAATCGAATTAGACATAAATGTATTAGACGCTAGGAAACCTTATTTGCCATTCGAAGAGTTCTATAACGAACCTCTTAGTGATACTATAGAAATGGATATAGATTTAGCTAATTGTAAAACTGAAATAGGTGAAATAGGTAAGTGTTCTTACTTTAACATTAATATTCCAATCAAATATTGCACGTTCAAAACGAAATTAATCTAAATAATACAATAGCAGACGTTACTTTGACGACGTTTCGTAATATTATTTGTTTTTACATATTGTGTCATTAATATCAATACATTGGTTCGTCTTCCATTTTTTTTATCAACTCAGGTGATACTCCTTTTATAAACAAATCATACATACAAAATTAATCTGCGAACAAATCGAGATTATAAAACATAACAATGGCACCCTCATTAACGATCAGATAAATGTTTCTAGTTCAAGCTTGTTTACACTTGTTCGCAGGCAAAATAAAATAAATGGGGTTGAACCGATTAGTATATAACTAAACTTATTTGGGTATTGCTTTGCTTTGCGATTTTGGTCGTGGAGTCTATCTCCTGATTATGCTTCGGTTGCGGGGCGAAACGATTGTTGAGTTTGTGATAGTGAACGTATATAGTGCTTGTGTATCGTGGTGGCGGTGGTGGAGGTTTGTGCATGTGTTTTTTACGACTCCTGCATGTATCAGGTATGATAACCGATTATCCACTCTACATTTAGCATTATATATATTTTCTATTTTACTTCATCGCGGATTATAGCAAAATAATTTTATTATTACTTTTGTATAATGGATCTCCGCAAAGTAACGCCTAATTCTATAAATCATACATACTTCACACAATCTATCCATATTTCCCCTCTAGTCATATATCCATCCACTTTAAAACTCAATCATTCTTCATTACGTTTACAAGACTCGAAATCAAGTAAAACAATGAGTTGATAAGGTATCAGAAAACATAGTGAGGAAACATGCCTAACTCTAGAAAATCTCTGGAGGTATGTGTATCATATCAATCCGCATTGTAGTAGCGTCGTGGCTCTAAGCACCTTTCTCCCAAATAATGGAGAGAAGAGACCTACGCCTTGCAGTGGGATGATAAGGGAAAGCCTTTATTTTAGTTTAAGGTATAGAATTAGGCCTTCCTTTTTATTTTGTCGTGGAGTCTATCTTCTGTTGATACTTCGGTTGCGGGACGAAATAATTGTTGTGATAGTGAATGTATGTAGTGCTTGTGTATCGTGGTAGCAGTGATGGAGGTTTGTGCATGTGTTTTTACGAATCCTGCATTTATAAGGTATGAAAACGGATAGTCTACTCTACATTTAGCATTATATATATTTTGACTGGCCCGTTGGCGCAGTGGGTAGTGATGCTGCCTTCAGCTGCGCGGGTCGCGGGTTTGATTCCCGCTGAGGGCCAACATTTTCTATTAATGAATTTGTTGGCCTTTGAATCTTGGTGTATATTTGTATTTAATTATGTGTTTAAAAATATATAAGTATATATTCACCAGTTGTCTGTCACCCATAACACAAGTATTAAGTTACTTACTTTGGAGACGGACGACCGTGTGTGCAAGTGTCTCATATATTTATTATTTATTTTCTATTTGACTTAATCGCGGATTATAGGAAAATAATTTCATTATTACTTTTGTATTATATTTTGAAAATTGTCCTGTTATTCAAAGAAGTAACCCGATCCTCAGGTAAAAAGTTCTCGTTCCTCAAATACCCGTTCATATTGACGGCCGCAACGAAATCTCTCGGTCTGTATTACGAGAATCGCATCCGGATGTACTCTGAGCGGCGTGTGTCGTTGTTGCACGCGGTGGTAGGCGCGGCCACGCCCATGCCGTTCTTGAGGTTGAAAGTGAGAAGGACGCATATCATTGACGACGCGTTGGTTGAAGTAAGTATATTAATTTGTATGGTTTCTTTTATTTTTTTTGTAACTGGCTAGTTGGTGCCTGTGGCTTTGGCGGTATGTTCAGCTCTGGTGTTCGTTAATTCGATTGCCACCATGGACTACCTATAATCTTTAATATTTAAATGAGTTAATCTTGTATGTATGTGTATATACATATATGACGAATTTATATTCTTTACATATATATTTTTTTGGTATCTCGGAAACGGCTCCAACGATTTTCCTGAAATTCAGCATGTAGGGGGGAAAAAATCGATCTATCTAGTTTTTATGTAAAAAAATGTTTATAACCAGGTACTCTTTCTTAAAACAACTTGTTTGTTCTTCGAGTCTGTGTGTGTTTTAAGTATTTATCTAACACTAGCATACTCAGCCCGCTTCGGTGGGCTTAACTTTGACACATCAGTAGTAAAAAAAATAACATTGACAGTTTTATAAAATGCCGACCCTCGCTTAGAGTGGGCGGAAAACAATGAACATAATCCTGTGCGTGCTACAGGTTTGCCTTAACGCTTTGACTCATCATTTCTCATGCGCACGGCCAAAATGTGGAATTCCCTACCTCTATCTATCTTTTCGGACTCTTACGATCTACAAAATTTCATAAAAATAGTGAATAGGGACTATAGTGGCAAGCGCAGTCCACCTTAGACTGCAAATTTCACTTACCATTAGGCGAGATCGCAGCCAGACGCTAGCCTAAGTAAAAAAAAAGTCCTGGCTTCTCGTTGCCCATGACTCATAGGTTTTCATCTTTACTCAGTTGGAGATAATAGCCCTGGAACGCGCTTTGGATCTCAAGAAGCAACTGGTGGTGGAGTTCGAGGGAGAGCAAGGAGTCGATGAGGGCGGCGTCAGTAAAGAGTTCTTTCAGCTCGTCGTGGAACAGATCTTCAATCCGGATTACGGCATGTTTACTCAGCGCCAAGACGAATGCACTGTGTGGTAAGAAAACTTGAATTTATAGTCAATACATCCTGATGCCCTTATCCCACTCTAAGTGGGGTCGGCACAACATGTTATAAACATGCTGTCACATGATTTGGCTGCGTTTTTACGACCGGCCGCCTGCCTGACGTCAACTTACCTTAGTCGTATTTTACGACACCTCGGTAAGAAAGAGGGTGGTCTATTTTACTAAACCGGATACCACACGGTAGGTTAACTTACCTTAGTCGCCTTTTACGACACCTCGGTAAGAAATGAAGTTGGTTAATTCTACTCAGCCGGATACCACACGGCGGGTCGACTTACCTTAGTCGCCTTTTACGACACCTCGGTAAGAAATGAGGTTGGTCAATTCTACTCAGCCGGATACCACACGGCGGGTCGACTTACCTTAGTCGCCTTTTACGACACCTGAGTAAGAAATGAGGGTGGTACTATTCTATTTAGTCGGGTACCACACGACGTTTGAAATTAAAGTCAGTATATTCTTCAAATCAAATTGTAAAGTTCTGTGGAAGTAAAGTGGAAGTTGCTTCTAACGATACGATCCAACAAGTAATTCAGAGATTGCTTTTTTTCAAAAACGATCCTTATAACTAGTTACATTTTTTCATGGCTATCTTGTGCTAAGTCGAAGAGCAGCAAAATCCATGTGTGCTTATCATTTATGTAATCCTCAATAGTATAGTATTCTTTCTGTGTCAGCATTCTTTTTATAGTTACATAAAACCCCTGAAATGGAAAAGCTAAAATTGATTTTGGCGTTTTCTTAGAGAATAGTATACAAAAACCCATAAACAACTTATATATCTTTTGAATATTATGGAACAAAATGCAACACTAGAATCTTAAAATTAGGTTAGCTATTACTTTGATCAAGGAATCGGGTATCCAAACCTCAGTAATGACGTATGACCGACTCAGTAATGACGTATGACCAATTATTATTTTGCAGTGTGAATTGTTTTGAGGTGCTATTCACCTACAAATACGCAATTTTTATAAGTAAATCGCAATCGTACTAACCTAGTTAATTACATACCAGACAAATCTCTGGTTTTTGGTTTGTTTTTTTGTAATATTTGTGTTTCTTTGGTTTTGATACATTAAAAAAAGCAGCCAAAAGTAGTTCTAAATATACATTAAAAAAACTATGGGTCCATCCTTTAAACCTATGATTTAATTTCAGGTTCAACCCCACATCCTTTGAGACGGAGGCCCAGTTCACATTGATCGGAATAGTGCTAGGTCTTGCTATATATAACAACATAATATTAGCGGTTAATTTCCCCATGGTCGTTTATAGGAAACTCATGGGCAAGAAAGGGTCCTTTGAAGATTTGGCAGATTGGAACTCGGTAAGACCTTATGCTTATATAGTATCATGTATCAATAAATGTATTATGTGGACAAAATCTATTTTCTTGTACATATCCAGCTTCCTAATTACGCCCCTAAACTAAACCATTTCATTGTTATAGTTCATAGTATAGTTGTTTAATCAAATCATTAAATTATGCTTGCCCATCAAGTTTCCAACATTATTATGAAAATATAGCAATTCGTTATAAATATATAGGCTCTTTTCATGATTATATGATATTGTACATATCCAGCGTCCTAATAACGCCCCCTAAACGAAACCATTTCATTGTTATAGTTCATTGTATAGTTGTTTAATCAAATCATTAAATTATGCTTGCCCATCAAGTTTCCAACATTATTATGAAAATATAGCAATTCGTTATAAATATATAGGCTCTTTTCATGATTATATGATATTGTACATATCCAGCGTCCTAATAACGCCCCCTAAACGAAACCATTTCATTGTTATAGTTCATTGTATAGTTGTTTAATCAAATCATTAAATTATGCTTGCCCATCAAGTTTCCAACATTATTATGAAAATATAGCAATTCGTTATAAATATATAGGCTCTTTTCATGATTATATGATATTGTACATATCCAGCGTCCTAATAACGCCCCCTAAACGAAACCATTTCATTGTTATAGTTCATTGTATAGTTGTTTAATCAAATCATTAAATTATGCTTGCCCATCAAGTTTCCAACATTATTATGAAAATATAGCAATTCGTTATAAATATATAGGCTCTTTTCATGATTATATGATATTGTACATATCCAGCGTCCTAATAACGCCCCCTAAACGAAACTATTTCATTGTTATAGTTCATTGTATAGTTGTTTAATCAAATCATTAAATTATGCTTGCCCATCAAGTTTCTAACATTATTATGAAAAAAAAAACCAATTTGTTAGAAATATACAAGCGTAAGAAAAACTTAAATGAAATTATTAATGATATTTGTAATTATAAATTAATTCGTACCAAACTAGCAATCGCCATCTGCGTGGACAGATCTAAACCGTAATATAGTATTTTGATAACCATAAAAATGGTTAAAGTGGATTAACCTTAAAAGCTAGACATATGCTGTCGCAGACTTTTATTTTAGAACGTTTAGTGGGGAACAATTTTGTAATACATGATTTTTTGAATAACTATTACCGTTTACTCAGCGCGCGCAAGGAAAGCTTTAAATTTTGCCGTCTTCGTACTATTTTTAGTGCTGCTCCTCTCCTATTCATCTTAGCGTGATGTTGTATAGCCTTCCTTCCTCGATAAATGGACTATCTTACATTGAAAGAATTTTTCAAATCGGTCCAATAGTTCCTGAGATTAGCGCGTTCAAACATACAAACTCTTCATCTTTATATATTAGTTTAGATAAAGATAACTTTGAACTAAGAACGTAATTTTCTTCAGACGCTATATAACGGATTAAAAGACATGCTGGAATACACTGAAAACGATTTAGAAGATGTCTATTATCAGACGTTTAGGATATGTTATACGGACGTTTTTGGAAATAATATATTCCACGATCTCAAAGAGAATGGAGACAGCATATTTGTAACGCAAGAAAATAAAAAGGTTAGTGTTTTACTATTTATACAGACATGGTCATTATTAAAATGTCCACGACTTACTTATATAGATATTTATTTTAATTTAAATAAGTTTTTTTTATATATATTTTTCTGAATTTTGGAAACGGCTTCTACGGTTTTCATGAAATTCAGCATGTCCAGGGTTTTGGTGGTGACCGGCCGGCTGCCTGACTTCAACTTACCTTATATCGTATGTCGTATTTTACGACACGTCGGTAAGAAAGAGGGTGGTCTATTCTGCTCAACCGGATACCATACGGTGGGTCAAATTACCTTAGTCCCCTTTTACACCACCTAGGTAAGAAATGAGGTTGGTTTATTCTACTCAGCCGGATACCACACGGCTTATTTGTATGAGAATAAATTTGTTTTAATTTTCCCAAGTCAAGCTCAATTTGTTTAGATCTACTAAATTTGTCAGGATTTGAAATGTTTTCAAATATTTTATATATGTTTTTTTAGGAATTTGTGGATATGTATGCAGATTTTTTACTTAACAAATCAGTAGAGACGCAGTTCAAAGCCTTTAGACGCGGTTTCGTGATGGTCACAGAAGAGAGCCAGTTGGGAATGTTGTTTAGGCCCGAGGAAGTCGAAACGCTCGTTTGTGGCAGTAAGGTTCGTATGGATGCGTGTTATATTGTTATAAATATTTAGACATAGTTTTAAAGAATAAGTTTCACCAGCAAATCACAACATCAAAGTATGCCTATTAAATTTTCTTGTGAAAACTTTTTGGTGACTGTGATTTCTTGTCAAATTTAGAAGTATTTATGCTTACATACCGAATTAATACGGGAAACAAATATATAGTACGTAACGTAACGTAAGGGTATATAATAGTTTTTTTTACATTTGTTTACCCTATTAATTCTCTTTGGATCGGTTTGTTAGGTCTAAAGGTCCCTAGAAATGTGTAAATTGTTATTATTTTAGGTATTTCTCAATAACAGAAATTTTGGACAGAATTACTCTCAAATTTAAACCCTGGGTAGAAAGTTATAGTTAAGAAAAGTATATAATGTTTTTTTGTTTAACTTGCTGAAGAAACTAGCATAGTTTATCTTATCTAATCTAGACAATTCCTTTGTTTACCCTATTAATGCGCTTTGGATCGGTGTGACAGGTCCAAAGGTCCCCAGGGACATGGAAATTGTTATTAATTTAGGTATTTCTCAATAACAGAATTTCGACAGAATTACTCTCAAATTTAAACCCTGGGTGAAAGTTATGGTTGAAAGTATAATATTTTTTTGTTTAACTTGCTGAAGTAACTAGCACAGGTTATCTTATCTAGACAATTCCTTTTACCCTATTAATTCGCTTTGAATCGGTGTATTAGGTCCAAAGGTCCCCAGAAACGTGGAATTGTTATTAATTTAGGTATTTCTTAATAACAGAACTTGTGTCCAAAGGTCCAAAGGTCTCCAGAAACGTGGAAATTGTTATAAATTTAGGTATTTCTCTATAACAGAATTTGTGATAGGTCCAAAGGTACCCCGAAACGTGGAAATTGTTATTAATTTAGGTATTTCTTAATAACGGAATTTGTGTTAGGTCCAAAGGTCTCCAGAAACGTGGAAATTGTTATTAATTTAGGTATTTCTCTATAACAGAATTTGTGTTAGGTCCAAAGGTCTCCAGAAACGTGGAAATTGTTATAAATTTAGGTATTTCTCTATAACAGAATTTGTGTTAGGTCCATAGGTCCCCAGAAACGTGGAAATTTGTTATTAATTTAGGTATTTCTCAATAACAGAATTTCGACTTCAACGAACTAGAAAAATCTACGATCTACGACGGCGGGTACACATCTGACTCAAAGACCATAAAGGATTTCTGGAGTATCGTCCACAGCTTATCGTTGGAGGACAAACGGAAGCTCCTACAGTTTACAACAGGTTCGGACCGCGTGCCTGTTGGAGGTTTGAGCCATTTGAAACTAGTTATAGCCAGGAACGGGCCCGATTGCGACCGGCTACCGACCGCGCATACATGTTTCAACGTACTACTCCTCCCTGAATACGAGACTAAAGACAAACTGGAAGATAGATTAATGAAGGCGATTAGTTACTCCAAAGGCTTTGGAATGCTTTAACGACCGCTTATACTCCTCACGAACAATATATGTTGTTGATATAAAATATACAATGGCGTCCGTACTGAACTTCGCTTTCTGAGTTGATTAACACTTTGAGCGGCGTATATGGGTTTTCAAATGTTTTACCACACTAAATTTGTTCATACAAAGTAAGTTACGATTAGTGACACTTTTGATACTAGTGTACAAAAAACGAACTTGGAGCGGCGCTCTCGGTTCAAAAGCTTAACTAATTGGTACAAGCTTTAGGGCATGTTTCACAAGTTACTGATAAAGTATCGGACAGTTAACCGTCAAATAAACTAAGTAACAGATAAATGTCTCTAAAAAGAGACTCTAAAAAGTGAAATTTGAAATAGGTATTTGCTATCCAGCATGAATAAAATACAGTCACATGATCTACCTTTTAACTTATTAGGGACTTTAAGTGCTGAATAATCCTATCAGATACCTCAGAAATGCAAAATTCCGAGATATGTGTCAGATATGTTCTGAATAGTCTAATTGACAGTTTATTGGTAACTTGTGAAACAGGGCCTTAGCAGAAAGACATATTACACGGTTAGTGTTAAAGTGACCTAATTAAGAAAAGTTGTTTGTAGCAATTTGCAATAAAGTTTAGCGTAGCTCCTACAAAACTCGTAAATGTTAAAGAGATTCATAACATGGTAGAGCAAGATAACACTAAATTTTTTTAATAGTTCGAAGTTTGATGAGATGGCATCGAAATAAGGATTTCAATCTATTTTAGCCTAATTTTGAATTAGGTCAGTTTAATACTAACCCTGCGATGTGTTTTTCCGACTTATATAAACGTAACAATAAGCGTTTATCATATTTGAGTTAATAACGTTAAATAGCGTTGCTTCGCCCTAAGTGTTAAGAACACCCTTATGAAATTAGGCTTTGCGATTATAAAATTGGCTAAGTTGTGTGACGTTGTCGGTTAGTACAAAATTTAACATCACAATTACAAGTAATAGATTCGATATTATTATAAATATACATATTAATATTTGTACTTTAAGTAGACATTTTTTTAATGAAATCCTTTTATGGTTTTACGCGCATAGAGATATTAAAGTTAGAGTAGGGAGGCCTTTATTATGAAATCCTTTTAGTGTTATGGACGTTAAAAGTTATTATACTAGGGACAATACAAAGGGAGGCCTGAAACAGTGACAGTGACACGATAAATAATGAGCGAAAGGATGAAACTCATATACCATTTTTGTCTAATTACACAAACAAGTCAAGTTAAAAAAGCTTTTAACAAAGATTAATATCCCTACTGTTTACCGTCGAAGAGTTCCCTCGGCTGGAGCCAATCCTAACAGCAGCATCAAGTCATGCTTATAATACATGCATTTTAATCATAACTGGATCAGTATGTAAAATTTCAGCTTAATCGGAAACCAGGGAGTGGGTCAAATTTAACTTGCAAGATTCCACCTTCACATATATACACGGTTAAATAAAAGCTTTTAAAAAGAGACAATTCATCTTTTGCTTTCTTTTAATTTCTCTTTATTGTAATATATATCTTTCTGTTCTTATCCCACTCTAAGTGGGGTCGGCACAACATGTTTTTCTCTTCCTTCTGTTCTATCTTTCGTCAACTCTGGCGCCACTCCTTTTATATGCATATCATACTTCACACAATCCAACCATCTCTTTTTAGGCCTCCCTCTAGGCACATATCCATCCACATTCAAATTTAACACACGTTTGGTCACATGATTTTCATCCCTCCTCATTACATGTCCATACCATCTCAATCTTGCACTTTTTGTCTTTTCTATAATGGGCGTAACTTTCAGACTTCCCCTTATATACTCGTTTCTTATTTTATCCAGTTTTGTCACACCACACATCCACCTTAACATTCTCATCTCATTTGCATGTACTCTTCTTTCATTGCCCAACATTCTGATCCATACAATACGACAGGTCTTATGACCGCTTTATAAATTTCTCTTTATTGTTATGTCATATTATATTCTGGCTTCCCTACTCGAAGTTCCCTACTCCATGGTTATGAAATAGAAATGAATGTTTCGATATTTGAAGTTAACTTACAGTACTATGTTGGATATACAAACTTATGCTGTAAGTTGAACCATAGATAATACACTATATAGGATATAGATGAGAAACTCCGTCATTTTAGTCGAGTAATGATAAGGGACTGTATTCGCTGATCTGGCAGAGATGTCGCTGTAACATTATCATGATAATCCACTAGATGGCGCTGTACTGCATATACTGACCCTTATATAAAAATAGCATTTACAAAAAATAGTTTGGCGCTATACCACTTCAATTTGAACGGACTTGGCATCTCCAAATTCCAGTTCAAATCAAAGAGTAGCACCAAACTATTATTCTAAATAAGGGTAATGAATAAAAGATTAAAGCTATGTAATATTTAATAATTTTTATTTTTTACATCTTTTTAAATAGTATGTCAATTCAGGAAACACTTGAAAAATACTTTTAAAACATTTAAAAAAATATCAAGCGTATACAAATAATAAATGTCCATCAGTTTACACGTTTATTTGTTGAAAACAACTAACTTTGCATATGTACTACACTCTGTAATTAGTTTTCATAATCATAATCTTCATTTGCTGTAAACCTGAAATCACACATTTGAATTTTTGTAGCTATAGTCTAAATCAGACCTAGATATTTAAAATGAGATATTTAAAATGTATACCAAAATAATGTAACCAAAAGTGTTAAAAAAAATATAATATTTATTACGAATAACCACATATTTTTTTCTAAAAAACAAAGTTATAATAATTTTATTTAGTACATTTCAGCGAAATGGCTGCTTTAACCCTTTTGTGCCGAAAGCCGATAAGTTGCTTCTCACTGCGCTCTTATAAAAATTGCATACAGTCAGAAATAAAAAAAATATAATAAGTTTAAAAAACATAATATAACAAATATAAATAGGTTTTCAAAAATCCACACGCCGCTTACTGTGTGTTACCTTTACCTGTGTGTTACCTTCGAGTAATCTCTTTTTTTTGTTATGTAGGTATTAGGTAATAGGAATTATTTATCTTGTTGCAAACTCATTTTTTAATATTGTTTGTATTATTTGTTGTGAATTTTTACTCCGATATGCTGTATGTCTTATTATTCACCGTGTGGTATAGAATAGACCAACCTTATGTCTTATCAAGGTGTCGTAAAGGGCGACTAAGGTAAGTTGACGTCAGGCAGGCGAGTGCTCGTAAAATAACTAACATGCAACAAATTGTTTAAAACATGTAGTGAGAACCCTACTTAGAATGAGTTAAGGAGGAGCAAACTTGTTCCTATTTTATTCTTAGTATATTACTTTTTGAATCGTGTAAATATTATTTCTCGTTTGGTTTTAATTGCATAAGAATGTACATAAATAAAAATTTAAAAAATTCGGCTGGTTATTCTCGTGTAGGCATTTCCTTTTCGCTCGGCACTAAAAGGGTTAAAAATTAAATTTCTACAGTCAAAATTTCTATTGTTAGGAAAAGGTATTAAATGGTTTCAAAAACATTATAGTAGTTACTTACCAACGTTTTCACATCCAAAATAACACATAAAACAATTTTTGGACGGCATAATTTCCAATATAGACCTTTAAATAAGCAGTGATGCGTTTTTGGCAGAAAAATTTGAAAATTTATGACAAATACTTATATATATTACAGTGTATCATTTGCGACATCTAGTGAATAATGATATAAAACTAATTTTTGTTGTCCAATGCTTTCTGTGAGATGACGCTCTCGGCGACCTAAAGAGTGCTTCTTAGAGAGTTTCACCCCCCTGAGTTGAACTTACAGAGAACATACAAATTGGCTACAGATAGAAAAAGTGCTTGACTTGTATGAGATGCTTTCCTAAAAAATTAATGTACTTAATTCATATTAACAATACGTCAAGCAACTAAGGGTCAAGGAATATTATCGTTACTAAATTGGTAATGTATTCTATGGAATATGAGACCAGCCAATACGTTTTTCAGCGACATGTTCAGTATAACGCGATACCTTTCTCTCCAAAGAGACAAAGGAATTTTGTCCAGCAATAGGAATGGGCTAGTAACAGGCTAGTGATTTAAATACTTTAAACAATATTTCAATATTTATTTAATTATACCGGGTTATATATCATACCATCGTATTATCTTCAATCTACGTGACATAAAAAAGTAAACTTGTGCTGTGTTGATAATTAAAAGCAATATATTATTAAGAACACCGAACGTATTTAGATTTAGATTTTTATCACATCATTGTAACATACAAGGGACTTGCTTAAACAATAAGAAAAGGAATTTACAATTTTATTAAAAAACTGTTAATTCATATCTAAAGTTGATAGTTATTAATCTGTTACACTATAAATGGTAAGGACTCGAGTGAGTATTAAGCAATACATGAAATTAATTTTATTGAACAAAGTATACCGTACTCGGAATAAAGTGGAATGGATTGTGATTTTACCACGACCCTACGAATTCAAAAGACCACATTATTTAGTGATAAATATATTTTGTATGGGAAATTGAATAACGAATCTATTAAAGGAAGATAAAGTGTAACTCACCTTTATTCCAGCTTAATCTTCCTTGGGGATCCCCTTTATTATATGTTTATGTTCCATAGGCGTTTGGTGATTTTGAACTTTGTACTGTATTGAATATTGATTGATGTAAATGCGTACGCGCCCGCCAAAAAGCACTTGCAATGAGAGGCAACTGAGGTTGCGAGCTAGATGGCGCTTGTCGAGCTAAACTTTATATATTACATATTGAAAATGAAAAGAAAAACAAAAAGAAATAAAGTAGTTTGTGCTATTTCTACGGAACAAATTTTAAACCCTTAATATTCGGGGTTTGAAGATATAATTTTTTTTTTCGTCTATTTAAATTTCAGTTAATTGTTTTTTTCGTCAATATTAAGCTAGTCTTGACGTAACTACGATCAATGTATAAAAATATGACCTACATTCTCATATTCATTGATTGTCGTTGAAGACATTCTATTACCCGTATCCAAATCTAAGTCGTACAATATGATATCATCTTCCATTCTCTTCTATTACTGTCAACTCTGGCGCTACTTTAATATGCATACTTCATACAATATAAATTAATATTAATAAACAGTTAAAACAAAATGCTCCGATCGCCCCCAAATTTTATGAAATTGTATGAAAATGTTATTAAAATTGGCCCATCTGTTTCAAAATCTATAAAGGACATACAGACAAACATTCATTTTTATATATAACAAGAGTATAATAAAAGACTTAAGATAAGAAAAAGAAAGAAAATAAACTTATAGCTCTGTACGCGATGTGAATCTGGATTGTTATGGTTTACGCGCTCTAATTTGCACCAGTGTTGTCATATCCCCGAAATTAATTATTGTATTAATTTCTTAATTAATTAATTTTAAATTAATTATTAATTATTATTGTAAATTGTCTTCAAAACGCGAATATTATACGTTTTGTATCCATTATTACTTTGCTAATACGGGAAGAATTGCATTAATTGGAAATTTTTAAAAAGTATTAGAAAATCAGAAATGCTCATTAATATTAGTTATACATCCTATGGATAAAATAAGATATATAATGTTCTTCGTTTATTGTTTTCGTTTAAATTCAATGTGATCCAAGCGGTTTATTATCTGTTATATAGACAAATATTTAAGATACTAATAATAGTATAGATAATAGAGAAACTTCATCAACAATAATTACTGTTTTTTAAATTTTGTATATTTGATATCAACGGCAAGTGCCTATTGTTGTAATGCCATACCGGCAATTTGTGACATTGATTAATTAAAGTTTGTTTTATTTATACAGATATTGTTGTTTGATTTGCAAAATAAAACGATTTTTGTTATTTTTAATAACATCCGTTTAATATATAAAATATATATATTTCAATTTAACCTGACAATTTGTTTTTAACTATAAACTAAAAGTTAATAAAAACTATTCACCGTTATCATTCTGATCTTAAAATAAAACCATATATGGTAGACCCACATTTTTCACCGAAGTGTCGTAAAAGGCGACTAAGGTAAGTTGACCCACCGTGTGGTATCCAGTTGAGTAGAATAGACCACCCTTTGATGTTGATGTTAAGTTACTTATTTGATGTTAAGTTACCCAAGTTTGTAACATGTTGACCCCAATTAGAATGGGATACTGATATTTTCTCTGTTCACCACAAGTTAACTAAGAATTTTTTGCACATGACTTACAAGCATTATAACAGTTAATAAATACGTATTACATTTTTTTTCTATTTTTTATTGTTGTTTTATGGTAATTATATTCTAAATTCTACTTTATAGTATTAATTAAACTATAATTTTCGGCGGCAGACTATTCTTGAGGCGCAACTCATGCACTACGAGTGGAAAGGGTCTGCGACAGGGCGGGGCGGGCGGAGAGGAGTGGTGCGGGACCAAAGACATGTCCGCAGACGCGCGTCTCGCCTTTTGACGGTGTCTGAAATAATTTGTTTCAAGATGTTTCTAATACAACCTCCTTCATAGAGTTGGTCATTAATGAAAAAGCATTGCGGCTGTCATATATGTATGTGTCATTGAGTTGTTGAGAAAGAGTAAATGGGTTGACTTTGGGAAAATTGCTTTTTGTATAATAATTATAAGTATATACATATATAAAGGAAGAATACGTATAAAGGAAAAATATTATTGTTTGTTATAAAATACTCTAATGACTCTAAATAAAAAAATGCAATGTGAATTTAGACCATCATAGAATAATATTCGTATTTTATATATAGAAACTGGTTATAATAATGTTGTTTATATTGGGTTATCCAGATTAGTTTGGAAATCATCCACGGTCTCTATCAAGGAGCTCTATACACGGTTTTATGGCGGTGGAAACGTGCAGGTGCTCGCAAGGGGTGACTCTGGAAAATTCGCGACTGGCGACGCTTACGGTGTTTGGTTCAATTTTATCTTCATAGGAACTGATAGTGTCAATAAACGAGTTTCATGTTTCAGGCAGTGTCCATTCGTTGTCACTGAAAGTTCTGGCGACAGCGAAGATCGATCGTTTTACCTATTTTTGTAGGTTCTAAAATTTTCTACATACAACATAACTTTTGCGGTACGTAGAAGTCAATGTGGCCGCCTGACTTTGGCTGATAATTAACAACTATCAGCAAAACTGCTCAACTGCTTTGACTCTGCTTTGGCTTTGGTTCGGCTATAGTTTGGTTCAGAAGTTACAATAAAAGGATAAGGAAAGGATAGGCTCCACAAACGAGGCATTATGATTTTTTCGACTGACCCGTTGGCGCAGTGGGTAGTGATCCTGCCTTCAGCTCTGCAGGTCGCTGGTTCGATTCCCGCCGAGGGCCAACATTTTCTTTAAAAAGAATTTGTCGGCCTTTGAGCCTGGGTGTATATTTGTATTTAAGTATGTATTTAAAAAATATATAAGTATATATTAACCAGTTTTCTGTCTACCATAACACAAGTATTAAGTTACTTACTTTGGGGACGGACAACCGTGTGTGTAAGTGTCCCATATATTTATTTATTTATTTATTTATTTGTTCGTGGAGCCAATCCTCCTGATGATGCTTCGGTTTCGTGGCGAAACGATCGTAGAGGTTGTGATAGTGAGTGTGTGTAGTGTTTGTGTGGAATGTTGGTTTTGGCGTATTCTCTAAACAAAAATGCTGTTTACAGCAAAGTGAAGTTCCGAAATGAAGTTCCGCAAAGTAACGCCTGCTTCTATAAATCATTTATGGTTTGGTTGGCGTAACATATGGTTAGTCGTTACAGATAATAAATCTCAATTTATACCTGTGCCTGGCGTCGCAAGAGCAGGCAGCGGAGGTCAACGCCGATGCGGCCGCTTGCCTGCGTAAGTGCCGTGAGCACACTCTATGCGGCTCGAGGCACTCGCCCGCCTCCGGCAAGCACGCCGGCGCAGAGTCGCGACGAGACGAGCGAGATAGCGACGCGTAAGTCGGCGCCGCTACTCGCTCAATCTGAATGAATCAGAGTTAGTAGATTTTAAATATAAATATAACTCGCGAAAGAAATCGTTGCAAGCTATGTCGCGTGCGGATTATATCAGTGTGGTGTGCAACAGACTTTACATGGATTGTGCGGTTCAAGTGAGGGTAGATGAACAAAATAATGACTGTAGTACTCGGGAACGAAGACGCCGCGGCGCTCCAGTCAGTTTGTGACCACGGTGGATGCAACTCTGCCGAAACGTTGAACCTTATACAAAGGTAATCGATTATAACGCGATGTGACCCGTATGTTTATATAAGAATCAGAGTTGCTATACAACAGTAGTGAATCCAGCCCGACCTACCAAATAGGTGTACTATATAAAGAGAAACCAAATGAGACTATTTTTAGTGTTTACTAGTTTTTCTCAATCTCATCTTCCGGCCCTTATCCCACTCTAAGTAGTGTCGGCACAACATGTTATAAACATGCTGTCACATGATTTGACTACCTTTTTACGACAGGCCGCCTGCCTGACGTCAACTTACCTTTGTCGAATTTTACGACACCTCTGTAAGAAAGAGGGTGGTCTATTCTACTAAACCCGATACCACACGGTGGGTCGACTTACCTTAATCGCCTTTTACGACACCTCGGTAAGAAATGAGGGTGGTACTATTCTATTCAGCCGGATACCACACGGCGTTAGTCTTTCTCAATCTCATTTTTATATTTTGTAATTTTGTATACAACCTCGAAAGTCATAGCCTTCCGTCTGCGCCGTCGCGGCGCGGCCGCCGGCTGCTCGGCGCGCTTGCGGCGTTGCGCGGGCGGCGCCTGCCCGAACAGCCCGCGCTCCTCGGCCACGCGGATCATGTACTTGGCGTCGAGCCGCGTTATCTCCTGCGTGACGCCTGCTCGCGTAATCATTCATAGCGAAACGGTAATCACCTAAGCCTAATGTCATTAACTAGAATTATTAAAACCCCTTGAACCTAAGGGGTCTTTTGTTATGGAATAGGATGACAAACGAGCATGAAGTGCACCTCAAGTAATCACCGCCGCCCACGATCTCTAGCAGAGCGAGTGTGTAGCTGTCCTTTAAAAAGATGGAAAATACGCTTTTTGAAGGTACTTATGTCGTACCGATCCGGGAACGCCGCCAAAGGGAAATCGTTCTATAAAATGGTGGTGCGCGGAATGAAATTATTAGAAAACCGTACTGTGGTGGGTCACCACGCATCCAGATGGTGAGGATGATATTTTAACCTGTGACGTACTGCCACGGGCCTTTGAACTCTCACTTACAATCTATACATTGAGGTAGTCTAAATTTCTCCCACATTCACGATATAAATAAACCAGATTCCATTTAGTTTGGATATTATGGGTATAGGGTAATTTAGTTGGAACTCTAGTTTATTTTTGACACAGACCCTATGGTTACCTTGTTACTTATTTAAGAATATGATGCTGATAAAACTAACCTTCCGTTGAATTAGCCCCAAATAACACCCGTCACGATCCAAGATATAATTGATGTCCAGTCCGTTGCCTAAATTTGGTAATGTTTGAATTTCAAAAAGATCACATTCCGGTACCTGGAGAAAAAATAACTGTACTATCATATCCTATTTTTGAAAATTTAGTCAAATCGTGAAAGTCCAGTTCTTCACAGCCGCCCTCAAGGGAATAAACACAGAATATTCTTGTGCTTCTTGATTCTATAAATTTTCCGAAATATTGTTGAGAACTTACCAAAACTGAAATGTGGTGCGAAGTCCCAGTTTAAAGCCCTTAGAAAAAATACTTCGTCTTCTAATTCAACCTATAAACGTTCACTGCTGGATAAATATCTCTTCAATGGATCTTCACACCACATGGTCTAGTTAGATCCGTCTTTCTCAGACCTTTCTGAGGTCTTCAGTTCATCTTGGAGGAGTGGGATCAAACGCTGTGTTTCCTAGTACGATTTTAACCTAGAAACCCAACCTATTCGGGAAGCATTCCCCGAAAATACTTAATCTAATACAATTCTACAACTTACATAAACATCGGGGCTGTCTTTATCTGGGTCTCTCGGAAAAGGATCGCTCTGGAGGACTTCCATTTCAGGTATTGGTCTCGCTTTAGTGTGACCAGGCCGCCAACCCACATCGGCACTCTCTGCCCTCTTCTTTAGCAAAGTCTGTTCGCTTTCAGACGTTGTTCTTGCTGTCGTCGGTGGTGAAGACATCGGTCTCTTCTGCGAGCGATCATTGGTCCATTCATCTTCCTGTTCATCCTTGTCCAGGTCAGAACGCGAGCCTGTTTGGTCTAATGACGTGCAGGATTCTGTGATCGCTGTTTCCGCGACTTCTCTATGTTTTGGCGTCTGTGAAGTGGCATATTTTAAAATTTAATTTACCATTACGAAATTTCATTTTTTATCTCCTACTTTATCTGGTACTTTTGACTGGCCCGTTGGCGCAGGTAGTGACCCTGCCTTCAGCACCGTGTGTCGATTCCTGCCGAAGGCCAACGTATTCTATAAATGAATTTGTCGGTCTTTGAGCCCGGTTGTATATATGTATTTAAAAATATACAAGTATATAGTCACCAGTTGTCTGCCTACCATAACACAAGTATTAAATTACTTACGTTGGGGACGGACGACTGTGTGTGTAAGTGTTCTATATATTTATTATTATTTATTTATTATATATCTCTATATCTAGATCCAACGTCATATTGGCCGAACTGTAAGAACTTAATCTTTACTACAAGTACGGCGGTTTCTTTTTTCTTAATTTATAATATTCTTTTGCATTTCACTACTACTTTTTAAGCATCTGTTTGCGTGAAAATAGGTAAGTAATTTTTTCCCAAAATATCAATAGGGATAGATATTGGGTAACACTGAATGTTACAGTTATTATAATATCTTTCTAAAGAAAATTATTGCCATAATTTCGATAATCTGACTTCAACTAACATTATGATCCTTATGCTTTTTCTTTAGCAACGCGTGTCGCTCTCTTGCAAGACGATTAGCCTCGGCCACGGCTCGTGTCACTTGTGCCTCATTCTCCGCTTCTAGGGCCGAATGGGTTTCGTATAGGACCAACTGGATCTATAACGATTATAGATTATGTAAGGTACTTAGTTTTTTTGGTACTGTTTGACTGTTAAGGGGGTTTCCATTATTTTGAACGGCTTAAAATCCGAGGCCTTTCTAGGGATCTTTGTCTTGGTATGTGCAGATCGCCAACCCAAATCGTCTAGGCCCGAACATCAACTCTATTTATATAATCTGATCTGTTCTCACCAATATAGCTTCGCGACAGAGATTAGCGGGTTGGTACATAATGAACATAAGCCTAATAATATTGAGTAAATTAATAAGTCACCTAAATAATAACATAGGTACCGCAATAATTAAGGTAGAGGGTATAAAATCATTAAATTAATAAAAAAATTCCAATAAAATTACCAATTAAGACTTGTAGGCACTTTATCGAAATATTTCAATAAGTCCGTAGGCAATAATTAATGACAGAAACACTTACGCGCGCTATTTATGCATTACCTCTTTGTAATGCTTTAGAATTATATACATTTATGCATAATTTTTTTACGATTATATTAGTACACAGGTATCTTATTAACGAGTATGAAAAACTTATTACCTGTGGTTTAGAGAGCAGAGTTTTCAATGTTTTCTTTTGTTCTTCCAGTATTGATTGCACTCGGGCTTTTCCTTTCGAATCTATTTCAGATTCTGTGAGTACCTGAAAGGTTTGCATTCATCTTGTATCATATTGCATAATCATTATAAATCAGTTGAAATTTTAAAGTTTAGTGATCAATGAATAAAATTATATCTTACTAATATTTAAATGCGAAAGTTTGTTAGTATGGATTTATGCTCCATGGAGTATGGATGTTGCTCTTTCAAAGCAAATCCGCTGAAACAATATCAATGAAATTTGGCACAATTATTCCCTTGACACCGGAATAACATATAGGCTATAGAAATCCTTTTAATTCCACAGGAATAGGATAACATTGAAATGCGCCATCTATTATCGCTACCATCACATCACACGACAACAGTCCACGCGAACGAAGTCGCGGGTAAAAGCTAGTATTGATATAAATTAAAGAGTGCATGCAAATGAGATAAGAATATTAAGGTGGATGTGTGCTGTGATAAGAGTGGATAAAATACGAAATGATTATATACGGGGAAGTCTGAAAGTTGCGCCTATTATAGAAAAGACGAGAAGTACAAGGTTAAGATGGTATGGACATATATATAGTGGAGAAGTGAAAATTAAGTCCAAACGAGTGTTAAATATGAATGTAGATGAATGTGTGAGTTGATGGAGGACGAAATAGAGGTAGCATATAAAAGCAGTAGCGCTAGAGTTGACGAGTGACAGGAGAGAATGCAAGCAAAAAACATGTCGTGGCGCACACAATTACAGCGGGATGAGGGCAGGAGAATGATTGTATTACCTCAAGCATAGCTAGATCGCCTCCTCTTCCGCATACCAAATCAATGGGGTCAGTAACGGCCGAGTAGGAATTGGGAGGCGTGGCGAGTGCTGCTACTACTCCGTCCAAGGCACTTGCTACTGTTGCAGTGTCCCCGTGCACGGGATCACTCAGGACGCACACCGAAGCACTGGACTGCGGAAGCTCTGATGCTTCTATGCCGAGCTCGCGTAACGCGCACACGTAGCTTTCGACCCTACATGGTGGACCCATATTTATGTATTTGCCACGATTAAAGCTTGCACACCGGCATATTATATGTACCTAAAGTAATCCGTTTCTCTTTTCAGAGCAGAGAAAACACTTATTGCATTATTACACTTATAGCATAAAATTACATTTCTTGGTGCTGTAAGCTTTTATGGCGGAAGTCCGGCAGCAGAAGTTTCCGCATTTAAAGCATTCCCCTTTTTAACGCGGAATCGACACTAGTATCAAATGATTTGGCGATGTCGTAGATAATCTAGTTATTTGTCTTGGCAAGTAAAATAAGTTTAGTGTCATGTTGAGACTTTGTCTGTCTTGTTATAGAACTAAGACCGTGTCTGGTGGATTGTGATGGCTTGTATTGAGTAACATAGCTACGAAAGTTGTAAAGCGTGATGTGGTAAATATCTGAGCTTAGTAGATCGTAGAGTTTTGTGATTTGAACTTATAGGATCTACACACATCTATAATTATTCCCGAAAACGGGTTTCAGTTTGAAAAATGTTTTTGCAGTCAGTATCCTAAATATACTTAAGTTATATACATACTTGTCGCCAGCACCAAAAACCACCAACTTTCCGAGCTCAGGAGTAACGGGAGCAGCAGGAGTTTCGGCTTTTAGTATGGCAGCTAGCTCCTTCAACTGTGCCGCCAGGTATGCGGAACAACGCGGTGAAGAAGCGTGGGTTTGAGCGACCACACCCCTAAGTGCATTTGCGCGAAGGGCTCGGCAAAGAGTCGATGCACCTTCACAGAACTCACGTTCCTGATAAGTCCAAAAAAAATTGTATCGAAACTGTTCAAATAAACAATTCATAGGCTGGTAGGCTAAAGGAGAATGATAGATTGGAGATGGGATGCAGCTAACATTCACCGTGCTGCTTTAATGCGGATTCGTAGGTTACACAATCTTCCAGCATTTCTCCACAGATATGTAGGCTATTTAAGCAGAAAGTTTCAAATATCAATAAGTTTTTAAAGAGTTGTTAAAGCACATACGTTTTAACAAAAAACTCTTTGGTGCCTGCAGGGGTAGTGCTGAACGGTGAAGAATTGGTCTCACCGCAGTCGCCGATCGGCGTTCATTTTATTCTATTAGGATTAGTAATCGTATTAGAATTAATTTTAGATTCTTTACGAAGGATTTTGAATAGTTCTCTCCAGCTTAAGGACTGCTATGTTTTCGATAACCTAAGTTTTATTTATAACACCTAGTGCTATTTAAAAAATAATAGGATATTATTGTCTAAATTGGGGGAATTATCATCATTTATAACAAATTTACACAAAACCTAAATAAATATGCACCCCACTCAATGGAAAAAAATCGCTAGGTAATGTTTGAATTTATCGCGAACAGACAAACAGACGTGTTGGAAGATTTGTTTTCTAATATGTATTGATAAAATACCTGTAGAACTATGATTCCATCCTTCACTAAATCTATTTGGCCAACGCTGATGTTGCCTGGTGGACGCAAGGTTATAAATCTGCAAAGATAGAATGCTTTAAGCAATCTATCTGAGTAACAAGACGATCACTTTGCACAATAAAGTAATCGTCTTCATATTTAAAACGTGCATAGCATTGTTTGTAAAGGCCTGTGATTATCTATTCAATAAAGAAACAGATTATCTGTCGTTACACAGTCGCAGTGATCATATTCAGTCATCATATTACTGTTAACGAAAAATATCGTAAAGAAACCTGGATATCCATAGATTATTCTTGAGATATGTGTAACGTGCAGAATAAAAGCAGTGTGGTAGATCTCAATCCTAAAAAATCCTCACAGGGGATTCAAAACCTTTAAAAGAGGTGCTACTTACAATGACACTTAAGGAAACCTACATTTAATAGTAGAATAGTTAAAGGTCGATAGAGTAACCAACCTGGGACAAACACGATCAAATCTATATTCTCCAGCACATAGTTGACGCGAATGACTATACGAATACCCTAATTCGTGGAGCTTCTTCACGAGAAGTGCAATTTTTCTGAAAAAGAAAAAGTTATTAAGAAGGTACAGGTACAACCTACTAAGTATTGTTTCACTCGAAGAGAGTTTTTATAGTGCCACCGCGAGCGGTTAATGATCGATAATAGACAATATTGATCCAGGCTCGAATTGGATGGAAGAATGAAAATTTATAGATCCAATTTTATGATCTGCCTTAACACCAGTTTTTAAAAATCACCCTAAGTAGTGGTCTATCGCGCAAGGCTGAAACTTTATGACATTGTCAAATGTTATAAAATAAACTACTACTAATTCCGAAGTTTGCTCCTATCGAGAAGAATCAGCAAGAAACCGCTCTATTGTCTCTCTCTTCCCTCCGTATTAAATGGAATGGTATATCTAAGAAGAAAGTTTAAATAAGAAAGTAAAAATTTCCTCTATAGATTAGATTAAACATAACCTGATTAATGCCTTGTCGATAAATGGGAGCAGCTTCATCCATAAACTTAAGTATGACGTTAGTTAGAAACTTTAATGTTAGTTGGAGAGTGATACTCACTTCGCTTTGAAAGTGTTTACCCAACCAGTAACCGTGTCCTTGTTGACACAAGCTGATATTCGCTCCTCACGCAAGTGTGGCGGCAACAAATCTGATAGCCTGAAAACGAAAAATGAACATTGTACCTGTGTACACAAACGATAACGTATAACAAACTGACTATGACAAGGATGTAACATTCCGCTAGTAGTTAGCAGATAGTGACAAGTTAAATAAGTTAAGTTAAGTAGTGGAAAGATATTTTAAATTATCATAATATAAATATCTTAAAAGACAAAACCTCAAAGACTCAAGACCAAAGTAAGAATAGCCTGCTAATAAAACAGCGGCTACAGCTGAGTTAAGAGTCCCACCGGCAGATAAGAATATAAAATGCGATCCCAACATGTTCCATAAATACGGGGTGCCAAAGTGGTCGGCCTCCTCGTGGCGCACCCTGGGCAAGCTTAGTCTTGGCGAACGGACCACTGAGGGGTGGCCAAAATCCAGTTGTCCCTCTGATTAGCTGAGGGCAATCTGGACGGGCCGGGGACTCCGGGGGGGTTGGGGTGGAGTCCCTAATGAGCGACGGGTCCAGTTGGGCTTACTCTGGCTGGACATAGTTACGGCCACCGTCGGCGAAACCCGGAAGCCCAGCAATGGGAATGGGGACCTTCGGGTTGCGAGGAAGAAAACCTCTATAAAAAATTACCCAGTGGGGGCGGAAACGCCCACCAAGGCGTTGGGGCCCCTACTTGGGGCGCGGTCTCTCCCTGTCGACCGTGATCAGATAACACGGTGGGCAGGGAGCGATCGTGGGCAGCGATGGCCTCCCTTTGCTCTGCCGAGGGGGGAGGAGGGAGGCGGCGTAGCGGTTCCACGAACTGTTGTTCTGGATCCAATCTGCTGCTGGTGAGTCCAAGTGTTAGTGACTAGCGCCAAAGCCCATCGTCTGCTGCCCTAACTGGGGACCTTCGGGTGTTCCGAACGGGGTATATCGGACGCCTGGCTTACAGGTCCCCGAGGCGGTCGGTGCATCTGGTGCTCCCGATGCACCAGTTAGCGGAGGGGGGTTTCTCTTTCGAGGGGCCCCTGACCGGAGGTGTTTGTTCTCTGGAATCAGAGCTGTCGGCGGGATGGGGGCAATATGTACAATGATATCCTGTCCTTGCCATCGGCAGCGTGGTGGGGCACTCAGGTCGTTTTAGTCGGTGCGAGTCCGACATAACCGCCGCCTGTCCCCGTCGGGCGGCGGTACCCATAAGGGGATTTTTCCTGTATAAAAAAAAGAAAAAAAATGTTCCATAAATACGGACCTAGGTCACACATCTATATATATAAAAGAAAGTCGGTCTAAGTTACACTATTTATAACTCAAGAACGAATGAACCAATTCGGTTGAAAATTGGTGGAGAGGTTGCTTAAAACCAGGAGACGGACATAGGATACTTTTTATCCCGTTCGACCACATTTATTTTATCCCGTCAAGTCGCTATAAAACGTGGTATAACAAAAACGACTATGACAGTAAAATAATAAAACGCAAATGTCAGTGGAATACAAAACATAGATAACAGCTAAACGTAATTTTGTCTTTGGTGAAGTATGGTAAAAAATTTGTCAATTATCAAAATAATAGTGTTACAACATGTTTTTAATACAACCTCCTTCATAGAGTTGGTCATTAATATGAAAAAGCATTGTGGCTGTCATATGTGTAATTAAGTTGTTGAGAAAGAGTAAATGGGTTGACTCTCGGAAAACTGTTTTTATTTATTGAATAAGTATAATAATATAATAAGTATAAAGGAGAAATATCGTCGTTTATTATATTCAGAAGGGGATGTTACCTAAACTCACAAATAGAGCGGACAAAAGGAATATCTTGAAGTTTAAAGAGTTTAAAGAAAAGACAAATGACGATCAATATCTTGAGACAACACGGAGAGTGCGAATTTCGTATAATTTGAGAGATAGTTGCGATATGCGATGCTATGGAATAAAAAATTGAGTTTTTATTGGAGAGATTAATGATGGTAATTGGTATTCGGTTTATTAACTCTGTAAGATCAACGTGACGATGTGCTATGTGAGGCCATAGACGCGCCCGTGACTATTGTTCGATAGAACTGTCAGCTAGAATGACGATTGTTCTCTGGATTTGTTCCAGTTGTAACGATTGTTTTCTAGGCTGTGGCCATCTGCAACGACTGTCAGCTAGACTCTGCCTAGATGTGATGATTGTTCTTTGAGCGTTATCATTTGCGAGTCTGTTTACGTGTGTATCTGCTGAGTTGGTTGCTACTAATTGAGCTGTGTTATGCCATGACAGTGATTGAGGGTGAGCTTAAGGTGTGAAATGCTTATGGTGCGAAAAGCCTAAGGAGTTGAGCTTAAAGAGTTGAGCATAAAGCGTGAGCTTAAAGAGTTGAGCGTAAAGCGTGAGCGTAGTCCTGTCATGTCATGGCATGTGCGGTTTTCTTTTACAGATTAAAAGAGCAAGTATTGAGTTTCTTGCCGATTCTTCTCAGTACAATCAGTATTCCGAATCGGTGGTAGATTAATTCCCAGAAATCAGCTTATGAGATTTGCGGGGTCGCAAATGTTGGCAGGATGGTCGACTGTTACAACGTGTTTTTAATACAACCTCCTTCAGAGTTAGTCATTAATATGAAAAAGCATTGTGGCTGTCATATGTGTCATTGAGTGGTTTTTGAGAAAGAGTAAATGAGTTGACTTTGGGAAAATTGATTTTTATTATTGCATAAGAATAAAGGAGAAATATCGTCGTTAATTATAATAGCTAAACGTCACTACATAGTATAAAACAAAGTCGTTTTCTCCGTCTGTCCCTATGTCCCTATATCCCTTTGTATGCTTAAATCTTTAAAACTACGCAACAGATTTTGATGCGGTTTTTTAATAGATAGAGTGATTGAAGAGAAAGGTTTATATGTATAATCTAACATATTGTAAACTTTTATTATAAACATTCAATATAGAGTAAAGAAATACTATCATTTTTGAGGTTTCCAATGTGATGTCGTAAATAATTATTTTTTTTTCCGTTTACATTGCAAACGCAGGCTGAACCCTACAATATTTGTAAAAATAATGTACCAAGTATTTGTACACCTTAAAAAGGTCTACAGAAAACTCCGCGATGGTATACATATTATGTCTATCTCTTATGGATAACCCACAATAGCATTTTTTTGACATTTTCTTATTCATTTGTAATTTAAATGAACATTTTCGAAGATATTACAGATTTAAAATGCAGGGTATAGCGGTTGCGCGCTTTGTCTTACAGCACTTCGAATTTAGCTGCGATTGGACGGGTTTTTTTTCGCATGGCCAACTATATGTCGCTTTATCAAGAGTAACCTCTAAAGAAAACATGTTTGTATTTTGTAATGAAGATTCTTTCTTTATGACAAGAAAGCTGTGAGTGTTGTATATAAAGACATCATGTAATTAATTTTAAAAATAAAATACTTAGGGAAAATGTAAAAGTAAATAAGTAAAAATGTAGTATATGAATTTAGATAATTCAAAGATAGCAGGGAATCTTCATGGTATAAGGAAAGGGGAATTATTTTTTTTTCTCGTACCGACTAAAACGACCTGTGTGCTCCACCACGCTGCCGATGGCAAGGACAGGATATCATTGTACATATTGCCCCCATCCCGCCGACAGCTCTGATCCCAGAGAAAAAACACCTTCTCCGGGTAGGGGCCCCTCGGAAGAGAAGCCCCCCTCCGCTAACCGATGCATCGGGAGCACCAGATGCACCGACCGCCTCGGGGACCTGTAAGCCAGGCGTCCGATATACCCCGTTCTGAACACCCGAAGGTCCCCAGTTAGGGCGGCAGACGATGGGCTTGGGCGAGTCACTAACACCTAGACTCACCAACAGCAGATTAGATCTAGAACAACAGTTCGTGGAACCGCTCCGCCGCCTCCCTCCACCCCCCTCCGCAGAGCAAAGGGAGGCCATTGCTGCCCACGATCGCTCCCTGCCCACCGTGTTTGTTATGTCACGGTCAACAGGGAGAGACTGCGCCCCAAGTAGGGGCCTTGGTGGGCGTTTCCGCCCCCACCGGGTAATTTTTTACAGAGGTTTTCTTCCTCGCAACCCGAAGGTCCCCGTTCCCATTGCTGGGCTTTCGGGTTTCGCCAACAGTGGCCGTAACCATGTCCAGCCAGACTTAGAGTAAGCCCAACCGGACCCGTCGCTCATTAGAGACCCAACCCCAACCCTTAGGGTCATTAGGGGCCCCCCCGGAGTCCCTAGCCTGTCCAGATTGCCCTCTGCTAATCATAGGGACAACTGGATTGGCCCACCCACAGTGGTCCGTTCGCCAAGACTAAGCTTGCCCAGGGTGCGCCACGAGGAGGCCGACCACTTTGGCACCCCAGGGGAATTTTTTTACTCCAAATTTAACGCGTGTGGGCCACGGGCAGTAATGAATAAACCAAAACTACTGGATAGATTTTAATCATTTTTTTACTGAGTGACATAGGCTATATATTTTATACCCGTGCGAAGCCGGAGCGGGCCACTAGTATCTCATATATTTGAATATTTTGTTGGGATGATATTAATGATACGATTATTTGTCAATATTAATTACACGTGCAAGTTTTTAAAGAGAAGTCAGCGGTGATTGAACCCGAAATCCTACTAGTAAAGACATAGTAGAGGCAAAGAAGCAAGATCACTCTAACCATTTTATTCTTTCTTTCTTCAACTTAATTAATTCGCACATCTTAATTACAGCTATCTTATACCTATACACGGTAAATTGGAAAAACCTTATTTTATTCTTCTATTTATACATTTGATTTATAACAATCAAAGTACCTATTCTATTTATTTAAAATATGCAGTCAAAAATATGTAAAAGAAAAATACTGCTAGTTTATAGTAGTAACAGATATTAGCAAAGATATGAAAAGGTATTTACGAGAATGCCCTATTTTTTATACGAATTCGAGCGATGGCAGCGGCGAAGTGAACTCTTTGGTCCCATATAGCTGTTTCCACATTCTTAAAGGGGTATCCAGCTTCATTTAATAATTGTGTTGCCCTTTGCGCTTCTTCTCGAGGTCTTGATATCCAACGGCGTCTTGCCAGCTCCATTAAAAATAACCATGTCGAATGTCGATGGCTTACGAGCTGTAAATTAAAAAGTTATTTTATTAACATAACATTTATTTTTCAAATATTAATTTTAAGTATATTTAAGGTTTTTTTAGTAAGATTTTATAACAACATTTTAGATAGGTAGTAAGTAGTTTGTGCCTTTTATTAGTCTAAAAAAAAGTTCAAGTCGTATTTGCCTTAATATGATTGTACATAGTCATAGTATTATATATTAATCTTGTATCTTGGTATAACATATGTAACAATCACTGGTAAACCTTAATAAATAAAATAAAAAACATATAATTTGTCATTTTGATTTGAAATCATCCACATTTAAAATTTATGTGAAACATACATAAATCTTGACGCCGTAACGAGAGAAATATAATAAAATTACAATAAAAAATAAGTGTGAAGTTGAATTTGCTGTAGTAATTTTTTTTCGAATTGACTGTATGCTATGTTAGCCCTAGTTTTTACAGCGTCACCGGGCGGGACGGGCGAGCGTCGTGGTCGAACGTCGTCTTAAGAGTGCCTCCTATGAGGTCCAACCACGGCTTAGCTATAAAGGTTAACCAACTTTAACCATTTTTATGGTTAAAAAAATACTACGAGTATATTACAGTTTTAATCCTTCGACGCGGGTGGAGCCGCTGGCAATTGCTAATGTAGGTAATTCTATACAACAGTTTGCCATTTAATAATTACCCTAGCAATCAGGGTGCCTTATCCAAACGATCGCGTTCAAAACTGCTTATCTTTTGACGCATTCTGCCGTGTTATTACTAATCGAATCCACTTTATCAGATTGGAGGCCATCAATGTCGATTTTTGCAAAAATAAACCCTCATAAATACAAAGCTCGTTTTCGTGAACGTCCTCAACAAAAAAGAAATGGCTTCGGTCACGAGATTGGCATAATGTGAGTTAGATGGGCCATATTTTTTGCTTTTACATGTTGTCAAATGTGCTTTTATCGAATTTATTGCTTGGTAATGACATTTCTTTTAACCTTGATTATATTTGGGCTTTTATGTGACCTTCGGTAATGTTTAAAAGAGTTCAAGAGCGACGTTAAGTTTTCGAATTAATCATAATTTATTGTTTGTTAAAGTTTTCTTTTTCAGTTATATTTTAGCAAGGTCTGATAGATTTATAGACGCAGGCGTTACTTTGCGGAATTTCATAGTACAGCAGTTACAATACCTAGAATTATTTTGCTGTAATCCTCGTTAAGTGAATCTGTAATGCTAAGTGTATAAAGCAGGCAACATTCAAATACCTTGTTACATGCAGGACAAATCACTACACGTATCACAAAACGCTGCCAACACCAACACTCCACATAAGCACTACACACACTCACTACCACAAGCTCTACAATCGTTTCGCCTCAAAACCTAAGCACCATCAGTAGGATAGGCTCCACGACAAAATAGTAATGTAAGTTCTTAAAGTCTGATAGAGTGTTCTACTTTTCATATATCAGATTATTTGATTTTCGTGACAGAGCTTAATTTTTTTTAAGTAACGGTCTCTTACTATCCCACTGCTGGGCATGAGCCTCCTCTCCGTTTGGAGAGAAGGATTGGAGCTAAGACCTACCACGCTGCTTCAATGTGGATTGGTAGGTTACACATATCCCGAAAATTCTCTAGAGATATGCATGTTTTCCTTCACCAAAAAGCGTGTGTTAAATTGCAATTATCAATTAGACACTTAGTCACCCAATTGGACTACCTACATCGTGAATCACTTTAGATTTACAGCTTTAACGATGCATCGCCTTCTAGAAAATAAGTTCTTTACCTGTTTGATATTCATGGACTTAAGGTATGCAGTTGCATACAACTGACCTAGTTTTGGAATAAAACGCAAACTAACAGCAACTCGCTATATGTAATGTGTAAACTTTACATAAAACTTGTTATTACTTTTGTTCGTTTTAATTATTTGATAATCTCTATTAATCGCAACTATATCATAATTTCTATAAGAAATAACGTTGGATTACAGAATATAGTAACAGAATAGCAATATTTATTATATGGGGTATAAACCTTAACATCTTTTATATTTAAATGAGTTAATCTTGTTTATATATACAATCTAAATTTCCATAACGGCTCCAACGATTTTCATGAAATTCAGCGTGTAAAAATTCAGCGAGTGTGTGGAATCGATTTAGCTAGGTTTCATTAAGAAAAAATGTTATTTTATCTATAATTTTATGAGAAAGCTAAGGATAATTTTTTTAACTGTTTTATTTGTTACCGTGTTTTCACCGTGTTAAAACTGTTTTATTGATTTTTTTCATCAAAAAATATTACCGAGCCAACTATAATAAATATAATCGAGGATGAAATCATGAAGGAATAAAAATAATGTGCCCAAACGAATGTTAAATATGAATGTGGATGGATATGTAACTAGTGAGAGGCCGAAAAAGAGAGGTTGGATTGTGTGAAGTACGAGAGTTGAAGAATGATAGGAGAGAATGGAAGAGAAAACATGTGCTGACCCCGCTTAAAGTGGGATATGGGCATAAATTTGATGATTTTATTACCGGTTAATTGCGTGTTACAACAATATAATTTGACGTAGGTCGTTCTTGTTTACATTTAATATAATTTTGTCTGGTTAAGCCTATAAATCAATATATTTCTCATTTAGTTAATGTTAATTAATTTATATTATACCTGAGGATAATCACCAAAAAAATCAATATCTTCTATTGCTTGATCCAGTATTGTTTTGTCTGAAAATAGAATCAATCAAAATTATGTAAGCATCATCCAATGATTTGAATGCAGAATAAAGTCGTAGAAAAACTCTTAGTATTTCCCACTTTGAAATAAGACTAGACCCCAAAAAAGGTGGCAGGTCGTAAAATACCTAGACAAATCATGTGACAACACGTTTTATAACACGTTGTGCCGACCCCACTTAGAGTGGGATAAGGCTAGGAGAATAATATATCTACAGTTTACACTTAATTTTATTTTATAAAAATCATTAATTTGTGATAATTATTTTATAAGAGAATTATATACTAACAACTTAAATTAGCAAAAATACCCGCTACATTCAAATGAGACCGTCAAATTACACGCAAGTGTTTATCGCAACATAATCGGGTAGGTATTTTGTGATAAAACTTAAATAACGTTTACAAAGCCCCGTAAACTACTCGCTACGAAGTTCGCGTGAGGCTATTATACCTTCAGTATTATCCATTCACGCGCCAACTTTACCATCGTAGCACTCACTTATAAGGAATATTACCTGATGATAGGGTTGCCACCTTTTTTTTGAAGAAAAATAGTATTTTTCTTTTTAAATTAAAAAAATATAGTACTTTTAGGAAATTCAGGAAGAAAATAGTAAACATCTATTTTCAATAATTACCTATTTATTTTTCCATGATTATTTATTATTACTTTTCGCTGGACAATGACAGAATGGACAGGAGTTAGAATTACTAACTAAGCCCCGTACATACATGAATGAGTTTCGTTCAAACATTCCCTATGCAGTGCTGCGGGTGCGTTCCATTCACAGTTCATAAAAAAAGGCGCGACAATTGATTTAGGGATAAAAAATTTGGTATTTTTCGTCCTATATTGTTTTTTTATAATATATAGTATAATTGACTAAAATATAGTACGATACTATATAATATAGTACGGGTGGCAACCCTACCTGCTGATACCATAGCGACACACATTTTAAGGAATTTATATGGATAAGGGCATACAGGGTTTTACGATCATCGTGTTTGGTTATTTACGATAGAAAAGTCACGAAACAATAGCGTGATACTAAAAAAAATTCACCGTTTATTATTGTTTTGTGAATTCCTATTTCATTACACGCATATCTTTTTATATATTAAATTTTATAAGTCAATATTGATAAAAGTTTGCTTGGATTCTAAATCTTTAACTATTATCGTCCTATTTCAAGTATACAAAGCTTTTAGTAACTTCGTAAACCACTACTTGAAAATCCTTTTAATAGTTTTTAAATATCGCGAACAGACAGAAATACACGTCAGAGGAGACTTTGTTCATAATATGTATTGATGTATGAAATTCTCACGCCGCGAGTTATCCGGCTGAATATAATAGTACCACCCTCATTTCTTACCGAGGTGTCGTAAAAGGCGATTAAGGTAAGACGACCCGCCGTATGGTATCCGGCTGAGTATAATAGACCAACCTCATTTCTTACCGAGGTGTCGTAAAAGGCGACTAAGGTAGGTTGACTCACCGTGTGGTATCCCGTTTAGTAGAATAGACCACCCTCTTTCTTACCGGGGTGTCGTAAAATACGACTAAGCTAAGTTGACGTCAGGCAGGCGGCCGGTATTAAAAACGCAGCCAAATCATGTAACAACATGTTTATAACATGTTGTACCGACACCACTTAGAGTGGTATAAGGACAGGAGGATGATGATGTATGAAATTCTCATTACGTAAAATTTCTTGATAGGAAGTGTATAATAGAAATATCATATTCATTGGATTAAGGAAAAAGGTTTCAAGGAAACACATTCACATAGCATATTTTAGGATCACATTATATAGCATCGTTGTAATTACACCAATTTATCTATATTCAAGGCTATATTTAGCTCAATTCAGTTGAAAGTTGTATTAAAAACTTACATCGAAATACGTCATAGATTAGAGAATAAACGCAACGCATTTCTTGCTCGTCCGCGAAGTAAACATCCATAGGTGGCTTACAGAGAAGGCGCGCCGCTTTCAGTACCTTAGCAAATAAATTAAAATCAAACTAAGAAACAAAATTCGATTAAAACCCCATTAGAAGTCAACTACTACTTGGCTACAAGAAATCAACCTCTCAGTTAATGATTTGTTTAGCATTAGTCCGACGGATTAGCCTTGTATAAGAGAGACAGACAGACTTTTAAATTTATTATTGATACCTATTCATAAAATACAAGCCGTGTGGTATACGGATGAATAGAATAGTACCACCCTCTTTCTTACCGAGGTGTCGTAAAAGGTAACTAAGGTAAGTTGACCCACCGCGTGGTATCCGATTGAGTAAAACAGACCAGTCTTTCTTTTCGACGTGTCGTAAAAGTCGACAAAGGTAAATCAACTCGCCGTGTAGTATCCGAACAAGTCGAATAGACCACCCACATTTCTTACCGAGGTGTCAATAACGGCGACTAAGGTAAGTTGACCCACCGAGTGGTATCCGGTCGAGTAAAACGCCTTTCTTAGGGAGATGTCGTAAAAGACTGACTGAGGTAAATTTGTCGGGCAGGCGGCTGGTCGTAAAATACGTAGCCAAATCATGTGACAACATGTTTGTAACATGTTGTGCCCACTTAGAGTAGGATAAAGGCAGGAGGATGATGATTCATAAAATACAAAATCCAAACCTGTCCGATATCCCAAGCGGGTCCTGGTGCAGTGCTTATAGTGACCGGGGGCGGAGCGTTTGGGTTCTTGGTAACGACGACCAGACTCCAAGGTGCCCACTCTTCAGGCGCCTCCTCCATTGCTTTGTTTTCATTGCGTATAATTTCATGCCTGCAATCAATACATGTAGGAAAACATCGTGAGGAAACCTACATACATACATATATCTCTAGAGAATTCTAAACATATGTGTAATCTACCAATCCGCATTGGAGCAGATTGTGGTAGGTCTTAACTTCAATCTTTCTCTCAAGAATGGTGAGAGAAGGCCTATGCCCAGCAGTGGGAATAAGTAACAACCCGTTACTAATCAATTCAGTTGATAAACCTTTGCTTTGTAATCTATTTATCACATGAGGACATGAGCTAGGTAATCGATAAACTATTTAATATATTAAGTAAAGTAAACTAATCATCCTCCTGCCCATATCCCACTCTAAGTGGGGTCGGCACAACATGTTACAAACATGTTGTCACATGATTTGACTACGTATTTTACGACCGGCCGCCTGCCTGACATCAACTTAACTTAGTATTTTACGACACCTCGGTAAGAATATTTGAATTTTTTGAAGAATATTTGTATTTGCGTAAGTATTTAAAATTATATATGTAGGTAAATATTCACCAGTCGTCTCTCATCCATAACACAAGTATTAAATTACTTACTTTGGAGACGGACGACCGTGTGTGTAAGTGATGGGACACTTATATTTATTTAAGAAAGAGAGTGGTCTATTCTATTCAACCGGATACCACACAGTGGGTCGACTTAACTTAGTCACCTTTAAGACACCTAGGTACGAAAAGAGAGTGGTCTATCCTGTTCGGCCGGATACCGGCGTAAGTAAAATAAATTAATATTTACGTATTATCAGGTCCATCAATCATCTCTTGAATTACCATCTGCCATTTTTGTATGAAACCAAAATAGTTCACTAATTAAAATCCAAATATAATATGCCCCATTTTTGATTTCAACACGATTATTCTTTTCTTGTCTTCTATTTAAGCTAAAGAATTGTAAGTTTGATATAAAAATGTATATTTGATAATTTTATTATTTCTTTAACAAAAAATACACAATATTTATTAAGTTTTCTGTGAAAATAACATTATAAAACTGACGTTAAATTTGTTTTATAGCTTTTTAATTAAACGTTACGCTAATGTGATTGATTTGCTGGCAGTTACTACAAGAAGGTTTTAATATATTTAGACCAATTAAAACAACACTAGTATATATAGTGATACCATCCATTATTTTCTAATAAAAGGATTTTTGGGTGAAAATATGACCTTACTAATAATATTTTCCAAAGTATTAAGTCTTAGGTTACACATAAATATTTGTACATACATCTATCCTTCGCGATATTTGATCTGTTGGATTTATTTTTCATTGACGACTGTATTGAATTTGACCAATGTTTTATTTGATGGTTTGATGACAAGGAACTCCAGTCTTGGAATAATGCATAGATACTTTCTATGTTGAAATTTGGCATACATATATTTTTTTAACGGTCAGATTCACTTTGGCAGATATAAATAATTTTTGAGAAGTAGACGCTGGTAAAACTTGCTAACGGTTCTAGGCAGGATAATTATAAAAGAAACAACTTGACATACTTAGAATATGACCTTCTCAATCAGTTTTATAAAGGTGAAGGTAAATTGGAAACCATTATCTACATATACATATATCACATCAAGCACATATATGTAGGGATGCTATTTACTACAGTAACCTTTAACGGTCAATAGGGTGTGTACTGTTTAGGATATTGGATAAGGATTTTTATTACCAGTATATGTGTAACTATAAGCGTATAGTTAACGCTTTTTTTCGAACTGACTACATGCTGGTATCCCTAACTTTTTTACACCGTTATTGGATGCGACCGGCGAGCGCAGAAGCATTGTCGAGGTTGTGACATGCGGAGAGTAGTGTCGTCCTAAGGATACCGCCTATGATGCCCTGGTAAGTGCTTCTATTACTAAGTAGCGAAGTTGCAGACTTAATAAGTTTGGGAACATGATTCCAAAATAACCATTCGCAAACTATTTCCTGGAATTTTTAGCTTCGATTCTAGGAACAGCTTTCCGAACCAGCAGTAGAGTTGACGATTCAAAAGCACTTGTTTACAAGTTTATTTGAATAAAGAATATTTTGAATTTGAATTTGAATTGCATCTTATAACGGGGTATGGTGATTATAAAAGTACTGTATGCTTAAAACTCTGTATTTAAATGTATTTTATCTGTTATAAATTACTGGTATAGTGAACGTGATCATTATAGAAAAAGGCAGGAACAGTAAGGGAGAGCTATACATGGATTAATATATTCTTAAGGGACTACAACAGACAACATTATCTACATTGTTACTTCTAATACGGGTTTATATTGCAATCTTTAATGATTATTATCTACTGCCACAAGTTCATGGCTACCCTATTCGATTATCGTAGAATCGAAGTTAACAACTGCACACAATAGCGTACAGAATATTGGAAAATTAAAGAAATCAATAACGAATGATTTGTTTTAATTTTTTTTTTTGACACAATATATTTTTTTATTAGCTAGACCAGTTTTTACAACATAACGTTACGACAAATTACTTGGTTGGCCTCAAATTACGACTCAAATGAGGAAATTTTATCGCACTAAATGTTTTCAAGCTTAATAAAGTAGATAAGTTGAAGCGCAATTTGAAATAAAATAACGTCAAATCCTGACAAGACATTGATAATATATTTTAGGTGTATTATTGGTAAACAAAGATTTTTATTTTTCATTTAATTTTATTTAAAATAATGAATAAATATATGGAAAACTTACACACACGATCGTCCGTCCTCAAAGTAACTTAATAGTAATACTTGTGTTATGACAGACAGATGGGTAAATATATATTTATATAATTTTAAATACATACTTAAATACATATATACACCTACGCTTATCTTTATTTTTATATTTTTAGACATATACGATAATTTATAGTTTTAAAATTTTTTGACATATTTATTTTCAGAAAGGCTTGATTTATGGAAACCCTAGATATAATTAAAATAGAATAGTTAAGAAATAACAAAAAATAAAAACAATGCTGAATACGCCTGTAAATGAATAATATAATGAAACTAGAATTAATATAGGGATTTATTGTTAATGTATCTATAATATATCGTTGGTGTATCAAAAAATAAAATACGCTCGAAGAACCAACAAAATTTTGTTAGAAAATGTTGGCTCTCGGTGGGAATCGAGCCCACTACCCGCGCAGCTTCAAATTCAATTCAGTCAATTTGTTTAAGTGTATCTAGTTCGCTTTTATACTTGCAGCTCAACATCCAAAGTCCTCTGCATCCCCACCAAGTTGAAATACTGTGTAAGCCGCCATTCTTTGTCACTGGGCAACACCAGTTTTTCCGCTTCACTGGTATCACCTTCTAGCCTCGCCGCATCTTCTTGTAAAAGCAATTCAGCCAATAACTTCGGGTATACATTAAACAAATTACCATCGCTGCACTCACTTAGAGCGACCCATAATGCACTTGGATCATAATTTTCTGGCATTTTATTACATAGGTAGACTAAGTCTATTTTTAAAAAAAGTTTAGGCAACTGACATTATACACATTCTTTATGTAAGGAAAACATAACACCAATAGTTTGGTATCGTCGCATATTTGTGTTTCATTATTTTTGTTTTTTTTTTTAATAATTTCTCAACAATTTGGCATCGACTCATATTTGTTGTACATTATTTTTTTATTATTATTTAAATTAATGTGTTATTCATTTACACGATTTATGTCAGATAATTTCAAATCTTAGCTCTGTTATATTAAGATGGTACATAATTATGTTTAATAACGATATTTGTTATTTATTTCAAGGTAACCATACCATTACACAAAATGCACTTTGTATTTTACAGTTGACCGGCACTTTATTACAATAACAAAAGTTACTCAGATTTAAAAAAGCTTCCAATAATTGAAATTATAAACTTTCTGTGTATTCTATATTTTTTGTATGCATTCTATTTTCAAATAAATATGTGTAATTTATTTATTTATACCATAATGTAATAATTATATATTAAATGTTGCGTGTGTTTTATTAATAAACATTTTTATAATATTTAAACACGATGTTGTTATGTTTATTTAAGACACGTTTCAGTATTCTTCACTCGTTCACTTTACGTATGGCGCGTTCTCTGAAAGCTGAATGTAGACTGAAAACGAAAGCTGTTTGAAATCCGGCATGTTATGGTTACTACCTGTTGCATTCGAATTGAATAAGAATAAAAAATCAAGTATGCAGGAAAAATAATTTCAGATTCATATTAATTTGGTTAATACGTAACCTCAAAACTTTACTCCATACTCGTTGAATATTTAGATGGAATTTTAAGATGTAAAAAAAGTAAAGTAAGTAGTGGCCTGTTACTGTAACTTATGTGTCTAATTGATAATTGCAATTTATCACACGCTTTTCGGTGAAGGAAATCATCGTGAGGAAACCTGCATATCTCTAGAGAATTCTGGAGATATGTGCAACCTACCAATCCGCACTGGAGCAGCGTGGTAGGTCATAGCTCCAAAGCTTCTCCCCAAAGACGCAGGGAAGAGGCCTATTCTCAGCTGTGGGATAGTAACAGGCCGCTACTTACTTACTTACTTTTCTATATTTTGTAATTAATTGTCATGGGAATAATGCAGTCGAGAAATACATCTTATAAATTTAGATATATAAGGGTGAAATCAACATCATCATCCTCTTGCCCTTATCCCACTCTACGTGGGGTCGGCACAACATGTAGTCATATGATTTGGCTACGTATTTTACTACCGGCCGCCTGCCTGACATCAACTTACCTTAGTCGTATTTTACGACTCCTCGCTAAAAAAGAGGGTGGTCTATTCTACTCAACCGAATACAACACGGTGGGTCAACTTACCTTAGTCGCCTATTATGACACCTCGGAGAGAAATGAGGTTGGTCTATTCTACCCAGCCGGATACCACACAGCGGATCGACTTACCTTAGTCACCTTTTACGACACCTCCGTAAGAAATGAGGGTGGTACTTATTCTATTCAGCCGGATACCACTAGGCGTGAGGGTGAAATCAACATAAGCACTTAAATTACTTCCGTTGAAGAATTCTTTCGACTTGCAACGGACAGAGTGGTATTCAAAATTCTAACAGCCAACCTTCATAAGTTAAGTGGCACGAAGAAGCGTGAAATAAAAACGAATATAATTTAAACCTCATTAAATAAAAAACAAAGAAACTGTCAGCGGTTTGATTAATTATATCATTCCATCAACAAAATTAACAATGTAACAAATCATGTAATAGCTATGAAAATATAATAAAAATAGTATAATGCTGGGTATCTAACAACAATAAGAATGTTTCCCTTAAATTTAGAACTTATGGATAGAATGGGGCTTTAAGGTATGAAAAATGGATAATCTTATGACAAAAGAAGAAAGCTACGCTGAACGCAGAAAGCTCTTTAAAGACATTTGGGAGACGTCAATGCAAGTCGATGAAAAAGATGATATCATGAATAAGCCCAAAGTTATAAAGTAAGTTTTTTATTTATGTTACTAATTTTGCCGGCGGTTTCGCCCGCGTGGAAATCGGTTTCGGTGACCGATAGAGACATACTTCTCACATAGACATACTTCTCGCGGACTTTTTCGTAGTATTTTTGTTTATTTTTGGCTAGGCATTTTACGATCGGCCGCCTACCTGACGTCAAATTACCTTAGTCGCTTTTCGCGATACCGCAGTAACAAAGAGGGTGATCTCTACCAACGGAGAATTTCCTATGCTTATACATATATGGGACATGTGACTTTATTCTCCGGATAGGCGATATAAAAAAATAGCCACATAAAATAATACATAATCGTATTTGTGGTACTGTTAATGTAAAAATTCATTTTAGAACTCTAAGATTAAGTGAAATGGACCAATGTGTAGCGAAAAAGAAGAAGAAACAAAAAATCAGAAATCTCCGGGCAGTCTGCAATAAATTATTAGATTTCTGTGACCGTCAAGACGCGGATGACTTATTTTATGAACAGGTTCATACAAATTATTATTATTAAAAATGTATATTAAAAAGAATATAGTAATATTCCTACTTATATCATGAACACAACCGTTTACTTTTTTTAGCCCTTACTTTTTTTAAAGCTAAGTGCTTGAGTTAAAATTGGGTTTACCTACGTCGGTACTCGGTAGTATAAGGGCCGGGATTCGAACCCACGACGTCACGATCGCAAGTCCGTTACCCTATCCATTCCACTGCCGCCGCTTCGCCGCTATTTTACTTTACTTTTTTTAAGTCAGTACGTTATAGAGGTACAATTCAATTGTGCCAAATTTTATCAATAATACCTTGATTAGCTGAGAATGCGTAACAAACAGACAAACTTTCGCATTTATTATATAGTACTTGACAGGCCCGTTGTCACGGTGGGTAGTGAACCTGCCTTCAGCTCCGCGGGTCGTGGGTTCGATTCCCGCCGAGGGCCAACGTTTTCTATAAAGGAATTTGTTGGTCTTCGAGTCTGGGTGTAGGTATAGTTGTATTTAAGTATGTATTTAAAAATATATAAGTATATATTCACCATTTGTCTATCTACAATAACACAAGTATTAAGTTATTTACTTTGGGGACAGACGACCGTGTGTATAAGTGTCCCATATACTTATTTATTTATTATGGTACTAGTGGAGATCGTTATTTTTTTAAATTTACCTATTATTACAACAGATGGCGGCACAAGGAGCCGAGCCACCAAATCACATAATCGATCCGCAAATTAAGAAAAAGAAACCATTAAAGGTGAAAAAGAAGGTGATAAAAGCCAAAAGCATGTTAACACCAACTAGTGATGTAACGCCTGCTAGAGGAACAACATCAGAATGGAAACAATCGATATCGAAGAAAACGATCTCAAGATACACCTCACCTATCAAGGTTAAAAGAACATCTATCGCATTTGCGATGCCCAAAGTTTTAAAAACTAAACTCAGTTCTAGAATAACGAAAAATAATATGTTAGGAGATTCTAGTATATCACGTCGAAAGGTTGTGAAAAAGAAACGAAGCAAAAAAAATAAGCCTTCAGATTTAGAAATGCCACAAGGTATATACGATGATCTCTGAAATTTATTGTACGTATTCTAGGATTCTACCGAGATCATTTTAGAATATTTCTATTTACAGGCCTTAAAAATCGACGTAGAAACGTACAAACTGCATTTAAACGTCCCGCAATATTTACCACAAAAAAAGTTTTAGACATGCCAAAAATTTATGTAAATTATTTCTTTTAATATAATTTATTTAACATCAATTATACTTTTGAGTAACTTCAAAAATGTAATGATTGAGTTCATATTTTTCGTTACTAAAAATTCATAATACTACAAATTAGATATACCTATACGTATAATAATTTAAAACGATGGTCCAATAATGTTTATCCTGGTATACTTACATATTTAGATCATCACAAACATCTCCGAAACAGGAAATAACAAAAAAAATTGTCTAATTTACGAGACTAAAATTTAACATAATACTTTTTCATGAGATAAAAAAGAAACAATGTATGTATAGTTTTCAATTGAATAAATGCAACAGAAATATTGTTTTTTATTTACATTTTTAAAATTCATTTCAGCTTTTTATTTGAAATCATGCCCTAAAGATTATTATTTATTGGTACATATCGAGTCAGTCTGACTGTAATGATAATATTATGCCTTTGTCTGTCCTACTCTATGTATAATAAACCTATGAGATATGTATAGAAAGTTTCTATGGACCTGTGAATGCAAATGTATACCTATTTGGTATAAAAATTACATATTTTACATGCATTTCAAAGTGAATAAATATCTCTGTTTAATTAGTTACAATTTCTCGTGAATTGAACTATGCAGTAACTCTATGAACGCCGAAAGTTGTTCGGCGTTCAAGAGTTATTAATACTAGAGTAGGTCAGTATGTATAATGTTTGTGTAAATGAGAGGAAAGAAAAAACTCATTGGATGGATTAGTTACAATTAGCTCCAGTATATCCATATAGTAATAAGACTTAAGTAGGGGAGCATGCCTAATGTGTGTCCATCAACAATAGAGAGTAAGCAAATTAGACTTAATATCTTTCTCTCTTTTTTGTGTGCCTTCACAAAGATAAGTATATAAGTATCAACTTCCTCTATTATTCATTATTCCCACATTATTTTTTATTACACTCTCACAAGCCTATCTAAGGCTCAACTACTCTAGTATAATACCATGATTATATCGCTTCGTTCATTAAATTTTAATCTGTGTACCGCTGTCAGATTTATTATGTTTTTTGTTTATGGCAAGCGATGCTGTTCAGCGGTTATGGTCTGTGAATAAAATTGTCTGTGTAGGAAATGAGAATCGAGTTTAATATCTTAATACAAATTTATTGTATAATGACGTTAAAAATAACATAAATAAATCAATATTATCAAGTTACTTATGGTAAGAGAATGGATAAACTTTTCATATATGAGGAATGCTGTTAGTTCGCTTGACAAACGCCTAAGTGCTTGTGTCGTAGTGATGATGTGAAACCAAACAGTGAATTATTAACGTTATTCTCAAACTTTCTCTGGAATTACGTTATAGATTCGTTAAAGGGGGCAACCGATAATGTCTGAGTACGATCTGCAATTCCAAGCGGATTTAGAAAAAGCTCAGGCTTTGAGTTTAGAAAGTTTGGCATTGGAGCAATTTCGACGGCAGAAGCAGCTATCTAGTTCAGGTAACTGACGTAATATTGTTTACTTCTTTAGATAAGATGATCTTTATTCTAGTTTTTTTTGTTGAAGGTTTATATGTATACTTGAATAGATTTATCTTTGTAGCTGAATATTTTTGCTCCATTGCAAACAATTGAATACTTGAAGTAAATAAGGCACTAAGTGCCTAAAAATTTAAAATCGAACTAAGTGTGCAATTTGTTCTAAAATCCTTTTAGAACCAAATTGCATACCTAGTTCGAATTTTAATTTTTGTTATATCTATTTAATTAGTTCATCTATCGAGCTATCTGTGACATTTAATAATAATACAATTATAAGCTTTTGCAAAGCAAATGAAGCAAATTTTTGGACACTTGTCTACTAAATGAAGTATTAAGTTAACTCTGTAAGAATAAACTTACATATTATTTATGTAAATCAAACTTACTAAATATAGCATATATAAATTAAAAATATATACTAAATATATGTGGGATTAGGGGTAGAGAATGATGATGATTGAGTAAATTAAACTTGCTGTTAGAATATGTTAAAACATGGATATTCACAGATGAATGAATTTTACCAAGAATGACATTTATATATATATATATATTTAGATAAGATGATCTTTATTCTAGTTTTTTTTGTTGAAGGTTTATATGTATACTTGAATAGATTTATCTTTGTATCTGAATATTTTTGCTCCATTGCAAACAATATATATTTATATATATATATATACATATATATATATATATATATATATATATATATATATATATATATATATATATATATATATATATATATATATATATATATATATATATATATATATATATATAATTTGTCAGTTTTGTTCGTGATTATTCTCTTGAGATATTTGTACACATTAGACTTTTATTCTCATAAAGCATTTGTTTTGAATATCACTGTTATGTGTCACAATATGAAATATGTGTTTATATTTTTGACACAGTACTTCAAAAATTGAAAAGGGATAAATTGAATAATATCCAATTGGGGACACTTTAATTGATAGCAAGGTTATCAATCTGAGAGGAAGTAAAGTTCATTACTCTTTGTGAATTTAACCAGAAGAATTCAGTTACATTCAGATTTCATTTTTGTTGCTGTTTTTGTTAAATACTCATTTTTTAACATTTTAATAGATCTTTTTCTTTTTGCATTATCAATCCAAGTTCAATATAAATAATATATAGAAGTTATCATAAAAAACAAAGTTTTGACTTTTCTTTTTGTGATTAAAATTTTGTATTTGCCTCTATATTGATTTTATGGTTTTCAAATGTTTTGCCTTATTCTTTATTTAAGAATATAAACAATGTTGTTGTTACAAGCTTCTTTGTTATTTTGATGCTAAAATTATGACATAGATGAAGAAAAACGAGCATAAAACTTTGAAATTTGAACTAAACAATTTGCAATCACATCCCAATTTTTAAAAGTATTTTACATACCTTTTTAGATCACAGTATAAAATTATGTAAATTGAGGGGGTTAGAATCAAACCTAGCTATATCCAATATAATTAAAATGAAAATTTTGTAAAATGATGGCATATATAAACTTTTAGGAACTCTTAGGGGTGATTATTATGTTTGCTGGTTTATTGAATTTATATCTTATAATATTGTTTCATTTATTAACCTCATTTCTCACCAAGGTGTCGTAAAAGGCGACTAAGGTATGTTGACCTACCGTGTGGTATGTGGTTTAGTAGAATAGACCACCCTCTTTCTTACCGAGGTGTCGTAAAATACGACTAAGGCAAGTTGACGTCAGGCAGGCGGCCGTTCGTAAAAACTGTGATAAAAGAAAATATATGTAATGCTAAATGTAGAGTGTACTATTCGTTCTCATGCCTGATACATGCAGACTTTGTAAGAACTCATGCACTACCCGACACCAATAACACAACAATACACAAGCACTGCACACATTCACCACCACAATCTCAACAATTGTTTTGCTCAGCAACCCTTGCTTCGGTTGAGTTCTTAAAAATTCTGCATGCATCAGGTATGAGAACGAATAGTACACTCTATATTTAATATTACATATATTTTCTTTTATGGCGGATTATAGCAAAATAACTCACTAGTTTTGATTATTTTCACATAAAAAAAACTTATATGGACATTTTAAAAATAAAAATATTTTTTACATTGTTCTTAAACAGATATTTTATATAGCATCACAATTAATTTTAAATTATATAGGCAATATAAATTACCATAAATATATTGGAAGTATAATTTATTATTATAGTATTTATTGTTATATAGTACAAAGTGATAAAAACTGTAAGTGATATGGCTTTCTTTTCCTTTATCTGTTACAAAATAGTGCTCTATCAGAATGAAGTGACCTATTCGGGAAATCAGTATTTAAATACCAAAAAAGTAAGATATAAGACTTTAAGTTATTTATTTTACGTACATGGACATGCCTGTAACAAATAACAGTAAATGCTGTAATCATGTAGTAAATACACCATATAACTTGGAAATCCTTTAATGTATCATTAAATTCAGCAGTTAACATCAAGGTGCTTCCTAGTTATAGGGCTGAGACGAACACACTACTAGTACTGTATACATTAATAACCATAATCTCAACAACAGTTTCGCAGTGTAACGGAAGTAACATCACGATAGACTCCACAACAAAATCTGTAGAGTATTTATTTACAATAAAAATTAATTTGACATTTTTGTGTATGTTGGTCTGTGTTCTCGTTTTTTATACATTTATCATATAGACAAAACATCCGAAACAGATGTTTTGTGGAATTATAAAAATCCAAATTAGGTCACTTTTATTTTGTATATTGTGATACTAGAGATATGGGGGCTTTATCGAAATATTGTAATCTTTTAGATAATGGCCATGATATGGTCAGTGCCAGTGTTCGTAGGAGAGAAGACAGTGGCGGTCCGCCTCCTGCGTTACCGCCACCACCTAGAAGGCCACCACGGCGTACTTCTAGCTCAGAGAGTTCCAGGTAAACTTGCACATTTTAACTTTGCCTTTATACATTTTAATGTAGCTCTTAAACTATACGTATTTAAAAAAAATTCACTATCACGTACCATAGATAAAAGATATTGACTATAGAAGCTCAGTAACTGATTAATTTACATTAAAAATCCGAATATAATGATCACAGAGACAAAACGCTTTGAGTTCCAGGTAAACTTGACATTTTTGACTTGCCTTTACGCATGTTAATATGGCTCTTAAAACTATAGGTATTAAAGAAATACACTATCACATACCATAGATAAAAGTACTGACTATAGAAGCTCAGTAACTGATTAATTTATATACAAAAATCCGAATATAATGATCACAGAGACAAAACGCTTTTAGTTCCAGGTAAACTTGCCATTTTTTACTTGCTTTTACGCATGTTAATGTAGCTCTTAAAAGTATACATATATAAAATTTTTTGACAAATAACAGACAATCATCATGACTAAAAAGTTGCTCTGTCCAAGGTTCAGCTTTATCTGCATCAGAATATGCTATTTGATGCTACAACCTCCATCGCTCGTTGTAGCTATACTATATATACTATATATACTTTATAGTCTATGGTTTACACTAGATTTAAAAAAAGGCCTGCAGTCCAAGATCATGCGACAAAATGACGATTACTTAATGCGTTTTCATGAACATACAGTCCCATAAAACTAAAATGTCCGTTCTTGCTATACCTGCCATTAGGGTTTACCTACCTCTAAAGTTTTGTATTTGTTTGTATCTCTATTTCATTACGTTCGAATTTATTTAAATTTTCGATCGTATAATTTTTTGAAATATTTGTGATATTTTGTAATCAACAGATAAAATCAATTAATTACGCATTTGCTTATTTATATTGGTTCCTTTATCAAGGCACTTGTGGTATCTGTGGAATGTGTTTTTTTTTATTGATTTACATTATGTTGATTATTTAAAATTTTTGAAAATCTAAATATTCGTTATTTCAGATAGATCGTTATTAAAATGAGTGTTAAACGCTCATATTAATAGTGATTCTGTGCATATATTAAGGTAATTTATTTTGAGAGTACATCAATTTCATATATTAACGTGTAATTTTTGGGGATATTTTGTGAAAGATTAAATAAATGAAATTAAATAGATATAGAATTTAATTACCTTGTAACTAACTAGTAAAAACATTCCGAATTTATCCATTTATCCCTACTTTTACATTGTATACTCGGTATAAATCGGTATTTCTATAAATTCTATTATTGAAGGTACCAATCCATACTAATATTATAAATGCGAAAGTCTGTCTATCTGTCTGTCTGTTACGCTTTCACGCCTAATTCATTCGAGCAATACTGACGATGGTACAATTTAAATTAATTCACTGGGGTAACATGGATCAAGAAAATCCTGTTTTTCTATCAGGAACAGGGATAAAAACATATATTAAGGGTACTTATACATTTAAGTTGGCGGAAACGAAATAGCGGGTACATCTAGTATATATATTTTTATATCCATTCTCAAAGTTCATCCCGTATATATGTTAATCGATATTTTTTTATTACTTTTCGGTCAACTATATCACAATTACAAGCTGTGACAGCCCAGCGGTGCGACCGTGTGAATCTCTAGAGACGATCATGGGTTCAAACCCAGGCAGATACCAATGAGTTTTTCTATTAAAACTTATGTATCTAATTGATAATTGCAATTTAGCACACGCTTTTCGGTGAAGGAAAACATCGTGAGGAAACCTGCATACCTCTAGAGAATCGTAGGGGTATGTGAAACCTACCAATCCGCATTGGAGCAGCGTAAGTAGGTCTTAGCTCCGATCCTTCTCTCCAAAAACGGAGAGAGGAGGCCTATGTCCAGCAGTGGAATAGTAACTGGCCGTTACTTTACTTTTTTTTAGGTCAACAGGAACTAGTCCAACGAGGAACACAAGCAGTGACCTGATATCATTTGCTAGTCCCACAAGCACCACAGCGCCAAAGGACTCCCATGCCTCACTTAAGGAGTACATCGATCAAATTAGCAAGTACGACAAACTACTGTTTAGCATAAACATTTGTATTACATTTTGTATAACAATTAGGTTTTAATTATAAAAAAAAATGCTGTTTTCGGGCACTGAAAAGACTGCTATAATTTAGTGACAAGGCAAAGGATAATTTTGCTGTCAATTGCGAAGTCATGATAGCTCAATTGGGTAACGGGCAGTCTCAAATTCAGAATACTAGGATAGTTCCCAGCCATCATTTTCTTTTTTCTTTTTTTTGTGCATTTTTTTCTATATTTGAAAAAAAATCCAGGTCACCCATGTACTTTTCCCCATTTACTTTTTTAAAATTCGAACTCTCAATTTTTTTTATTTCAGATTGGGTCAACAGACCGAAGAAATTACGTTAACCACACCCGAAGCGCCCAATATGAATAACCAATACAATCAGAGACCGGGCTACCCGTACCAGTACAACTACGGTTACCCCCCACCCTACACCCCCATGGCACCATATCCCACCTCATCACCTTACGGAATGCCAACACCAATGGGCCCAATACCCAACTATGGTTACTATCAACCAATAGGCCAAGACCAATCGACATACGTCATACCAAATACACCAATGTACGCCCCAAGTGTCCCATATACACAAACAAGAATGGCTTCACCTTCTCCTTATGTCCCATATCCTTCCCAAGCACACCAAAGCCCATACAACTATAATACAACAAACCTAATAACCAGACCTACTAGACCTGTTCAAATATATCCCCAATTAAACCAAATGCCGAGATACGTTTATCCAGCAAGCAACGCACAAACAAACAGTGTTAATAATAACAGTAGTGTTAAAGTGCCTGTGGTCAAGAACGAGCCCTCCAGAGACAGTGTGGAGAGTAACGCTTCAAAAAAGTCTGACAGTGTAAGTATATTGTAGCCATTAATAGCAATCCTTCTTAAATCTTATTCTATACAGTAGAAGCTCTTTATTCGCGGGGTAAATATGCCGCCAATACAGAAACTGTGAGAATGGAATGGTAATTTATATAGTGTTACAGGGAATAGGTTCCTAAGCGACGAAATAAACAAAAGCAAAACAAAAATCAGTTTAAAATAAAATAATTTATAATTTACATATTGTATTCAGATTTAGGCAATGGTTTAAAAAATTTAATGATTTAGTAATGTTTTGAGTAATAAGTTTGTTTTATCTAAATATTCTGTTTGTTTACAATAACACCGACCTCAGCGGAAGCGGCTTACCTCAAAAGAACCGCCAAACGAAACAAACAACGCCGATAGCTTTTGGAAACGCAATCTAGGCCTAGTTGTAATAAGATCTATTTTATTTATCTTTTTATTAGTCCACTTGACGAGGCGTTAACAAAGGATACCGTATGGTTTTATTAAGGTACATATGTATGTACCGATATACCGATTCGATCCGCAAATAAAGAAATCTTAGCACGCAAATATAGTACTTGAGTCGCAATTTTTCAGTCCGCGAATAGAGAAAATGCGAATGAAGGAAGCGCGAATAAAGAGCTTCTACTGTACTAATAATTTCTGTAAAAATTTAAGCGTTTATAAGGGCTATAAAAAGTCACGTCTTATTCTCCTAGGTGAGATCGAATAGTTTCAAGCCTATTTTTTTCTTCTTGCCAAAGTAAAAACGGTATTTCATTCTGTATGTTAGTTCGTTACATAGGTTTCTATCTTATCACATTTCATTAATATTGCTCTATCGGAATAGCTGTGAAAGCATAACAGATAGACAGTCAGACTTTCGCTTTTATAATATTAGTAAAGTAAGTAAGTAGCGGCCTGTTACTACCCCACTGCTGGGAATAGACCTCTTCTCTCCGTTTTTTGGAGAGAAGGGTTGGAGCTACCACGCTGCTCCAGTATGGATTAATAGGTTACACATATCTCCAGAATTCTCTAGAGATATGCAGGTTTCCTCACGATGTTTTCCTTCACCGAAAAGCGTGTGATAAATTGCAATTATCAATTGCAATTTAAAAACTCATTGGTGCCTACCCGGTTTGAATCCGTGACCTCAATAGAATTATTGTTACCGCTGGGCTATCACAGCTTAATATTTACTATTATATAACTATCCATCTCATACGCCGTGTGTTATCCGGCTGAATAGAATAGTACCACTCTCATTTCTTACCGAGGTGTCGTAAAAGGCGACTGGTAAATAGACCCACCGTGTGGTATCCGGTTTAGTAGAATAGACCAACCTCATTTCTTACTGCGGCGTCATAAAATACGACTGAGGTAAGTTGACGTTAGGTAGGCGGCCGGTCGTAAAAACGCAGCCAAATCATGTGACAGCATGTTTATAACATGTTGTGCCGACCCCACTTAGAGTGGGATAAGGGCTGGAAGATAATGATTAGTATCCATCTCATATTCTAGGCGAACGAGTCCAACGATGAAGTAGGTAATTTACGGAAGTCCGTGAACCTGATCGACTTCGGCGGCCGCAAGTCCAGCTCTGGACAAGGTAGCGTAAGAGTCAGTGTGTTAGAAGCGTTTGATCCGCTACTAACTGAACAGAATCATTCTGGTGAGTGGTTTGTGTCTCATTACACCGTTACACGAGCTTGATGGCAGATGATTTAATTAAATAAATAATATATAATCTTTTATATCATTTTTTGATTATAGAAATGTCGTGATGCAGGAGGTGAATCAACTTCAAAGTGAATTATAAAATAATTCTATTTGCCATCATATCTCATTACCATTAAATATAGTCTCAGAGACGATAGTAATAAAAATAATTTGACGTTTCCAATAAATATATATAAATAATATAATAAACATTTTAAATCTATTATTATATTTGACTGACAATTTCTGATACTCTTAGAAAATCCATGTATGTCCATATGGTCTCAGAAAGTCCATATGGTCACATTATATTTTCTATTTTTTTTTAATTTTACATTAAAATATACATTTTAAATGCTAAATGATTTGATTCACAGTACCGATTGTGTTAAAAGTTTTTTGATAATTGCTCTATGAACCAGAATGCATTTGAAATTGGAAAAGCAATTTAGTATTTACAAATTGGTACTTCAAATTTTTTTTAATGCGAATGAAATTACTTGCGAATTTCTTATATGAAATAAAATCTGTTGTAAAAACATATGTTGCTTTTTTGTAACATTTGATAAAAGGATTCTATCTCCGTTTTATCTCATTATCAAGTAAAAAAAGAAACTATATACTATCTGTTCTTAATACACAATCTGTGTTTTCTATAGCATTTGATTTGTTGTTACTAATATATATATATTCATATTTTCATTGCGATTGTCTCTTGGACTATTTTCTGATCATAATAAGGTAGTTTTCAATTTTCATTTACCACATGTGATGTTATGTGAAATAATTATTTGTTTACTTGTGATTGTTTCGTTATTCGTTTCTTTCTGTTACATGGGTTAACCACACATCTGTTGATACCGTGAATCAGTAGTTTTGTGATGTTAAATGTTCATAAACAGATGTCCTGGCTTTTGTATTGTCTGATATATTAACATTTTGGTGCTTGATAGAATAAGAAGAGAGAATTATTAATTTGAATTTTAATTCTTACATTTCTCCGTAACTAATATTATAATTGAAAGATAGTATTTGTTATTGTAATTAAGAAAAATACGTTGTTTTGCTTACTCGCATAAGTATTTTTTCTTCTCATATATCGCACGCTTAGTATTAAAGTGACTTAATTTAAAAAAAGTTGGTTTGTGGCAAATCGCAATAAAGCATAGCGTAGCCTGCAAAACTCGTCAGTGTTAAAGAGGACAATGCTTTTTATATTCATTCCCTTGCTCTTACCCCTCTTTTACTCCTTGCCACCCCGTACTTACACCTTATCCCGCTCTCCTATAGAGCGGGATAAGGTGTAAGTCCGGGGTGGGGGCTCGAACATGTTATAAACATGTTGTCACATAATTTGGCTTCATATTTAACGACCGGCCGCCTGCCTAACGTTAACTTACCTTAGACGTATTTTAGGACACCACGGTAAGAAAGAGGGTGATCTATTCTACTCAACAGGATACCGCACGATGGGTCAACTAACCTTAGTCGCCTTTTACGACACCTCGGTAAGGAATGAGGTTGGTCTATTCTACTCAGCCGGATATCACACGGCGGGTCCATATACTTTAGTAGTCTTTTACAACACCTCGGTAAGAAATGAAAGTGATCTATTTTACTCAGCCGGATACTACACGGCTACAATGCTTTTATATTATTGACCTAATTATTTGTAGCAGGTTGTCTTTGAAACATGTAACAGTAATAGGCTTCATGTATATACGAGGTGTGTTCAAAAAGTATCGCGAATTTTGAATTTTTGCGAGTTACATATATTCCAATTTCGATTTTTTTGTGGCGTTATGTTGGTACATATGTCTCTCACTTATGCTGACAAGTTGGGCCATTTTGAATGTTCGGTTAATTGTTGACAGCTGCTTTGCTTGCACGTGTTTTGGTTCGTCTTCGATTTTTACCTATTCAAAAAATGGAACAAGGAACCTGTATCGATTTTTGTGGGAAAAACGAAATTAAGTGTGCGGATGCATTCCGAGTGTGGACTGTGGCATATGGAGAGGCTACTTTGGACAAAAGCAACGTTTATCGGTGGTGCGAAATGTTTTAAAAAGGCCGAGAAGATGTGAATGACGAAGAGCGTGCCGGACGCCCGAGCACTTCAACAACAGACGAAAAAATTGATGAATTGAAGAAAATGGTATTGGCCAATCTTCGAATCATCGATAGAGAAATTGCCGTGGACCTAGGCATATTGATTGGCTCGTGACATTCGATTTTAATCGATAATTTGTGGAAAAACAAAAATTGGCTTTTGCACCTCGATAACGCCCCTGTTCACACATCGCTGCTTGTACGCGACTTCTTGGCCAAAAACAACAGACCAATGATACCGCAGCCACCGTATTCCCCAGATCTGGCCCCCTGTGACTTTTTCTTGTTCCCGAAACTGAAGAGGCCCATGAAAGGACGACACTACGCCACGATTGACGAGATAAAGACGGCATCGAAGGAGGAGCTGAACAAGATACAAAAAAGTGATTTTTTGAAGTGCTTCGAAGATTTGTAAAAACGTTGGCACAAGTGTATAACATCCCAGAGAGATTACTTTGAAGGGGACAAAATAGATATTTACGAATAAATAAATAATTTTTGAAAATACACAAAATTCGCGATACTTTTTGAACACACCTTGTATATTTATATTCAGATACTATTTATTCGCCGTGAACCACCCTCATTTCTTACCGAGGTGTTGTTAAAGGCGTCTAAGGCATGTCGACCCACCGTGTGGTATCCGGTTGAGTAGAATAGACCACCCTCTTTCTAACCGAGGTGTCGTAAAATACGACTAAGGTAAGGCAGGCGGGCGGTCGTAAAATACGACGCCAAATCATGTGACAGCATGTTTATAACATGTTGTGCCGACCACACTTAGAGTGGGATAAGGGCAGGAAGATGATGATTCAGATACTATTTATACTCCTATTATATGAAACAGATTACGCTTCACGAAGTGAGTGTTCGAGCGTGTATGAAGAATATGATCCTTTGGACTTTTTGTACGGTGAAACTGAGTTACGGGACGCGCCCGTTTACGCCACCATCAGCAAGCGTGAGACTGCGATGGTACCATCACCACCGCCCAAGAAGATCCCGAGCGTACCGGCAGTGGCTAAGAGACCTAGTACGGTAGGTATCTGTAAACCCCTCAGCGAGCACCATGTGCACAAATTAAATTTTGAAAAATCAATTTTTTTTTTGTCACCAACAATAATAAATAACGTATAAGTATATAACAATAAATAATAATAAATAAAAGAAAAAATAATTCTTTATTGTATAACCATTTAAATGATATGTTTCAATGTAGCACTGACTTCTAAACTAACAATAGTAAATTTTAAAGTTTCGCGATTCATACTAATTAAAATATAAACAACCGGGTCACATAGCGATAATCTCGTTACCTTTGTATAAGGTTCGACGTTTCGGCAAAGTTGCATCCACCAGTTCCTAAGCATCATCCAGCATCCTAAGTCAGTTCGTGACCACGGTGGATGCAGCTCTGCCGAAACGTCGAACCTTATACAAAGGTAACAATTTATCGCGATGTGACCCGGTTGTTTATATTTTAATTCTAAACTAGCATTACCTATTCGTAGTGTTTTATAGAAATTTAAGTTATTATTATAAAATGATTTATTGTATTCAATGGGAAATATGGATGTATTTTATAACAAAACGTATACAAGTCATCATTATTTAGCTGGTCTATAAGATTTTTTTATTTTTTTTAACCATATTCGATATTTTACTTATACCATTTATATATGTTTTCACGGCACATGTTTATTTCTTTGCAGAATAAACTTTACGATTGTATAGTAAGGTCGCGAGCGAAAAATTACGATAGCGAGCATAAAGCATTTTTGAAAATGGTTATCGATGTCAGAAGTAAGTATTTGGTATGTTTTATTTGTGACAGTTTTTGATGAGAGTCATCGTCGTGCCCTTATCCCACTCTAAGTGGGGTCGGCACATGTTACAAACATGTTGTTACATGATTTGCCTACGTATTTTACGACCGGCCGCCTGCTTGTCAATTTACTTTAGTTGTATTTTTGAACACCAGTAAGAAAGAGGGTGCTTTATTCCACTCAACCGGATACCATACGATTGGTCAACTTACCTTAGTCGCCTTTTATGACACCTCCGTGAGAAATAAGGGTGGACTATTCTTCTCAACCAGATACCGCATGGTGGATCAGCTTATCTTAGTCGTGTTTTACGACACCCGTAAGAAAGTGGGTGCTCTATTCAACTCAACCGGAAACCGGTCGACTTACTTTAGTCGCTTTTTACGACACCTCGGTAAAAAATAAAGGTGGTCTATTGTACTCAGCCGGCTACCACTTGGCACTGTTTTTAATGAGAACATATTCGTTATAATGCTGCTTATCATTCACGCCGTGTGGTATCCGATTGAGTAGAATAGACCACCCTCATTTCTTACCGAGGTGTCGTGAAATAGGACTAAGGTAAGTTGTCCTCAGGTTGTAAAATACGTAGCCATATCATGTGACAATATGTTTATAATATGTTGTGCCGACCCAACTTTGATTGGGACAAGGGCAGGAGGATGATGATGAATGCTGTTCATCATTCGCCAGGGTTTTCAGATTTACAGACAGATTTACCAAATCATATCTTTTTTTAGAAAAATTCAGTCATACGGATGATAAAACGAACCCAGGACACGTGATAGCGGCTCGCTCGGGCGGCAAATACCCACCTAACACTAGTATTAAGATTCTAGTCTACAACGCACATACCGACGAGCCGATCACCTTCACCTCGGATGGTAAGACTATCTTTAATTTTAAGTTAATCTTGTATGTATATATATATTTTTTCGGAATCTCTGAAACGGCTCCAATGTTTTTCCTGAAATTCAACATGTATGGGGTTTTGGAGGAGAAAAATCGATCTAGTATGGTTTTTTGTAAAAATAAATAGTTTTTTCCCTGTTTTTGGGCATTAAAAAATACTAAAATATGTATTGAATTGAATTTATGCCATAAACCGTCATACAAAAATTGATATATTGTCATCCAAAAATTGTTCAATTGTTTCAGTTGAATCCACTGTGGAACATGTCATAATGACTGTTGTTTGTACTCTGGATGAAGACATAAGAGACGATATGTCTGGCTATATGTTAAGGGTAAGATGTTTATTTATATCCATTACTAACTTGTCCCAAAATTTTCATGAATTGAAATTTTGAACATAAAAGTAGTTATTGTGAGTTATCCATAAGTGGTTAAGACATACTGTCGCGGACTTTTTTGTAGTACTTTTGTAGATCTTCTATTGTCTAGTACATTACTATAGTGTATCTCTTCTGGTTTACGTGGCGCACGCTAGTATAAGTTCCAGCAGGCAAATTTTTTTACAACTGCGCGATCTCTTTAACGCAATTACCATAATACTGTACTTAAACCTAAACCTTTCTGGAGAATTACAATCTTTTAGTCATTTAGATTTACTAAATTTTGGACGGTTGCAAATATATCTATATTTTTGTGATCATCAATATTTTTTTGGTAGATATAAAATTTCTCTAAGGTTAGTTTAAGTAAGTAAGTAGCGGCCTGTCCCACTACCCCTATCCCACTGCTGAGAATAGGCCTCTTCTCTCCGTTTTTGGAGAGAAGGTTTGGAGCTAAGACCTACCACGCTGCTACAATGCGTTGGTAGGTTACACATATCTCCAAAATTCTCTAGAGATGTGAAGGTTTCCTCACGATGTTTTTCTTCACCGAAAAACGTGTGTAAAATTGCAATTAACAATTAGACACATAGGTTTTAACAGAAAAACTCATTGGTATCTGCCCGGGTTTGAACACGTGACTTCCTCGAAAGAATCGCACGGTGTTACCGCTGGGCTACCACGGCTTAGTTAATATTTAAATAATAGTGATTGCGAATGGACGTTTTTTTTCAGGTGTGGGGAGCCAAAGAGTATTTAACTCCAGGCAGTTCGCTCAGCGAATACGACTATATTCGCGAGTGCGTGCGCCTAGAGAAAGACGTCCGTCTCTGTCTAACAGAAGGCAAAGAGACATCTTTAGCAAGGACAGAGAGAGATGACGCGAGGGATTCGCATCTCACTTTAGACGATTTGATATGCACGCAAGGTGCTATGCCTATGTTGTCCTTTGATAATCTATCTATATTGTTGGGTAAGTGAAATAAAATATTTTCTGCCCTTATCCCAGTATGAATTTCGTTAGCACAATGTTTTTATCCTCTAATCTAGTCTATCAATCGTCAAATCTAGCGCTATGTCGTTTATATGCATATTGCTCTAGTCATATATCAAACCAAACTAATATTTAACTTTTTTGGCTATATGATTTTCATCCCTCCTCATTGACATGTCCATAGCATTTCAACCTTGCTTTTCCATTTTTTCTGTAAGGCGCAACTTTCATATGTCCCTTAATATATTTATTTTATACAAAAGTAATAATAAAATTATTTTGCTATAATCCGCGATGAAGTAAAATAGAAAATATATATAATTCTAAATGTAGAGTGGACCATCGGTTATCATACCTGATACATGCAGGAGTCGTAAAAAAACACATGCACAAACCTCCACCACCGCCACCATGATACACAAGCACTATATACGTTCACTATCACAAACTCAACAATTGTTTCGCCCCGCAACCGAAGCATCATCAGGAGATAGACTCCACGACCAAAATCGCAAAGCCCTTTGCGATTTTGGTCGTGGAGTTACTTTTGTATTATGGATCTCCGCAAAGTAACGCCTAATTCTATAAATTATTTATTTTATATCCTATCAAATCTTGTCAAACCACACATCCACCTTAACATTCTCTTCTCATTTGCAAGCACCTTTCTTTTATATCGTAATAAGGTAGGTTTTATGAATTGGAGGTCCGTGAAATATTACACAAAATTGTAAACTTTCTTGTCTTATAGTATGTTGGTTCTCGACCATAGAGTATTAAAGTACATACTAGAGTAAGAGTGCCAGCCTAAAATATATCCATCTACGATAAAGAGAAAGCAAACGAGACTTATAGCTCCCATATAAGTACAGTAACTCTATGGTCTATACTCAATGTGTTGTTTTTGAATATAAACTATCGTGAGTGGTATTCATAATTATTGTATAGAATCCGGCTATACTAACGTCTTATTTTATCGGATGAGCCCGTAAAGATAACGCCGCGTAAAGAGCTCATGAATAAGAGCCCCGTATGGGCTTAAAACTAGTCGGGCTCATCCGATAAAATAATACGTGAGTATAGCCGGTTTCTATACATTTTGTTGTTCTTGTAAATTATCGTTTTTTTTTCTTTTTTTTATTAGAGACGTTAGAAGGCGAATTGTCCCGCGCGGTAGGCGTTTTAGGCGCAGAAGGCATCTGCTCGCCCAACGCAGTGTTTCAGGCTGTGAAAGCGATATGTGCATTAGCGGGAGGAGTTGAAACACTGCACGTTACTCATACACTCAATGCTTTCTCACAAGCATGCACTGCACAGGTGGGTAGTCATTTCTTTTGATCAGACAACTTATTTATTTTATAATTAAATTTAATTTTCACGCCGTGTGGTATCCGGCTGAATAGAATAGACCACCCTCATGTCTTACCGAGCTGTCGTAAAAGGCGACTAAGGTAAGTTGACCGTGTGGTATATCGTAAAAACTATGTACTATTTGAGACTTAATTCGCCATTACGCTATTGAGATTATAAAATCATTGCATAAAATACAAACGCAATATTATTTCGTTGTTTTATTTTATGCAAAAGTACATATTACATACTCTATGTATTAAGTATTATATGGTGAATTCACCAGAAGGTAAATGAAGTTATTTTACTAAAGTAGGGGAGTCAGACCAATATAAGTATATCGAAAAAAAGAGGAAACCTATTTTTGCCTTTTCTATCTGTGAGTAGATAATGATAAGTATGGGTCTCTCCTCTTCCCTATCTTATTACTTGTTGGATATTCGCGTTCGATATGTAAGGCAAATGTATTAGATGTAAGCCCTTGTTCAAAATGCTTAATATATTGCCTTTGCCCTGTATTATATTATATCAAGGAAATATGTATATTTGTAAAAAAATATCCTGATTATTTTACAAGTAATGACACTAGATATAGAGATTATTTTTACCCAGAATAACATTGTCGCATTATAAAAATAATGCATATTATATGTTAATTATAAACTTTAATAAGCTGCCTAAACATATAAAAGACTGATGTCTTCCTAAATTTAAATACAAGCTTCACGAGTGCTTATTATCTCATTGTTTTTATTCGATAAATGAATATTTACATTTTCAGATAAAGCCCTTGTTATCTGACAATATAAACTTTATATGTAAACACCTGAAAAAACCTATATAAAATAACTACGTGTGATTTTTAATTTCATCAAAATATATGTCAGTAAATTCTTTTTCATCTGTGTCGATCTTAAACACTTATAATTTTTGGTTTATTATATTTGCATACCTATTTCTTGTTAATACACTGAAACTAATAATTGTAACACCTTTTTGCAAGTGTATTATGCAAAAATAAATGAATTTGAATTTGAATCGCAAGCCTTCCCATGGCTTTCCTATTCTATGTTTTATAATTCTATGAATGGACATCTCTGACCCAGATAACCGGCGCAGTCCGACCAGAGATACAATCAGAGAGTGGCCCATACTGTTCTGTGTCGGTGCGCGCGGCGAACGCACGCGAGTCGCTCGCGCAGCAGTGCTCGCGCGTACGCGACGCCGTGCGTGCGCTGATCGCTCTGTACACGCGGGCGAGGCTGTTGGACTTCCAAATGTCAGATGGACCTACTGTTGCCTCCGATCCGAACAGTAAATATACTTTTCATCAATTTTATATTGTTCAATTAAACGTTATTCCTATTTTAAAAATAATCCACAGGCTAGCTTAGTTTATATATCCTGATGTGATTTAAAGACAAGGGCGTTTCACGAATTATTCTTGCATATGGTATTAAAACCACGGTAAGGGAATTGTCGAGGTAAAAACGGAACGCCTGCTAACAGTGATTGTGATTGGCCATCCACTGTCGGCTGATTGTCAATCAACTGTCAAAGCGTTAGACGTCAAAAAAATTTAATCTTTAATACTAGCAACTGTACAAATATTGTAACATTACTCACAAAATATAACTAATATCTAAAATTTCTGTTGTTTTTATCGTTGCACTCAACCCGAAGAGAAAAATATAAATGCACTTTTTGTCGGCATCGACATAACCTTTATGCGTCAATGTGCCATTTATTTTCAATGTTTAATGAAGTTAAAGCCGTGCCATCAAAAATTTTAACTTTGTTATAATTGGGTGAAATAATATAAATAATAAATAGTGTCAATCAACACGAAACTCTTTATTTAATACCAAAAAGTATATTTGCAATTTTTCAGTTACACGTGTAGTTTTATATTGCAAAATTAGTACGACTTCTGCTGTTGCAGATTAGATGAAAAACATAAAAAAATCGGTGAATTGTCCAAAATAATGTGTCTCAACCTATTGGTTTACAATCACACACTGGTGTATATCCTTAATATTTTATTTTATTATAATTAATTCTATTATATATTATCGCCAGAAGCGGTAGCGGCCCATACGATATCGGAGACAATGCTTTTCTGTATCGAAGCCGTCCACTGCTTACCCCACTGCTGGACCCACGACGAGTACCTGTTCCATGCTCAGATATATTACGGCACCCGGCCGTTGAAGACGTTGCATGTGACGCACATATCGAAGATAGAGTGCGGCGGGTTCTATCCTAGGATAATTTTTGATACTTGGTGAGTTCACTTAGTTAAGTACAAAAGATCAATCCTAGCTATTAATAAAAATTTAATAATAACACCTATTATTATTATAACTCATACATATATTTACAAACTATCGACCCTCCTCTGCTTCTCACTGGTATAAAATATATATAGCCTATGTCACTCGATGAAAAAAATTTATTAAAATCGATCCAGTAGTACTTTTGATTTATTTATTACTGCCTGTAGCCCGCACGCGTTAAATTTGGAGTTAAACAATTACCCTCTCCCTATACTAAGAAGATTTCCTACTATCTTTGGAATATCTAAATTCATATACTACATATTTACTTAGTTACTTTTTACATTTTTCCCTATGTATTTTATTTTTACAATTGATTAACTATTATGGAGGGATGAAAATCATGTGACCAAAAAGCTTTAAATATGAATGTGAATGGATATACTAGAGGCAAGCGGGAAAAGAGATGGATTGTTTGAAGTACAAGAGGCATATACTAATATTAGCGCAAGAGTTAACGAATGATAGCAGAGAATGGAGGTTAAAACATGTTGTTCGGACTCCACTTAAGTGGAATAAGGGCAGAAAATTAATGATGAAAATTTTTAAAATTATTCAGTTATTAAATCCATTGTGATATGTCTTATTCAGGTTAAATCTAGAAGATATGCCGATAAATACACTCCCACGCGAATGTCGGCTCGTGTTAACGTTATTCGGACGCACGCAGAGGACGGACGAACAACACCAGAATGAGACCCAACAAAATAACCAAGAGGGTCAGGAGAATGGCGATGTACAGTTCGAACAGGTGGAGCTCGGCTGGACTGCCCTACAGCTATTTGATTATGACAAGTAAGGCTCTTCAGCAACTTTCAGGTTTTATAAGACAGAAAAGGTTAACGGAGTTCACGGGCTGTTAGACCATTATGTTTTAAAATTATTATCTTACTTTATGGGCTTTATAGCGTAAAGGACGCGAAAATCACTCTGCCAGTGTCATGTAAAATGACAAACATACGAGTAATGGAATTTAGAATTTGCCTTGAAACGAATAGCACCAAATGAACGAACTACCTAAAGTCGACCCGCCGTGTGGTATCCGGCTTAATAGAATAGTACCACCCTGATATCTTACCAAGGTGTCGTAAAAGGCGACTAAAGTAAGTCGACCCGCCGTGTAAGTAGACCAACCTCATTTCTTATCGAGGTGTCGTAAAATACGACTAAGCTAAGTTGACGTCAGGCAGGCGGCCGGTCGTAAAATAGGTAGCCAAATCATATGACAACATGTTTATAACATGTTGTGCCGACGCCACTTAGAGTGGGATAACGGCATGAGGATGATGATGATGAGATACTCGTATTTAGTACATGTTTAAATTAGCTAAATAAAATTATTTTTTACATGCTACCTTCAAGTATTGTTAGTTTAATATTCATTCTTAGGAAACATCACTATATTTGTAATATATACAGACCGTAAAGTATGTTCAATTATTTTATGTATATAGATAGATATTTTACACACCTTCAGTACTGTTTACTTGCCAAAGCCAAATTTCATAACGGTTCATTGTTCTTATCTGTGTTTGGAGCATGCGCCGACAAACTGTCAGCTTTTATAAAACAACAAAGATCTGGGATTCAAGGGCCATGTTTTGTAATAAAATTAAGATTTTTTTTCCCACATCTAGAATGTTAGCATCGGGTCATTATGTTCTGCCGCTCTGGCCAGCGTGCTGCGACCGCCGCATCGGACCGGCGCCGCACCAATTACATACGCCTCCACCGCCGTACCCTCTTGTCAATATTGGTTAGTATGTACATTGTTAAAACTATCTAATGTCTAAAACTTATGTTGCCTAATTGATATTTAAAATGTTATATAGTTTATCGCGATTAAACTTGCATATAACTGGATAATTCCGGGGATATGTGTAACACACCCGTAATGAAACGACGCTTGCTTGTTGACGAAACAGTTACAAACAAGCAAGCGTCGTTTCATTACATGGTGCACGAATTTAATAAATTTTTATGAAATTTTGTCGTGATTATACGGTTATTTATGTTATTGAGGAAAACACAGAGTGTGTTGTGTAATAAATTGTGATGGAACAAGCACGACCAGCATCTGAATTGCATGTTGATGGCAGTCCTGCCGCACGGGCCGACGCATGGGCAAAATGGTGGAAACAATTCACTATATTTCTCAAGGCATCGGGGGTGATAAGAGAATCGCTAGAAGGCCAGCTTGCTTGTTTGTGACTGCTTTATTATTTGCTTACCTTAATAACTAACAACAACGTGCACTAAACCGCATTGGAGCGGCGTGGTGAGTTTGATCTCCAAACCTTCTCTACAAAAAGGAGAGGTCTAGAGTTGTTATATTTGCCGAATATATTTGGCAATATACATTTACAGAAACATTTGGTTAGGTTAAGTTAGCTAGTTTTTGCTAATAATCTCACACAGTTTATAACGATGTTTAAAGAAATATCGTTTTACTGAAATATCTCTTATGCAAGAATAATTCATCTTAAGAATCCTGTATACGGATTTACTTGTTCTAATAAGTAAGCATTAAATGCATTGTATTGTGTTAATGCTTTAAAAAATACTAATTAATTCGTAATTTTAGTTACAAGATGCGTCATAATATCAGTGGCAGATACTATAGGTCTATAGATCACTGATATTGATATTGAATAAGTCCCAGATTCCCAGTTTCTGGATTTAAGCAGTATATGATGCTATGTGGCAGTGTAGACTTATCACATAATACGACGGCGAAGATGTGATAAATTGGACTCAATTTTTATCTTCAGAAATTCCCATATACACGCGAACCGGAGTCAAATGGACAGATGATGAGGAAGATCATGAAAAATCGCTATCAGTTGAAGACTTGCCCACATTCGACTCGCTGGATGGTCACACCCAATCTCAACTGCTGCATCTGATCGAGCAGGGAGCGTACCAGAGGATGCCCACTGAAGGTAGAGAGGTGAGATGCACGGGGATATAAACTAGCTGAACCATGCGGTTTCAGTGTCAAGTATACGTAAAATTATGTTTACCCATAGGAATCTGGCTATAAACTATAAATGGTGCTAGTGACAGTGACCCTTCCTTCAGCTTCGGAGATCTTGGGTACCGATTTCCGAGGCTGATAAGAGAGCCAAAAAAAAAAAAATGAAAAAAATGATGAAGAATAATTCTGATTTAGAATAAATTAGTTTAAAGAATAGTAATTATTCGTAAAGCAATATAGAAATATTTTATCTCAAAATATATTCTAGCATTATTACATCAATGGGACCATTACAGTCATGACATGTTTAAAAAAAAGATTTATTTATATTTCTTGAGAATCGCAACTATAGATTGACAGAAGCGCGTGTGGCTCGCGAGCCCCAGGTAGTTGATCCCTGATCTATAGAAGTATGACGATATTACTAAATATCCCAGTAAATTTAACTGAATTCAAATTAGGGTTAAAAATAATTGTTAAATCATGTCAATACTGTTCGTTAGGTTCTGTGGGAGAAGCGGCAGTATTTGGTAGAATTACCAGGAGCTTTACCGCTGGTGCTTCTTGCGGCTACCAACTGGTGCGGCGAGCAGCGCGCGCAACTAGTATCGCTGATACAACTGTGGGAGAGACCTTCGCCACTTAACTCCATGCATCTACTGTTGCCATGGTAAATATTATTTTATTAACGAAATGAAATTAACGTTTCTTTTAATGGGTCCATGGTGATCAATTACCACAGCCATGCCACACATTTGTTTTTCTTTATTTCTATTTATTGTGATGTGGCACATTTTTTATTTTTTAATCTCATTTAAATTTTATATATATTTTTATTATTATTATTTTCCTTTTAGAAATTTTGTCAAAATTAATTTATATTACTAACAAAGTGGACCATGGTTGTCTGAAATTTTTTTTTTTTTTTGCTATTATAAAGAACAACCAAAAGGAAGTACTTTATTGATGTTGCGATCTAGCCAAGAGGCTAATAAGCAACTTAAAGATTACCTAAACTTATAAATTAACTTATATCTAAGAATAGGTCCAGTGACTTATCTTAGTCTTTCTTGGTATGTGAGACACTTTGTTCTTGTGTTCTTTCAAGTAGCACTAGCACCACACTACACTATCACTATATTAAACTAACTCAAAAGGTTTTGTCCTTTTAAGTCTTCTTAAGAGACATTCCAAGATATTTAGCTGTGTTTCCATAGGGTATCCTATGATTACTTATAAAAACAGGATAAAACTGTGGTCTTTTGTTGGTAAAGTCAATATGAATAGACTTAGACTCGTTAAGTTTTATTCGCCATTTTTTAGTCCATTCGTAAAGCTTATTTACAGATTTTTGCACCTTTTCCACTGCTTCCTGATGAGTATTTCCTACCGCTAAAATAGCAGTATCATCAGCAAAAGTTGCTATCGTACTGTTTTCCATTACTGGCATATCACAAGTGTATATGAGGTACAGGACAGGCCCCAGAACACTTCCTTGTGGCACCCCAGCTTTGATTGGTTTCAGTTCTGAATAACTCTCCTCTTGTCTTATTCTAAACGCTCTATTGTTTAAATAGCTTTCCAATATTTCGGAGTATGATTTAGGCAGCATGACTTTAAGTTTATGTACAAGGCCTTTATGCCAGACTTTATCAAAAGCTTGTGCTACGTCAAGAAAGACAGCTGTACAAACTTTGTTTTCTTCTAAAGCTTTTTCGATTAAATTCGTTATCCTATGAACTTGATCAATTGTAGAGTGTTTTTCTCTAAATCCAAATTGATACTCTGGAATCAAGTTGTGTCTGTCTAAAATAGGTTTTAGTCTTATGAGTAATAATTTCTCAAAAATTTTTGAAATAATAGGCAAAAGTGATATAGGTCTATACGATGCAACATCATGTGGTGATTTCCCTGGTTTAGGGATCATTATTACTTCGGCAACTTTCCACAAGTCGGGAACGTGCCTTAATCTGAAAGCTGCGTTTATCAATGTCGTTAATTTAACTATTGCTTTCCTTGGAAGATTACGCAAGATTTCAACGGTAATTAGATCATATCCAGGAGATTTTTTTGGCTTAAGCTTTAAAATTATTCCATTATATAATTCTTTTACCGTTACTGATTTGATGGATGAATCGTCTTGTTTCGTAACGTTTGTGGAGAAATACTCACTATCATCTTCATTTGGCAAAAATGTATTTTCCAAGTGTTGTGCAAATCTTTTTGCTTTTTGTTCGTTATTAACGGCCCATTTTCCGTCTTTATCCCTAATGGGCGGAATATGTGTTTGAGGTCTTTTGATGTTTTTTGTTGCTCTCCATATTGAATAATCAGAGTTATGTTTATTTGTAAGTTTTTGGAGATAAGTGTTTAATGTCACTTCATTATACATTTTAATTTCGGTTCTTACTTTTTTGCTCAGGTTATTAAATAGCCTTTTATCTTCTGGATATCTAGATTGGTGCCATTTTCTACGCTGTCTCCTTTTTTCGGCAATAAGGTTAAGAATCTGTATTGGATATGTTGCTCCTTTAACCTTTTTTTTAAATTCTGGAGTATTTTTCCAAGCTGATTGTTGAATATCTTGTATAAACTTGCTAGTTTCGATTTCAAGCTGCTCGGTTGTTTTTAGAGGAACCTTTAAGTTAATATTGACATCCAAATCTATTTTGAAACTCTCCCAATCTGTATATTTATGAGCTAAAGTAATAGTAGAATTCTTATATATAATCTTTTCACTTAGTGTTAATAATATTGGTGAATGATCTGAGCTCAAGTCACATGCATCGTCTATGCTCAAATATTTCGACGATATATTTTTATAAATGAAAAAATCGACGAGGTCTGGAATTTTTTTCGGGTCAGTCGGCCAATAAGTAGGCTTGCCTGTACTTAAGGCATCACATTTTACGTCTTGAATAGCTTTAAACAGTTCTTTACCTTTGGTTGTAGTTAATCTAGACCCCCAATAAGTATTTTTGGCGTTGAAGTCTCCTCCAATAATAAACGTATTTCCAAATTTTTGTAAAAAATTTACATAGTAATCTTTGGTTATGGAATGTTTTGGTGGACAATAAATTGACGCTATGGAGACGCGGTATCTAGCAGTTTGGATATTTACCGCTACAGATTGAATTTCTTGCTCTTCATATTTCCTTTCTTCAAAGTGATTAATATATTCTTTTATTAAAACAGCACTTCCTCCTCGAGCTTTGTTATTAGGATGTAATGCATGATAAATTTTATAACCCTTCAATTTAATAAACGATTGTTTAGTAAAGTGAGTTTCAGAAATTAGACAAATGTCAATTTTTTCAGTATCTAGGACTACTTGCAATTCATTTTTGTGTTGCATCAGTCCATTACAATTCCATGCCATGATTTTAAGCGTATTATTCATTTTTTAGCTTTAATTGTAGCAATTTTAGCGCTATTTTCAAGTCTGCTTAGGCGTTCGTCAAACACAGACATACATCTAAGAATTTCATCTAATTTATTCTCTACGTTTGACTGAGATAACTGAGGTAAATTTTTTACGACTGTCTGCGCGTACGATGTATAATTATTTGTGTGCGAGGAAGTTATTACTTTTCCTGGATTATTAATCAAAGCTTTATTACCTTTTTCTGGTCGTTTTATTGCTGATAGCTTACTAACATTTTTATTCTTTAAATTCTGCATTTCTTTAGCAACTACACAACCTCTATAATTGGCGGGATGTGCATCACCACAGTGTACGCATTTAGGTTTTTGATCAGGAGACTTATCACAGTCTGGAGTTAAATGTTTTCCAGTGCATTTAACACACCTAGCGTCTCTTGAACAATATTTTTGCGTGTGACCATATGCCTGACATTTCTTACACTGGGGTACCAGTTTAGATGATTTAATAGGATGTATTTCAACTTTGCATCCCAATATGTACTTTATGTTGTAGATTTTTGTAATATTTTCATCATTTTTAAACGTTAAGGTGAACATGTTAAGTGGTTCTTTGCTGTGCCATCTTAGTTTATTCACTGCGTCTTCGATTTTGAACCCTTTGCTGAGTAGATCTTCAATTATTCTAGTGGGTTCACACGTCGAAGGTAATTTTTTAGCCATGACCCTTATTGGTCTTTGTTGTTTATTTTCATAGGAATGCCATAGAAATTTATTTTCAGACAACAACTTTGTTATTGATCTATAGGCATCCTCAGATTTAGCGTTTATTTTTACGCTATTTCCACTCAACATTTTTAAAATAAAAGAGCCATCTTCTTTAATATTTTTAGATAGCATATCAAAAAATGTTTGATAATTTTCAACACCGGACACCATTATGGGCGGAGGCTGCGGTATTTTTTTATTTTTATTTGAATCCTTTACTAATGATTCGGACTCTTGATTATGGGACTGAATAGGTGAAGTGCTTAATTTCCGCTTTTTTCTGCTTTTAACTCTAATCCATTCCGTTTCTTTAGCTAACTCTTCCTCATCTGTTAGGTATTCAACAGGCTGGGAAGAAATCTTATTCTCATTTTTTTCTGTCAATTTTTGTTCATTGAGGGTTTTTATCTGTTCCTGAAGAATCAAAATTTGATTCTTTAATTCCTGTATTACACACTGAAGATTCTCTTTTTCAGCTTTTTGTTCGGTATAAGCATTAAACAACATATGCTCCGTTTCCGTTTTAAGTTTAATCGGAGTTTGCGAAGTCATATTTGCGGTATAATACTAGTATTGAAATTATTTATTAAGGTTAGTATTTATGCCTTACGCGGCAAATCGCAAGTAGGCCATAGCTACGTTCGCGGCACGCGGCCGGTGGCAACGCGACGAATAACGCGGCGCGTCAGCGCTTTACACTATAGCGCGAGTAGATACACGACTGTTCTAAGCGAATTTAAAACACTCACTGGTTGTCTGAAATAAAGATTTATTATTATTATTATTATTATTATTTTGGGCTAGCTTTCCTATTCCTACTAGTATAATAAATCTATGTCACTTTCTTTCACAATTGCCCAATTTTTTCCAGGAAATCCTTATGAGTAAAAAAAATTGTGCTTAATTATTATTTAAAAGTCGTTATGGCGTTTTCTGTGAAGAAAACTTCCTGAATAAACCTGCATAAATCTGGAAAATTCGTGGGATATTAAACCTAATCTCCATATAAGCAACGTGGGTTTAAGGTTTATCTCCTTTTTACAAGGCTAGTAAAGGCTACCACCCTGAAACACCCTCACTCAGAAGAGAGTATTAAGCGAACACCTAACCCATAATTTTTGAGTAGATTCTTGGGTCTGCCTATCCCATAAATTTTCTTCATACATAAATCACATCCTAGTAGTACGTTGAGTCCATAGTAATGTTAATAAGATAACCTGTGTCTGAAATGATCGCAAAATTATCATAAAGTAAAATGTTCGTTTTAGTGATTTAAATAAAAGTCTTGATACTTTTTATTAGTTTCCCAGATGCAGCGATTCGCAAAATAGCAGCAAGTTTGGTGGATAGGATGTCTGATGATGAACTGATTCGAGTATTGCCGCAGCTTGCTCAAGCTCTGCGATACGAAACATATGAAGCAAGCCCCCTCGCAGGTATGCTACTTAGTTATTTGAAGTATAACTTTATTTTTAAATTCAAACTATCGTGAGTAGTATACATAGTTAATGTATAGAACCGGCTATATTCACGTCTTATTCTATCGGGTTAGCCCGACTAGTTTGGAACCCATCCAGGGCACTTATTCATGAGCTCATGAATAAGTGCCCCGGGCTAACCCGATAGAATAAGACGTGAGTATAGCCGGTTCTATACATTAACTATAACTTTATTCACGCTTGATTTGGGTAGTAACGTGGTGAATGAGTGACGAGAGCGTTACGAAATGTGTGATCGGACGAGATGAGAGGAATATAGTTATTGAGGATTATGTTGCGTAATATACGCAATATAATGTATTGTGGGGGCAAATGAGAAAGAGTTGCGAGCACATAATGTATTCCTGTCTTTCTTTCATAGCCAGTTCAAATTTCAATATTTCGAGAATTCAAAATTCAAAAAATACCAAAAAATTGTCGTGTGGTGTGTAGTCTGATCAGCACGCGCCATTTTTTAGCTTTTAACCTATATATGACATCTCAAAAGTTTTCTGTCGCTTGGGAACGCAAATAAACTATTTATTAATACACAATAAGCTCCAAATAGAAATGTGAAGTCATTATTCTTAATTCTCTATTGATACTATTTTTAATTATCTTCTTCTTCTTCAACCGATGGACGTCCACTGCTGGACATAGGCCTCTTCATGGAATCTCCAGAACACACGATTTTGTGCCGCTTGTATCCAGCGGCTCCCCGCGACCCTTTTGAGGTCGTCTGTCCATCTGGTATGCTTATGGTTAGTAATATTATTTCCCTGTTTTCAGAGGTATTGTTATCTCGAGCGCTATCAGCCCCTGCCGTGGCACACAAATTATTTTGGCTTCTAGTCCACTCCCTGCCTAACGTACCACAGGTTAGTGATAATTTTAAGGAGCTTCAATAAAACATTGCTTGAATAACTCATGTCTAGCTTCATTACTAGTACGATATTTACCGGTAAAATAGTAAATTTGTATAAAAACCTAACTTCGTGGCAAAGTAAATAGTAACTAAGTAACGGGCTGTTACTATCCCACTGCTGAGAATAGACTTCTTCTCTCCGTTTTTAGAGAGGTTTTGAGCTAAGACCTACCACGCTGCTCCAGTGCGGATTGGTAGACACATATCTCTAGAATTCTCTAGAGACGTGCAGGTTTCCTCACCGAAAAGCGTGTGATAAATTGCAATTATCAATTAGATACATAAGTTTTAACAAGAAAAACTCATTAGTGTCTGCCCGCGTCTGAACCCGTGACCTCCTCGAAAGAGTCGCTCGGTGATACCGCTGGGCTACCACAGCTAATCGTGACAAGCAAGTTACAAATAAGTTAATAATACAATACAAATAAGAGTTGGAAGCTTGAACCAACCTCGCTGCTTTCAAGACTGCAAAAATTCGATAGAGATATAAATTTTGCTTTACAGCAAACGCAGAAATTAAATTTAAAAATATTGAGATAGCTCAAAAATTTCTAAAAAGAAATATATTTGGTCTAAAAAGAATTGGTCTAAAGTTTGAATGAATGAATCCTAAGAAATATTCAAGATCTTCAGATTTAAAGAATATAAACTTTAATTAAAAGTTATTAAGAAGAATATAAAATTGCTAATAATAAAAACTTTGCTGTGATTTATCAAAACAATTCATAGATACATTGGATACGAGTTCTAAATATGAGCAGTACAAATTCTCATAAGATTATTTTTATTAATATAATATAAGATTTGTGTTCGTATGATCGTTGTAACGGACAATTGTATTTACCAGGCACCAAATCAAGAGTTTCTCGGTATTAGCCTGGAAGAGAATGCTGGCGACAGTCAGGAAGTGGACGCGTGTATGACGGCCTCGTGGCGATATCGGCTGCTTCTGCGAGCACTGTTGGCAATATGTGGAGAAAACCTAACTAAGACCTTGCTCAGACAACAGCTGCTTGTTAAGGTAAGTTATCTATACTTATATATAAAGCAGAGTTTGTTTGTTTGATTGTTTGAACGCGCTTATCTCGGAACTACTGGACTGTTTTGAAAAATTATTTCAGTGTAAGATTATTTATCGAGGAAGGCTATAGACTATATAATATCATGCTAAGATGAATAGGAGAGGAGTAGCAATAAAAAATATTGCAAAAACGGCAAAGTTTAAAGCTTTTCTTGCGTGCCGCTGAGTAATCGGTGTGAGTTATTAAAAAATCATGTACTACAAAATTGTTCCCCTCTAAAAGTTCTAAATAAAAATCCACGACAACATAGCTTTTAAGGTTAACCCACCTTAACTATTTTTTTGTTTATCAAAATACTATATATGTATATTAGGGTTTTAAAATTAATTTCCACGCGGGCGGAGCCGCTGGCCATTGCTAGTATTAGATATGTGTGTAGAAAATAACTAAGAATAACTTCTCTATCTTACTTATTGCTTTAATTATATCACTGAAATTACTAACTACTTATTTGTATACAATACAAATTTATTATATACATTGGATATACGTCATCGTTAGTAGTCCCATAATTCAAAAGTTTAAGTAATAATAAAACTATTTATATTAAAAAAATAAATAAATCTATCTCATCATATTTTAGTTGTTTGAGTATAATATAGTATAGTATAATATCACAGTACAGGTACGAGATATCATAGTAAAGAACAAAAGCACATGAGACTTATTTTCTTTGTGATAGAAAACTATACGAGTTTCATCTTTCCATTCATTATTTATTCCGACACTGCCACTTACAGGCTTGCCTATAGCTTTCCCCGACTCTACTACCTAATTAAAGAACTCTATGCCATCCAAAAGTTTAATCCTCTCTCACTCATACTTACCTTATACTCCCTTATTGCTGCTTTACACTTTTAATCCCACATTAGTATGGATATTTGACTATAATTTCATCATCATGTTCTGGCCTTCTTTCCATATTTAATTGGGGTCGGCTCTCCTAACTAAATTTCTTCAGAGCTCGCGGCTCTGGACCGCCTGAGGATTTATGTTTTCCCTTTTAAGGTGATCTCCCGCGTCTTTTTGATGCGGCTTCGAATTCCATAATTTGTCTGGTTATGTGGTGTATTTGACTATAATTTATCATTGAAAATTACTTTCAGACGGTAGCTGACGTAGCGATGTCAGTGAAGTGTGCAAAGGAGGCGTTGCGACAACGCGCGCTCTACGTGGGCGGGGAGAAGTTGGCCGGGCTGCTAAGGCAGGAGCCCGCAGCTTTGCCATTCGCGTTGCATCGATACGTCCACGACATCGATATCAAGTGAGAAGCCATACTTATTCCTTCCCAGGACAGTAACTATAGGCGACGAAGTGAAATAGAAAATATATATAATGCTAAATGTAGAGTGGACAATCCGTTTTCATATCTGATACATGCAGGATTCGTAAAAACACACGCACAAACCTCCACCACCGCCACCACAATACACAAGCGCTACATACGTTCACTATCACAAACTCAACAATCGTTTCGCCCCGCAACCGAATCACCATCAGGAGATAGACTCCACGAAAAATCGCAAAGCCGTGTCTGTCGTGGAGTTAGTAATTCAAATTCAAGTTTATTTTAACATTTTATTAAATTTTATATTTATTTATTGTATTTTAGGTCGTGCTCATATTTCTCTTCAAATACGCTCCCTCTGAAAATCAACTTTATCGGAGTGGACAACGCTGTTGTACCCGCCATGTTTAAGGTAACACAATTATATGTTAACAGATTATATATTATATTCATCGACTTTTAATACAAATCTAGTAATGAATTATATCTCTTAAGCTTCTCTCGCCGAGGTTGCGAAATGCGGAGAATCGAGCGCAGAAGCTCTACTAGCTATGGGGAACGTCGTCCTAAGGGTGCCTCCTGTGAGGCCGGACCACGGCTTAGGGCGACGTGTAGTGTGTATGTGTGTGTGTGTGTGTGTGTGTGTGTGTGTGTGTGTGTGTGTGTGTGTGTGTGTGTGTGTGTGTGTGTGTGTGTGTGTGTGTGTGTGTGCGTGCGTGCGTGCGTGCGTGCGTGCGTGCGTGCGTGCGTGCGTGCGTGCGTGCGTGCGTGCGTGCGTGCGTGTGTGTGTGTGTGTATTACGTGTTTCTGTGTTTGCGATCGTTATTTCATCGTCAGGGTCATATAAGACGCTTTTTGGACGCCTATATTTTCGGTGGTCAGACCTAACTGGGATGTAGGTGGAAGCAACTGAAATGAGAGGGTTCGGGTGTACCTCGGATTTCTCGAAGTAAGACTTCGAAAAACGTTTAAAGAGGTGAGTAATGGTAGGGAGGTCGAGGTCTCTATGGAGGTCAACGTTCCGCATGAACCACGGACAACCAGTGGCTGTCCGCATAAAAGGTGATATAGAAAGTCGTATCAATAACTAGCAATCGCCAGCGGCTCCACCCGCGTGGGAAGTTTAAAACCATAATATAGTCTTTTGATAACCATAAGAAATTATAAATTCATTAAATTTTTTTGGTACTACCATGTCATCATCTTCCTGCCCTTATATCACTCTAAGTGGGGTTGATTTGGCTACGTATTTTACGACCGGCCGCCTGACATCAACTTACCTTAGTCGTATTTTACGACACCTCGGTAAGAAAAAAGGTGGACTATTCTACTCAACTGGATATCACACGGCGGGTCAATTTACCTTAGTCGCCTTTTACGAGACCCTGTTAAAAAATGAGGTTGATCAATTCTACTCAGCCGGATACCACACGGCGGGTCAATTTACCTTAGCCGCCTTTTACGACACCTCGGTAAGAAACCTCGGTGGTTTATTCTATTCAGCCGGATACCACACGGATTTTGATATTTTAATTAAAAAAAGAGAGTTCAATCACTTAATTGTAGCTATACATAAACGTCTTTTGGTACTGTTATGTGTTTCCATTAAAATTAAATTTGTTATATTGATGTGGTACCTAAATAAAAAAATTCTTACACATATAGGTTGGTGATGACTTGAGACAAGATTCTCTAGTGCTCCAGGTCATCAAAGTGATGGATACCTTATGGTTGAAAGCCGGCTTGGATCTGCGAATGGTCACGTTCCAAGCTCTGCCAACGAGTAGAAAACGAGGTAAGATATTACTACATAGTATAAAACAGTCGCTTTCCCTGTCTGTCCCTATATCCCTATGTATGCTTAAATCTTTAAAACTACGCAACAGATTTTGATATAGATTTTTTTTTTATAGATTGAGTGATTGAAGGATTATATGTATAATAACATTAAATATGGAGTACATTTTTAACGCGGGCAAAACCCCCACGAGATTTATCAAAATAATGTACTAAGTATTCTGTAGACCTTTTCAAGGTGAAATAAAGTATGTTTTAAGCGATATTTGATTTTTCAAAATTGAAATTAAACGATTTTTACAATTGTCTAATTTTGAAAGTGGTGTTAGTCCATTTACAGCACATAAATATATGTTGTCGTAGTTTAATTAGCCAAAAACAAATTTATATTAACAAATTAAATCATCTTCCTGCCCGTATCCCATTCTAAGTGGCGTTAGCAAAATATGTTATAAACATGCTGTCACATGATTTGGCTGCGTTTTTATGACCGGCCGCCTGCCTGACGTCAACTTACCTGTCGTATTTTACGACACCTCGGTAAGAAAGAGGGTGGTCTATTCTACTAAACCGGATACCACAAGGTGGGCCAACTTACCTTAGTCGCCATTTACGACACCTCGGTAAGAAAGAGGGTGGTCTATACTACTAAACCGGATACCACACGGTGGGCCAACTTACCTTAGTTGCCTTTTACGACACCTCGGTAAGAAATGAGGGTGGTACTATTCTATTCAGCCGGATACCACACGGCTTATATAAACAAATTAAATGTTTAAATTTAATTTTATTTTATTTAAAATTATGTTGATAAAACAATAGAAACAATGTCAGACCTCATATAATTTGCCTGTATTTTTAAATCAACAAATATTTACAATTAATTTTCTCGAAACAAAAGAAGATGGACTTACACCACTTTCAAAATAATCGGTCCATATATATACATACAAGAATAACTCATTTATATATTAAAGATAAACTCAATTCAGAATTATCATCATAAGATAAACTATACGACTAAAGCGCAAAACAAAAGGTTTACCGATTTTATTGTTTGCAAGCGTAATTAATTTAGCCAGATTAGTGTATTCTGTGACGTAGCCTGATATTATTTATGAACTTTAAATAAATATAAATATTCCTAAGTTTATATAAGTAAATTTACAAATTGACTTTATTTGAGTCGCACAAAGCTACTGCATTCGAACATCACTGTGTTGAGGCAATACTCTAAAAACCTATATCGGATTTTATATACTATATCGAATTATATAGACTATATCGGATCAAATCGGACTATATCGGATCAAAATTGGATGTCCAAGTTACGATAAATATGGATATAATCTTAATTCCCAATAATTTCAATATTTATTAACAGGCATGATAGAAATAGTTCCCGAGGCAGAAACACTACGAGCAATTCAGACAGAGTGGGGCCTGACGGGGTCCTTTAAGGATAAGCCAATAGCGGAGTGGCTCGCCAAGCACAATCCCTCAGAACTTGAGTATCAACGGGCAAGAGACAATTTCACAGGTATAGTGCGATATTTTTCAAAAACTAAAGGAATATTTGCAATAGGTAATTTAGTTTTCAGTCTATTTAGGAGTTTTTTAGGTGATTGGAAACTTGCATATGCAACGTATACGACTACGAGGCTAAGCTAAGAGACGTAATTAAATGTAAGCTAATTTTCTCTCCTTTACGACAATTACACTTTTATAATTCAAGGATGTTCAGTTACTTTCAGCATTGCAGTACTTTCTAAAGAACTGATAATATTATATATATATATATATATATATATATATATATATATATATATATATATATATATATATATATATATCTCTCTCTCTCTCTCTCTCTCTCTCTCTATAAGCCGATGGGTACGCAGCCACCCCACCATTACTTCGCCCGAATCTCCCACCTGCGTTTGACGACGCTGAAAAGGCTGAATGCTTGGCAGACAGTCTGGAAAACCAATGCTCTCCCAACCCCAGTGTACCCGAATTCACCGAATTCCACTCCAGAGTGGAAAAGGTGGCAGACAATCTTTCCGCAACGACTCCCGAAAGCGAGCCGTTACTTCCCACTACCGGAGAAGAAGTCCGAACCATAATTAAAACCTCCACTCCAAAAAAGCTCCCGGTCCTGATTCCATCTCCAACAGGGCACTGAAGTGCCTTCCCGACCAAATCATACACCTACTGGTACTGATTTTTAATGCCCTGCTTGCCAGATGCTCCTTTCCTGACGAGTGGAAAGAAGCTACAGTGATAGGTATCCCCAAACCGGGAAAGCCTCGAAATCTCCCGATTAGCTATCGTCCCATTAGTTTGTTAAATAGCTTAGGAAAAATATACGAGCGAATTATCCTTGCCCGATTAAAATCCGTAGTCGATACTTATAATCTCCTTCCCAACGAACAGTTCGGATTTCGTCCAAAACACACCTGTGTTCAACAAGTGCACCGCCTCACGGAACACATATTGCAAGGTTTACAAACCAAGCAGTTTACAGGTGTCATATTCTTCGATATCGCCAAAGCCTTCAATAAGGTCTGGCATGCAGGCTTAATCCGCAAGTTGCTCCTATTAAATATACCTCACAGACTCGTACTTATCATACGAAACTACCTCACCAATCGTACCTTTCGGTACCGTGTAGACGGTACTCTATCATCTCGCCGCCCTATCCGTGCCGGTGTCCCTCAAGGATCTGTGCTGGCACCCTTATTGTACTCGCTCTACACGAGTGACATTCCACGGGCGCCTATTAAAGAGCGCACTCATCTAGCCCTTTTCGCGGATGATACCGCTGTATTTACCACATCTCGCCATCCTCAAGTTATCACTAGACGTCTCCAGAAAGCGGTAGACAGCCTGGGACGCTGGTTCCGCCGATGGAGAATCGAAATAAAACCTGATAAAAGTGCAGCTATGCACTTTATAGGTAATCGTTTCCGATCTCACATAGACACACCTACGGAAATTTCCCTCTACGATACACCAATTCTGGCAACAGAAAGTCAAGTACCTAGGTGTCACCTTCCAACCTTCCATGACCTTCCACGAGCACATACGCATAGTCTGCAATAAGGCTGCGTATGTCATGGGACGACTTTATCCGATGTTATGCAAGAAAAGTAAAATGTCACTCCGCAACAAAGTGACACTCTACAAAACTTGCATAAGACCAATAATGTCCTATGCGAGCGTTGCGTTCGCGCACGTTTCAAAGGTCAGATTGCTCACGCTTCAAAGAATGCAAAACCGATTTATGCGGACAGCCACTGGTTGTCCGTGGTTCATGCGGAACGTTGACCTCCATAGAGACCTCGACCTCCCTACCATTACTCACCTCTTTAAACGTTTTTCGAAGTCTTACTTCGAGAAATCCGAGGTACACCCAAACCCTCTCATTTCAGTTGCTGCCACCTACATCCCAGTTAGGTCTGACCACCGAAAATATAGGCGTCCAAAAAGCGTCCTATATGACCCTGACGATCAAATAACGATCGCAAACACAGAAACACGTAATACACACATACAGCGTCTTCGCCGGCGAAGACGAGGTCCCAGATTTGTGACATCGGTTAGTCGTGGCTTCTTGCCACCCTTCCGTCGTCGTATTGACTAATCAAAGTCATACCATCAGCCCTCCACTACACGTCGGCCTAAGCCGTGGTCCGGCCTCACAGGAGGCACCCTTAGGACGACGTTCCCCGACGCTAGTAGAGCTTCTGCGCTCTACTTTCCGCATTTCGCAACTTCGGCGATGCTTCTGCGCTCGCCCGTCCCGCCCAGTGACGCTGTAAAAGCCGTTAGGGCTAACTGCATATAGTCAATTCGAAAAAAAAAATAATAATTTTATATTGTATCATTTTTTTTAAAGCGTATTAATGTGTTTTATTAAAGTCAAGTGACTGTACGAACTAATTGTAATCCTCATAAAAGTGTAAGAGTGAATAGGAAAATAATAAGAATATAAAAAATGAGGGCATTTTAACTCGAAAGTTGGTATATAATGATTTCTTACCAATTATGATTCTCTAACGAAAACTTGACACAATTAATTTTTGAATAATCATTTTTGATTTTTTGTAGCGTCGTGCGCCGGTTACAGCGTGGCAACATATTTGCTAGGTATTTGCGATCGGCACAACGATAACATCATGCTCAAAACTTCTGGACATCTCTTCCACATCGATTTCGGCAAATTCCTAGGCGACGCGCAGATGTTTGGAAATTTTAAGAGGTTAGTATGTTACAACCTCTTATAAAATCACCGTTAAATATGATCAGTTTTGACGTATACGTTATATACGTATCGAATCTAGCTGAAGCACTTATTTGTTGTCTATCTCGAACATGTTTATTTATCTCTTTTAATCTCATTTCATCTTTTAATCTTATTTCTCATTTATTTAACTCTTTTAATCTCATTTCTCATTTATTTAACTCTTTTAATCTCATTTCTCATTTATTTAACTGTTTTAATCTCATTTTTTGTCTGTTATTGTTTTTGGTTGATTATTAAAAAAATAATCTGTCCCTAGAGACCGCGCGCCATTCGTGTTGACCAACGATATGGTGTATGTAATCAACGGCGGCGAAAGACCCACTCAGCGCTTCCAGCACTTCGTGGAGCTGTGTTGCATGGCCTTTAACATCGTGAGAGCGCATCACGACCATTTACTGGACCTGTTCGCTTTGGTATTATGTCCATATTCATATTAAAAATTAAAAATCCGCGGTCAATCTTTTAATTATTTTTAATTTACAGAATTAATCCAATTCCATTGTACAAACATAAAACATATTAGACTTGCATACACATTGTGTACGGGCTAGCACGTAAATTTGCAACATCGGCATTTACGCCATATTTGATATCGAAGCAATTATAAATTAGTACGTTAGCGGCCGCGCGTGCTCAACGTATCAAATTTCTATCATATCACATTATCATTATAAAAAATATATCTATCAATATTAAGCGCCGCAATATTAAGCGCCGCAATCTATCAATTATCATCAATTTATCAATCTATCATCCAAAGATCGTACAGGGTAGTAGCAGCCCGTACACAATGTATGCAGGTCTAATGTTTTATGGATATTTTTTTTGTATAAGCGTTTACCCAGACCCAACAATGATTTTCTAACTTTACTGAGTCACAGTACAGGAATTACAAGATTATTTTGACCTCTAATATAGCTACGATGTGCATCAATATTTTTTATTTCATGTGAATATTGTTTTGGTACAAAAATAATATTAATATACATAATATATATTGCAACGCTACAGTGAATATGTCTGTTTCGTTATACTTATTGTGAAGTAATTCACATTGTTTAAAATATAAATTTCCTGTATGGCTCTATTTTGAAGAACAAAAGTTTTTCTTTTATCAACTTTTCTGTTTTTCGCTTTACCCCACATCATTATTCCGTATGACATAATGCCGTGAAAGTTAAATGAAGTGCTTTTTTTCGAATTGACTATATGCTGTTAGTCCTAACGGCTTTTGCAGCGTCACAGGGCGGGCCCAGCCTTGCGTTGGCGTTTTTATTGAGTCATGTGCTGTACGTAACGTCAAATTTTTGTACATCTGCCTCTTAACATATTTAATATCCATAATAACTGTAAATAATGTATTAAAATAAAGTTTTGTTTCAAATTGATTTAAGAAAAAAAAAAGTAAAGTAGCGGCCTGTTGCTATCCCACTGTTGAAAATAGGTCTCTTCTCTCCGTTTTTTGGAGAGAAGGATTGGAGCTAAGACCTACCACGCTGCTCCAATGCGGAATGGTTGGTCACACTTATCTCCAGAATTCTCTAGAGATATGCAGGTTTCCTAATGATGTTTTCCTTCACCGAAAAGCATGTGATAAATTGAAATTATGAATTAGACACATAAGTTTTTTAACAGGAAACTCATTGGTGTCTGTCCGGGTTTGAGACCGTGAATACTCGAAAGAGTCGCACGGTGTTACCGCTGGGCTACCACAGCTCAAATTGATTTGATTTAATATATTCAAAACAAATACTGTTCGTTTTAGATGGCTATGTCGGGAGTGTCTGGAGTGTCGAGTGCGGCCGTGGGCTACGTGCGCGGCGCTCTGCTGCCGGCCGCGTCCAACGCCGAAGCGGCGGCTGCGTTCGCGCAACTCATCAATTCTTCACTCAAGAGCAAGTGAGCGTTTTTTTTATATATATGTGTTATAATAAGCTTTTCTGACATCTATATTTATTATAATACAAAGTCGCCAAAAACTGTCTGTCTGTATGTGATCGATTTTCCCAAATCTAATGAACTACTAATACTAGCAATCGCCAGCCATTGTTATAATTAAATCAATAAGTGAGATAGACAAGTTCTTAATAATTTTCTACACACATATCTAATACTAGCAATGGTCAGCGGCTCCGCCCGCGTGGAAAGATTAAAACCGTAATATAGTCTTTTGATAGCCATAAAAATGGTTAAAGTGGATCAACCTTAAAAACTAGACATATGCTGTCGCGGACTTTTATTTTGAACTTTTAAATGGGAACAAATATTTAATACATGATTTGTGAATAACTATTACCCTTTACTCAGCGCATGTAAGGAAAGTTTTAAAATTATGTCGTTTTCGTACTATTTAATTGGTGCTCTTCTATTGATCTTAGCGCGATGTTATATAGCCGTCCTCGATAAATGGACTATCTTACACTGAAAGAATTCTTTCAAATCGGTCCAGTAGTTCCTGAGATTAGCGCGTTCAAACGATCAACTCTACAGCTATATATATTAGTATATATAGATAAAGTTTGTGAGTATGGAGTTTGTTAACTATTTCACGGCGAATCCGCTGAACCAATATCGATGAAATTTGCAACTATCATTCCTATACACCGGGTCAACATATAGGCTATAGAAATTGTGTTAATTCAATAGGAATAGGATGACATTGAAAAGCGCCATGTATTATTAATCTATCACGCGACAACAGTCCGCGCGATCGAAATTGCGGGTAAAAGTAAAGTACTAGACCTTATTATTAGTGATAAATAAAACGAGTCTAACATCTATCTACAGATTCACCCCTATAAACTTCTTCCTCCATAATCTGGCGCAGTTGAGGGCGAGTGGTGATCAGAGCAGCAACACGTCCGAGTTACTATCATTCATGCCACGGACTTACACGTAAGGCTTATTTGTTCCGCTATACAGAATTTAACGATTTGATATTACATAGGTAATGTCAATCACTTAAATAAACTAAAATAAAAATAAATTTGTGATTACCTGATGTCATCTATTAACAACTGCCCAAAAGATCAGAACTGTAGCCCATTGTTTAATATTAAAAATTTAATATTATTAATTAATATTTTTTTATTAGCTACAACAAACAAAACGCTTATTATTTAAAATTTCATACAAAACGGTCAACTACTAGTACACGGTCAATTACTAGTGCCCTTACCGTATATAAGTTTATTTTATATACTCTGATACTATAATACGAAGATTATAAAACTGAAACCAAAATTCTTATGACAAACATTACGTACAGGCTAAAAATAAAAAACTAAAAAGTTTTATTACGATACAGGTCTTGTATGGACACCTGTATCATAATATAACTTTTTAATCATAACGATATACCTATACAGCCTCCAGCCGGACCAAGGAGATTGGACCTCTACCTAAAAAAAAAAGTTTCAATGAACGAGTCCGCGGCGACGCAACACGCATACACAATCGATGTTTGCGCATTTACGTTAACATTTGATATTTAAAAAATCTTTTCAATATTTAAACAAAGTTTGGTTTTTATCAATATTGTTTTACGTATTATAGTATGTGAGTAGACAAAGTAGTGTATGACACTGTACATAACTTGGTCTTATAACACTCGTGTGATAATATAAAAAACACATTTGTTATAAGAACCCTTATTATGCAACAGTATCATAATCTTCTATAAAATAACTTTTGTATAACTTTAAATATAATACTTTTCGAACAGAATGGCTCAGGAAGGTCGGCTCGTTAGAGTCGAATGTTTGAGCTACGAAAAGCGATACGACCCGGAAAAGCACTACGTGTACGCGCTAAGGGTGTATCGTCAGGGCCAGGCCACGCCCTCGGTGTTGTACCGCTCCTACAAGCACTTCACGGAGCTGTACCAGAAGATCTGCCTGCATTTCCCCTTGGCGAAGGTTCACAGGTAAAGATCAAACGTATACTATTAACACGGGCTTTGAAGTTAAAAAAATAATAGTTAGGTACTTGGGGTCAATCCTAGGTATTTACATTTCTCGAGACTGCTTGTTCCCCGAATAAGCTACGCTGACTTGACAGTTTATGGCAAAAATAGTGTTTTATATTCAATATAAATTTTATTATTTTTTAATGCCCAAAAATAGGGGATAAAGCGATCGATCGATTGATCAAACGAATTTGATTTTTTCGGAATCTCGGAAACGGCTCCAATAATTTTCCTGAAATTCAGCATATAGGGGGTTTTGGTTTGAAAAATTGATCTAGCTAGGTTTTATGTAAAAAAAATCGTTTTATCCCTGTTTTTGGGCATAAAAAATACTAAAATTTATATTGAATCGAATTATTGCCACGAAGCGTCAAGTCAGCGTAGCTTATTCGGGGAACGACGAGTCTCGAGAAATGTAAATACCTAGGATCGATGCCCAACTATATAATCATTTTTTTTCTTTAATTTTTAAAGGAAAAAAATTTCTTTTTTTAAAATTTTAAACTTTAATTGTACCAAATTTTATGAATATTGCTCCACCGGTTTCTCTATGATAGAATAACAGAAAGACAGTTTTTTGCATTTATAATTATACATATCTATATAGAGGAGCTTAAAGTTTGTTTTTTCGTCAAAAATAGTTATATTCATTGAATTCTTTATAGATAAAGTCGAAACTAATTTTAGTTGTTGATCGTTACATAAGTAAATCAGGAAATCTAAATATTATCATTTTGTGCTACTTACTTTTTCAATGCAATCTTAGATTTTTCTGCTATATTCTTAAGATTTTAATCATTGTGTGAACAGCCATATTACTAGTAAATCGATAACACCAAACTGATAACATTTATCGGATTATTTCTTATCTTAGTATTAATAAACTTGATATAATTAGCGGTATAAGAAAAAGACAGGAGGTATATTTACCACATTCTTTTATTCAATTTTAGTTATATGCCGTTACATTAAAGATTTACATAAAATATATCTTTCCAGAATTTTTGCCGTGTGGTATCTGGCTGAATAGAATAGTACCACCCTCATTTCTTACCGAGGTGTCGTAAAAGGCGACTAAGATAAGTCGACCCACCGTGTGGTAACCGGTTTAGTAAAATAGACCACCCTCTTTCTTACCGAGTTGTCGTAAAATATGACAGAGGTAAGTTGACGTCAGGCAGGCGGCCGGTCGTAAAAACGCAGCCAAATCATGTGGCAGCATGTTTATAACATGTTGTGCCGACCCCACTTAGAGTGGGATAAGGGCAGGAAGATGATGATATCTTTCCAGAATTTAGCTTATATAGTTTTAGCTTAGTTTTTTAGCTTATATAGCCTTTCTTGGTAATTTCTTTTTCTATATAAAAAAATGCAATAAAAAAAAAAGATAATATTACTCAGAATCCATACTGTTATTCTGAAATTGGGACCAACCATTACTCAAATGAACTATCATGACTTTGAAATTAACAGCATAATTAACGTTTGCTTTCTCATAGAATTGTTGCAGTTTTTATAAAACATTTTTGTTTTATTTTTAAATAAAACATTTATGAAACCTAGCTCGATTGATTAAAAACTTAATATGCTGAATTTCTTGAAAATCGTTGGAGTCGTTTCCAAAATTCAGAATAATATATATATATATATATATATATATATATATATATACAAGATTAACTCATTTAAATATTAAAGATACTAGAGTAAGGAAGACAGCCTAAAAAATGCCCTATTACAACAAAGAGAAAGAATATGGGACTATCTATCTGTCTTTCTTTTTTATGTGTGTGGTATTTATTATACGTTAATTTGCGGAGTTCCTTAACAAAAAATGTTATGAATGATTTTGTTATAACCCATGATTAGAGTATTAACTTATCGCGAATCATACCAAAATAATTCATTATCTTTTCAACATACATATCACTAAAATGTATATTTTAAATTTTGGAATCATAGTCGTGCACTGAGACATTTATTTGATAGATATTATTTAATATGGCATTTTAAAAATTAGTATACGCTTTATATATTTACTTAATTGTATTCTAAAGCGGTTCGTTTTTATCGTTCCTGAACGCATAAGTGAGCGTTTATAAATTTATTATATTTATAATTTTATATATCTTATAAATATTATATAATCTGTACATATTACGGAATCTAAGCGTTGCTATTTATATTTCCATTACTAGAACTAGAACTGCCAACATTATAATTTAAATCTAAGTGAGTTTGTTTTGGAATATTTTTGGAGACACCACGTTGTCTATTCATTTGTTCTCTATGTTGTGATATAATATCCCAGCTACTCATGTCATCTACTGGTTTCACAAAGCTTGTATTACCAGTATTGTCATTTTGGTTTGGTGCTATTTCGTGAGATGAGTAAGGGGGTGGTCCGCTACTCTTGCTTATCGAACTTTCTAGAGTGTTTGTTGAATGTTGCGGTAATTGTGGTTTGGACCTTGATGTTATGTTCGTCTCTTGCGCTATTTGCTGAGGTTGAGGAGCACGTTTCTTCACCTTCTTTTGGGTGCTTTTATCTTCAGCGGTTTTAGGTCGCTGAATATTTTTTTCTCTTTCTTTACGCATCTTCTCTTCCTGTAACCTCTGTTTAGCTGCCAATTTCTCCTGTTTAACTTGCTCTGCGATGCATTTTTTCTCTAATTCTTTTTGTTTTTTCGTATCGATTTTAGGCGTTTGATTAGTGATGCCTTGTGTAATATTTGGCGAGCTTTTTCTAAGATTATTTTCTTCATTTGACGGTTTCGTCAAATTGTTAGTACTTTTTGAGTGGTTTGAAGTAGGTCCGGTACCTTTTGCTGATGGTCTTACCGTTGACGATGTTATCTTCTTTGATTGTTCGGTAGTGCGAATGTTGCCTGTAATAGATAAATTTTAGTTTACACTATTTGAAATTTTAGACAAATTCCATTTTCTTTATAAAATACAGGATATTTGTAAAATTAATTGTCAAAAAATGTATAATAAGCTTATGCCTACCATGTTGGACTTTACTGTAATGAAAAGTTTTATTGCTTATTTTTAATAAATGTTCTGTCTCATAAATCTGTTATTTATGAGACAGAAAAAAAAGAACATAAAAAGCAGTAATAAGTATTAAAATTCCCATATTTTGAATAAAGAATAGATATCCTTAAAATATTCTGTTAATCCATAAAGTCTGACATTTTTACTCTCTAACGTTAATGTTAATTTTTATTATCTATGTATCTTTAACTATGATATACTTGCATTTTAATTAAATTTATTACGTTTGAAATAGTTTTTACTCTAAACATGTCGTTTACATACCGAATTGTTCGTCCTTGTTCGTTCTGTAAGCACCAATGAGTGAAACACCTGGGGATTTATCATAGTGTTCGATTCCATGTGACTTGCCCGAACCTAAATTTAGTGAAGCCTTGAAGCCTCTAAACCAGAACATTATAGTACATGAAAATTAAATGCTCCAATATTCACTTTCACATCTAGGATGTAAAATAGACATATAAACAACACAGATTTGCAAATTAATAATTCACAAATATAAACTTCAATATGGCACTATATTTCACACAACTTGAATAATGACATTATCGCATTTCTTCTGACTCATCGCTGATTGAAGAATTATGTATACACCATTATATCTAGTACAATTTGAAATCAAGCGTGTTAAATGATAACATTGAAAACATTATATACGATTAGAACAGAATTAAAGCAAACATATTCCCTATTGTCTAATGTCTTATTATCGCTATGTTTTATAAGTTTTGTTTGTATTTAACGTACCAGAATATAATCGATACTTGTTTTAATAGATAAGATAAACTCTCGATACTGGGAGTGGTAAGAACTCTTATCGCATTAAAAATTCCAACAATTTGCTATATATTCGCGTAAATTTTTCTCATTTTATATTTAAATAATTTATCAGAAATAATAAATTTATTTATAATATTATTTTTCTCATAAAAATTGCCTAGATGTAGCCTGTTTAGAAACTGTTTCGGCTTCTTTCTTCTTTAACCGATCGAGGTCCATTGCTGGACATGGTCTTTTCATGGGATCTCCACAACACACGATCTTGTGCCGCTTGTATCCAGCGGCTCCCCGAGACCTTTTTGAGGTCGTCTCTATCTAGTAGGGGGTCTTCCGACACTGCGCTGTCCGGTGCGGGGTCACGATTCCAACACTTTGACGCCCCAACGCCCATCGGTTCTCCGATCTACGTTGTGGCTTAGACAAGAGATTTTAGTAATTATGAAACAATTCAATATAGTCAAAAATGTGGTCACTATACCGCATGCTAACTGTGGGGCATCATAGACAATAAACATCCATACAAATTATCTTTATCTATGAATTCAGTTATTATGACTCACTCGTTTGATTTGACTGCCTATGAATGATCACTCATATATCTGCTCAGATATTAATACGTTTTATTTTTCACTTGATAATATTTTGAATATTCTATCGATGTGTTAGCTGTTATATTTTTATTACTATGAATAATGTATATAGAAATTTATTTAGATAAGGATGACTGATTCACGATTGCTGAATAAAAATTTATAAAACTATGGAAGTTACATGGCAAGTTATAGTATCTGCATGCGAGAAACATGTGCTTATAGAGCTTGCTTAAGCTAAAATTACGCGCTCTTACACCCACTCAAGCACAATTATTTTAATTAATAATAATTGATTGCGTGAGTGTACGAAAAACACATAAAAATATAACTGTATTGGCCAATCAGTTGGTAAGGACAAAGGACTTGCTAATGAACTTGAATTTGTTGTTCAACTTGTTTAATTTACTCTGAATACGCGAGAAGGCGGTCTTGTGGTCTTGTGTCATACAATAAGCCAGCGCTACTTCATATAGAAAGCATTGCCAGATTTATCACGCGACTAGTCGTCCACAAGTTGTTTCACAAACAAATCGTAAATCACGCAATAGTTGATAGCTCTCACAGAGACAAAATGTCACTATAAACATTAGCACTGACACATTTATATCAATAAGTTAAGTATTGGGGCGCTCCATTTCACATTAGACAAGCTCTATTAAAGATGAAACATTAATGTAGAATAAAATTTGACTAGACGACTATTGTCAGTCCATTAATGCACTCAAAAAATTTCCCAAACACGTTAGTGTGTAAGATGGAGTCGCCCATATATGCACGTTTCACGAATATCCTGGGTGTAACAGTAGGCTAACTCGATTTTTGACGTTTTATTAAATTTTGTTTGATTATGTACTTTCTGTTTTATTTTTTGATTATTTTGTGTTTATTTATAATTCGTAGATAATAAGTTTCTAACATAGTTATAAGTCTGTAACTAACATTATGAGCCCTTGTTGCTTGCAAATAAATACATTTCATTAATATTGCTTTATTATGAGGATGACACTTGTTACATTTTAGCTTACCTTCCGGTCTACACGTCGGTCGATCTAACGTGCGACAAGTCGCCGAGAAGAGGTTCGCCGACGTGCAAGCATTCCTGACGTCATTGTTCAGTCTAGCAGACGAGATCGCTCATTCAGACCTCGTGTATACGTTTTTCCATCCGTTGCTAAGGGACCAACAAGATGTCGAGCCGCAAAGATTGAAGAAGGGTAAGTAATGAGCCTAATATATAATGCATAGTATGTATAGAGTTTACGCTGTAGCTATCTAACTTTAGAACTCTGTTTTAAAAAATGACATCCAAATATTATATATTATTTTTTGTATTTAAACGCTATCGCTAGTAGTTATTATAGTTAAGTCTAGAAACTGGCTATACTCACTTCTTATTGTAGCGGGCTAGCCCGCATAGTTTAATCAAGCCCATCCCATTATTCACGAGCTCTTTACACGTAAATCCGATAGATAAGATGATGTGAGCATATTCGGTTTCATACATAAACTATATTGGGACATTATTCGTAATGCTTTATTTACTTTTTTTATAGACGTGTCTGATATTGATTCTGGAATTTATTTATTTATAATTTATTTATCTGAAGCTTCTGAAGGTGCCCTATTATATAGAAATTACAGTATATAGAGATATAGTACACGCAATAACAATCTTTCAAGAAGTTGTTATTGGCACGTAGCCTTTTGTAATATACTTAAAGAGAAGCAGTATTTATTTTAAATACGAATGTTAGGGATTAAGTTAAGCTGATTTATGTAGGCTATGATAATTTAAAAAAAAATTGTACTCATTTATGCAAAACGTTCAATTACTTTTTTCTCAACATTAAAGGAGAGTCTGTAGAGGCCGAAAACAGCGGTTCTGGTTCGCTGAAGCTATCAGTGCAGTACGCTGGTGGTATACTCTCCGTGCTGATCCTCCACGCTCAGTCGTTAGCAGCGACGCCGCAAGGTTTACCGCCGAACCCATACGTGAAGGTAACTTGACTGTATTGACAAAATTATAAAAACATAGTTTAGTGATTTTTATTGATTATATCTTACTTTCTTCGCCTACAAAGGTGTCTATCCTGAGTAGATTAGACCACCCTCATTTATTACAGAGGTGTCGTAAAAGGCGACTAAGGTAAGTCGATCCGCCGTGTGGTATCTATCCGGCTGAGTAGATTAGACTACCCTTATTTTTTACCGAGGTGTCGTAAAAGGCGACTAAGGTAAGTTGACCAACCGTGTGGTATTCGGTTAAGTAGAATATACCACCCTCTTATTTACTGAAGTGTCGTAGATTACGACTAAGGCAACTTGACGTCAGGCAGGCGGCCGATCGTAAAATACGTAGTCAAATCATGTGACAATATGTTTATAACATGTGCCGACCCCACTTAAAGTAGGATAAGGGCAGTAAGATGATCTTACTTTTTTCGCTAGTCGCTAAGTTTAACAAAGAATCGCTTATCAAAATATAACTTAAAACAAAATTGTTATATCTTCCAGGTTTACCTAGTCCCGGATCCAAATAAAGAGACGAAGCGCAAAACGCGCGTCCTCAAACGAAACTCTCATCCCTCCTTCATGGAGATGCTCGAATACCGCCTCCCTCTCGACGTCATCAAGAACAGGAGCCTCCAGGCCACGGTATGGAACTACGACTCCCTCCAGGAGAACCAGTTCCTCGGTGGGGTGGTGATACCACTCAACTCCTTAAATTTGAGGGAGGAGACAGTGGCGTGGTACCCCCTAGAGTACATACCCCGGTAGCTAGTGCTTACGCGCTCCGCTATATGGAGCACTGATTTCCCTATCCGGTAGAAATCAACTTGGGACTTAATATATGTGCATTTCACTAATGGATTTAATTAAATAATTTTGTAACAGTCATCATCTTCCTGCTCTTATCCCACTCTAAGTGGGGTCGGCACAATACGTTATAAATATTGTTTTTACGACCAGCCTTAGAACTTACCTCTGCCGTATTTTATGACACTTCGGTAAGAAAGATGGTGTTCTATTCTACTAAACCGGATACCACACGGTGGATCAACTTACCTTAGTCGCCTTTTACGACACCTCGGTAAGAAATGAGGTTGGTCTATTTTACTCAGCCGGATACCACACGGCGGATAATTTTGTAACTGTGTTGTGACCAAAATAGTTGAAAAATGATTGGTCAAAATATTTCCTATTCTCTTGGCACTTAATCGGGTAAAAGTAAATATACATTAAATCTATATGAACTGTATGGATTTACTCTACCGTTGGGTAACGGTGTAGTTCTTCTACACCGTTTATTGGTTTAGTAACGGTGTAGTTCTTCTACACCGTTAATTTTTCAACGTCAATGCTCCAAAAGAAATTGGAGCATTGACTTAAAACTTTGCTCCATTGCGAATAGACTGTACATATTCCAATTCTCTATCGATTAATCGCGTAATTTTTTTTTAATCATTTTCTTATATGGCAAATTTCCATAAACTATATATGGCTCATGGTCTGCCACAGTGGCACAACTCAAAAAAAACACGTGTTTTGACTTAGGAATAGGTATAAATGTTAAAATACAAATTCTTTTCTACAGTAATACCGGCAAAGCTCATAATCCAATATAAGGCCGTTCGTTTAAGCATTTTATATGCATTTTTCTTAGCAATGAAAACTTTAAACCCATTTATCGCAAAAAACATGATTTCTTGTGCGACTATTGCAGTCCATTTTCAACAGTAATACCGGCAAAGCTCATATTTCAATATTAGCCCGTTCGTTTAGGCAAACTTAAGCATTTTTCTTAGCAATGAATACTTTAAATCCATTTATCGCAAAAAACATGATTTTTGTGCGACTATTGCAGTACATATATATAGATCATAAAATAGCACAATTTATTATCTAGCAGTAAAAAAAACACCATATAGCAAAATGGTAGAAATAGTGAATGAAATAAAAATATCTAATTTATATCTTAGACTTATTTTCGTTCAATACAAAGTTTGCTTGAACATATTTCACGAATTTGGTATTCTAATGTTATTGGCGCATATTTTAAGCTGATGAAATTGAAGGTAGCTAGAATAATAAAGAATGTTGCTATTGTGTAAGTCGCTTTCTATTTTTGCGTATATAATATGAGGAACAGTTGAGTTATAATTTAGAGTTTACGATGCGACGTAACTGCAATTAGAATGGCGCAATAAAACTCGGGTTAAAAACTAGTCAAACAAATCCGATACTTTGATGTGGGTACATTTTTCTAACTATTTATATATCCAAAATTCGCGTCGTAATTCTACTGTATTACTGTACTATTTATCAATGCCATATTGGACCGAAACTTTTATACGAAAGCCAATCCTTTCTATAAATTATTTTATGGGCAGCACGACATTGAATAAGCCGTTTAAATTTGGATTTACTCATAATGTTTTGATACGAGTATGTTTCATATAACTGAAAATACTGCTTTATTATGCTGTATATTTCTTAGGTTTTGTTAGTATTTAATTAATTTATTTGCACGAAACGATATACATGAAATCACAACATATTAATTTTGCTGCTTGTAAACATTTTACAATATTATTAATATAAAATGTGGTCACACCAAAATTTATAATAAATTATTTTCAAATGAATGATTGAATGGTAATGAATATGAAATAAAATTTTTAAATACAATAAGACTGTCAATACATTCGTAAAATATGTGTTGATAAAATACTGTTAGTGCTATTTTGGTATTCTTATAGCGCTTGCTATAAAATGTATCTATTGTATGCAAAATAAATTAGCATTATTAATATATCTATTTGGGACCTAACAGTTCGTATATTAACTCTACTGCATATCAGAACTCCTTCAATAATAAACGAACCCTTTAAAGGGAATATTTTAAGTTCTATATAACTCATAGATTTACTATACCAGAGTAATGGACACAGGCAGACCTGTGACTAAAGCACTAAATTTTATGAAAAGGATGAAACTCTGCTTATCTTTGTCTAATCACACATAAAAAAAAGAGACAGATAGATACAATCTCATTGTTTTCTCTATATCGGTCTTAAAGCACCTTTTAGGCTAACTTCCCTACTTTAGTATAAAAACTATGATGTTTCTGAACGTTAAAGGCAGCGTAAAGCCGATGTTGCCATACTATAAGTACCATATCATCTATGGACTGAAAAAAAATCATTTATTGTATAGTTTCTTTATAGCGATTGGGCCCAAAAATTATTAGAGCTACATAATTTTGGTAGAATATTATTCTTTACAAATATATAATCTAGCATAGTATGTTACTTTGCAATTATAATTTGATTTACATTCCAAATCATATTACATCTTCCATTATAATATGGTGATTAAAAATTATTCAGGTTTAAGCTAAGATTTCATCTTATCTAAACTTAAATATAGCTTTGGTGTATCTGATCTTATCGTCTGATAACTTAACGACGAAAAAATTATATCATATTTAGAAAGTATATATTTGAGCGTGAACAAGTTGATAAGTCGACGTCTTTAATATCATAATGGGCATTAGTATTGCCTAATTTGTAAGTCTTTTATATTAACATAAAGAGTATCATACAAACTTGTGAATATTTAAATAATTCTCTCAGCCGTATATTAAATGTAAACCTAATTATCTCTGCCCTAAAAAGTGTGCGTTTTGGACTGAAGTTATTCAGGTCTGGTAAGGATATATTGCCCGCTATTGTTTCATAGCTCAATAATTTGGCGATGTTAATTACGAATTTCATATTAATTGAGGACAATGTCTTAGATACAGGATAAATATTTTTATGCTTTAACATACAAAACAATATAAACTGTTTATAAACTAAATGACGTTATGTACATAGCTTGACCCGTATTCATTGCCAAATTATATATCTCCAATCTATAACTTGAATTTATATATGGTGTATTACCTGTAATCATAGATAAATTATTGTCTTTAGTAAATATCTGTTTAAATCTAATTGTGATGCTTATACAGCTACATAATAAGAATGTTTAATAATTTTGAACAATTTTGCACCATAAGATGGAAGATTGTTATTAATATTAAATAAAAGCTCTTAATATGAGAAAATAATGAAAATACATTTATAGGACAAATTCCATTTAAAATTCGTAATCGTTATTTAAGTAAACTAATAAACAAGTGCTCTTGAATAGTCGACTCTACTGCTGTTTCGGAAAGCTGTTCCTACTGAGAAGAGCAAGCAAAAAACTCGGTGGTTGCTCTTTTCAAAATATAATTCTTATAACTAGTTCCATTTAGTTTTTACTATCTTTTACAGGGTCGAAGAAGTAGCTATATCCACGCATTTTTATCATGTATATAATCCTCAACAGTATAGTAGGTACATAATATACAATGCTTACACTTCGTTAAATTATCTTAGACATAATGTTCATGTAAAATGTATTTTTTTCTTGATTTTAATGTCTCTTACAAATGCTAATATCTAAATCAACTAAGCTGTACTTTCTAATAGGAAATTCTATTATTATAAACTGTCTGGTGCTTATAGCTAATTACCTCCGAGTTGTGGAATAAGTGGAAGTTGTGGAAGTATAATAAACTTTTGCGATACTTTATTATATTATATACGGATCATTCCGCTATGTAAATAGAAGCAATTATTCCTTTTAATGTTTTGATAAATTGCATTTGTCGTGGATATCGCGTTGGCTCTTTTTCATGTTCAAATTGAACGTATTTAATACGGGATAAAGGTCTGAAGGTGATATATCCTAGTTGTAATATGTTATTTCAACGTAAGCAGTAATTGGTTGTCATTCTGAGGTTCTACTGCATGTCCATATAGTCATTTATCTTCCCTCCTTGCATTAGAGAGCACGTATTATTATTAATAATACTAAAATTTTTATTGAACCTCTTTTTATTCCTAATGGTAGCCGATGTCTGACGGTAGTCACTCTATGAATAAAAATATTACGCAGAATAGGAATATCCTTGGTCTAAGATTATCGAATTCTAGCTCAGAATGCTCCGTTTCACGTGGAATATTGGTCTGACCTTATTACTTGGTACCAATTCTTAGGGATCACCTAATGAAGTGTATCGCAACGATATTATTCTGCCGTGTATGAATAAATACATAAAGTATGGACGCTTCCGCACATGGCAAGAATTTTGCAGCTATATGATGGGTGTCATTAACGAGCTAAACTGTTCCCTGCGGGTAGGATGCGTGTCGCAGCGAACCGCCTGCCGCTGTTTCGATCCGCACGTCGTTTTTGCGCGTATTTTATACGCCGCTTGCGCGAGTTTGCGGGCACCCGGTGCGACTCGCAATGAGTCGTTGCAATCACGTGGTCGTCCAGTGCACTATCAACTTTGCGATATATTCGTTAGTGACGGTGATGAATAAAGTTTATATCAATGCAGATGCCATTTTACCGATACATTAAATTTGTAAAAGTTTGTAACCGCGGCATGACCCGATTATCTTATAATAACTACAGTAAAGTATTAACGTGTGTACTCTTTGAGATCTGAATGGAATGCAATTTTGAAAGTCGATTTGTATGTTTTAGCTATATTTAGCTGTTTCGTGTATGCTGTGTTTATTTTGGTTAATGATATATTACGGAACGAAATATTTTTATATGCAATATTTATTCAATTTTACATACCTATTACATTTATATAGTGATAAGGACGCCTTACACATACAGGCGTTTCGCATACAAGGTGAATGCTTTCGTGACGTCATTTATAGAAAATATCATAACCATAGTTGTATATTATAGAAGTAGAGCTCGTCTAAGCTAAAATGACGCGTCCCACTATCGTATTTATCCACTCAAGTAAAAATAAAATACGCACGAAAACAAAATAATACAATTATAATGGTCAATCAGTTACAAGGTACTTGCTAAGGAATGGTAGTTCCTGAATTTGTTGTTTAACTAGTTCAATTTTCTCCGAATGCGTGAGAAGGCGGACATCTTGTTTCATACAATAACCTAGTTCTACTTCATATAAAGAGCGTTGCCAGATTTATCACGCGACGAGTTGATCACGACGTTCGAAACCAAATCGTAAATCACGCAACAGTTGATAAGTCTCACAGACACAAAATGTCATAAACATTAGAACTCACACATTTATATCAAGTAGTTAAGTAGTGGGGCGCACCATTTCAAATTAGACAAGCTCTAACATGTTATATAGAAATAACTTACTTTTTGTAAAGAAAGGTTTTCACCACACAGACGATCTTAAGGCTTCCAGTATTTGCTCAAATTTATTCACTGAGCATATTTAGTTAACGGTAGACTGAATGTTTGTAACACATGTATATAAATAGCTTTTTAGATAGTTTTTATATGGAATATCATGAATTCTCTCCTAACTGAAATATAATAAACGATATGTTGTATATTATTTGTATGTTTAATAAAATTATTCGATGTACTGTTTTTTTTAATTCTGCCGTACTCATACTAACAAAATTCGATAGTCTGCCAGTTTGTCTGTTTGTCTGTATCTCAAGCTTTTACGACTAATCAGCTATAGCAATATTGATTAACAATAATTATAATAGAAGCCTTCTAGTTGATTTTTTAAGTTTAGATAATTTTTATGTATGTTATATGATATGTTCAAAGGTAACTCTAACACAAAGTAAAATCGATTATTCAATAGTAAATATGGTAAAAATGAAACAAATTTGTCTATAAAATCTTTTAAGCTAACACATTTTTATATTTACAATCTTAGAACTACATACATGGTGGTATATGTTAATCTCAAATATTTCTAGTTCTCCATTACGTTTTAAGTCAAGATAAAAAGCATCAGGTAATGCTTATCATGAACATGCATTGTTTTTGGGGCTGGATCAATAAGTAACATTTTAGCTCAATCGACCACCGGGAAGTGGGTCAAATTTAGCTTGCAATGGTCCACTTTTACATACATATACGGCAAGTTAAATATTTTTTTTAAATTAAGATGACTAGCCAAGTCATGTTATATACATGTTATGAAAGGTTTTGGCTATGTATTTTACGACCGGCCGCCTACCTGACGTCAACTTACCTTAGTCGCCTTTTACGAGACTTCAGTAAGAAATGAGGGTAGTCTCTACTACTCAGCCGGATACCAAACGGTGGATTTAGAGAATATATCGTATGGCGTATTAAATTATTTTGTACATTTTCGTAATTACGACATTAACTTTCACCTTAATAAACTAACAATATATTCAAACAATAATATCTTCATCAGGCGTCAAGCGTAGTAAATAATTAGTGTTACCAAACTTTCTTTCTTCTAAACCTTTTTTGCCAAGATAAAACGGATAACTGGATGTTGTAGGTAGATAATAAATTCCTGGTCGGCTAAAGTTTGTGTTTGGCCCCAAGACGTTTGTAAGTGTGTGGCTCTTATAGCAGTTTCCATATCTTGCATCTGGTACAGAGGGACAGCCAACAGCTACAAACTTATCAGGTTCGACGTTCGCTATCACCCAATATACAGCAGCTCGCACGTGACTACACAAATGGAGGCACGGTAGCAAAAAGTTCTTCACAATTGACGACTGGAATTCACCTGTAAAGATAAAGAACAGTAAATATTCATGTAATGGGCAAACCTTTTTTCCTTATCTATACTAATATATAAAGCTGAAGAGTTTGTTTCCTTGAACACGCTAATCTCAGAAACTACTGGACCGGTGTGAAAAATTCTTTGAGTGTAAGATAGTTCATTTATCGGGGAAGGCTATAGGCTGTATAACATCACGCTAAGGTAAAAAGAAGAGGAGCAGCCAAAAAAATGTTACGAAAAAATTTAAAGCTTTCCTTGAGTGTTGTAAGTAAACTGTGAAAATTATGCAAAAATCATGTATTAAAAAATTGTTCCCCTCTAAAAGTTCTAATAAAATAAAAGTCCGGAACAGAATATGTCCTCTTAAGGTTAACCAACTTTAACCATTTATATGGTTATCAAAATGCTATATTACATTTTTAATCTTAATCAAATCACGCGGGCAGAGCCGCTGGCGATTGCTAGTGATAGATATTTTTAATCCACTTTGGTTCCAGCGTCGCTCTAATGCATGAACTAGATGTCCTTTACACTAAACGATAATATTTCCTAACAATTCAATGCTATTATAGCAATATTTCGACAACAAACATTGCTTTCCTAATCTGTATAATTTTCCAAATACTTTCAAGGTATTATTCTAAATAAGATATGTTATTTTATGATATTTTAAATTTAGAATATTTAATATATGAATTAAAATTTTAAAAAGCATTGAAGATAAAAAGGTAATGAGCTTTAACCAGCTTGATAGTTTATCGGAAGTTATAGCAAGGATAAAAAATAGAATTCCAACAACAGATGTATAAAATTAAAAAAATTTAATTAAAAAATGGTCGATGCATATAATAGACAAAGTAGAAAGCGACATAGCTTGCGGCTCCTGCTTTATGCCTTACAAAAGAAGGTATACGTCAATCCTTTATGGGCTATCATTCTCCTGATCCTATCCTTATCCCACTTTAAGTGAGATCGGCACAACATGTTTATAACATTGATTTGGCTCATTTTTTACAATCGGCCGCCTGCCTGACGTCAAGTTACCTTAGTCACCTTTTACGACACCTCAGTAAGAAATGAGAGTGGTCTATTCTACTTAACCGGATACCACTCTGTGGGCCAGCTTATCTTAGTCGCCTTTTTCGACACTTAGGTAAGAAATAAGGGGGGGGTTTATTCTACTCAACAGAATACCACACAGCGGTTATGGGTTTCGTAATATTCTATATTAAAATTCCACTGCACCAGTCTTTACAAGACGACATGCATCACAATGTTTTTTTTTGATAATAATAATAACAAATTTATTTGCAAAAATTGTGGGTATCCACAGATATAACTTATTACTAAATTCCCTAACACAATCTACTCTCACTAATAGTGTGTAAATATTTAAAACTAAAAATGCTTAACATTTCTAGTATAGTATTATAATTACATTTTTTTACATATTAAAATACAGTTGAAATTACAATTAATATTCCAATTATGTCATGTTATTAAAATTAGAAAATAAAAAAAATTTAACAAATGAAGAATTATTGCATTATTTTAAACATATGTAAATTATTTATAAAATTCTTATAATTATCATGACTTTTATAAGAAGTCCGAAGTAGATTGACTGTACCTTCAAATAAATTCATAGCTTACCTCCATTCACATAGAAATCCACATGTCCAACAGCATCAGCTAGTCCGAACCCATCAATATTGGTATGCAACGCGTCAACTTGATGAGCTACATTGGGATTGACGCGCTCTGAAGGTGGCAGGTTACGGAAACACGGTCCGGCTGGATCAAGAGCTGCATAGAGACAAAAGAAATACAATACAACATCATAGAAATAGATCAATAATAAACTACAAAAGTAGCTGTGATTGCTAAATAAGACAATCAAAAAATATGGGAGCTCTTATAGCCCTATTTTACCTGCCTACAGTGACCAAGCTCTTTAACCTACTTATAATAGTACTAGCTTTTACCCGCGCAACTTCGTTCGCGTGGACTGTAGTCTTGAAATTAGTGGCTTCTGTCACCATTCAAACCTTCAAATATCTCCGTCACAAAAATTAGATCGATCCGGGATGAATCAGAGGGATTTATCGTTTGATCAAGAGCTTAATATGATAATTTTAGTAAATAACCCGTACTTACATGAAACACCTATATATTAAAATAGCGCAGTAAAAGGAGTACAAAAAACTTTATATACATGAAAAATTCATAATGTTTTCTGGAATTAAATATCTCTATAAATATTATAAGCTTTGGAAACGTGTTAAAAAACATATCTAATAATAACATTTATACGTAACGAATCAACTGTCAAATTGTTTTTTTTTTAATTACCTATACGTACGGCGCTGGATTCCAACGTTTTTAGTATAAATACGAAAAATTAAATTTACATTATGTTTTTGTTAATATAATATATTAAAATAGGTATCGGAAAATATATTAAACTTGACTTTATTAACTGTAATGACTTTTCAAATATTAAAAATGGTGTTTAGAAATAAAATATTTTTTCATTAGCAGTATGGCTTAATTTCTATGGGATTAATAATATTCATTTACTTGTTGCCATAGACTACTAACTAAAGACCGTTTAAGAATGCGTTTTCTTGAAACGTCTGTTTTTTGACAACTAAAATTATATATGATTAAATATTACTTGAACTTAAATGATTATAGCTTATTGTAATATTTTCACCACAAATCCTATCTTTTTAATGTGTTATTATGGTATTTAGCTAGTAATTGTACATGTACATAACCTCAAACTATAATAAATAAATATTAGATAAAATAATAATTGATACTAAGATAACAAATATTTTTCTATTTAACAACACTAAAATTATTACTCTGGGCTGGGCCAAAAGATGTTACATACATTATTCTGGCGGTCTCTTTTTTATTAAATATTTTTCTCCGGTTTATGAAATAAACAAAAACCGAAATATTTAAAAAAATCATAATGATAATTTTTTTAAAGAGTTTTATACGTTACCCCGGTATATAAACAATAATTTTGCCTAATTTCATCTATATTGGTTCAGCGAATTGACCATGAAAACGTTACAAACAGACTTATATAAATCGCATTTATAATATTATTAGTTTATTTATTTTACTAAATAACCCGTATTACTTATATGAATAATCCATTGTTATTACAATGTTAAATTTTCTCAGTTAAATTTGTCCAGTAAACGAATAAAATAAAATAAAATATAAATTCTCTTTAAAGATAACTCTTTTGACGTAACCCCAAAAACTTGGAATCTAAAAACTTCGTAAATACAATTTTGACACATCGTAAATAAAAATTAGTTCCATTGGTTTATTATAGATGGCGTTTTGAATGTCATCGTATTTAATTCCTCCTGAATTTAATTCCTGTTGAATTAACAGGATTTATATAGCCTATATGTTACCCCGGTATATAAGGAATATTTATGCCAAATTTCATCGATATTGGTTCAGCGGATTGGCCGTGAAAACGGAACCGACAGACAGACAGACAGACAGACTTTCCCATTTATAATATTAGTAAGGATAAGGATAAGTTATAATAGAAGTGCATTTTCATCAAGGTAAAGTGAGAATGATAAGGCCAGTTGGAGAGTTAAGGCCAATATAATTCTATACAAAAATCTGCACAATTTTTAAGAATCCTTACTGAACCATCATATTCAGCAGTGGTTGGTAATAACATCATCATCCTCTGGCCCTTGTCACTCTAGGTGGGGTCGGCACAACATGTTATAAACATGTTGTCACATTCGGCTAGGTAGTTTACGATCGAGCGTCTTCCTGACGTCAACTTACCTTAGTCGGCTGTTGCGAAAACTTGGTAGGAAAGTGGGTGGTGAATTTTGAATAAGGTTACTCACCTGTCAGTCTAGCAGGTTTGAAATGCGTCAGTTCATAGTAACGATTGGCAGCATATGTAGCTATATGAGCACCTAGGCTTCCACCGAGAATTTCTAGCTCACTATGAGGTAGTCCCCTTCGAGTGAGCTCTGCTAGAAACTCTCCCAAGATATGTCCTAATGGCTTGGTGATGCGGGCTGCTCTGTAGAAAAAAACGATTCAAGTGAATTATATAAATATTGAAAGTAAATACTTACCAAGTGCATAATAAAAGTATGTAATCCTATCAATGTTTACCTGTCATAATTTTAGAGATAGAATATATAACTAAATCTTCTTCTAATATATAAAAATAAAACTTTGTCTGTATGTCCTTTATAGACATAACCATAAATTCTTGTAAAATTAATTAAATTGATTAAGTTTATTTTTTATTTTTTTGTATGGTTTGTGGTGCGAAATAAACGTTTTTTTTTATTATTATTATAATATTATTATAGACACAGAAACGGATGGACCGATTTTAATGAGATTTTCAATCAATCTTTAGAATGGATGCTCAGCGGATGTTCCTGTAAAGTTTAGTAGCGATCAGAGCATTTTTTTAAACTGCTAAAATCTGTTCCGCGGACAATTTGAACTAGATTGATTCATAGCAACGGGTGGCCGGACAGCTAGTAAGACAAAATCTACAATTTCTATGTAAACAGAGATTCGAATTTCTACTTACCTTAGTCGCCTTTTACGACACCTCGAAAAGAAGTGAGGGTGATACTATTCTATTCAGCCGGATACCACATGGGGTTAGGTTAGGTAAGGTTAAATTCATGTTAAAGTTTTCAAAATTTGCTATAGAATTTGGCGGAATAATTTTTTTACACCCTCGTGTGGTAGTTTACAGTACTGTTTGCTTTTTCATAAGATCTATTTAACTCTGTAATGCACAAATAAAATATTTCGATTTAATTTGATTAAACACTAATTTAAATTAAAAATATCATATGTACATTGGATAACTACGGATAAGTACTGGAAATATTTCCATGATGATGATATTGTAGCCTCGTTGAATATACGGACTTGTCATTGATCGCACGACTAGTGAGAATGAAGCGTCCAAGTAACCGCTTATCAATACCTGAAATAATAATAGCAACATATTTATTCAAGTTTTTGCACACAATTTTTCAGGCGCCACCATTAATCTAATCTTATTAATCATTAATTATCTTTAAGTTTCTCAAATTATTATTTTACTGACGATGACTGTAATAAGCGCCGTGTGGTATACGGCCGAGTAGAATAGAGCCTCATTTCTTACCGAAGTGCCGTAAACGCCTCCGTGAGGTAAGTTGAGGTAAGTCAGTTAAGCGGCCGGTCGTAAAATATTCAATTCAAAATTTTCCTTATTTAAATAAACTTGTAAACAAGTGCTTTTGAATCGTCAACTCTACTGCTGGTTCGGAAAGCTGTTCCTACCGAGAAGAGCCAGCAAGAAACTCGGCTGCTGCTCTTTTCAACAAAATACTTATAACCAGTTACATTAAGTCATTACTATCTTGTACAGGGTCGGACAGTAGCTTTATCCACGCATTCTTATCGTCCAAATACTCCTCAACAGTATAGTAGGCTTTTTGTATCAGACCTCCTCCTGCCTTTATCCCACTCTAAGTGGGGTCGGCATAAGATGATAAAAACATGTTGACACATGATTTGGCTACGTATTTTACGACCGGCCGCCTGCCTAACGTTAACTTACCTTAGTCGTATTCTACGATATCTCGATAAGTAATGAGGGTGGTCTATTCTACTCAGCCGGATACCACACTGCAAAATAAAAGGCCAAACAAATATCACTAAGTTACATAATATAAGGGGTCTCGCCGAGAATCTGTTAAGTAATTAATTCAACATAGAAAAACAACGGGCAATTTTCGTACTAATTAATATTTACTTTGTATGTAATAATTGCTTAAAATGCGGATGGTTAAAATTAAACGTACTAAGGTCTTCCTTTTTTTAAAATCGAGATATCTCGCCACGCAGGCTGCTCCTTGGACACTTAGGTAGCAAGTCGCTTCTTCGTTGCCTGGCCAATCGCTGCTAGGCCATAAAGCAATAACGGTTAACGATTTCCTCGTTTCCGCTGATAAAGTTGTATTTTTTGTCATCCCTGGACCTGAAACATCATTTATTTCTTTGTTTATTTATTTATTAATTCATTTTTGACGTGACAACGTCTTAAAATAGGTTGTGGCTTGGAGTCACTCATGAAAAAGTGTAACGCACGCTCACGTCTGTTACGATGAGTCACCGAACGAAAGAGAGGCTCGCCGGACTGGCGAATGCCTTGCGTCTCTCTCCCACTCCAATCCATCACATTTCAAAAGACGTTGTCACGTAAAATCTTTGCCCGTAAAACTGACTTTACAGGCAACCGTTTTTTTTTCTTTATTAGACCAACTAATAGCATTTTGCAATACATCATTTATTAAAAAAAACATTATTGACATATAATATACTCAAAATTGGTAGGTAATGCAAGCAATCGTGCGAAATCCACTCATCATTCTGAGATACCTTCTTCTATGTATGTTAGTCGATTGTATCAAATTTCATCTATATTGCTTCAGCAGATTAGCCGTGACAGCGTAACAGACAGATAAACAACTTTTTCATGCAGCATGCAGGAGATTTTGGGGGGAAAATCGAGCTAGCTAGGTTTTATTAAAAAAAACCCGTTTTATCCCTATTTTTGGGCAATTATTTTTTGTTTTTTTTTTGTTTTGTAAAAAATTACCGACAGTCAACCAGGTATTTTATATTTATATCTTTAGTATTTAAATGAGTTAATCTTGTATGTATATATATATATAAATATATTATCTGATTATCGGAAACGGCTCCAACAATTTTTCTGAAAATTAGCATGTAGCGGGATTTGGGGGAGAAAAATCAATCTTTCTAGGTTTTATTTTAAAAAGATTTACTTTTATCTCTCTCTTTGGGTACTAAAAAAAATTAAAATGCAGAATTGAAAGCGAAGGCTTTTATTAGCTGTCAAATGTAATGTTGCGATAGCCGATGGGTAACGCTCGGACCGAAATTTTTCACAACCCGGGTTCGAATCCCGGGTAAATTTTTTTAATTTTTTTTAAATATTTTTTTATATCTTTTAAAAAATTACCGAGCCAGCCTGGCTCACCCATGTACTTATTTTTGTACGCGACAACTTAATATTTTTATCGCGGATTATAAACAAATAAATAATATTATTATTAGTTTTGTATAATGGATTTGCCAAGAACAGTTTTACGATGTCGATGCATTGGACAAGATGTCGCTTATTAGAAACGAGGCGAAGGTCAATTACAACTATGTATAAAATATTCCAATTTTTGTACATAAATAAAAAAAAGTTATAATATATTTTTTAAATTCATTACTGCTCAAGTTTATTCATTAACGGTTGCGTTATACATTATTGTGTAAAAGAAATAGTTTAAGGTATCAAGCTATAGTGTAATAAAGCAAGCACGAAATTCAAGGTATAATAATAATAAGAGTATAATAGACTACCCTCATTTCTTACCGAGGTGTCGTAAAAGGGGACTAAGGTTAATTGACGTCAAGCAGGCGATCGGTCATAAAATATCTTGCCAAATCATCATACATAACCAATGGTTAATACATGTTGTGCCGATCCCATTTAGAGTGGGATAAAGGCAGGAGAATAAACGATAAAGAAATTTAATATATTTCAGAAATTTAATAGATCCACGTGGACCTAACTTATTAGTTGTAGTAATATCTTGTAAGATAATTAGAATAAATATGAATTGTATATTTGAAGATTAAATAATTTATTGAATAATTTAACATAACAATAATGTTATGTTAAATATCAATTAAGTATAAACATTGATTGAATATAAAACATTATGTACTATATAATTAAAATTTAAATGATGTTATTTTATTCCATTCATTTGTAAAAGTCCCAACGTGTCTTAGGTTATTTTGTTTAGTTATTAAAATTTAAATATGTTCTTAATAGCAAAGAAAAAAAATAATATTTTGAATTCTCCTTAGTGTTGTATACAAAATTCAAATTTTCTTTATTCCAGTAAGCTTGTAAACAATTGCTTTTGAATCATGAACATTAGTTAGGAAAACTGCTTGTAGCGAGACGATGAATGGCGGTTGCTCTTTTCAAAATATAACTCCTATAAATAATTACATTTTGTCATTGTTATCTTGTACAAGATCGAAGGGTAGTTATATCGTAAGGTGTATGAACGTATGCATTTACAATTATACTTAAACAATTACTGTGCTATTTTAATTTATAACATGTTATAAACATGTCACATGCTGGCATGATAAACATGTTGCCCTGCCTGACCTCAAGTTACCTTACACGTATTTTACTACACCTCAGTAAGAAAGAGGGTGGTCTATTCTACTCAACCGGATACCACACGGCGGGTCAACTTACCTTAGTCGCCTTTTACGACACCTCCGTAAGAAATGAGGGTGGTCTATTCTACTCAGGCGCATACCACACAAATGGTCGATATTGTTCAATTTAAAAAATTTTAATATGCTAGAAAAAATTTCATAAACAGTTAAATTGAATTCTTGAAAGTTGTATACTATAAGGTCAATGTTGAAAATAGCCCGCAACTAGGGCTGCCACCTTTTTTTTTTTGAATAAAAATAGTATTTTTCTTTTTAAATCAAAAAAATAAAGTATAGGAGTAATAAATAATAATAGGAGTATAGGAGTAGTAAAATAATGTATTAGGAAATTCCGGAAAAAAAATAGTACACACCTATTTTCAATCATTATTTATTTTTCCATGATTATTTATTATTACTTTTCGCTGGACAATGACAATGAGTTAGAGTTACTAACTAACTAAGCCCCGTACATACATGAATGAGTTTCGTTCAAATATTCCTATGCAGTGCTGCGGGTGCGTTCCATTCACAATTGATTCAAAAAAAGCGCGAGAATTGAATTAGCGATAAAAATAAAGTATTTTTTGTCCTATATTACTTTTCTATAATAGGTATATAGTACAATTGACTAAAATATAGTACGATACTATATAATATAGTACGGGTGGCAACCCTACCCGCTACATATTCAATGTGTTAGAATCCCACGGCGATTATTGCTTCATATAATTAAAAACGAGTTCACAATATATTTGCTAATAAGATGTAAACTTGAAACAAACCTAATTTAGTAATTAAGTAAATAATACGATGGTTACAATTAACTTAATATTTTTTGAATACTAAAGCAATGATCATATTATATCTATATCTATATATAAAGCTGAAGAGTTTGTTTGTTTGATTGTTCGAACATGCTAATCTCAGGAACTACTGGACCTATTTGAAAAATTCTTTCAGTTTAAGATATTTAGATTTCATTTATCGAGGAAAGCTATAGAATATATAACATCACGCTAAGATGAATACGAGGGGAGCAGCAATAAAAAATTGTACGAAAACGGCAAAATTTAAAGCTTCCCTTGCGTGCGCTGAGTAAACGGTAATAGTTATTCAAAAATCATGTATTACAAAAATTTTCCCCTCTAATAGTTCTAAATAAAAGTCGACGATAGCATATGTCTAGCTTTTAAGGTTAACCCACTTTAACCATTTTTATGGTTACCAAAATACTATATTGCGGTTTTAATTTTCCACGCGAGCGGAGCCGCTGGCGAATGCTAGTATTATATATTGCTATAATCGGCGATAAATGTTGAGTGTACACGTAATACACGTTTTCATACCTTATGATTGCAGGGTACGGTAAACGCATGTACTACAAACCCTTTGCAAAATGCAATGTATTTGCCATTTCAATGAAAGTCGATCATCTGATGATGCTGTAGTACTGGGGTAAGTCGATTGAGATTGTCTGAATAAATATGTGCAGTGCTAAAGTATTGTGATGGGGATAAAGGTGGTTTTTAGTGCATACGTTACAAAATTACCGGGCTTACATTTGGACAGAAACAAAATTTCTTCACAGTACTAGTACCAAAAAATAAATTTAAATAAATAGGTATATTTTAACAGACATTTAAATAAATATATATTTTTGACACACACACGTTCATTCGTCCACAAACTAAGTAACTTAATACTTATGTTATGGGTGACAAATAACTGATAAATATATGTATATATATATTTAATTTTTAAATACATAAATACACATAGACTCGTAAAACAAAAAAAAAATGTTTCTACAAAATGTTGGTACTCAACGGGACTCGAACCCGCGACGTACACAGCTGAAGGCAGGGTGCTGCCACTTGCGCCCACATGCCAGTCGTCAAATAAAAATACAAATGCTTAAATTATTAAAAACCGCTGATAATCGGTTAAGATTAAAGTATCTACACGTCTAAACAAAATTATAAGTACGCTGTCATAGTGTAATTGTCACTTTATGCAAATGATTCTATAAATTTAAATATTATTTTATAATGGTACCTAGGTGACCGAACCTAGCTCGGTAATTTTGTTTAATATAAAAATTAAAAATAAATAAATGTTTAATAAAAGTTGGGGATCGATCCGGAGTATTTTCATCACTTATTCCGCTCGTAAATCGATGGGCTTTGACAATTTTATAATTGAAAGCTATAACATCATTTGCATTCCATTCTACCTTTTAGCATTTTTTCAGTGCACGAAAACAGGGATAAAATGATTTTTTTTTAATGAAACCTAGCTTGACCGATTTCCCAACCCACATGAAAATCGTTGGAGTCGTTACCGAGGTACATATTTGTATAAGAGTACATATAGAGTACCTGGGTGACAAAAAATGCAATAAATAAAAATAAAAAAGCCCCAGATTTCGGGATTCCCAAAATCCAACCCAAGTTTCGTACTTCAGTCCGCACGTTATCATTAGGCTGCCACAGCTTTGCATTTGCTGCTCAAAATATGGGTTGCTATCTATTCCTGTTTTCATAGCTTTTTTAGTTCCCAAAAACAGGGATAAAACGAATTTTATTTTACATAAAACCTAGCTAGATCGATTTCTCTCTCTCAAAACCCCTTACATGCTGAATTTCATGAAACTCTTTGGAGCTATTTCTGAGATTTCGAAAATATATACAAGGTAACTCATTTATTAAAGATTATTCTATGTTAAGAGGTAAACAGTACATACAATTTGCGATATATCCATACGGTGCTCCGGTGTCTGTCGTGGCGAGAATGAGTTCGCACAACGATAAAAAAACAAGTAACAATTTCATATCGAGCGTGAAAAAACAAAAACAGTACAAGTCGCGCGATCTTAAACACATTGTACGCAAAACTGACTCGCTGATAAAGTTTCTTAAACTGAGAAGGTCATGAATAATGTTCGTAAGGCGAACTTCTACCGTTCGTATAATTAACGCACTCGCTCTCCGAGGACATCGTAGTGAGGGCTAGTTCATCAAACTCAAAGAAAATTCTATCCTATCCAATCCTATTCTACTAATCAAACACAAAATCCTATACTATGCTATTCTACTAATATTATAAATGCGAAAGTTTTGAGTATGGATGTAATTTTGTTACTCTTTCACCGCGAATCCGTTAGTTTTATTTTCATAGGCAAATTGTATTACTTTGTTATTAAAAAATCATTAGAAACGTTGAAAATATCGTTACTCCATAAAATTATTATTGACTAATGATATTGTCTCTTATAGTGTTATATCCGAATTTTTCGATTAAATTATAATTCTAAATTTGATGTATCCTACTAATATTATAAATGCGAAAGTTGGTCAGAATGGGCGCATGTTTGCGACGACATCGCTGAACCAATATCGATGAAATTTGGCACAATTAATCCTTATACACCGGAATAACATATAGGCTATAGAAATCCTGTTAATTCTACAGTAATAGGATGACATTGAAAAGCGCCATCTATTATCAACATAACTCGCGACAACAGTCCACGCAAAACGAAGTTGCGGGGTAAAAGCTAATATGCTATAAGTCACACTATGTGTATTCTTTTTTTTTTTTCTCTTTATTAGGCTCACCAGCAGTTAATATAATCATTCTTACTTATAATAATATATACTAAATTAATGCTAATTACTTAACTATATTAAGGTAAACACAACATGCAATGCTTTCTTTTTTTTTTTTTAGACAAAGTATATTAGAGTTGTCGACTGATTTTATTCTTAAAGGTAACAAAAGAATCACCAACAATTAACAATTAGTTAATTTACCGTTCGTTAGTTAACTTGCTCAGTGTTAGATAGAGGAAATTATAATTTCGGCCTTTTCTCTAATTCAAAACAGACTTTCCGTCACAAAAATTATATGACCAAAGAAGATAGAGAGGATATAACCTAATAGTTGAAACATATCATGTACTCTAATACTCAGGACTAATAAAAGTTTTGTCTTTTTGAGGTACGACACAATGTAACATTTAACGTTATGATAACTAGCTGCAGGAATGTTATATAAACTGGACACTCTACATCTTAGATATGGTAACATGGTTAGGTAGGGATATTTCCCAATTTAATGAAACATAGTAAATTGATCCCCCTTTTTAAGTCCGGCGATAAGAGCGAACCTCAGAACTATAGACCCATTTCGGTCTTGCCAACTCTAAGCAAGATTTTTGAGAAAATCATTTTAAAGCAGCTGCTCCAGCATTTTAATTTAAATAATTTACTTCATCCTGAGCAGTATGGGTTTACTAAGGGTCGGTCTACAACGGATGCGGGTGTGAAGTTGTTAAAGCATGTCTACGATGCGTGGGAGAACTCACAAAATGCCATAGGGGTATTTTGTGACTTGTCCAAAGCATTTGATTGCGTTCAACACGAAATTTTATTGCTAAAGCTTGGCTATTATGGCATTAAAGACAATGCACTTCGTCTCGTTGCATCGTATCTTCACAGCCGGATTCAAAGAGTGTGCATTAATGATGTGCAGTCATCCGGAACGGCCTTAGTTATGGGTGTGCCTCAAGGATCAATCCTTGGTCCGTTTCTGTTTTTAGTTTATATAAATGATTTGCCATATTTTATTCATAATATTTGCGATATTGTACTGTTTGCAGATGATACATCATTAATTTTTAAAGTTAATAGGAATGACGATAATTTTGACGAAGTAAACAGGGGTTTATCGCAAGTAGCTCATTGGTTCAGGTTAAATAATTTGGTACTGAACTCAAATAAAACTAAATGTATAGAATTTGCATTACCTAATGCTGTAAAAACAGCAAATAGGCTCATTTTAAATAATGTACCACTAAAAACAGATAATTCAACTGTATTTTTGGGAGTATCCCTGGATACAAAACTCCAATGGAGCACACACGTAACAACTCTTGCAGGGAAACTGAGTTCAGCGGCCTACGCTGTTCGAAAGATAAGACAATTCACAGATGTTGAAACAGCAAAACTTGTTTATTTTGCCTACTTCCATAGCATTATGTCCTATGGAATATTGCTTTGGGGTAAATGCGCGGATAGTGAAAAAATTTTTGTTTTACAAAAGAGAGCTATACGTGGCATTTATAATTTAAGACCGCGTGATTCCCTGCGAGAGAAGTTTAAGGAAACAGGTATTCTTACATTTGCTTCACAGTATATTTTAAGCAATTTAATTTATGTACATAAAAATATAAAGAATTATAAAACGATAGGTGATGTGTACAATAGACAAAGCAGGAACCGACATAAGCTTGCGGTTCCTGCTTTGCGCCTTGCAAAAGTGCGTAACTCGTTTGTGGGTTTTGGTATAAGATTCTATAATAAAATTCCGCAATCAATTTCAGCACTGCCATTACAGCAGTTTAAAAACACTGTTAAAAAGAGGCTGATACAGAAAGCCTACTATACTCTTGAAGATTATTTAGAAGATAAGAATGTGTGGATATAGCTCTCTTTGAACCTGTACAAGACAGTAACGACTTAATGTAAATAATATTAAGAATTATATTTTTAAAAGAGCAACCGCCGAGTTTCTTGCTGGCTCTTCTCGGTAGGAACAGCTTTCCGAACCAGCAGTAGAGTTGACGATTCAAAAGCACTTGTTTACAAGTTTATTTGAATAAAGAATATTTGAATTTGAATTTGAATAACTGTTAGTGACTAAACAATGTAATAAATAAATGAAACATGTTGAACTTATAACTCTTTTAGTTTTGAACCAAAGCTTTACAGTAGTAAAGTCGTTTGAAAACAACAAGTTATATATTTAATCCATTATTATTTATGGAATTTGATACCAAATCTTATTAAACCTAATTTTCAATTCAAACATTGTATTTTTTAATCTGAAATACAATTATCGGAAATAAAGAATATTTTTGAATTTGAATTTTGAATTACATAAATCAAAGATTTAGACGAATACATTTAACTAAGGAGTTTGCAGAATAGTACGTATTTTATTAAAGGACATTTGTGTCATTAAATTGTATATGAAAGTGTTTACAATTAGTTATAATGGATTCAACATAATTATACTGGCCTTCATATAAAAATTAAATTGACTATTGTGTACTCATAACTCATAACAAGTTGATTTTATAAGTTTAATTATATCTCATCGAGAATGACATTCCCATATCGGGAAACTTACTTCTCACATTGTATGTTTTTTATCAGTCGTGTGTACTGGCTACTGAAATTGATTTCCAGCGCTCGGGAAACGCATCACGCGTGTGTCTCATCACAATGTGCGGTGATTTTTTTCCCAGCGTGTGGTAGAAAGCCAATTATTTAGTAAAGTGCAGCGCGAGACGCGGGGCACCGGTTTTACCGGCCCGGCAGTATTAGTCCGAACCTCCCGTCACTAAGACGCAGAAATTATAAGTCGTCCAAATGATGGTTGCAAATATATTTGGCAAAATTGAAAGTGTTGCGTGTTTACTGTGACATAATTTTGTTGAAAAGTTTTTATAAACTTTTTTAACGATGAATGATACGATTGACACTTGGACGTGGGTCCGCGATATGGTGGGCTCGTGGCTCGAAGATTCCGGCACAGAAGAGCGTCTAGGTCTGAACATGAGCTCATTGAACATGGACGAAGCATACATGGTGGTAGTCGCTGACAGAGATATAACCGTCTACTCGGTTTCAGACGACTGTTTTAGAGTGAGTAATTAAAAAAAACCTAAGTAATAATTACCTATATTAACGATATATTCACTTCTTACATTTAAAATATTTCTGTCTAATAGGAAAAAACAATTATGTATACATAAAAGCTTTAAGGTATGATAGAACTATTTAAGCCTAGAACTAGTCTTCAACAGTCAGCTCTTAATATACAATTTAACCACTATAATAGTATGTTAGTTACTCTGTCAAATAAGCAAGTTATCATTTTTGTTATTGAGTAAACAAAAGTTTAAAGTGAAGGTTAAATGTTTAATATTTTTTCCGTACAGACATGTAGAGTTTACAGTAACTAACAAACAACTAAATATGTAATTAAAATATAGGGTCGAATGAAATATTCAACATTGAAAGCTTGCGCATAATGCGTTCGATACAAGTGCAAGGTTATATGAGTTAAACTACTAACAAACATTCCTTTTGTACATAGGGCCGATATATATGAAAGTAAGTCATTGTGCGAAACAAAAGAGAATAAGTATAAAAAAACAAAAAATGTTTTCGAAACCAAATGTTTATAGTGCTTATATTAAGAGGAACGTTTCTTGCCGTGTGGTATCCAGTTGAGTAGAAAAGACCACCCTCATTTTGTACCGAGGTGTCGTAAATGGCGTCTAAGGTAAGTTGACCCGGCGAGTTGTATCCGGCTGAGTAGAATAGTGCGTGCATAGTGCGTACATAGTGCGGAGAACCGATGGACGTTGGGGTCTCAAAGTGCTGGAATGGCGACCCCGCACCGGAAAGCGCAGTGTCGGAAGACCCCCTGCTAGATGGACAGACGACCTCAAAAGGGTCGCGGGGAGCCGCTGGATACAAGCGGCACAAAATCGTGTGTTCTGGAGATCCCATGAGGAGACCTATGTCCAGCAGTGGACGTCCATCGGTTGAAGAAGAAGAAGAAGAAAAAGAGTAGAATAGACCACTCTCATTTCTTACCGAAGCGTCATAAAATACGACTAAGATAAGATGTCAGGCAGACGGCCGGTCGTAAAATACGTATCCAAATCATGTGTCAACATGTTTACAATCACATCTTCCATCGATATAAGAATTGGAGCTTTGTTCAATTACGCCAGTCCAAGGCGGATTGGTGGGTTACGGGTTGGTCAAGAACTGTCTAGGGATTTAAAAGCTTTCTAAGGATCTTTTCCAATTCCACATAGCGCATTGTATTCGATAAAACTGCCATCGACGATTATATTAATAGTATCAACTTAATTTCGAAAAATTTTTGGATATATTTTTTTGTTTCTATATTATTTATCAATACCTAGTTGACCAAGCCTTGCTCGGTAATTTTTACAAAAAAAAATAAACTTAAAAAAAAAATAATATGTGCGGCTCTATCCTAGGTATTTTCATTTCTTGAAACCGCCTGTTTCCCGAATAAGCTACGCTGACTTGATAATTTACGGCAAAAATAGTGTTTTATATTCAATGTAAATTTTAGTATTTTTTAATGCCCAAAAACAGGAATAAAACGAAGTTTTCTGATCCAGTTTTCTCCTCCAAAAACCCCTACATGCTAAATTTCAGGAAAATTATTGGAGCCGTTTCCAAGATTCCGAATACATACAAGATTAACTCATTTAAATATTAAAGATAGCATAGCTAAGCGCCAATAGCATTTCTATTAGGATAGGGTGTATCAACATCCAATGAACGTGTAGGAAGCGCTTTGCTTCGCTTCTTCATTTTTATCCCTGACACCTATAGCGTGTACTAGCAAGGCTTTGTTTTCCAGTACATAAATTATAGGTATCTTTCAACCAAGAGTTAACGAACATGTTTTACTTTATATCATAGACTGTGTCAAAGCTTTTGTTCTCGCATAATTGCGATACACCTATTAATCAATAAAACAAGAGAATTACCTATTTATCTATATCTAGGTCATTGAACCTGTTACCTTCGGCGGATATCAATATATCACTTCAATAATGTTTTTATTTGTACCAAAAGATTGATACACTCGAGTGTCTTTGTTTTAACGATAGGCACTATTATTTACTAGTTTATTCCTGTGACATAACCTTTTTTTTATCGTGAGGAGGAAAAATCCCTGCCGGACGCAAACTAGCCCGTACTAGTAGGTAGTGTCCGACTCGCACGGATTAAACAACCTCCTCTCTAACTTCCAATCAGCATGGGACCGCATTTGCATTTCTTTCGTTTTTTTTAAATATTCTTGTCTGTCTTCTCTTTCTTTCTCCTCCCTTTTAATCATAATTTTTCTGAGTACATCTTCATGTTTGTGACCTACCCTATGGTTCACTTTAACCCTTTAACTATCTCAGTGCCAAAAATATTTAATTAAATGTTAGAAATTTGGTAGTAACGCCGTGTGGTATCCGGCTGGATAGAATAGTACCACCCTCATTTCTTACCGAGGTGTCGTAAAAGGCGACTAAGTAAGGTAAGTTGACCCACCGTGTGGTATCCGTTTGAGTAGATAGCCCCACCAGAGTTAATTTAAAACACAACTTATGTTATTTACAGCATAAACTACTACTTAACTGCTTCTCTCGTTGAACTTCAAAAAATTTTTATAATTCATAGCCGCTTTTTGTAGTTTTCTTCGAATTTATGTGGAATGTTTAATATATGCGATATAAAAAGATGAAAATGTATGATATCTCTTTTAATAAACGTCTCTATTTTCACCAAACCGCGTCATAATCAAACTAAACTGTAGAGTCTATATAGTCCCCAAAAGCTGTGTCTGTGTGTGATCGATTTTTTCAAAATCTATTGAATGGATTTTCGTGCAGTTTGTACTAAAAGATATTGTAACACGTCCGGATGGTTTGGGTTAATAAAACATTAGGGTTTTATGTAAATAACGTTTAATAGTTTGCACAGATGTAAAAAAAATAGCTTTAGTCACGTGCGACGCGTTAACCAGCAGATATTAAAATAATGCACTAAAGAATTGTAGATCTACAAAAATACTACAAGAAGTTCGTCACAACTTTTCTCTGCCTATTATAGTTAACTCACAGTAACTACTTTTATGGTTGAAAAATTTGATTCGTGAAAAAAATTGTTTTTTTTTTATATTTATATATATTTTTATAATATGTTTTTAATGTTCACGCGGGCGAAGACGTTGGTACAGCTAGTATATAGACGAGTTTGAGTTAATATAATTCATTATGCTATCCTTTAAAATAGCGTAATCGATGTTCAATTAATCATAAACAACGATTTCTTAGTCCTTCATCACGCATGTGTGATTCTGAAAGTTAGCTCATGTTTTCATTTTAAGCAAACATAAACACGAAATGTAAATATTACGCTCCTTTTAGTGATTTATTTATTCTTATGTTATATATTGTGGTAGTAACTAAATCAGATGTTATCAAATTCGTATGAAATTAGTCACAGACAAAATACTAAAGTAATAGTAAAATTATTTTGCTATAATCCGCGAAGAAGTAAAATAGAAAATATATATAATGCTAAATGTAGAGTGGACAATCGGTTATCATACCTGATACATGCAGGATTCGTAAAAAACACATGCACAAACCACCACCACCACCAAAATACACAAGCACTATATACGTTCACTATCACAAACTCAACAATCGTTTCGCCCCGCAACCGAAGCATCATCAGGAGATAGACTCCACGAACAAAATCAGCAATACCCAAATAAGCTTAGTTATATACTAATCGGTAACTATGATATGATATGAACTACGGTATGATAACCGAGTGCCCATCATGTTTAAACATGTTGTCACATGATTTGGCTACGTATTTTACGACCGGCCGCTAGCCTGACGTCAACTTACCTTAGTCGTATTTTACGACACCTCATTAAGAAAGAGGATGGTCTATTCTACTCAACTGGATACAACACGGTAGGTCAATTTACCTTAGCCGCCTTTTACGACACCTCGGTAAGAAATGAGTGTGGTCTTTTCTTCTCAGCCGGAACCACACGGTGGTTTAATGAACTTTGGAAGTATTCTTTGTTATTAATATCACACTCCTCCTCTCTACATAACCTAAAGACATGCTGAGGACTTAAAAGTTCCAAAATTTCAGCATAATTCTTTTATTTTCTATTGTAAACCTATTGATTACAGTTGTGATTTACCTATAATAGGGCATTTCCCCCTATTATTGCTTGTAATTGACGTGCCATGGGATTTCCAAGGGTTCCCTTGTACCTATGTACCATGTACCTATTATACCTGATTGCTTAGCAATTATTGAGTGGCCCTTATTGTGTTTTAAGAATTAGTAAAATTGTAACAAATTTATCACACGTTTCATACTGTTAATAACAATTTCCCTTAAAATTCTAGCACTTTTTTGGACACAGGATTCCTCTCCGATCTGTTAAATTAAATAAAATTTTAACTTAGGAAGTTATAACAATTAATATAAGCCTATTTGTCCTTGATTTATTGAAATTTCTATTTTAACTTTGTCATTTGAACAAAAGTAACAACGTAACATAACAAAATAACACCTACTTCTTTAAATTGCATTTTGTGTTTTAATTTTATATGAAAATCACTCAGTTTTGTTTTAGCTTGTTTTAGCTTATTGTAGCTTATCGTAAGACTATAATTTATTTATTTATTAAAAAACGCCATCAACAATATAAATATATACTTACATAGCTACAAATACACAATATACAATTATAATTAAATTATTTTAAATATAATATTATTATAAAATATAAGCATGCGTATAATGAATTTCATTGCAATTTCATTCTTTACTAACCCAAAAAGATAATACTAATAAATCGCACGCTTAGTATTAAAGTGGCCGAATTCAAAATTATGAAAATAGATATATTATTATCCTTATTTAAATGTCAAATGACATCTAGCGACGAACTATTAAAAAAACTAGTGGTTTCTTGCTCTTCCAAGTTATGGGCTACGCTTTATTGGAATTTGCCAAAAAAAAACTTTTTTTTTTGTTCACTTTAAAAACTGCGAATTATCTAATTACCTGCTTATCTATAAGCCAAGTGCCCGATATAAACGAAATTAATAAGCTAATCGAAAGAAATACCACATTCACTACTTCCAATGCTATTTAGATCACAAATTAGTTTACTTTTTTGTATGTATGTCGTATTGCCAGCACGCGATCGTTCTTAGCAGGAGAAATTACAGTGCGTTGTCGAGATATGTATGTGCAGGTGATGAAATGAACGTGTTACTGTTACGATAAACTGAATAGACACGTATACTATATAACAGACTAGCAAATAGACTGGCCCGTTGGCGCAGTGGGTGGTGACCCTGCCTTCAGCTCCATGGGTCGCGGGTTCGATTCAAGCCGAGGGCCAACATTTTCTATAAATGAATTTGTTGGCCTTTGAGCCTGGGTGTATATTTGTATTTAAGTATGTATTTAAAAAATATATAAGTATATATTCACCAGTTGTCTGTCACCCATAACACAAGTATTAAGTTACTTACTTTGGAGACGGACGACCGTGTGTGTAAGTGTCCCATATATTTATTTATTATTATAATTGCCAGCGGCTCCGCATAGTATTTTGACAACCATGAAAATGGTTAAAGAAGGTTATTAACCTTAAAAAATAGATATATACTGTCGCGTAATTGAAATACATGATTTTTGAATAGCTTTCACCGTTTTCGTAATATTTTTTATTGCTGCTCCTCTTCTATTCATCTTAGCGTGATGCTATATAACCTATATATCCTTCCTCAATAAATGGACTATCTTACACTATATTTTTTTTTCAAATCCGTCCAGTAGTTCCTGAATAATACATGATTTTTGAATAACTACATATTAACTCAGCGCACGCAAGGAAAGCTTTAAATTTTGCCGTTTTCGTAATATATTTTATTGCTGCTCCTCTCTTATTCATCTTAACGTGATGTTATATAGCCTATAGCCTTCCTCGATAAATGGAATATCTTACACTCAAAGAATTTTTCAAATCGGTCCAGTAGTTCCTGAGATTAGCGCGGTCAAATAATCAAACAAACAATCTCTTCCGCATATAAAAGTGTAGATGTATGTTTGGTACACGAAATAACATGAATATATTGTAAATAACAATGTAATAGACCACCCTCATTACTTACCGAGGTGTCGCAAAAGGCGACAAAGGTAAGTGGACCCGCTGTGTGGTATCCGGCTGAGTAGAATAGACCACCCTCATTTTTTACCGAGGTGTTGTAAAATACGACTAAGGTAAGTTGACGTCAGGTAGGCGGCGAGTCATAAAAACGCAGCCAAAAATCATGTGACAACATGTTTATAACGTGTTGTGCCCACTTAGAGTTGGGTATGGGCCAGAATGAGAAGAATGAAAAGAGATGATATCTTCATAAAATAAATATAAAATCGACCACCTTTGTAAATTGTAAGTTCTGCTTATAGTAGACTAAAAATTATAGACAAAGTCATGTATGTAACTCAAAAAAAAGCTAAAAATTTTTTTTTTTGAAAATGAGGTCTGTCTGTCTGTTAATTTTTGACAACAATGGCATAACTATAAATATTTATTGCAGTGTCCATTCGAACGGCAACGAAGTGTATCACCGTTTACAGAACGATGGTGGGCTGTGAGCACGAAAAGGCGAGCCACGTGGAGAGTATATGCAGACCTCACAGAAGAATACATCGCTGCGAGAAATACTTCGTAAGTTTTCTATGACAGGGCTTCTTAAACTTTTTTATATAGCGACCCCTTAGGAAATTTTAAACGACCCCTCCTCCATATAATGAAATATATATTAACCCTAGATGTAGATGTAATATCGCACTATTGTACCATGTAAATAACAGATTTGCATTGCCACTTTTTTCAAAAAATAGTTATAATAAAACTACAATAGTATTTTGTATGATTTTAATTTGTATTTATATTTGTACGTAGTGTGTATACTAATTTTAAAATTTTATTTATAATTGTTGTAAACTAACCAATCATAAATTTAATAAAATCTATTTAATTTAATTTAATGAAAAGGGGTAATGAAGGAACTTAGGAGGAGAAACATCAATAAATCTTTGTTAGAAAAGTTCTTTAAAAGACAGCTACAGCCATGTAGTTGTATCAATAATGATTGAAAAGTATCAGATCTTTGTGACGCCTTATGCTTTCAGTAGTCGCGACCCACCTGGGGGTCGCGACCCACTGTTTAATAAGTCCTGTTCTATGATATGGAATGAATGTGGGTGATACTTAATTAGTGCGACATAGACACTTTTTACCAGATTTAAGGGAACTATAAAACGTTATTCAATAACTAGCGTTATATTGGCTAACCCGTTGGCGCAGTGGTAGTGACCTTACCTTCAGCTCCACGGGTCGCGGGTTCGATTCCCGCCAAGGGCCAACATTTTCTATAAATTAATTTGTTGGCCTTTGAGCTTGGGTGTATATTTGTATTTAAGTATGTATTTAAAAATATATAAGTATATATTCACCAGTTGTCTGTCACCCATAACACAAGTACTAAGTTACTTACTTTGGGGACGGACGACCGTGTGTGTAAGTGTTCCATATATTTATATTTATTTATTTATAACTTCTATCAGTCTAGGAAGTAAGCAAGATGCGGCCTGTTACTATCCCACTGCTGAAAATAGGCCTCTTCTCTCCATTTTTGGATAAAAAGATTGGAGCTTAGACCTACCACGCTGCTCCAATGCGGATTGGTAGGTTACACATATCCCCAGAATTCTCTAGAGATATGCAGGTTTCCCCACGATGTTTCACATGTTTCCTTCACCGAAAAGCGTGTGATAAATTGCAATTATCAATTAGACACATAAGTTTTAACAGAAAATCTCTTTGGTGTCTGCCAGGGTTTGAACCTTTCAGTTCTCGTAGTAAATAATTATTATAACTATTGTCCGAGTTTATAATCCGCTGTTGATCCGCAGATCTATACTAATATACGAATATAAAGCCGAAGAGTTTGTTTTTTTTTTGTTTGAACGCGCCAATCTCAGGAACTATTGGACCAATTTGAAAAAAATCAGTGTAAGAAAGTCCATTTATTGTGGAAGGCTATAGGCTACATACCATCACATTACACACAAAATAAAATTGTTTTCTTCATTTGTTACCGAGATGACGTAAAAGGTAAGTCAACCCGCCGTGTGGTATCCGGCTGAATAGAATAGTACCACCCTCTTTTCTTACCGAGGTGTCGTAAAAGGCGACTAAGGTAAGTCGACCCGGAGTGTGGTATCCGGCTGAGTAGAATAGACCACCCTCATGTCCTACCGAGGTGTCGTAAAAGGCGACTAATGTAAGTTGACTCACTGTGTGGTATCCGGTTAAGTAGAATAGACCAACCTCTTTCTTATCGAGGTGTCGTAAGTACGACTAAGATAAGTTGACGTCAGGCAGCCGGCCGGTCGTAAAATACGTAGCCAAATCATGAGACTACGTGTTTATAACATGTTGTGCGACCCCACTTAGAGTGGGATTAGGACAGGAAGATGATGATGACAAAATAAAACAGTTCGTAGCTCACAAGGCTGGACAAGGATTAATACCAAATAGCAACAAACAGAAATATGTGAGGCGAGTGGCATCAACTTTCATATAGCGACATTGCGACCCTGACCGCTCTGTCACAAATGTCATGAATTGGTAGATTCTTTTGAGAGATCAATATTATCATATTTAAAGCGTATTGCTTATTCCACGATAGTACAGCCTAGTTTGAGTACTTGACATGGTCGACCCGCCGAGTGGTGTCCGGCTGAGTAGAATAGACCACCCTCGTTTCGTTAGTAAAAGGCAACTAAGGTAAGTTAACCCACCGTGTGGTAGGCGGTTGAGTAAAATAGACCACCCTCTTTCTTACCGAGGTGTCGTAAAATACGACTGAGGTAAGTTGACGTCGGGCAGGCGGCCGGTAGTAAACTACGAAGCCAAATCATATAACATTATGTTTGTAACATGTTGTGCCAACCTCACTTAGAGTAGGATAAGTGCAGGAGGACTTGACATTAGACGACCCAAGTCGTCAATACTTAGTCGTTCTATTTTTCGCCTACAATCCGCTATAGTCGTCGTTTCAACAATCAATATTGATGAAATTTGCCACAAAAACTTAAAACTGGGAAAATTTCAAAGAAAATACAATTTGTAAAAGAGTTTCGTTCATAGTTTTCTTAAGTTTTCGCATTTTTATTTTAACATTATCTTAACGCCATCAGAATATATTAGCCACGATCTAAATATGCAAATGTAACATGTGCATTAGATAACTTTCTAGTACCTAAAATACTGAATGTGCGAAATATCTTTCGTTAGAATCTTTGATACGAAAATAAACTATAAATCGCAAATTATAGTAAACTAATATTATCAATGCTTTTGTATCTCCTAATAATTAGTTACACTTTCTGGTGTTGAAGATTCCATAGTGTTTATTTTAGGGAAAGTCTAGTAATAAAAAAAATTACAGAAGTATACTTGTAACATGGAATCGGGAGATATAAATGACTGGGTGTCATATCACCTATCCATATTTGCCATATTTAAAAACAAAAAAAATTACAAAATATATAAAACTTTACGAAAAGGCGTAACTGATAATTTTCTATACATATAATAATATCGTTGAGATGTCAAATCTCTGCGTTTGTTTCTGCTAATCTCAAAAACCGCTGATCCGATTTGGACGCTGTTTTCACTAATATGTAGTAGAAAGCCTAAAACATAAAGGGTATGTTTATTTCAATTGGTCAGCAAATTAAAAAAATGACAATTTTAAATTGAAAGATGGTTTACTATTCGTCATTCCTATTAGACGATTTCGTCTAGACAAGTTGTATTCAAACTCAAATTCAAAATATTCTTTATTCAAATAAACTTGTAAACATGAGCTTTCAAATTGTCAACTCTACTAATATAATATCGCTAGTTAATGAAAGTATAGCCCTGTTACTATCCCACTGCTAGGACACTTCGTCTTCTTAACGTATAACATAGAATTATTATAGAAGAGAATATAATGTTTGTTGTCCTCTATAGTCTCCGAAGCAGCTGGCCCAATTTTAATGAATTTTCAGACCATCTTTAAAATGACCCAGCCGATGATGGTGTAATTTGGTGGCGATCGGAGCATTTTTTATAACAGTAATTAAATTATCTTTAAATTAACCACGGCGAAGCGGGCAGCGGGCTGGACAAACTAGTTTTCAATAAATTCAATTTTAAAATTACGTTTGAAAGTATTTGGGCTTGTTGTAACTGCACCTTACCCGAATTTTTATGTCAACTTCGCTAAGTAAGTTATTTATTTAGAAACTAGATTTACAGACCTTTCTTTTAGCGATTCATATAAAAAAAAAAAGTAAGTAACGGCCTGTTACTATCCCACTGCTGAGAATAGGCCTCTTCTCTCCGTTTTTTGGGAGAGAAGGATTGGAGCTAAGACCTACCACGCTGCTCCAATGCGGATTGGTAGGTTACACATACCTCCAGAATTCTCTAGAGATATATGCAGGTTTCCTCACGATGTTTTCCTTCACCGAAAAGCGTGTGATAAATTGCAATTATCAATTAGACACATAAGTTTTTTTAAGAGAAAAACTCATTGGTGTCTGCCCGGGTTCGAACCCGTGATCGTCTCTAGAGATTCACACGGTCGCACCGCTGGGCCATCACAGCGATTCATATAAATAAATATTATAAGTTATGTTAAAAACCACATACCAGAGACAGAATTATATTTCAGACAACAATATGAATGGCTTTAAACGTGTTCATTTGATAATTGATGATATGTTATCACGTTATTAATTTTTACCATCATTTTAATAACAATACTAATATGAATAAGAATTTTAATGTAAATGAATCACTCTAAGCCATTGTCTTCGAAGATAATAACTCGTCGTTAGCGGAATATTTTTTCCCAGCTCTCTAAGGTCTTTGGTCAAGTGATATCTTCCTTGATGAAAGATTCTACTAGATTGTCTTACATCTTAAGCTTCCTTTACTGAGATTTAACAATGGGGTGTGTAATTACAGTTTGGCATAATGTATAAATTACAAACTGTCTCTCGAACCTTCCGTAGTCCCGATATCAAACCTGAGTGCACATTTTTTATCAGTATTGTACCATATTCCATCAATATTGGTCCAGCAGATAGTTGTGACAAGCAAACTTCCGCATGTATAAAAAATATATATATTTTCTAAAATAAATAAAATTGTATTTTAATGTTACCATTATTATAATATAATACTATAAACTTAATACTATATAATATATAGGTACTATTTACCTAGTTTAGTAGGTAAATAATAGTAACTAAACTATTTTACAATAACAAGCATTTAACAAAAACTAAAAAGTAACTAAAGAATAAAATATAAAAATTAATAAATAAATAATAACAATAATGTATAATATTAACATAGATAAGTTAGCTGCCGCAAAATTCTAGAAGAAGTTTGTTGATGAATTTAAAATCTTACACAATGTGGCATTAGTATTTAAAAAAGTAAAGTAAATGTATGTTACTATCCCACTTCTGGACATAGACTTCCTCTCACCGTTTTCGGAGTAAAGGATTGGAGCAGACCTACGACGCTGCTCCAATGCGGCTTGGTAGGTTGCACATATCCTCAGAAATTTAGAGATAGGCAGGTTTCACGAGGTTTTCGTTCACCGAAAAGCGTTTGATAATTTGAAATTTGTATGATAAATTGCATTAGTATTACAGAATTATTATTGTTTTTATTTTCTCATGGGATCAAGAAACTCTAGAGTGAAATATAGCAGGCCTTAAGCTTGTTTAACTGGTATTAGTATCGGTAAAAACTGATGCCGCCAGAAAAAGCTGTATCTACAATTACTAGTCTTTAGAAATCGCGTGTGAAAAATTTCATAGCCTTCCTTTATTAACAACTTAATTATTTTAATCTGGACTGGTGAACAAAACGTGTAAACAATTTATAGAAGTAAGGTTTTGCGGAATGCCATAGTACAAAAGTTATTATAGATTGTACTTCTTACACTTATTATTACATAAAATTTCTAAACGAACACGGATCACATCTACTATACAAATACTCTCCTTGCAAACATCTTCTTTCTTATTGAGTTACTAAATAATTTTAAGTGCCAAGCTAAAATATTTTTTTATTAAGTAGCGGTTATCTAACTTGGTAAAAGATTCCGCGCAAATTCTAGAAGTGAATTGCAACCGTGTCCTAGTATTTGTCTTGGGCTATTGTGCTTGTTCCTGTTTTTTTTTTTTTTTTACTTAACTAGAAAGTGTATGATGAATTATAAATCTCAATAAAGCACCCACCAACTAATAATTATATTAATTTATTTACTTACGTTCTAATATTCAACGATCATAGCTTCTACGACCTAATCGGAGATAGCAATGACAAAATATATATAAATATGATCTCGGTAGGGGCTTTTTCGAAACAGCAGTAGAGTTAACGATTCAAAAGCTCTTGTTTTTAATTTTACTTGAATAAAGAATATTTTCAATTGATTAATTCAATTATAACTAACTAAAAACTTAACCGCCGTGCGGTGTCCGGCTGAGTAGAATAGACCACCCTCATTTCTTACCGAGATGTCGTAAAAGGCGACTAGAGTAAGTCGACCCGCCATGTGGTATTCGGCTGAATAAAAGAGACCATCCTCATTTCTTACTGAGGTGTCGTAAAAGGCGATTAACGTAAGCTGACCCACCGTGTGGTATCCGGTTGAGTAGACCGCCCTATTTCTTACCGAGGTGTCTATAAACACGACTAAGGTAAGTAGACGTGCCGATTGTAAAATGCGCTACCAAATCATGTGACAAAATGTTGTGCTGACCCCACTTAAAGTGGGATAAAGGCAGGAGGATAATGAATGAAATTAAAACTATAAAAATATCTTTGATATTATATTTGATTTTTTTTTTTTTATATTAATTATTACTTGCAGTGGCTTGCTGTGTCAGCTAAGACCGAACATGGGCGAATTCGGCGTGTACACACTGAATACGACCGGCGGTCAATGCGAAATAACAACTTCTAAGGAACCTGTCGATATTTATATGCGTAAGTTTTAATAAATCATTACCATATTTATCCATATAAATTATACACTACTAGCTTTCACCCGCGACTTCGTTCGCGTGAACTGTTGTCGCGTGAGAGGCTGATAATAGATGACGCTTTTTAGTGTCATCCTATTCCTGTAGAATTAACAGGATTTCGATAGCCTATATGTTATTCCGGTATATAAGGAATAATTGTGCCAAATTTCATCGATATGCGGATTCGCCGTGAAAGACTAACAAACATACATCCGTACTCACAATCTTTCGCATTTATAATATTACTAGCTTTCGCCCGCGCCTTCGCTGACGTGGAACCAAAATTACATAATTACAAATTGTAATCTATATGTTATTCCGATGTATAACCTATATTACTGTAAAGTTCCATCCAAATCTGTCTAATACTTTTTTCGTGAAAGAGTAAGAAACATACATACTCACAAACTTTTTTATTTATTATATTAGTAGGAAGTAGCATAAAAGAAATAATAAATCTATCTCTTTAAGAATATATAAAAAAAAACCACGAAATAAAAATATACTAAAATAATTCCTTTACTACACCATTAAAATTACATATTTTTAACGCCAACAAATTTTTAATATCTTTAAACGAAATATCACTAAAACACAAAACAACAAGAATATCGTTTCACAATATACATCATAAGAGAGGTCATCATCTCAAGATTATCTTGAAATATCTGACCCCATTTACAAACATAAGATTTTTATGTCCTTAACAGTAAAATTTATTTTCCAGCCCCATTTGTATCATGCAACCGTGACATACAAACAATAATCTACGTCCTTGTTTCAGCAACATCGATAAAACACCTGTTATTATCTTATTTTATATCTTGATCTTCTTTAAGTAGATGCCGATAGATTTCACTGAAGCTAGCGTGCATCAGTTTTTATCAACAATGGACATAAATCTCTTAACTACACAGTCAGCTTTCTGATGTGGAGATAGTTCGGTTTGATGACTTTGATGAACTTAAAATATTTGATTATGAGGCGGAATAAATTATAGTATATAGCAGCGTCCTGTTACTATCCCACTGCTGAGAATAGGCCTCTTCTCTCCGTTTTTGGAGAAAAGGATTGGGGCTAAGACCTACCACGCTGCTCCAATGCGGATTGGTAGGTTACACATATCTCCGAAAAACTCATTGGTCTGTCCGGGTTTGAACACGTGACCTCCTCGAAAGAGTCGCACGGTGTTACCGCTGAGTTACCACAGATTACAATAAATTATAAATAATAAATAAATGGGTCATTTACACACACAGTCGTCCATCCCCAAAGTAAGTAACTTAATACCTGTGTTATGGGTATCAGACAACTTGTAAATATATGCTTATATAATTTTAAATACGTACTTAAATACAAATATACACCCAGGCTCGAAGAACCAACAAATTTTTGTTAAAAAATGTTGGCATTCGGTGGGAATCGAACCTACGACCCGCGGAGCTGAAGGCAGGTTTTACTACCAACTGCGACAGCGAGCCCGTCGATTATACAAATCGTGCGTTTTGCTTCATTGCTTATTTATAGATCACCAACAAAATACACACTTTACATTAAAATTATATATTGTACAATTTAAAATAAGTAGTATTGTATTTAAAGGTGAAAATAAACTTCAAATTAAATTGCAACAACTGAGAAATATGATTAAACTAATTTTATGTTATCGTTAAAATAAATTTTTTTACAGAGAAAAGGAAAATTAATACATAAAAAATATACAAATATGTCAGCTTTATATAAACCGAGAGTGTAAGAACAGCACTTAAAATCACTTACTTATTTATTTGTAGCAATTTAAATCTAATCAATTATGTCGTGACAGCCTAACGGTGAACCGTAAGATTCTTTAAAGGATGTTTGTCAGTATGTCCTTTATAGACTTCGAAACCGCTGAAAATCTTTAGAATGACGGATCTTCCTGTAGAATTTGGTGACCATCGGAGCTTTTTCTTTTACTGTTGAGTTCTGTTTCGAATACAAACTGAGCCTGACCCTGATAGCGGACAGCTAGTTTACTATAAAAATAGTTTTACGTGTATTTACTCGGGTAATAACTCGGACTATCGTGATATGAAGAAGTTTGCATCAATTAGCATTAATTCCAATAAAGTTACGTAAATTTATTTCCTTTGAAGGTCTGTTCAGTAATATCAGTCGTCCATACATTTCGCCACACTCATATAGTGTTATATCTGTATGCAAATTTAATCCGGCCAAGGCATTCGTAAATATAGGTCTGCGTTGTATTGACCTTCAGCATTATGAGCTACTCAGAACATAAATACTTATCCCTATCGTTCAAAATGTTCTTGGAATGTTTTGGATTCCTTACAAGTGTATTTATTATAACAATAATGTATTTTATACACTAACGCTAAAAACACAGAGATTAATTTATGTTCATATATTCAGCCATATATGTCCGCCGTGTGGTATCTGGCTGAGTAGAAAAGACCAACCTCATTTCTTACCGAGGTATCGTAAAAGGCGACTAAGGTGAGGTGACCCACCGTGTGGTATATGGTTTAATAGAATAGACCACCCTCTTTCTTACCGAGGTGTCGTTAAATACGACAGAGGTAAGTTGACGTCAGGCGGGCGGCCGGTCGTAAAAACGCAGCCAAGTCATGTGACACCATGTTTATAGCATGTTGTGCCGACCCCACTTAGAGTGGGATAAGAGCAGGAAATTGATGATTCAGCCATATATGTGACGGTCTGATTTAAACAACCATGAGTTACATTTTAAATGAAATTATACTCTGTTACTATCCTTATGCTGATCGTAGGCCTTCTTTATCCAAATATTTATAATACAATAATAAAATTATTTTTGCTTAATCCGCGATGAGGTAAAATAAAAAATATATATAATGCTAAATGTAAAGTGGACAATCCGTTTTCATACTTGATACATGCAGGATTCGTAAAAACACATGCACAAACCTCCACCACAATACACAAGCACTACATACGTTTATTAACACAATCTCAACAATTGTTTCACAAGCACTACACATTCACAATCACTAACACAATATCAACAATTGTTTCGTCCCGCAACCGAAGCATCATCAGGAGATAGACTCCACTTCTCTCCACCTTCTCTCTGCGTTTTTGTAGAGAAGGGGTTGAACATACTCGTAATGCTTACCACGCTGCTCCAGTGCAAATTGGTATTTTACACATATCCCCAGAATTCTCTAGAGATATGCGGGTTTTCTTACAATATTCACCGAAAAGTCGTGTGATAAATTGCAATTTTCAATTAGACACATAAGTTATAATAGAAAAACTCATTGGTTGCCCGGAGTTAGAAACCCGTGACCCCCTTGAAATAGTCGCCCATACTGACCATGGGGCTGTCTCAGTCTTGTTATTCCTTGTTAGTGTGATAAAATTGAAACCTGAAGACTTGCATGAAATCACCAGAGGCAAGAAAGAAGAGAGAGGAATCGAAAGATTTTTAGTAGATATGAATGACGCTAACGCAATTCTTCTTTTTCCTACTTTCTGTTTTCCATAATAATCGGCATTCAGTGATTATCGGCATAAGACTTGACTCGATTAAGGGGCTCGTACTTAGGGTTGCCACCTTTTTTTTGGAAAAAAATAGTATTTTTCTTTTTCAATCAAAAAAATATAGTACCTTTAGGAAATTCAGGATAAAAATATAGTACTTTTAGGAAATTCAGAAAAAAAATAGTACACATCTATTTTCAATCATTATTTATTTTTCCATGATTATTTATTATTACTTTTCGCTGGACAATGGCAAAGGAGTTAGAGCTACTAACTAACTAAGCCCCGTAAATACATGAATGAGTTTCGTTCAAACATTCCCTATGCAGTGATGCGGGTGCGTTCCATTCACAATTGATTTAAAAAAAACGCGAGAATTTAATTAGCGATAAAAATATAGTTATTTCGTCCTATATTATTTTTCTATAATAACTATATAGTACAATTTACTAAGCTGTAATGGCCCAGCGGTGCGACCGTGTGAATCTCTAGAGACGATCAGGGGTTCGAACCCGGGCAGACACCAATGAGTTTTTCTCTTAAAACTTATGTGTCTTTTCTTATGTTGATAATTGCAATTTATCACACGCTTTTCGGTGAAGGAAAACATCGTGAGGAAACCTGCATATCTCTAGAGAATTCTGGAGGTATGTGTAACCTACCAATCCGCATTGGAGCAGCGTGGTAGGTCTTAGCTCCAATCCTTCTCTCCCAAAACGGAGAGAAGAGGCCTATTCTCAGCAGTGGTATAGTAACAGGCCGTTACTTACTTTTTACAATTTACTAAAATATAGTACGATACTATATAATATAGTACGGGTGGCAACCCTAGGCTGGGTTCTTCTATAAGCCACGAGATCCTTTAGTATTTGTATTTCTCAAAATTATCTCAGCCAAGTATTTTAATAAGCTCTTTTAACAATGTGGTGAAATGACTCATGGGGCAAAAATGTTTGATGCGTTATTTGCTAACGCATCAAAGATTTTTAGTGTTAAAACTTACAAGAAAATTAGAACATCAAAACATGAATTAATACTTCTAGCTTCTGCCTGCGACATTTTCGAATAATATCGGAATAAAAGTTGTGACATAAATTTTTATATTTAATATTTTAAGTAAGCATATGTACTGTACTTACTTAATTAAAATAATCATAAAGAGAAATAAGAAATATTGAACAAAAAAAAATTGTAGTATAAGAAAAGATGTCAATAATTCTGTAGCGGAATTTATTGTAAATAATAATTTAAAAAAAAAAAAAAAATTGTAATAAAATATATGTCGACATACACGCGGCCAGCCGTCGGCGATTTTTATATATACAATCCTCGCGGCCGGTTATTATTCCCGAGCCGAACAGAATGCAGCCGATGCAGCGGGCCGCCTCGGACACACCGTCCCGAGCGACCAAACCGATAAGACGCGTGTAAACTGTAACGATTTAATTAAAGTAGCAAAGTGTTTCGTAGTTTTTTTTTGTCTGACAATACGTGTGGTTTAACGCCCCAGTACCCTATAAAGTGGTGACTCCGATATAACACGATACATAAACAGTATTTACGAGACGATGAGTGATAATAGCAGTAGCGAATCACTTCCCAGCGCGAAAAATGTGACTTCGCGACCAGCGAGGAAGGCACGCCCATCACCGTTGGCCGGAAGAAGCGATGAGACGGAGCCAGTAGATACCAGGAGACATAAGGTGAGGGTGCCAAAATTTACGCCAGATGAGGTGGAAATATGGTTTGCGCTGTTGGAAAGCCAATTCGAATCATATGGCATAAAAGACGACGCGACAAAATATACACTTGTGCTATCCAATTTAGATATCGTGCACGCGAAAGCAATCAAAGATTTAGTCATAAATCCTCCAGAACGCCACAAGTACGCAAAAATAAAAACTGAGCTTATACGCCGACTTTCGGCGTCACATGAGAAGAAGGTGAAACAGCTGTTAACCCATGAAGAGTTAGGCGACCGCAAACCTTCACAGTTCCTGCGACATTTACAGGACCTTGCCGGTCCGTCTGTCCCAGCTGATTTCGTAAAATCTATCTGGAGCCAACGTTTACCCAACAACATCCAAACGGTGGTAGCATCACAACCCACGCTTACATTGGAGCAGCTGGCTGACCTCGCAGACAGGGTCCACGACATCGTCGCACCCAGCAACGTCGCCGAGGCTTCGACGAGCAATACCGCCAGCGTCAGCAACGAGATCGCCGAGCTAAGGAAGATGGTGGAACGGCTGGCGCTGAGAATCGATGAACAGGCTAAAGATCGCGTATATCCCCATGCTAGGTCTAGGCAACGGCAGCGTACGGCATCCCAACGATTTAGTTCTCGTTCGAGGTCAAGGTCGGCCGCAGAATATAAAAAATACCCAATGTGTTGGTATCACCATACCTTCGGCAATAGGGCAACCAAGTGCACAAAACCATGTGATTTCGCGGGAAACGCCGCGGGCAGTCGATAATGTCGACCGGCGACTGTCCAGGTGCAGGTCGCTTGTATATAACGGATAAGAAAAATAATATGACATTTTTAATTGATTCCGGAAGCGATCTTTCAGTGATTCCTCGTTCTGTTTTAAAAGAATCACGACAGAAAAGTAATTACGAATTATGTGCGGCGAACGGTTCTATTATTTACACGTACGGTTTTATGCACTTAGTTTTGAATCTGGGCTTGCGTCGCGACTTTGCTTGGCGATTTATTGTAGCCGATGTTACTAAGCCAATAATTGGTGTCGATTTTTTATCCCACTATAATTTAATTATTGACATCCGTGGTCAACGCCTTATCGACGCTAGCACTACATTGTGTACCACGGGTTTGCCTGCTATTTCTGCTGAGGGTATATCGTCCGTAAAAGTTGTTTTAGGCGACTCAGAGTATCACAACATACTGAATAAATATCCTAAGGTATTAAATCCATCTGGCATTCATCGCACATCCAAACATAACACATTTCACCACATTCGAACAACACCTGGGCCACCCGTATGTTCTACCCCACGCAGATTGGCGCCGGACAAATTAAAAATTGCAAAGGCTGAGTTTGAGGCCATGTTACAGATTGGTACATGTCGACCTTCAGAATCTCCGTGGTCTTCACCTCTTCACCTCGCGCCAAAGAAGGACAATGGGTGGCGTCCTTGCGGTGATTACCGTATGCTGAATGCCCGTACAGTGCCTGATAAATATCCGATCAGGCATATCCACGATTTTTCCCACAGCCTTGCAGGATGCAGCGTCTTCTCAACCATCGACCTGGTCAAGGGTTATAACCAAATCCCAGTCCACGTCGATGACATTCCGAAGACAGCCATCACCACGCCGTTCGGTCTTTTCGAATTTCCGTACATGACGTTCGGACTTCGAAATGCCGGACAGACGTTCCAGCGCTTCGTGGATGAGATGCTCCGTGGACTGGATTTCGTCTACGCTTATATAGACGATTTTTTAATCTTTTCCCAAGATCAGGAGACTCATAAGCGGCACTTACATCAGCTCTTCACCAGACTCCAAGAATACGGCATGGTGGTCAACGTCAGCAAGTGTGTCTTAGGGGCCCCCGAGGTAGAATTTCTGGGATACACCATCTCAGCTCAGGGTACCAAGCCACTACCAGCTAAAGTGGAGGCCATACGCAGCTTTCCGGCTCCCAAGACGGTAAGGGAATTGCGGCGATTTCTCGGGATGATAAATTTCTATCGCCGTTTCATTCCAGGTGCTGCAGTTCCCCAAACCAAACTTAACGCTCTTCTTACAGGCTCAGTTAAAGGCTCCCATCCAGTGAACTTCTCGTTGGAGGAACTGGAGGCCTTCAACGCTTGCAAGAATAGCCTCTGTAAGGCAGCCTTGCTAGCGCATCCCGTTTGTGACGCCAAGCTTGCTTTAGTTACCGATGCATCTGATAAAGCAATCGGAAGCGCTCTGCAGCAATTAAAAGAGAATTCTTGGGAACCGCTTGCTTTTTTCTCTCGTAAACTCAGCCTTACCCAACAGAAATACTCTCCTTACGACAGAGAACTTCTCGCCATTTATGAGAGTGTCAGGCATTTTCGCCACATGTTGGAAGCCAGAGTTTTCACGGTCTATACAGACCATAAGCCTTTGACTTTCGCTTTCAACTCGCATAAAAACAACTGTTCTCCGAGGCAGTTTCGTCACCTAGACTTCATTTCACAGTTCACCACAGATATCAGGCACATCTCAGGTAACGACAATGTCGTAGCTGATACTTTGTCCCGTATCGACGCTTTAGCGCAGCCTGTCGACCTTCAGATGTTAGTCGAAGCTCAAGCGATGGACAGCGAAATGAAGACACTCTTGACCGGTAGCACATCACTACGCCTCAAAATGATTGCACTAACAGGTATTCAAGGAGCGTTATGTTGTGACGAGAGAGACGGAAAACTGAGACCTTTTATTCCCATACAGCTGCGCCACCAAATCATCAACAATCTGCATTCATTGAGTCATCCTGGTGCTAATGCAACTGCTACGCTTGTATCAGACCGGTATGTATGGCCAGGCGTGAAAAGAGACTGTCGCGAATGGGTACGGAAATGCCTTGAATGTCAGCGATCGAAAGTGACGAGGCATGTGTCTGCTCCTTTAGGTTCGTTCAAGCTGCCAAAGGCTAGATTTTCTTTTATCCACATCGACTTGATTGGCCCACTCCCTTATTCGCAAGGATATCGATATTGTCTCACGGCTATAGATCGCTTCACGCGGTGGCCTGAGGCAATACCGTTGGCTGATATTACAGCAGAGACTGTGGCTAAGGCATTACTGCACGGCTGGGTCTCACGCTTTGGGTGTCCAACTGATATTATTACCGACCGCGGCAGACAATTCGAGTCCTCATTATTTAAGAGCCTGTCGAAACTTATAGGTTTTCAGCATCGCAGAACTACGGCTTACCATCCTCAATGTAATGGTTTAATCGAGAGGTTCCACAGACAGCTGAAAGCAGCTATTGTGTGCCACAACAATAGTTCTTGGGTGGACGCATTACCGCTTGTTTTATTAGGCATCCGAAGCGCAATAAAGGAAGACCTTAAAACATCTTCGGCTGAGCTACTATATGGGGAACCTCTCCGATTGCCAGGTGATATGTTCGAACCTACAGAAAATTTCGTCTCCGACACTACTGATTACGTTTCACAGCTGCGCAAGTTCGTTAAGGATCTCCAGCCGTCACCCACCAATCAGCATGGTGGAAAACGCCCAATATTCATTTTTAGGCAGCTCGCCTCAACATCGCACGTTTTTCTTCGCGATGACAGTATCGTAGGTTCCCTTAAACCAGCATATTCTGGTCCTCATGAGGTTTTGGAACGAGGTGAAAAGGTTTTTAAAATCATATATCACGGCAAAGAAGTATCTGTATCAATCGATAGGTTAAAACCAGCCTATCTAATTTATGACCCAGATGTAACACAAGCAAACACAACTCATACAAACCGACCTCGCACGAACATTCCTCATGCAAATACACCTCATACAAAATCACCACACATTCATCCAAACATACCAAACGATCATCCCAACCATGAACACCATAAACCCAAAACAACTAAATCAGGACGTAGGGTTAAGATTCCCGATTTTTATCGCCCGTAGGACGGTCTCTAGAGGGGGGTGATGTAGCGGAATTTATTGTAAATAATAATTTAAAAAAAAAAAAAAAATTGTAATAAAATATATGTCGACATACACGCGGCCAGCCGTCGGCGATTTTTATATATACAATCCTCGCGGCCGGTTATTATTCCCGAGCCGAACAGAATGCAGCCGATGCAGCGGGCCGCCTCGGACACACCGTCCCGAGCGACCAAACCGATAAGACGCGTGTAAACTGTAACGATTTAATTAAAGTAGCAAAGTGTTTCGTAGTTTTTTTTTGTCTGACAATACGTGTGGTTTAACGCCCCAGTACCCTATAATTCTAATTCTTCTATTATAACCATAGACGCACAAAATACATCTAAAAACTTTCTGAATTGTGTTTGTGCCTTATAGCTTGCTTGGTTTCATATTGCTTGTCATGCAATTCAATTGTATACCTCCCCGAAAGAGTCCAATAACATTTACACAATAACGATGTCAGTACGATTCATTGTACTCTGTATTGATATTACCATGGCATCATATTAACATAAATTGGCATACAGTTATAGGGAGGTACTGCTCTTGTTGTGCTAAATCTTTTGTTCCGGCGACTTGGATTTATTTGATGAACCTCATCCGTTAGATGTGACCCAGAATATTAAGGATAATTTAAGTAGTTAACACTTACTGTTTGTCTCGGATGTTTTCATCAATTTTGCGACTAAAATGACTAAATACCAGTTAGGTACCATGTCTTTTCCGTTATGTAATTTACTTAATAAAACGGCCGACAAGAATCAGTCTGTTTATTATTAAATTTTTAAACTATAATGAGGGGCAATAAATAATTGGCGAATTGATTAATTTACACTCTCTTAGTTGTTTGTTATATTTTCCGTAAACTGAATAAAAAAGATCCCAAAACGCCATTCTCTTCTGGTTAATTCTACTTTTTAGATTGATATCAGAACCAATAGCAACATAAGGCCTGGTGTCAGCAGTGACCGGTCTCCAGGTCTCTGTCAATAATTCAGTTGTCCGTGGTGTAGGATTTCTAGAAAAATAAAAAAGGTTATATACTTTCAATAACAACTAAATAGTTTGTATCCAATAAAAGTTTCCTTTTACATTACCCGAATTTGATGAAGTTTGCCCATAATTTTGTTATACGGCTACTTAACAATTGGTTATTTTCATTTGTTTCGACGGAATTTGTCATTGTAAATAAGTATTGTAATTCTTCAGAATTTGCAGCCCCACTTTCTTGGTTATTTTCAACAAAACTAAATTCGTACGTATATACTGGATTTGCATTCTCTTTCAATAGTTTTGTAATCGTTCTCTGTATAGGATGATTGTATACTATATCAGAATGAAAATTTTCTAATTTTGATTCAACAAGTTTCGAAATAGGTTCATCACCTATATAGAACCGTCTTACATGTTTAATAGCTTCTTCTAATTGACTTTCATCCAAATTAAAGTTACTTTTAATTATGTCATGGAATGGGTCGGTGTTAAAATAATCATCACCATAAATACTTGTCAATTTTTGGCTTTCGTTACTGGTATGACCAATCAAAATGGGTGTGTTTTGTACTTTGATCACATTTGATAACGAGTATGGATCATTCTCTACGAAGTTAGTAATCCCACTAAAAGATTTTTCCTTACAAGGTTTCATCTGTAATTTTAGTTCCACTGACGCTGCAGTAACTAATTCATGTGATGCTTCTGCAAGGAAATCGAGTGCTTCTTCATTGCTAGATGTATTAAATCCTAGATGTGTAGCAATTTTAATTGCAGCATCTACGTCTGCATCCACAAACTCACCAATATTTTGAGGTGTACCACTTTGTGCAATAAGTTTGTTATATAATTTTTGTTTGTCCGAATATAAATGTAGCAAAACTGCCGTTGAACCAGCTCCTTGGCCAGCTATCGTTATATTATAAGGATTACCGCCAAATGCTCCAATATTTTTTCTAAGCCATTGTAATGCTTCATATTGGTCTTTTAATCCTTGATTACCGGGTACAGCAGGAATATCGAGACACATAAATCCGTAGGGTCCCAAACGGTAATTCATTGTGACTACTACAATGTCTTGCTGTACGAAGTTTTCTGGTCCGTACTCACCACCATACCCAACTCCAAAATCACCTCCATGAATCCATACTAAAACTGGGAGTGGGTTACGTGAGCTTGCTTTGGTTGGTGAGTATATATTGAGTCGAAGACAATCCAAAACTTCCATTCCAACTGATGAGACACTAGGATCTGATAACGTTGACTGAGGACATTTCACCAGTCCGTAATAAGCATTATATACGTTTATTCCGAATCCTGGGTGATTTTGCGCCGGCTACAATCAAAATAAAATAACAATATTAATGTACAGTAAATATTATAAGCCAGTAAGTATAAATAGAACGAACTTAATTTAATAAAATGTATATCTTACGCCAAACGGGTCATTTGTATCCACTTGAGCGTATGGAACTCCTAAAAATGAGGAGTAACTGCCATCATCTGATTTAATACCTCTCACCAGTCCTTGCGTTGTTATAACAAGTGGATCTACTCTATGTTGAATACAACTAACATTAATCACTACACTAAATATATAAAATAAAAACTCTATCATCTTTAAAAAGCCATAAATGAGATTACAAAACTGGGCAAGTGCTACATTCGTAAGCAACTTCCAAAATGCGCGCACAATGTAGAGCTATGTCATAAATACTCAGATGATCTATCATAAGACCAATTTTCATCTCTCTTATCATAAGAATTGATGTAAGTACCCTTTTGATGATTACAAGGGCATCGACATGATACACACGTCATGATAAAATAACTTTATTTATCTTATCAGAAATTGCATAAACTAAATTTCTATTGTATCCATTTGTATACTTATGAATAAATTTGTAAAAAAAAATGTGTTTCTATGTAGTAATAGAAATTGTGCGTATATTATAATTACAACTGCTCTGGAAATGTAAACTTGGCTAAAATGAATTTTGTTTGATAGTGGGTAGACGAGGATAATGATACGGAAAGGGACAGAAATTGTCGTCGGGATTTTTCTGTACCATCCCAAATTTAACACCATTAAATAAATATCTCTATATTTTATAAGACCTCTAAAAATGATTTTATCCATGCAGCTGATTTTGTTAAATAATGATAGTGCGAAGTTTTTTGCTCCAATTAATTCATTTTTCAATTCGATGTTGAATTGAACAAGGAAAACTCAGTTTCATATCGGTGGGAAAATACAATGTGCCTCTTAAAACCAGTTATTCATGTCCTTAAATTAATAACTTCTCTCATATACTTGTTTTATAAACAAATTTCTGCTGATGATAATTTTTTTCCGGATCTCAAGAAAAGTCTAACTTTGTATTGAAAAGCTATGATAGCACAGCGCTGAAACCGTGCGCTTCTCTAGAAACGATCATGGTTTACAACCCCGGGTAGGCACAAATGAGTTTTTCCATTAAAAACTTATGTGTCTAATTGATACTTGCAATTTATTACACGCTTTCGGTGAAGGAAAACATCGCGAGGAACCTGCATATCTCTAGACCATTCTAGTGATATGTGTAACCTACCTATCCACATTTGAGCTGCGTGGTAGCTCCAATACTTCTCTTCAAAAACGAAGAGGAGCCGTGGGATAGTAACAGGCCGTTACTTTTATTGAAATTGGAAATAAAACATAACGAAATAGTCTTGTTATTTTATTCTTAAGGTTTATATCATCATCCTACTGCCCTTATCCTACTCTAAGTAGGCACAACATGTTACAGACATGTTGTCACATGATTTGGCTATTATTTTACGACCACCCACCTGCCTAACGTGCTTGCCTGCTCTTTCTTACCGAGATGTCGTAAAATACAATTAAGTTAGTTGTATTTTACGACATATCGGTAAGAAAGAGGGTGGTCTATTTTACTCAGCTGGATATCACATGGCTGGTCGACTTACCTTAGTCGCCTTTTATGACGACTCGGTAAGAAATGAGGGTGGCACTATTCTATTAAACGGGCTACGGCGTATGCTTAAGGTTTATATAATGAATTGGTGATTAAAGTTTGTATAAAGTTCTGATGATATCCAGACAGATAGCACATGTTAGTTATCTTAGATCAGTGACATGAATCGTGTAGAAAAACGTGAATGTCAATAGCGTGTAAAAAATTCTCAGGCGTTGACGCAGCACGTCACTTATTGGCAATTTGACATATATTTATTGCTTATCTAGTGTTATATGCGACCATAGATTAAGTGACTAAGTGTACATATGAAAGACGCGACTTCGTTTGCGGCAACTAATGCGTTTTAATAACCTCAATGCCCCATGTTCAATGTATTCAAATGTAAAAAATTCTTTATTCAAGTAAATTTGTAAAAAAGTGCTATTGAATCGACAACTCTATTGCGGTTCGGAAAGCTGTACCTACCGAGAAGAGCCAGCAAGAATCTCGACAGTTGCTCTTTTAAATTTTTTATTGTTATTAAATTCAGTCGTTTCTGTCTTGAACTGGGCCGAAAAGTAGCTATGTCCACGCATTCCTATCATCTAAGTAATCCTCAATAGTATGGTAGGCTTTCTGTATTAGGATATTAATAGTGTTTTTAAACGGCTGTAATGGCAAAGTTAAAATTGATTGCGGAATTTTATTATAGGACCACAACTCTGAGTAGACCGCAGCCGAGATAATTGGAAATGACTTAAGTCTCGTAATATTAACTAATAAATGAATAGCATAACACTAAAGTTATTAACGTCCGAAAAAATACTAGTGACTGCTTATGTTATTAGCTCAAGAAATTAATAAGATTTAACTACATTTGAACACACGGAAATTCTTGTCAGGATTTATTGATGATAGTTTGTTTGTAATCTCTTTATGGCACAAATTTAAATTAACATAATTATAATTACAAAAACAACATAATGTGCAACAGCAGGCTTATTTCGAATTCTGAATCGCTTCCAGATCATTTAAATATAAAACAAGTTAATGTTAAATAATCTTTAGCATTTAAATGATTTAATCTTGTATGTATATAAATAAATATATTTTCTGAATTTTGGAAACGGCTCCAACGATTCTTCTAAAATTCAACATGTATCTAAATAGGTTTTATTTAATAAAAATTTCGTTTTATCGCTGTTCTTGGCTTTTGTTTTTCGCTGGTATTAAAAAATGGTCTAATGTAGAATTAAAAGCAAAGGATTTTTTTAGTTGTCAAACGTAATGTTGCGATAGCCGATGGGTGACGGGCGGACCGAAACCGAAAATGACGCTTTCTTACTGTTTTTTTTTATATCTTTAAAAAAATTACCGAACCAGGCTCAGTCACCCAGATACTAATTAATTATAATAATAACTAATAAATTAAATATACTATAATAAAAAAATATGATAGATAGTTTTATAATTTTAATTTGTGCGTATTATAATTTTAATTGTAACCGATATCTTTCTTTTAGCTCTTCTCCTCCTTCTGGGAGTACTGATTGGGGCTTGGGTGCTTTACGGGCTGCTGAAGCTCATTATGTCAAGAGTGAGACGATCAGCAAAGCTTCGATATGGAGATAAAGAGCTCGCCATACAACAGAGGTTGAGGGCTTTGGACACTTTCAGAGGGTAAGTTTTCGAGTTTTTTTTGGTTGAGTATATTGTATTTCATAATCTTCCTATCCTTATCCCACTCTAAGTGGGGTGGGCAAAACATGTTATAAACATGTTTTTTCATTTGGGCTACATATTTTACGACCGGTCGCCTGTGACCCTAAGTAATTAGTAATTAGTAAGAAATGAGAGTGGTCTATTCTAGTTAGCCCTATCGGGCTAACTAGAATAGACCACTCTCATTTCTCCACACAAAGAGTTGACTTACCTTAATCGCCTTTTACGACACCTTGGTAAGAAAGAGGGAGGTCTATTCTACTCAGCCAGATACCACACTAAGAGTCGACTTACCTTAGTCACCTTTTACAATACCTCGTTAAGAAAGAGGGTGGTCTACTCAGCCGGATACCACGCGGCGTATGCTTAGTCTACGTTAACAAAAATCTAAATCATTGTCATAAGCTAAATAAACGTTTATATGCTTAGGATTTTGTGTTTATTTATAAAACAGGATGGCCATAGTATTCATGATATTTGTGAATGACGGAGCCGGCGGTTATTGGTGGTTGGAGCATGCTACTTGGAACGGGCTGACAGCTGGTGACCTGGTCTTCCCTGCTTTCTTATGGATTATGGGCGTTTGCATCCCGCTCTCTATGAAAAGTGCCTTCGCTAAAGGTGTCCCGAGATGGAAGATACTTTTAAATATTATTCGGGTAAGTTGTATGTCGAGTTATTTTATGATGTACTCTACCGTTTTAACGGAATGTGCCAAATTAGATTAGCAAGGAGTTCATTATGAGTTTGAATAATATTGTAATAAGTTATCATTAGACAGGTTGTCCCAAAATTCAAGGATGGAACGTACCGACTGTTCTAGAAAAAAACGAAAAAAATTTACTTAAATTGTATTTTTTTTTAAACTACTTAGGTACAAAACAACAACAAAAACAGGATACAAAAAAATATAGTTCAAAAATTGTGGACTTTGTATGTCGATTTTTAATGAATTTCAAATTGCTCTATAACTTTAATAAACAGGCGATTTTTTTCTTGTTTTTTCTAGAGCAGTTACAGTTTTATCCTCGAATTTTTAAACAACCTGTATATTGTTCATCATGATTTTATGATTAATTGACTTAATTTTTATATTATATGCATTGATTTTATTATCTGATCGTAGGACGTGAGAAGATGCATTAAGGCGTATAGTCCGTGCAAAAAGTATAAAACTAAGATTTATTATAAACCTAGGGTATGAATACTTAATTGAGTTAAAAATTTGTTGAAAGTACTTTCAAACTTATATTCGGAGAAAGCTTCAAGATAAATCATTGTCAGATTCCACCGCAGACATAACCGCTAAGATTACATAAACGCGAACGGGACGAGGTTCGCAGACTGGTCCAACTACTTGTTTTGTTTACAATAAGGGTGGACAAGTCGGTTAACCTTTAAGAACCAGTATTATGTAACCACGGCGCGCGATGCATTATGTTTTGAACGAAATCTTCGTTCGTTTTCTGTGGTCGTTTGTACAAGTGAAAGATGAGACTAAGGGCCTGTTTCACAAATTACCAATAAACTGTCAGTTAGCTTATTCGGAACATATCTGACACATATCTCTTAGGCTATTATAAGGCTTATTCAGCACTTAAAGTCAACAAGTTAACAGGTAGATTATAAGGCTGTTATTTTGTTTATCTGCCGGATAGCAAATACCTATTTCAAAATGGGCGCGATTTTTTTTTAATGTTCACTTTTTAGAGTCTCTTTTTAGAGACATTTATCTGATACTTAGTTTATTTGTCGGTTAACTATCCGACACTTTATCAGTAACTTGTGAAACAGGCTCTAAAAGAGTTGTTAAGAAACGTTAGTAATTATGGAGGTTGCAAAAAAATGTTGACTTCTTTTTCGGTCCGGTCTTTTGGATGAATTTTGTAATTGACCATGTTCGTATTAGAATTTTCATGAACTGATTCAAATACACAATATCCAATTATCTATGTTGTTATACCTTATATAATCCAGAACGGATGTACCGATTTTAATAAAATTTTCAGACTTAAATTTTGCCATATTCGTACTATTTTTATTGCTGATCCTCTCCTATTCATCTTAGCGTGATGCTTTATAGACTATCTTGCACTGAAAGAATATTTTCAAATCGGTCCGGTAGTTCCTGAGATTAGAGTGTTCATACAATCAAACAAACAAACTCTTTAGCTTTACATATTATATTAGTATAGAAACACACCAACGTGTAATGTTGTTTATATCGAATTTTATTGTATGGACTTTTTTGAGTAGTATAGTTAACTATACTATATAACAATTATAGTAAAAGCGATGACTGAAGCCATAACCTAAAATTCTGATATTTACACCAATATTATGAACTAGTACGCAATATGAAACGTCAATATTTCTTGTATTGTATGTATTCATAAAGACTCCAGAACGTGCATCAATGGACGACTTGATTCACAATAGCTCATTATTATTTCCTACTTGCTGACATCCCGTTTGCAAGTAGGAGCTTTTAACGAATGACACTAATTTAAGAAGCCCTACATTTTAACTTGAGTAACTGTTTATTCGCAAGGAGCTTCATAAAGCTCATTAGCTTTGAGCCACGGTTGAATCGCTCAATTATTTAATAGTTTTAATTAATTATTAGTTTGTAATATTATTCTGCCCTGTGTATTTTAATGTAGTATGTTTTAATATTCTTGCTTTAATATTCTCTTCTGTGCTTATTTTTCATGTTTAAAATGATTATTAATTGTAATTACCTATAATTAATTAAGAATGATGTGATCTCCTATAATTGGTACTACATAATTAATTTAAAGATATATATGATATTTTTTGGATTTTTTAATACTTTATTTTACCCGCAAATTCGGTCACGTCGACTGTCGTCGCGTGATAATAGATGGCGCTTTTCAATGTCATCCTATATTTGTAGATTTAACTGGATTTCTATAGCTTATATGTTACCTCGGTGTATAAGGAATAATTGTGGCAAATTTAATCGATATTGGTTCAGAGTAATCGCCGTGAAAGAAAACAAACATACATTCATACTCATAAACTTTCGCATTTATGACATAAGTAGGATTTAATGCTGTTGGAGACCCGAATAAATAAACAAACGCTAAGTAATTGTGATAGAATTTCTAAAATATACCCATTGATTTTTTTAAATCATATAATGCAATCTATCTATATCATTATCTTATATCCTGTTATTAAAAATTTCATCTAATTAAAGTTACCTTCTCCAGACATTGAGATCAAGGTTCACAAGTTTGTGCAAATGCAAGTTAGGTACTTTGATAATTGCAGTGATGTTAACATATATTCTACCTAGGGAGTATGCAAATCAAACTTTGTTACGAATATTTTTTCTAATGGGGTTGGTACAACATATTTTTCGCTTTCATTCTCTAGTATTATTCGTCAACTGTGGCGCTACTTCTTTTTAAACATTCAAATTTTTTATCATCTCTCTCTCTCTCTCTTCAACCAATAGCCGTCCACTATTGGACATAGGTCTCCGTCATGGACTTCCATGCCACACGATCTTGTGCCGCCTGGATCCAGCGGCTCCCCGCGACCTTTTTGAGGTCGTCTGTCCATCTGGTGGGGGGTCTGCCTACACTGCGTTTTCTGGTGCGGGGTCGCCACTCTAGCACCTTGAGACCCCAACGTCCATCGGTTCTTCGAACTATGTGCCCCGCCCATTGCCACTTCAGCTTCGCGACCCGTTGAGCTATGTCCGTCACTTTGGTTCTTCTAAGGATCTCCTCATTTCTGATTTGATCACGTAGAGATACTCCGAGCATAGCTCGCTCCATCGCCCGCTGAGCGACTCTGAGCTTTCTTATGAGGCCCATAGTCAGCGACCAAGTTTCAGAGCCATAGGTCATCACTGGCAACACGCACATTGTTATCATCCATGTGATTAATTCATTGATTTTATTTATGACTGGGACCTAAGGCCAAAGTAAATAAAGGAATCTAAGCTTCACTACGATTAATTTAGAGTAAAAATTATTTGTCTAAAAATATAATATTGAACTCTCTTTTCAGCACGTTTTATTGTTTATTTTATAACTAAGGTACGAAATGTAAGTCACATTCGTTCTGTTATTTCTTATCTACATATTATATTACATGTCCAAATTGGTTAAAACTAAATTATCTGATTCTGCTAATAAGAATCAACACAACCCTTAGATGATTTTTGTTCCGCAGTTTTGAATGAGTCGCTAGATAATATAATTATTATCTAGCGACTCACTGACTCATTGACAACCTAATGGTTGTCAATAGAAACTTTCTCTATCGTTTCTTTCGGGTTCTTTCGACACACTGTAGCCCCATGGTAAAATTTTTATACACTATATCATTAATAATGGGTGTATTGATAGAAAATATTTAAAACGCATTACAAAATCATTTGGCAATAATCTTATCTAAAAATGTGTTTATTACGAGATAGCGAATATAAATAAACTAAAACTTGCGTATTTGTACCGAAAAAAAGAAATTGCTCACTATCCGCCTTCTTATACTTATTTCTAATACTTGCTAGTCTGAACATGATATGTGCAGTCATTACATAATTTCGTTCACCCATTTCGAAGTTATTTACGAACCAATATCTCATGTGTACGTGTCTTTAATACCAAATACACCATTTTAAGTTTTTACAACATGTTTCATTGGAAATTCTACGCTTGCGTTCGCTCTCACCTAAGCAAGTTACATGTTGACTACTTCGTGTTGTTTATCATCTATTACCTTATTTGTTCTTTTGTAAGGACTTAGTATGCGATTACTTTCTTCAATGTATATCTAATATGGTGACGAGGTTTTAAAATGGATAACGGATCGATACTAAGCTAAACTAGATACATGAGTGGTCATGCCCTGGTTTGGTTTCGCTAACAGAGATTTCGAAACTCAATTGCTATATTGGCTATTTTAAATTTGTTCATTCAACGCATTTTAATATATAAAATTGGCATAGAGAATTAATTATAAGTTAGAGTATCAGCACACTGATTTAATTTTTAAGGAATTTATATTAGACATTTATTTTATTAGAAATAGCATGCCGTAATGTACTTAAAATAATCAACGACGATTTTGTTTTTGTTAAAATGAATGTTAAATCTAAATTTTATTATCTGTTAATTATATAGGTTTTTGTAAGAATAATCCATGATGGCCGAACTGCAAAAGCGCTTGGCTCATACGAAAGACAAACACCGGGCTCGATCACATTTTTAAAGAAAAAAAATTTTCATTCATATTTAGAACACATCGTGAAGAAAATATTGTATAGAAAACAATATATAGAGAATTCTTGCGATATGTGTAACTTACTAGTAGTATTGTAGTACTGCAATAGTATAACATCGTAACGGGTTATGTTCAAATCCTGAAGAAAACTAAATGCTGAGTAGATATTCTCCTTGTGTGGATGTAGAAGTTTCCTTTTACATTACTATGTATGGAGTATAATGACGCATTTGTTTTATTCCAGCGTTCGTGCATAATGTTTTTATTGGGCGTATCTATGAATACAATCTATGGGACCAATATGCTTGGTGAAATAAGGGTATTTGGCGTCTTGCAGCGGCTGGCTGTGGGATATCTCATATCTGCTGGTTTTTACGCGCTGACGGCACCAAAATATTACACACCGCCTAGGGTAAATATTTTAATTCATGGAAAACTACATTACTACATTATCGTCAAACAGTATAAGAAGTAATACTATTTACTATGCAGCATAGATTATGCAGATTCGTTTGCAGCTTAGCGTATATTATTATGTAAAATTTATACAAATTCGTTTGCGGCCGAGCTTATATTATTATGTAACTAATTATATTATTCATTTTCTCTGTCTAAAAGGAAAACCCTTCTTGGGCACAATTATAACTATAAATGATTCGCGGAGATGTTAAGCAAGAATTAAAATGTTTTAATTTAATTTTTAACAAAATAACTATGAATATGAAGCTAACTGGGCACAAAACAATCACTTTATGTCCTTCAAATCAAGAAAATAATAAAAAGCAATTTGTAATTTAATTTTTTCACTTTATTGCATGCTTGAGAGTATGTGTATTTTCTTCCTCAGTGAGCAGTGAGCAAGGACTTAACCCCATACAAACTAGCTGTTAGAACGTTACAAAATTTTTCGCACAGAGACACATCAATGCTCGCCTTGAAAGCTTACTTCTAAAACCTCAATATTAATTATAAGTACATGTATTTCAGATTCCATAAACAGAATAAGCGTATGATAAAGTACTGTTTATGACATATCTAAAATAATTTCTAGGGCGCATGTGGACAAGCACTCAAGGACGTTTTATCATGTTTATGGTGCTGGGTGCTGGCTGGAGTGCTGATAGCTTTACATAGCGCTATCATGTTCATTCTTCACGACCCTAACTGTCCAGCGTAAGTTATCCGTTAACATTTAATTGATTTAGTCTTCAAAGTGTAGAAGAATTTGAATAAAAATCGTGAATCAATACGAATCTTGATGGATATATGACCAGAAGGAGACGGAAAAATAGGTGGATGGATTAAACATACAAAAGAATAATTGACGAATGGTAGAAGAGAATTGAAGATGAAAACAAATGTGCCGACCCCACTTAGAGTGAGGTAAGGGTAGGAAATAACGATATGAATTAATTGACTCTGATTCTTTTGCAATATTTTTCAAACAGTAAACGATATTTAAATATAAATCTCAGGTTAAATATAGACCTCAGGTACAGAGAAAAAATTAGAAAAAAAGCAGCTCGCGGGAGTAAATTCCTCATTCTCCTGGCCCTGTCTCACTCTAGGTGGGGTCAGCACAATATGTTATGAACATTTCACAAGATTTGGGTATTTTATGACCGGCCGCCTGTCTGATGTCAACATACCCTAGTCACCTTTTGCGGCACCTCGGTAAGAAACAGGGTGGTCTATTCTACTTAGCTGGATACCACACGGCGTGTCAACTTACCTTAGCCGCCTTTTACGACACCTCGATAAAAATGAAGGTGGTCTATTCTACTCAGCCGGATACCACACGGCTAACTTGCGGAGCTAAATTATTGTTGAGAAACCAATTTTTATTCCATTTACTTTCCTCCAGCGGTTATCTAGGTCCTGGAGGGAAGCATGATGAGTGGGTAGCGCCTGAATGCAGCGGAGGTGCAGCAGGATACATCGACAGGTTGCTGTTGGGGGAGAGTCATCTCTTTCAGCACAGCGATGCACGAGCCGTTTATGGCGGACCACCCACAGATCCTGAGGGACTATTAGGTCGTACATCTATATATAAATCTTTGTTTCGTCAGGCACAATCTTGTGCCGCCTTCATCTCGCGGCTCCCCGAGACCTTTTTAAGATTACCTGTAGTATAGTATCTGACTACATAAATCTATATATTAAGAAGTGGATAAACTTTGTATCGCTTTTTGGAAAAATTACGCGAATGGACAAGTATGAAATTTGACAAAGCTATTGTTTATATAGAGAAGGAGAGCAAAATGATATTATTTTTTTAATATTGCATAATAAATATATGAAAAAGAGTTTGGTTTCTGAAAACGTTATGAATTATAATATATAGTAACTTATATTGAGGAATTTTTGAGTACCTGAGCTATTTTGGTAGATCTTTGAGGAAATAATTTCGTGACAACTATACAACTTTGTACAATGACTTTGAATATGTGTTTTTTGTCATGTTTTGTTTTCAGTCATTCATTTAAGCTTTATCAGAACAATCCATTTTTATTCCCAGGATGCCTTACATCAGCAGTGCAGGTTCTGTTCGGAATCCAAGCAGGAGCAACCGTGCTATTACAGCGTTCCCATAAAGCGCGTGTATCTCGGTGGCTAGCCTGGGCTTTGGTGTTTGCGTTGGCCGGGGCCTTGCTTGCCGGCTTCTCAAGAGAACATGGGGTTGTGCCCATTAACAAGAACCTTTGGTAAATATTAGTGGAAAATTCAAATTATTCTTTATTCAAGTTGGCTTACATAAGCTCTTTCGTCAAATGATAATGAAGCTACCAATGAAATGGATAAGAACCAGGAAGAAACTCGGAGGTCACAGTTTTCAAAAATATTTATTTACCTAAATCCTACTTCGTACTAACATTATAAATGTGAAAGTTTGTGAGTATAGACGTATGTTTGCTACTCTTTCTCGCGTTATCTGCTGGGATAAAATGCTGAGACATATAGATATCCTGTTAATTCTATAGGAATAGGATGACATTGAAAAGCGCCATCTATTATTAACCTATCACGCAACAACAGTCCACGCGAACCAAGTTGCGGGTAAAAGCTAGTATAATTATGTCACAAATCAAATATGCTTATAATCTACAGTTTATAAGCTTATTTAAGTTAAGGCTTTCTTTTCATTTTTAATTAATTTGGGCATCTCTCTTTAATAAAAATACATCTTTGCATCTCCATGCCATCTTGTATTTCTTTATCCACCTACTACGGAGGCCACAAACATTATTCCACACCAACACTTTTAGATGTATCGTCCGTCGGTCAAATCCTTTGAAATACCGTGGATGGCGTTTGTGATAAAATATTTCCCAGTTTTGAGCAACAATATTGTTTTATCAGTTAGATGCCGTGTGGTATCCGGCTGAGTAGAATAGGCCGCCCTCATTTTTACCGAGGTATTCTAAAAGGCGACTAATGTAAGTCGACCTGCCGTGTGGTATATAGTTAAGTAGAATAGACTAATCTCATTTCTAACCGAGGTGTCGTAAAACACGACTAAGATAAGTCGACCTGCCGTGTGGTATATAGTTGAATAGAATAGACCACCCTCATTTCTTACAGAGGTATTGTAAAATACGGCTAAGGTAAGTTGATGTCAAGCAGGCGACCAGTCAAAAAATACGTAGCCAAATCATATAAAATTGTGCCGACCCCATTTAGGGTGGGATAAGGGCAAGATGGTGATGATGATGATCCTTTTATCATTTACTTTATTGTATTTAGTTTATTAGTTCGTCATATTTTTATCATATATTTTTTTAGTTCAATTCAATGTATATGATACTCTTAATTTCAGGTCCATGTCTTTCGTCCTGGTAACAACAGCAGTTTCTCTAGCATTATTAAGTATTTGTTACACATTCACGGACGCCTGGCGACTATGGGGCGGAGGACCTTTTAGGGCACCAGGGCTTAATGCCATCGCCCTTTACCTGGGGCACTCAGTGTGCGGTCACATCTTCCCCTTCCATTGGAGAATACCAGGGATGAGAACGCATGGTATACGTTTGATCGAAGCGACGTGGGGCACCGCGTTGTGGGTCATTATCGCTCATATAATGGCCAAGAAAAAGGTCTTTATAACGCTATGAGTTTCTATATATTTAAAGTCCTTCTGCAAACATTATATATACGAGGTGTGTTCAAAAAGTATCGCGAATTTTGAATTTTCGCGAGTATTTACATATATTCCAATTTTGATTTTTTTGTGGCGTTGTGTTGGTACATATGTCTCTCACTTATGCTGACAAGTTGGGCCATTTTGAATGTTCGGTTAATTGTTGACAGCTGCTTTGCTTGCACGTGTTTTGGTTCGTCTTCGATTTTTAATTATTCAAAAAATGGAACAAGGAACCTGTATCGATTTTTGTGTGAAAAACGAAATTAAGTGCGCGGATGCATTCCGAGTGTGGACTGTGGCATATGGAGAAGCTACTTTGGACAAAAGCAACGTTTATCTGTGGTACAAAATGTTTTTAAAAGGCCGAGAAAATGTGAATGACGAAGAGCGTGCCGGACGCCCGAGTACTTCAACAACAGACGAAAAAATTGATGAATTGAAGAAAATGGTATTGGCCAATCTTCGAATCATCGATAGAGAAATTGCCGAGGACCTAGGCATATTGATTGGCTCGTGCCTTTCGATTTTAATCGATAATCTGTGGAAAAACAAAAATTGGTTTTTGCACCTCGATAACGCCCCTGTTCACACGTCACTGCTTGTACGCGACTTCTTGGCCAAAAACAACAGACCAATGATACCGCAGCCACCGTATTCCCCAGATTTGGCCCCCTGTGACTTTTTCTTGTTCCCGAAACTGAAGAGGCCCATGAAAGGACGACACTACGCCACGATTGACGAGATAAAGACGGCATCGAAGGAGGAGCTGAACAAGATACAAAAAATTGATTTTTTGAAGTGCTTCGAAGATTTGTAAAAACGTTGGCACAAATGTATAATATCCCAGAGGGATTACTTTGAAGGGGACAAAATAGATATTTACGAATAAATAAATAATTTTTGAAAATACACAAAATTCGCGATACTTTTTGAACACACCTCGTACAACTTGAAGTCCCATTCAAATACTATGTGCTGCACAACAGTATTTCCACGCATACGATGTCCACAAAAAAAGCAATTTGCAATTTATTAAATATTTGTCTAGCTTTAGTACCAATGTATATCAATGTAGGCTTTGGGCCTGTTTCACAAGTTACTGATAAAGTGTCGGATAGTTAGCGACAAATAAGTAGCAGATAAATGTCTCTAAAAAGATACTCTAAAAATTAAGAAAATAATCGCGGCTATTTTGAAATAGGTCCTTGCTATCCAGCAGATAAACAAAATAACAGCCACATGATGTACCTGTTAACTTATTAGGGACTTTAAGTGCTGAATAAGCCTATCAGAAACCTGAGAAACGCATAATTCCTATGTGTCAGATATGTTCCGAATAAGCTAACTGACAGTTTATTGCTTGTGAAACAGGCCCTTAGTCAAATAAGCCAATATTAAAAATATATTGGTTGCATCGATGTCCCGACAAATATACGCACTTATAAATAATTAAATGCTAAACTATAAATTATACAATTAAACTGAACGGAAAATGATTAAGTATTAAAAATTTATCTATTATTGGTGCAATAACTTAACATTAACCTCAGGTAATCCAACCTTTATTTTCAGTGGGATCTAAAAAATACATTATACAATTAATATACGTAAATATTAGGCATATATTCTTGTCCGCCATTATGATGCCACTGTGCTTTAAATTCATGTATTTTAATGGTAAAAATAAATATTGTAAATGTGTTATTATAATATTGTGAATTTGGAATAATATTCTTGAATAAGTTAATTCATTTTGTCATTAAAGAATTTCAGTTACGTTATATTAAGTACCTAATTAATTCTTAATGAAACGTAACATCGTTATACGTTCTTTACTGGTGCTTATTGGTCATTCTGTATAACTTAATCGGTGCTATTTTTGGTGCCTTTGTACGATGATAAACCAATTAAAGGTAGTTTATAAGTAATAAAAAGCGTTTATAAATATTTTTGGGAAATAATTTTATACTATATACAATTAAATTGCGCATTATAATTTTATTATCATTATAATTCACATCAATAATTGTTATCTAAATAGATATCACAAAATATAGAATGTGTTTCCGACGATTGAATTAATTAAACTAATTGTTTGGATATTTTGTAATGTTGTACTGAATACGAAAAAAAACAATATTTAGGTAGCTTTAAATACTAAACATAATAAACACAAAATGTATCTGTATTTCTGATATTAAGCGACCCTAATTGCTAATTAGAGGACACTGGCATTCCAGATAAATTTATATAAACGAAAGTTTCGCCATGATATGACCATTCTTGAGTTAAGACTATTAAAAAAAGTCAACAGCGCTTTGTTGCGTTTTATTTGCGAAATATAACGCAATATACTAGTATATTCTTTAATATATTCATTTATTAGTAATTCTCTAGAAGTATACAGATTTCCTCACGATGTATTCTTTCACCGAAAAGCATGTAATAATTTCTATAAATCTATAAATAAGTTCTATTTTCAATTAGACACATACGTTTTAATAGAAAATCTCATTAGTGCCTTCCCGGGGTTTGAACTCATGGTCGTTTCTAGAGAGTCGCACGTTTTCATAGCTGGACTATAACACACACACGCATAAAAGTTTATGTTGTTTAAATTTAATTTATCGTAGGTGTACCTAGGTTAATTTATTTTTAATCTGTAGAATAAAAATAAATTACCCGAAGTAAATATTTGTATAACATACGTATGCAGATAACATATATAGATGGTATATTGGAGCATCGTTTTATTTCGTTACAACATTAACTTTGATAGTTATGTAGAAGTTTAATTTTGTTTATTATCAGTCAATCAAATTTACATTATACACTGTCCATTATATTAACCATCTTTTGACAGATTGACGATTTACATATTTAGTGATGTCCTAAAGATTCTCGTATGCGATACCATTCCGATTATAGTACCTACTATCATTAATCGAATTACGTACCTAAGTATTTCGATTAATGATAACCTACGTAAACTAATAACAGATATAGAAATCAACATTTTGATTTAATATTGCCTTAGTTTTTTGAAAATAAATGTTAATCCGTGTGTATTTATTATAATCATAAAAAATATATTATACATCAACTGGCAACATCAACAGACCTTCCGCTCGGCTGCCATTTTGACGTGATCTGTCACTCTCAACGAAACGCCCGTGATAGTCACACGCATTTACGTTCGCTGAGTGTTCTCTCGCATCTGTTACACCTTGAGTTAAGTAGCTTTATTCCTCGGAAAAACTTTTGTGAAACTTATATTAATTGATCGTTAAAATGCCGAAAGGACGTGTGTTGAAAGCACAATCGAGACAGTTAGTGTTAAAACTTCATGAGTATTTTGAGCAAGAAAATCAAAATGGCGGACCTCTTATACCTATCACGCAAGTCCGAAACCGTGTTGCAGCCGCGTTGGGGATCAGTCTATCAACTGTGACTAAAATCACTACTGATGCCTACGGCAGGAGCGGCTTGGAGCAAAACAAACCATCTACACCAAAAAGAAAGCGCCGGGCTCATAAGGTGACAGCTGTTGATGACTTTGACGCTGACGCTATTCGTCGTCATGTATATGATTACTACTTGAGAAAAGAAATTCCAACTTTGAGAAAACTTATTGTTTCTTTGAAAAGAAGTGGTCTATTTCATGGTGAAAAATCTTCTTTGGTCAAAGTTTTGAACACAATTGGCTTTTCATATAAAAAGTTAAATAAAAGAAAATTATTAATGGAACGCACAGATATAGCTATAGCACGTTGTGATTTTTTAAGAGAGGCAAAGAAAATACAAGATTGGGCAAATATTGTTTTCACGGATGAAACATGGCTCAACGCTAACCACACACTATCTCGTTTCTGGACTGATGATACTGCTGATTCCACTTCCTCAGTACCAATGGGAAAAGGTGAGCGCCTAATCATTTGCCATGCAGGTACAGCAAAAGGATTTGTACAAGACGCACTGTTGGCATTTAAATCGAAGAAATCAAATGACTACCACGAAGAGATGAATGCAAATGTGTATGAAGAGTGGTTCAAAAAAATGCTCATTTCATTGGAAGAACCATCAATATTTTTTATTGATAATGCGCCCTACCACTCCCGTCAAATTGACAAAATGCCAACACAGGCTAATAAAAAGCATGAAATAATTAATTGGCTTCGGGACAATGGAGAAAATGTGGACGACTCAATGTTAAAAGTTGAATTAATAAAAATATTAAATACCAAAAAGAGAGCAAAACGCTATGTAATCAATGAAATGGCAGCAGAATATGGCCATACTGTTCTTCGGATTCCTCCATACCACTGCCAGTACAACGCAATAGAATTTATATGGGCACAAGTAAAAGGGCATGCTGCGAGATGCAATACAAGCCCCCCATTCACAGCGAATAAAATGTTGCAATTGCTAAAAAATGCTTGCACCCACGTAACGGCCGAGAACTGGGCAAGTGTGGTGGAAAGAACTAAAAGAGTAATATTCTCTGATTGGGAACGTGATATTGCGTTTGATAATATATTATCTACACAAGAGCTAATAATAACTGCTACTGAAGACTCCTCATCGGAGGAGTCTAGTGTTGATTATCATTCCGACGACTCGTGCTAATAAAATAAATTAAAATATCCTGATTGTTTTATTTGTATTCATGTATTAACTAAGAAGAAAGTAAAACTTTATATAATGTTATTAAATGTCTTTTAATACTCGTAACATCGATTTCTACCGATTATTTTTAATCTGTGGCATAATCGTAGTAACCATTATGTGTGACATCACTAAGTGGGCGGTACCCATCCATAAAGTACAAATATTATTTGTATGATATTTGTACGTAAGCAATACAAAACTTAATGAGCGTGAGCTGTCAAAAGACTGATAATATGATGGACGCAGTATAAGGCAACACTTTTTTGCATAAATATTTTATATGACATATTGTGTACATTTTAAACACAAAAGACTGACTGTTAATAAAAATATAACATCTTTTATAGATATTATTGTGTGCAACTTTCCATGCAAGATTGTTGTTGCTATTAAGGTATATATTTTTACTAAAATTTATATGTATAAAACAAATCTAGTCTAAATTGTTTTATATATTTTGATTATACATTTGAATTGTAAATGTAAAATGTAATTAAAGCGTGAAATTTCAATTGTTTTTATCCCGATTCAAAATCTGATCACTTAATGGAATGACCCACATTGGATAGGGCTTAGTGTCGAACAAGTCACCTATCGTCATTGCAATTGCATATTGTGGATAAAGAGGTAGCATTTTACACATAGCTTAGAAACATAAGTAAAATACTCAGACTAAAAATGAATACTCGTCTAATACTAATTTCTCTTTCTTTTGAGAAGAAGATTTGAGTAAGACCAGTGTCACGCAATCTATTTTGTGCCCCACCTTAGTCATTGCAAAATTCATTTGCCACCTAATGCTCCTTATATAACTTTTATATTAAAAACCTGAATTGACAGATTATAAACTTAAATTCTTCTTCCTAAACATTCAGGAAGAAGAATTTACTTTTGTCGTTAATTGTGACAATGAAATCTACCATTGCATTTAAATGGCCTGGAGAGAAAAGGTTGAACTTGTGTTGATTCCATTTTCGAGTTGCTTCATCCTTAACAATTACATTCATCAACCCTGTAAGCCCTGTAGGCAAGGAAAGCTTTAATTTTTTCTGTTTTCGTAAAATTTTTAATTGCTGCTCATCCCCTATTCATCTTAGCGTGATGTTATAGCCTTTCTCGATAAATGGACTATCTTACACTGAAAGAATTTTTCAAATCGGTCCAGCAATTCCTAAGATTACCGCGTTCAAACAATCAAACTCTTCAGCTTTATATATAAGTATAGATGGCTCATTTTAGGCTGGCTTACCTGCTCTATGTTTAAAATACTAACATAAATAAAACAATCGATTTACAATATCTGACAATTTATTAGTTCAAGGGTGACAGTATGCGAAATGTCCTTGAAAAATAAAAATAAAACAAACGATTCAACAAATCATGACTCAAGGTAACAGTGAATAGTTTTAACAAATAAAACTATCAATAAAATTACACCTCAATATTAACAAAACGACACGGTCTCACAGTGTCGGAGAGACCTCGACCTACACTATTATACCATCCATTCGAGACTTAGAAGAACTTAGCATATGGGATGCTTGAGAAACCTCTCAGCAACCTAAATCAACCGTTATATAATAATATTATTATATTATTTAGAAGTAATAGAAGTAATTAACACTAAAACGTACCAACGTGGGACGTAATATAACATGACATAAAAGTAATGATGAATTATTATGTTATGATAAGCTATTGTTCAAAAAATCTATGTAACACTAAGTGCTGGAAGAAAACACTAACCACTAACCAACCACCAACACTACATAAACACTACACACATTTACTACGACAATCTTACAGTCAATCGTTTAGTTTCGCCCCGTAACCGAAGTATCATTAAGATATATGATTCACGACAAAATTTCGAAACGGCACATCACCTAAGCTAGCAGTATAATATACTGATAGTTCAACCCCCAAGATTAATTTTTGCCTTAAAACAAACAGCAAACAGTGTAGTCAACTGGAGTTAGAAACATTTACTCGTTCATTAATTAGGTGGCCATTGTTTTAATTATTGTCAGTAGCTCTAAAATATTAAGTTCGAGGCTTTTATCGCAGGTGTGTAGAATATTGAAGGAATGGTCTTTGGGTATTTTATTACCGCTTTCCAACAGCTAACTTTACTTTAGTCTGATCAAGATAATTTATGTTTTTTTAATTTGTGATTTTTTAATAAGAAGTATCAAGTAAGCATACTGATTATTCTTTAGAAAAACAAATATGACGTAAGATACTATTATTATTTTTATGATCAATATTACTTTTAAAATAAATAAGTAGAAAAAGGAATTTTAATGATTTCTATAATTTATTTAACGAAATTAAACTTTTACTTCACGTTATATTTTATAAGATTTGAATGATAAGTTTTTGCTCTCTTTATTGAAAAAAGAAAAAATTCTTTCCCACTTACTCATCTGAATGTTCCCCAAAAAATGTTTATATGGCAACAAGTTCAGAAACATGATTATAGTTTTACAATGTGACATCAATTGAAACGACAAAAATACTTAAAACAGAACAGCCTAGTATCAGTTAAATCTCGAATGGATTTTACACTTGTCACCCAATGTGAGGTGCTCTCATACTAACTGTTTGGCATTTCGTTTACAATAAATGTCTTATATCGATCCACAAGAACGTGAATCGATAACAAAAATCGATAAGTTAAAAATATCAACTAACTTTAGTAAATTTATATAAGTCGTTTTCAATTAAATCACTCTTTTGTAGACGGTAAATGCCATTTTAGGAATTAAATACATTAATATAAAATTTAAATACTTTCAATATATAGTTTTATACAGTACATCCTTCACTAAAATCACCATACATCACTCCATGTTCGATAAATCGATATTATTATATGGTAAATAAGTGATAGGCAGGCACACTTTGCTGTTTCCATGATTCAATACAGATACGTTATTTTAACGTTAACCTACATACCTAACTCGTATAGCGACAGACACATAAAACAGTGTTTACATATATATATCTAAAATTTTATTAGAAAAAATCTCTTAAAATATATCTCAATAAATTCTTTTAAAAATGATCCCCATCATGCCGGGAACGATATATTTTGTTTAGCGAGATATATAAATATATTTTTATTTTCTTACATCTAAATAGGAAGAACTTCTAAAGAATGTATAAGAGAACATATTAATTGCACACACAATATAAATACTAACACGAATATAAGCCGATCAGATGGGTTAGAGAAACATTTGAACATTAAAAAATGCGCTGAAATTTCATCGAAGTGAAACCATTATTCTGTTAAAGAAATATCTTAAGTAGAAATAAAGATAAAGCAAATGCAGCCTAATCGAAAAATGTAATTTGATAAAATATAAATATAAAAATATGATAGTTCGAAGATATGACTTCGAAAAATTTCAGCGGAGATTTCGCATCTCAACGGCTTTTATGATTATGCTTTACGATATACTCTTATTATGAGACATATGATATACTAGCTGATTTGTACAGTTAATAAGATAAGTTAAATAGTAGCATAAGTACTCGAGCTCACTTTAAGTCACTCATTGCTAAAAGGAAAATGGAATGTTTAGTAAAATAGAATGTCAATTCACGAATAATGTGAAATTTGCTATTTATATGTATTATTTGCTGGCAAGACACGAAGCGATACAAAAATCTGTTTTCCAAGACATTAAAAATAAATCCCCACATTTATACAAATTTGTAATCCATCTCATTGTTACTTAAAAAGAAATATTGCAAAAATTTATGGACATCGGGGCAACTATAATGTGTGGAATAAGTTAAACGCTTGGATCACAAAAATATTTTGTCTTATAGTTAGTTACACAGCGTTAGTTACGTTATTTCCATCGAAGGCATGCCCTTATTTTGTACTTGTATATCTATAGAGCGCAGTTGAGTGGATACAGCTAATCTTTTCTTTGCGAGGTCCTCCACAAAAAGGCCTCAACTGTTTCTATGAGAGACTAGACAATACCGAATAAATTTTTTAACACAAATCGGTTTCATTAGGTCCGTTAATAGATGCATATAACTAAACGTTATCTTAAATACATGATAAAATCTCTAGGACGATACACATTTCGCTATAAATGCAAATTCATGGAATTCAATATTAACAGATAAGGCTTACGGCGTGCGTTCGCCTTAAATAATAATTATTATGCTAATAAGATCCCCGACAACACCACGCCGTATCGATAGCAATACGGCATTTAAATCGTGTAGGACATCGGACACTATAAAGGAAACTTTCAACAGTTCCGCTGCACGCCTATTAACCACTGTTTTAAATCACAACAATCGATATAATTATAGACCAATAACAATAGTATGATCAATAGAGCTCAAGATAATTATTATGAAGAAAGCGAAACGATTCGCTTCGATAGCAGCGATGCGCGTACGCTCTGCGCCTGCGTCCAGTGCGAGCGGAGCCGGAGTGGAGCGCGGCAGACCACAATACTGCATTACTTTCATATTCTTTTTTGTCCTTTATAACTCGTATTATTGCGGAACATTTCATAAATTCAATAAATCGTTTTTACGTGAAATAGGCTGGCGATAGATAAAAATGATCGATTGGTAATATCATTTGTCAGTGGTTGTTTAGAGGTAAAGTAGGTATGTAAAAAAGGTTCTCTTAGAAATCGATTATGACTCGACTCGCTCCACTCTAATTCGCTATATGGACGCAAGGCGTTAGGTAACAAATGTAATTCCTTAACCTAATTGCATATTTTAATAAAAACACGCGCAAATTAAACTTAAATAACATGCCACTCGGCATCATTAAAAATATATATTACGAGATTTCAAACAACACGCGTATATAACTAGCGACATTTGTCTAAAGACCCAGTACTATTCCCTGTCATCGAGTCATCTGTTCGCGATCGACGAATACGTGCTGAGTTGTAAAAATAAATATCTAATGTGGCACTCGAATGTTGCTATACCTTAAACCAAATGCAGGTATATCGTATCCAGCACCACAGAGTAACGATTTACTAACAATACAATGAGCAACCATTCAAACTAACAGTCGTTTGGATACCTACACAACGGTTCTTGATAAAATGTAAATTACATCCAAAATATACATAGACAAAATATACATTTCATTGTAGAGACATACTCGTTGTCGCTGTTCATCCATATATAAATACTAGGAACTGTGAGAGTTCGCTTCTACCAGTTCTCACAGCCGTTTAAGTTTATTTTCTGCAGATTTCTGACCGCCAGAACCGGCTGTAATACTGACATGAGTTCTAAAATCAACTAACAAATAGCTATAGAGGGCAAAGAAACTCTAATCTTTTAAAACAATATGATGCTTAGATCCATCACATTGCTCCAGTGTGCATTGTCAAGTTTCACAAATGCTAGTAATTCTGATATTTCGAATGCAAGTTTATAATTCAAAACAATTTCCTGTAGATTTTCATTAACAGTCAAGGGCGTGACGAATATCAATGTCAGTTAAACCCATAAGTTTTGGAAGAAAACGCGAAAAGCAAATGGTTTGGATCAAGTATTGAAGTAAAGACGGAATTGCAAGTGATCTTTTAACACAAATTCGATTATAGGATCTAAAAATATGGAACAAGAAACCATATAGGGTTTCCAGTTTTTAAGTTCAATAGGTAGTAATTGATTCAAAATATGGTTTACAAGAATTGTTAGACCGCTTACAGCCGTTAAATATTCGAACAGAAAAATATTTCAATTGTTATGTTAAAAGGCCCTTTCAGTTATAAATTAAGCTGTTCCTGGACACCTAACAGTATTTTTGGGTATCTAATATTATTTTGCAAGTTTGTTTCGTGAATATGGAACAATTGAGTATCACACTAATTTTGCAATCGATCCTATTTGACGTTACAAATGAAAGTATTTTACGGTGCCGGTTCCAATGTTAGCTATATTAAGTAGGTTTCTGGTCAATTGTGATCATCGGTAGCAGAGCAAGGCCGAGTGACGTCAAAATGTCTGCCCGTTGGGATGTATCCTGCAGATTTAAGTCCCTGTGCAAGTGAGAGCAAAGTGTGACGTCAAGCGAATTTCTTCAGTTGATGACGTCACTTCCTGGCACCCCTGGTCACGAGGGCCTGCAAAGCCGCTAGTTGGCTCAGAAGATTAGCGTTAGTTTGTTCCAAGGTTTCCACCCTTTTCCTGTAGTCTGAATTCTCTGATACTAATATTTCTACTTTCCTCTCTAATTGGTCCATATATTCCTTCTTCTTGCGTCGGCTTTCTTGTGCAGATATCTGTGACAGATAAAGCCTGATATGAATACAAAAGTATTTAAAGGGGCCCCCCTAATTTTATTTTCACAAGAAACACATTTATATAGTGTATTTTATGGAATGACTATCATACATATAGATTTGAGCTTAAATGTTCATTTACTGGACATTTATTTATTTGTGTATAATTTTAGAGAAAGAAAAATTTATAAAATATCCAGATTCAAAAGAGCTGAGAGAATTTAAATGTAAATTCATGAATTATTATAATTTAAATAAGAAATATATTAAGTTTCATAAAAATACAACAATAACCTTATTTTTGATTTTCCTCCTGATCTTCTTTAGAGATTTCTCCTCAGCTTTAGTAAGAGGTAGGCGCGTTGGCACTGGGTAGCCTTCAGCCAGTAATGTGCGTTTTTCTTCCTCCGTTAAGACCAGCGTGCCTGTTGATCCTTTCTGCAATGCAAGTTATATTAACTACATTAACATTATAAATATAGAAAAATCTGTTAGCCAGTTTCATTAAAATATAATAATATCTTATTCATCAGCCGATGGACGTCAACTGCTGATCTAGCAACACAAGATATTGTGCCATTTGAATTCCGCGACATTTTTAAAGTCCTCACTCCAATTTGTAAGGGGTCTACAGAGGGTGTGTCACCCAGTGCGGGGTCTTCATGATTCCGACTCCCATCGATTCTGCGTACTACGTGCGTCGCCCAATTTTATTTCAATTAATTTATAATTAATTTATAATTAATTGATTATTAATTGATATCTTATGTTCTTTTTAATAATTTTGACTGTAAGGATGGCATATGCACACAGTTTTACACTATCGCAATGCCATCCTTGCAAATGTAGCATATATGTATATATAAATAAATAAACAAAAATTTCGCAACACGCTGATCTATATCCTTTGTTTTTTCTACGACTCTCATTCGAGATTTGATTGCATAGAGATACTCATAGCTCGCCCCATCCTCCGCTGAGTGGCCTTAGGCTTTCTTATGAGGTCCATAGTCAGCGATCAAGTTTCCGATCCGTAAGTCATACACACAGGCAATACGCACTGTCCAGACCTTGGTCTTCAGGCACTGGGGTATATAATATAATGATATAAATATAAAAGAGGTACAAAGATCTTTTTGTATGTCTTCAAATCTTGTATGTATATATGTATATTTTCGGAATCTCGGAAACGGCTCAAACGATTTCTCTGAAATTCAGCATGTAGGGGTGGTTTTGGGGGAGAAAAGTCGATCTAGCTAGGTAAATGTAATGTAAAAAAAAATGTATCCCTGTTTTTGGGCATTTAAAAATACTAAAATATATATTGGATTGAATTTTTGTCTTATACTGTCAAGTCAGAGTAGCTTATTCGGGGAACGGGCAGTCAGGAGAAATGTAAATAATTAGAATCGATCCCCAACTACATAATTTTTTGACGTCTTAAATTATGTTGCGGCTTGGAGTCACTCATGAAAAAGTGTAACGCCCGCTCACGTCTGTTACGATGAGTCACCGAACGACTGGCGAATGCCTTGCGTTTCTCTCCCACTCCAATCCATCACATTTAAATAGACGTTGTCACGTAAAAACTTTGCCCGTAAAACCGACTTCACAGGCAACCGTTTTTTTTTGTTTTCATTTATTTTATTTTGTAAAAATTTACCGAGCAAGGCTCGTTCAACCAGGTACTAAATATAAATCGACCGTACCGGTTGGCTGCTAATGAGCGGGGTGTTGATGGGCTGCCGCGAGTGGTGGGACACGTAGAGGTGGTTGCGTCGCGTGGGCGCTGCGGGCGCGGCCGGCGGGGCGGACGCCTCGTGCGCCGGGGACAGGGCGCCCTCGCTGTCTGAAGATGACAGGGACGAGGGCGGCGTGGGCGGCAGATTGAACCCTGCTGGCAATTTATTTACACATTTTATAAGCGCATTATCATCAAACTTATTGTATATTCAAATAAACTTGTAAACAAGTGCTTTCGAATCGTCAACTGAACTGCTGGTTCGGAAAGCGGTTCCTACCGAGAAGAGCCAGTAAGAAACTCGGCGATTGCTCTTTTAAAAAGATAATTCTTATTACTAGTACATTAGTTGTTACTGTCTTGTACAGGGTCGAAGAGTAATATTCCTCAATAGTATAGTAGGCTTTCTAGTATAAGCTGTGGTAGCCCAGCGGTAGCACCGTGCGCCTCTTTTGAGGAGGTCTAGGGTTCAAACCCCGGGCAGGCACCAATAAGTTTTCTAGTAAAACTTATGTGTCTAATTGATACTTGCATTTTATCACACGCATTTCGGTGAAGGAAAACAACGTGAGGAAACCTGCATATCTCTAGAGAAATCTGGGGATATATGTAACCTACCAATCCGCATTGGAGCAGCGCGGTAGGTCTTATCTCCAATCCTTCTCTCCAAAAAAAAAATGGAGAGAAGAAGCCGATGCCCAGCAGTAGGATAGTAACAGGCCGTTACTTACTTATGACACCCTCAATGCATACCCAGGTCTATTCTATTCAGCCGGCTCACCTCACGGCTAACGGGTTTAAATTATGAGTTACACAAATTATATAAAGAAGTCATGAAAGTCAGTAACAAATATCGGTGAAGACGCTGTGAGTCGTGACATTACTTGAAGAGTAAACGTTGCTATTTAACTTGCCTTGTAGTCCAATAATTGGTGAACTCAATGCCAATTCCCAGGCGCATGTCTATATAAGTTCAAGATTAAATAGCCGTGACATTTGCGGTGGTATTTAAAACTTTATTTGTTGTAAGTAATTAAATGATAATTGTTATGTCTAGTAGAATCCGTTCCGCGTGCTCCTTCAAGTACGCGGGGTCGTCTTTACTCGTTTTCCCAACCATGAATAACGAGACTAGCTTCATTGTTTCTGTGTTTACGAGTATATACAACTAGAAGCTGCGACTTTGCTCGCGCCAAAATATGCAATGGTGATTGGTATATGTAATTTCCACCCTGTTTCCGCATAAAAATGTTATTTCATCCTATATGTTACGCTGGTACATAAAGTTCAAAAACTTAAAGCTGAAAGCTTAGTACGTTAAAATCGTTTTTCGAACCGTTTGGAATATATGAGGACATTGTATTTTTTTGAGAAAGCTAAATATAGTAGTAATTGTAAACTATCCAGTAGATTTCCATGAAGCGCGCACAACAAGATGTATGTCATTCTTAATTATATAGGTATAGGAACTAGTTCGCCTTTTAAAAACTAGTCTAAAAGTCTAAATTAAAATTACATTCTTCAATGTCGTTCTCGATAAGTTGCTTTGATTAAAAAGTCTTGTACCTGAAGTGCTTTAACGACATGACCTTATATACAACTTATTGTTATTCAAAGACCTTTCGCCATAACTTTTAAAGAGAGCATGATACAGAAAGCCTACTTTACTGTGGAGGATTACATAGATGATAACAATAGAAATAGCTACTCTTACATGACAGTACATAAAATGCAACTAGTTATAATAATAATATTTTGAAAAGAGCGACCGCCGATTTTCTTGTAAATTATTCTCGGTAGGAACAGCTTTCCAAACCAGCAGTTAAATAAGCAAGCAAGTTAAGAAAGCAGCAAAAGAATATTTTGAATTTGAACATAAGGGGCTGCAATTATTGGATTATTGGAACACTCTTCCATTTCAATCCATTAAAGGATTTTAGGTATATTGGACGACATTTTCGCGTTGAAATTAAAACGTGCTTTCCCAATTTACAATTTCAGACAAATGAACTGATAGCTAGCATGGCGATTATATGATGATTGCGTGGACACATCTCAGAAAATTTCGTCTTTCGTCATTTGTACTTGGCATGGCTTGTCAAATGATGGGTTTGACGAATGGCATGCCAATTGGGTTCTACTCAGCTATTTAACTACACTATCATCATCATTCTCCTGCCCTTATCCCATTCTCAGTGGGGTCAGCACAACATGTTATAAACATGTAGCATGATTTGGCTACGTATTGTACGATCGGCTGCCTGCCTGACGTCAAGTTAACATAGTCGTGTTGTGCGAAATTACACTATCATCATCATTCGCCTGCCCTTATCCCATTCTAAGTGGGGTCAGCACAACATGTTAAAACATGTAACATGATTTGGCTATAAGTATTTTATGATCGGCTGCCTGCCTGACGTCAAGTTACCAAAATCGCCTTTTGCGAAACCTCGGTACGAAATAAGACTAATATTTTTTAATCAAATATAGATCATAAATAATAAAGATCTATACCTGATGTGCCTGATGATGTGACTTTGATTGACAGTTTGTTGTTGTTTAAGGAGTTCGCGATACGCGGCGCCGCACTCAGGAGCAACTGCGGCACCCCTGCGGCCCCCACTTTTTGTAGCACTGCTTGTGGCATGTGGATTGTACCGGTCTGGAAATGAATGGAAATGAATGAATTTTTTTAACACTAAATATCATAAAACAAAGTCTATATGTTTGTTCGCTCATTAACTCAAAAACTACTGAGCGAATTTTCGTTCCGTTTTTACAAATAGATTAAGCTATTTATAGGGACGGTTTAAATGTATAATTTCTAAAGTTTTTGAGTAAATTAGTTGAAATATAATGATAATTGTTGAAAATGTTAGAAAAAGCAAGCCGGCTAGAAGTTTTCATCAAAATTTCTAATCAACGCTATACGATAACGGCAGAAATATTGTATGTCACGGTTGCATTAATTATACTTTTACTAAAAGCTTACTTTAACCGCCGCAATAGAGAGTAATGTATAGGTAACTTTGATTTAATAACGATGTGACCTACACCCATGTGATGTACATCTAAATATTAATTGCGAAAATTAAAAATCTACTAAGTTAATATTTGTTTACAACGTTAACAACGAAAGTCACACACTCTTAAATCCAAATCCCCTTTTTTCAAATTAATCTTGGATAACAAATAAAAAGTACTGTTAAAAAGTTAAAAATTAGTAAAAGTTACGAATCATGTCATTAAATGTATATACCAAAATGTTAGTTTTTAAAAAAGAATGTAAGAACGTGGTATTACAGAATATAGGAAATGCTTTAAATCAGATGGACCAAGTTTGATGGACCGTACATAATAAAGGGAATATCATAAAAAAGCATGCCATTACACAGGATTTTATAGCATTTTCAAATCCACATTCTTCTAGAGAAACTACAAAACAAAAGTATTGGATTGATGAATCTTAGTTACCAAAAATACTTGCAGAACGAAAAAAAGGGGTCGAAACACTTTCGGATCATGGTAGTCATTTTGGCAAATAATTGGTTAATATATGACGTGAAGTCATACAAGTGGCGTGTAATTACAACAGGTTCCAAAAAATCGTGCACTTTTTTAAGGTCGGATTATAGAGAAAGTCGCGAAGTGGTTCGCTATTTGAACTGAAGTAACCTTTCGTATTCCGCCGAGTCACTGGGCCTCGACGAAGACCTAAACTCACGATTAAGTTTCACATGTCAAATACATGTGAAGTCATCATCGGAATAATTCAATGCGTTTTATAATATATCTAATACCAAATGGTGGAATTAAAGAATGGAATTTAGAACAAGATACATTGAAGTTATTCACATTGTCGTGAGTACTTTGTGTTAACAGCGAATAGAATCAACGCCTCTAGCGCAGTTCCTATTATACTGCGTCCATCATATTATCAGTCTTTTGACAGCTCACGCTCATTAAGTTTTGTATTGCTTACGTACAAATATCATACAAATAATATTTGTACTTTATGGATGGGTACCGCCCACTTAGTGATGTCACACATATTGGTTACTACGATTATGCCACAGATTAAAAATAATCGGTAGAAATCGATGTTACGAGTATTAAAAGACATTTAATAACATTATATAAAGTTTTACTTTCTTCTTAGTTAATACATGAATACAAATAAAACAATCAGGATATTTTAATTTATTTTATTAGCACGAGTCGTCGGAATGATAATCAACACTAGACTCCTCCGATGAGGAGTCTTCCGTAGCAGTTATTATTAGCTCTTGTGTAGATAATATATTATCAAACGCAATATCACGTTCCCAATCAGAGAATATTACTCTTTTAGTTCTTTCCACCACACTTGCCCAGTTCTCGGCCGTTACGTGGGTGCAAGCATTTTTTAGCAATTGCAACATTTTATTCGCTGTGAATGGGGGGCTTGTATTGCATCTCGCAGCATGCCCTTTTACTTGTGCCCATATAAGTTCTATTGCGTTGTACTGGCAGTGGTATGGAGGAATCCGAAGAACAGTATGGCCATATTCTGCTGCCATTTCATTGATTACATAGCGTTTTGCTCTCTTTTTGGTTTTTAATATTTTTATTAATTCAACTTTTAACATTGAGTCGTCCACATTTTCTCCATTGTCCCGAAGCCAATTAATTATTTCATGCTTTTTATTAGCCTGTGTTGGCATTTTGTCAATTTGACGGGAGTGGTAGGGCGCATTATCAATAAAAATTATTGATGGTTCTTCCAATGAAATGAGCATTTTTTTGAACCACTCTTCATACACATTTGCATTCATCTCTTCGTGGTAGTCATTTGATTTCTTCGATTTAAATGCCAACAGTGCGTCTTGTACAAATCCTTTTGCTGTACCTGCATGGCAAATGATTAGGCGCTCACCTTTTCCCATTGGTACTGAGGAAGTGGAATCAGCAGTATCATCAGTCCAGAAACGAGATAGTGTGTGGTTAGCGTTGAGCCATGTTTCATCCGTGAAAACAATATTTGCCCAATCTTGTATTTTCTTTGCCTCTCTTAAAAAATCACAACGTGCTATAGCTATATCTGTGCGTTCCATTAATAATTTTCTTTTATTTAACTTTTTATATGAAAAGCCAATTGTGTTCAAAACTTTGACCAAAGAAGATTTTTCACCATGAAATAGACCACTTCTTTTCAAAGAAACAATAAGTTTTCTCAAAGTTGGAATTTCTTTTCTCAAGTAGTAATCATATACATGACGACGAATAGCGTCAGCGTCAAAGTCATCAACAGCTGTCACCTTATGAGCCCGGCGCTTTCTTTTTGGTGTAGATGGTTTGTTTTGCTCCAAGCCACTCCTGCCGTAGGCATCAGTAGTGATTTTAGTCACAGTTGATAGACTGATCCCCAACGCGGCTGCAACACGGTTTCGGACTTGCGTGATAGGTATAAGAGGTCCGCCATTTTGATTTTCTTGCTCAAAATACTCATGAAGTTTTAACACTAACTGTCTCGATTGTGCTTTCAACACACGTCCTTTCGGCATTTTCACGATCAATTAATATAAGTTTCACAAAAGTTTTTCCGAGGAATAAAGCTACTTAACTCAAGGTGTAACAGATGCGAGAGAACACTCGGCGAACGTAAATGCGTGTGACTATCACGGGCGTTTCGTTGAGAGTGACAGATCACGTCAAAATGGCGGCCGAGCGGAAGGTCTGTTGATGTTGCCAGTTGATGTATAATATATTTTTTATGATTATAATAAATACACACGGATTAACATTTATTTTCAAAAAACTAAGGCAATATTAAATCAAAATGTTGATTTCTATATCTGTTATTAGTTTACGTAGGTTATCATTAATCGAATTACTTAGGTACGTAATTCGATTAATGATAGTAGGTACTATAATCGGAATGGTATCGCATACGAGAATCTTTAGGACATCACTAAATATGTAAATCGTCAATCTGTCAAAAGATGGTTAATATAATGGACAGTGTATAGAGGTCTATTTATTCGATGCGGTCAATTACATAATGCATTGGTAAGTGTCGAGGGTCGCGATGATACCTACTATTCAGTACTGTTTTTTGCTCGTCGTTATTATACTTTTATATGATAAGTGAACTAGGATTAGTTCACTTCGCAAATTGCAATTACTTGTAATAAACGAATGTTCCCAAATTAGACTGACACGCATTTCAATAATTTATTTCCAACCAACAGAATCATACCATATTATACCAATAGGGTTGCTAATAACTCTAATTAAAGGTAGTCACAGCGTGCTTAAAAGGTAACAAACATACATTAACTATTACAACTAACATTAGAAGAAAAAAATAGAAAATATGAAGTCTAACAAATTTAGGGAAAATAGGGAAAATATGGAAAATAGCTTTGCATTGAGAATGGAGGTATAAATTACGACCTTACTCAATGCAAAGCTTTGTACAATACGTAGCTTTGTATGTATATATATTTTCAACAAAAACATATTTATTTACAATTCATCATAGTTCTCTCTCTCTGTTTTAACCTCTAAAGCTTTTAAGGGCTAATCAACTTTGATTTGCTAATGAATTGGTACAATAAAAGCAAATCGGGGTAACATATAAGATAAAAATTTCAGGTCCTTCGGGAACAGGAAAAAACGACGTAATGCATAACTGAGGGTATTTAACTTTTTCTTGTTCTCTATATTACCCGTATTCTCGGAAGGAAAAGGACAATAATTGAAGAAGAAACTTCAATTATTGTCCTTTTCCTTCCGTTACTCAAAGGTTGACTGGAAGAGATCCCTTTTAGGGATAATTCGCCTTTATACATGTTCTTTTTTAACTTTTTCTTTCTATTTTCTAAATATACCTATGTATAAAAAGTAAGTTGATACGAAATCACGGGTACCCGTTGCATTTAATAAATGTGAAACGTGTATTCCAACATAAATTACCTAACCTTTGGTGTGCAAATTTCTAAACAATTAAAATTATGGGATATATTTTATCAATTTTTGAGGTTTGTTTTCTGCCGAATGTTACAATGTGGCTAAGTTCTTTTGTAGAGGTCTTTGGTACAGCTACTCACCGTGTGGTCAATGACGTAATCGACGTGTGTGACTGGAGTACCGGGGGTTGGTGAAGGCGGACAGGAGGAGGCTGGCGAGTCTGGTTCAGACTTGGGCTCTGCCTTCACTTCTGGTGGCGGGGAGTCACTCGACCGTCGTCTGCTTCGCCAGGCGCTTGCTGGTATCGCTGGGTAGCATTCGTCTTCCATATCTGAAAATAACATTAATAAAGATCAGTTTAGACAAAAGTGAATTTATAAATAATTGTTGTTGCAAATTACTTTTGCTTTGCATTTTATGGCAACACCGTCATGAAACAAACTCTTGTTTCGCGCCCTTTTGATTAAAATGCTGGCACGTTGCTATTAGCTATACCCTATTGCTAATTCATTCATCCTGTGTTCACTATTCACGAGAAAAGTATCCCGAAGCGGGAATTAAATTTAATTCTATGAATTATTATTAAAGATGTGTAGCACTAACATAAGTTTCTGGAGTTCATTCTCCTGCCCTTTTGCCACTCTAGGTGGGGTCGGAATGTTGTCACATGATTTGGCTTGGTTCTCGCCTGCCTGACATCAACTTACCCCTTTTTGCGACATATCAGTAAAGAAAGGGGTGATCTATTCTACTCAGCCGGATACCACACGGTGGAAATAAGTTTCTGGATTAAGCCCAATAAAATAAATTAAAAAAATATCATATCATAATATCCAGCATATCTTGAATTTAATCTGCGAAATATCAAAGATATCATAACGCCGTGTCAGGTCGTGCAACCGCTGCCTTTCTATTTTTTGTAATCTGTACCTGTATCTTTTTAAATGAAAAAATGGAATGTTTTAATATAATTATAAAACAGGATCTTAGTGAGAGACGAGGCTATAAAAGTAAAGTAACGGCCTATTAATATCCTACTCCGAGCTCAGTGGCATGCAAATGGAGAGACCTATGTCCAACAGTGGACAGACACAGGTTGATGATGATGATGAATATCCTACTGCTGGGCATAGACCTGCAATCTCCGTTTTTAGAGAGAAAGATTGGAGCTAAGACATACCACGCTGCTCCAATAACGATTGGTAGGTTACATATATACCTAGAATTCTCTAGAAATGTACAGGTTTCCTCACAATGTCTTCCTTCACCGAAAACCATGTGATAAATTGCAATTATCAATTAGACACAAGTTTTATCAAAAAACTCATTGTCTGGAATTTGAATCCGCGATCCGACTTCACTTCTTTCGACGAGACTATATTAGGTTCCTTTTTTATTAGCTTCAATGATTTCCATATTTTGATTGCTATTTGTAGTGAATTAACTTGACCAGAAAAAAATTAATTGTGATAATAAACTTATTGCCGCCAAACAGGAACTTCAATGATTGTTTCCGTTATGATAGAGATTTTGGAATGTGGTCACATTTTGGTTTGCTTAATTGTCTATAACATTATCGTCTTTAATTGTTCAAACATTAACGTAAATGTTTGGTCAATAATCAAGTTTCATGAACGCAATACTAGGTTTGACTTTCGACGTTCAATCGAACCACTACATAACTGGGTCATAAGCATTACGTATAAAAATTCGATCACTTATGAAATGTACCGCTTACTTCAAGTGTTGTAGTTTCGTGTAAGTTACTTCCTCTTGATTCGGTTTAATTTTCCGAGCAATGCGCCTGCGCAATCACGTGGAACTCGTGTTGAAACGCCGTTCAATTGCATGCTAAATAATACTTTTTGTGCATGTTACATGAATAGGATACTCGAACGGCCGATTTCTTCTGAGCGTTTTCGCTAAGTGTGCCAATGTTTGCTTGATGAATCAGATACCTTTTTTTTAATCACGTAAACCGGGTATACTGACGTCTCATTCTATAGGGAGAGACTGATTAATTTCAAGCCCATACTGGCCTTATTCATGCCGTGTGGTATCCGGCTAAGTAGAATAGCCTTTTACGTAACCACCCTCATTTCTGACCGTGGTTACGTAAAAGGTGACTAAGGTAAGTTGACACGCCGTAAAGTATCCGGTTAAATAGAATAGACCACCCTCTTTTTACCGAGGTGTCGTAAAATGCGACTAAGGTAAGTTAACGTCAGGCAGGCGGCCGGTTGTGAAATACGAAGCCAAATCATGTGACAGCATGTTTGTAACATGTTGTGCCCATCGCACTTAGAGTGGGATAAGGGCAGGAGGACGGTGATGATGGGGCCCTTATTCATGAGCTGTTTTTATATATTTATTACTACAAGAGTATCCTATTGAGCAATGAATATTTTATGAATTCTCTATAAGCATTTTTAAAAATACAGAGTTATGTACACACTCGTACATAACTCTACGTTAAAAAACTCGAACACATTTTGACAAAAATGCACACGTACTTTACTAAAAAATGACTGTTGCGTAAAATGTGTTTTTATTTTGACAAAAAAAGGCTAATAATTTTCGAGGATGCTAAAGTTTTCTGCATTAAGAATTGCACTGATAAAGTACATTTGTTTAGAACAGAAAATAAATACTTTACTAACTCAACAGTGACGCAATGGTGTTTAACGACAAATGCAAGTGTTTGATAACGACTCTTTATATCCAATTATAGATAGAAACGTTCCTGCAGACATTACGTTGCATCATTTACTGGCAAAACAGGAACGTGTGATTAACTCATCAAACGTCCACTTCGCGTACTATAATTGTTTATTAGAAACGGATTAAGTTTTATTCGTTCTTTAAGTTCCGTGTAGAGATATATTATAAGTTAGATTATATTTTTGTTTGACCCATAGTTTTTATGCCGACAACTACTTGATAAAAGTTAACAGTCAACTTTTATCAAGTAGTTATCGGCATACAAGATATTGATACTCGACGTCTGTCGACGTCTCAGATATTGAAGAATATCTAAGATAATCACCTAGTTATACCGTAATAAGTCTGCCTTCATAAACTTATTAATTCCTCAGCAAGAAAATGGGCAACTGACGATGGGAATTGAGAGTAAGAGATTTGTAGAGTGACAGATAAATAGAAAAATAATACACATTAATTACCAAAATTACCAAAATACTAATAAATAAAGACAAAAGAAGTTTGGTGAAATAGCTGGAGGTAATTTAATGATATAATATAGTATATCATCATAATACCTTCCTCCTCATATCTACCACGTTCACTAGCCTTGAGTACGCTTACTCCATAACAGTTGCTGACTTATAGGAATAGGCTGTAACCTTATGGGACATTGACAAGCATAACATTACAGAATACGCTGTAAATAATATGGAAGCTATTTTAGCTAAAATATCTTACAACAACACGTTAAGGAAAATTCTTGAGGAGTTAATTATTGGAAAAGGGACATTTATGTATGATCTTGCTTGAAATATGGGCATTTCCTTATTATTTAGTTCCTTAGTCATATCCTGATTTCATAACGGGAATGTTTTACGTCCGAGAAAGGTTGTAACTGTATGTAAATAATGTAGAATATTGATTGCATTAAATTCGCGAACAGAATTTAGATCATGGCTTAATTATAAAGTTGAAACACAAATTGTATGCATATGAGTCACCTTAGTTTTATTTATAGAAGCCGAGAGTGTTATTGCTTATGATAATGTCATTGCAAATATTGAAATGCGTAATATTTGTGATGTATGTTATTTGAGCGAAGAAATAAGACACGAGACATCCATTATCAGGTGTGATGAAATAGATCGTGTTATCATCGAAGTCACTATCACCGTGTACAATGGTAATGTAAAATTAAAATAACAAACGAAATAAAATTGTATAGACAAAAAAAATTGACAGTAGTGATATTGTAAACAAAAAAAAGTCTCAAAGAGACTCGCATTACACGTCATGTTACCAGAACAAATAGACTCATCTCATTTTATTGAAAGTCACTCATGACTTTTGGCCTAGGCTTTTCTGTATATTTTTTCTAGATCTTAATATTGATCATCCCTAATAATTTATATCCAACTAGCTGTGCCAGTGGCTTCGCCCGCGTATAAATCAGAGTTGCAAATTTTACCCAAATTGAAATTTTGAACATGTAAGTAGTTATTATTAGTGAACCATAAGAGATAGAGACATGGTATTGGGGACTTTTCTGTAGTATTTTTGGAGATCTACAATGATTTAGCGCATTAATTTAGTTTATCTCTGCTGGTTTGGACAACGCATGAGAGTAAAGCTCCTAGCATGCGAGTTTTATTGCAATGACGCGACTTCTTTAACACAATTTATATAAACGGTAATGGAGTATTAACTTAAACCTTTGGAAGAATCGCACTATGTTTCAATAGAAACCGTACGAAAAACCGAAAAACCACGGTAGATTTTGAGAAAATCGATCACATACAGACAGACAGCTTTTGGGGACTTTGTTTTATAATATGTATAGATATGCCAACCTTAGGTGAATAAGGCACATTGGGAGCGCTACGCCGATGCGCCCTAGGGCTGCAGATTTAACAGAAGATAGATTTTAACAGATATTACGATAATGGTCAGCGCATTGGTCAAGGCGAGAGTCAAGTGTAGTGAACACCTGATTGGCTATAAGAAATATTATTATATATTCAGGTAGAACTTTTAGACGGGAACTATTAAAAAATCATGTATTTTTAATACATGATTTTTTAATAGCTTTCACCGTTTACTTAGCACACGCAAGGAAAGCTTTAAATTTTGCCGTTTTCGTAATATTTTTTAATGCTGCTTCTCTCCTATTCATCTTAACCCTTATGTTAGTAACCAACTTTACCGACGTCCTTAAGCAACCGGGTACCCGGGTACCCACGGTACTAAAAATTAAAAATTGTGTTTTTTTTTCATGAAAAAAAAAATACTAAATTTTTTTCTGTAGTATGTAGTAGTAGTGTGTAGTTAGTGACAGTTGAAATAATAATAATATGTTGAAATGGTAGATTATAATTTAAAAAAAAATAAAATAATGTAGAATTGTAAATTACATCTGAAACTAGTTTGGGGCACCCCAATTAGTATGACCTGTCTTAATTTTCCGGTGCTCCAATTCGTGATGTGTATGTGGACAATGTTGAACTCAAATTTAACTCAAATGTAGAAACAAACCGTTTTTTGAACGATCGATGAACAGCTTTATTCTTACCTCGGCCGTACTAGATTCACTCAATACATACGATAGTCGATAAATAGTCGAAACCAGCTAAGTATAATATAAAGATCTGGTGGATTTTATGATGCGGAAAATGCATATCCTTTGCAAGGTATTATGTACACTGTTAAAACAGATAACACACTGGAAAAAATCAGGGTTAAAGACGAGTGATAGAATTAGCTGCTCCATACCAAGGTAGTGGTACAACCATCTGCATGGATAACTTCTTTACTACTCTAGCCGTTGCTAAATAATTGTTATTGTGGTATTTTCGCATTGTTGGCACTCTAAAAATATACCTTACAATCCTAGTGTTATGTTATGGGAGCAAATAAGACACGAGAGCAGTATTCAACAGTTTTTAGTATTCGCGAAAAGGTTACCACGTGTTCTTACGTTCCGAAAACAAAAAGTTGTCATTCTTTAATCTACGATGCATTCAGATGCATCAGTTGGTGATGACAAGAAAAGAAAACTAAAAACTATAAATTTTTATAATAAATATAAAGCTGGTGTTTTAACATAATGGACCAAATGGTCCGAAGATACACGAGTCGACGACGATCTTCGAGATGGCCCCATGGCAATGTTCTTCAACATGCTAGACATATCTGTATCATACATGACTTACATAAATAATAAAATTATCGTTAGGAAACCGACAGGAAGTCGTCAATTTATGCGGAACATAAGTGAAGAAGCAGCATTGCTGCTGACAGAACAGCGCGCGGCAATTCCGCAGGTAATTCATCACTTCTCAACAAAGATGGCTGCTGAAGTATCCTAGGTACAACACTAGCAGAAACGATGGATATAAATCCTAGTTCAGGGGTTCCAGATAAAACCGGAAGAAAAAAGTGACAGGATTTTGTCATGTGTGTAATAGAATGCCTTGCTAATTAGAAGACGGCGAAGAACTCGTAAGAGCTATGTTACGAGTACTAAATTAATGTCACACAGTGTGGTAAATGTCAGATTTAATATTATTAATCATACAAAAATGTAATATTTCTTTATTTCTTATAAAAAAATTGAGTTGTATCCATTTATAAAAATAATTTTTCAATTTAGTTTCTATATTTTTACTGTGGGTACCCAGGTACCCGGTTGCTAATGGGGCGATAGCTAAAGTTTAAGTTTATTTAAAAAACAAATAGGTAAATAAACAAATTTAATGCATTCATAACTGGCTTTCTTTTAAGCTAAAAAACGACGATTCGGGAGATGAAAATAAAATATTGAATTTTCTTCGAACTATTCACACAAATGCACCGCAATGGGTACCCGGGTACCCGGTTACCAACATAAGGGTTAACTTGATGTTATATATCCTTTCTCTATAAATGAACTATCTTACAGTCAAAGAATAATCCAGTAGTTCCTGAGATGCGCGCGTTCAAAGAATCAAACATACAAATTCTTCGGCTGTATAATATATACCTATCTATACCAATATGGTATAGATATTTTATTTAACACATGTAAGCTTCAATACTACACATTTTCATTAGCACGTTTCAGTGAATTAGTAGTAAAATCTTAACATTCAGAGTTTCCTATTTATAATATTTGTCGATATTTTCATTCAGTTTGACATCTAAATTCACGTATTATATAATCAGGTATTTCCTATTATTTGAAATCAGTAGTAAATTGTACTACCCAATCTTAGTATACACTAAGGCCAAGTGATGGTTTGTTCTTACTGATACACTGATGAAATTTAGTAATTTTTGTTTGAATGGTCAGAATTATTAAGGTATCATGTTGTAACAACGATATAACTGAAATTGTGAGCAAATAACATAGCATTTTATTTCATTAGTCCAATCATTCATACACGGATAATGTGTCAAAATAATAGTTAATAGACAACTAACAGCCATTCATCTTGCTTAGCGTTGGTACTAAATATATATTAAGGTTCGTTAAGATCGTGGCACGTTCACGATATATTTATTGGTTGTATGTAATATGCGGTCACTGAACTGGGTCAACGTCTTGCAAATCTCACGTTGCCTTACTACTAAAGCAAAAGTGTTCACTTTTATGAGTGACAGAGTGAATTGTAGGTATTTGACAGATCGGGACTGAGCTACGTCCTTAAATATAATTTAAAATATTACTGTTTTAACTGTTACTAACTTTTAATAATTTAACTCGTCTTGTGGCGCAGTTGGCAATGATTCCGTCAGGGCCAAAAATTTATATAAAGAATTTGTTGTTTCTTTGACTTTGGAAATAACTTTTTAAGATTATATATTTACCAGTATTCTGCCACCCATAGTACAAGTATTAAGTTAGTTACAATGGGGACGAACAGCCGTGTGTTTTATTATGTAGATGTTTTTCCTATTTTCCGACTAAATTCTTTATCAGCTGGTATTGAGTGTTGCATGAATATAACTAAGTTACGAGTACAACCTTTATCACAATAAGCTTCATAGATAGCACTACCAAATAGCAATACTTTGGATTTTAAGGAAGATACTTGATAAATAGAGTTTGTTGCTAAATACTCATTGGTGTTAAACCAATTCTGCTTTGAGTATTCTCAAAAGCCTCTGATAAGGAAGATTGTGGGGTACTGTTTACACTTTCTTCAATAAGGAATCGTATAGATCTGAACCTGCCGGCTTTAGCAGATTGAGATATAGACATAAGAGATAGACGACGTTTAAAGGTTTATGTTTATAGATTCAATCGGAAATAGCACTAGTGAAATTGCAACATCTAAATACCTAGTGAATGGGACGTTACTGAGTGAGATCATCATCCTCCTGCCCATGTCCCACACTAAGTGGGGTCGGCACAACATGTTAAAAACATGCTGTCCCATGATTTGGCTGCGTTTTTACGACCGGCCGCCTGCCTGACGTCAACTTACCTTAGTCGTATTTAACGTCACATCGGTAAGAAGGTCGAGGAGGATAGGTAAGAGGGTGGTCTATTTTACTAAACCGGATACCACACGGTGGCTCAAACTTACCCTAGTCGCCTATTACGAAACTTCGGTAAGAAATGAGGTTGGTCAATTCTACTCAGCCGGATACCACACGGCAGGTCAACTTACCTTAGTCGCCTTTTACGACACCTCGGTAAGAAATGAGGGTGATATTATTCTATTCAGCCGGATACCACAGGGCGTGTTACTCAGTGAGATATTAATATAAATTTCGAGATAATGTTTATCAGATGCCGGCATCTAAGAACTATGAAAATGGCAATTTTTTAATAAATAATAACTTATCAAATCTCTTCTGAATTTGCGTAAGGCGATGTCAACATATTCTGTTGTCATCTTTTTCATATGCGCCTAATTGGTATTTAGATTATATTCGTGTGGTGGCTATTTATTTAAACTGCATTCAGATTGACTTTCTTTATTTACATTTGATTTGTACACGACCATTGTGTGTCTGTTGTACACAACCAAAATGCTTAGTGCCAGTATTTCGTAACCAATGATCGCGTAAGCGTAACGCAATTTATTGCGGTGTACAGCGGTCGCTAGATGTCGCTTTTGCAGCGCCATCGCACTGAGCACACAGGACGACGTGTGAACACGGAAGGGACGACCGAAAACGTTGCAATTGACAGGACATAAAACAATATATGACAACATAGATAAGAGCACTCATTTAAACCTAACTATTTTTATTAAGTCAAGTAAACAATACCAATTGTTGTAAACATTTGTTTTCCATGACACATTTGACATTTCGTTCGAGACTACGGAATTCCCTACAAACAATGCAATAAACCGGTACAAAATCCGCGTAGCTGACTCATTCCTTGGAACGCGACCGCAGTGCACGAAGCGCATAGAATTTTAATTTAAATCCTAATTGAGACATAAGACGCTCGCAGAATTGCTAACAGGGCCTAATTATCGATTTATATGGAATTCTAAAAGCTTGAACTCCTACTTACAGGTATCAAAACTTCGCAACATAAATGCACAAATGAAGCAGAAATATGAAGCCCTTTGCAAATATGACTAAATATGCGTCACAATAACCAAACAGGATAATGACGGAATTAATTAAATATTTTTTTTACAAGTATAGGCACCATAATTTTACAAATATATGCATAACAAAAGCACTTGTTGACAAGTAAGTTTACTTGAATAAAGGAATTTTGGTATTGTGCTTAGGCTTAAGCAATTTATCTCCCCCACTATTTTTAGCATTTTGTGAAAATCTTTCGCGCATCCTCATTACTAATTATGTTACACTTTCGCTGCTAAACTGCTGGACCATTTATGAAATTTAGCATGAATAAAGCTTATGCACCAGGGTTACATAGAGGTTAAAAAATGACTGTTTTTATATTTAAAGTAGGAGAAGTAATATATTGCAATATTAAGGATACTTAAAAGTTTAATGCACCGCGAAGTGCTATGTCAGGGCATACTCTAGTCTCTTTTTTTCACGACGAAATTAGCTCAAAATTTGTAAACAGTATTGATAAAACGAATTTAGTTCAAAATTTGCAAGCAATATTGTACATTATGTGGAAATACACTTAAGTTTCATTTGTAGTCATTTACCTTAAAGATCTTCCTCCTTCTCTATTACTTCCAGACATGCCAGTTATTAAAGTTAATTTCCTTTACGATTTCAAAGGCACGAAACACTTAAGTGATAGACTCTGTGTTACTATAAGTACTTCAGTACAATGTACAGTAATGAATCTTTAACTAGGTTCTCTAAAGTCTAAGTTGAAGTTTGCTAAAACGAAACTGGGTCAGAATACCCCATTGTCACGTATCTCGCGCTTATATAATAGCTGCACAATGGACACATTATCATCGGATATTGGCTGCGATGGGCTTTCATCATTTATAGAAAAATATACTACAATTTTAACTTCAGAGTTGTAATATTTGTGCCTTAATGTTGTTTTTTTTATGTTTTCATTATTCTCTTGTGTTTATTATTAGGTTTTTTATAGTAACTTTGTAACTAAGAATGATGTGATCACTTATAATTAGTAATACATAATTAATTTAAAACTATATAGGATATTTGTTGGAATATTTAATATGTAATGCTGTTGGAGATCCGAATAAATAAACTAGTTCTTAATGATATTTGAGACTAAGTAATACGATTCTGTACCGAACAATATAGCATCTTAGATTTAGCATCGAAAAAAGATTTTGTCAGAAGAAATTAAAGGCTGATCATGAAAAAAAATCGTAATATCACGCGATTTAGAATATAAATAAATAAATAAATATATGGGACACTTACACACACGATCGTCTGTCCCCAAAGTAAGTAATTTAATACTTGTGTTATGGGTGGCAGACAACTGGTGAATAAATACATATATAATTTTTTAATACTTACTTAAATACAAATATACACCCAGTATATCAGTATGATACTTTAAAGAAGAGGTATATTTATAGATATAGCATCACTATTAATATCTTTTTGTAAAATTTATTGCTTGTTCTTAAGGTTAATTATAGTTTTATCTTAATAAAGTTCTGGAATAACACAATTTAAGTCCGCGTGATTTCCAGCGAGAAAAGTTTAAGGAAATAGGTATTCTTACATTGGCTTCTCACTATATTTTTAGCAATTTAGTTTTTATGGATAAGAATATACATAATTATAAAAAAATGGGTGATGTATATAATAGAGAAAGCAGGAACTGACATAAGCCTGCGGCTCCTTTCTTCCTTGCAAAAGTACCTACGTAAGTCGTTTGTGGGTTTAGGTATAAGATTCTATATTAAAATTCCGCAATCAATTTTAGCTTTGCCATTAAAGCAGTTTAAAAACACTGTTAAAATTATACTAATACAGAAAACGTTCTAATCTATTGAGGATTATTTAGATAATTTATAGAATTAGGCGTTACTTTGCGGAGATCCATAATACAAAAGTAATAATAAAATTATTTTGCTATAATCCGCGAAGAATTATACTTCTTCGCGGATTATAGCAAAATAATTTTATTATTACTTTTGGATTATTTAGATCATAAGAATGCGTGAATATAGCTACTTCTTGGACTGTACACGACAGTGGCTACTAAATGTATCTAGTAATAAGAATTATTTTGAAAAGATAACCGCCGAGATTCCGTCTGGCTAGCAGTAGCATTGACAATTCAAAAGCACTTTCACAAGTTTACTTGAATATATATACATAATAATATTTTGCATTTGAAATTTGTTGGCAATTCGCGCATGATGTTGCCATCTACAATTAATATAGCACTTAATTTAATAATAGTTGTATAATGGATTATTTGTAGCCACATATGGTAGTTATATTATTAAAGGCTTTTTAAAATAAATAGCATCCTGTCCTTACATTCGAATTTCAATCGGCCTATACTCATTTCAATCGGTTTACTATACTTAGTTAGTCGTATTTAGGCTTATTTTTGTTATTTATGATATTTATAAATCAGAACAATTCAAGTATATCATATATGGAAAAATAAATAGTTCAAGCTGTGCGTTAAAACTTTTTGTGACACGCAAATTGAAAACACGGGTATTTACTGAGTTGAATTACTTTAAACATAGTAAGTAAGTAACGGCCTGTTACTATCCCACTGCTGGGCATAGGCCTCCTCTCTCCATTTTTGGAGAGAAGGGTTGGAGCTAAGACCTACCATGCTGCTCCAATGCGGATTGGTAGGTTACACATATCCCTAGAATTCTCTAGAGATATGCAGGTTTCCTCACGATGTTTTCCTTCACCGAAAAGCGTGTGATAAATTGCAATTATCAATTAGACACATAAGTTTTAATAGAAAAACTCATTGGTGTCTGCCCGGGTTTGAACCCATGATCGTCTCTAGAGATTCACACGGTCGCACCGCTAGGCCATCACAGCTCTTTAAACATAGCTTTATGTAAAGCGTCCTAGCAGAGATTTTCATCATCAAAAACAACAGGATGTTAAAAACAGTGTACGTTTGTTTGGAAATTAAATTCCGTGTACTATTGGCAAGATAACGACTTCGAGACTTGTTATGATATGTTACGTAATGTTTTGTCGGCACCATTGTTTGAACAGTGCACGATAAAGCGATATCGCTATCATTGGATCGATGATTAAATATAATTCGCTGTCTTAATCCAACGAGTACAAACAATGATAGATAATACAAGAATGGAATTGAAAACTGATGCCTGATAATCGTATAACTGTAATGCCTGGCACATAGAGTTGTTGTGTCGTGATTTTGTAGTAAAGTAACAGACTATTACTATTCCACTGCTGGGCATAGGCGAGAGTTGGGATAGTACGGGATTTTATGAGATACGGGGCGGAGCTAAGACCTACCACGCTGCTCAAATGCGGATTGATATGTTACACATATCCCCAGAAGTCTCTAGAGATATGCAGGTTTCCTCACGATATTATCCTTCACCGAAAAGCATGCGATAAGTTGCAAATATTAATTAGACACGATAGTTTTAACAGAAAAACTCATTGGTGTCCGCCCGGGGTTCGAACTCGTGACCCCCTCGTAAGAGTCGTACGGTCTTACCGCTGGACTATCACACCTGATTTTGTACAACACATGAAATTTAAATATGGATAACCTAGGCAACCGAACCTTGAATTTTTTTTAAAATATATTTATAAAAAATGCAATTATATAAATAAAGAAAAGGCTGATGATACAATTTGGGACTTAATCGCGGGTTTTTTCACTTTCCACTTTCCAACCGAGCTATCACAACTTTACAAATGATAGCAAAATTAATGTTTGCGTTCTAGCAGTTTTCGGGGCAGTTTTTCAGAGCCTGAAAACAGGGATGATAGGACATTTTTTTAATTCTAACTAGATCGATTTATCGTCCCTGAAACCCGCCCCTACATACAAGGTGTCAAAAAATCGTTGGAGCCGTTTCCAAAATTTCTATATAATATTACCGAAGATATTACTCCGACTCATTTAAAGATTAAAGATATATAAGATTTTTATTGATGTTACAATAGTTTGTTACATCTAGGCGTATCTATTGCTTACTTAATGCCTTATCCATTTTCAAGGAATATTTGAAGTTTAAACTTCGCGGGAAATGATTGCTCATGTTTTCAAAGTATCCATGGACGCTAATTTCACATACTTTACTACTAAAGTCTTTTTAATATTCTGACACTTATTGCTAAGTATATAGCTTTCAAATAGTATATGTACATACGTGTAAGTTAGAATTTATTATAAACTTTAAAAGCTATGATGCTTGTTATCTTAAGCCCCTACTGATCAACAAAGTAACTTTGGTGGTAATGTATTCTTTTGACAAACATTTCTAAACAATGTTATCAGTGTATGGAGTCCCCGCAGCGCAGTGTGAACACACCCAGCATGCAACACGAACGACATTGCATCGCATTCACGAAACTGATACGAGATAAACACGACGTCGCTATTTTCATTGTGTAACGGTTATTATAGAGCACGAATGTGAAGAAGCATCCAATTATATATTTTGTAAACATGTATTAAATGATACATGTCAACAGTGAAATCAATCAAGTTAAATTACGAACGCTTGTCTCTTTATCACGATCTCTAAACCGTAGGGACGTATTTAGAAAAATTTAATATTTAATTTGGTCCGCCTCATTTCTTACCGTGGCGTCGTAAAAGGTGACTAAGGTAAGTTGACCCGCTGTGTGGTACGTTGCTGAGTAGAACAGACAACCCTCATGTCTTAACAAGCTGTCGTAAAAAGCTACTAAAGTAAGTTGACTTTAGACAGACGCCTATTCACTCTGCATTCCGTTGGGCTTTGTTAGTTTCTTTAGTTCTTATTGTCTCCTACAAAATCCATATCCGAGCTCTTTCCATTACCTATCTAAAAAACTTATAAATATAAATACTTTGTTTAATTAATTACGGGGGTGTAAGGGGGAAACTCGTCCCAGTCAGTTTCCTCAAATGTCAACCTCACCTGCACGCGGTACACCCTGCAATTAAACCGACGAGGCTCTGGCGACCGACCAATGGCGGTATAACCATTCTCAAGCTGACTTAAATCTAACAGACCGACAGCGGGCAGCAGCGTTGTCGGTGCGAAAGGGTCAGCACTGCGATCACCAACCCGCATGCCAAGCGTGGTGATTATTGGCAAAACCCTTAATGGATAGACACATAAAGCCACAGCCCCTAGTTCCCGGCAGCCCCGCTATTCCTGGCTCTGGCAGCGGTTTGGGTAACGGCGGGGCAGGGGGTGTTAAGAATCTCCGGCAGAGATTCCGCTGCCAACCCCGACGACTAGACCTGGCAACGTACAACGCACGCACTTTGAGGGAAGACGAAAAGATTCTCGAGCTGGAAGAAACAGTAAGCAAGTTGCGCTGGGATGTGATAGGATTATCTGAAGTCCGAAGAGAGGGGGAGGACACGATGATTCTGAACTCCGGCAACTTGCTATACTACCGGGAGGGTGAACAACAGTCCCAGGGTGGTGTCGGGTTTCTCGTCCACAAGTCCCTTGTCAACAACATTGTTCAAGTCGAGAGTGTGTCGAGCAGGGTCGCGTTCCTTATACTCAGAATTACCAAACGGTATTCGCTGAAGGTCATACAGGTTTACGCACCGACATCGGCACATCCGGACGAGGAGGTAGAGGCCTTGTATGAGGATTTGTCTAGAGCCATACATGCCTCTAAAACCTTCTACACTGTTGTGATGGGGGATTTCAACGCAAAGCTGGGCAAGCGAAGTGGCACAGAAGTAAGAGTAGGGCAATTTGGATATGGGCAACGGAACCACAGGGGCCAGATGTTGGCTGATTTCTTGGAGAGAGAGGACCTCTACATGATGAATTCTTTCTTCAAGAAACCGCCACATCGAAAATGGACCTGGGTAAGTCCCGACGGTTCCACGAGAAACGAGATCGACTTCATCATGTCCAGCAGGCGTCATATATTCAATGATGTCTCTGTGATCAACACCGTAAAAACGGGGAGTGATCACCGTATGGTAAGAGGCACATTGAATATATGCGTACAGCTGGAAAGACCCAGACTGGTGAAGTCCACGCTCCGACCAACTCGAGCTCATATCCAAAACCCCGAAAACTTTCAACTCGAGCTGCTGAACCACTTTGATTGTCTAGCTCACTGCGCATCTGTGGACGACTTAAACAACAGGCTGGTGGAAACTGTCCATACGGTGGGGTCCAAATTTTATAAGACACACCGTAAAAGGACTAATAAATTCTCGACCCAAACTCTCAAGCTCATGGATGAGAGGAATAAAATGAGACTACAGTCTTCAGTAGACGCGACGCGCTACCGTCTGATCAATAGACAAATTTCGAAGGCGCAGAAATGCGACTTGCGACGCTTTAACACCGAATGTATTCGTGATACTATTGAGCGTAACAGGGGCTCAAAAGTGTTCGCAAGAGATTTGTCTATTGGCCAGAGGCAGTTAACGCGATTGAAGACCGATACTGGTAGTATCATTTCATCTCGACCTGAGATTTTGAGAGAGGTTGAGAGGTTCTATGGGCAGTTATACACCTCAACACAACAGCCTGTTGTCACCTTGGCAAAAGATCCTAGAGCCAAGCTAACCCGACACTATACTGAGGACATCCCGGACGTCAGCCTATACGAGATTAGTATGGCTCTCAAACAACTTAAGAACAACAAGGCACCAGGTGATGACGGAATCACTACAGAACTCCTGAAGGCGGGTGGAAAACCCGTACTTATAGTCCTTCAGCGATTGTTCAATTCCGTCATTCACGAAGGAACTACGCCGGAAGCATGGCACAGGAGCGTGGTGATTCTGTTCTTCAAGAAAGGTGATAATACCTTATTGAAGAATTACAGACCCATCGCGCTGCTGAATCATGTTTATAAGTTGTTCTCGAGAGTCATAACGAATCGTCTCGCGCGTAGGTTCGACGACTTCCAGCCTCCCGAACAAGCCGGTTTCCGAAAAGGCTACAGTACCATAGACCACATATTCACGCTGCGGCAGGTTATACAGAAGACCGAGGAGTATAACCAGCCACTTTGCTTGGCGTTTGTGGACTATGAGAAGGCCTTCGATTCGGTGGAAACATGGGCTGTGCTAAGGTCGCTCCAGAGATGCCGCATCGACTATCGGTATGTCCAAGCGCTGAAGTGTTTGTATGAAAACGCCACAATGTCTATCCGTGTCCAAGACAGAACTACGAGACCAATCCAAACGCGGCGAGGTGTGCGACAGGGAGATGTTATCTCCCCGAAGCTGTTTACCGCTGCATTGGAGGATGTCTTTAAGCTTCTGGATTGGCACGGATACGGCATCAACATTAACGGCGAGTACATCACTCACCTTAGATTTGCCGACGACATAGTCGTTATGGCAGAGTCTCTGGAGGACCTTAACACAATGCTCGATGACCTCAGCAGAGTATCTCAACAGGTGGGCCTTAAAATGAACATGAGTAAGACGAAGATTATGTCAAACTCCCATGTTCCGCTCCACCCGGTCATCGTTGAGAACTCTGCACTCGAAATTGTAGACGAATATATATACCTGGGACATACGGTCCAGCTAGGTAGGTCCAATTTCGAGAAAGAGGTCAGTCGCCGAATCCAACTCGGATGGGCAGCGTTTGGGAAGCTACGCGAGATCTTTTCGTCCAAAATACCTCAGTGCTTGAAGACCAAGGTCTTCGAACAGTGCGTGTTGCCAGTGATGACTTACGGATCGGAAATGTGGTCGCTGACTATGGGCCTCATAAGAAAGCTCAGAGTCACTCAGCGGGCGATGGAACGGGCTATGCTCGGAGTATCTCTACGTGATCAAATCAGAAATGAGGAGATCCGTAGACGAACCAGAGTCACCGACATAGCTCATCGTATCGCGAATCTGAAGTGGCAATGGGCGGGGCACGTAGTACGTAGAACCGATGGGCGTTGGGGTCCTAAGGTGCTGGAATGGCGACCTCGCACTGGAAAGCGCAGCGTTGGAAGGCCCCCAGCGAGGTGGACTGACGACCTTAAAAAGGTCGCGGGGAGCCGCTGGATCCAAGCGGCACAAAATCGTGGATTGTGGCGATCCCTTAAGGAGACCTATGTTCAGCAGTGGACGTCCACCGGTTGAGAAAGAAGAAGAAGAAGAAGAAGAATTAATTACGAGTCATGTTTCGGGAAATGTATACTAGTCAAAGAAAAAATTTAGCAAGCAATGTTGGTAATTTTAATGACTTATTATCTAATGTAACGGCCTGTTACTATCCCACTGCTGGGCATAGGCCTCTTCTCTCCGTTTTTTTTTGGAGAGAAGGATTGGAGCAAAGACCTACCACGCTGCTCCAATGCGGGTTGGTAGGTTACACATATCCCCAGAATTCTCTAAAGATATGCAGGTTTCCTCACGATGTTTTCCTTCACCGAAAAGCGTGTGATAAATTGCAATTATCGATTAGACACAAGTTTTACTAGAAAACTCATTGGTGCCTGCCCGGGATTTGAACCCTAGACCTCCTCGAAAGAGGCGCACGGTGATACCGCTGGGCTACCACAGTTACATACTTACTTACCATCTAATGGCACGAAAACAAAGGAATCGAAATATATAGCCCGTACGAGTACATCAGAGAACGTGTTTTTATTTCAATAAAGATACCAAAACTGATTTTATTTATAGTAAAGTAAATTCCTTCGTTACTAAACTGCACAAATATAAAAGAAAGAAGTGTATTTTGCTTACAATTTCTGCTTTACCCTGTTGATTATAACCAAAATGACGACCTACTGACCTTTCAGTAATGGTCCACCGACTATACTTAAGGTTCTAATTGATTTTCGCCATTTTGGTGGCGACAGCTTTAACGTAGAGGACCCGGAACCGTAATAACTGACCGAGGTCTCACATAAGGAATCATAGTTATAAATAAGTACATTGTAGGAAATATACTGATATTGCATTGAGTATGTAGTAATATTATATGAGCTAAAGCGATTATATGAGAAAGTCCCAACAGTAAAGTAACGGCCTGTTATCCCACTGCTGGACAAAGGCTGCCTCTCTCCATTTTTTTAAGAGAAAGGTTGGAGTTAAGATCTACTATGCTGCTCCAATGCGGATTGGTACGTTACACACACCAGAATAAGAATATCCCCAGAATTCTCTAGAGATATCCAAGTTTTTCCACGATGTTTTCCATCGCCAAAAAGCGTGTGATATAATGCAATTATCAGACACATAAGTTTTAACAGAAAAACTCATTGGTGTCTGCCCGGGTTTGAACATGACACGCTTTTCGGTAAAGGAAAACATTCTGCGGAAACCTGCATATCTCTAGAGAATTCTGGAGATATGTGTAACCTACCAATCCGCACTGGAGCAGCGTGGTAGGTCTTAGCTCCAAACCTTCTCTCCAAAAACGGAGAGAAGTCCTGTAATAAATAAAAAGAATTTATTACATCGACATGCTTCTTACTAATTCCTATCGGGTAGCAGTAGGCGCTTCGTGTATTAACTAATTGTTTGTCACATAGCTTTTTTGGCTTAGAATAATAAGCAGGCTCAATACCGTGAATATAGTAGTTCGAAGAATATACTTGTGCTTATTCCTGGAAAGTATTACTTAGTGGGGAGCACTAGGCTGACTTCGCTCGCGTTGAATTTAGTTTTGAAATACCTTCAATCGTGAACATTGTTTTTGTCTATTCCTAAAGTATATTTTTAATGAAAATAATTGTACGCGCGGCTTCGCTCGCGTGGAAATCAGTGTGCAAATCACAAAGTTTTTCCCGCGTAAATCTTGACTCCGTTGGAATTCTAGGACAAAAAGTAGCCTATATGTTGCGTAACAACCTCCTCTATCTTCCAGTGATAGTTCCACCAGAATCCGTTTAGCTGTTCCAGAGAATCCAATATTGACCTAAGCCTTCCTCAAGAATTTCACTAAAGTGAAATTGTGAAACCGTAAATATACCGAAAGTGAAAACGGTACATCGATTTTTGAAAAAATCGATCACATAAATCCAATCAAATACAATCAAAGACATCTTCTGGTGACGTTGTTTTATAATAAGTTTATATATCCTTCTGCCCTTATCCTACTCGTAAGTGCGATGGGCACAACATGTTACAAACATGCTGTCACATGATTTGGCTACGTTTTTACGACCGACCGCCTACCTGACTTCAACTTACCTTAGTCGTCTTTTACGACACCTCAGTAAGAAAGAGGATGGTCTATTCGACTAAATCAGATACCACAAAGTTGGTCAACTTAGTCGTCTTTTACGACACCTCGGTAAGAAATAAGGTTGGTACTATTCTATTCAGCCGGATACCACAGGGCTATATAATAAGTTTAGATATGATTTAAAAACTCGCTCACCATCAACTTTGGTGTGGTGTGGAGAGGCTGGTGCGGATTCGACATCGGAGTGCAGGCTGTAGGAGTGTTCTGTTTTGATGGGGGCCGCGCCGAGGGCTGCGTCGGTCATCAGTCGGTCGTGGAGGATCACGCCCAGCTTGGAATCGCGCTCGATAAGCCAGTCGCTCATTTCGGAGTCCTCGTCTAGAACATCTTTCATTTCCTGCGAACAAAATGATACAAATACAATTTCAAACAATTCTTGATCCAAATTTGAATTTGTTGGTCTTTGAGCCTGGGTGTATATTTGTATTTAAGGTATCATCATCTTCCTGCCCTTATCCCACTCTAAGTGGGGTCGGCACAACATGTTATAAACATGTTGTCACATCATATGGCTACGTATTTTACCGGCCGCCTGCCTGACGTCAACTTATCTTAGTCGTATTTTACGACACCTTGATAATAAAGGGGGTGGTCTATTCTACTTAACCGGATACCACACGGTGAATCAACACCTTAGTCGCCTTTTACGACACCTCGGTAAGAAATGAGGGTGGTCTATTCTACTCAGCCGGACACCACATGGCGGGTCGACTTACCTTAGTCGCCTTTTACGACACCTCGGTAAGAAAAGAGGGTAGTACTATTCAGCCGGATACCACACGGTGGTTGTATTTAAGTATGTATTTAAAAAAATATATAAGTATATATTCACCAGTTGTCTGTCTCCCATAACACAAGTATTAAGTTACTTTGGGGACGAACGACCGTGTGTGTCCCATATATTTATTTATTATTATTAAAATTGAAATATTACAAGGTCAAATTGTAGTGAAGCAACAACTGCCTCGGGAATGTTGCTGTAACCGAGAAAAACCAGGAAAAACTCGGTAGTCGGCGGTAGGAAATAGACTCAACGACCAGATCGCAAAGCTATTTTGTCGTGTAATTGCATCTATCTCCTGATGATGCTTTGATTATAGGATGAAACGATTAATGTGATTGTGGTAGTGAATATGTGTAGTGAATTGAGGGTATAATATATGAACATGCGTGGTACACTCTATTTTTAGCATTTTCTCTCATCGCGGATTATAGCAAAATAATTTAGCAGTTCCAGAAGAACAATAATGGTAAAATATTTTTTAGTAAATTAGTAAAAATAAATTTGAAATACTAACAGTGAAAATTAATGAAAAGCAGCAGCAGTTCTGTTATTGTTTTTCTGGAATAGCGATATTGTCATTAGTATCTGGTAAAAAAATATTCAATTGTGCCAAATTTCATCAATATTGCTCCAGCAGATTTGCCTTAAAAGCGTACTAAACAAACCTTCGCACTTATTCATGATTTAAATGCTCTTTAAAGCTTGTCTGAGATGACACCTAAACAGTCATTATAATAGGAATTTTTTTCTTTATAGCGTAGAATATTTATTGCGAACGAGAAGCGTACGGTTAAAAGCATCTGAAGTACGCTCCAAAACATACGAGGTCAATAGCACGAGCTAGTAATTCGCGCGTCTCTAACTTCAATTCGCTCGGCCCTCACCTTGGCCGTGTGTAAATAGAGTCTATCAAACGGTGGAGGCGAGTTGAGTAAACGCCCGCCAAACACGGTCGCCGACCCATGGCGACGCCTGTAGCCTGCTTGATGAGCTAAAACCGCTTGATCACGCCTAATGTGGCCACATCATTGCCTTATATGTATAACCATACGTTAAAAATGGCTTAGAACCTCATAAAAAAAGAAAAACAAAGTTATTGGAACTAAAAACTAAGCCGAACGCCAATGTAAGCTAATTATCATTCGGGCGTATTATTAGACTTCATTTTAACGTATATAAAGCTCGTTATACCTGACACATACGAGTATATTTAACTAGAATTTAACACTACTTCACTAGATTGTTCGGCAGAACTTTTTATTCAAACAATTTATAGAATTAGGCATTACTTTGCAGAGATCCATAATCATCCATAATCCATAAGTAATAATAAAAATATTTTGCTTTAATCTGCGATAATGTAAAAAAGAAAATATATATTATGCTAAATGTAGAGTGGACTATCATTTTTCATACCTGATACGTGCATGATTCGCAAAGCTTTGCGATTTTGTTGTGGGGTCTATCTGCTAAATGTAGAGTGAATTATCCCTTTTCAAATCGCAGGGTCTCTAATGAATCTGATGATGATGACAATCTCCTGATGATGCTTCGGTAGCGGGACGATACGATACTTAGTTTGCGATAGTGAATATATGTAATTATCAAATAAAACAAAATGGATAGAATTTGTATTACCTAATGCTGCTAAAACAGCAAATAGACTTTTTATAAATAATGTTTCACTAAAAACAGATAATGCAACTGTATTTTTGGGAATGACTTTGGATACAAAACTCCAATGGAGCACACACATAACAACTCTTGCAGGGAAACTCAGTTCAGCGGCCTATGCCGTTCGAAAGATTAGACAGTTTACTGACGTCGAAACGGCAAAACTTGTTTATTTTGCTTACTTCCATAGTGTTATGTCCTATGGAATATTGTTATGGGGTAAATGCGCGGATAATGAAAAAATCTTTGTATTACAAAAAAGAGCCGTACGTGGTATATACAATTTAAGTCCGCGGGATTCCCTGCGAGAGAAGTTTAAGGAAATAGGTATTCTTACATTTGCCTCACAGTATATTTTAAGTAATTTAATTTTTGTATATAATAATATAAAGAACTATAAAACAATAGGCGATGTATATAATAGACAAAGTAGGAACCGACATAAGCTTGCGGCCCCTGCTTTACGCCTTGAAAAAGTACGTAAGTCGTTTGTGGGTTTGGGTATAAGATTCTATAATAAAATTCCACAATCAATTTTAACTTTGCCATTACAGCAGTTTAAAAACACTATCAAGGAGAGGCTGATACAGAAAGCCTACTATACTGTTGAGGATTATTTAGACGATAAAAATGCGTGGATATAAATATTGTTCGACCCTGTACAAGATAGAAACATTAAATGTAACTAGCATTAAGAATTGTATTTTTTAAAAAAAGAGCAACCGCCGAGTTTCTTGCTGGCTCTTCTCGGTAGGAACAGCATTCCGAACCAGCAGTAGATTTGACGATTCAAAAGCGCTTGTTTACAAGTTTATTTGAATAAAGAATATTTTGAATTTGAATTTGAATTTGAATGTAGTGCTTGTGTATTGTGGTCCGATTCTTGCATGTATATGGTATGAAAACGAATAATCCACTCTACATAGTTTTATAATAAACTTATCTATACTAAAAAAGAATAAATGGAAATCTGTATAACGCATGGCGAATTCCAAAATTAAATAGAAATTCCTTCGAAAAGTTTATGAAATATTTGTTCTATATCTTGTTTACGTTTCAAAGTATAAAGTATTTTATTACAGAGTATTCTCGAGATATCTTGACTAGTCGGAAACATGATGTAAGTCTGCAACGGTAAATTAAGATCCATTGAACTATGGTATCGAAAACAGTGAAACGTGCAAGTACTTTAGAAATGTTCGAACATTCTTTGGAGAGAATATTAAATTCGGCGTATCGCTCAACAGGGGGAATGGGGGTATTGTACTTTTAGTCCACGCCTCATCGTTCTTTGGCTACCGTTTGTGGGAAACACCAGCATGTAAACTGTGAGGGACGTGAGCGAAATTTGAATTATAATCTGTATGGGGTATGACTATACTAAAGGAATTCAAAGACTTCCATATTTATAGGAACTAATACTTAAATATAATTAATTATAAACATACTGAACTATAGCCGTAATATATTGTATAAATTCAAATTCAAAATATTCTTTATTAAAATAAATTTGTAAGCAAGTGCTTTTGTATCGTCAACTTAACTCCTGGTTCGGAAAACTGTTTATACCGTGAAGAGCCAACAGTTGCTCTTTTAAATACATAATTCTTATTACTAGTTAAATGTAGTTATTACTGTCTGTACATGGTCGAAGGGTAGCTACGTCCACGCATTCTTATCATCTAAGTAATCCTGATAGTATAGTAGGTTCTCTGTATTAGCTTTTATTTAATAGTGTTTTGTAAAACTGCTGTAATGGGAAAGATAAAATTGATTGTGGAATTTTATTATAGACTCTTACAACCAAATCCACAAACGACTTACGTACTTTTGCAAGGCGCAAAGCCGGAGCCGCAAAATATAGTACTAATTGTAGTAATATATTGTAAATACGAAAGTCGGTTAAGTTGTTATGCTCTTACGGTTAATCTGCTCAACCAATGTTGATTAAATTTAATATTAGTGAAGCTTATAAATTAGACTAACATGTAGAATATAGAAGCTTTCAGTTGTTTGATAAATAATATAAAAAAAAACAGAAGTAGAATGAGATTTCATTGGGAGAAAAGGATTTCAACAAACTGTTGATTCACGCGAATTTGATTATGTTATCGATATTAAATATTAACTAACATCTCGTTACTGTCACGTTATGATTGCGATATATCTATATATAAGACTCATGATATCGATATATCGCAATCATCAATGAGACACATAAGCTTTAACAGAAGTATTCATTAGTGTCTGCCCAAGGTTTGAATCCGTGACACTCTCGAAAGATTCACAAGTTCTCACCACTGGGCTATCACAGCTCGTATCAACTCTAAAGGAATAAAAATTAACAACAATAAACGTAATAAAACGACTCCTTCCAAAATATCCCTAATAGTCTTGAACAAAGTATTTTACGCTAAGATAAAAGTATTCACCTTTTTTATTTCAATAACAGAAATGTAATGTAGTGTTAAAAAAATTAGCGTGTAACTTCCTAAACGTTGTTACAAACCTGAAACCGGATATCCAACCGCCTAATGAAACAGAAATTAGGTAATTCAAAAAATTCGCCGTTCGCATTTATTTCGCGTTTGCTCGGCGGAGCGTGCACCGGGCTTCATCACGGCTGACGTAACATTTCTCTTCTTGACAGCTTCACTTTCTATTCGCTATTAATAAACACGGTGTTGACATTGATGCAATACTCAAAGTAAGTAAACTAGCTTCTCATCCTGACTGCTTTTACGTGGCTGAAAGCGCCGAGATAATTGTCACTTTGTTATTTTGTCCTTTCAGAGCTCAAAGGTTGGCTGGAAGAAATCCCTTATTGAGATAAGTCCGCCTTTGTACAATATATGTAATATTTCTGTCATGTATCTTTTTTTTTAATCTTTTGTACAATAAAAAAATTAAACAAACAAAACAATAAACTTTGTGATCCTTTAAAGTTTCTGAACCGAAATGCTTTTCAATCACTTTTGAATCGTCAAAGATCAATATGATTAATGAAGCTACCAAAAAAATATTTAATTTACATTATTAAACCACAGTTGTGTATGAAGGTGATATCATTTTCAAAATCAAGCGTTCGTATCATTTTTGTATCTTGACAACTTGCGACTCTTTCAAAGGGGGATCTAGGGTTCTAACCTCCGGGCACCAATGAGTTTTTCAGATAAAACCTATGAGTCTAATTGATAATTGCATAGTGAGGAAACCTGCATATTTCTAGAGGATTCTAGAGATGTGTGTAATTTACCAATCTGGAGCAGTGGTAGGTTTTAACTGCAATTCTTTTCCAAAAACGGAGAGAGGAGGCCTATGCCCACCAGTGGGCCAGTAACGGGCCGTTACTTTACTTCTTAACTACATCCGTATCCGTATACTTTTATTTCTGTACTTCGAGCACAAAGGAAGGAAAAATAAACAGTATTTTGTTAGTAACAGATTTACTTTTAACTGTTTGTTACTTGTCACTGGATGGTACTTTAAGAAGCAGATATAAGCGTGCAGACCTGGTAAACACCTTAACCGTTTCTTCTACAATACTAAATTAGAGATGACACTTTCAAAATAGGTCAAATCAGGGGTTTGACAGGCAAATGCATTATCAAACTTGAGGAGCACTTCCGTAGCTGTCTTATTAATGCGGAGGTAGAGACTCGTAAATGATTCACCAAATTTGTAAGCAATTCATACGTACCTGTTTGGAAAGTAACATTTTGCAAGTCAATAACACAATATTTAAATAACAAAACATTTATGTTATTTCCCTTTCCATCGAAGAATTTGGGACCAGTTTTTTAAATATATAATTCGTTTATCGTAAATGCTACTTAAAAAAAGCAATCTTATTTACGCAATCTACCAATACCCAGTACAGCAACCAATTATGTGTAAAAATATTTATGAGATCTATATCTAAACTATTATTAGTTCCTTTTGAAGTTTCATGTTTCGTTCGACGCGTTTCGAAAAATCCTACTAATATGTTTGTTACTCTTTCATGGCGAATCCGCTGAACCAATATAGACGAAATTTAAGCTATAGAAATCCTGTTAACTTTACAGGAATAGGATGACTTTGAAAAGCGTCATCTATTATCAACATATCACGCGACAACAGTCCACGCAAACGAAGTTGCAGGTAAAAAAGCAAGTGATTTAAATATATAAACAAGATATATACTATTATTACAACAGTTTAAAAAACTGTTAAAAAGAGGCTTATATAGAAAGTTACTATACTGTTGAGGATTACTTAGATGATAAGAATACGTGGATAAAGCTAATCTTCCACTCTCTACAAGACAGTAATGAGTAAATGTAACAAGTAATAACAATTATATATTGGAAAAACCAAATGCCAAGTTTCTTTCTGGCTCTGCTTGGTAGGAACAGCTTTTCGAAGCATCAGTAAAGTTCACAATTAGAAAGCACTTGTTACGAATTTACTGGAATAAAGAATATTTTGAATTTTAATTCGAATTAGAATTGAAAATAATCAGGATATATTTTAAAAAACATTGATTTCTAAAATCAACTTATTTCATTAAACAAGTTTATTACCTTAGTATCTCTAATTTAAAAAAATTAAAAAAAGCATACATTTATTGAAATTCTGCAGAAAGAAAGTTGTTTAATTAATTTACTAATTAAGTCGGTTATATAAACGAAACACGATCTAGTTTAACTAGTTTCAATAGATTAGGCATAGATGCTGTATAATGTGTCAATCGAGTATTTTACGTCATACAATTGAAAGGTAATTATAATTTATTTTGCCACAATCCGCGATAATTTATCACGAATCATAGCAAAATAATTTTATTATTACATTTGTATTACAGATCTTCGCAAAGTAACGCCTGATTCTATAAATTAGAAGAAGAATTAAATGATAGAAGAGAATGGAAGCGAAATGTTGCATTGGCCCCACTTAGAGTGGAATAAGAACAGAAGAATGAAGATAGAGCGTCTAAGCAAAATACTAACATTGCTCCACTAAGGGCTTGTATCACAAGTTGCCAATAAACTGTCAGTTAGCTTATTCGGAACATATCTCGGAATTTGCGTTGCTCAGGTTTCTGATACTTTCAGCACTTAAAGTCCCCAATAAGTTAACAGGTAGATCATGTGGCTGTTATTTTGTTTACCTGCTGCATAGCAAATACCTATTTGAAATTGGACGCGATATATATTGTTTAATTTCCACTTTTTTCTCTTTTTAGAGAAATTTATCTGCTACTTAAGTTAATTTGTCGGTTAACTATCCGACAGTTTATCAGTAGCTTGTGAAACAGGCCCTAAATATAATTCCTACCTGATGGCTTCTAATGTAATCTCAACAGTACACTACAGCGGTAATTAAATGAAATACACAGTTGAAAGATTAACGAGGCAGACTTCGGTCTTCACACTTATAATTCATATTACGATAGATATAAAAGCCAATTTGGCGTCGTTAATTTTTAATAGTTTCAAGTGACCTTTACGTGAATGGTATTTTGTACGCTGACTTACTGATTGTAAATGCAATTCGCTTTGATTGACGCAGGCTTTAGCGCTGCAGTGATGCAAATTATAATATCCGTGACAAATATTTGTTTTTTTTCTGTTGGTTCGTTCGATTTCAATAAGCCTTTCTAAGTTCAAATTATAATTATAGTTTTTGTTGTATTGCCAATTAGTAATTTATTTTCTGATTAATTTTCAATCAAGCAGACAACTTTTGTAACGGCCTCCAAACAGTCATACTGTTCAGATAAAGCTAAAGTGGCAAAAGAAAGTTATTAATCAAGATTTAAGTGTAAAAAAAATTGTTTCGGCACAAAATATAAATGACTAATTATACCAATATGGCTGGACTATTCTAAAAATGACAACATAGGTGTACGAAAAACAAAGAAAATATAGTAAACTCAAAAAAGAACATCTGAGCTACGCGATAGCAGATGTTTTGATTCGTACCACCTTCATTTCTTACCGAGGTATCGTGAAAGGCGCTAAGTAGTAAGGTAAGTTGACCCGCTGTGTGGTATCCGGTTGAGTAGAATTGACCATCCTCTTTTTTGCCGCGGTGTCGTAAAATACGACTAAGGTAAATTGACGTCAGGCAGGCGGCCGGTCGTAAAATACGTAGCCAAATTATGTGACAACATGTTCCGACCCCACTTAGACTGGGAAAAGGGCAGGAGAATAATATTGCCACAATTAAATAACACATTTATGAATATGGCGGCAATAGATTAGGTGTTTTCATTGTGTGCAATATTGGCTAGAGGTAGTTAATAGTGCTTAAACAAAAAAAAGGTTGTTTTGCGTGTTGCTTTAAAAGTTTTTTGATATTTATGTGATTCAACTTTTTATTTATTTAAGGTTAATTTTAAAAGGACATTCTCAGTTATAATTAAGGTATTTTCTTACATACATGGTAATAAAGGACGTCTACTTTATATGGTCACCGTGGTTGGCGGTAAACAAACTTTAAACTGGCAACAACTTTGATGCATTGCAATATCGGAAGGCGTAGCATATCGAACACCCCTGCGTGCATGTACGGTTGTCGCAACTTATATAAGCTTGTAAACTAGTTTTACGGGACCTTGCATAATAACATCGGCGATAATGTCACTACAACCTAATTCCTGTGTCTCGCGGCCTAGCGATCTATACCAATATATATATAGCTGAAGAGTTTGATTATTTGATTGTTTGAGCGCTCTATCAGGAACTACTGGACCGATTTGAAAAATTCTTTGAGTGTAAGATACTAGATTGCCCATTTATCGAAGAAGGCTATAGACTATATAAGATCACGTCAAGATGAATAGGAGAGGAGCAGCAATAAAAAAATATTGCGGAAACGGCAAAATTTAAAGCGTTTCTTGCATGCGCTAAGTAAATGGTAAAAGTTTATTAAAAATTTATTATATTTAACTCGCAATAGGTAACTACTTTTATGTTCAAAATTCCTGGCTAGCACATCTTGTTCTTAATAATATTATTAACCCAAAAAAAATATTTATACCTTTATAATGTACGTGAAGCGCGCCGTGTGGTACCCGGCTGAGTAGATTAGACCACCATTTTTTACAGAGGTGTCGTTAAAGTCGACTTAGGTAAATAATTTATAGAATAAGGCGTTACTTTGCGGAGGTCCATAATACAAAAGTAATGAGAATATTATTTTGCTCCGCGACAAACTCGGTTCGACTTAGGTAAGTTGACCCACCGGTTGGTATCCGGGAGAGTGGAATAGATCACCCTTATTTCTAACCGAGGTGTGGTAAAAGGGGACTTAGGTAAGTTGACCCGCCGTGTGGTATACGTCAGAGAAGTAGAAATCACCATTATTTCTAACCGAGGTGTGGTAAAAGGCGACTAAGGCAAAAACGTATTTCGCAGACTTAACAATAATTCTTAAAATCTCTCGGTAACGCTGTAAAAGACCTCAATGCTGTCATTATAGTGTTCATTCGATTACTAAAGTAACGGCCTGTTACTAACCCACTGCTGGGCATAGGCCTCTTCTCTCCGTTTTTGGAGAGAAAGTTTGAAGCTAAGACCTACCACGCTGCTCCAGTGCGGATTGGTAGGTTACACATATTCCCACAATTCTCTAGAGATATGCAGGTTTCCTCACGATGTTTTCCTACACCGAAAAGCGCGTGATAAATTGCAATTATCAATTAGATACATAAGTTTTTAATAGAAAACACATTGGTGTCTCGATTCTTATAATATGAGTATTAGTAATCGCATTCGATTACAAATACTCATATTATTATTAGTAGGTCACCATAGCCTTTATTTACTTAAATATTTCTTGTATTATACAGATAATACAAGTCAATACAAATACAAAACACAAATATTAAATTTATAAAAAATCATTACACATACTACGATCAATTTGACACGCACACACGTATAAACACGTATATTAATATATTGTTATGGTTTACTCTATTGTTTATGGTTAAATCTATGGTCAAATTGAGAAGAGATTAATATTTTTAGATTATTTAATTAGATATTAATATTCTTGTCTATAATACATAGTATAGTATAATATAGTCTATGAAATTTGACCACCGAAATTTAATCAATAACAAAAGAATTTTATATTGATGAAATTTCGAAATGGGTTTATGCGAATATTATTTCTAACAAACTCATGAAAACAGCAATTTCACAGTATTTCCTGTGTTACAAGAATAGAGTAGCAACTTTATGGTTATGAACGCCATAAATCTAGTACTAAATATTAAATGATATACATTCTGTAAATATCGCTTCAATGAAGATTTAGATTTTGTAATTAGCTTGCATCGTGTATAAATTTATTAATAAATATTCATTTCTGTATACGATGCACATTACACGTATACACTTTTAAGATTAATGTCAAATTTTGTTTAAAAGCTTTTATTAAACTTGCAATGTATGTATGTGAAGGTGATATCTTCAAGTTAAATTTCACCCACTTCCCGGGGTCCGATTGAGCTGAAATTTTACATACTGGCCCACTCCCGATGAAAATGCATGTTTATGATAAGTACGATGAAGGAACAGCACAATGGTTATCAGTAGGATCATGAAATTTCGTTTTTTAACTTAACTTCTGGCATATGTATATAAGAATGTGAGTTTTAGTAAAGTAGCCTGTCATTAGATGTTACAATAAAATTACCCCGCTATACTATGTATGCAACTTCTCTACTATGGAGTTCCGCAAAGTAACGCAAAATAACTCTATAAATTAAATACCCTGTCATTATCTGGCAGTGGTCTTCTTTCTCCTTTTGAGTCTATGGTTGGAGGTTGGAGGAACAACCCCCAACACTGCTCAAATGTGCGAATATGCAGATTACTCATATCACAGGAATTAGCTAGATAATTTCGTAGTGCACAAAATGAATAATAAATACAATCAAAACACAAAATCATCATGGAAATTTTGTAGGACTAAGGGTTTGAAAATGAAAGCAACGATAAAGGTCAACGATGTAATGCTAAATTAATAGTTTTAATTAGATTATCTGTATCACTAACGGTATGTTATTCGCACGTTTTTATAATGCCAATGCTATAAAACGTTGGTTATACTAATATCAAAATATTGAAGCGATCGTTTTTCCGATTGAATAGATTTTGCATCGCTTATACAGTTTTATACCACTTCTACCAAAATGCAGGTTTTGCTTATATGGCACTCAAAACTGTGCAATTTTACGATTATATTGCGTCGCGAAATCAAAATCGCGCGTTATGCGATTATATCAGGTGTCGGCAACCTACTTAGACTAAAAGTAAGAGACAATTTAAAAACAATCTAGATTTTACAGAGCTAATATTTTTTTAATAATATCGTATTTATACAATATATTTTATATCTGATATAGAATAAATTAAGAAATAATATTTAGTCCTATGAAAATAAGAAGCGTATTTTTATCACAAAACGTATTCTAGCATTCTTAAATCAATGGGACTTGTGTTGTAAAATATTTGCTACGGAACTAGAGAGACGCAACTTTTCATAAGAGGAGCTGCATGTAGCTCGAAAGCCGAAGGTTGCTGTTCCCTGGACTACACTGATAAGGATACCTAGACTGTTGCGTATTTGGTTGTTATATTAATGCGTGTGTTTTTGAGATTGAATTCGGTAAAACGTTTACGTCATCTACATTATTAAACTTCGAAGCTTATGTAATTTTAATGACTACAGCGTTTTGTATGATATAGAAATCACACATCGGCATAATAGTGATGACTTGACTCCCGTTTTATTGTATTATATAAATTCAAATTCAAAGATTATTTAATTTTATTACCTACATGATGTATAAAAGCCGTGTGGTATCCGATTGAGTAGAATAGACCACCCTCATTTCTTGCCGTGTCATAAGAGGCGACTAAGGTAAGTCGATCCGCCGAGTGGTATCCGGCTGAGCAGAATAGACCATCCTCTTATTTACCGAGGTGTCGCAAAATGCGACTAAGGTAAGTTGACCTACCGCGTGGTATCCGGTTGAGTAGAATAGACCACCCTCTTTGGTGTCGTAAAATACGACTAAGGTAAGTTGACGTCAGGCAGGCGGCCGGTCGTAAAATGCGAAGCCAAATCATGCGACAACATGTTGTGCCGACCCCACTTAGAGTGGGATAAGGGCAGGAGAATGACGATGCAAAAATTGGCAATAAAAACAGAAAAGTTAAAACAAAATATAAGCCTTACTTAATATTTTTCCGTTTTTTACGTAAGAAAAATAACAAAGGTTTAAATTTCGTTAGATTAACATTTACGATTTCAATAGGTTCAGTTATTGTTAGAATGTTCGCGAATCTTGCTATTGTAATCTTGGTATCTGTTGAACGAACTATCGATGAAATATTTTGATTAGATGGCTCGGTTAGTCATAACGGGACAGTATTTGTCTCGCAGCTGAGGTCCGTAACAGAAACATTTACAGACAATGCCTATCTGTTGTAGATTTAAGGCAATATTAAATCGTATTGGTCCAAAAAAACTGAATCAAAAATATAAGATTTGAACGTAATGAATGCAGTGTGGTATCCGGTTGAGTAGAACAGACCACACTCCTTTTTACCAAGGTGTAGTAAAATATGATTAAAACAAGTTGACAACATGTTTAGGTATAAGATATTGTGCCGACCCCACTTAGAGTGGGATAGGGGCAGGAGGATAATAAAGATTTGTAAGAAACAGCATCACACAGCTAGGGAAAGAGAGAAGAGCCTTAATTTTCTCTCAGAGGCAGAAGGTTAAAAAGTCAACACGCTGCATCAGTGCGGATTGGTATGTTCATATATCGCCGAAATTCTTTAGATATATGCAGGTTTCATTAGGATTTTGCTATCGCTGTACAGCGGATGCTAAGTAAATTAATCAAGGTTCCTGATCCTTTTTTGTAATTTCCTTCATGGGGATTAAACACGCGAATTCTTGTTGGCGATAGAGTTCTATAATTCATAGACCCTCAATTATTAAGCTAAACTTTAAAATATTACTTTCAAATATTTTATTATATTAATTGTTTATTATATTGATAAATATTATATTAATTGTTTCTATTTTGGCAATAGTAAAAGAATTTCATCAATTCATGCAGTATTCCAACAAATAAAAAAGAAAAACAATTCGTCATTCCATTTGAAATTGCTATTTTCAGCGTTTAAAGCCGTCCGTTGCTTATTTTTAGTTATAGATATTACATTATGACATTGAGATAGATACAAAACTATGTCAGAGAAATGTTAAGAAACCCCAAGACACTTAACGGTTATAGGATGCAATTTCTATCGGTCCAGCGTTGCATTAAATTATCGGTCTATTACACAACAAATCAATTATGTCCACTGAAATTACCCAGCAAAGAACAGTGAAATATTTAAAAATAATAATTCACTTACAAAATCGTAAATTCCAAATTTAGCTTCATTCCAAATTATTTAATTTGAACGCAATGCTTACCGTTTCATTCATCGTTTTGTTTCCTTAAAGCGGCAGCAATAAATACAAATTAGTTTCGGCATCTCTCTTGAAATATTGTTACAGTAAATCGTGCGCGATGATTTCAATACCTTCCTTTGTCAGTAGTGTTTAATTGGACGTATTTATATTTATATGCTGAGCAATTACGTGGAGGTTATCAAGTACTACATAATATTTTTCACCGCGTTCGAACGTATAACAAAAAATGGAAGGTTAATATGTTTTTTAACCGAATTGGGGTAGATAGTAAGTGAAGGTTGAAATTTGTCCTGTTTGGACGATAATGCGTATAAGAAACTGTACCCGATAATAAAATGAAACTCACACTACACTATTGTATGTAAACTGTGAGTTTTATTCTAATATTCTCTTTTACATCGCTTTATTTAGAAATTGTCTGAAGTAAATTCTGCGTCTCATTCATTCTCCTGCCCTTATCCAACTCTAAGTGGAGTTGGCACAACATGTTAAAAACATGTTGTTGCGTGATTTGACTTAGAATTTTATGACCAGCCACATGCCTGACGTCAAAAACTCATTATGGTTCGTCATCACCCGACGGGGACGAGCGGTGGATATATCGGACTCTCACCAACAAAAAACCTGACAGTGCTCTACCACGCTGCTGGTGGCGGGGACAGGGTATCGTTGCACAAATTGCCCCCATCCCCGCCAGCAGCAATTTTGAAACCCAGAGTGTGCCACCTCTGGGTCGGGGCCTCTCTAACAGTGGCCCCTCCCTCCGCTTATCGATGCATCGGGAGCATCAGATGCATCGACCGCCTCGGGGACCTACTAAAGCGAGCGTCTGATAAAAAATACTTAATAATTCTCCTGCCCTTATCCCATTCTAAGTGAGGTCGGCACAACGTGTCATAAACATGTTGTTACATGGTTTAGCTCATCATTTTATAACCGGTGCCTGCCTGACGTCAATTTACCTTAGTCGTCTGTTACGACACCTCAGTAAGAAATTATGGTCTATTCTACTTAGCCAGATACCACACGGCGGGTCAACTTACTTTGGTGGCCTTACTTCAGCCCGTACTTCAGTTCTAGTTATATCAAAAATAATATCAGTAGAACATACAGCATTATTATTTCCTGATTGACAGTAATGGGTGCAGGTTTCCAAAGATAAAAAATTATGCATTTTTGCATATAAGAAAGATAAGGAGGCTATAAGAAATTATGGAACTGGATTGACTGTGCATTTCTGATTATTTTCTTTATTTTATTAAAAACTTACATTCTTGACATTTGGGATCTGTAATTTTACCAGTATTCAATGACAATTATTATTTGTACGTCGTTGATATTGCATTTTTGAATGTGTAAACTATTTTATAATACAGTAATATTTTTAATATTTGTAATTTTTTAAATATTTCTTTCATATTTGAAAGTGATATAGGCTACTTTTTATCTCGCTAATGAAGCAGGGGTATAAGTTAATAATATAAAACAAACAGTCAAAATTTATAAAGCAATGGGCGGCAATAAAGTGGTGAAAGTATACACTTGACGAAATTTATTTTTAAAGAATAATGAGGCGATGGTACTTTCAACTATTTACTATTCAAGTAGATGCTATTCGACGCTCTAAATTATCTTTCTTGGAAAATCATAAGAAAGGCTTGTATTACATTTAAAGCGCGCCCTTTTTAGACGTCTATTTCTTGCTGCGCTGAAGTGAATGTCTCATGAAATATCAACCGGCGCGGGCGCAAGGAATGGGAGCATTTTTTGTCAGATCTACTTTCACCGGCCGATAGTGTATTCGCATCCGGTTCGTGTACCGTTTGTATTGGCTATTATCTCGATCATATATTGGATCTCTTCAAATTTTGATAGTAATTGTTTTGCGACATTAATTTTAAGTTTTTTCCCCTTGGCCTTATCCAACTCTTGGGGGGTCGGCACAACATTTTATAAAAATGTTGTCATATGATTTGGATATGTATTTTACGACCAGCCGCCACGTCTACTTACCTTAGTCGTATTTTACAACACCTCGTCAAGAACCTCTTTCTTACCGAGGTGTCGTAAAGGTGGTATATTCTACTCAACCGGATTCTACACGGTGGGTCAACTTATCTTAGTCGCCTATACGACAGGGCGATATTAATGTTAAGTAAAAACATTAAACGAACGCAGCATAAGAGATGGACAAATGACCTCAAAGTTAACTGTATTGAACTTTAACCGCTGTGTTAAAGCGGCATAAGATAAATTGATATGAAAATCCCATCAGGAAACTTCTATTAAGCAGTGAACGTAGATTATTTGAAAAATGAGAAGTAATGTAGTATATCCAAGTCAATAACAGGTAAACGGAATGAGTTAGATCGGTCGGTTTTCTGTGAAGGAAAGTCTTGGGAAAATCTACATATCTCTAAAAATATCCCGCTAAGTAAGCTATCAAGTCACATTGAAACAGCGTGGCGGGTCTGAACTTCAATCTTTCTTTCCCAAAAGGATAGAGGAGGCTTTTTGCGTAGCAGTAGGACATAACAAATGAGAAATAAAATTCGAAATTAAAAATTCGTATTTGTGTGATTAATGGCGAGATTCGGATTAATAAAAATTGTTCTTTTTTTCATTTATTAATTCGTTAATAAATTTTAGTAATGTTATATACTAGCTCTGTCTACTACATCTCTCGTTTATGTTCGTTTAAAACAATATTGATGGTTTTCGTTATGTTTTGGCAGACTATTTTCTTGAAAAGTACCGAATTCTATCAATATTGGTCCAGCAGTTTTGCCGAGAAAGCGTAACGGATAGGCAGACTTTCGACTTTATTTTGTTTATGTGTTATGTGCACATTTTGTTATATGTATTTGCTACACAATCAAACAAAAATAGCTAAAATGTTTTGCATAAACTTTTTACATTTGACATTTTGCGTCCTAATACTAAATTGCATACAGATGAAGTCGCTGCTAGAAACTACGCTATATATTAATCTTAAAAAGAAAAATAGTTTTGATAAAATATAAGTAAACGTACAAACCATTTCGTTATGCATCGTGAATATGATTAACTGTGTGAAAGTGCTTTCTTTTCCACTTTTATAATAAGTCAGTCAGAAAATAAACGGTTTATATTTTATTACCAAGATAAACTATTAACATTGTATCTTATACTAGCAATCGCCAACGGCTCCGCCCGTGTGGAAAGATTAAAACCATAATAGTCTTTTGACAACCGTAAAAATGGTTAAAGTAGTTTAACCTTAAAAGCTAGACATATGCTGTCACGGAATTTTATTTAGAACTTTTAGATGGAACAATTTAGTAATAGATGATTTTTTAATAACTATTACCGTTTACTCAGCGCACGCAAGAAAAGCTTTAAATTTTGCCGTTTTCGTACTATTTTTTATTGTTGCTCCTCTCCTATTCATCTTAGCGTGAAGTTATATAGTCTATAGCCTTCCTCGATAAATGAACTATCTTACACTGAAATAATTTTTCAAATCGGTCCACAAGTTCCTGAGAGAGTAGCGCGTTCAAACAATCAATCAACCAAACAAACAACCTCTTCAGCTTTATATATTAGTATAGATCCACTCATTTCCCATAGTGACAAAATTTACGGATGTTTTCGAAGTCATCCATGCTAGTCCTAAGTTAGTCTCATGGCATTAAAACAAAAGTTATGATACTTTTATTTTTCCGATTTAAACTTACTTTGCGTAATTTCTTAGTACAGAAGTTAGAATAGAATTATTTTGCAGTAATCCACGTTTGTTAAGAGAATCTATGTAATGCTGTGTATGAAGCAGACGATGATAACAACAGCTAATTGTATCTGCTAATATGAAATGAAATTAAATACCATACTCAAATTAATTTATAGGAGCTGGCGTTACTTTGTGGAATTCCATATTACAGAAGTCATGATGGAATTATTTTTCTATAATCCGTGTTTCTTAAGACAATCTAAGTAATGCTAAGTGTAGGAAGCAAGCAACGTCCACATACCTTATACATGCAGAACCAGTCACCACACTAATCACAAAACGCCTACACGAACAACACAGTACACAAGCACTGCAAATACCCACTACAACATTCTCGTAACTAAAGCATCGTCAGGAGGATGGACTTCAAGACAACCACGTACTGTATTTGTCTATACTGTATTCCAAAGGTCATCTCGCACAATGACAAAAATTTAAGAAAAAATGTCTTTTCACGGCTGTAACAATAAAAAGAGCATCAAAGTATTTGCCATAATCTCAAGTCATAGCAGCTTATTACCATTAACGCGTATAAATCAGTAGATTTAATCTGCTCATATAAAATTAAACTAAGTACCATACTTAGTGTGCCAGTTACAAAATAGCTCCGATGCGCGCATCTGTGAACGCTATTCGTTCAAAGATTCCATTCAAGATAACCATTATGCTTATTAAATCGTCGTTTCGTTGCATGCATAGTGCATATGCTATCATGTGTTGCAATAACAATATGTGGGCCATGTCTTGCACACGAAATAGGTCGCCGAATAATAGAATGGCTTGAGAAATTCACTGCACAAACGATATGTTTAGTACATATGCGATTTTGATTCTAATTTTCTGTTGCATAAGATACATTTTTGCAATGAAAAGTTGCAGGCTATTCCGACTGTATTTTGCACGGTTCTTTAAAAGCATAACAGTGTCCGTTATTTCTTAGTGGGATACAATTTACAAACGTGGGATTGTTTGCCTGACTTTAATAACACTTTTTTTTAATAGATCATCAATTGTAATTACATATACTGTAGGCAGTTAATGTATTATCATGTTCATCATCTTCCTGCCCTTATCCCACTCTAAGTGGGGTCGGCACAACATGTTATAAACATGCTGTCACATAATTTGGCTGCGTTTTTACGACCGGCCGCCTGCCTGACGTCAACTTACTTCTGTCGTGTTTTACGACACCTCGGTAAGAAAGAGGGTGGTCTATTCTACTAAACCGGATACGGTGGGTCAACTTATCTTAGTCGCCTTTTAGGACACCTCGGTACAAAATGAGGTTGGTGTATTCTACTCAGCCGGATACCACACCGCGGGTCGACTTACCTTAGTCGCCTTTTACGACACCTCGGTAAGAAATGAGGGTGTTACTATTCTATTCAGCAAGATACCACACGGCGTTAGTCAATGTATTCTATCAATTATATATCATGTTATTCATCTAAGCCAATGGTCAAACACGGTTCCTAAAATTTGCATGTTGTAAGGTCCTGTGTCGGTCACATCAAACAGCAAGTTGTAAATATACAACTTTATGTTTCCGTAATTATGTATTAGCAAAAATATTTCTCGTGTTCTGAGGCGAATTTGCTATCCTAAGATCTTTGGACCTGACCTCCATGCTTGCATGAAATGAAGAAAAAATATCTAAGAATTTAAGGAGGATCAATTTGATCTTCATCGAGTTGTAAGCAAAATAGAATTAGATTTCGCACCACTTATAATTCTAGCGCTTTTAATGTTTGAGACATGCGTGACATATTGCAAAATCACGTTCCTATTTTAATAGCTAACATCAAGATATAGAAAATACTTGGAAAAACTATACATAATAATGATACAAAATGAACTATAGAAGTAAGAAAGACAACAAGAAATAACTAGATCCAGAAATTAACCAAAGTGACGGACATAGCTTAACGGGTCGCGATGTTAAATTTACAATGCGCGGGGATATTGTTCGAAGAACGTCAACGTAGGGAGATCCCTAGGTGGAAAAATGATCTCTAAAAGTTATCGAGAGCCGTTAGTTTCAAGCGGCATATGATCATGTAGTTTGGAAGATCTTTGAAGATTCCTCTGTATATCAGTGGAAGTCTATTGATTGAAGAGACAGAGAAATGGCAAAGAAGAGTCAGCAATAATTTTGAGCTATAAGAAAAAATAATAAAAATGTAATACTAATAAATAATGTTTATAAAACAACAATTTTTTTTTCAAATTGACTGTATGCTGTTAGCCCTAGCGGCTTTTACAGCGTCACTGGATGGGACGGGCGAGCGCAGAGGCATCGCCGAGGTTGCGAAATGCGGAGAGTAGAGCTCTCTACCAGCGTCGGGGAACGTCGTCCTAAGGGTGCTCCTGTGAGGCCGGACCACGGCTTAGGGCGACGTCTAGTGGAGGGCTGATGGTATGACTTTGATTAGTCATTACGACGACGGAAGGGTGGCAAGAAACCACGACCAACCGACGTCCGAAATCTGGGACCTCGTCTTCGCCGGCGAAGACGCTGTGTGTGTGTATTAAGTGTTTTTATGTTTGCGATCGTTATTTGATCGTTAGGGTCATATAGGACGCTTTTTGGACGCCTATATTTTCGGTAGTCAGACCAAAAATAAAAATAAATAATAAAACAACTAAACTTCTATCAATGCTATGTCGATAAGACATTATGTCTGTCATGTTATGTTATATAATTAATGGCTACAGACAGCACTAATTTAGATACAATGTTGAACTAGAAGCTGTCTAGACAATAGATGGGATAAATAATTGCTTCAAACGCTACGCGAATTCTATCACTGTTCTTATGAACTCAAGACCGGCTTAACAAACCTGTCAAAAGATTGCTCGCTGTTAATTCGTATCCATTGGTGGTTTGAACTCTACTAGTTCGAAAAAAATATTAGGAAAGCATTCAATGTAACACATGTATTTCTTATTCTTTTTAAAGATTTATTACGGAGTTTAGAAATGTTAAGATTATTGTGAGAGATGGAAGAGCTTTTTTAGAATTTATTGAGTTGTTTTGAATTTTATTCTATAATAATATTAATAAATATATGGGACACTTACACACACTTCCGTCCGTCCCCAAAGTAGGTAAGTTAATACTTGAGTTATGGTAGACAGATAACTGGTGAATATACATATAATTATATATTTTTTAAATACATACTTAAATACAAATATACACCCAGACAAATTTTAAAATTACTGTTAGGATACAAATGAATATTGCATAAATTCACCTCAAAAAGACCCTTAAATAAAGAAACGTAATATAAAAGCAACGAGAAGAATAGAGCGGTAAGAACAATCAAGTGAAAATGGAATTACTTAAAGTGATCGGAGTCTCAAGACCGTTTTATAAAATAGGAAAACAGTAAATTAATAACAATTTAAAACACTGTTAGATGACTCTGGCCATCATCACTTTCTGATGCACAGAATCAATTGTATTAAAAATGTAAAAATACAGTCGAAGCAGCGATGTTTGTACATTGATTGTTAGATATCATTATCGCAAAGAAACTAAATTACTACATTGTATAAATACTAATAAGTTATGAGATTACTTAACAAATATTTTAGTGAATGCGGTACAACTTTAACATTCTCGTAAAACTTGATTAGCTCGTCAATCAGCATACCGCGCTAGAGCAAATATGTTTTTGATTTTATAGTAAGTGGTATAACATTTACTCTTAAATATCAACGTCCGGAAACATTTAACAGATACATGCGTTTAAATATAAAAACTAAAATATTTAATTAAAAAAGCTTATGACTCAAGATAGACACTGTTTAAAATTTGCGCAATGCACATGAGAAAACAGCTTTAGCTTTTTAATAGTTCGTAATGCCAGTAGTAGCCCAATTTTAAATTCGATCATTTTAATACTAAGTGTAGTTCTCATGCTTAAGCAAATAAAACAGTCGATAAATATCTTTCATACACAGATTACAAATATATATGAGTGGGAACAAGTGTTCGACAGTATTTGATAAATCTTGTCTATTTTCCATTCAATTTTCCGGCTATACAGTTTTCTTTTACCCAGACGATATAACGCCCACGCGTCTCCACCCCCGTCCTTTACGTCAGAATCTAGACTTGTAGCGTAAAATTATTTTTAAATGTCATTGGTACAGTCAAGAGAATTTATGGCTAAGTGTAATAAATTATATTTATGGGCGTTAAAGTCTCAATTTAATTACGTTTCATATGGAATTTCATATAAGGCAGTCTTCAGAATACACATCGTCGTTAGGAATACACATATACTTTCTCTTCTTTATTCCACTTTGTTCAATCCTAATACACCCTTTTACCTAAAGGAGCGGTTTCATTTCCGTTATGAGTCTCATCATTGCTCACTTCGCACTCGTGAAATGCTTTCCCTAAAAATACCTTCTCATTCTTCCTCTTTTTACGGTAATTCCTTTTCTATTAAAGCTGTCCTTATCTGGAATTCGCTACCGCTTTCAGTAAGATGCGCAAAGTCCCTTCTTGTTTTCAAAGATTTGTTAAAAAACATTGTTAAATGGTCTAACTGTGCATTTATATCCATAGTTTATGTATCTTTATAAATATAATATTTATAATATTTTAATTTTAACGTACGCCCTTATGCCATCTCTAATGCTATGTTTTCTACCCAAGGGTTGCCTGGAAGAGATCGATCGTAGCAACAAGGCAGATAAGGTAGCGATAATGTACATCTAAGTTATATCATATCGTTTATTTTAAAATTTTGGTGTCATTAAAATATATATCATTCATTCATTCTTATGGCTAGGAGATAACATCCGAGTCAGTGGTAGCTTTTTTAAAACCATTTGTCGACTCAAAAGAATAAAGAATATTTAAAATTTGAATTTTAATATGAAGTATCCCACGGAGTATATTAAATGAGTGCTTTTTTTTTATTTAGTAAATATGTTGATGTAGCTTTTTAACTGAAATGAGGATAAAATACATCCATCTAAAAAAATTATCAAATTAATTCAATTTTTATTTGTATGTTAAAAATGTTACTACGCAACATCTAAAACATTGTCAAGAAATTTCCAAATTTATTGTATTACTAGTAATACGCGCGACTTTGTTCAAGATAGTAGTGTTGAAATACCTTCATTTATTAATAAGTGTTTATTTGACCCAAAGAAAAAACCGAAAATTAATCTATATATTAGATGGTGTATACTCTTCAGCTGTACCAAATTTCATGAATACTGCTACAGTACTATTTATTTAATTTTTTAATTATGTATCATAAAAAATGTTGGAAAAAACATTTTTGGTAAAAAAAGTGTACAAAGGTCATCTTATCCCTAAGACAGAGATCTCTAACATACAAAGTGAGACATTATATTATATTTATTATTACTTACTATTATATGTTTCTCTAGCGTCAGGAAAGATGTAAAATTTAACTTACATTAGTACGATTCATTGAAGAATTTAACCCTTTCCATACAATTTTCCAGGCATACGGTTTTCTCAATGCAATATGAGATACACCTACGCAGCGCCTTTCAAGTGTCGTAGTGAACCTATTTTTAAATGTCACTAGTACAGTCGCAAGAACAAGTTAAAATTACAACACGTACATAACATTAGCAATATTAATATTACATACTAGTATTTATTGCCTGAAATAGTGTACATGTAATTTTATAGTGGAAACTTTGTAAATTTAATTAAAGCAATACTAAATAATATTAGTTATAGATCTTCTGTAACTCTATTTCATATAACACTTGCATACATAGATTCCACCGGTCTTATTTATTTATTTTTCTTCTTACACCTATATTTAGAAAAGAGAAAGAAAAAAAACCACATGTATAAAGGCGAACTTATCCCTAAAAGGGATTTATTAAAGGCTTCATTTAAAGATATCAGAAAAAAAATTGTCAGTGACAAATAAAAATCTCTCCACCAAACTTAACAGTTACGTTAGTTATATTTAAATTAAAGTTTTTTGTTTTGATAGTCTACAAAAATATCATAACTTGAACTCCTTAATTTGTATATTTAGCGTTATGTAACTTAAAATGTATGTGTTACCTATCAAGCCATGATATGTTAGTGATTCGTCATGATAGAAGTATTTTAAAACATCCACGTCCGCGAAAGTTTACATCCGTTCACGATTGAAAGTTTTGTGGTTTTATGTCAAAACAACTTCGCTTGTTAGTTGTTTGGTAATAAATAAATGGTATCATAATAATTTAATTATTAATAATCTTAACAAGCTATTCCAATGAATGCCTACTCAGCAGTATAAAATGCATAAAATAAAATTTATTGACAATAACAGTTTAACATCATATATGATTTAGGAATTATTTTAAGTGTAGTAAAACCTATGTCAGAAGACCTCACTCTTTCATAACGCTTGAGCTAAGATAATTAGTAATATTTTAATAGACATTTATATATGTAAAATAAATAAATAAAGTAGTATGGATATAAATAACGGTAGAGAAGCTTAAGGAAATATGTATTCTTACATTTGCTTCACAGTTATTTTCAAGACATTCAATTTTTGTGAATAAGAAATACATACATAATTGTTGAAAAATGGCGATGTATATAATAGACAAAGTCGTAACCGACATAAGCTTGCAACTCCTGCTTTCCATAAATACTTAAGTAGATTGTGGGTTGGATATAAGATTGTTTAATAAAATTACGGAATAAATTTTAGCTTTGCTATAACATCAGTTTAAAAACACTGTTAAAAAGAAGCTGATACAGAAAGCTACTCTTTGACTCTATTTATATTTATTTTTATAGCCCAAGAATTATATTTTGAAAAGAGCAACCGCCGAATTTATTGCTGGATCTTCGCGGTGGGAACATCTTTTTGAGCTAGCAGCTAAAATATAATTGCATTTTATTCTACATTTTGGCATGTTTTCAATGCCTAAAATCAGGGATAGAAAGACATTTTTTTAAATGATATCTAGTTAGATCGATTTCCCAAAAAACTAAAAAAGCATGTAGGGGCATGGTGAATTTTATGAAAATCGTTGGAGCCGTTTCGGAGTATTCAGATACAAAAATATGTATACAAGATTCATTCATTCCAATTTTGAATTGATACTTTTCTCCTCGAATGTACATTAGTGTCGGCATGAGGGCGCGCCGTTACGTCACGGGGCGCCAGTGTCGTCACGGCGGCGGGAGGCTTCAGTTTCCAATTTTCCGCGCCCGTACCGCCGCCTGCGACAGGCGATAACTGCCGCGAACGATTGCCTCCATTCTGTTACTGGATCTAATTCCAGCTTGTCACATAAAAGACCTATCTATCGGCGTAACACTTTTACTTATGGCTGAACTGTTTTATTATTTTTATCTATAATATTTGAAATTGCGGTCACCTATTTAAATATAATGCATCTGAAATGTTTAACTTATATCTGTTTACATCTTTATTGAAAACAAAAATGTACAAGTTATATCTATCTTAAATTACACGCTAGGACTATACAAATCATGCCCACGTGGAAAGATCCCAAGAATGTTGACAGCGTTTCCGCGTTGAATCGCTAAGCTGATTCTTTGTGTGATAAAGTAGCCAGTCCTCTTGTCATCTGAAGTGGCAATTAACCGAGGTGTTAAAACGGATATCAATTTTTTTGCACTTTGACTCTATGGCCCTAGGGTCTCTGCTAACTGCACAAATATATAACTCCCGATGAGAAATGGATACCTCCGCTGTTTGCCGGATTTGGCCAATTCGTTTATTATTATCTGTATTAAATAAGCTTTACAGATAATAATGTTTTGATAAAATATCTTATTATTATCAACGATAATTCTTTTTTTTGTCTATTACACTCACGGCTAAACCAATATATATGAAATTTGACGAAACAAAGCTTATACATCGTAACATAATAACATATAAGAAAAATTTTCTTTTTTTTCATTCAAGGAAAATTTTTCTTTCAGGAACTAACAAAAGGCACTTTTTTAAAGAGTTTACAGATTAACAAAAACGTCAAAAACCATTTTCTTTATTAAATCCGAGGTCAACAAGCGTTTTTTTTTAAATTGGAGTTTAAACTATCCCAAACAAATATCAGAGCTTATAAATAATTATCGAGTATATAAACATCGTTACGAAAGCTTCTATCTAAATAGAAACTATTTAAGCCGGATAGGCTTGTTAATCATGTATTATTCAATACTTACTCATAAACTACCATTTGTAATATGTAAACGTAATATTGTATTAAAATTCATTAGTTTACCTAATTCGTAACAAATTTTACGCCGTATATGAAATATGAAATATGCTTACTTGTTCTAAATATGTTTACTTGGTCTAAATTAGGCCATATTATTACAAGTGCGGCTGTAATGTTTACTTTGCAAAAAGATTGAAGTAATTTATAGCAACAATTTTTTTGTAACATACTTTACATAACGTTCTTAAGCAATATATAATTTAGGTAGGGTATAATAAGTAATTGGGCGAATAATTTTAATGTATATTTACATATTTACATCGTTTAAATATAAAAGAAACAAAATACCGAAAACTCAGGTTCAGGGAGGTCACAAAAACGTCATAGATTCAGTTAGATTATTGCAAATATGGGTAGATGGGAAAAGTATACATTATATTTAACTTTAAACGGAAGCTTTGTAAATAAAAAGTTGGACAACGAAAATTAACGCAAAATAGTAAAATGAAAATCCGGTCCATCTTTAAAACCGATATATTTTTATACATACATTTGATTATAGTTACTTTCCACAAGAGTAAATTTTTATAAATAAAAGAGATAATACAAGTAGCCCTCCTATAACATGGTTTCTAGAAAAAGCTGTGTTGTGTAGAACCGTGTTGTATGAGAGCCAGAGCTAGTACAAAAAGGGCAAGTACGTTCCAAAAACATGTTGAAAAACTATTTTGTTTCTAATTCAACAAATACAGAGAGTCTTACCGTATCTATAGAAATACATACATACAATTTGTTGTATAAAGGATTTGCAGTTTTCGTGTCGTTTTATCTAAAACGTGTTATAGGAAAGCGGATTTGTAAGAGGGGTTGACACACGTGTTATACTGAAACCGTGTTATAGGAGGGTTACCTGTCATTCCGACCAATTGCAACATCTTTTTAATTTTTTGGATTTCGAATGAGTAGAGTTTACGTTTACATATATTTTTTTTATTATTACTGTCAGCCACCAGGATGTAAAAAAACACAATGTTTCCAATGAAATGAAGACCTTTGTCCATTGACAATGTCTGCAAGTAACAGCTTACTATAAATGCTTATAATTGGATTCCCAACGAAAACCGTCTACAAGATTTGACCGACTTATGTAATACAACACTCATATTTTCATTATTGCTTTATTTAGTTGTGGATTTTGCTGTACATTCTGATTTTAGTCATAACATACATATATCACTAAAAAATGGAGTTTTAATAAATTAACTGTCTCACAATATCTATTGATAATCATAATCCTCTTGCCCTTATCCCGCTCTAAGTGGAATCGGCACATGTTATAAACATGTTGTCATATGATTTGGTTACGAATTTTACGACCGGACGCCTACCTGGCGTCAACTTAACTTAGACTTATTTTACGACACCTCGGTAAGAAATGAGAGTGGTCTATTCTACTCAGCCTGATACCACGCGGCTAGAATATCTATTCAATTATTCTATTAATATCAATATTTATGATGGAGATATTTGCAAGGTTTTGAGTGACAGAAGCTACTGTTTATTCAAAGATAACAGTCCGCGCGAAGGAAGTTGCGGGTAAAAGCTAGTCTTTAATAACGCTAAATAAAAGGAGATTTCGCCTTTATTATACTCTAAGTAACACCAGGCGTAATTGAACCACAAATAGATCCTTCGCAGCCAATTACGCCCGCACCCTTTCGTAACTGCCTGATGAAAATCAATAAAGGCCGTATCCTTATATTACTATGATGGAGTAAAGGAATTATAGGATGTTACATTATATTTAAGAATGATATCCGACGGGAATAGACCATCCTCATTTCTTACCGAGGTATCGTAAATGGCGACTAAAGTAAGTTGACCCGCTGTGTGGTATCCGGCTGAATAGAATAGACCACCCTTATTTCTTACCTAGGTATCGTGAAAGGCCACAAAGGTATGTTGACCCGTCGATTGGTATCCGGCTGAGTAGAATAGACGTTCCTCATTTCTTACCGAGGTATTGTAAAAGACAACTAAGGTAAGATGACCCGCCGTGTGGTATCCGGCTAAGTAGAATAGACCACCCTCATTTCTTATCCGGGTGTTGTAAAATACGACTAAGGTTAGTTGAGGTCAGGCAGGCCAGGTCGTAAAATACGTAACCAAATCACGTGAGAACATGTTTATAACATGTCTAGCCTCATGGTTAGTACCTGGGAGACGGTAATTTTTTTAAAGATAAGAAAATGCAATCAAAAAAAGAAAGAAATATAATAGGTATAATATAGAAGAAAGCTATACTAATATTATGAAGCGAAAAAGAATATATGTATGTTTGTAATTTTTTCACACAAAAACTACTGGACCGATTTCTCAAATTCTTTCACCATTGGAAAGCTACATTTTTATCGAGCAACATAGGCTATATTACATTTTCAAAAAAATACATCCTTATTTTTTACCATATCATATATCCAACTACTTATAGTTATGCCAATATAACTACTTTTAACGGGCTTTCCATTGCTATGAGATCAGTTATGTACGCGGGTGAAACGGCGGGATATTACTAGTATAATATAAAGATATCAACAGCCCATATCTGGGATTTGATACCGGGTATTTTCATTTTTAGTCCGCCCGTTCCCTACTGAGCTATTTTCCCCACTGAATTTCAGAAAAGACAGCAAAAATTACCCTTTGTATTCTATTTTTATTTTAGCAGACAAAGATTGATCACCCACATTGGCTTTCTCGTTACATTGTAGGATACTAAATATAATAACTCTATGATGAGACCACGTAATTTGTACTTTAAACGCAAATTAATATTAGTGTTTGCAACACTAAATTCATGTACAGATAACATAGAACACAATGTTTTATTATCAATACAAGTTTTTTTAATTATGAAATTTAAGTGGTTTAATTGTAGTACTAGTATAATTGCATGTATAAAATTATTAACACGTCATAAATAGTAAATTTAAAAGCTGGTATTTATGATAATAATAATTTTCTTAATAAATCTTAATGTTATGAGTAAAATTCACGCACGATAAGAAAAACACATATAAAAATTATCACTGCTTTATAAATGTCTAAATTCAATTTTTTTTAGGTAATAATGTGTTATTCTTATTATTATTTTAATGTCTGTTTATAATGTAAAAAGTTTTGTCTATTTGTGTTAATAAAACTTTAATATCTTAAACAGAGCGTATTAATAGTTTATGTATTATGTAAAAAAATTAGGCTAACCCAGATAACTTGTAAAAGCAATTTCTAGGGGTGTTAGCTTAATGATTAAATTAATACAATAAAAAAAATTAAGAAATTTTTTATTGAATAAAAATAAATTAAACAATCGCTAACGGAACAGTTTGTAAACAACGCTTATAGCAACCATGATAGCTCATAGGAAGGAAACTGCGTTATCAACTGAAATTTAATCATTGAAATTCGTTTAATTATGTCATACCAATCTTGGTTAGAATTCATATGCAAATATATAAAAATCTGTATTTAAATTATATTTTTATAGTGTATAAACCATATTGAATAGTGTATTAAAAAACCATATTGAATATGTGACTCATAAGAAAGCTCAGACTCCTTCAACGGTTTATGAAACGACTTATTTCTTTTTTATTATTACATAAGACAGTTTATTCTTGTGTTCCTTTTAAGCACTATTACTATACAAAACTATCACTACATTAAACTCTAAAAGTTAGTTTATTTTAATTAAAACTCATAAGTTTAATTTGAATTATTTTTTATTTGATTTATTTCACTAGTTACGTTAAGTTTTACATGTACTAAAATGGGACTGGCATATACATATTGTATAGGAGTCTCTAAATTAAATAAAGAAAAAAACAAAACACTAAAACTTTTTCATTTTAAGTCTTAGATATTTGACAATGAAAACATTATTAACGTTACTATCTTGTAATAAACCGTATCACGTTCTTAAACTGGCTATAGATTAGGACGATTGTTTCATTCGAATAACGTACAATACACAAAAACAAACGTATAATAATATTTACAACGAAAATTAAATAACATTCTCCTGCCCTCATCTCACACGAAGTGGGGTCGGCACAACATGTTTTAAACATTTTATATCATATAGCTACCACCGGCCACCTGCTGACAACTTACCTTAGTAGTTTTTTTCGAGACCTCGATAAGAAATGAGGGTGGCCTCTTCTACTAATTCGGATACCACACGTAGGAGCGAATACTAAAGTACGAAAATTGATAAATATATTTTAAAATTGATGTATAGAAACCGCCTATACTCACGTCTGATTCTATCGGGTTAGCCCGACTAGTTTCGTGCACATCCGGGTAACTTATTCATTAACTTATTCATTCTTACTCATTAACAACAACTTATCCATTAACTTATTCATTATTATTCTTTACACGACGTTATCGCGGCGTTAACTCAGTTCCCACAGCTTGTTGGGCTAACCTGATAAAATACGTGAGTATAGCCAGTTTCACTACAATAACTATGAATAATACTCACGATAGTTTAAATTTGAAATATATATATTTCATGTACAAAATGTCCCGTATCCTAATTTCAAATAGTTGTCCGCCATTAGAGTAACGGTACCCACATACCTGACGTAATGCGAACTCGTATGCCGCGACATTATTTACGTGAACCGCATATTGCGTTTCGATCATTTTGTTACACTAAGTACTGGTAACAGAAACACAATGTTCTTAAAATAGGCACGTTGGTATTGTACACTATATGTTATATCCTTCTAGTTTAAAGACCGTATTACCTTTATGTCGTAGAATATTTACTCTACGCATAACCCGTGGTTCAGCGCTACAAGACCCTCAGAATGTTATTCAACGCGCTTGTGCGTTTTAATAAAATAGAAAAATTTGCTTTATTTGACATATCATAAATTCTGTAACAGGCGAGCATTCTACCACTGAACTAAGGTCGCTCAGCGAGCTATGGAGAGGGCTATGCTCGGAGTTTCTCTGAAGAATCGTATCCGAAACGAAGTGATACGACTGAGAACCAAAGTAATCGACGTAGCCCAAAGGATTAGTAAGCTTAAGTGGCAGTGGGCTGGTCACATTTGTCGCAGAACGTGTTCTGCGACAAATGTGACCAGAACACGAAACGTGTTCTGGAGTGGAGACCGCGCCTTGGCAAACTTAGTGTAGGACGTCCTCCGGCTAGGTGGAGCGACGACATCCGCAGAGTGGCTGGTATTGGCTGGAAACAGAGAGCTGAAGATCGAGCTCAGTGGCATGCAAATGGAGAGACCTATGTCCAACAGTGGACAGATACAGGTTGATGATGAAATTCTGTGAGCATTTATATTGGAATGAAATTGCCAGAACGATCCTACCATCAATTCAAAATGTCGTTATCAACTAAGAAGAATCAGGAAACTCAAAGATCGCTCTAAACGGAACAAGTGAATGAATGAATCGTTGGTAATCCAATGAGACATGTATTAACTCAACACGTAACTTCACGGTCTAGACGATAGAGCATCTAATAGTCGTATTGAGTCCAAATTGATTTCGGTACCAACTTTCATAACTTCACCTCCGTCATATTTGAAACAGCCTTCCTACTAAATCCCATATTTACATTTCCATCAGTAAATAACTAAAACCTACATAGTAACTATGCGTACGTGTGTAAACAAATTTTCCTTACTGATCATCATCATCATTCTTTGACCCTTATCCCACTTTAAGTGGGGTCGGCACAATATGTCTTCTTCTTCAAGTCTCCTCTATTATGTCTCTGGTGCCACACCTTTAAAATGCATATCATTTTTCACACAATGCATCCATCTTTTTTTCAGCCTTCCCCTAGCCATACATCCATCCACATTCATATTTAAAACTCTTTTGTCACAAGATTTTCATCTCTTCTCATTACATGACCATACCAACTTAGTCTCACACTTCTCATCTTTTCTGTAATGTAATTAATGTTTATTTAATAAATTTTCTTCACATATTAAAGTATCAAGATATTTTCCTTCAACGTAAAACGTAGTATATTATAAATACTTAAACACATAAGTTGTTATTTTAAACTGATGGATGGCTTCCAGGGTTTGAATTTGCAAGTATTGGTCACAAGTTCTCACCATTCGTCGATGACGGCTTTATTATATTTGCTGGTTAATTAAATATCTGCACGAGTTAGCGCACATGCAGCAAGTAATATTTAGGTCACGTGTCAGCTGTTTTAGTTTACTTCGCAGATGCAATATTATAATAACACACAAACTAGAAAACGTGATTTACGTAGTGTAGCACAAAATTATATAAACATTGCAACCTTTGTCGTGTATGAATTATAAACTAATATATATACAAAATACAATCTATAGAATGAATAGTTAGGTACAGCGGTATATTTTATTACTATTAATATTTTAATAATTACTATTATAAATAAGTAAAATATAATAATAATCTGGTTAAAGACATTTTTTTTTTTCAAAACAACTTACACTGTTCCCTTATATGAGAATGAAAATTAAACATTTCATTTGCTTAAACGCATGCACCACTAAACAATACTTAAGCAGTTAATTTACTAATATTGATAGAATTTTGTAAAATTAATACAAAAGACAAAGACTTACTAATATAAATACAGACAGACTAACTTAAGAATATAAATACAGACGAGGGAGAATACGTAGAACTTAGATATCATTTTTGCCAAAATATAGAAGCAGCATTTTTTTAACGAAATAATGTTATTTACTTCCTTTAAAATATTTAGGAAACGCTCCTTCAAACAGTATGGTTTTTTTTATAGGTAACATATAAAATTTTGAAACCCCACAAATTCACACATACACGCGCGGGTCACACAGTATGTGTGTTTGTCTGTACATATAGAAACCAGCATATCATTAGAGAATTCCTACCCACCGGCTTTGATACAACGTTATGGGTTTAAATTCCGATTTTTCTCTTCATAGGAGAGTGATTTTTGGCCCAGCATTAGAGTAATAACAGGCCGATAAGCACAGTATTTTTAACGACATCCGGATCCAGTTTGCTACACGTGTTCAAAGACAAAGTCAACTAAATGGTGGGGGATTTAACTCGTTACTATATAACTCTGCTTGCTTGGGTAATGCTTCGCTTTGTGATTTTGTCGTGGAGTCTATCTCCTGACGATGCTTCAGTTACAGGGCGAAACAATTGTTGAGATTGTGGTGGTGAATGTGTGCAGTGGTTGTGTATTATTGTATAATCGGTGTCGGGTAGTGCATGAGTTCTTACAAATTCTGCATGTAACAGGTATGAGAACGAATAGTACACTTTACATTTAGCATTACATATATTTTGTTTTATCGCGGATTATCTATCTATCTATTCTATACATATAATAAAATCGTTGAGATTAAGATCTCTTCCTCTTTGCGTTTGTTTGCGATTGAGAACCTCTTTGCGTTTGTTCCCGCTAATCTCAAAAACCGCTGATCCGATTTAGACGGGGTTTTCACTTATATGTAGTAGAAAGCCTCACTTAACATATAGGGTATGTATTATTTCAAAAGGTCAGCGAATAATAAAGATATGACAATTTTACAACATGTTTTTAATACGACCTCCTTCATTGAGTTGGTCATTAATATGAAAAAATATTGTGGCCGTCATTATGTGTCATTGAATTGTTGCGAAAGAGTAAATGGGTTGAATTTGGGAAAATTGCTTTGTATTTATTGAATAAGAATAAAGGAGCAATATCGTTGTTAATTATATTCAGAAGGGGATGTAACCTAAAGTCACAAATAGAGTGGACAAAAGGAATATCTGGAAATTTTAAGAGTTCAGAGGAAAGACAAATGACGATCAATATCTTGAGACGAGGCGGAGAGTGCGAATTTCGTATAGTTTGAGAGATAGTCGCGATATGCGATGCTATGGAATAAAAAATGCAGTTTTTATTGGAGAGGTTAATGATGGTAATTGGTATTTGGTTTATTAACTCTGTAAGATCAACATGACGATGTGCTATGTGAGGCCTTAGACGCGCCCGTGACTTTTGTTCGATGGGATTGTCTGCTAGAATGACGATTGTTTTCTGGATCTTTCCAGTTGTAACGATTGTTTTCTAGACTGTGGACATCTGCAACGACTGTCAGCTAAGCTCTGCCTGGAAATGGTGATTGTTTTTCGAGCGTTATTATTTGCGAATCTGTTTACGTGTGTATCTGCTGTGTTGGTTGCCACTAATTGGGCTGTGTTATGCCATGACACTGCTTGAAGGTGAGCTTAAGGTGCGAAATGCTTACAGTGCAAAAAGCATAAGGAGTTGAGCTTAAAGAGTTGGGCATAAAGCGTGAGCTTAAAGAGTTGAGCATAAAGCGTGAGCGTAGTCCTGTCATGTCATGGCATGTGCGATGTTCTTTTACAGATTAAAAGAGCAAGTATTGAGTTTCTTGCCGATTCTTCTCAGTACAATCAGCATTCCGAATCGGAGGTAGATTAATTCCCAGAAGTCAGCTTATGAGATTTGCGGGGTCGCGAATGTTGTCAAGATGGTCGACTGTTACAACATGTTTTTAATACAACTTCTTTCATAGAGTTGGTCATTAATATGAAAAAGCATTGTGGCTGTCATATTTTATTTGTGTCATTGGGTTTTTGAGAAAGAGTAAATGGGTTGACTTTGGGAAAACTGCTTTTTATTTATTGAATAAGTATAAAGGAGAAATATCGTCATCTTTTATATTATACTTATATATTTTTTAAATATATCATCATCATCAATCATCATCAATATCATCATCAGTACATATAATAAAATCGTAGAGCTGCCAAATCTGTACATTTGATATTTTTTAGAAAAAAATAGTGTTGTCGTCTCAAAACACGCTTCTAAACATGAAACAATAGTTTTAAAATTTTTTGTCTGTTTGTCTGTATGTCTGTGCGTTTGTTCCCGCTAAGCTCAGAAACCGCTGATCCGATTTGGACGCGGTTTTCACTAATATGCAGGAGAAAGCCTCACTTAACATATAGAGTATGTTTTATTACAATCGGTCAATAAATAAAAAAGATATGTCAATTTTAAGTTGAAAGCTCATATACTATGATACTGATACGGCAAAAACGGAAAAAATGTCATTCAAGTCATTTTTTCCGTTTTTGCCGTTCCTGAAGCGATTTTACTTACTGGATTGCATATATTACCATATCTAAGAGAAGCACAAATATTTTTATGAGACCTAGGCCGGTCTGAAGCCGACTTTTTTGAAGAATTCACATTTTTATTCCAGCTTTTTAGCCATTGTGCATTTGTTTTGTCCGCTATTCTCAGAAACCGCTGACCCGACTTAACACTAATATGTAGGAGAAAAACCTCATTCAACATATAGAGTATTTTGTATTTCAATCGGTAAGCAAATACTGGTACTTACATTTTATTCATTTTTTGCCGTTCCTGAAGCGATCTAACTTACTGAATTACATATATTAATTACCAAGAGAAGCCCCAAAATCTTTTTATGAGAAATAATCTGAAGGTGGGTCTGAAGCTGATTTTTTAAAGAAATTCCCATTTTTATTCGAGTTCTTTGGGCATAACAATAAGGTAACATACACTTATCGATAGCATTATAATGCACGGGCTAAACTGAACGGTGAGTCACACTTACGGGTAAGATTTAAGAGTAAGGATTTCGTCTAACCAAGTTTCATTATGGTTAATAATCATTATTAATGAAGGGTGCATGTTGTTTGAAACTTTTTATTCCTTGAAGGCATTCATTTCATTATTGCCAACCAAAGATTAAAACCGTACCTAATATAGTATTTTGATTACCTTCAAATGGTAAAAGTGGGTTAACCTTATAAATTATATATACATATGCTGTCGCAGACTTTTATATTTTTATTTTGAACTGTTAGAGGGGAACAATCTTAGCGTGATATTATATAGGCCTTCACGCCGTGTGGTATCCGGCTAAATAGAATAGTACCACCCTCATTTCTTACCGAGGTGTCGTAAAAGGCGACTAAGGTAAGTCGACCTGCCGTGTGGTATCCGGCTGCATAGAATAGTACCACCCTCATTTCTTACCGAGGTGTCGTAAAAGGCGACTAAGGTAAGTTGACCCACCGTGTGGTATCCGGTTGAGTAAAATAGACCACCCTCTTTCTTACCGAGGTGTCGTAAAATACGACTTAGGTAAGTTGACGTCAGGCAGGCGGCCGATCGTAAAAACGCAGCCAAATCATGTGACAGCATGTTTATAACATGTTGTGCCGACCCCACTTAGAGTGGGATAAGGGCAGGAGGATGATGATATTATATAGGCCTTCCTTGATAAATGGACTATCTTACACTCAAAGAATTTTTCAATTCGGCACAGTAGTTCCTGAGATTAGCGCGTTCAAACAAAACAAACTCTTCAGCTTTATATATTACTATAGATTCTTTCTATTAAATGAAGTCCGTTATTTAGGTGTTAAGTTTATTGTAAACAGACAGACAGCTGCGGGGACATTGTTGTTTCATAATATAGAGTGGTTCTAAATTGTTAATTTATAGTTATCCTTACTAATATTACAAAATGCAAAAGTCTGTCTGTCTGTCTGGCTGTCTGTATGTTACGTTTTAACGGTCAATCCCCTGAACCAGTATCGATAAAATTTGGCACATTATTCCTTATGCACTGTGGTAACATATAGGCTATAGAAATTTTTTTAATTCAACAGGAATTAAATAGGATGACATTCAAAACGCCATCAAAAACTATGGATTTTTTTATTCACGATATGTAAAATCGAGTCAAATCTGAATTTACAAAAGTGTTTAGATTTCAAGTTTTTCGGTTTACGTCTAAACGGAATAAGTCTTTAGATAGTAGTCTATGGCAACAAGTAAAAAATGACTAATAATTGACATGTATTTTTTACTTTTAACACCATTTTTAATATTTGAAAAGTCATTACAGTTAATAACGAGACGTTAATATATTTTCAGATAATTATTTTAAAACATTATGTTCACAATAACATAATTAAAAAATGTTGTAATAATATATTTTTTTCGTATTTATACTAAAAACTTGGAATCCAGCGCTGAACCTATATAGGTAATTAAAAAAAACAGATTGACAATTCATTCCATAGATAATACACTATATAGGATAATTCATTCGTTACATATATGTAATTATAGCAGTTTTCTTGCACGTTATTAGTTTATAATATTTATGATGATATTTAATACCTGAAAAAAATTAAGAATTTTTTGATGTACATATGTGGAGTTTATTGTAACAGATAAGTCCAATCTAGGAAGTCTCCTTTTAATATTTGTTTCATGTACGGATTATTTACTAAAATAATAAAATTATGCTCTTGATTAAAGTATAAATATCTCTGACTATACTGATTATTCTATAGAGATATTTGCAGTTGGAGAGTGACAGAAACTACTGGTAATTCCAAGACTACAGTCCCCGCGAACGAAGTTGCGGGTAAAAGCTAGTACAACATATAATAATATTTTTAAGAAGGCTAATATAGACATTTTTAAGGACTCTAATAAAACTTTTAAACAAAAAATAAAGAAATACTTATGTACTTCATAATAATATATTTTTCTATGTTTAATGTTCAATAATGTTTTTAATATTACTGTTTCTATTTTTTTATATTTCCCCCATATTTTAATTGTTAAAGTAGACTAGTTTGTTTTTTATTTTATTTATTGTAATAACTCTTTTTTTCTTCTTTCTTTTACTATTTTTTTTTTGTATTTAGTAAGCAGAACGTTATTTAGCTTTTTATTTAATTATGCATGCTGAGTTAGCCTTTAAGTGGGATATATAATAGAAAACTATAGGTAATTTAGAAATTTATATAAGTTTAAAATAAACCATATTATATCACGTTGGCTTCCTAATAAATAAATAAATAAATAAATATAGCAAAATAATATTCTCATTACATTTGACATCCGAAGTATAATCCCGATGCGAAGATTTGAGACTTAACTCATTTAAACTCAACCGCTAATGATGAAATGATTACGATCTATTATAAGATAAATTAATTGGCAAGTCGACGACCTCTAATAATATGAAAGTAAAATCCAAAGATGTCGACATTGATATATTATGTTGCCTTTACATTTTGGTAACTTAAATATCAATGCTAAGTAACAAAATTAACGTTTCATCTTTTGAGTTAAATAATATTGTTACAACATTGTTACAAATACATCCTCCTTCAAATAAATAGTTCAATAATATAAAAAAAAAACATTTTCGCGCGTCAACGTGATAAGTTGTTAAAGTTGGATAAATTGATTTAATTTTAAGAAAATTGCTTCTTATTTCAAAAGTAATAATAACATTATTTTGCTATAATCCGCGATGAAGTAAAATAGAAAATATATATAATGTATATAAAGGGTGCCGCCAAATTTTGCAAATATATAATAATGTTAATATTATTAAATTATATCATTTAAAAACAAAAATATTTTTATTATGAGCTTGTTATTAATCTCTTAATAAACGTTTAGTTATTATTGTTATATACCTATATTAGTATATTTAAAATTTTTGTCATAAACTATTTATGCAGTGTGTTGTAGTAATTAAATAATTTTTATCTTTTTCTTTGTGTGCCGTTAATTTTTGAAATCGTTGAATATGTGCCGCAACAAAAAAAAGTTGAGAATCACTGCTCTAGCGTATGGAAAGTTATGCTTGTTTATGAAATGGTAAAATGCATAGAGATATCAACTTAGTAGAAAAACACACTTCATTAAACACGACCCACAATAAATTGTATCTTTTAAAATTATATTTTATATAACGGACACAACATATTATCTGTATTTAATAATACGATTAAGCAATGTTAATTATATCGGCATACATAAGTCCTTAAATCATATCAAATGAATAAACATGAAAACACATAACACTTTCGTATCAAACAGTACAATTAGATTACGTAATTAAAAACTAAAGATAACGTAAAGCAATAAAAACCAATGTACCTGTTTACATTAAAACCAGAGTGAAAATAATGTTGCAAGAAATGTAATTGCTCAATCATAGCGGCACGGTTTCGAGTGTGAATAGATAATATAGTGCACAACTGCCCTTATGCATGGTTTACTTTATTTTAATCTCTATATTACTAATTATAGGGTTGCAATTTGTTTGAATAACACACAGGCGATATACGCGTGGTTGATATATGTACCGTGGCCCAGATTGACTGTCGGTGACATTGCGCCAGTTGCACTTGCTGTTTACTATTGTGATAACGGCCATTGCTATAAGTGTGTTCACTGCTATAGATAGAATATAACAACTATATAGAGATGGCAATGAGTATATAAGGGGAAGTCTGAAAGTTGCGCCCATTACAGAAAAGATGAGAAGTTGGTATGGTCATATAATGAGGAGGGATGAAAATCATGTGATCAAAAGAGTTTTAAATATGAATGTGGATGGATATATGGCTAGGGGGAGGCCGAAAAACAGATGGATGGTGGAAAATACCGACCCCTCCCGGTTTGTAAGACCGGGCGATAACACTAGGCTTAAAATAAACCTGGGATACTTGAACTAACTGGTGGTAATTATTGGTACTTGAACTGATTTGACCTGATCTGACCTCAATATACAAAATTGTTCTCCGCACTTATATTAATTACATTGCACACTCAATAGCGTGGGCTAATCTTGAACAGCGCCACCTATGTTTCACCGAGTACAACTTTAATAAGTAATTGTTCTATTGGTCATGAACAGATGGATTGTGTGAAAAATGATATGCATGTTAAAGGAGTTGCACCAGAGTTGACGAATGATAGACGAGAATGGAGATGAAAACATATTGTGCCGACCCCACTTAGAGTGGGATAAGGGTAAGAGAATGATGATATCGAGATGGCATGTGTTCATTAGTAACCGATACAGAACCTCGACAAATTAAACTCCAAGGAAAGCTCAAAATATTTTAAGTTAGAGTTTTTAACTTATCAAGGGTTTGTGTTAGACAGAATGGAGGGGGAGTTTTGAGTTTATACTATTTGTAAGTAAGTAAGTAAGTAGAGGCCTGTTACTATCCCACTGCTGAGAATAGGCCTCTTCTCTCCGTTTTTGGAAGAGAAGGATTGGAGCTAAGACCTACCAAGCTGCTCCAATGCGGATTGGTAGGTTACACATATCTTCAGAATTCTCTAAAGATATGCAGGTTTCCTCACGATGTTTTCCTTCACCGAAAAGCGTGTGATAAATTGCAATTATCATTTAGACACATAAGTTTTAACAGAAAAACTCATTGGTGTCTGCCCGGGTTTGAACCCGTGACCTCCAAGAAAGAGTCGCACGGTATTACCGCTGGGTTACCACAGCTTCATATACTATTTGTATCGGAATGTAAAAAAGGAAATTTTTTCAGATCTAGCCCCTGTTATCACCAACCATTTTTGATTTTTTATTTTCTATTTGCATTTTTTTTCTTAATAAATTACCAAACTTGGCTCGGTTACCCAGATACTATATTTATTTATATATTTGAGCTATAAAAGTTTTCGCAAGTATGGAAATAAATGAATGAATAAATATAAATATATGGGACACTTACATACACGGTCGTCCGTCCCAAAAGTAAGTAATTTAATACTTGTGTTATGGTAGACAGACAACTGGTATACATATATAATTTTTAAATATATACTTAAATACAAATATACACCCAGGCTCAAGAACCAACAAATTCATTTTATAGAAAATGTTGGCCCTCGGCGGGAATCGAAACCGCGACCTGCGGAGCTGAAGGCAGAATCAGTACCCACTGCGCCAACGGGCCAGTCATATACAAGAATCGAATATATTTATTACGTAATATATGGCTCCACTTAATACCGTATTTTCATACACTCCACGTGTTTGTTTGTCCTAAAATACAAGGGCCGTGTGAGCTTAATCACGCATTCCATCATGTAGTGTCTTCGGACAGAAGAACAAATTGTAGCTCCATATTTATATATGTATCTTATTTTTTACATACTAGTGGATCAGCCACGTACTGCTGTGCTATGTTTCGAATTTTTCTCGAAAAAGAACACAACAGTTTTAAAAAAATGCTCGTCAACAAACCTTACTGGAACATCCGATGTGATATTCTAAACATTGTCCGAAAATTTCATTATTTATTTAATTTTTATAGATCACCAACAAAATACACACTTCACATTAAAATTATACATTGAACATCTTATAATAATTTAATGAAAGGTGATCAACACCTTTCAAATTAAGTTACGACAATAGAGATATAATTCAACTATAATAATTTTATGTAATAGTTAAATTAAAAAAGAAAGAACTGATATTAAAATTGTTCTTGCCGTTTCAGAATCTATAAAGGACATAAAGACCACTCGACATTCATTTTTATATAAAAGAAGATTTATCGCTATAATTAATGTAAATGTAATTTACAACTGAGTCCTTGGCAGATATCGATTCAGACTTAAGCGTTCACAAATTAGTGCCTACACAATATTTTTCGATAATAACAATTTACTCTAGTCGTACCCACGATTTTGCGCCAACTTAAGCGTATAAGTACCCTCGATAATGTAATATGTGTTTTATCTTTTATTAGTGAAAGAATAACGGGATTATTTTTGTTTTATTTGTTACCCCAGTGTACAAGTTTTTATTGTGCAAAATTTAGATTTAGCCGTGAAAGCGTAAGAGACAGACACAGAAACGGACTTTTAGACAGTTACAGGGCGAAACAATTGTTGAGATTGTGGTGGTGAATGAGTGCAGTGCTTATGATTTGTTTTGTTATCGGTGTCGGGTAGTGCATGAGTTTTTACAAAATCTTTATGTATCACGTATTAGAACGAATAGTATACTCTAGGTACATTTAGCATTACATATATTTTCTTTTATTGTGGATATATTCTCATTAGTTTTGGTATTATGGACCTCCGCAAAGTAACGCTTAATTCTATAAATTACAGCTAGTTGTATATATAGATATGTTATTTTATAAATTAATATAAAATTGAATTTAAAATTTACATAAATAATTATCTAAATTCTTAAACAGGTTCGTACATTAATAGTATTTTATTTTCTTAGACGAAATCATTCATAGCGCATCACCTGTTTAACTGGTATAGCGAAAAACCTGTTAGATTCAAGCGTACTCTTTCCGTCTCTGTTATGCGCCGCATTCAACAGGTGGTTGTCTGTATGCCATCTCTTTCTAGCATGGTATTTATGTGCAACGGGATGTCAGGGCCCATCACTGACCGTCTCTCAAGATTCTGTTCTCGCTCAAGGCGAGCCTTTCCTTTATCAGGGTTGTCACTTATATTTCTAAAAAAATATATAAACCATCGTATTTCCAACGACAATTCTTTCTTCGATATTTAAAATGAAGTGGACTTATTCATAATTTATAGAATTAGACGTGACTTTGCAGAGGTCCATAATACAAAAGTAACTAAAATATTCTTTTGTTATAATCCGCAATTAACTTAGATTACATTACTAATCGGGGTTATAGCAAAATATTATCAAAACTTTTGCTTCAACTTATTCACTTAACAAAACCTTATATTATAAAGAGTAATCATAGACTACACATACCTAACTTTTCGCCAATTCGGTTGTAATATAATGCTTAAAAGCTCATTTGACTGGCCCATTGGAGCAGTGGGTAGTGACCCTGCCTTCAGCTCCACGGGTCGCGGGTTCGATTCCCGCCGAGGGCAAACATTTTCTATAAATGAATTTGTTGGTCTTTGAGCCTGGGTGTATATTTGTATTTAAGTATGTATTTAAAAATATATAAGTATATATTCACCAGTTGTCTGTCTACCATAAACCAAATATTAAGTTACTTACTTTGGGGACGGACGACCGTGTGTGTAATTGTCCCATATATTTATTATTATTATTATTTATTTATCATTTGTCGTGTAGCACAATATCATAATATCCTACGAATTACTACTAGCGAGACATCTGTTGAAAGAACTAAAAGAAGAATGAATGAATATATGTTTATTGAAACAGCTCAATCCCCCTCATACCTCCCCACCGAACAAGACATCCATTAGGTCACCTAGGTGACCTGGGCTTACGGCCCAAATACCGACACCTTTGGGTTACCTAGGTGACCTCGGCCTACGGCCGGAACACATACCGGGCTTAAGGGCCCGCGAGGAGATGCCCGGGTAGAGAGGAATTCCTCGAGGCCCGCACCCCGTTTACCCCCACCCGGGGAGTAGACGAGAAGACCCTGCAACAGCTCAATCAAGCCCAGAAGATATAAAGAAACGTTTTGTAAGAACATTTATATAAAATGAAAAAGTAAACTATTAATCTTTGTAGGCTATATGGCTCTCCTTTACTATGGTGATATGGGCCTAAGACCCAGTTGCAGCGTGAATTATACTCAAAATTTTGTATTTAAAATGAATGATTAGAAATGGAATGCTAATAAATTTTAATCGAAATAAAAGTTTATTTCAAACATTAGTAAAATAATTAATTAATATAATATTAATATGTTATTACATATTCAATATACGTACATAATTGACAGCCCTGTCTGCCAACGACATACGACACTCATGGATAGTAAAAGGTAAACAATACAAGTTTTTTTTCTCGATGGTTGTCATACAAAAGAAAATTTTATAAGAAAATGTGGTTATTTGTTAAAAGCTTTACTAATATAGTACAAAATTTTAAACATCTTCAAAAACTTCTAACCTATGTTTAGGGCATTCAATTTCAAATCACAATATGTGACCCTCGAATGCCTCTTAAAGTTAAGGGAAAAATTTATAAAGCGGTCATAAGACCTGTCGTATTGTATGGATCCGAATGTTGGGCAATGAAAAAGACGGATGAAAGAAGAGTACATGCTAATGAGAAGAGAATGTTAAGGTGGATGTGTGGTGTGACAAAACTGGATAAAATACGAAACGAGTATATAAGGGGAAGTTTGAAAGTTGCGCCCATTATAGAAAAGACGAGAAGTGCAAGATTGAGATGGTATGGACATGTAATGAGGAGGGATGAAAATCATGTGACCAAACGAGTGTTAAATTTGTATATGGATGTATATGTGCCTAGAGGCAGGCCTAAAAAGAGATGGTTGGATTGTGTGAAGTATGATATGTATATAAAAGGAGTGGCGCCAGAGTTGACGAATGATAGGACAGAATGGAAGAGAAAAACATGTTGCGCCGACACCACTTAGAGTGGGATAAGGACTGGAAGATACAATTAGCTGCTTAAGTTTTTATTTTGACAGGAAAAAACCCCTTAAGACCTTGACCTTTGATAAAAAGACCTTGATCAAAATATTTGTTAAAATTTATATCGTAAGTGGGTATACAAATAAGTGTATGTACATTTAATCAATGAAATTTTACTAGCTTCTGTCCGCGATTTTATATGCCTACACAATAGCAAGATAAAAGAGTAGCCTTTGTCACTTTTGAGCTCTCAAACTGGCTCTAAAACTAAAAATATAAATTGTATAAAAAAAATTATCAAATTAAAATTTACTCATCGAACTAAGAAGTAAAAATAAGGTTTTTTAAAAGTATTTTTATGAAGAAAACATATATAAATTAATACCTATATAACATCTAATGTAAAAATCACATCGATCCCCCCTTAAAAAATAAAAAAGGTCCCTTAAAAAAAGGTCTATCAAAAAAATCTCTTAGATGAATAGTGGAATGAAATCAAATTCAAATACAAAATCAAAATATTTTTTCTTCAAGTAAGACTGTTTTCTGTACTTTTGAATCGTCAAATGTTTTTTTAAAAGCTACCATTGATTTGGAAGATTGCGCCTATTGAGAAAAATCAGCAATAAACTAGGAAAATCTTTAAAAAAAATTATACAATTTTATTTATTAATGACATTATGCTATTTTGTCACGTAAAATAGCTACTTTTGCATTAATTTTATCTATGTACGTTTTTGTACAACAGAATTGACGTCAACATTGTCTAGAGGGGGTAATTATGTATTCAGAGAAGACAAATTGAAGTTAATGGCCATTAACATAAGAGGCAAACATTATTTTTAGACGCTTGACATTTCTTCCGAATTGAATATAACAAGCCCGAACAGGGTTCTTAATTTAAATAAGATAAATGTTCCGAAGATAAAAGGTCATACAAATTAATAATAGTATCTAAGGTTATTTATTGAGGTGTCGTAAAAGGCGACTAAGGTAAGTTGACCCGCCGTGTGGTATCCGGCTGAGTAGAATAGACCACCCTCATTTCTTACCGAGGTCTCTTGAAAGGCCACTAAGATAACTTGACTCACTGTGTGGTATCCGGTTAAGTAAAATAGATCACCCTCTTTGTTACCGAGTTGTCGTAAAATACGACTGAAGTTGATGTCAGGCAGGCGGCCGGTCGTAACATACGTAGCCAAATCACGTGACAACGTGTATATAACATGTTTTGCCGACCCCACTTAGAGTGGGATAAGGGCAGGAGGATGTTGAAGGTTATTTATTAATTTAACTAACGAGGAGTAAATCATTTTACTTAATATAATCGTCTTAGGCCGAGAAAATAAAGTGCAAGCACAAGTCTTAGGCGAATGTCTGGGTGTCCGTCCGTCTGTCTTATCTGACTTTAATATGTTCAATTCATCTGGATTTAGTTGGAGATGACCTCCAAAAGGAAAGGATCCTTTGGATTCATGAAGCCTAACATGTTATATTGTAGACAACCCTTAAAGAGACCAATGTCCAGTAGTAGACGTAATCATTTTAAATAGAAAAAGGTATGTAGAATGTATGTATGTTCTTACATAAGTGTCGTAAAATACGACTAAGGTGAGTTGATATCAGGCAGGCAGCCGGTCGTAAAATACGAAGCTCAATCATGTGACAACATTATAACATGTCGTGTCGACCCCTCTTAGAGTGGGATGAGGGCAGGAGGATGATGTATGTAAAATGTATAGTGCCCTGTTAATCGATTGTCAATTCGAGAAAAAATTACTCCCTCTCCTTACATCTATAATTGAGACGTATCGCTCTTTATGAAATAATATAACTGGTACTAACAATAAACTGCCGTAGATGTAACTACATGACACAGTAATTATATTTAGACACGGCCTTCGCCTTCTGAGACTATAGCGGGCGATTCCACTTTTTGTGCGAGTGTGAGAAAGCGAGGTTCTCAGAGCCTTCTAAGAAAATAGTCTCATACATTGTATCTTTATCTTTGTAAATCTATTGCATGAATAACGGAATCGACGCTTTATGTTCATAAACTCCTTTCTTCTAAATCTATTTATATACACTTACTAGCAATCGCCAGCGGCTCCACCCGCGTTGAAAGATTTAAAACGTATTAATCTTTTGATAACCATAAAAATGGTTAAAGTGGGTCAACCTTAATTAGACATATGATGTCGTGGACTTTTATTTTAAGCTATTAGAGGGGAAAATTTTTTGTAAGAGAAAGTAAAATCAAATTAAATTAAATCTTATCAAAGGGTGTTCATCGGACGCTCGCTTGAGTTAGTTCCCCGAGGCGGTCGATGCATCTGGTGCTTCCGATGCATCGTCTAGCGGAGTGAGGGCCTAGTCTAGAGAGGCCCCGACCCAGAGGTGGCGCACTCTGGGGTTCAGAGTTGCTGCTGGCGGGGATGGGGGTAATGTGTACAACGGTACCCTGTCCCCGCCACCAGCAGCGTGGTGGAGCACTGTCATGTTTTTAGTCGGTGAGAGTCCGACATACCCGCTGCTCGTCCCCGTCGGGCGGTGACGACCCATAATGGGTTTTCCTGACATTAAAAAAAAAAAAAAAATCTTATCAAAGGGTCATTTCTTTATGTTCTTCAGACCTCTTTTACATTGTTGTATTTTACATTTTATCGTCAAAATTAATGAATTATTTGTGGTCACTTTTAGTCATTAGTCGTTCGTCTATAATATAATTACTCGATAATACATAATTCAATGTTAACTAGATAGCTCGTTTATTTCCTTATTCTTCGGCCCGCATGGGGTCTCCTGTTTACGGGTTTAATTCTATGGCGTTTATTCCGGAGTACCGTTGCTCACTCAATAAGCGATTTACTGTTAAATACTATCACGATTTAGAGCCCGCAGAATGCTTTTTGTTGAGAGTTGTTTTATACGATAAAATTGTTGACTAGAGCAAATAAAGCGAAACTCGCTTCACCGAATAAAATTAACATATAAAGAGAGTATACAAGGAAAAGTCTGAAAGCTGCCCTTTTTATAGAAAAGACGAGAGGTGCAAGATTGTGATGGTCCATACCATCCTATATATTATTTCTATAAACTATATACATATGTCGTAATTACATATCCATATATGTAATGAGGAGGGATGAAAGTCCTATGACCAAGAACGTATAATCACGGACCCATACCCATGATTCCCCCTTTAAGAGTTTAAGTTTTATCCTATTTGTGAACCCGGCGTATAAGCCTTAATTATGCCCAAATTCATCTATATTGGTCCAGCGGATTAGTCGTGAAAGCGTAACAGACAGACTTTCACATATATATTATTATTATTTCATTTATTTATTACATTGCTTGACAAATCATCTGGAGCGGTAAATACTATTTCGTCTAACCCTTATATTTTCCATACCCCAGTCACATCCCGTAAACGGCTACCGACTACAAAGCTAAAAAACATAGATTGCAACTGTTCGCTATAGACATCATAAAACTTAACGTCACATGAACTAGTAATGGCCTATTTAAATAAAATGTACACGACAAAAAATAAACTAGCATAATAATCGCAATTAATGACCTAAGATGATTTTATGAAATGAAATGAAATTAATTTATTCACAGAATTTATTTACAGATTGTACTAGTACAATGGTAGCGATGATATTGGAAAAGTTTAAACTACGTTGCAGATATCAACGCCGGCCTCCGATATATAATTACAAAGTTCCAGACAAAAGAAACTACTAAATACAAATAAAATAAACTATAGTTAAATATTCATCCATTTTGTCGTGAGAGTGTAACTGTGTGAATGAACATGTGTGCGAGAGTGTGTATGTGTTTGTCTGTGTGTGTGTGTGTATGTATTTGTGTGTATATGTATGTGTGTATATGTGGGAGAGAATATATAGAATATATAGAGAGTATATGATATACAAAGTTGTGTACACAATAAATTTTGTTCAATATATATACTGAAAACTTACGATTATGTTTGTATGCAACAGCGATCAACGACCCATGATACCATGAGTCACGGCAGTAACGATGACTTACCTGCAAAAAAAAGACAATTATTACACTAGAACTATTTATATGTGATAATAGATAACAATGTGGTGTTATGGACTTATGCAAATAAGTTTTCGAATAAAATAGAAAAAAATTGCTAAAAAAAGCTTTGCGATTTTCTCGTGGAGTCTATCTCCTGATGATGGTTCGGTTACGGGGCGAAACGATTGTTGAGTTTGTAATAGTGAACGTATGTAGTGCTTTGTGTATTGTGGTGGCGGTGGTGGAGGTTGAGTATATATTTTTACGAATCCATGTATCAGGTGTGAAAATTTATCCACTCTATATTTAGCATTATATATATTTTCTATTTTACTTCATCGCGGATTATAGCAAAATAATTTTATTATTACTTTTGTATTATGGATCTCCGCAAAGTAACGCCTAATTCTATAAATTATTTAAAAAAATAGCTGTTAATTTAGGATGTCTGGTGCGAATCGATGTTGAATGAAAAAAAATTAAAAATACTTAGAACTTAGTACAACTTCAAAATTACGTGTGCGCTATGACCACCCAATATAAGATAAAATCGAATCGGTGAATATTATTAACAAATAATGCAACATTTCGAATATAAAAAATCGATAATTTTTTTTATATGAATAATTTATTTTAAAGAAACATTTATTATTTGTCAATCGAGTTTTCTACATTCTATATCACATCACTAATCAACAAATGCCGCCTATGGTAAAATAGTCAATTATTTATACAAAACTAAATGCGCCAATGGCTGCTTTCACTGATCTAGTTGCGGTAATCTATTGTCAAAGGACAATTGTTTTCCACTTTCACACACCGAGGCCCTTTCGAGTGTACCAATTGATTGTTTTAAGATAAAACTGTGGCGTGCTTAGGGTTTTAATGAAAGCATTTATTTATTTAAAGACACAGTTATACGAAACAATTAAAGAAACCAAATATAAATAAACTTTTTCATTCATGAAGAATATTACCAGTATATGAACTAGTACTTATAGAATGACAGGATATTTAAAATCTATCTATACTAATATTATAAATATTATAAAGAGTAAAAATTTGCATGTATGTTTGTGATGTTTTCACACAAAAAGTACTGGACCGATTTCAAAAATTCTTTTACCATTGGAACGCTGCATCTTTACTGAGCAATATAGGGTATATTACATTAAGAAGAATAGGGATCCGTAATAAAAATGAAAGGTGTAATAAAATTGTCATAAAATCTATCATCGCATGCGCTGCAGAAACTATTGATGATATAGGTATTTAACAAAAATAAATCTATAGTCCAGTCCGACTTAGTCGACTTTCCACTGCCATGAGATCGGTATGTACGTGGGTGACACCGCGGGATATTACTAGCACTTAATATGAAACAAAGTCTCCAAAAGCTATCTGTATGGAAAAAATTGGATTTTTGTAGTTATTACTAAAAAGTAGTGTAATTCTTCCCGGAAGGTTAAGATTAATAGTACATTACGGTTTTATGTAAATTGTGTTGAAGAGAGAAGAAGAACCGCGCGGTTATAAGAAAACTCTCCTTCTGGGAGCTTTAGTCGCGTACACCACGTAAACCAACAGAGATACACTAAAGTATTGTACTAGAGAATGGTAGATCTACAAAAATGCTACATAAAAGTACACGACAGCATGTCTCTATCTCCTATGATTAACTCAACTTATTTTATTTTCAAAATTTCAATTAACAATATACCGTTGTTTAAGTAAGAAAAGCTTTGTTACACACTGATATCCACGCGAGTGAATACACAGGCACAGCTAGTTTATATATTTATATAGGACTTGCACAGGCAAGAAATATTAGTCTTACTAATTGAAGTCTAACAATTCAATGATCTATAAAAATCATATTATGATTTTTGCATACACGATGAAGGGAGTAGGTGATTATAAATTGAACTAGTAGGCATCAACCAGTTCAATTTATGAACCTTTTTTAAAATATTAAAAAATATCAACAATTTTTTTTACAAAGTAGTAATAAAATTATTTTGCTATAAAAACACATAGTGCTTGTGTATTGTGGTGGCGGTGGTGGAGGTTTGTGCATGTGTTTTTACGAATCCTGCATGTATCAGGTATGATGACCGATTGTCCACTTACATTTAGCATTATAAATATTTTCTTTTTTACTTCTTCGCGGATTATGGCAATATAATTTTATTATTACTTTTGTATTATGGATCTCCGCAAAGTAACGCCTAATTCTATAAACAATTTTTTTACTTAATATTCATAATTGAAACTACAAATGACAATACTATATAAATTGTCGTATATAGCAAAATTAATAGTTATAATAAATAAGGTCTTCTAATGAATAGATTTGATTTGAATAACTCGTTTGACGCACCTTTGATAAAGTGAATATTTTAATAATATTTCATCTCGGATACCGGAATAAGCCAAAATAAAATTGTTATAATGGGAGATTTATTTTAACATAATCTTGGTGTAAAAGTAATTTGTTCAATTTATATCTGGATTTAGAAAATCTTAATTATAACTATATCTCAGATATTTGCACACTTAGGTTACATTTCTTTTGGTTTAAGATTTTTGGACAACGCTCGTTACGCAAAGTTTTTTTATTGAGAACTCAACAATTTTAGACAAAATATATTATAAGTAGTAATATCACGCGGTTACACCCGCGTAATTTTTTACACCTTATTACATTTTTATTACGGATCCGTATTATTTTTAAATGTAATATAACCTATGTTGCTCAGTAAAGATGCAGCTTTCCAATAGTGAAAGAATTTTTGAAATCAGTTTAGTAGTTTTTGGGTGAAAACATTACAAACATACATACAAATTTTTCCTCTTTATAATATTAGTATAGATATTAATACCATAGATACTATTTTTTACTACAACTTACTTTAACGTTCACCATAAGTAACGGCCTGTTACTATCCCACTGCTGAGAATAGGCCTCTTCTCTCCGTTTTGGGAGAGAAGGATTGGAGCTAAGACCTACCACGCTGCTCCAATGCGGATTGGTAGGTTACACATACCTCCAGAATTCTCTAGAGATATGCAGGTTTCCTCACGATTTTTTCCTTCACCGAAAAGCGTGTGATAAATTGCAATTATCAATTAGATACATAAGTTTTAAGAGAAAAACTCATTGGTGTCTGCCCGGGTTCGAACCCGTGATCGTCTCTAGAGATTCACACGGTCGCACCGCTGGGCCATCACAGCTTCACGTTCACCATATCTATATGTAATTATACCGGTTTTTATGGAATCAATGCCCAAATTTAATCGCTGAGCCAACGAACTTTATTTTTGGTCATAACTCAAGTTTTGGAACTAGAGATTTTAGTTAATTCAAACACGAAAGAGTAGAAGTAGAAAAAATTAAAATACACAGTATATAATTAAGGGTATTTAAATATTTAAGTTGCGGCTACGTTCGTAGTATAAAATTTTATCGTACAACTCGCACTGGTCCCGCATATACTAGAGACTGCTTTTGTGCAACGATGCGCAACAGATGTGGATCCCTGATGCGCAGATTATGGAGCAGTTCTAACAGCACCCTTAATTAATGGCTGGCAGACTATTACAGTCAGACATTGGCAGACATTAAAAAATTAAGTGTAGGTTAAGGTACTAACATATATGTTAAGCTATTAACAATTATTGTGAGTCCATGTTACTTGATATAATAATAATAAATAAAAATAAATAAATATTCAAAGCTAAATATACAATGTAAAATGTACAGTGGTCATATAGTTATTTGTTTGTAAGAATGCATTGCTATTACGATTTGCTCAGTTTAAACTTATGAATAGGATCACTAATCTAGTTTCGTAAGCTCAGATATTCAATTTGATGAATCATTACACTGCGTAACCTATTGTAGAAAGACCATATGCATACAATAATGTTTAGTCATAGTATTAAAAGAGATTACCACATATAATTGTGTTAACTAAGCATTGTTGACAAGGACTGTCAACAATAGAATAACGTAGAATAACTTTGAAAGCTTGATTGGTCATTGGAAGTATTTTATCATAAATAATGAATGGAAAATAACGGAAAAGCCTTCACCATGTGCGATGGATGAGATCTAATCGAAGACATCATTGGTTTATCCACCTCAGTTAGTAAGAACAAATTGCAAGTTGATACTTTTCATGGTACGCCGTGTGGTATCCGGCTGAATAGAATTGTACCACACTCATTTCTTACCGAGGTGTCGTAAAAGGCGACTAAGGTAAGCCGACCCGCCGTGTTGGTCCCGGCTGAGTAGAATAGACTAACCTCATTTCTTACCGAGGTGTCGTAAAAGGCGACTAAGGTAAGTTGACCCACCGTGTGGTATCCGGTTTAGTGGAATAGACCACCCTCTTTCTTACCGAGGTGTCGTACAATACGACTAAGGTAAGTTGACGTCAGGCAGGCGGCCGGTTGTATAAACGCAGCCAAATCATATGACAGCATGTTTATAACATGTTGTGCCGACCCCACTTAGAGTGGGATAAGGGCAGGAAGATGATGACTCTTCTTGGTGTACTTTCAAAACCTTATTCAGAGAAAGCATACAATTTGTTCAAACTCTTTCTTATGAGTGCTATAGATTAATTTTTTAGATTACTTAACTAATGAGAATATTATTTTGCTATAATCCGCGATAAAAGAAAATAAACGTAATGCTAAATGTAGAGTGTGTGATACATGCAGAATTTGTAAAAACTCATGCACTACCCGACAATGATAACACAACAATACACAAGCACTGCACACATTCACCACCACAATCTCAACAATTGTTTCCCCCCGTAATCGTCAGGAGATAGACTCCACGAAAAATCGTAGATTACTTAAGTTTTAGAGTATAATAGGGCCGGCATACACATGTCGTGTTAAAGCCGAGAAAAATCGAGAAGAAATTTTACTCTTTTTGTCTTTTGTTTGATGGACAAAACAGTTTATAAATGTCGCAGAAACATTCTCAATCAAACGGAACAAAATCATGTATCGTAGAACTTATTTGGAGACATCTATGTTCAAAATTATCATTTTTATAAAGCCATTATCTGATTCCTTCTAAAGATTTTACACGCGAGTGCTTATGGAGGTATATGGAGAGCAATTTTAACTGTAAAGCCGAATAATTTTTCATTAGATAAATGAGGGCACAGTATAAAATAAAAAACTCTAATTTAGGCTAATGCTTTTGATGGATTGATGATTTGGGCGCAACTGGTTATGCAGATCCATATAAAGCATGCCAAGCCGCATAAAGTATTAGTACCTGAGTCTCCCAGCTATGTTTGCAATTTTTTATTTATTTATAAGAATGTGAAAAAAATAAAAAATAAAAAGGCAAAAAAAGGTTAGTAATAACAGGGCTTGATCCCCAGTATTTTCATTTCTTTATTCCGACCGTTCCTTACTGAGCTATCACAACTTTAATAATGACAGCTAAAATGTCATCTGGATTGGATTCTAAATTTTAGCATTATAGCATATAGCAAATAGGGATAAAACGTCATTTTCTTTAATTGAAACCTAGCTAGATCGATTTTCCCACCTAAATATTAAGTTTCATGAAAATTGTTGGAGTCGTTTGCGAAATTCCGATTATATACAAGATTAACTCATTCAAATATTAAAGATATTTTATGTAAAACTAATTACATTCATTAGGGGATCTTCATAAACGTAAAAGAGAAAGTATGTTCCTTATAGACTCTGATAAGGCTGGCGAAATTTTAAATTAAATATTCAAAATATCTTTAGATCTACCCAGCGGATAATGTTTCTGTAATTATAATAATATCCTGTAGATAGTCTGGTCGAGATCGGAGAATTTTTGGGAACTGTCGCTGACAGTTTTGTTTCGAAAGAAAGACGAAACCAAACTGAGCTACGCGTGGCCAAAACGCTAGTAGCTAACATATCCTGGTCTCAGTTAATATTTCCAAAAAAAATAAATACAGTACATCTATCAAAAACCATTAACTATACCTTAGTTATATTATCTCTATACAAATCACATCATACTGTAGGATTGTTGGTCGTAAAAGAAGGAATAAATCTATACTAATATAAAACGCTGACGAGGTTGTTTGATTGCTAGAACGCGTTAACTCAGGAACTACTCGACCGATTTGAAAAATTATTTCAGTGTAAAATAATCCATTTATTGAGGAAGGCTATTATAGGCTATAACATCACGCTAAGATGAATAGAGGAGGAGCAGCGAGTAAAAATATTAGGCAAACGGCAAAATAAAGCTTTCCTAGCGTGCGCTGAGTGAACGGTGCAATTTATTAATAAATCATGTATTACAAAATTGTTCCGCTTTAAAAGTTCTATATAAAAGTCCTCGACAGCATATGTATAGCTTAAAGGTTTACCCACTTTAACCATTTTTATGGTTATCAAAATAGTATATACGGTTTTAATTTTTCCACGCGGGCGGAGCCGCTGGCGATTGCTAGTACAAATATAAATCGGAGATGTGGTTGATTGAGCACATCGCTTAATTGCCTGTTACACTTAAAAAAGCTGTTTATTTTTACCTGCGGTCACTAAACTCAAATTAATAGTGTATAACCAATAAGCAACATGCACTTTTCTATGTATTGGAGTTCTATATTTACTACACGCTGTTCCCGTGACGTCATAGCTGTAATAGCTATGACGTGTCACAGTTTCACACCCCGGAGAGACGCCAGTAAGTTTTATCTTAAAAACACTTGTCTCTCTAATAAAAACTCTAATTGATTATTGCAATTTATCACACGCTTTTCGATGAAGGAAAACATCGTGAGAAAACCTGTATATCTCTAGAGAATTCTGAGGGCCAACATTTTGCATAACAATTTGACGGTTCTTCCTGGGTGTATATTTGTGTTAGTATGTATTTAAAATTATATTTGTATATATTTATCAATTGTTTCTCACCTATAACACAAGTATTAAGTTACTTACTTTGGGGATGGACGGCCGTGTGTAAGTGTCCCATATATTTATTATTATTTATGTTTTAAAATAAAGCTGTGGTAGCCCAGCGGTAACACCGTGCACCTCTTTCAAGGAGGTCACGGGTTCAAACATGGGAAGACACCAAAAATGTTTCTGTTAAAATTTATGTGTCTAATTGATAATTACAATTTGTCACACGCTTTTCGGTAAAGGAAAACATCGTGCGGAAACCTGCATATCTCTAGTTAATTCTGGAGATATGTTTAACCTACCAATCCGCATTGGAGCAGCGTAGTAGGTCTTAGTTCCAAGCCTTCTCTTCAAAAACGGAGAGAAGAGGCCTATTCTCAGCAGTGGTATAGTAACAGGCCGCTACTGACTTTACTTATGTATTAAAAATAAAACTGTAATATATAAATGAGGGAGTATAGTGGAGGAATGTCGTCGAGGCGTGGTATATAGTGTGAAGGTCAACCGCCTGTAGGACGTCCAGTCTCTGGCCATACCTAAACTTTCTACGATCACTTTATTAAAGGCGACTTTTATGTCGATTAATATATTAATGTATAATAAATATACATGTATGTGTTTTAGGGTTCCCGAGTAAAATGGCATATTTGAACTTGTTTTAATATAGAAGAACTATATATAAGTATAGTAACTTGAGATCTGTGATAGAGATTTTTACTAGGGTGTCACTGGTTCGAACCCCTAGCAGAAATCTAGCATAAAATAATATCCAAAAGTAATAATAAAATTATTTTGCTATAATCCGCGATGAAGTAAAAAAGAAAATATAATGTTAAATGTAGAGTGGACAATCCGTTTTCATACCTGACACATGCAGGATAATACATCCTGATACATCCTGCATATATCAGGTATGAAAACGGATTGTCCACTGCACATGTAGCATTATATATATTTTCTATTTTACTTCATTGCGGATTATAGCAAAATAATTTTATGATTACTTTTGTATTATGGATCTCCGAAAAGTAACATTTTTCCTTCAAGAAAATAAAAAATACAATACACAGTACTTGTATTTCTGAGACCTTCCACTCTCTCCAATGCGGATTGGTAGGTTACACATATCTCCAGAATTCTCTAGAGACATGCAGGTTTCCTCACGATATTTTCCTTCACCGAAAAGCGTGTGGTTAATTGCAATTATCAATTAGACACATGTTTTATTAGACAAACTATTTGAAGCCTGCCTGGATTAGAACCCGTGGCGCCTCGAAAGAGTCGCACGGTCTCACTGTTGGGCTATCACAGGCTTTTCTAATAAAAATATTCAAAATATTTTCAAGTTGTTGAGTGGTTTAATGCTCAAAAATTTAATACATACTCAGTAATTTGCTCAATATAAATAAAATTATACGGTTTTCGTAATATGATATAAATTGCGTTAAAATTATATTTAATCTGTTCTGTGGCCTTAACGCTATATAAGGTCTGAAATATAAACCTATAGTTAAGTTTCCATAAAAATAACATGAATGACCACACTATTAAATGTTACATGTATTTCATGAAAGTTTTAACGGTGTTGTCAGTTATTTCAATAAACATTACTGACTCAATTCTTTTAAAAAATATCTTAATTTACTTATCTTAAATGTACAAGTTATATCTATCTTAAATTACTTACACGCTAGGACTATACAAATCATCGCAGCGTTTCCGCGCTGAATCGCTAAGCTGATTCTTTGTGCGAAAAAGGAGCCAGCCCTCTTAAAAATATTTTAATTATTGAGATTAAAAAGAGAGCATGTATTATATCTATCTGTGTGTGTTAAACCCATAGAGTTATTATACTAGAGTAGGTGAGCAATTAAAAATAAGAAAGTATAAGAATGTATCTATTTTTCTCACTTTCTTGCGCTTTATCTAAAGATAATGCATGTTTATGATAACCATGACAGCTGCGAGGAATGGCTCCAGGCAAAAGAACTCGTCAAAGATTAACAGTAGGGACACACACAATAGGGACACAGAACACCGTCAACAGTAGAGATACAGAAAGCCTACTATACTGTTGAGGATTATTTAGACGATAAGAATGCATGGATATAGACATTGTTCGACCCTGTGCAAGATAGAAACGATTAAATGTAACTAGTATTAAGAATTGTATTTTTGAAAGAGCAACCGCCGAGTTTCTCGCTGGCTCTTCTCGGTAGGAACAGCTTCCTGAACCAGCAGTAGAGTTGACGATTCAAAAGCACTTGTTTACAAGTTTATTTGAATAAAGGATATTTTGAATTTGAATATGAATTAAATTTTGTTTAAAGCTTTCTTTAAAAGGTTTTTTAACTTGACTCATTACTTTCTAAAACTGTGCTTTCCTTACTCGTGGATAAATTTGTTAAAGCTAACAGAGAGGCAAAATGTACTTGTGAAAGAATAAAATTTCATGCTTCATAACTTAAATGAAAAATCTTACATCAAATTAACGGCTAATTGAGATAACGGCTTTAAAAACAACAGCACACTTAATTGGCATCAGAAGCACATTTCTCACGGTGCTGATGTAGCAAATACAAGCGATTTCACAATACAAAGTGGGTTAACTGACACAAAAACATCAATCGATTTGCTCTAATGTACAAAATTTTAATAGACCACTCAGCAACTCGGAAATATTCTACGCATATTAAAATACTTTTGTTATTACTTACAAGTAGATGACCCAAAAAATATGCTGTCTCATCAATACATCGTGTTTTTAAATGTATCTGATGAGAGATTGTCCGCTACTAGTCAGTGCTACCGGCTTCGCCCGCGTGGAAATAAGTGTGTCGCAGAGATTTCCCTACTTCTATGTACATAAAACTGTTATGTAATAGTATCGAAACCTTCTTCAAGGATCTTTTAATAAAAGCCTTACAAAGATCCGTTAAGTCGATTTTGAGAAAATCGATCACATACAGACAGACAGCTTTTGGCGACTCTGTTGTAATAGGAGCTATGATAGTCCAGCGGTAACACCGTGCAACTTTTTCGAGGAGGTCACGGTTTCGAATCCGGGCAGACACCAATGAGTTTTTCTGTTAAAACTTATGTGTCTAATTGATAATTGCAATTTCTCACACGCTTTTCGGTGAAGGAAAACATCGTGAGGAAACCTGCATATCTCTACCAAATTCTGGAGATATGTGTAACGTACCAACCTACCAATCGAGCAGCGTGGTAGGTCTTAGCTCCAATCCTTCACTCTAAAAACGGAGAGAAGAGGCCTATTCCCAGCAGTGGCAGAGTAAAGATCACTATTAGTGGAATTCTCCCGAAAGGTTTAGGTTAATAGTTTTAGGGCACATAGTCCGGACCGGCTCAACTGATTTTCTCTGAAGTAAAGAGAAGGTTGGGGAGCCACATATAAGCTTTTTAATAAAAAAAAATCCCGCAGGGTAGAAATTTACGCGGGAAAGCTTTGTGACACACTTATTTCCATGGTCGACGCCGTGGGCACAGATAATCTAAGATAAATTATGTGCAAAAAGTCAAAAGGAATTCATTTGGATATTCAAATTTTTAAATATGATCAAATTAGCGGTGAAATCTCTTGAACGGATGTACCTGTAAAGCTCAACGAATAGCGAAGCGAAAGTTTAAATGAGCGGAGATTTGGCTCGACCCAATCTCTCACTAATCGACAGACGACCTTAAAAGGTCATAGCAAACAGCTAAAGTCAAGTCAATATACAGAAACGCCTCAGTACATAAGACGTCCATAAGATTAGAAGCACATAATATAAAATTTAAACTATCGTGAATAGTATTCATAGTTAATGTAATGAACCGGCTATACTCACTTCTTATTTTATCTAGGGTTAGCAAGACTAGTTTCGAACCCATCCGGGGCACTTATTCATGAGCTCTTTACATGGCGTTATCGCGGCGGGAACTCTAGAAACTAGCGGGAAACTAGTCAGGCTAACCCGATAAAATAGGATGAGTATAGCCGGTTCTATATATTAACCACATAATATTAATTTGAGGAATTGCATATTGCTCACACTTATGTCAGCGCTGCAAAAGACCGTCTGAAGTAAAGTAAATAGCGATTTCAATGATCTAGGGAAGCGAATATATATTACATTACAAATCTGAATATCGGATTATTTCTAAATGAACTCTTGCATTAAGCAACTATATTTTTAAACATTGCAGCGTTGCACGTCTGACCTCCATCACTGATGGAAAGTGATGATCAAGCCAAGAACACGTTCAGGGAATGTGTATTAAAGTCAAGTGTTCAACGGAAAAATATGTATTAGAATGTATACACAATAGGTAGCCATATATATGTTTTTTGGCATCATACCTAAAGTACAATCAGAATGATAGTACTAATAGCAACTTATAAATTACCTTACGAATATATCTAAAAGCAGGTCCAGTCCAGTTATCTTATTCTTTCATATTATGAGACACTTTATTCTTGTGTGATTTTTAAGTAGCAATAGCACTACACTATCACTATACACTAGCTTAGTTCTTTTGAGTCTTATAACTATTCCCTTATTATCGAGAAGCTGGATAGCCCTGATGTTTACGAGATGGTGCAGCGTCTGCTCGTGGGCTTCAGAGTACTTTAAATGAAAAAAACTGTAGGTATATAGTAATGTAATTATAAAATACGCATGGTAATGTAATCATCAAATAAATTAATGCCTGTTAATTAATGAATTAATTAATTTTCTACAAAAAAATAATTTTAAATAAATGATTTTAAAATTTTAATTTTAATTTAATCCGGCTATTCTTACATACTCAGTTGATATCGGGTTTAACCCCCTAGTTTGGAACCCATCTGGGCTTCTTGGTTTAGAGCGTTTTATTATCTCATTGAATAATAGGGTATATGATTGTTTTAAGCCACAAGTAACAAAAAACCCAGTGACAGCCATGGAACTAATATTACTAAAAAAAGAATATAACTTTGCCAAAAGTCTCTAAATAGGAAAAAAATATTCCTGATATTATCTGTGATAAACTGATAAATGCTTTAATTTGTAGCTTTCGCTTTAAAGATGCACGATCGTGATTTGTTGAGTAATTTAGAAAAGTGCTGTTTCATTCAACAAACACTATTATGCAAAAACTAGTACAGAAATAATAAATCGTGCTTAGAAAACTGCATATAGTTCATATAATAATATAGTACTTTTATAAAAATAGATAATTGTTAATATATAGTAATACGTAATATAAAATATTATGTATTTGATGATGGCATGGTTTAGTTACTATACTACTGCTAAACACTCGCTGCTCGCGGTGCAATAAACCATCGGTGCGCTAGGGAGAGGCGTGTGCGATGTGTCACTTATCGATAACCGATTTTGACGAGAATTTTTATGACTAAAACCGACACGTCAACGGTGCATCACTATGCATGCTGAAAGGCTGAAGGCGAGACAGAGAGCGCAACAGAGGGCGTCCTGTTTCCTGATTTAATTTTACCGCGGGCAACGAGTCATTGATACTTCTATAAAATGAATATTTCATAGAGGCGTCGTTGCAATAGTGACCAAATTTATAATTCGATGGGTGACCAATATTTGGTGATCCTATTCCATCATCATTAAGCATCTTTGGAAAAACCTTAAAGAGCATATTAAAACATCCCGGTACATAACAATAGTCAATAACATCAGATATAAATCGTTAAATGTTGCCATGATTTATTCCATTTACGTAGCTGATTTATCCCTTAAAGGTTTCAAAGAACTAACGACAGTCAACTCGTGTAAGTTTGTACGTGTGTGACATATGGGTTAGAATAATGAACCCAGATTAAATAACATAAGATTGTTGTATAAGTTTATTCGCAAAGATTATTCTTAGTAGAAACGCCACTTATAAGATGTATAGATTTCACTTTTTATACTTTAAACCGGAGCATTTTAAATGCAATATCTTAAAAGAAATTCACTTTCACGTATAACAACGCCGCCGATATTTCAGTCACGCTACGGAAACGTGCAGTTAACATTTACGAGCTGTTTTAAATCTAAATATATCTGGATGATTTTTTTATTCACCCCTTAAGGATTGAATTTTATTCTGGTATGCAAATTTCGTGAAAACGATTTCGTGGAGTGAAATTATTACAAGCTTTTACTCAAAAATGTCATATTTTATCTGTATAACACATTTCAAAATAGATACGAGTTAAAAAACTAAAACATACGTTTTCAAATTAAAAGTGAAAAGTAACAAAAAATATAAGTAATATTGTGAAAAAAGCGTGGTAGGATCGATATAAAATACTCAAAAAATGGCATAAAGCGCGTTTTTTAGTTTTTGCGATTGATTGTTAAATTTTTTTGTTGTTGTTTATTTTATAGTATTTCACCCGTTTTATCTTGGTCACACATTTAAAAAGATAAAGAGCACCACGCGCTTAGTATTAAAATCACCTAAAAAAAGGTTGTTTTTTGGCAAATGCCATTAAAGCGTAACGTAGCGGCTACAAATCTTGTGTGTTAAGGAGATCCATAAATTGGAAGAGCAAGAAAGCACTAGTTTTTTTAATAGTTCGTAGCGTGATATGGTAGATGGCATTGAAATAAGGATTACAATGTATTTAACTCATTTAAACCTAATTTTGAATTCGGTCACTTTAATACTAAGCGTGCGAAATAGCCACATTGAGCAATAGTGGTATTTTCTAAAATGAGGCAAATTTGTACTCCAAATATTATTGAAGTATATACAATAACGTTCAAATTCAATATTTTATATTGCATATTCAACGACTGAATAATATATAGCGTGATCAATGATAATGATCTGAAAAAATATTAATTAATACAAATGGCTGAAGAGTATTATCTCCCGGTTAACTTATTATATAAAACTTTTCATTTCACTTTCACTGTAAAATATTTTTCATTAAGTAACAAGTCTGATATTAAATTAGTATGCAAACGATAGTTGGATATCTTATGTTACTTAACAATTTTTATTTAATTAATTAATTTATTTTAATTGCTTTGATTACTCAATGATCATATATAATGTATTTATTATTTTGACTATTTCGTTATAAAATTAATATTATATTAAATATTAGTGAAATAATTTAATCCGTGAACCTGTTAAGGTGATTGAGACAAAATCATTTTTATAATTAAATAATGATACAGATTAGAACATGTAATGAGGAGGGATGAAAATCATGTGACCAAACGTGTGTTAAATTTGAATGTGGATGGATATGTGCCTAGAGGGAGGCCTAAAAAGATATGGTTGGATTGTGTGAAGTATGACATACATATAAAAGGAGTGGCGCCAGAGTTGACGAAAGATAGGACAGAATGGAAGAGAAAAACATGTTGTGCCGACCCCACTTAGAGTGGGATAAGGACTGGAAGATATAATGATACAGATTAGACTTAGGTCAGTTTATTTACAAGTCGTTTGAATTGCAATTTTTATTTATTAGGATAGAGTATTCAGACTGACCCTTTGGCACAGGTGGCAGTGACTATCTTTAGCTCCGCAGGTCGTGGGTTTGACTCTCGCCAGGGCCACCATTTTCTAAATATAATTAGTAGGTTCTTCGATTCTGGGTGTAAATATGTATGTAAAACGAAATATTTAAGTTACTTTGGGATTGGATTATCAAATGTGTAAGTGTATATATCTCAACCTTAGACGCATAAGGTCTGATGTGTGGTTTGATGACAAGAGAGCGAAAAGAAAATTTGTAAACTAATTGGGATAGTATTTTCGTTTTTATGGATAATTCAAATGAAATATTGCTAATATTTTAGCAAAAACTTATATGTTTCGATTCTTAACACTATTAATCTAAAATTTACCTCATTACATTAAAAAATTCATTTTTTTTTAGAAACCAAAGACATTATTCGCATTTGGTGTTATGTCGACATTCGACCTTATGCGTCTGATGTCGAGATATATCCTATATCTTTTTATATTATATCGCTATCCCGTACTATGTCATAGTTTAACATAGTATTAACTATCGATCAATATGATGGTACAAATTAAACGAATATTGCTATCTGGTTTTTAAAAACTACTGTAAAATTTATAAGCTTTGAATATTGCTTGAACAATTTAAAGACAGAGAAGGTCGTCATCCTCCTGCAATTATCCCACTCTAAGTGGGATCAGAACAACATGTTATAAACATGCCGTCACATGATTTAGCTGTGTTTTTACGACCGGCCGCCTACCTGACGTCAACATACCTTAGTCGTATTTTACGACACCTCGGTAAGAAAGAGGGTGGTCTATTTTACTAAACCGGATACCACACGGTGGATCAATTTACTTTAGTCGCCTTTTACGATACCTGGGTAAGAAATGAGGGTGGTACTATTCTACTCAGCCGGATACCACACGGCTATTAAAGACAGAGAAGGTATTACCAAAAATGTTTTAACTTCACACGTTACGATATGTTTGGTATCTTCATCCAACAAAAACAAGAACAATACAATCGATCTAAATCCCATTCAATTGTCTAGCGAATGAGTAACAGATGGCATACAATTAAAACACAGGAATTCTGGGTCGGTTGCGTCATGTAGAAAGTAGGTGATAAAATATACAACAAATCACCTATTACTATGTATGAGGGATTCTCGAGAGCCAAGAGTGAAGAAATTATGCATCAAGATGCAACGGGATCCTGATCGTTGGCAGATTGTAGTGATATATGACAAGCCCGTTGCATTATCATTCTGCAGATACAAAGAGACAAAAAAAACCATCGTCTTTTTTGGAAATGATATATTGACGGAGATACATTTTTTGATTGTGTTAGAATCCTTACTAAAATTTTAAATGCAAAAGTCTTTCTGTCTGTGACGTTTTAAGGAATCCGTCAAACTTTGATCAATGAAATTTGACACAATTATTCCTTATACACCGACGTAACTTATAGGCTATTGAAATCCTGTTAATTTTACAGGAATAGGATGTCATTGAAAAACGCCATCTTTTAATATATTTTGGTTTCTGTTTTTTAAAAAATTTTAACTGGGCTATTACAATGTATAATTAATGTAAGTTATTCGGGTAGTAAAATTATTAAACTATGCTCCCGAGAAAACGAAAAATCTCTGTTTCTGTGATGGAGATATTTACAGGGTTAGAGAGTGACAGAAGCTATAGTTTCTTGTAATAAAGTCCACGCGAACGAAGTTGCGGGTAAAAGCTAGTATACCATATGCGAATCAACTGTGAGATATTGAACAGCTTAACAAATACCTACATTATATAACATGCTTTAACAGTCTTGTCCAGTTACGCCCACATTGATAAACATCATCGTTTCTGAATACAATTTGTCATCACGTTCATGACCAAATAATCAAACTTGAAAATGAACAACAACATCATCCTCCTGCCCTTATCCCACTCTAAGTGTGGTCGGCACAACATGTTATAAACACGCTGTTATATGATTTGGCTGCGTTTTTACGACCGGCCGCCTGCCTGACGTCAACTTACCTCTGTCGTATTTTACGACACCTCGGTAAGAATGAGGGTGGTTTATTCTACTAAACCGGATACCACACGGTGGGTCAACTTACCTTAGTCGCCTTTTACGACACCTCGGTAAGAAATGAGGTTGGTCTATTCTACTCAGCCGGATACCAAACGGCGGGTCGACTTACCTTAGTCGTCTTTTACGACACCTCGGTAAGAAAAGAGGGTGGTACTATTCTATTCAGCCGGATACCACACGGCGTTGAAAATGAACAACAACGATAATTATAAATACATTAGTGTCCAACAATATCATCATCAAAAGTACTCACCTCAATTTCATTCGCTTATATTCATTCAAATTAAGAACGTATAGATTTTAATTCATGAAATGTATTTTTTATCTTTAACAAATGGCGTGTAGTTAAATAAGTGAATTAAAAAAATAATAATTATAATTCAATAATCCATTCGATTCAATTACACATAAAAATAATTTTACAATTATTAACTTTTTAGTGTCACATCAACACATGTTACATGATTTGGCTCTTAATTTTTAAGCCTGGCCGCCTGCCTGACGTCAACTTACCTTAGTCGTCTTTTACGACACCTCGGTAAGAAATGAGGGCAAACTATTCTACTCAACCGGATACCACACGGCACTTACTTTAGTCGCCTTTTACAACGTCTCGCTAAGAAATGACCGTCGTCTTTACTACTCAGCCGGATCCCACACGGCATATAAGTCGCCTTTTACAACACCTCGGTAAGAAATGAGGGTAGTCTATTCCACTCAACCGGATACCACAGGGCACTTTAGTCGCCTTTTACAACGCCTCGCTAAGAAATGACCATTGTCTATTCTACTAAGCCGGATACAATACGACTTGAAACATAATAACGTAAATTTTAATGAATTTATGATTATGTTAATATATAAAAGGGCTCAACAATCATTTATATGCAGATTGATCGGTTATATATTGAAATCAAGTAGAAGCTTATAAATAAACGAGTAGTTTACCAACAATGTAACATGGTAACCAGATATTTACAATTAATTGAGTGGGTTAATATCCCTATGTCATAATTCACTTAACTTCTATTAATCTTATGAATAATAATTAATAATAATAAAATATTTATTAACAACAATATAATAACAGTCTTTTTCTTACCGATGTCTCGTGAAATACGACTAAGATTAGTTGACGTAAGGCAGGCGGTCGGCCATAAAATACCTAGCTAAATCATGTGACAACATGTTATAACATGTTGTGCGGTATTCTTACATTTGCTTCACAGTATATTTTAAGCAATGTAATTTATGTACATAATAATATAAAGAATTATAAATCGATAGGTGATGTATACAATAGACAAAGCAGGAACCGACATAAGCTTGCGGCTCCTGCTTTGCGCCTTGCAAAAGTACGTAATTCGTTTGTGGGTTTTGGTATAAGATTCTATAATAAAATTCCGCAATCAATTTCAGCTTTGCCATTACAGCAGTTAAAAAACACTGTTAAAAAGAGGCTGATACAGAAAGCCTACTATACTTTTGAAGATTATTTAGAAGATAAGAATGTGTGGATATAGCTCTCTTTGAACCTGTACAAGACAGTAACGACATAATGTAAATAGTATTAAGAATTATATTTTTAAAAGAGCAACCGCCGAGTTTCTTGCTGGCTCTTCTCGGTAGGAACAGCTTTCCGAACCAGCAGTAGAGTTGACGATTCAAAAGCACTTGTTTACAAGTTTATTTGAATAAAGAATATTTTGAATTTGAATTTGAATTTGTGCCGACCCCTCTTAGAGTGGGATAAGGACAGGAGAATGATGATTACGTAAATGTTTTTATGTATATTGTTTTTAAAACCTCCGCCGATATAAGTGGTTCAGGTTTCGGTTTTAATTTAACAAAAGTTAATGACTCTATAATAAAATTTTATCCTGACTGTTCTAAGTATAGTAAAGTAACGGCTTGCTACTATCCCAATGCTGGGCAAAGGCCTCTTCTATCGTTTTGGAAGTGAAGGGCTGGAACCATGACGCATTGGCGATGCGTGGTATTAGGAATAAAAATTAGACCATCCAAATTTGATGTTTACTGTTCTGGATTACTCATCAGAATAAGCATATATCATCATCCTCCTGCCCTTATCCCACTCTGAGTGGGGTCGGCACAACATGTTATAAACATGTCGCATTATTTGGCTACGTTTATTACGACCGGCCGCCTATCTGACGTCAACTTACCTTATTTTTATTGTTCACCTCACTTAAAAAGAGGGTAGTCTATATTACTTAACCGGATACCACAAAGTGGGTCAACTTAACTTAGTCACCTGTTACAACACCTCAGTAAGAAATTCGGGTGGTCTATTCTACTCATATAGCCGGATACCACACGGTATATTTATATGACGGCATCGCTATATGGTCATTCAACCATATAGCGACTGGCATATATAAAAATGGAGGGCATGTATTGCTAAACACGTGTGCTATAGTAATTCATTATTGCAAAATCCACGCTCACAATCGGTCGTGAGTGGATACTAAAAGCTTGCCCAACACCTCTCGATATCATTGTCTGCCAATATTAGCACGGCGATGTGATCAAACAGGACAGTGTTTACGAAATGTATGGATTAGAGTAACGTCATATCAAATACTAGTAATATCCCGCAGTTTCACTCGCATACATATCGATCTCATGGCAGTGAAAAGTCTCAGTAAAGATACAGCTTTCCAATGGTGAAAGCATTTTTGAAATCGGTCTAGTAGTTTTTGTGTGAAAACATTACAAACATGCATAAAATTTTTTCTTCTTTATAATATTAGTTTAGAAATGCAAATCAAGGTTTCGAGGTTACCAGGATTTGCAGAAAAACTAAATTAGTGTTCTATAGTGTAAAACGTCATGTGGTATTCGGCTGAATAGAATAGTACCACCATCATTTCTTACCGCGGTGTCGTAAAAGGCGACTAAGGTAAGTCGACCCGGTGTATGGTATCCGATTAAGAAATGCTGATCCACCGTGTGGTATCTGGCTGAGTAGAATAGACCACCCTCATTTCTTACCGTGGTGTCGTAAAAGGCGACTAAGGTAAGTTCACCCACGTGTGGTATCCGGTTGAGTAAATTAGAGCAGCCTCTTTCTTACCGAGGTGTCGTATGTATGTTTGTTACTCTTTCACGGCTAATTCGCGGAACCAATATCGAAGAAATTTAGCTCAATTATCACTTATGCACCGGAATAACATATAGGCTATAGAAATCCTGTTAATTGTACAGTAATAGGATGACACTTAAAAACGGCATCTATTATTAACAAATTACGCGAACGAAATCGCGGGTAAAAACTAATCTTGTATAATAAAAAGTCCAGTGATCTCCAACTATAATAAAATGTACAAAATATCAGTTTTCACAATATGATTCACATACGCAGCGCGGATGTAGCGGCATGGACGAGTGAACAGATCACTATCAGATGAGTTTTTCTGATAAGATCGCCGTAACAGACTGATCGTGGGAATAGTTGCAAACTGTGTTTGGAAAGTGGAAAAATGTTTATAAACAGACCATTAAAAATTGTATTTTTAGAAATGTTCACGTAATTTTACACTTCAAATATGAATACTAATATTTTAAATGTAAAAGTCTGTTTGTCTCTTACGTTTTCAAGGCGCTGAATAAAATTTAATGAAATTTTACAATTGATTCTTATTTACCGGGAATATAGAATAAATAAATCCCGTCTTTTCTTTGAGAATAGGAAAAACCAATTGAATATATGTGTGGTTATTTTAACACTCGGGAACTGGAAAAAGTAAGCTCTTTACTGTGTTACAGAAAAACAAAAGTATTTTGTCTTATAATTAAGAACTCTAATTGAGAACTACCTATAAATGAAACTTAATTTCACCCCACTACATTGCGAGTTTACTAATCCCAAAAATTCTGTACTACCATGGAGATTTAGACACGAACTTTTCTTCCAACATCATCTAAAAGTCTAGTAAACTGTATGAGACTTTTGCTTATCGCACCTTAGAAACAATATAAACAACTTACGATACATAAAAAATCAATTTTTACGCAAAAATTGCAATTTCGCCGCGCTGCAAGTTAATAATTTAAAGTATAGTTATAAAAGTGTAGCAACACTTAAACCATTTTAAAGTATTAACCACAAAAATTATTTGTTCTTCAAATTCATCGAAGATCAAAAAACATATATTATCCCGTCTTCTATTATCTGTAACATAACAGTTACCGTATTATTAATAAACTAAATAGAAAGAGACCAAGGACAATGATAATTTAATTTGAGTTGGTCTGTAGATAAATATTACTCAAAATATCTGAATGTAATTTTTTTTGAATGAAACAATAAATTGTAAAGCATTGGTTAATTATGATGATCATTACCAATAGAAATGTATATAAAATAAGTACAATACATACATACATACAATATAACTTATAAAAACCATTTTTATGTAAATATTACAAAAATATATTAGTCCATAGATATAATTTTTTTTTGTATAGTCTATGGTAATGGTGGTGTTCCTGAACGCGCTATACAATATATGTATATAATCTTTATTACTAATTTTTACTTATAAATATAATTTAATTTGTAGTTAACTTTGTGATTTAAACAACAGGTGATTTGCTTGTAGCATTAGCGGCAAACCTTAGTGTTTTTAATGCTAATATTTAGAATTAATGTATGTACTTTTTGTCATGTTAAATTAAAAAAATTCAATATCCGTTCTAATTCAAAATATTTACTATTCGATTCTGACTTGATCTCTCACTCACTCTGTCTCTCTCTTATAGTCTTCAACCAATGGACGTCAGCTCTCAGCTATGGACATAAGTCCATAAAATGGATTTCCCCGATACATTATCTTAGGACATTTAAATCCGGCTTACTGCGGCCTTTTAAAGTTAGTTTTGTCTGTGTCGAGAAATTTTAATTTTCTACATCATAACTACTTAGAGATGTTAGCCGGAATTTAAATTATATTAAGGTGTCAATAAAGCCATAATCAGCCATAGCTTATAAATAACCCGCATGTTTGGAGATCAATGACCCAGCACCGCGACTAAGCACATTTGAAATAAGCAATTCGATGTATAGTCGCCACAAGTTTATTGTTCTTGCAGAACCTTTCTTGAAGCAACCATTGCTTTATAGTAATTTGTATTTATTTTGATATATCTTCGACACTTCGTACGTTATTTAGATGCTAACAATCTAGATTACAAAGCTTGGGTCAATTTTCAAGATTTAGTATATTGCGGACACGTGATAGACTTGTATTACGTTGTAGTTAATTTGCAAACATACCCGGTATGTCCATGAAGATATGAATGAAATGAATATGAAGTATAAATTTTTTTTAAACCAGGTCATAAAGTAAAAATACCTAATCCGCCACACTATCAACAAAAATACAACAAAACATTATTTTACTAACTACGTCGTATAATATTTACATAAAAAGCAGACTGCAGGGGAAAAACGGTGTGCGGTGAGACAGAAAGTCTAACGATCTTAGCGTGTTTACTATTAAAAGGTTACTTTTACCGCGCCGAATTTTTGATTATATTGATTTGTATGAACACCACGCTTGAACTTTCTCGTATGTATGAAATTTTTATTATTATTAATTTAAAATGTATTATCAATTACATCTTTAACATATTTTACAATTTATTTTATAACTGTCTTTTACCCGCGACATCGTTTGCATGAACAGTTATAGCGTAATAGGTTAATAATAAAGAGCACTTTTAGTGTCATTTTATTGTAGAATTAACAGTATTTTTAAGCCCTACAGTTATTTCGGGGAATAAGGAATAATTATGCCAAATTTCAACGATATTGGTTCAGCGGACTCGCTGTGAAAGAGTAAAAACATACATCCATATTCACAAACTTTAGAATTTATATTAGTAGGATATCTATAAGCTGTTACGACGTGTCTGAAGCTACGAAAGAAATAGAATTTAGTGCTACGAAAAAAGGAAAGAATAGCTTGACTGTACGAAAGATATTTAACTAAAATTCCCTTTTATTAAAGGGGATTTTTTTAGAACGGGAAACTATTTTGTGTTTGTTCTGTTCATGGCCAAAAAGTTTTTGTAAAACAAAAAGCGTGTCTTCGAGCGATTACTATAACTCAAATGCTAGACAGCTGTAAACCTTTGTTTAAAAAGCACAACATTTTGCCTTTACCATGCCTATATATTTATGAATTACTTGTTTTCGTCAAAAAACATTCATATATGTTTACAACTATGTCTGAGGTTAATAGCACTAGAAGCCGTAGGCAAAATAGACTATGTGTACCATCGAGGAAGTTAGAGTTATTTGCAAAGAGTTCATTTTGTATAAATTGCCTGAAAATTATAAAAAAGAGTCATTGCCTCTATTTAAAAGAAATGTAAAAGAGCTTCTGCTACAAAAGTGCTATTATAATGTTAATGACTATTTAAACGACAAATTTTTTAAAATGTATTATATAAACAGCGTATGACATGTATTTGATTATTGACATATACACATATATATAGGATTTATTTTTATTTTTTAAATTTAATATTGACAATATTGTAATAAGTTATATATTTTTTTTTCTTATTGACATTTTGTATTTAAATTGTAAATTAAATTAAATGGAATATTCTATAAAGACTATGAAGACTAAAGTCTTCGAACAGTGCGTGTTGCCAGTGATGACTTATGGCTCTGAATCATGGTCGCTGACTATGGGCCTCATAAGAAAGCTCAGAGTCGCTCAGCGGGCGATGGAGCGAGCTATGCTCGGAGTATCTCTACGTGATCAAATCAGAAATGAGGAGATCCGTAGAAGAACCAGAGTCACCGACATAGCTCAGCGGGTCGCGAAGCTGAAGTGGCGATGGGCGGGGCACATAGTGCGGAGAACCGATGGACGTTGGGGTCTCAAAGTGTTGGAATGGCGACCCAGCACCGGAAAGCGCAGTGTCGGAAGACCCCCTGCTAGATGGACAGACGACCTCAAAAGGGTCGCGGGGAGCCGCTGGATACAAGCGGCACAAAATCGTGTGTTCTGGAGATCCCATGAGGAGACCTATGTCCAGCAGTGGACGTCCATCGGTTGAAGAAGAAGAAGAAGAAGAAGAAGATTCTATAAAAATTGTAATTCAAATTTGCATACTGTATAACGGTAGAATATGTTAGTACCCTAAAAAATGTCAACATCTCTGTATTCCACTCATATTCTGGCAAATAAATGATTATTATTATTATTATTTGAATTTGCATTACGAACCTTATATCTATAGGAAACTATGTGGTTACCCTTCAAATAGTTACTTTCAGTCTCAAGTTTGAAATCAACAAGTAAGATGGTAAATAAAATATATCGATTTTTAAACGTAATGTATGTGAGTAACTTTAAGTAACTCAATAACTTTAAGTGTTAAAATAATTTCAATATGTCTCAAATATAAAATTTCATTATTGCTGGGAAAAAGTCTCCACTGTCAAGACAAGGATATGGTAGCCGTAAACCTTCCACGAAGGGAATTGGCAAATAAGAAATTAAAGCAAGGTGAAGGTTTCATCTCAACGAGTGACGTCACATTCTAAGCGTCATAATACTTGACCACGTCCAATATGTATTATTCGAGCATTATTTTTTCATAATATAGAAAAAATGTGTTTAAAGAACAGTAATAATGTGTAATAGCTGGTACGGGCTGCCGTCCTTGAACATAAATGGCAGATAAGCGTTACCAAAAAATTCCGCGAATAAATAAATACTTTGACGAACATGAAAGGAAAAAAGGCTCCTCTTATTCCTTTTTCTATCATTCATGTACCTTTGGGCTTGGTAGAATTCCATGTACTGATCAACTTATAAAGGTCCTAGATCTATATGTTTTTATCTTTATTTGTATATATTTATGTGATATAGATAATTGAAACTTGGAGAAAATTAGGGATGAACGACGTAAATACATATTCTTTGGCATCTGGAGTAGAATAGACAACCCTTATTTCTTACCGAGGTGTCGTAAACGGCGACTAAGGTAAGTCAACCCGCCGTGTGGTATACAGCTGAGTAAAATAGACCACCCTTATTTCTTACCGAGGTATTGTAAAAGGCGACTAAGGAACCCACTATGTAGTATCCGGTTGAGTAAAAAAGACAACCCTTTTTCTTACCGAGGTGTCGTAAAATACAACCAAGGTAAGTTGACGTCAGGCAGGCATAAAATACGTAGCCAAATCATGTGACATAACATGTAAATACATAAACCGAATATGAGACCGTGGATTAATTAAAAAAAAGATAAAGTACTGTATCAATTAACTTTGTGAAAAAATTCAAGAAAAATAAATAAATTAACACATCGTTCATGGGCTGCAATAGTGGCACAGCTCCAAAAACACGTGTTTTGGACTAGGAATAGGTCTAAATCTTAAAATACATATTTTTTTCAGCAGCAATAGCGGCAGAACTCAAAATTCCATATTAGGCCGTTCGTTTTAGAAAACTAAAGATTTTAATTTTTTCTTTGCAATGAAAACTTTTACACCATTTATTGGAAAACATCATTTTTTTGTTATGCCACTATTGCAGCCTTTGAGCAAAATGATGGCAATCGAACCCCATGCTCGTTAAAATCATGGCTTTATAACGATTGATTTCCTTTCGATAGCAATCTTTAAATAACGATTTAAATATTTAAATATAGCTCTATGCGTTGTACTTCTTATGGTATCATCATCTTCCTACCCTTATCCCACTCCAAGTGGGGTCGGAACAACGTGTTAAGAGCATGTTGTCACAGGATTTGGCTATGACTACGGCTATTTTACCGCCTGCCTGACATCAACCTACCTTAGCCGTATTTTACGACACCTCGGTAAGAAATAGGGTGGTCTATTCTACTTAACCGGTTACTACACGGTGGGTCAACTTACCTTAGCCGCCTTTTACGGAACCAAATATTTAAATATGGCTCTATTGCGTTGTACTTCTTACGGTAGTTGACAAAAATATAAAACAAACAAGTTTTTCGTTAGATTGTTAAAAAACAAGGTTCAAGCAACGAAAGGTGAACAACCCTTTTTTACGGAACCTGTTTGGTATATCGCTGATAATGTCATTACCATATTATTGTGATGTACGTGAGGTAACCGGCTTTAGCATATATTAAACAATTATTTGCTTTGTTTCCTTTACTAGGAACTTACTGCGATTCTATTTGCTTCAACAAATCTTTAGTTCCTCGTGATAAGACAGTAATATCTTTATAATATTCATGTATACGATAAAAAATTTAAATAAAATACAAAAAAATACAATAATAATTATATTTATAACAAAAAGAATTATAAAAAATAGTCATGTAAAAGAAGGAAATTCAAATTAAATATTTTTGTATTTTTTAAAACTACTACACCAATTTTCAGGTCACACCTAATATCGATGCCCAGCGTTGAGACCGTGCTACTCTTTTGAGTCACAAGTTCAAACCCCGGGCAGGCACAAATGAGTTTTTCTAATTAAACCTATGTGTTCAATTGATAATTGTAATTTGTCTCACGCTTTTCGGTTTAGGAAAACACCATGAAGAAACCTACATATTTCTACAGAATTTTGAGGATATGCAATATAGCGAAGCCTTTACAGAAAAAAAAAATAATAGTGAATGATATGATAAAATTAACAGGCTCAACTGTCAAGTTCCAATAATCATCTATTGATATTTATTTATATCTTATTGAGATTATTTATCATTATTACTTATTTATTATTTAATATCTGGGGGACCGAGCTTCGCTCGGTAATTTTTTACAAAAAAATACATTAAAAAAAAGAATAAACAATTATTTAGTTGGGGATCGATCCTTGGCATTCACATTTCTCGAGACTGCCCGATACTCGAATAAGCTACGTCGACTTGACAGCTAAGGGCGAAAATTCAATTCAATATAAATGTTAGTGTTTTTCAATGCCCAAAAACAGGGATAAAACAATATTTTTTTTTACATAAAACCTAGCTAGATCAATTTTTCTCCCCCAAAACCTCCTCACATGCTGAATTTCGGGAAAATCGTTGGAGCCGTTTCCGAGATTCAGAATATATATATATATATATATATATATATATATATATATATATATATATATATATATATATATATATATATATATATATATATATATATATATATATATATATATATATATATATATATATATATATATATATATATATATATATATATATATATATATATATATATATACGAGGTGTGTTCAAAAAGTATCGCGAATTTTGAATTTTCGCGAGTTACATATATTCCAATTTAGATTTTTTTGTGGCGTTTGTTGGTACATATGTCTCTCACTTATGCTGACAAGTTGGGCCATTTTGAATGTTCGGTTAATTGTTGACAGCTGCTTTGCTTGCACGTGTTTTGGTTCGTCTTCGATTTTTACCTATTCAAAAAATGGAACAAGGAACCTGTATCGATTTTTGTGTGAAAAACGAAATTAAGTGCGCGGATGCATTCCGAGTGTGGACTGTGGCATATGGAGAAGCTACTTTGGACAAAAGCAACGTTTATTGGTGGTACAAAATGTTTTTATAAGGCCGAGAAGATGTGAATGACGAAGAGCGTGCCGGACGCCCGAGCACTTCAACAACAGACGAAAAAATTGATGAATTGAAGAAAATAGTATTGGCCAATCTTCGAATCATCGATAGAGAAATTGCCGAGGACCTAGACATATTGATTGGCTCGTGCCATTCGATTTTAATCGATAATTTGTGGAAAAACAAAAATTGGCTTTTGCACCTCGATAACGCCCCTGTTCACACATCGCTGCTTGTACGCGACTTCTTGGCCAAAAACAACAGATCAATGATACCGCAGTCACCGTATTCCCCAGATCTGGCCCCCTGTGACTTTTTCTTGTTCCCGAAACTGAAGAGGCCCATGAAAGGACGACACTACGCCACGATTGACGAGATAAAGACGGCATCGAAGGAGGAGCTGAACAAGATACAAAAAAATGATTTTTTGAAGTGCTTCGAAGATTTGTAAAAACGTTGGCACAAGTGTATAATATCCCAGAGGGATTACTTTGAAGGGGACAAAATAGATATTTACGAATAAATAAATAATTTTTGAAAATAAACAAAATTCGCGATACTTTTTGAACACACCTCGTATATATATATATATATATATATATATATATATATATATATATATATATATATATATATATATATATATATATATATATATATATATATATATATATATATATATATATATATATATATATATATATATATATATATATATATATATATATATATATATATATATATATATATATATATATATATATATATATATATATATATATATATATATATATATATATATATATATATATATATATATATATATATATATATATATATATATATATATACAAGATTAACTCATTTAAATATAATGATTAAACAAAAATATCGTTCTCAATGTTGCTGGTATAGTAGTGTCTTGAGTAAAATAGACCATTATCATTTATTCACTCATAGCACTTTCAAACGAAGGGAATTTTGAGCTACGACTAAAGAATAAATGAATACCGCAACCGAATCAGAGTCACTCATAGCTCACAGATGGCGCTGTGCTATAATCTCCCGCGCTATCGAATGTAAATTATGAATAGTATAAGTCTGTGTGATCTTATTGGGCTACACCGTTGGAAAGATAATTTTATCAATTAATGTCAATAAATTTTGTAACAGGGCACCTGGGAAGGTGCATCCCTATTAACAAAATAAACAGTTTAGAAGAATAAAAAAAATTTGGTCACACCGTAACAAAAGTAGTAAACAAATTGTGGTATCCGGCTGAATAGAATAAACCACTAGGGATGTAACTTCGAGTACAAAATATGCATTAATAAATAAATCTTTTTTTTCCCTTTAAACTAAATCGATTATTAAAAAATCGATTCATTTGTAACAAAATAATATTAATAATCGATTTTTTTAAGACTATTTGAACATTTGCCTTTTTTAATGTTAATAATTGATTTACAATAAAGGCTAAGAAGAGTGGACAAATACCAAAAAATAATATCAGATACTAAACAACTCTTTAGTTCCTCGTTATTACATAATTAGGCAGACGTTATACATCGTTTAGGCAGTAATATCTTAATAATACTCATGTATGCTATAAAAATTTGAAATAAAATACAAAAAAATACAATAATAATTATATTTATAATAAAAAAAAATTATAAAAAAAAGTCATGTAAAAGAAGGAAATGCAAACTAAAAATTGTTGTATTTTTAAAAACTACTACACCAATTTTCAGCTCACATCTAATATCGATGCTGCGTACCTATCCAACCACTAACAGCTGAGATAGCCCAGCGTTGAGACCGAGGTACTCTTTCGAGTAAGTCACAAGTTCAAACCCCGAGCAGGCACAAATGAGTTTTTCTAATAAAACCTATGTGTCTAATTGATAATTGCAATTTGTCTCACGCTTTTCGGTGAAGGAGTTTTCCATCATGAAGAAACCTGCATATTTCTACAGAATTCTTAGGATATGTAAAATAGTAAAGCATTCACAGGAAAAAAAATAATACTGATTGATTTGATAAAATTAACAGTGAGCCTGTTAAGTTCCAATTATCATTCATTATCTTATTGCGATAGAAAAGCAGTTACTTATTAATCAAAAATATTGTTCTCAATGTTATTGGTATTGTGGTATCCTGAATGCGCGTTTCACTTCCAAACGAAAGGAATTTTGAGCCACGACTAAATAATTAAGACTACCGCAACCGAATCCGTGTCACTCATAGATCACAGATGGCGCTGTGCTATAATGTCCCGCGCTATCGAATGTAAATTATGAATAGTATAAGTCTGTGTGATCTTGTCAAGTTCAAGTAATTATTATTTCCTGTAATAGTAACAAATTTTTGTAATAGGGAACCTAAGGATCATCCCTAATAAATTAATATTTTAGATCAATAAATAATAAATATTCGGTCCCAAATTGTTAAATCCGACTAAATAGGAAAAACCACCCTCTTTTTACAGAGGTGTCGTTAAAGGTAGGGATGTGACTTGGAGTAGAAAAAATCGATTAATAAATACTCATATTTTTCCCTTTAAATTAATCGGTTTGAAAAAATCGATTACTTTGTTACGCAATAATCGATTTTTACATTTCATAATAAACAATATTTTTAAAAATCAATTATTTTTTCATCAAACATCGATTTTTTTATTTTGAACAAATAATCGATTTTCCAAATAACCGATTATTTTTTCAAAATAAAAAATCGATGTTTGATGAAAACATAATCGATTATTTTGAAAATCGATTATTTTTCACATCGCTATTAATCGATTATTTTTTCGAAATAAAAAATCGATATTTGATGAAAAAATAATCGATAATTTCGAAAATCGATTACGTCGTAAAATACCTAGCAAATAATGTAACATGTGTTGACCCCACTTAGTGGGATAAGGGCTGGAATGATGAGCCAATAAAGCAGTTAGTTATAAAACAAAAATATTGTTCTCAATGCTGTGTGTATTTATTATTAGATGCGGAAAATGTAATATACAATGCAGGAAAGATACTGTGTAATGCATGAGCACAATATGTAAAATGAATTTAAAGTACTCATTCGTAATAAGATTATGTAACACAAGTCAAAGTACGTTATATCGACCGCGATGATAAAATGTTAAACCAAGAATTCAAACAGGAAAATATATGAGGAAAATTAAATTTAACGACATTGAAATATCGCTAAGGTAAAAAAAAACCACTCGATTAGGCATCTCCTTGGCTTCATATGGAATTTAAAACAATTTGGAAGGTATATATTAGTGGCGTTAAGTAAAATAATGAAAAATAATATTTTTAAAGTATAGATAAGAACTAGATAATTTTCCTAAGCCATTTTTTTATGAGTATCAGTAGTGCGAATGTACCATTACAAGTTGCATTTTAAACAAAACTTTTTACTACTAATAATGTACAGTTTCATGCCGACTGAACGGTATCCGGCTGAGTGAAATAGACCATCCTCATTTCTTACCGAAGTGTCGTTAAAGGCGACTAAGGTGAGTTGTCACACCGAGTGGTATCCGGTTGAGTAGAATAGACCACCGTCTTTCTTACCAAGGTGTCGTAAAATGCGACTAAGGTAAGTTGACGTCAGGCAGGCGGCCGGTCATAAAATACGCATCCAAATTATGAGACACCATGTTTTTAACATGTAATGCCGACCACACTTAGAGTGGGATAGGGGCAAGCGGATGATGAAGATTAATCAATAATATAGGTACATGACGAATTAAGAAATGGATTCAAAAAGACCGAAGAATACCTTGAGAAGAGATATATTGAATTTAAAATTACTTAATAAATTAATATATTATTTTTTGGAATATGTATCATAACATTTAAAATATGATATATAAACGAATGAATATAAACCTTGACGTTTCCGGTCTGAATATTTATATTAAATGACACTCGATAATAATAAATACATAATAAATAAAAATATAGGTCAATAAATTAAGTTCGGTAAAGATGACAAAAAACTAAATAATTCTAAATTAATTTACAGGTTTTTCTACGAATTTATATTTTATTTATATTTCATTACAGAATATATATTTTATTATATATATTTCGTATTCGAATATTGAAAAATAACTATAAATTCTTGTCAGTTCGTGACCACGGGGGATGCAACTCAATCGAAATGTCGAACCTTATACGAAGGTAACTCAATTTTAACACGATGTCACGCGTATGCTTATATAATAATCAGTATAAATCGCAAAAGATTTAAATCTTCCGTGATCTTCTTTGTTTACGTTTAGTTAAATACTTAAATTTATGGAGTATAAGCAGACGAAGCCGAGTGCAGCCAATAAATAAAGTTAGACAATCAGTTTATGGAAATAATTCGTCCAAAGATAACTTTAGCAGTTTACTGCGGACTTTCCCAATGATCGAGTCGCCGTGATTTCACGTACCACGCGGATCGTTCGAAGTTAGAGAAACGGATAGCTATTGCAGACAAGAAAAATATATCCTTGCAAAAGATATAATCACTGTCTAGCTCGCATTTGTTTCAATTATATCTATATATATTTATACTTAAGAGACCATTTTCGTGAAAGTTACGGCTCGTTCAGAGTTAGAAAAAAGGAATTATATAGCAATTTACACGTAAAAGAGAGAAACGGATAGCTATTGCATGTTTGTATTAAAGGAGCCGAAGATATCTATACTAATATATAAAGCTGAAGAGTTTATTTCATTGTTTGAACGCGCTTATCCCATGAACTACTAGACTGATTTGAAAAATCTTTTAGTGTAAGATAGTCCATTAATCGAGTAAGGCTATAGGCTATAGAACATCACGTTAAGATGAATAAGAGAGGAGCAGCAATAAACAATATTGGAAAAACGCAAATATTTAAAGCCTTCTTGTATCTTTTAAAGCTTTTTTTAAATAAGAAAATTGTGAAACACTTGTTCCCATGCGGGCGAAGCTGCTTGCACAGCTAGTAAAGAATATATTTGTAGTGTTAGCTGTCATATTCTCTCTCTAAGCTGTACTGAGCTAAACGAGTTAAAGATATAAAAGTGACATATCCCAAGATCGAAAAGATATAAATCACTTTTTTCTTGTCAGGGATACATTTTGCCCATCACTATACTGAGTTATTGTGAACTGGGGGCGATAAAAATGATAATGAGATGACACGAGTCACGCCCGCATGTGCGATACGCGCATAATGACCGATATTATTGTGTGCTTTGCTTTTCCAGCGCTGTAAATAACATGTGTTGCAATTGTTGTTATACTTAGCCAACTATTATGATCGTGTATTATTATTATTTATTTTTTGTAATGGTTTAGGCGACTACTTGACATTATACATATTTGAAACAGCTGTGTATGTTCATACCAATATCAGCACATTTAAAAACTTCAATAATAAAAGACACCCACTTAGAATGGGAGTTCCTTCTAAAACAGCAGATTATGAATAGGAGTGCGTCATGTGATCGTCTCTAATCGGCACGATGATCGTGCAAATGTCCACACGATCTGTTTTATCATACACAATCATATGTATCACCCAGCGATTACCGTTGATGCGTGTCCAAAAAACTGACAATTCTCGGGTACGCGATCATAGACCATGGTTATGCTAGTTCGGATGATTATGCCAACGATCGTGATCACGCTTAATCGTTTGTAATCGCCGATTATGAAAAGGTAACCATAAGACATATTCTTGTTCTTAGACTAGTATTGACTTTATCAGCATTGTTATTCGTGAGTTCATTACGCGTTAATAAGAATGAGCTCATATAGTATAAGAACCCTGATTCGAAAATAGTCGGGAATACCCGATAATGTCACGACGTGTATATTTTCAATTATAAATGTTTTAATCGTTATATTATTGTTCGGATATTTTTATATTTTCATTTAGGTAATTTAATAATTATAATTTCATTTTATAAATTCGCATAAAAACATGAGCCCAGGCGGATTTATAAAAGAATTTCTTCTGTAAGGTTCATTAATTTAAGAAGATTTTTAGAAAAACATTTTTAGTTTTATATTGGTAATTCTTGTGTTAAATATTAAAAAAACAAAAAAAAGAAATCTAAAAGCATTTTACGATTATTGCAAATTGAAGGTGGGGAAAATAAAAACGGAGGCTAGTAGGCCGAAGGGGCATTACGTTTTGTGAAGTCAGAGAGTGAGGACGGGAGTGGATTGTAAAGTGAGAATATTAAGAAAAGTAAATATATTGTAGTTTGAAGCTATAAATGTGTTTTACTTGGTGCGGCCGTTCTTACAGTTCAGCAAGAGGGATAACAAAAACGAATTCCACGTAAGTACTATAAAATTGTTTGAATGTCGAGAGTTCGTGTGAGAAGATCTGCTTATATTGATTTATTTTAATTATCTAAATTATTACTTTAAGCTCGAGGTTTCACAAATAATTATGTTAATACCGTTTGGTACATTCAAGAAATTATATATTACTAAATAAAAATCTGATATGTTGTAAAGTTGAAATCTACCCTCAGTTTGTTTTATCAATGCAATTGCTTTGAAGTTTCCCTTTACCTACTTGTTTTTAAATGTGCATATAGTAACCCTCTACTTCTCGTCTGTTTTGAGTTCAACATGTTGGAACAAGAACGGTGCGATGATGATGGCGATCGGGGACAACGTAGGCGGGAAACGCCTCTCCGAGGCTCCTCGCACCGGTGCAGCGGTGCGAGTTGCAGCCGCAGTAGGAGTCGCAGCCGCAGTCGGCACTTGCAGCAGCAAGAGCGAGACCTGGACCGCGAGCGTGACCGAATCAAAAGATTGGAGCGGGATCTTAGGGAGGAACGCGAAAACCTGCGAAGGAGGCGTAGTGAGGACCACCGTTCACCAAGCCGCAGCGAGCAGCGGGGTCCCCAATCATCGACGGGCGCCGAACGTAGGCCGTCACGAGCCACTGGCGACAATCGACTGACATCAGAGAGGCGCAACCGGGAGGATGACAACGGACACCCATCTCGAAGGTCACGTAGCCCCGTTTTCACTACTAAAGATGTTTTTAATCTTATAAACTCCCTTAAGGATAATAGGCCAATGTCGTTACAGCCAATAGATCAAAGTGCAAAGTCCAGTAATAATTTTGATTGTAAAAACCTACTGCCTGAATTTAATCCGTCTACTAAAAATCAGCGCATGGATGTTTGGTTGAACAAGGTTAATGAATGCGCTTCGGTCTATGGCTGGGACGATAAAACCACTGTTCATTTCGCTTTGCAAAAACTGCATGGACTGGCCAAAACGTGGTACGAAAGTTTAAGTTCCATACTTTTTACTTGGAGAGAGTGGCAGCAAAAGCTTTTGAGTGCGTTTCCATGCGAACAGAATTATGGCCAGTCTCTGGAGGATATGTTAAGACGAAAAAGTAGGATTAATGAACCGATTGAAGTTTATTATTATGAAAAACTAGCGTTGTTGAATCAATGTGATATAACCGGGAAAAGAGCGGTCGATTGCATCATTCACGGTATCAGTGATAGGACAACGAAATCGAGCGCGTTAGCTTTGCGATGTAATATGCCGGATCAATTATTACAATTCTTATTAAGTAATAAAGAAACCACGCAATTTTCATTCCTCAAAAACAGAAGTCAGGGTACCGGAGACATTGGGCAGCAATCTAAATTAATTACAAGATCACATAATAATTCCGGAGTGCATTGTTTTAATTGTAAAGAGAAGGGACACCCGTACCTCCAATGCCCAAAACCACTTATGAAGTGCGAACGATGCCATAAGATAGGGCATAAGACTGAAAGTTGTTAAGTAAGAACAGAAGACACAGTCACAAAGACTGGTGCGATACACAAAACTATGTGTATTACGGATTCTACACCGAATGACAAATTCGTAAAGTCAATAAACGTTAATGGAATAAGTTTGGAGGGTTTTATAGATTTCGGTAGCGAAGTTACTATGATACGAGAGTCCTCATTTAAAGAACTAGGTTTACCACACGATGGCTCGGTGACTACTATGAGGGGGTTTGGTAATAGTTTAGTTCAGTCAGTAGGTTCTGTTGCGCTAAATTTGGAGATAGATGACGTAGCCGCCACAGTTGCTTGTAGAATTGTAAGTGATCATTTACTCGATAAGCCAATTCTCGTGGGGCAAACTTATACCGAACAATCTCATGTTATAGTATATAAGGATTCGGATAAATTAAAATTTTTGGAACCTTGGAGATGCCGAGTCTTAGAATAAATGATACTGTCGATAATGTCATTAAAATTAGCCACGCTGGAGATAGTAGTCTATATGGCACAGCTAGTGTAAAAGCTAAAACGGAAATTCCTTATTCTGGAAGCGTTTTGCTGCAGACAAAGATCGTAGGTAGACCAACCGACAGATACATCGTCAATGGGGGTATCTATAAAGTAAATGACGGACTTCTATGGGTAACTTTGTCTCCATGTTCAATTCCATGTGTCATTCAATACAATAACATATTTTCAAGGGGTGATAAAATAAATTTTGTTCATAAACTTAACGAAACATCCCGTCATTACGAAACAATTTCGGCAAAAATTATAGATGAAAACGAAGTGATTATAGGTGAATCGACGTCCGATAACGATAGGCATAGACTAATAAAAATTCTTCAACGTTATAGCCATTGCTTTGCGCGCAAACTCAGCGAATTACCGGGTACAAATATTACCGAGATGAATATTGAATTAAAGAGTCAATGCCCGGTTATTTACAGACCCTATAGGTTATCACACCATGAACGTGGCAAAGTGCGGGAGATGGTTGATGAAATGTTAGATGCCGGAGTAATTAGAGAGTCTGTTTCGAATTACGCTAGCCCTATCATTTTAATCCGCAAGAAGGATGGAAATAGTCGTCTATGTATAGATTATAGGATGCTTAATTCCATTACTGTCAAAGAAAGGTATCCCATGCCTATCATCGAAGACGAAATTTCGCGGTTATCGGGTCAAGGATGGTTCATCACTCTCGATTTAATGTCCGGGTACTACCAAGTTCCTATTGCGGAACAGTCTAAACATTTGACCGCATTTGTCACGCCGGACGGCCAATACGAGTTTAATCGTGTGCCGTTCGGGTTGGCAAATGCACCCGCAGTATTCCAGAGGATGATGAACCATGTCCTAGGCACAGCACGGTTTAATAAAGCTACTGTATATATAGATGACTTGTTAATATTTGGTGCCACGGCAGTAGAATGCCTAGACTCGTTAGAATCCATTCTAAAGCTACTTGACAAAGCCAGCCTGAAGCTAAATTTAGCTAAGTGCAGTTTTCTGCAAAATGAAATTGAATATTTGGGTTACGAAATATCGCTAGCCGGTATGCGTCCCGGTAAGGCTAAAATTGATTGCGTTACTAAATTTCCTCTCCCGGTAAATGTACACGGAGTACGACAATTTCTGGGCCTAGTAAGCTACTTTAGGAAATTTATCCAAGGTTTCGCTCAAATTGCTTTTCCACTTACGAAGTTACTCAAGAATAATACCGCATGGCAATGGACAGAAAGCCAAGAAAATGCTTTTAATATTTTAAAGGGGAAATTGATTGACAGGCCCGTGTTAGCAATTTACGATCCATCAGCCGACTTAGAGCTTCATACGGATGCAAGCCGAATAGGCATCGGGGGTATCCTTCTACAGCGACAAGATGGAAACGAATCATTTCGACCGGTGGCATTTTACAGTCGGCAGACAACCCCAGAAGAGAAAAACTTTCACGCTTACGAGCTTGAAACATTGGCAGTTGTATGTTCGCTGAAAAAGTTTCGTGTTTATTTACTGGGTGTCAAGTTTAAGATAGTCACTGACTGTAGTGCTCTTCGGTCAACGTTTCAAAAACGGGATCTCATTCCCCGTATAGCACGTTGGTGGCTAGCGTTGCAAGAATTTGATTGCTCTGTGGAGTATCGGGCAGGTGTAAAAATGTCCCATGTCGATGCACTCTCTCGAAACCCAGTCGCCAAAACAGATCTAGTTTGTGAACCTTACCCGGCTGTTATGATCATAAGTGACGAAGACTGGTTACTTACTTTACAGCTAGGAGATACTGAGTTGACGCGCATTAAGGATGTCCTTGAGAGCGATATAAGTTCTAAGGAACTGACATACATTACGGATAATTACGTTGTCCGCGATAACAAGTTGTTCCGATGTCTGGCAGGCGACAAAAACAATATCCGATGGGTAGTACCAAAGGGTGCCCGATGGCAATTGTGTAAGTTGAATCACGATGATATCGGGCACGTAGGCTTGGAAAAGACTTTGGAACGGATGAAGAAAAGCTACTGGTTTTCTAAGATGGCGCGCTTTGTTAAGAAATATGTCGAAGCGTGCATCGAGTGTGCATATTCTAAGAAAACTTCTTCACGAGAGGGCTTATTGCATCCTATCCCGAAAATCGAAGTGCCATTCCACACCCTGCACGTCGACCATTTAGGGCCATTCGTAAGATCAAAAAGGGGTCAAACGCATATTTTAGTGGTAATCGATTCTTTTACGAAATTTGTATTTATAAAAGCGGTTAGAAACACAAATACACAAAATGTCCTTAGAGTTCTAAATGATATTTTCGACACCTTTAGGGCCCCGGAACGAATAGTTAGTGATCGCGGCAGCTGTTTCACGTCACACGCGTTTAAAAGATTTTGTCTAAATAGGGGAGTGAAGCATATCTTAAATGCTGTGGCTAGTCCCCGTTCCAATGGACAGGTTGAGCGATATAATCGCACCATATTAAGCGCTTTGACAGCTCAGAACCTTAAGGAAGATGAAAAGGATTGGGATAATAACTTAGGCAGAATACAATGGGGTCTGAACAACACTGTACAAAAAACCACAGGCAGAGCTCCTTCGGAAGTTATGTTCGGCATGTCAATGGCTGGAGAGATAAGCCCGATTTTAAATGAAATTATTAGAGAGACACACGACCCCGAGGACGTGACAACTATCCGTGCCGAGGTCAAGCGCAAAATTGGGGTGCAACAAGAATATCAAAAACAATACTATGATAAGACGCGTAAAACGGCACGAACGTATAACAAAGGAGAATTAGTGAAAATAACTAAAGTAAATTTTCAGAATTATGGTAAAAGCTCAAAACTATTGCCCTCATATGAAGGTCCATTTCGGGTTGTAAGCGTTTTGGGTAGTGATCGCTATAGGGTTGCCCCTATTCCTGGATTCCAGGGCATGAAGAACAAGCGCAAGACTACTGTGGCTGCTGACCGTATGCAGCCATGGATTCATATAAAAGCGTTAGAAGTAGACGATAACATTAATATTTCAGATGCCGAGGATGATGTAATTGATGAAGAAATGGTTGAATAGAATAGTTTTGAAATTATGACACTAGTTTTTATGTTTAAGTAGTAATATTAGGAAAAGGGGGCTACAGGCTAAATTTAAGGTCAAGAGCGAGAAGTGATTGGTTCGCATCTTGATAGTTATGAATTGATCGGGTCACGAGAAGTGATTGGTTCGTACCCTTTTATAAGCGAGAATCGATTGGTTCGCTAAAGACACTGCTCTACCCTAAGAATTGATTGGTTTAGAGGCAGAGAGAAACTAGTGCTCTTCTGAGTAGAGATTTTCAAGTTACGAGAATTGATTGGTTCGTTTCTTGAAATAAGACTTAGCGAGAATTGATTGGTTCGCTAAAGACACTGCTCTACCCTAAGAATTGATTGGTTTAGAGGTAGAGAGTGATGAAAAGTCTCCCTCGAGAATTGATTGGTTCGAGGTAACTTTAAGATTCGGGAGAGGCACTAAACTGATGAAATTTTTTATTTTTTTTGTTTGTTTCGGATTTATATAAATTGAATAAATTGCTATGAATCTTGTGTAATTAGATTTGTATGATCTATTTTTTGTATATGTTTCCTGTATATGATGCCAATTTGTAATAATCGTATCAGTAACTATGATATTTAAAATATATATTATGAAGTATAAATAATAAGCAACTTAACCGGCCGAGTGTAAGGTTTCACCAGATGCGTGTATGGGGTCATACACGATGTCAGGATGGTCGAGTGTAAGGTTCATTAATTTAAGAAGATTTTTAGAAAAACATTTTTAGTTTTATATTGGTAATTCTTGTGTTAAATATTAAAAAAACAAAAAAAAGAAATCTAAAAGCATTTTACGATTATTGCAAATTGAAGGTGGGGAAAATAAAAACGGAGGCTAGTAGGCCGAAGGGGCATTACGTTTTGTGAAGTCAGAGAGTGAGGACGGGAGTGGATTGTAAAGTGAGAATATTAAGAAAAGTAAATATATTGTAGTTTGAAGCTATAAATGTGTTTTACTTGGTGCGGCCGTTCTTACACTTCTAATGATTGCATTTTATATAATCTTTAATATTTAATTGAGTATCTTGTATTTATATATATACTAGCGGCCTGCCCCTGCTTCGCACGGGTATAAAATATATAACCCATGTCACTCTGAAAAAAAAAATGATTAAAATCGATTCAGTAGTTTTTATTTTCGGAATATCGGAAACAGCTCCAACGATTTTCGTGAAATTCAGCATGTAGGGGGTTTTGGGGGAGAAAAATCGATCTAGCTAGGTTTTGTGTAAAATAAAATCGTTTTATCCCTGTTTTAGGGCAAAAAAAAACTAAAAACTACAATTTATATTGAATTTAATTTTTGCCATAAACTGTTAATCAGCGTAGCTTATTCGGGGAACGGGCAGTCTCGAGTTCTTTATCAAATATCGCTCATTGATTTTTGGATTCAACTGCGTAAATCCTAAAATAATCACCAGCAAAATTAAAAATGGAAACTTTTGGCAATAACTTATTTATTCCAATCAATGTATAATTAGCGATACTAAAACGATTATGGGGATTCGGAAAAGAGTTTAACGACGGGCAATTAATTATTGTCCCAAGTGAAACACCTAATTGGATATGCAAACCTGTAGTACTTCGCAATTAAAAATGCGTTACACGTCCGTCGAAATTTCGAGTTCGTTGCCCCGCAACGTGACGCGCCAACTACCGGCGTAACATTGACATTGTACACAAGTTAACACCTAGACTGTAGGGATGTGACATGGAGTAGAAAAAAACGATTGATAAATAATCGATTTTATCCCTTTAAATAAATCTATTTTTTTAAATCGATTATTTTGATAAGAAATAATCGATTCTTAAATAATCGAAGTTGTTTTTTTAAATATTAATAATTGATTACAATAAGGCCAATTAAAGTGGACTACTACCAAGAAATAATAACAGATGCGCTGTTTGTAAAGTTCAATTAAAATGTGGAATTTGGCTACATTGGATTCATCAAAAACAGTTTAAAAATAGAGACGAGAATTAAAATAATCGATTTTTGATGAAAAAAAAATAATCGATTATTAAAAATCGTATATTTATGAAAATATATATTTTTTATAAATCGATTATTTTTTCACATCTCTGCTAGACTGTTAACATATTTATTAGTATATCTTTTAGCATCCTTTGCCTTTTTAATTTATATATTATAAATAGCTGTGATGGCCTAGCGGTGCGACCGTGTGAATCTCTAGAGACGATCATGGGTTCAAACCCGGGCAGACACCAATGAGTTTTTCTATTAAAACTTATGTGTCTAATTGATAATTGCAATTTATCACACGCTTTTCGGTGAAGGAAAACATCGTGAGGAAACCTGCATATCTCTAGAGAATCCTAGGGATATGTGTAACCTACCAACCCGCATTGGAGCAGCGTGGTAGGTCTTAGCTCCAATCCTTCTCTCCAAAAATGGAGAGTGGAGGCCTATGCCCAGCAGTGGGATAGTAACAGGCTGTTACTTACTTTACTTACTAAATAGCTTTTACCCGCGACTTCGTTTGAGTGGACTATTGTCGTGTCGATAATAGATGGCGCTTATCAATGTCATCCTATTACTGTAGAATTAACAGGATTTCTATAGCCTATATTGTATTCCGGTGTATAAGGAATCTACCAAATATCATCGATATTGGTTCAACGGATTTACCGTGAAAGAGAAAATACATCCATACTCACAATCTTTCGCATTAATAATATTAGTATGATAGGATAGGACTAGCTGTGCTTGCGGCTTTGTCCGCATGTAAAATTTGTGTGTCAAAAACGAAACCGCGCGATCTCTTCAAAAAATTTAGATAAAATCTTCGGGAAGAATGGCACTATATTTTAGTAAAACTCGTACAAAAATAAATTCAGTAGATTTTTAGAAAATTGATCACATACAGATAGACATCTTTGGGGACTGTGTTTAATATAATAAGTACAGATACGTGAACTGAGAACTTTGTAATCTTTTTTTTTAAAAGGAGTTTGAAATTTAGAACAATTTATAGAAGTAGGCGTTACATTGCGGAATTTCATAGTACAAAAGTTATATTAGAATTATTTTAATCAGCATCTGCCTGCCCTTATCCCACTCTAAGTGGGGTCGGCACAACATGTTACAAACATGTTGTCATATGATTTGGCTACGTATTTTACAGTCGCCTGCCTGACGTCAACTTACCTTAGTCGTATTTTATGACTCCTCGGTAAGAAAGAGGGTGGTCTATTTACTCAACCAGATACCACACGGTGAATAAACTTACCTTAGTCGCCTTTTACGACACCTCGGTAAGACATGAGGGTGGTACTATTCTATTCAGCCGGATATCACACGGCGTAGGGGTATTTTAATACGTTGGAGTTAATTATTGAGTATTTATTATGTATTGAACAGATACCAGTTACACTTTCGATGTGTCAAGTAGGCTGTAATACCCACATAAGCGTGACATACTTTCTATAATTAGTCAAATCTTACTGACTTTTGCACTATAGTTTACGCTTTATGTATGATTTCCAAAGCCAATTTATAAAACGATAAGATAAAAGTGCCAATACAGGTTATGAACATGTTACATGATTTGGCTAGTTATTTTACGACCGCCTGTCTGAAGTTAACACACCTTAGGATCTGTTTCTCAAATTACTGATAAAATGTCGGGTAATTAACCGACAAATAAAATAAGAAGCAGATAAATGTCCCTAAAAACGGACTCTAAAAAGTGAAAAATAAAAAAAATAAAAATCGCGATCTTTTTGGAATAAGTATTTGCTATCCAGCAGATAAACAAAATAACAGCCACATGATCTACCTCTTAACTTATTTAGGGGCTTTAAGTGCTGAATAAGCCTATCAGAAACCTGAGAATCGCAAAATTCAGATATATGTGTCAGATATCTTCCGAACAAGCTAACTGACAGTTTATTGGTAACTTGTGAAACAGGCCTTTAGTCTCTTTTTACGTACTATTAAATATTAACAGATACTTACATACTTAAATTCCTCTAAAATAGATCCATATAAGGCAGGAATCATACCACTTACCTGAAATTAAAAAAAAAAAATTTAAAAAGAGAACATCGCAAACAATTGAAACGTGAAAATTGAAAACTGTTATCGGCGAATTTCCGCCATTCAGGGTAAACTTTACTCGTATCGAGTGAAGGAAAACATTACGATATACAGGTCTCAATTTTATAGCTCGTAGGATAACTGTGCTAAGCAATACGCTATCATAATAACTGAAACATTGAGCATAGTTTCGCTTGTACGTTTGTGTGTCATTGTAAATTATTCGGTTTTTGTACGTGTAAGCGTACAATGACTGGCAATTAGTAGCTTCTCATGACAAAGTGGCACACCATAATAAGCTATATACCTTTGTGACAAGAGCGAATATGGCGTAAAGATAAAAATCAATTTGTTGATGTTACAGTCTGTCATTTTGGCACTTTTTTATAAAATACTTATTGATATGCGGGTTTATTTTTAATATGTGATAGTGGGAATGGTGCTTTGTTTGACTGCTTATACATTTTTGCATGGATATCTGTAATGTTGCTAATCGGCATGATTTTCATTTCTATCTAATACAATAATGTAGTATTTGATACATGCTTGTCGGTCCTTGTTCATTCATTCATGACATTAAAAGCCTCTAACTCTGGAGAGATATTAAGGTTTTACTACAATGTTTTGTGTAATTTTTTAGAAGATATAAAAAAGATGAAACATGAAAAAAAAGTAATTGGGCAAGTGGGGTTCAATCTGGGGTATGTTCACTTCCTTAATCCGCCCGTTATCCACTAAGCTATAACAACTTTACAAATGATAGAATAACGATGCATATAAGTTCCATCATCCTCCTGCCCTTATCCCACTCTGAATGGGATCGACATGTTACAAGAAGAAAGAGGTTGGTCTATTCTACTAAACACGATACCACACGGTGGTTCAACTCACCTTAGTCGCCTTTTACGACACCCCGGTAAGAAATGAGGTTGGTCTATTCTACTCAGCCGGATACCACACGGCGGGTCGCCTCAACTAAGTCGCCTTTTACGACACCTCGGTAAGAAATGAGGGTTGTACTATTCTATTCAGCCGGATACCACACAGCGTACTTTATTAACTTTACAAATGAGAGCCAAAATATCATTTGAATTGTAATCTACAATTTAAACCCCCTACATGCTGAATGTCATGAAAATCGTTGAAGCCGTTCCAGATTAAATAATCGTGTATATATAATTTTTTTTACTATAGTTCCAACAAGACTTACAAATAAATAAATTCTACAGACATATATTTTTTGTATCAATAAATAAATTATAAAAATAAAGTTATATTATACTATACGACTCTTAAATCATATGGAGCATACCTAACCATTTTGAACCAGCACGAACATCTGGTGACATTTAGCCGAATTAAATCAAGTGTGACCTTTCGGAAAGATGACCTGTCTCGACGCACATGTCCTGTCTGTGTCATTTCATTCATAGCTTAATTTTGTCATGAACGAAATATTTTTATACAGTTGGTTCCGTAGATTTATTTCGAAATTTTTAATCTTAATAAACAGTTTTAATCAAACATAAATATACCATAGACCATAGACCGCATCCTTGCTAGCAAGACTTCGATCAAGCTCAAACAGTATCCTAAGTACGTTAGTGTGTAAAATGGAGTCACCCACATATGAACGATTTATGGAGTTGTTAGTGCGACACAAAGATATGTATATAATGTAAATTTTTGGATAAGGATTTGTATATTTTATTACTAACATAGTTTATAAGTTCTTATTGTTACTAACAATTGTGAGCCTTTGTAGCTTTGAATAAAATGATTATTATTATTATATTATTATTATAAAGTTTAAAAAATATCATTTAAAGTACGTCTAAAATTTTTCTTACTATCCCACTTCTGGGCTTTTTATTTTCTTCAAAAAGAAGGTTTGATAATAACAATTGGTGCTTGATTCGAGGCCTCCTGCCTAACGTCAACTTACCTTAATCGCCATTTGCGACACCTCAGTAAGAAAGAGGGTGGGCTATTCTACTCGGATACCGCACAGCGGGTCAACTTATCTGAATCGACTTTTATGATACCTCGGTAATAAATGACGGCGGTCTATTCTACTCAGCCGAATAACACACGGCGCATTGTTAACAATTTAAAATATTTGACCATCATTCTCCTGCCCTTATCGCACTCTAAGTGGCGTCGGCACATGTTATAAGCATGTTGTCGCATGATATAGGGATTTTACTACCGGCCGACTGCCTTACATTAACTTACCTTAGTCGCCTTTTGCGACATTTCGGTAAGAAAGAGGGTGGTTCTACTCAGCTGGACACCACACGGCTAAAATTTTATTATATGAAATTATAGTAAGGAACGCCAAAAAATGCCCGTAGCCTACATCCGTTCGGTTATAATTGATTTCACAACAGAGGAATAGCATCATACGATTCTTCTGAAATGATAAATTTTTGTGGCCACTGATATCCAAAATAATTAAAGATAATTTTATCTTTTACATAACAGTTAGGGTTATTTTAGTATTATTATCATATTAATGACATTTTTATCACATTTATTTAGGTACTTACAAAGTATGATTCTAGTGAATGTGATTGGTTATCAATGAAAATATTATTGGAATTGCAACGTTTTACGATTTATTGGTAACCTCTATAATTATAGGAATTTTAAGAGCACGTCTTAATATTTTAATTTTATTATTATATTTTTTTTTTTTGCGGAATCTCGGAAACGGCTCCAACGATTTTCCTCAAATTCAGCATGTAGGGCGTTTTGGGGGAGAAAAATCGATTTAGCTAGGTGTTATTTAAAAAATAATTTTTTTTATCCCTGTTTTTGGGCATTAAAATACACTAACATTTATATTGAATTGAATTTTCGTCTTTAACTGTCAAGTCAGCGTAGCTTATTCGGGGAACGGTCAGCCTCGAGAAATGTGAATACCTAGGATCGATCCCCAACTAAATATATTTAATGTTTAAGTTTCTTTTTTTTTTTTGTAAAAAAATTATCGAGCAAGGCTCCGTCAACCAGATATTAAATATTTATAAGAGTACATTATCTTTACCCTTTGTAAAGGGTTTTGTTTTGAACATACAAAAGTTTAACATGTAGACTTCTTAATACGTATTTTTTAAATAGATTTTTTATTTTATTTTTATTTTTACTCTGGATCTACTTTCAAATGTATGTTTCCTTCTCATAGTTCTAAGTCTTATGCAATTAAACAAATCACTACGAAATTTATTAGTGTATGGTTTAAAAATTACCTAAATGACTGTTAAATACAGCTCTTTATTGTTTTATAGTAACAAGTCGTATTTGCAACTTTATTCGAATCTAAAATGTTCAAATACAGTTAATTTTGTAGTATGGATTTTTCGCAATTACTTATTTGTTTATTCAAATATTCTTTATTAAAAAAAAACTTGTAAACAACTGTTGAACATTCAAATTTACTGCTGGTTCGGAAAACTGGTTACACATATCTCCAGAAATCTCTAGAGATATGCAGGTTTCCTCACCTTTTCCTTCACCGAAAAGCGTGTGATAAATTGCAATTATCAATTAGACACAAAAATAAGTTAATAGAAAAACTCATGTTGGGTGGGTGTCTGCCCGGGTTTGAAACCGTGACCTCCTCGAAAGAGTCGCGCGGTGTTACCGCTGGGCTACCACAGCTTACATCAAGCATATACTTCATATATATATTCAAGCATATAATGTGAGTTTGTATACCACACTCAAATCATTGTCATCACAAGCACGCACTTGTGATTATCTAATTACAAGTACAAAACATCTCTAAATAGATAATTAAATTTCTAATTTGGTTCGAAAGCCAAGCAATCGGAGTCGATTTAAGATTAAAATAAATGCAATATCATCCTCATCCTTTTTTTATTTTTGGTGACGAAATTCGTAAAAGTTTTTTACCGCTTGCAAGTTTTTCGCTTAATAGCCGTGTGGTAAAAGGCGAATAAGGTAAGTCGAGCTGTATGGTATCCGGCTGAGTAGAATAGACCAACCTCATTTCTTACCGAAGTGTCGTTATAGGTGACTAAGGTAAGTTGACCCACCGTGTGGTATCCGGTTTATTAGAATTAACCACCCTATTTCTTATTGAGGATGTCGTAAAATACAGTTCGTAAAAACGCAGCCAAATCATGTGACAGCATGTTTATATCATGTTGTGACGACCCTACTTAGAGTGGGTTAAGGCCAGAAGGATGATGCAAGTTTTTCGCTTAAATCTTATGTAATGGTGAAGTGGTATTCTAAGATGGAAGCGGCTTAATCTGAAAGAGGTAGATACATTTTTTGTAAGAAATGAGCGTGGTCCATTCTCCTCAGCCGGGTACCACACGGCGGGTCAACTTACCTTATTATACATTAAAATACAATTAATTATTTTAATCGTATTAAACCACGTTCCTAAACTATCACTCATTTAATTATTAGAGTGGAGATATAAATTACCTAGTTCTAAAGTAGCGAATGTAATACTACATAATTCAATGTATTCAGGTTATAATATGCATATTGATATGGAATTTTAACAATTTATACACTTCTAATACTGCTTGTTAACATGATTTACCAAAGAAATTCTTTCTCTCTTAATTTAATTAAAGATGCGATTTATTGAGTTATTTCAATTTACAATAAACTATACTTAAGATTTATAAAAAAAACTGGCTGTGCCAACAACTTCACCCGCATTGAAACTAGTGTGTCACAATTTGTTTTCCCGAATTGAAATTTTGACCATAAAAGTGTTATCGTGAGTTAATTAAAAGAGAATTTTGAATAACTCTCACCGTTTACTTAGCGCACGCAAGGAAAGCTTTAAATTTTACCGTTTTCGAAATATTTTTTTATAGCTGCTACTCTGTTATTCATCTTAGCGTGATGCTATATAGTCTATAGCCTTCCTCAATAAATGGACTATCTTTTTACTAAAGAATTTTTTAAATCGGTCTAGTAGCTCCTGAGATTCGCGCGTTGAAAGAATAAAACAAACTCTTCAGCTTAATATATTAGTATAGATAAAGTAATATATTAAGGCGAAGCTTGCTGGCGAAGCTAGTGTTATATAATATAAAACTAGGAATGCGTGCATCTTTGCTCCCGTGGAAATCAGTGTATCACAAAGTATTTAGCGTAGATCCTTTTACTTTAATCTGAGTTATTCTGAATATTAATTGAACCAAATTTAAATTAATCTTGATCTAGTATATTAAATTCTGGAGCTAGCGAACGCATTTATTTAGATAAAGATTGATACTGAGCACAAGAAAACTCGAAAATAGCGAAAATAAAAATAAAGGTTTTTAATTGACATTTTTAACATAAAAGTAGTTATTGTCAAAAAACTAATGAAAATATTATTTTGCTATCATCCGCGATAAAATTCCCATCCTCTTCCCTCCTCTTTTATCGCGGATTATAAAATCAAAATAATATTTTCATTAGTTTTGTATTATGGTCCTCCGTAAAGTAACGTCTAATTCTATAAATTAGGTATTGTTATTTAGCCATAAGAGATAGAGACATTCTATTCCGGACTTTGTAGATCTTCAATTCTCTCATAAATTACTTTAGTGTATCTCTGTTGGTTTACAGGCGATTACAGCTCCAAGCAGGCGAGTTCTTCAACATAATTTATATAAAACCGCTATGTTCTATTGTCCTGAACCTTCCCTAAAATTACACTTTTTTAGTTAAAACTGCACAAAAATCTATTCAGTAGATTTTGAGAAAATGATTACATACAGACAGTAAGAAAGGGACATTTTTGTATAATAAATATAAATAGATAGATTTATCAGGAAAAAGGTTTACCATTATTTGTTATTCGAGGTAAGTAGATACTAAATTTCGGAATTAGCAACCTTGCGATACGTAATCCGCAAACATGCATTTATACGTAAAGGAGTCGACGACCTCAGGATGTCGTAATCGTAATTTCAGTTTGAACCAATTTACGACGTCGCATTTCTGTTGCGCCGCGTCATTGCAGTGTTGTGTTGAAACTTCAAAAAAATTAAACATTAACTAAAAGTATATTTCACTTAGACTTGTTGAAATACCATCAGAAATATACTATGTATGTACTATATTTTTTAATTTAAATCTAATTTTTTTTATAACAAAAAAGGAATTTTGCATGCTATATGTTATGCCCGATATATGAATTTTGGTAGTACCAAATTTATTCTTTACTGCTCTAGCGGATTAGCCGTAAAAGCGTAACAAATAGATCAACGGAAAAATAGCGAGTGAGACGCACAGAGAGGCAGACAGACTTTCGCATTTATGATATTAGTATAGATCTTCTTAGCTTCAGCCATCTCATTTTCTAGCCTTCGAACTTTTTTACGGCCTGTTTCTATCCCATTGCTGGCCTGTTTCTATCACACTCCCAAAGGACCCCTCTCTTTTCTATTTCCATGGATACATTCATGGATTACAATGTCGATCCACGCTGATCCAATGCGGATTTGTAGGTATAAAAGTAATTAGTAGTTATCCCAAGAATTCTCTTGATATACCTCACGTAAATAATAGATATGAAATTTTAACAAAATGCTCGTTTCAAATCAATCAAATCAAAATAATCTTATTCAAGTAAGATTTACAAGCACTTTTGAATCGTCAAGGATCAATTAGATTTAAGGAAGCTACAACTAGTTTGAAATGTTGCTCTTACCGAGAAGAACCAGCAAGACACTCGACGGTCAATCTTTTAAACATTTTAAATTTACATTATTTAACCGCTTTAATTATAATTGAGAATATACTCTTCGGAATGACATTATTTATTGACTCGATTCAAGGACAACAAAGATAAAAATAACTTTTTTCTATTATATCTACATTCTAGGTAATCTCTAAAGCCGGAATCATAACTATATGAAAGTAGTGGATTTTCTGGAAATTACTTAAGGACTTAAAGCATTACAACGTGTATTTTATTTAAGTATATTTAAGTTTTTTTTAATTACACATGGGTAGATAAGTCGAAGATCGTTTATAGGGGTAAGCGTCCCCATAAAGTTTTATATGAAAATCGTGAAATAAATTTTGCACGCGCGTGCAATCACTATTATGTTTCTAATAGCTGATAACCTTTAATGTACATATTAATGTTAAGAACTCAGTTCTTATCTTATCTTGTATTTTTATGATAGATTCCTTTTATTCGAATCGTTCCTTTAAATTCCGTTACTTATCTATAGCAGGTATCAGTCTCTTCTTCAAAGTTGTAAGAATCATTAGATACATAATTAATTATCTTTACAATCAATTGTGTTTTTTATTTAATGAATTATACTTGCAAATTCGAAATAATCAATTATTTCTATCTAATTTTACAGTTCTTATTAATGGCTATAAAAATATAAACTGCATGGTTCCGCTACTTAATAATTTTTTAAACATAATTTTTTTTAAACATATAAGTTATTAATATTTAAATAATTATGAAATTAAATATAAAAGTCTTAAAAAAGAATATAAATTCTGAATATAGTGAGTTTATCAGAGAAAACGCTGGTTACATTTTAATGCTTATTATTCGACATATATTGTCATTTTTTCCTTTAGATAAAACTTCAAATACGTCACGGGTGAGTAAATTAAATTCGGGATATATGCAAAATGCTCAACTATATGTATCGCATTCAAATTAGCCCATATTTGCTATAAAAAATGACCGCTGAGTTTTTTTTAAAAAGCACCTTTCCTAATCGTAGTATTTGCATTATAATTTGCTGACTGGACAGTAGCTGTAAAAGTCAATTTAAATATAGGATATTTTGAAATGAATTAAATAGAAATAAAATCGAAGATAAGATATATTACAATTATTACAGTCGTACTCGGAAAGTTAGCAACCTTTTCGCTCAGATTTGTTTAATTTTAAAAGCACAAGAAGTTTTGGAAGTTTCCACCCTTAATTCGTTAAGAAAGTTTAAAACTGAAAACAGCTGGAAAACAAGATAATCAGAAAGTTCGCTAATTCAGAAGAACTGATTAAATAATTATAACCACAAAAGTATTGCGAAGGGTTTTTGAGGATTAAGTACTCTACGGAATGACTTTTTGTACGGTTTTTACAATTTGCAATTTTTAAGGAAGGATTAGGTTATTAGTACATTCTCCGGATCTGCTTTTTAATGGAACTTTCACTGGAAGATAGAGAAGGTCGTGGAGCAACATATAACCTCTACTGTCAACCCAATAATTCCCGCGGGAGCGGGATTTAGGAGGAGAAAACTTTATTACACATTGATTTTCTCGCGGGCGAAACGCCGGCCACCCTTTATCAATATTAATTTTAAGTTTTACATAATATTAGAGAAATTTTAATACATATACAAACCTACACGGGTTGACAAGTCCATTATTAGGTTGTTGACTCCACAGATCATGTTCTAATCGCCTGGAGCGTATTAATTTATCACGTCGATTCATAGATTATTGAAGATGACCCTTGCTTGGATAATACAATGATAATGTAATGTTATTATAAGCTTATTTGTTGACCTGTCTCATTTACATGCTCCTATTTATATTTAGTAATGTAGCTGTGTGGTATCCGGCTGAGTAGATAGACCACCCTCATTTCTTACCGACGTGTCGTTAAAGGCGACTAAGGTATGCCGACCCGTCGTGTGGTATCCGGCTGAGTAGAATAGACCATCCTCATTCCTTACCGTGGTGTCGTAAAAGGCGACTGAGGTAACTTGACCCACCGTGTTGTATCCGGTTGAGTAGAAAAGGCCAGCCTCTTTCTAACTAAGGTAAGTTGACGTCAGGCAGGCAAAAATTTTTTTTTGTAATTTTAGTTTACAAATTAGAGTACTTTCTTGTCCAAATATTTACAGTCCCTTAGCTTGTTATGGAAAGATTTATTGACTGTTTAAATCAATTATTATATTAATTAAACGCATATGATCAGTTTTTTGTATAGAATTTAAGTCAATACTATAATAATAATAGTATTTAAGTCAATATATAATTTGGTAGAAAGACGTTTCCAATCGCAATTATTGAAGATTTGCTATCTCAGGTATCGAATAACGCCAATGCTATTATCAAGGCATCATAACAATGGCGTAACGCCTTACATATATTAATGATATGATGTATCATTATAATAAACATGAATAACTTAAGCTATCTCATGCATATAAGTTAATAAGGATTATTACTGCATCAGTCTCCATATCTTCTATAGCTGTTCTTCTCATAGCCACGTTCGTTTAATCACGCAAAACAATATTTATCTACTTCTTATAGTTGGATTCTTAAAATTCGTTACATAAAAAAACATGATATCATGAGTTCAGTTGTTTTCAAGCTACTAGGAAAATACGTCTTTGTACCCACACGACTCGGGGAAGACCGCATTACAGATATTTAACTCGTAGTGCAAGCGATAAATTAAGATAACAAAATTGAAAACATTTTTTGTCAGAATATTGATTTATTTTTATTTTATTTTATAAGGAAAACTTACAGCTATTACATCAGAATGGATACTAAAATAGATTGATAATAGATGGCGCTTGTAATGTAATCCTATTTCTGTAGAATTAAAAGGATTTCTATAGCCTATATGTTCTTCCGGTGTATAAGTAATAATCGTGCCAAATGCTGTCGATATTGGTTTGGCGTATCGCTGTGAAAGAGTAACAAACATACATCCATACTCACAAACTTTCACATTTATAATATTAGTAGAATTTATTATAATATTGAAGTACATTTATAGATATAGATTAACGTGTGGAGTCTTACCGAAGTATTGTAAAATACGACAGAGGTAAGATGACGTCAGGCAGGCGGCCGGTCGTAAAAACGCAGCCAAATCATGTGACAGCATGTTTGTAACATGTTGTACCGACCCCACTTAGAGTTGGATAAGGGCGGGAAAATGATGAGATATAGATATATTAACGCAATAGATATAGATATATTAACCTTGTTTTACTACATCTGAGAATACGAACGACCTCTTGCCTCCGTAACTGCTGTACTAAATGTCCATAGAGATGTATTTCACACAACACAAATATTGAAATTCAAACACCCATTTTGCGGTAATATTTACTGAAAACAAACACGCATCGATGTACAGTAAACGATTATTACCGTCGTGCGAAAAGCGTAATTTGTTATGTTGGTTGATTTCTTAGAACGAATTATTTGCATCCGCGTCAATGCGGGAGATCTTCGCTGTAATGAATGCCATTTATTCACATGTTGCCGCTAACATTATTAGAGAAAGCAGTCGCCTCTCTAAAGTAGTAACGCTCTCGATTGAAATGTGCCTATCACGTCTTAGAAACATGACAGCGGATTGAACGCATTATTTGTAAACAATAAAAGAAACGTTACAATTATTTTGCTTTGGTTTTGAGTAAGGCTTATAGATGATAAGAATGCGTGGATATAGCTATTGTCCGACCCTGTACAAGATAGTAATGACTTAATGTAACTAGTTATAAGTATTATGTTGAAAAGAGCAACCGCCGAGTTTCTTGCTGGCTCTTCTCGGTAGGAACAGCTTTCCGAGCAGTAGAGTTGACGATTCAAAAGCACTTGTTTACTAGTTTAGGTATTTGAATAAAGAAAATTTTGAATTTGAATTTGAATATACTCCAAAGAGGAGAGGAGATGCGTCTTGAATATCAATCAGATAACGTCATTTAAACTAAGCGGAGCGATAATGTGGAAATTGCGTTATGCGTTTTGAGATTTTAGCGTTGTTTAGTGTTAGAACATGTTTGCTCGGAGGTCTGAATTACAAACTTCTATGGGGCATTATTATCCTTTATTTTTACCTTTATGTACTAGTATTTAGTAACTGTGATTGCAACTTCGCCCTCGTGAAATCAGTATTTCTCAAATATGTATTTCAGTCAGTGTACTTAAAACCTTAATTAACCTAAATCTTAAAAATTGCACTATCTTTTAGTAAAAACCGTACAAAAATCCGTTCAGTAGATTTTGAGAAAATCGATCACAAAAAACTGACAGCTTTTAGGAAATTTGTTTTATAATTTGAATAGATTTATTTTTTATTTATTTCTATTGAACGTAAGAGCGAAATCGTGGATGAAGGACGCCCAGTTTGGCTTCGGACGACACTTTAGGTAATTAAATTTAACATACAGGGCATTGAACCCGGGAACTCTAGTAATAACCACAAATGCGGATGTCGTCAAAGTCGCGAGTAGAAGCTAGTCATATTATCAAACAACATACAATTGATTGTACAGGTGTTATTTGTACTTAGAGCTGTTAGCGCTTTTACACGCTTGAATTAGCAGATTTCGTTTGTTTTACGGTATGGACCTTAAACCTGTTTTCATGGCATGATGTCAGATATAAGGACAATTTAGCTTCCATGATTGTGGAGGAGTGTGAAATTGGAGGTTCCTGATCGTCAGAACATATTCTGTAAGTCATATCCCTAGGATATGTTTTGAAGTTGATTTGGATGAAACGATCGTAAGTTTTCTAAGGTAAATAAAATAGATATGTGATTTTATTTTTGTCCAATGTGAATGTTGGTGAGGATATTTTTCAAAAATGAGTTAACATGAGGATATGAAAGCGAAAATATATTTTGACTGTCAAAAGGCGTTTTGGACCTAAGGTTAGATTTTTGGAACAAAGAGAAAGTGTAAAAAAAATATTGAAAGGAAAAAGAAACAATTTATAAGATAAAGTGGAAGATAATAAGCGTAAGTGGGTATTTGTAAACTTGGGGATTTAAATTTATCTTTACAAATAATTATAAAACAGAATTTGGTAATGTTTTGCTAATTATATGACAAGCTATATTTTGATAAGATTTAGTACATACTTCATTTCTCATCTGGAATAATCTCATAATAAAGTAGTAGTAAGCAAAAAATATTTGATAAGAATGAGCAGAATTGAATGAAATTTGTGTAATATATCGAATTTTCGAAAGATATTATATTCTCAAATATTTTGATGTTTAATATTTTTGGAAAAAGGTGTACTTACTTATATATATATACGTTACATTTAAATTAAAAAAATAAAGTAGAACATTTTACATTCACAATACAAGCTATAAATAAAGATGGATGTCGAGTGCACACCGTGAGTGTGAGTGGCTAACGGTATACATGGAATGCTGCTTCAACAGGTGATTAAAACCTATCCCATTCAGACTAACTGCCGGCTATTTTGGCGATGCTTTTGTAAATGACATTGAATGGCAGATCACTTCTGACAAAAAAAAAATTAGTGCCATATGGTAGCTTAGAAATGGGTTATGTGATCTGAGATTTAATTTTAACCATCCATTATTAACCAAACAAAGCGGTCATGAAGTTCCTAATGACCATAGTTTCGAAGTCTTGCGCACCTGTAACAGGGCTTAAACTGAACATCTGGGAACAGCTTGAGATTATCAAACATAACAATGGCACCCTCATTAACGATCAGATAAATGTTTATAGTTCAAATTTGTTACACGTGTTTGAAAGCAAATTAAAATAAATGGTGGGGTTGAACTGATTAGTATATAAGTAAGCATATTTGGGTATTGCTTCGCTTTGCGATTTTGTCGTAGAGTCTATCTCCTAATGATGCTTCGGTTGCGGGGCGAAACGATTGTTGATTGATGATAATGAACGTATGAGGTTTGTGCATGTGTTTTTACGAATCCTGCATGTATCAGGTATGGAAACGGATTGTCCACTCTACATTTAGCATTATATATTTTCTATATTATTTCATCGCGGATTATAGCAAAATAATTTTAATATTAGTTTTGTTTTTTACCTTAATAATTATAAAAGTTTTCGTTCATTCTTATTCTGAATACATATTCGAATTCTCGTTACCTTCTTAATATTTACAATCGAGACATTTAGTGTCGCGTGTGTCCTATCAGTGATAAGATAATACGTGACGACACTTTCTGATCGTGACCTCGATTATTGATAATAATTTGCCCACTCAAGGCCTAAAATTCGATATTTGACTATCATCGACATGACATTGGACTGTTTAAGGCAATTCATTATCCTCCTGCCCTTATCCCACTCTAAGTGGGGTCGGCACAGCATGTTATAAACATGTTGTCTTATGATTTGGCTGCGTTTTTACGACCGGCCGCCTGCCTGACATCAACTTACCTTAGTCGTATTTTACGACACCTCGGTAAGAGAGGGTGGTCTATTCTACTAAACCGGATACCACACGGTGGGTCAACTTACCTTAGTCGCCTTTTACGACACCTCGGTAAGAAATGAGGTTGGTCTATTCTACTCAGCCGGATACCACACGGCGGGTCGCTTTACCTTAGTCGCCTTTTACGACAACTCGGTAAGAAAAGACGGTGGTACTATTCTATTCAGCCGGACAGCCACACGGCGTGACTGTTTAAGGCAATTACGACCCTAAATTATTAGCAAGGTAGGTTTGTACATGGAATAAGATATTTGCAGATAAAAGTAATTATCTACGTCTTCACTCTTAAATATGTGACTACATGTTTATAACATGTTGTGCCGACCCCACTTAGAGTGAGATAAGGGCAGGATGATGATAATAGATATATTCAAAATAACTTCCAAGAATAAGCTACATCGAAGAGATGTTACTTAATAGCGAATTTCGGTCTTTGAATTTATTGAAAAATCAACGAATGAGTCAGCTTTTAAAAATAATTTATAGAATTAGGCGTTACTTTGCGGAGGTCCATAATACAAAAGTAATGAGAATATTATTTTGCTATAATCCGCGATAAAACAAAATATATGTAATGCTAAATGTAGAGTGTACTATTCGTTCTCATACCTGATACATACACCTCCATCTGATGATGTCGAAGATGTCGAGGAGTCTATCGCCTGACGATGCGTCGGTTGCGGGCCGAAACAATTGTTGAGATTGTGGCGGTGAATGTGTGCAGTGCTTGTGTAATGTTGTGCCATTGGTGTCGGGCAGTGCATGAGTTCTTATAAATTCTGCATGTATCAGGTATGACAACGAATAGTACACTCTACATTTAGCATTATATATATTTTCTTTTATCGCGGATTATAGCAAAATAATATTCTCATTACTTCAGCTTTTTTATACAACAATTGCTACATTTCGATTGCCTATCGGCATTCCCCAGCTGTCAATTGCAAGAAAAATAGATGATTATTGTTCAACAGCTCGTTGTTAGTTAATGCGCGCAAGTGGCGTCATAAGATTAAAGGTTTGAGATACCATCCGGAAATCGCTGCTTAACGTGATGTACAAGTCACGAAGAGTGTGGAAATACGAATCGCCGATCCGTGTCTTGGATTCTATTAAACACACGCATCAAAAAGTTTATACTGTTTAGGCATTTGTTTTTATAATATTAATATATCCTTACTAATATTATAAATGTCGAAAGTCTGTCTGTCTGTTACGTTTCCAAATCCGCTGAAGCAATGTCAATGAAATTTATAACTAGACATAGACCTTCTTTCTCCATTTTCGAGAGAAGGATTGGAGCTAAGATCTACCACGCTGCTCTTATGCGGATTAGTAGGCACATATCTACAGATTTCTTCAGAGAGAAATTCTCAGATTCAGAAAGGCATGAATGTTTCCTAGCGATATTTTCGTTTACTGAAAAACGTGTATAAATTGCATATATCAATTAGAAGTCTCTAGAATTCTCTAGACGTATGCATGATGTTTTCCTTCAGCGATAGCGTGTGATAAATAGCAATTAACAATTAGACACATAAGTTATGATGAAAAACTCATTGGTGCCTTCCTGGGGTCGTCTACAGAGTATTGCAAGGTCTCATTGCTGGGATATCATTGCTGACAATTATAGATATTAAAAATAAGGACCAAAATGCGCGCTTAAAACTGACTACTACCTACCTACAAACACTTTTCCATCTTACAGAAGTGGTGCGCTATGCATTAATTTTTTAATATGCGTACATTAGCTATTCACAAAGCGAAAACCTTTAACTGAAATAGCTCATTCAGCTGTCGTGCCGCAAGCCATGTTTCAATCAAAATCTTTGCTTTAGTATGTAACTCGAGAATGTACGCGGAAGAAAGTACCGACGTGACTAATGCCTGTAAATTAAGCCTTTACGTGTTCAAATTTTAAAATAATGAACGTTTAGGTCACGTCAGTTAAATAACTCAGCGTTGTCACGTTTTTATACCAGTCAGCACTAATTTTTATCTCATGCCTATGTCATTTACTCCCATAGTTTATCTACATAAAAGTCCACGGTAAGAAATCTTTAATCCACTACAACCTCACCAGGCTTACGTTTGCGTTTCTTTTTACAAAAATTTCGTATTATGGTCTTCAAATCTATTGCACTATAATATTTCAACTGTCGCGATATTAATGAAACTGTGAATGCCGTGTGGTATTCGGTTGAATAGAATAGACTATCCTCATTTTTTTCCAAGACGCCGTGAAAGGCGACTAAGGTAAGTTGACCCGCCGTATGGTATCCGGTTGAGTAGAAAAGTACCAATCTCATTTCTTAAAGAGGTGTCTTAAAAGGCAACTAAAGTACGTTGACCCGCTGTGTGGTATACGGCTGAGTAGAACAGATCACCCTCATTTCAAACCGAGGTATCGTTAAAGGCGATTAAGGGAAGTTAACGTCAGGTCGGCGACCGTTCGTAAAATATATAGCCAAATCATGTGAAATCATGCTTATAACATGTTTGAGCCGACCCCACTTAGAGTGGGATAAGGGCAGGAGGATGTTTGGTGAATTATTTTTTTGTCAATTTTGACAATCATTTTTGTTAACCATTCAAATGAACACGTTCACAAGTACTTAGACCTATTTTGATTGACCTTACATATTTTGATAATTAGAGTAAATATGTATTAATATTACAGTCATTATCTGAATACTATTTCGATTAGCGGATGTATCTTTAAAAATACAGCCATTAAATTGCAATGAACGGTGATTAGATAACAGGTTGCGTTGTCAATGATCCAATTACAAATATTACACGTAAACATGAGTTTTTATAATTAACCTACATATTTTTTCTGTTATGTACGGCTTCCATAGCTTAGATGATATGGATTTAATCTACGTTTGTAAGAGTCGACTGCTCTGTTAATAAAATCAAGTAAAACGAAAAACTTGCACTTCAAGATTACCACTCAAGAGATGTGCTTGGTTTTTCATTCTCCTGCCCTTATCCCACTCTAAGTGGGGTCGTCACAACTTGTTATTAACACGTTGTCACATGATTTGGATAGATATTTTACGACCGGCTGCCTGACGTTAAAATTAACGTGGTCGCCTTTCACGAAACCTCGGTAAAAAAGAGGTCGGTCTATTCTGCTCAACCGGATACCAAACAGCAGGTCAACTTACCTAAGTCGCCTTTTACGTCGCGGTAACTAACGGTGGTAACTTACGTGGTGGTAACTTGGTGGTAACTTACGGTCGTGGTAACGGTTAGGACTAGAATGTCATGGTTGCTTTTTTACGCACAGAATAGTCTGTGCGTAAAAAAGCATGTGCGTGACAACATTTTGAGACTGTGACTGTTACGAGGGGGTCACGAGTTTAATCCCCGGGCAAGAATCACTGAGTTTTTCTATTAAAATGTGTGTAAGTAATATTTGCAATTTATCACACACTAGCTTTTACCTGCAACTTCTTTCGCGTGAACTGTTGTCGCGTGATAGGCTGATAATAGATGGCACTTTTTGATGTCATCCTATTTCTGTAGAATTAACAGGATTTCTATAGCCTATATGTAATTTTGGTGTATAAAGAATAATTGTGCCAAATTTCATCGATATTGGTTCACCTACTAATCTAATTCGTTCGGTATTAAAATTTTTCCATAGTTTCAATGAAATGTTTTAATTATAGCCGTACCTAAGTAGCAAATTATTAAAATTTTAGCAATCGTTGGTTACTAGCACGGCTACAATGTGTGCATAGCAATATATCAAAACGCATATTATTAAGCTAACGGGATATTACTAGAAAAAATGGTAAGGAATGATGTAGCGCTAGATTCGCCAGAATAATCACGACAAGACACGCTATTAATATTAAGCCCTCGTCTACATTAACATACATTTACATAACAAGAATTGCGACAAGCGGCATTGGCATTTTGTGACATTTCAAATTATATGTAACTACGAGGAATAGAACCATGTTTTTTTTAAATTTAAATAATTTTTCACACTTGTACTAAAGGTTTGCATTATTCATTCATCAGGTGGTTGCTTAATCAAACGAAACTGTCTTTATGTGGATGAACTCCTAAATAGCTGAACAGATTTACACAAATAAAAATTGTATTATCGTCGTATCGTATTATTGTTACACTAGTTTTGTAAGTAGTTAAGTGTGATAACAGTAAATAAAAGGATTTTTATTTTATTTGATATTATGACCAAATTTTTGAGCCATTGTTTCATAGACTTTTTGAATGAGATTTTTGAGTCATTAGCAATGCATTAGTATGTCACTGTGACTCAAAATTAATTGGGCGCGTGTATTTAACTTTAATAGACGATACTCACTCACGCACGCAGCTACGTACGCACGCAATCATTCACTTACATATGCACGTATGTATGTATGCATAAAAATAACGCATAATAGTATTAAAGTAATTTTTTGTAAACGCTGTATTACTGTATAAATAAATATATACGTACGCATGCACAACTGGACGCACGCACGCACACATGCATGCAAGAAAACACACATGCAGGCACATTCATACGCAAGTAACACAAGCTGGAACATACGCACGCACACAAGAAAACACACACGCTAGCAGAGATGCACGCACACTTACGAAAAAACACACATGCTAGAATACGCGCACGCACTTTGTGAACGTCTTCAATAATTTAACACGTAATTAATGGTACTGCCATATACCGAATCCGTAGATGGTAACTGTTAGTTATGACTAATCACTTAAGGACTTGGTACAGTATTGGCGGCGACATCGATAAAGCGAACACGGACGTCCGTTCCGGCCCTAATTCGGGCATCCCGTAATTTGTGTCTGCAATCTTGAATGTACACTACTTAGCTATTATATAATAAACTAACAATCGCCAGCGTTTCTGCCCTCGTGGAAAGATTATAACCGCAATATAGTATTTTGATAACCATAAAAATGTTTAGAAGGTTAACCTTTAAAGCTAGACACATGCTGTCGCGGACTTTTATTTAGAACTTTTAGAGGGGAACAATTTTGTAGTACATGATTTTTTAATAACTATTACCGTCCCTTGCGCACGCAAGAAGCTTCAAATTTCGCCTTTTTCGTCCTATTTTTTATTGCTGCTCCCCTCCTATTCATCTTAACGTGATGTTATACAGCCTATAAGCCTTCCTTGATAAATGGACTATCTAACACTGAAAGAATTTTTCAAATCAGTCCAGTAGCTCCTGAGATTAGCGCGTTCAAACAAACAAACAAACAAACAAACAAACAAAAAAATAAACTCTTTAGCTATATACATCACTATTTTTTATTGCTGCTCCTCTCCTATTCATGTTAACGTGATGTTATATAATAAAAATATTGAAATAATTTTTCAAATCGGTCCAGTAGTTCCTGAGATAAGCGCGTTCAAACAAACAAACACTCTTTAGCTTTACATATTAGTAAAGGGTATAGATACTCAAAACATAAAGGTAATTAAGCTTTTTGTATTATAAAATATAACATGGAAAATGGGCACTGGACCAGTGAACAACACATTATGTTTGTGCGATTTTGTTTTGTTGGAAATTTACGAGTTTTAGAGAATTTATAAATACACTAAATTCAACCGCAACTTATCCTTTATGGATTTTTTATATAGCAAATAGGTTCTGTGAAACTATTGGACGATTTTATATGATGATATATAATCGCTTTAGGTTAGTAAGCTAAGTTACTTTGCATTTGGCTAGATCTTTGGCGCCGTGAGTAGTGATCGTTTCTTCAGCTCCGCGGGTCGCGGGTTCTATTCCCGCCGAGTGCCAACATATTCTAAAACAATTTGTTCGTTCCTCGAGCCTGGGTGTATATTTTTGTATTCAAGTTTGTATGTTTATTTATAAAACACTATTATTGCCGAAAACTGTCAAGTCACGCGCTTATTCGGGGAACGGGTGGTCTCTAGAAAAGAAAATAGATAGGATCGAGCCTCACTAACCGAATTATTTTTTTCTTTTTTTTTTGATTTTTTTATTTTGTAGAAAATATCCGCGCAAGGCTCAAGGTCAAGCTCAGGTCAACCTGGGACTTTAAAATTATATATGTATATATTCACCACTTGTTTCTCACTCATAACACAATTATTAAGTCACTTACTTAGGGAACAGACGACCGTGTGTGTAAGTGTCCCATATATTTATTTATTATTTATTCGTGTTGTTACTGAGTAAAGCCTTTTTTATATCAGAAATCCCATCAAAGTTAAGCGTATGTCAAAGCCACACTGACTTAAAACCTGATAGAACTTCACCACTCTACTGGTAGCAGGGACAGGGCAACGATGTGCACATTGCCCCTACCTCTGCTAGCAGTAGATTAGCAACCATATACCCCTAAGAGCACCTCTGGGTTGGGGCCTCGCTAAATCAGGGCGCTTCAGGAATTATTCACTTCAATAATAATACAAAAGTTACAACTATTGCGAGGCGGTATCGATTGATGAGTTTGTGATATTGAATGTGTGCAGTGCTTGTGTATTGTGGTGGCGGTGGTAGAGGCTTGTAGTACATGCGTTTTTACGATGTATGTATGTCCTTCATGTAGGTATCCGGTATAAAAACAGATAGTGCACTCACATTTACATTTGCTATTTACTTCATCGCGGATTAAAGCAAAATTGACGTGCGCTGTCCGGCTAAGTAGAATAGACCACCCTCTTTCTACCAAGGTATCGTAAAAGACGACTAAGGTAAGTTGACATCAGGCAGGTGGCCAGTCAAAAAATACCTAGCATACATATTTATGTATAATGTATGTTATATATACCTACATATTTATAACATGTCGTGCCGGCCCCACTTAGAGTGGGATAAGGGCAGGAAAATGATGAGAGAAAGTCGTTCGTACAACATTTATATTACTTACAACTTTTGTCTCATGGTTATCCGCAAAGCAACGCCCTAATTCTATAAACTATTCAATAATAATAATTCAAAGAATTATTATTGAATAATTTATTAATAATTCAAGGAATTATCATTACATTCGAAATTAATGTATAGATTCCGGCTATACTCACGTCTTATTTTATTGGATGAGCCCGACTAGTTTCAAGCCCATACGGGGCTCTTATTCATGAGTATAGCCGGAATCTATACATTAATTATGAATAACAGTCACGATAGTTTAAACATTCGAAATTGTACAAATATTTTACAAACTCTGGGTATTTTAAATAATTAAAGTCAATGACATTTGAAGCAAATATCCGAAATGATTGACTCTTTTCTAAGAACGTAACTATTCTAGACTTTCTATCACCACAATACAAAAATGTTTGAGATCGAAACGGGAAAAAGTCGAATCAACAAAAAGCTATTTTAATTTAATAGAGTGTCATTGACCTTTACACAGGTGGCGGGATCAATCGGAGAATGTGTCCACTTTTTGCTCATCATTAAGTACTGTTATATATGTAGTTGAATGTAATGGTATAACGTATACAAAAATAGTACCTGGCTTTGCTCGGTAATTTTAAAAATGAGGAAAAAAAATTTAAAAGAAAAATTAATAAATAAAAGGGCAGGTGAACCTCGATCCTAAGTATCTTCATCTCTCTAGACCGCCCGTTCCCCAAATGAACCACCATGACTTTACGTTTGACAGCGAAAAATTGTGATTAGTTTAAATACTGATAAGGCGCCTTTTAGTATTCTGTTATCAAATTATGTGCCTAAATATAGCTTTTTGCTTAATTTTTTAATAAATAATCAATCAAAAATTAGCAAATTTTTACAATTCTACAGTTACAAAAACTAATTCTTTGCAATAAACAGTTAATGTCCAAATAGAACAGATTATGATATTCAAATAAAGACATGTTCACTTTTTATTGTTAGATTTCATCCTACTTAAGTCACGAAGAAGACTATCCTACAAAGAGTTTAAAATCACGACATTTTTAAGCCTTATAAATTTCAAAGCAAAATTTAAAAATGGAAACATTTTAACTTAAACTATTATCTACTCCACGAGTCACTTTGTTATTTAAAACAAATTTTAAATTTAGAACAAATTTTGTATAATACATTGCAGTAAACATAATGTTTGACCATCCATTGCAAGTCACGTTTTTTAAACTTCAGAACAAAAACGGCGCATTGCAACAAATAAGCGAAGATAAACAAAAGTATGAAAGTTGCGGCAAGCGGGACGGCCCTATCTATAAACTAAAAACATAATAACGCAACTTTCGAGTGGGCTAACGGGCAAAATACCGGTTACTGATGATCAAAAAGCGTGACGCTATATAGCTTATACTTGAGAAAATGGTAGATAGGCGGGTTTTACATTACACTAAATCAGGGTTTTGATTTAAGGGTGGGCGTTGGCAATGATTAGAAATGTCCATTACATTACACTATACATTATTACATGTTTCAAAGACAATCTGCTTCAAATAACTAGGTTAATAATGAAAAAAAATATTGTCGCTGTCAACGCGACATTGTCGATATGTCACATTCGCCGTAGCCACATTATTTTCCGTCTGTTACAATATAATTAGACACCCTTACTCAGAGGGCGAAACTTTGAACGCCATACCAACTATATTATCACAATTCATACTTAATGTATAGAAACCGGCTATACTCACGTCTTATTCTATCGGGTTAGCCCGACTAGTTTGGAACCCATCTGGGGCATTTATGAGTTGGGTTTGAAACTAGTCGGGATAGCACGATAGAATAATATGCCGTTTTCTATACATTAACTATGAGTACTATTCACTATAGTTTAAATTTAAAAATCACAATTCATATTAAGAGGCATAGGCATTGGCTTATATGACAGGAAGAATATTTTAAAGGAAGTGATTCGAATTTGTAGATTCCAGAGGTCTCAGGTCTAAGCCGTGGAAATCAAAATCCTGAAAATCAACGTCTATTATACTGTTTGCCAAGATGCAAATATATTGGTTTTCGGAGCTTTACGACCTAAAATGTCAAAATCAAAATACCGAAATAACCTAAAAATAAGTTTATTACAATGCTTGCAAACATTATGCTAATATCAACTGACGTAATCGAGAGATAAAAGGGAGAGTTGAATGAAGTTTGTTTTTTTATTAAACAAACAATTTATTTATTCTATGTATTAACAAAATAAACATAAAAACTAGATTACTTATCTAAATAATGTTTGTCTGCCAATCTACTAAACTGGTGCAGTTCGAACTAGACTTACTATATTTTTTATAAAACAGTCCCCAAAAACTGTCTGTCTGTATGTGACCGATTTTCTCGAAATCTACTATACTGATTTTTGTACGGTTTTTACTAAAAGGTAGTGCTATTTTTTCGAAAGGTTTAGGTAAATATTGGATTACGGTTTAATGTAAATTGTGTTGAAAAGGTCGCGCGGTTGTAAAAAAATTCGCTTGAGCACGGAGATTAAATCGCGTGCGCCGTGTATACCGACAGAGATACACTAAAGTAGTGTACTAGAGAATTGAAGACCTACAAAAATACTAGAAAAAAGTCAGTGATAGCATGTCACTATCTCTTATGGCCAACTTGCAATAAAATAATTCAAAAAATTAAATATTTCCACGGGTACGAAGCTGCAAGACAGCTAGTCTTATAAATGCGAAAGTTTGTGCGTATAAATGTATGTTTGTTACTCTTTCACGGCGAATCCGATGAACCAATATCGATGAAATTTGGCACAATTATATTGATGAAATTTGGCACAATTATATCGATGAAATTTGGTAAAATTATTCCTTATACACCGGGGTAACATTAAAGCTATAGAAATCCTGTTAATTATGCAGGAATAGGATGACATTGAAAAGCGCCATCTAGTATCAACCTATCACGCAACAACAGTCCACGCAGACGAAGTTGCGGGTAAAAGCTAGTTCTTTATATAATGAATATTTAAAAATGAATACTGATGAAGTTTTGTGAAAAAGATTCTTATTATTACTTTTTATATGTAAATTGCTTAAATTACTAATAATATGTTAAAAATTTTAAAAGATACAATATTTTATAATATTATAGAAGGTAGTTTATAAGAGTTTGAAACTTTTGGTACAACTGGATTGGGCTTCTGGGATTCTGTTTTAACAGTTAGAACTTAACTGTTTAAAACAGGTCTTCAAGATATTGATTAAGATAAAAGTGCATAGTCTTACGACTATTTAAATAACATTTACAATAAACAATTTAAAAATCTTAGGCCAATAATAATAACGATACAAACAAGTGACGTCATGGAAGCTGTAGTTAAATTATAGTCAATTATTTCCATGAAAATAGGTGATGGTCGACGTCTGACCTGGAAAAACGTCACAACACTGTGAAATGATGAAAAGCATAACCAATCGTTGCATTAAAAAAACGACGTCAGTGCAGTATGGTATGTGTAGCCGCCATTATCGCTAAATAGTTTGGTATGTTGGAATTTCTATAATACGTTATCGGTTGGTATTTATGGTGGCAGATACAGTAAGGACACGCAATAAGGGATGCTAAGAATGACTATGATTTAAGGTTGTTCAAGTATATTTAAGTTGTATAAATTAACGAGTTCAAGAAAACTCAACAAAATACATTTACGAGATATATCCCAATTTTTGAACTTTAGTTAACTGGCGTGTGGTATCCGGCTGAATATTACAGATCACCCTCATTTCTTACCGAGTTATCGTAAAAGGCGACTGAGATAAGTTGAACCACCGTGTGGTATCTGGTCATAGACAACCCTCTTTCTTACTGAGGTATCCTAAAATACGACTAAGATAAATAAATTGACGCAGCAGACGGCCAAAAAATACGTAGCCAAATCATGTCACAATACGTTTATAACATGTTGTGCCGACTTCACTTAGAGTGACATAAGGGCAGAATCTACCTTTTCTATAATAAATGCTTCATCACCTACGAGTATCATCATTATCAGCCTACTTTAATCCTCTGCTACACATAGGGCTCTTCAATTATTTGCCACTTAGCCCGATCCTGGGCTTTCTGCTTCCACCTGTGCTTTCTGCTTCCTACGAGTACAATCCACTGAAGGTAAATAAAGGTCGATCATAAACCTACGTCAATAGAGGCAATAATGACTGGCTTGTTACATATACCCCAGTTCTGTAACTGATCATTTATACGGCGTTTATCAGAATTATATCACTATGAGCTTGTAACTGGTCGATTCCGTATATACATTTGATTATGAACGCTTATGTAAGATTAAACATTTTTAAGGACTGCAGATTGCGCTTTCGATTTGAAAAATGCGAAGTAACAGTCTGACGCAATACCCTAAGCGGGGCACAAGCCTATTCTTTGCTTTTTTATTTGTTTCCTCTAGTCCTTACTCAGAAGTTATTTTTCTTAGTATCTATTATTAAATTTTAGTAAAACGTTAAGAATAAATTTGTGCCTGTTTTTACGAAAATTACGCGAATAAAGGAATATGTTATTTACATATGTTATTTATAGTTTAAATAGAGACGAAGTGCAGAATGATATTTATTTTAAAAAATCCATTGAGGGAACTGCTCAACGGTTAACAGTAGGAACATGAAATTTGATTAAAAGCTTTTTAAAAGCATTTTTAACTTAACTTGTTTCATTTAATTATCTTTAATATTTAAATGAGTTAATCTTGAATGTATATAAATATATGTATATTTTCGGAATCTCGGAAACGGCTCCAATGATTTTCCTGAAATTCAGCATGCAGGGGGTTTTGGGTGAGAATTAATCAAGATAAGTTTTATATAAAAAAAAACGTTTTATCCCAGTTTTTAGGCCCTAATTTTTTTTTTAAATTTACGTTGAATTCAATCACAATTTTTCGCTGTCAAATGTAAAGTCATGTTAGTTCATTTAAGGAACGGGCGGTCTAGAGAAGTGAAAATACCTAGAATCGAGCCCCACCGGCCCTATTATTTTTTCATTTTTCTTTTCAATTTTGTTTTTAATTTTTTTTTAACATTACTGCGGTCACACAGGTACTAAAATTAATATATTTAATTTCGTAATACTTACCTAGCACATTAGAAACATTCCATTGTTTATCACGTTATGTTGTGATTCGATTGTACATTGGAATCTCATGAAGTGTTTGTGAGTGAAATCACTGTGCCAGTTATTACAGTAATTTCGCATACTTGAGCCTTGTATGAGTCGATAGTGCATGCAGTATTGGTATCTGTTACAATCGCACGCAAACACATTTATGTACGACAAATTATAGATTTTCTATCGTTTAACATTCAGTCTAATGAAATATGAAAATTAACCGCAGTTAGAGAAAGATATTACGTTAAAGTAAAGTAACGGTCTTGTACTATCCCATAGTATATGCCCAGCTGGGCATAGGTTTCATCTCACCGTTTTTAGATGGATTTGAGCCAGACTAAATATTTAAAGAATTCTCCAGATACAAGCACTCCGCGATTTTTTCGTTCAATGAAAAGCGTATAATAAATTGCATATATCAATAAGACTTATCTAAAGAAAAACTTAATATTGTTTGTCCGGATTTCGAACTCGTGATTCCTTCGTAAGAATCGCCGGACTCATCACTGAGCTATCACAGCTCTGTAGAATCTTATAAAAATAATAATGTCAGAAGTTATGATATAATTATTTTGCTGTAATCCGCGTTCGTTAAGAGAATCTATGTAATGCTAAATGTATGAAGCAGGCAATATTAACATACCTTATACATGCAGGACAAGTCACCACATGTATCACAAAACGCCGCCAACACCAATATTCCAAATAAGGTGCTATCGTGTAGCCTTTCCTCCTAATGATCCTTCGGTTTCGTGGCGAAACGGCGTAGAGATTGAGATAGTCATACTATAAGGTATATTTATGTTGCCTGCTTCATACACTTGGCATTACATAGATTCTCTTAACAAACGCGGATTACAGCAAAATAATTCTATTGTAACTTCTGTACTATGGAATTCCGCAAAGTAAAGCCTGCTTTTATAAATCATAGTGCCTTAAAGACCGAGTCTTGCTCGGCAATTTTTTTAAAGATATAAAAAAAACTTTAAAAAAAATATAAAAAATAAAAGAAGAAAGTAGACGCCGACATGTGGGATTCGAACTCGGGTTGTGGACATTTTTAGTCAGCCCGTTACCCATCGGCTATTGCAGCATTTTGTTTGACAGCTAAAATTATCCTTTGATTTGAATTCTAGAATTAAGCATTTTTTTAATGCCCAAAAACAGGGATAAAGCGAGTTTTTTTTTAATAAAACCTAGCTAGATCGATTTGTCTCCCCCAAACCCCACTACATGCTGAATTTCACGAAAATCGTTGGAGCCGTTTCCGAGATTCTAAAAATATATTTATATATGTATACATATAAGATTAAGTCATTTAAATAAAAAAGATAAATCGATAATAACATCATTATTATATCATTAGACTGGCCTGTTGGCCTTGCCTTCAGCTGCGCGGGTCGCGGGTTCGAGATTCCCGCCGAGAGCCAAAATTCTCTATAAATAAATTTGTTGGTCTTCGAGCCTGGATGTATATTTGTATTTAAGTATGTATTTAAAAAATATATAAGTATATATTTACCAGTTGTCTGTCTACCATAACACAAGTATTAAGTTACTTTGGGGACGGACGACTGTGTGTGTTAGTGTCCCATATATACATATATTTATATTTATATACTTATTATTTCGGTTTTGGTTCGTCTAAATGTACGCTTGTAATTTTATTTACCTATAGTTAGTTAACAACCTTGACCCAGAATGACGCTCGGTTCTCAAGCAGCCTTAATTCACGTTGATGTAGACACGATATCCAGACGTATTAAGTACAATACACTGCGTAGCAATTTGCCTTGTTTTATTGCGTACAGAGATTATCATATCATATTGTTTATTTTATAACACGTCTTGTGGTATCCGGCGGAATAGAATAGTAGTAGCAGTACCACACTCATTTCTTACCGAGGTGTCGTAAAAGGCGACTAAAGTAAGTCGACCCACCGTGTGGTATCCGGTTTAGTAGAATAGACCAACGTCTTTCTTACCGAGGTGTCGTAAAATACCACAGAGGTAAGTTGACGTCAGGCAGACGGCTGGTCGTAAAAACGCAGCCAAATCATGTGACAGCATGTTTATAACTAGTTGTGCCGATCCCACTTAGAGTGGGATAAGGGCAGGAAGATGATGATTGTTTATTTTATAACGACGATATTAGTCCTCTATACTTATGCAATAATATGAAAAGATTGCCTATAAATAATTTATAGAATTAGGCGTTACTTTGCGGAGATCCATAATACAAAAGTAATAATAAAATTATTTTGCTATAATCCGCGATGAAGTAAAATAGAAAAAATAAATAATGCTATATGTAGAGTTGACAATCCGTTTTCATACCTGATAGATGCAGGAATGCTGCATGTTTCAGGTATGAAAGTCTAAAAAGTCAATCAATTTATTCTTTTTACTTGTCACTGTGTGCACAAATCAAGACTATTTCATACACGTACTACAAAATGGCGCCACTACTCTCCTCTCCGCACCACACCAAATCTATCCGCCCGTCACCACACCTCGCCATAGCTATCTTCACATATCTATGCTACAATTTCCGCTCTCTTTTTTCCTTCTGTTACAATTAACAATTAAATTATACAAGTTGAATCGATCCCAACTCCGTAATAGTTTTTTTGATTAAACGGCTTAAACAAGGGTAAGTAATTTTATTTATACAAGCAGGCGTTACTTTTCGGAATTCCATAGTCCAACAGATCTACTTAAAGCACTAGAGATTCTAAGAGATGTTATATTATGTCAGAATGATGAATCAGCAATTTAATGCATAGGTAGAAATACAATGTCCGCGAACCCCTTTTCCTTTTGTTACTCAAAAGTTGACTGGAAGAGATCCTGTTTAGGGATAAGTCCGCCTTTATACATGTGCTTTTTACTTTTTCTTTCTCTTTTCTATATGTATAAAAATAAATAAATAAAAAATAAATAAACCCAAAGACTTAGTTTTAATTTATTTATTTAATCGTATGGCAATATGTCAAAGAAAAACTATAAGCATTATCAACAAATAATAATAAGAATTTCAAATACAATATAATATATATATTAATGTCAAAAGAATTTTAATTGGTAATATTACGCAACTCTATCTTTTTAATTGTTTTCTAATTTTACACATTCGATTTAGATACTTAAAAATATATAGTTTTTAGTACTTATGTTATAACTTTACAATTTAAATACAATTCTGTAATTTATTCATTTCATTTCAATTCAAAACATCAGCTAATCTATTTATACTCCTATTTGCAGTAGTAAACAATTCAGTTAATTACAATCAGCTATTACCAGCCTTGACCGACAATAACGCTGGGTTCTCAAGCAGCCTTAATGCTTGTTGCATTCAGTTTGATGCGACACGATATCGAGAAAAACCAGTACAAAACGCTATGAAGCATGTTTACCATATTTTGTTACAGCTTGCCTTTGCCGTGCGGTATCTGAGTAGAATAGACCACCCTCTTACCGAGGCGACTAATGTAAGTTGACCCGTCGTGTGGAATCCGGCTGGGTAGAATAGATCACCCTCATTTTACACCGGGTTGTCTATAAAGACGAATAAGGTAAGTTGACCCGCCTAGTGGTATCTGGGTGAGTAGAATAGACCACTCTCATTTCTTACCGAGGTGTCGTAAAAGGCGACTGAGGTAAGTTGACCCGCCGTGTGGAATCCGGCTGAGTAGAATAGACCACCCTCACTTCTTACCGAGGTGTCGTAAAAGGCGACTAAGATAAGTCGACCCGCCGTGTGGTATCCGGCTGTGTAGAATTGACCAACGTCATTTCTTACCGAGGTTTCGTAAAAGGCGACTTAGGTAAGTTGCCCACCGTGTGGTATCCGGTTGAGTAGAATAGTACCACCCTCTTTTCTTACCGAGGTGTCGCAAAAGGCGACTAAGGTAAGTTGACGTCAGGCAGGCGGCCGGTCGTAAAAACGCCGACCCCCACTTAGTGGGATAAGGGCAATTTTTTTTCAAATATAACTAATGCTGTTAGCCCTTATGGCTTTGACAGCGTCTCCGATAAGACGGGCGAGCGCAGAAGCATCGCCGAGAGAAGAGATGGATGGTAAGAGCGAGTGCATTATTCGCACCCGCCTTACAGGGGGCGTAGCCTTAAGGGTGTCTCCTGCGAGACCGAACCTCGGCTTAAGGCGGAGGGCAGGAAGATGATGATATTTTATTTGGAATCACATCTCAACTGACACAAATAATGACTGACACATAAAATTAAGTTAAAAGCATTTTAAAAATGTACTTGTTTTAACTAAGTCTAAATCAAATTAAGGTTGCTTATTACCAACCAGTAACCGCTCTGTATTCAATCAGCCTTACATCATCAATGTAAGTGTGTTAGGGACACAATGTCGGGACGCATTAGGCACACTACGCCGCGTGCCCTATTTACCTTGTTTTTCATTGCACTGTGTAGGCCGGATGCGTGGGAGCCGTCCGACAACCTCTGGGATACAATTACCAGATACTTTAAGTCGTAAGTTCAATTGTATATATTTTTTGTGTTTTTGTTTACCGTTTAAGGTTACTATATTGTTGTCAAACAAAATTAACGATAATAGCAAATTTAAGTCTAAGATTGCAATCAATGACAGAAATCCAATAATCTGTGTAGCGCAGTGGCGCCCTCTCTCTATTTGTATAAAAAAACGTCTGCACTAAGCAACATCATCATCCTCCAGCCCTTAACCCACTCTAAGTGAAGTCGGCACAACATGTTATAAACAAGCTGTCACATGATTTGGCTGCGTTTTACGACTAGCCGCCTGCCTGACGTCAACTTACCTTAGTCGTATTTTACGACACCTCGGTATGGAGGGTGGTCTATTCTACTCAACCGGATACCACACAGTGGGTCAACTTACCTTAGTCGCCTTTTACGATACCTCGGTAAGAAATGAGGGTGGTACTATTCTATTAAGCCGGATACCACACGGCGTGACTGTACTAAGCATGAGAGATCAATTAAAGGCTCTTTCTCAAACAACTGAAAGCAATATCCCGCATATATTGGACATAGGCGGAGTAGGTGCGGTAAACTCGCAGAGCTGGCTTACTATGGAAAGTTATTTGAAAGCAGTAAATAATAGAATACTACACGCTACTTCGTTCGCATGGGCTTTAGTGTTTAAATACTAGTATCTGATGACAGAGCCTAGCTGGGTAATTGTTTTAAAATTCAAATTCAAATTCAAAATATTCATATAACCCGCGATGTAACAAATATATTATAACGATAACGATATATAATGGTAAATGTAGATTGGACTACGAATAGATGTAGATTGAAATACCAGTTTGCATCACTAATAAATGTAGGATTCCTCTCTAACACCGCCACCACAATACACATGCTCACTATCACAAACTATCCGAAGTGAATATGTTTTTTTAATTAGGTAATTTATTATATTTTATTTAGTGTAAATATTACAAAAATTTAAATTTGAAGTTCAATTGATTCTACAATATTTTTAATGTGTATGTGGTATTCAAATTGTTCCTTTTTCAAGTACTAGTAGACTAGTAAACAAGTGCTTTTGAATCGTCAATTCTACTGCTGGTTCGGAAAGCTGTTCCTACCGAGATGAGCCAGCAAGAAACTCGGCGGTTACTCTTTTCAACATAATACTTATAACTAGTTACATTAAGTAATTACTATCTTGTACAGGGTCGGACAGTAGCTATATCCACGCATTCTTATCGTCTAAATAATCCTCAACAATATAGTAGGCTTTTTGTATCAGCCTATCTTTAATAGTGTAAAAGATAAAGAGAATACATTAAGAAAATAAAAAAGGAAGAAAAGACTGTTGATAACTGGGTCTTGATCCTGAGTATCCACTGCTCTAGTCTACCCGTTAGCTACCAAATGAGTTATAACAACTTTACAAATGACAGCAAAATTAACCTGCGTATTCAATTTATTTTTTAGCAGATTTTCGATTTCCTCAAAATAGGAGTAAAATGACAATGTATTTTATCATTTTTTTTCTATTTTCGAACAAATAATGTGAATTTTCGTACCATTTACTGTGTCCACAGATTCGCCTTCGTGGAAAACCAGTGTGTCACAAAGTTTTTCTTGCGTAAATTCTGATCCCGCGGCAATTCAAGGATAAAAATTAGCCTATATGTTGCTCCATAACCTCCTGTATCATCAAGTGAAAGTCCCATTTAAATAAATATAGCCATTCCAGAAAATAGCTCTTAAATGAAAATGTACCTAAACCTTCCTCAAGAATTACACTATCTTTTAGTAAAAGTCGTACAAAAATCTGTTCAGTAGATTTTGAGAAAATCGATCACATGGATGGATAAAAATCCCCTTTATTATTATTTATTAACCACGATAAAACAAATTAAACAAAATAAGAGAACTATATTAATTCAAAAAAGTATGCAGAGGTCAACTTACCTTAGAGATCTCAATTAACCAATGAAGTAAGTAAGAAAGTTATAAATAAATATATAAAATAGTAAAATAGCAGTACGCAAATATCAATACTGCTTTACTATGATATTTTTCCTTCGGAAATAGGAACTGACCAATATATGACGTAATTTATGGTATTTTTACAGTTAAATCGAGTTGATAAAGTCGCGGAAACAGTATGTCATTTAAACTTAGTAGTTTTCAAACTTGTCCCTTGTTATTTGTATAAATTAAATTACTCAAAATAGCGTTACGTAATTATTTGATTAGCACGTAAAGGTCGTATACTTGATGCCCTTAATTTTATATATTTAAATATTTATCTTTGATATGCCCTTATATCTTTGACATATACACTATATACTTCCGGAATACACTTTACTTCCGGAATGACTTACAATTTTTCTATTTACTCTCTGCTTAGAAGCTTTCTTATTGAGTGAAGCAAAAGTCGTTAGCAACTCGACACGAGTTTAAGCCTTTCGCTCTAGGACATTTAAGTGCAATGATAGATTCCGGTGCCAAATTTAACAAAAAAAAAAACAATTTTTCTTCTTAAAACCTATTGTTTATGTTTATTAAGTAGACAATTCAATTTTTAATATTAAAATTTATTAAGTGCAATGCTAGATTTTGGTGCCAAATTTAACAAAAACAAACAATTTTTCTTCCTCAATCCTATTGTTTATGTTCTTTAAGTGGACAATTCAATTTTTAATATTAAAATTGATGTATGTAACTTAGGGGGGCAAAATAATTTTTAACGTTAAAGGTCGAGAAACACCGATCTTAAGTCTAATTATGTAATATTTATACATACATATTATGAGGGTATATCAACATACCCTCATAATATGTATGTCGTTTAAAAATTTTAAGAGCGTAAAAAAAAATTAAATATATTTTTACCCAGTAAAAGGTTCAATTGCACAAAATTTCAAAAGCAGATTACCCACGTCAGCTTAACAAACAGACAAACAGCTATTCACATTTATAATTTGTATTATGTTGGCCGATGTTGCGTTTCCCCACGCAGTAGAAATCAGCAGAAACAGTTCGTTCCATTCCACTGGTGTTGGCACGATTGACTATTGAATCAAAAACCAATATCCGAATACAAACATTTTAACAGATTACAGCGAAATTTTATTATAAGATATTGTAAAGAAACGTCCATTGCAATAAATGACTAAATAAATCATTATCTAGCCGTGTGGTATCCGGCTAAGTAGCATAGTACCACCCTCATCTCTTACTGAGGTGTCGTAAAAGGCGACTAAGGTAAGTTGATCCACCGTGTGGTATCCGGCTTAGTAGAATAGACCATCCTCCTTACCGAGGTGTCGTAAAATACGACTAAGGTAAGTTGACGTCAGGCAGTAAAAACGCAGCTAAATCATGTTACAGCATGTTTAAAACATGTTGCGCCGACCCCACTTAGAGTGGGATAAGGTCAGAGGACACTAAATAAATCACTATCATCATCATTCTCCTGCCCTTATCCCACTCTAAGTGGGGATAGCACATGTTATAAACGTAGTCACATGATTTGGCTTCACAACCGCCTGTTTTACCTTAATCGTATTTTACGACACCTCGGTAAGAAAGAGGGTGGTCTATTCTACTCAACCGGATATCATACAGTGTGTCAACTTACCTTAGTCATCTTTTACGACACCTCGGTAAGAAATGGGGGTGTTTTTTTTATTCTAAGTTCAGCCGGAAACCACACGGCGTTGATAAAAATATCTTGAACCTTCATAATTCTAACAATACACCGAAACGGAAAAGTAATAATGCAGTTAGTGGCCATATAACCTTTATAGTTATATTCACTCACAATATTGCCTTTTCATGTTTATAAAACTTTATACATACATATTTTAATGGAATTTTAAATATCTATTTTATGTCTACATATTTTCCTTTGTTATATATTTGTTTTATATACAACTAGCGGCCTGCCCCTGCTTCGCACGGGTATAAAATATATAGCCCATGTCACTCAGTTAAAAAAAAAATTGAAATCGATCCAGTAGTTTTGATTTATTCATTACTGCATATCTTTACATTTTTCCCTATGTATTAATTACAGAATGTCCGCACCGCATCAAAATCAATTGCGTAGTTTTAAAGATATAAGCATACATAGGGATATATGGACAAACAAAGAATGTGACTTTGTTTTATACTATCATCATCCTCCTGCCCTTATCCCACTCTAAGTGGGGTCGGCACAACATGTTATAAACATGCTGTCACATGATTTGGCTGCATTTTTACGACCGGCCGCCTGCCTGACATCAACTTACCTAAGTCGTATTTTACGACACCTCGGTAAGAAAGAGGGTGGTCTATTTTACTCAACCGGATACCACACGGTGGGTCAACTTACCTTAGTCGCCTTTTACGACACCTCGGTAAGAAATGAGGGTGGTACTATTCTATGCAGCCGGATACCACACGGCAGGTCGACTTACCTTAGTCGCCTTTTACGACACCTCGGTAAGAAATGAGGGTGGTACTATTCTATGCAGCCGGATACCACACGGCAGTGACTTTGTTTTTTTTACTATGTAGTGATAAAATAAATTGTGTTTTAAAAAAAAAAAAACTATTTTCGAAATATGTATTATTTATTTATGTATTCTCATCGGATCTTGATAAGAATACAAAGTTAAATCTCGCACTTAGCATTAAACTGACCGAATTCAAAATTAGGCTTTACAGAATTAGATACATTGTAATCCTTATTTCAATGCCATCTATGACATTACTCTACGAGCTATTAAAAAAAGGTAGCGTTTTCTTGCTCTTCTAAGTTATTACTCTTTAACACGCGTTCTGAAGACGCTATGCTAAGCTTTATTTAAATTTACCACAAAGTTTTTTGAAATCGGTCACTTTAACACTACGCGTGCGATATGTTTGCTTAAATTGGGTTAAAATCTAGATTAAAGTAGTCGCTTACATATAAAAGTAGCGGCCTGTTACTATCCCACAGCTGGGCATAGTCCTCCTCCGCTTTTGGAGTGAAAGGCTGGAGCTATGACCTACCACGCTTCCCCAATGCGGATTGGTAGGTTACACATATCATAAGAATTCTCTAGAGATATGCAGTTTTCCTTCCTATGTTTTTCTTCTACGAAAAGCATATGATAAAAAAGACATAAGTTTTAATAGAAAAACTCATTGGTGCCTGCCCGGGCAGATTAGCGCGTTCAAACAAACAAACTCCTCAGCTGTACATATTAGTATGGAATACGGTTTTAATCTTTCCACTCAAGCGGAGCCGCTGGCGATTGCTCGTTTCAAAATAAAATCATAACGGTGATAGAACCAAAATCGTGAACAACTTACTGATACTACTTCAATTGTCCTCACATCCGCTCAAAGATCCGTCACACCGGAAACAAACGATGAGCGGCACAATACATAATTCACCCGAGCCGTGTTTACACCGGTGGCATTTGACAACAAACCGGCCCACAGCACACTTAAACCTCTTAATAATAAATTTCAACCGGAAAATTTACTAATTATCTCATATTATTCTCATTTTTATTTATATTTTAGATTTAGAAGCTATAATAGCTTAACAGAGAAGCTGTGATAGGCGAACGGAGAAGCTGTTATAGCCAAGCGGAGAAGCTGTTATAGTCAAACGAACAAGCTATGAACTATGATAGCTGAACTGTAAAGCTGTGAAAGCCTGAGTTAAGTTTTATAAATAAATAAAAGAAATAAATAAAACGCCGTGTGGTATCCGGCTGAATAGAATAGTACCAATTTAATTTCTTACCGAGGTGTCGTAAAAGGCGACTAAGGTATGGTGACCCGCCGTGTGGTATCCGGCTGAGTAGAATAGACCAACCTTATTTCTTACCGAGGTGTCGTAAAAGGCGACTAAGGTAAGTGCACTCACCGTGTGGTATCCGGTTAAGTAGAATAGACACCCTCTTTCTTATCGAGGTGTCGTAAAATAAGACTAAGATAAGTTGACGTCAAGCAGGCGGCCGGTCGTAAAATACGTAGCCAAATCATGTGACAACATGTTTATTACATGTTGTGCCGATCCCACTTAGAGTGGGATAAGGGCAGGAAGATGATGATCATCAAAAAAATCTATATACGTGGCAAATTTATAGGATATATATGCCTATCTGCATTGGAAGACCATTGTCTCCAAGAGATAAGGTCTTTTCTCACCAATAGAACAGTAATAGACCATTAAATTTAAAGTCTTCTAATAGTTGTTCTTATGAAGATACTTTACAGTACTGTTATGAATCAATCTATAGTTCTAATAGCGTTAGCTGACCATAAACATGATTGTGTATTAACATTGCTACAATGCATTAGGCTTCCGAAGCCCGATAAGATCTCGCTGCAATGCTCTTTCGTACAACAAGATTCTCATGATTATGTTTTAATTTGTGTAAACATCCATAGGCTGCTTATAAGTCGTGGTTAGAACAATTTTATCAGGACCTAAATGTCGTGAGCTTTTAAACATTCTCAAGATGTATTTGGATGTCGTGAATATGGAAACATTCTCAGGAAATATTTAAATGTTGTGGGCATATATTATTATAGTGGTCTCAAGAGATACCTAGAAATTTTGTGGGCAGTAAAATCATCATCATCTTCCTGCCCTTATCCCAGTCCTATTTATTACATTAGGTATATAAAAATATCCCAGGTTATTTTAATACATCATCACCCTCCTGCCCATGCTGTCACATGATTTGGCTGCGTTTTACGACCGGTCGCCTGCTTGACGTTAACTTACCTTAGTCGTATTTTTACGACACCTCGGTAAGAAAAGAGGGTGGTCTATTCTACTCAGCCGGATACCACACGGCGGGTCGACTTTCCTTAGTTGCCTTTTACGAAACCTCGGTAAGAAATGAGGGTGGTACTATTCTATTCAGCCCCACACGGCGTAACCATGTCACAACATATCTTTTGAATATAATTCCGTCAGATTTTTAAAATGTCCTTAAATACATAATTAATTTAATATACAAAAGAAGTACAAGAAATATACTATATTTTATTGAAATCACCTTCAAACGATTTCAGCGTAGCAGAATTATGTGAGATTTTTTATGGAAACATGGCGAATCACACGCTGTGCTGATAAGGCACACGTGCTCGCAACCACCATGCAACTAATTTCGATTTGCCGATAGTTACGTAAGCCTGAGCGAAAATGCGAATTTAGTTTTCAATTAGATACGAATTAAGATAAAATTTCAATCTATTACACCGATTGTAAAATAGATATTTTTAATATAACTTTTAATATATCTGTATTACATCATCTTCCTGCCCTTATCCCACTCTAAGTGCGGTCGGCATAATATGTTATAAACATGCTGTCACATGATTTGGCTGCGTTTTTACGACCGGCCGCCTGCCTGACGTCAACTTACCTCTATTGATTTTACGACACCTCGGTAAGAATGAGGGTGGTCTATTCTACTAAACCGGATACCATACGGTGGGTCAACTTACCTTAGTCGCCTTTTATGACACCTCGGTAAGAAATGAGGTTGGTCTATTCTACTCAGCCGGATACCACGAGGCGGGTCGACTTACCTTAGTCGCCTTGTACGACATCTCGGTAAGAAATGAGGGTGGTACTATTTTATTCAGCCGGATACCACACGGCTAAATATATATGAATTACATTTTTACAATTTACGTCGTAGTTTTTAGTCGCTGACGCAATGTTTTCAAACATACAAATACCTTAAATTTTGGTAATGTAATGCAACAATTAAATGACGTCGTGTAGGTAAGCCACGTACATATAGGTAAAGTTATGTTAGCGCACACTATATACAATAACACGATATAATAGGAATACCACAATTCCCGTTCCGAGATGCATTTCTCTTGAATGATGAACAAAGACTGACTGTTACTGAAACGTAATATCAATAGGAAGACTAAACCGGAAACAACAACGGCACAGTATTACCACCATTTTAATCAAAAAGGGCGCGATACTCTTGTTTAATGACTTTGTTGCTATAAAATACAAAGCGGAAATCAATGGCGACAACAGTTAGTTAAGTTGAAACTAAATCTTAAATGAAACGTAAATCATTTAAAGTTAATTTACTTAGACGATGAAAAATTATAAAATACTAGCTGAATTCCGCTCCGTAATAAAATATGGAATTTTCCCTTTAAACTAAACTAGGTATATAGGAAACTTTTCTAATACAAAAGTTACTTTATACTCCAATTCAAAATGCTGAATAGTCAACTCTACTGCTGGTTCGGTAAGCTGTTCCTACCGAGAAGAGCCAGCACGAGACTCGGCGGTTGCTCTTTTTAAAAAATAATTCTTTTTACTAATTACAGTTAGGCATTACTGTTTTGTACAAGGTCGAAGAGTAGATATATCCACGCCTTCTTATCATATAAATAATCCTCAACAGTATAGTAGACTTTCTGTATTAGCCTCTCTTCAACAATATTTTTAAACTGCTGTAAATTGCTATAAATGTTTAAATCCATAGATAACTACATACTTCTTGAATTTTGCAACAAACATACTAACTTTTTTATAAATATTATAATATGTAAGTAAGTAAGTTGCGGCCTGTTACTATCCCACTGCTGGGAATAAGTCTCTTCTCTCCGTTTTTGGAGAGAAGGTTTGGAGCTAAGACCTACCACGCTGCTCCAGTGCGGATTGTGTAGGTAACGCATATCTCCAGAATTCTCTAGAGATATGCAGGTTTGCTCACGATATTTTCCTTTACCGAAAAGCGTGTGATAAATTGTAATTATCAATTAGACACATAAGTTCTAACAGAAAAACTCATTGGTTTGAACGTGACCTCCTGGAAAGAGTCGCACGGTGTTACCGCTGGGCTACCACAGCTTTGTGTACATGCACAATGTATGTAGTAAACCTTCATATAAGTAAACAGGTATTTCTTAACAAAAGTAAGCGAGACTAATATTCTGTATGCTCGAAGAGGATAATCTGTAACTATTTTCCTGTTATGATAAATTAAGAATATATTACGTTAACTATTGATATTTATTGTAAACATCATTAAGATATGAAACTATGTGTATTTTTAGTAAATTAATTTGCTTTAATCCGCATTATAGTAGAGTGGACTATACGTTTTCATATCTGATACATGCAAGATGCGTAAAAACATGCACAATCCTCCACCACAACCACCACAATACACAAGCACTACACACGTTTACTATAACACACTCAACAATCGTTTCGCTCCGCAACCGAAGCATCAACAGGAGATTGACCCCACAACAAAATCAAAACCCCGTAGAGGAGCCGTTTTCGTGAAGTGTCTCCTGAAGACATTTTGTAGGAAAGTTAACACAAATTTATTTCTTATCTATTATTTACTTCCTTAAAACGATGTTTGTAATTTTTTTAATTATTAAATAGATAATACCAATATAAATTTGGATTATATGGTTTTAAGTATCTAATGATAATTTGCATTAGTAGACATGCAAATAACGAATGATAAAATTATTATATAATAATCCGCGATTACTGAAAATTTATATCAGGCTAAGCAAACAGGATGTTATACACTTTTCATTTTTTACTTTTATACATACAAAATAAGTACATAATATTTACCATAAGTTATATTAACCTACTACAAACTTAATACCGAAATATACTTATTTTACATGCATATGTAAAAAAAAATTGTTTAAGTTTTTAAACCTTAAGCAGTTGGTTGTGTCATCAATAATAGCTTCAATAAGTGTTGTATAGTCATGCCGTGTGGTATCCGGCTGAATAGAATAGCCCACCCTCGTTTCTTACCGAGGTGTAAAAGGCGACTATGGTAAGTTGACCCACCGTGTGGTATCCGGTTGGGTAGAATAGTCATCCTTCTTTCTTACCGAGGTGTCATAAAATACGACTAATGTAAGTTGACGTCAGGCAGGCGGCCGGTCGTAAAATACGTGCTGACTCCACTTAAAGTGGGATAAGGGCAGAAGGATGATGACAGTGTTGTAAAGTCAATTCGTTTTTGATTGTCGTGCTTCTTTAAACTTGTTCGATAAAAATTAATTTAATTCTTCCCAATTAACTATTGCGAAACGATTAATCCAAACCAAATAGTACAAGGATTTAAAGTCGGAATTTCCCTTATTCAAAAGCCAACGGTCTTATAATATAATAATATTTAATACAAAAATGCTCAGTTTAACCTTATCATGCGATAAATTTTATTCGCCCACGGCCCAATAATCCACTTATTCCGGATTGATAACGCAATATATTACAAAGCGCTACATTTTTTTTACTCTGCCAACGAAAATATTGGGTTTTGTTTGTGTTAAATCACATATATTTATCATAGAGTAGTATAGGCAGTCTTCAAAATCGTTTACATTACAATAGAATACCAATTGTCATGTCAAAATAATTCCAAATAATTCTAATTCAAAATTAAAATGTTTTTTCATTCAAATAAACTTGTAAACAACGGGTTTACAATCGTCAACTCTACTGCTTGTTCTGAAGTCAGTTCTACCGAAAAGAGCCAGCAAGAAAAACGGCGGTCTTTCAGCGTTCTCTGATGGTAGTGAATCTCGACGATGCTTCTACGCTCGCTTGTCCCATCGTGACGCTGTTAAATCTGTAACGGCTAACAGAAGTCAATTCGAAAAACACGCGGCGGAGCTGAAAAATTATTTTTATAACTAGTTAAATTTTGTCATTGCTATCTCGTATGTGTAGGTCTAAGTGTAGCTATATCCATGCATTATCTATGTCATCTTCATGTGGTATCCGGCTGAATAGAATAGTACCACCCTCATTTCTTACCGAGGTGTCGTAAAAGGCGACTAAGGTAAGTCGACCCGCCGTGTGGTATCCGGCTGAGTAGAATAGACCACCCTCATTTCTTACCGAGGTGTCGTAAAAGGCGACAAAGGTAAGTTGACCCACCGTGTGGTATCCGGTTGAGTAAAATAGACCACCCTCTTTCTTACCGAGGAGTCGTAAAATACGACTAAGGTATGTTGACGTCAGGCAGGCGGCCGGTCGTAAAATACGTAGCCAAATCATATGACAACATGTTTGTAACATGTTGTGCCGACCCCACTTAGAGTGGGATAAGGGCAGGAGGATGATGATTTCTATGTCATCTTCAACAGTGTAGTAGGCTTTCTGTATTAGCTTCATATATATATTTTAAACTACTGCAATGGCAACCTAAAATTGATTGTGGAATTTTATCATAGAATGTTCTCGATATCCAATGACATGAGAATTTCGTAAAGTAATACTCATTTGTGTTCTATAAAATGTTTAATGTATTTTCAATGTCATACAATCGTTAGGACATAAGCATCTGTCCAAATACAAACAAAATTACGTACGTACTTTGCTGTGACCTTCAGATTAATGTCGGTAACGAATTAAGAGTTTTTTATACAACGCAAAGGTTATCTTTATCGTTATAAAACCACAGTTTAAGTTTACAGATTAAAAATACATCACCCTATTGACAGTTACGTAAAACCGTGATAAGATCAAATTGCTGATTGTTTGACGCACTTGCAATGGGAATTAATTTGATTAAATTTCTAAGAGCAGTAAAGGTGCTGGCAGACTTTTAAATTTGGAATACAATTTTAATAAGAATAAATATAGCATTATTCATTAGTAGGTATATACAATTATGATTACTTATAAAATGTAGACGTCAAGCGAAAAATATCTAATCGTTAAAAAAGAAAAAAATAATAGGAACGATTTAAAAAAAAATAAAATATATGAATATACTTCGTTATTCCTTACTATTCCAATATAAAAAAAAACGGTTCTTTTTATCCCGATATATTGTCTGTATTATACAGATTATATAAAATCAAATCTTACAAGTCACTTTTGAAATATTAAAGCTAAAATTAAATTTTTCACAGAGGTTATATTTATTATACGATAGGTTATCACAAAAATAAATCGGATGTTAAAAGAATTATGTGGAATATTATACTTTTATTTTTTAAGTAACAATCCTTGATATATCTATCATAGTTCAAAATAAAATTCAAAATATTATTTATTCAAGTGGACTGTTTTCAGTACTTTTGAATCGTCAAATGTTTTTAAAGGAGCTACCACTGATTCGGAAGTTTGCTTCAACCGAGAAAAGCTCTCAAGAAACGCGGCGGACAATCTTTTCAACAAAAAATAATTACAATTACAATTTAGTAATTGTGGGTAGTGGTGTAACTACAAGCGGGTAGTGACCCTGCCTTCAGCTCCGCGGGTCGCGGGTTCGATTCCCGCCGAGGGCCGAGGATATTTTCTATAAATGAATTTGTTGGTCCTTTGAGCCTGGGTGTATATTTGTATTAAAGTATGTATTTAAAAATATATAAGTATATATTCACCAGTTGTCTGTCACCCATAACACAAGTATTAAGTAACTTACTTTGGGGACGGACGACCGTGTGTGTAAGTGTCCCATATATTTATTTATTTATTAATCGTTGCAGCTGGATGCGTAGCTGACTAGTGTATCTAACTTGTATACATAACTCATATAGTCGTAACTATGTGTCTAACTCAGTTGTTATATAATACACGTAAATTAATCGTTAATGCTTACTAATATGGGGAGGCATTAACAGTAATATATTTTCAATTAGGAATCTCATTATTATTTCATCTAATAATTGAACCAACACTCAATTTTAGATAATTGAAAAATTATTCGTTTGAACCGTTGGCGTCTAACCGCAAACGCGGTATTACAAGTTTGCTCTGCAAATTGAAACGTTTATGACGAAATTGCATTTTATGAAAAATACTTCTCGTGATGTTTAAAACAATTATTTTAAATCAGGGCCTTAAATGAAGTAAAAATAAGACGCGGAATTGTATTCAAATACGATTACTGTAAGGTAAGTGCCTAACGAATAAGAACGCAGCAAAAACATGTTGAAAATTGTATATTAATAAAGCATTTAGAGAGTCTATGGCTTGTGGAATCCGGCTGAGTGGTCACCCTCCAGACCACCCTCATTTCTTAACGAGGTGTTGTAAAATACGGCTAAGGTAAGTTGACATAAGGCAGGCGGCCGGTCATAAAATACGCAGCCAAATCATGTTTATAATATGTTGTGCCGACGCCAAGAGGGCAGGAAGACGATGAAATTAAAAGTAGGTTCCATAAATTCAAAGAAATGAAAATTGAAAGTTACCCATAAAACTAACACAAATAACAAAATTACTGCCCTGCCTTTATTAAAATTTCTTATATTATCCTTCATTGTTTTTCTATTTTGTGTGTGTTTTATTTTTTCTTATCTGAATTTCTAAGTCAAATTTGTATGTTTTTATAGCACTGTTATAACACTATAAATTAAGTATGTTCTTCTCTGTAATTGAGGGTACACTTAGCTCATTTGTTAAAATAGTTAGTATGCAACTTTTGTGTGTACCTTTGTTGGATTCTCTTGAATAGGTGACAAGCAAACCTAGAAGAAGTTATTTTGTTTGACATTTATTTTAATTTGCAACCACTTAAAGGAAGGTACGTGTGTGTGAGAGAGAGTGTGTGTGTATGTATGTCTGGGTAGGATACAAATAAATAATGTAAGAAAAACTGCGGATTTAAGTAGTTAATGACCTTGACAACATTTTCATATTTATCAGATAAGATAGTAATCATGTGGAGGTAATCAGTCGGCTTCTATATGTTTGACGGTATTGATACAGTGGGGACTATACACGGTCAAGTTTCCACAAACAAAACACACAAAACCTTAACGTAAAGTAAAAAAGTAAAACAAATGCCTATTTCTATCACACTGTTATACATAGGCTTTCTGTCCCAATTTTGAAGTAAGAGGTTAATAATAATAATAAACTTTATTTAGCCAAAAAATTACAATAAATACAAAATACAAAATTCAAAATAAAATACAAAATTCACATTAACAAATATCGTAGACTCGTACTAAGATAACTTGTGCTACGAGTGTCTGAATCACTCATTTCATGTTGGATCACTCATCTCAAAATATACTTCAAAATTAAATTAAACCTATTTATCATTTTTTCATTTTAAGGGAATAAACGACATATATTATGAGGGTGTGTTCACATTAGAATTGAGGGGCTAGAATCAAACCTATTTATATCCAAAATAATTAAACTTGAGTAAAATGAAAATTTTGTTTTATGTTTTTAATTCTTTGAGTTCTTTTTAATTCTTTAAAATAAAAAATATGAAACACAGATTTAATCATTGTGAATTTAAGTAATTTCAATCTTTACCTGCAAACTGTAATACAAATATTTAAAATTAGCTAAATTTGATTGTGACTTTAGGATTTAGCTTTTTTTGATTCTAATGCCCTTCAATTAAGATTATAATTGCGTTTATAGTTAAAACAAAAGTAAAGTAACGGTCTGCTAAAATGCGGATTAGCACTTAACATATATCCCCAGAATTTTCTAGAGTTATGCAGGCTTCCTCAAGATTTTTCCTTCACTGAAAAGCGTGTAACAAATTGCAATTATCTATAAGATATAAGTTCTAATAGAAAAACCCATTGGTGGCTGCCTCGGTTTAAAGTCGTGAACTCCTTAAATGAATCACACAATCTCACTGCGCACGCAACACAACGGTTCACGCGAACGAATTCGCGGGTAAAAGCTAGTATACCATATTGCACAGATACTGACGTCATAGAAGTTACTAAATACTTGAATGGAGTTCAAAACGCCGAACCAGGTGTCATTAACCACACGGAGAAAAATATGCCGCTAGACAGTGCTAATAAAGAATGACAATTGTTCAACCGACTCTCTAAATTCGTGATATGTTCGAGCGCTCCCAGACTGGGATTCTTTTGATATTTTCACCTTTATGTCTATAGCAATAAGATCGATGGGTTTAGAATTACGCGAGGTTCACGTTAAGTTTGCGGCACGGTGAGAGGAATGCAAACGATCCGCCTTTCACACGACACGAAACCAGGCAGGGTTGCACGCACTGTTACCGCTTGTATGAGTATATACGTACGGTAAAACTAGGGATGTTTATAAAAATCGATTTATATTAATCGATTATTTTATTATTTCTCTTTTTTCATGTCTTTTAAGATAAGATAAATGTATCCGGCTGAGTAGAATAAATAAATATATTATGGGACACTTACACGGTCGTCCGTCTCCAAAGTAACTTAATACTTGTGTTATGGTAAACAAACAACTGGTGAGTATAAAGTTATATCTTTTCAAATACATACATGCTTAAATACAAATATTCACCCAGATTCGAAGAACAACAAATTCATTTATAGCAAATGTTGACCCTCGGCGGGAATCGAATCCGCACCCGCGGAGTTGAAAGTAGGGCCACTACTCAGAATAGACCAACCTCGTTTCTTACCAAGGTGTCGTAAAAGGCGTCTAAGGTAAGTTGACGTCAGACAGGCGGTCGGGCGTAAATACCTAGCCAAATCATATCACAACACGATTATAACCTACCAACCCCTCTTAGAGTGGGATAAGGACAGGAGAATGATAAGGCGTTGTTGGATGCAACCATTGTAGTGAATCTACACATTTTAATAGACTTTCGCAAACAACGCATCTATGTTACTGTTCATTCTTACTAGTCTACTTTCATTAGTTTATATTCTAATTAACTATTAGTATTGAAAAAAACAACTTTTTAATTAGTAAAAAGTCGATTTCTTTTAAAGTCGATTTTATTCAACTCCAAGTTACATCCCTAGACAAAACATATCGACGGACAATTTGAACGGCTTTAATACCGCAAGCGGTCCATACAATAACTCTACAAATAAAGAATTGCCGCTTTAAATAGCCTATTTCAAACTGACACTTTTTACAGCTTAACTGGACGCAAAAGTCAGATTGCCGAGCATTGCCGGGGCTATTTTATAGTTTAAAAATTCACTAAGTAAGGGATTGTCTCCTTCTTTGATCTAATATGTTCCTGATTAACCAGTGTTACTATATCTGCCACACGAATAACTTTTACTGATATTGATTTCCATAATACATTAAGGTCGATATCCAAGTAGAAAGAAGGCTGGCCCTTTTCTCGAAGAAAAAATAAAGATTAGCGATTTAACGCAGAAACGTTGCAAACATATTTAGGACCATTTCACATGTGTAAATTTTTTTACAGTACTTGCGTATAATGGTATATAATTACTTATTAAATTTTAATTTTAAATAAAAAACTTAAATAAAACTTTGTAACTTAATTTACAGAAATAAGTATATTAAGTTACAAACTTTCCGAAATCCATATTACCAACGGCCAACTATAGACGCACTGCACAGTTTAACTAAGACAATTTAACCGAAGCATCATCTGAAAATAGACTGTACTATAAAACTGCAAAGCCATTGAAAAAACTAAGAAAAATAATTATAATTGTACTTGTTTTTGCCGTAATCGGGCTCAAATGAGACGGAATGGGAGCAGCCGTACGAAATCCGGTTTACATACACTTGACGAAACAACGACATGGAGAAAGGACTTTATATGAAATTCGCTTGTTTAAAATTAAATGATACATCGAAATATAATATTGTACTATTAAATATTACCATAAGCTGATCGTGACCGCATCGATGTTTTGAGATGTGGTGCTGGAGAAAGGTGCTTCAGATCCCATGGATCGCCTTCCGCACAAATGTGTTTATTTTGCACGAACTAGTTTATGTAAGGACGACTTTCATCTATCTGCCTGCAAAGAGTGCTGGAATTCTTCTGGAAAAGAAGGCAACAGCCTCGAGCAACTCATGTTTTCCGGCAAGATAGACGGTAAAAGACCTCGAGGACGTTGCCCAGCTCGGTGGACAGGCCAGATTCCAACCGCCTTGGACACAAATCTACACGTTGTTCTTTATTCGGCCAAGGTGAGGAACAAATGGCGAGCAACTATCCCCAAGATCATCACTCGACACTAGGGATCACGACCCTCAGCAATGAGGAGAACGATGCGAGGAGGAGGAAATCAATCTTTCATAACTCACGTGACGAGTATGTATACTCTAATTATAACTCTACGTTAGAATAGACCACCTTCAATTCTTACCGAGCTGTCGTAAAAGGCGACTTAGCGAGAACCTCTTGAGATTTTGGTCGAGGCTCTTTGCTAGTAAATCATTTACCGATACAACAATTGGAACAATTATTGTTGACTCAAGACTCCACATGGCCGTTATCTCATGAGTTAGATCCAAATATTTAGTAAATTTTACTTTGTTTTTGTTTTTCTTTGTTTTTTATAATTGTTGCAAATACGAAGAAGAAGAAAAAAACAGCGCCCAATGGGTTAAACAAAGCTATCCCCGTGTTTCTGTCGACTTAAATTGTTATCGATAAAAAGGTTGTTAAGGTCGGTGCATGTGTTGCAACAGAGCCGCCGAACAGTAACAAATAATGAAAAAAATTAAGGCCGGCCGTTGTGAACCAGTTTTTTATAGACAACCCTGATAATATGTTATGTGAATGTGAACATTTGGTCTAAATATATCTTAATTTAATACCTATATTCATATGCATGTGTTTAATTAACACACGATTTGTTAAGCGATATTAATTCATTTATAATGATGTCGTTATGATTTTTTTTTAATTAATGGTTCCATCATTGATATATGCATTAGTTAATATAAAGTACTAGCTGTTCCTGCGGCTTTACCCGCGTAGAAATCAGTGTATTGAACTGAAATTTTAAACACAAAAGTAGTTATTGTGAGTTAACCGTAAGAGATAGAGACCTGCTATCGCGGACTTTTTTGTAGTATGTTTGTAGATCTACAATTCTCTAGTACATTACTTTTGTGTATCTCTGCTGGTTTACGCGCCGCACGCGCCTAAAGCTCCCAGCTGGCGAGTTTTTCCCAGCGGCAACTGCGCGACCTCTTCGACACAATTTACATAAAACCGTTTTTTACTATTAACTTAAACCTTCCGGAAGAATTGCACTACCTTTTAGATACAACCGTACAATAATCCGTTAAGTACATTTAGAGAAAATGTACTTCTATTTATTATAAGTATAGATTATGTACTTGTATATAATTACTATTGTAAGTAATAAAAAGGGTCGGGGTGCAGAGGCGTGTAGGACTAGCTCGGTGAATAAAGTAGGTAGGAACGCACAAGCGAAGTCTGAGTTAAACAGTTAGACTATAATCTCTTAAGGGGTTTATCAGGGTCTGTCAGACTATAGGTTCTTCAGTGAACGTCCTAGGACTAAAAAAGGAAAGGAATAAAAATTGCTGATAGAAAATGTTTGGTCTCGTGAAAGGTTTAGGGCTGATCACTTTCTTACAATTCAAATTCAAAATTTTCTTAATTCAAGTAAACATGTAAACGAGTGCTTTTGTATCGTCAACTTTAATGCTGGTTCGGAAAGCTGTTTATACCTTGAGAGCCAACGGTTGCTCTTTTAAAAACATAATTCTTATTACTAGTTATTTAAGTTATTACTGTCTGTACATGGTCGAAGAATAGCTACGTCCTCGCATTGTTATCATTCAAGTCAATTCTACTGGTGGTACGGAAAGCTGTTCCTACCCAGAAGAGCCATCAAGAAACTCCGCGGTTAATCTTTTCAAAGTAATACTTATAACTAGTTCCATTAAGTCATTACTTTGTTGTACAGGGTCGGAAAGTGGCTATAACCACGCATTCTTATCATCTAAATAATGCTGAACAGTAAAGTAGGAAAAACGGAGAGAGGAGGCCTATGCCCAGCAGTGGAAAGCAACAGGCCGTTACTTATCTTACACCCAAACCCACAAACGACTTACGTACCTTTGCAAGGCGCAAAGCAAGAGCCGAAGTTAGGTGCTCCAATTTAATACTTTGATATTAATTTTCAAATAACTATAGTATGGTGTAGGTATACCCGACGTCATGTCACTGTCGTGCTACAGAGGTTGTTCATTATGTGAGAACAACAATAGTGTTCGTTGCACTTGTATCAACAGTATGTTTTCGTTTCTCGATACATCGTGAGTGACGCAACTCCTCGCCAAAACCTTCTATATATTGTATATATACAATAGCTTTGCCATTGTTTAATTTTCTTGAACATCACGAATATCTATAATGTTAAGATCTATCTCTATCTAGATGATCCAAGCGGCGGTGATTAATATTTCTGAGATTAGATTAACAAGTAGGGCATGTTATATTACGGCATCATTTTCCAGTATTTCTGTAGTACAAAATAGACTATACTTTTAAACGGCTTTAGCTTCTTATTGTTTAGTTAATACTCATAGAAATTCCTGTTCACCGATTAATTATAGAAAACGTTGGAGATGTTAACTAAGATAAGATATGAAAGATTAGTTTAGGTTAATTTTAATCATGTAGTTAATCTAATATTTAAAAATAAATGTCTGTCCTTTATAGACTCCAAAGCAGCTGGACCGATTTTAATAACATTTTCGAATCTTTAGAATGACTCAGCGGACAATTCTGTTGTAAAGTTTGGTGACGATCGGCGCATTTTTTTAAACTATTGAGTACTGTTTCGAAGGGAGTTCAAAACCAGAATTAGCCATGGCATTTGCGCAAAACAGCTAATTTTATAATAAGATCACAAGAATAACCAAACTTAATAAGACTGAAAGTCAATTAAACATACGAATTTTGTATTCAAATAGTATTTTAATTATCAATAAGCAATATATTGAATTAAAATTTACTCACTTTATATACTAAAAACTTTGTTTTGTATATATATAATTATAATTCCATTTTCGTTGTATATCAACACTTTTCTATATTAGATAGTCTCTTATTACTCGTACATTATATATATTAAAATACTGTCACATGATAAAAATACTGCTCACAAATACACTAATTGGAATAAAAGGTTAGTAATGGAAAGTATAAAAAAGGTCCAATATTATCATTAGGTTAAAGCGCGGATTATTTTTGTTACATAAAAAATTCTACCTCGCGGCCAAAGGTTCGGATAAAACCCTTTTATTGACGAACAAAGTTATTTATTTAAACCGCCCTTTATCCCAGACGGTGATCGTTTAGAAATATAAAATGTGAATTAGAAATATAAACTGTGTACATATTTTTACGCTAATTTGAACTTCAATTATTTCTAACCTCAAAAAACTCCCGCCCAAATATAAGAAAAGGGCACCGAAAGCTTTAATTCGCAAGAAACTTTCATAGGATTCTATGGATCCCCGTAAAAAACGCCTAATTCCATAAATAATATGTTAAGTGCTATTAAACTACCGTTTTATATTATTTATGAACACAATTTTTATTTGTATATGTAAAATTTCCTAAAAACACATTTTGTATCACAGCGAAATACCTAGAATTAATTCTAGGTAATTATTCCGTCTACCTTCGTGGTATTCGAGTTTTTATAATCGCTTACATTGAAAAATTTTAACCTTCAGTAAACCCGTTATATAAGTAAACCTTTTCCTTTTGCCTAAACTTGATAACATAACATCTCAAGATATATACAGTTATTGTGATATTGCTTATCAATAAAACCGAATGACTATTTAAGTACATAATACGGATACGACATAGAAACCTTGACCAACAATATAAAATAAAGATTGAACTCAGACAAATATAATTGTAAAGTCGACAGCAGTAACATTTCTTTATAAAGGTCTATATAAATTAGGTAAGCGTGATCAGGAATTTAAAAATATCACACAAAAAAAAGAGAAGTTTTGTATAAGTTAATATTTGAATCATATTCTACTGGTAGTCGGTTTTGAATCGTGATATCTTCTAATACATAAAAATTAATATTTGTCTGTATATTCTTTATAGACTCTGACGCCGTGTGGTATCCGGCTGAATAGAATAGTACCACCCTCATTTCTTACCGAGGTGTCGTAAGAGGCGACTAAGGTAAGTCGACCCGCCGTGTGGTATCCGGCTGAGTAGAATAGACCAACCTCATTTCTTACCGAGGTGTCGTAAAAGGCGACTAAGGTAAGTTGACCCACCGTGTGGTATCCGGTTTAGTAGAATAGACCACCCTCTTTCTTGCCGAGGTGTCGTAAAGTACGACATTGGTAAGTTGACGTCAGGCAGGCGGCCGGTCGTAAAAACGCAGCCAAATCATATGACAGCATGTTTATTACATGTTGTGCCGACCCCACTAGAGTGGGAAAAGGGCAGGAAGATGATGATTCTTTATAGACTCTGAAATGACTGAACTGATTTTAATGAAATTTTCAGACAAACTTTAGAATAACTCAGTGGATGATCCTGTAAAGTTTAGTGGCGATCGGAGCATTTTTTTTCAGTTGACTTTTGTTTCGAGGAAAATTCGAAACCAGACTAAGCCACAGCAACACGTGTCTGGAAAGTTAGTACATGTATTTTATACTCTTTATAACTCGTAATTCTTCATAAAAAAACGGTTGCCTGTAAAGTCGGTTTTACGGGCAAAGATTTTACGTGACAACGTCTTTTTTAAATTTGATGGATTGGAGTGGAAGAGAGACGCAAGGCATTCGCCAGTCCGGCGGGCCTCTCTTTCGTTCGGTGACTCATCGTAACAGACGTGAGCAGGCGTTACACTTTTTCATGAGTGACTCCAAGCTGCAACCTAATTTAAGACGTTGTCACGTCAAAAATGTTTAAACATCTTCAAAACAACTCACGCCGTTTACAAACGTATTTTTATTGTTGTTTCAAAAGATTCATTATTGACAGATAATTTTGGAATTATCTTATCTAATTAAGTAAATAGATAACACCCAAAGCCGGATATCTATCATTAACAGATAAGTGTTTCTCTCTGTACGGACTTTCCCGTTTGGGATTTCAACTTGCATTGTTTTTATAAAATAAATAAATAAAGTTATACTCGTTTTTTATGATTAGATCTTTAATGTTATATATTATCTATTCACGGATCTTTTGAGTTTTTTTTTTTACACTTACACACACGGTCGTCCGTCCCCAAAGTAAGTAACTTAATACTTGTGTTATGGTTGACAGACAACTGGTGAATATATACTTATATATTTTTTAAATACAAATATACACCCAGGCTCAAAGACCAACAAATTCATTTATAGAAAATGTTGGCCCTCGGCGGGACGCGAACCCGCGATCCGCGGAGCTGAAGGCAGGGTCACTACCCACTGCTCCAACGGGCCAGTCAGGTATCCACTTTTAACTGACTGGCCCGTTGGAGATTATCTAATACTGAAAAATTATCTATTACTTAACTCACCGTAACTCAACTAAAAATACAAATTCTTTAGTAAAATAATTACAAAATTAAAGTTTTTTTAATAAGGTTTATTGTTTGATCGATATAATATATTCATATCATTGGGTTAAGAAAAAATATTTATATTATACAAGTTTAAAGCAGAACGTTCACCGCCAGCTGAAATAACTTTATTTTCAAATTCAAATTTTTCTTTATTCAGGTAAACTTGTAAACTTTTGAATCGTCAATATATAATACTAGTATACTGAATATAGTAGAGCTTTTGCGGTCTACTCTCCGCATTTCGCGACCTCGACGATGCTTCTAAGCTCGTCCGTTCCGCCCGGTGACGCTGTAAGAGCCGTTACGGCTAACAGCCAAAAAAATTCCGGTCGGGGGTCGATATTCTAACACCTTGAGACCCCAATGCCCATCGATTCTCCGCATTAAATGTCCTGCCCATCGCCATTTTAGCTACGCGACACGCTGAGCTATGTCGGTGGTGACTTTACTTTTTCTACGGATCTCTCATATCTGATTTGATTACGTAGAGATACTGCTATCATAGCTCGCTCCACCGCGGTGGACGTTCGGCTTAACGCTATTAAAGATCTATATCGCTGTACACCTGGCAAATCATTATGAAAATGATGAAAAGTAAACCAAATTTAAATTAGGATTTAAATCCACTGTTTCTTCATATAGAACATATGTTTAAGAGATTTTTGCATCCAAGTTACGTAAAGAAGAGAATCTTAATAAAGCATTGTGATTTAATCTTATTGTCTAAAAAAACACATGAAATGCCTCTATCCGTTTTTGAATTCGACTCTAAGTATGTAGGCTATGTAGAGATAATGAAATTGTTTAACGTAAAATATGAAGCGCTAAACGCAAGTAATATTGTGCATATTAGATATATAATTACGCGGGTGAATTCCTCTACTAAATGTACATGATAAATAATTTTCATGTAGCCACATAAAGCATTTCCGTACACAAAAGGTAGTACAGTAGCCTTGATTAGCTCGTTGGCGCAGTGGGTAGTGATCTTGCCTTCAGCTCCGCGTGTCGCGGGTTCGATTCCCGCTGAGGGCCAACATTTTCCATGAATCGATTTGTTGGTCTTCGAGTCTGGGTGTATATATGTATTTAAGTATGTATTTTAAAAAATTATGTAAGTAATTCACCCATAACACAAGTGTTAAGTTACTTTGGGGACGGACAACCGTGTGTGTAAGTTTCCCATATATTTATGTATTATTTATTTTTTTATTTTGTATTAGTATTAGATACTCCATTTGTCGAGGAAGGCTATAGGCTATATAACATCACGCTAACATAAATAAGCGGGGTGTTGCAATAAAAAATAGTACAAAAACAGCATAGTTTAAAGCTTTCCTTGCATGCGCTGAGTAAACGGTAATATTAAAATTCAAAAATCATGTATTACAAAATTGTTCCCCTCTAAAAGTTCTTAATAAAAGTCCGAGACAGCATATGTCTAGCGTTTAAGGTTAACCCACTTAACCATTTTGATGGTTATCAAAATACTATATATATTCTCCTGCCCTTATCCCACTCTAAGTGGGTTCGGGATGTTATAAACATGTAGTAACATGATTTGGATGCGTTGTTACGACTGGCTGCCTGCCTGACGTCAACTTACCTTAGTCGCCTTTTACGACACCTCGGTAAGAAATGAGGGTGGTACTATTCTACTTAGCCGGATACCACATGGCTAGGTTATCAATATACTATATTACGGTTTAAATCTTTTCACGCGGGCAGATCCGCTGGCGATGGCTAGTGAATAAGCATAGACTATAAGTCGATATCACCTTATTTGTACTATTAGTCTATGTTCTAAATGTTCAGGCTTCGATTCCACTTGTATATTTAATAGAAACATCGGGCCTCTTAGTTCAACGCGCCAGGTCGTCGCACCACGGTGTACCGTAACGTTACCATAAGAAATAACTGCCGGGGCAACCCATACATATGCGGTGGTCGCTCGACTCTGAACGTTACGTGAATTGAGACCACTTTCAAACTTAGCAGGATTACAGTCCATTATCACTGGAACCTGACGTCATGGGAGCGTGAACAGGTGGCAGATTAGCATGCAGTCCCACGTGTGCAAAATTTTCGCATAATATTATTGATACATTCAGTGTTTTATTGGATATTTATTCGTTCGAAAGTGAATGAGCTCGGAGTTATTTAAAATGTTAAGTACTTATTCTATGAATGCATAGCATTTGTTTGTCGATTTATAAGCACATGAAAAAAAGTGCATTGAAGCAATACAATGCACTCTTGCAATAAAAATTATGTTACAAAATTCTCTTGCACATATCCCACTCTAAGTGGGGTCAGCACAACATGTTATAAACATGTTGTCACGTGATTTTACGACCGGCCACCTGCCTGACGTCAACTTACTTTAGTCGTATTTTAAGATTCCTCCGTAAGAAAGAGGGTGGTCTATTATACTCAACCGGATACCACACGGTGGGCCAACTTACCTTAGTCGCCTTTTACGACACCTCGGTAAAAAATAAGGGTAGTCTATTCTACTCAACCGGATACCACACGGTGCGTCAACTTATCTTAGTCGCGTTTTACGACACCTCGGTAAGAAATAAGGGTAGTCTATTCTACTCAGCCGGATACCACACGGTGGGTCGACTTACCTTAGTCACCTTTTACGACACCTCTGTAAGAAATGAGAGTGGTCTATTCTACTCATCCAGATACCACACGGCTTAAGTAATAAGAGTTTCAGTCAAAAAAATAACACTGATGCGCTGTTTAAATCTATTAAAATCTGTACTTTGCCTATATTTTTTCATCCAGAAACTCATATGTTACCCAAAAAAGTGATATAATCGATTTACTAATAATTGTTATTATATTTATAAAGTCCGAGTTCTGTAATAATCAACGATAACCAAGTTAGTTGCCAAACAACACTATATGTACTAATATATAAATGAGCTTATTAATTTAGGTACTAGTTGCTAATGAATGCTAAAATTAGTTAATTATTGTCTTAATAAACACTTAGTTGATAATTAAAATAATTATATTACTAAGAAAACACTAACTGCATTAATGCAAAATAGTCAACACAAGGTACGCTAAACAGTATGATGCTATTGTACACTGATAGACACAAATTTTATTTGACAGAATCGAACCTAAGACCTAACACTTAATTGTCTTAATATGCAAGTTTCCTCACGATGTTTACCTTCAACGTATCCGGTTAAGTAGAATAGACCACCTTCAATTCTTACCGAAGTGTCGTAAAAGGCGACTTAGGTAAGTTGAGTTGACCCAACAACGTGTGGTATCCGGTTGAGTAGAATAGACCACCCACTTTCTTACCGAGGTGTCGTAAAATACTACGGTAAGTTGATGTCAGGCAGGCGGCCGGCCCCGACCCCACTTAGAGTGGGATAAACGCATGATGTTTACCTTCAACGTAAATACCATAATGAATTTTAGTAGAAAACAAACACTTTGATTTGAACCCGCCACACCCTGATAACAGTCATGCCCTTTTACTGTTTCACCGTCACGGCTGAGTACTGCTTTATAGCAGTACTACTGTTATCAGTAGTAATGGATAACTATATGTTATTCTTAACTCCTGCATACATATAAGGTAAGTGCCCTAGTAATTGACCATGTAGGTACTAGTAGTTGACCGTTTTGTATGAAATTTTAAAAAATAAGCATTTTGTTTGTTATAGTTAATAAAAAATATTAAATTTTAAATATTAAACAATGGGTTACAGTTCTGAGCTTTAGAGCAGTTGTTAATAGGTGGCAACAGGTAATTACAAATTTATTTTTTATTAGCTACAACAAACAAAACGCTTATTATTTAATATTTAATACAAAACGGTCAACTACTAGTACACTTACCTTACTTAGTCGTTTTGGTCATAACGAAACGAAAATAATTGGAGGGTCAAACAGTATTGTCGTATTACATTTCAGACTTTAAAATTAAACATATTAGTCCATATCAGATGCATTAGTGTAAGCCGCTTTTATCTTTTAAATATCAATTTTTGATTACAAATACATGAATAATTAACAGAACGTATTTTATCTATCAATAGGTATATAGGCTGATAATAAACAGGTGTCTTATTAGGAGGTGCGAATTATGGAATAATAGAGAACAGTCATTTTGAAAATTTTTGCGAAGACAGCAGGTACTTTATTTGTGCAGTGAGCTAAAATTAGTGTAGAATTTTTCTTGCTTTCTCTCAGTATAATAAGTGACGCATTATTGATGAGCAGAATGCTAAGCATTTTATCTTAGTAGAATCTCATAAAATACCATCAACCAACCCAAATTCCTTTCAGTTTGGTAGATTACAAAAATCCACCGTTGTCAAAAAGAAGGTATACTTATTATGCAATGTAATCAAACATATTCACGAAGATTTAATCAATACAAATATAAAATTTTGCGAACTAATATTCAATTAAAATAACATACTGATATAGATAACAAGGCAATAAATAATAAACCTTTTAAGTTACTTTTTTATCTTTCGATATCGGTTCAGAGTAGAAACTATCTATATCAGTGATCAAAGCCGGAAAGATAAATTATTCGAATTCCCGCAATTGGTATCCTACGCAAGAATGCAATTAAGTTCTGCGATACTGCAGTCGTGATTCTTACACCGATTCTCTTTAGCAATGCCGGTGACTTGATTACAAAACAAGGTCGGTCGGAGGTGCAATCGTTTATTTGTTATCAACTTTATCGGCTCCCAATATGATCTCATGACATTTTAAACCGTACATTCGCGAAATTCGGCGCGATATAATAAATTAGCTTCGCCTCAACGAGATAAGAACATTAAGGTCAACTCACCGGGTCGATGTCCGCATCCCAGACATCCTTCAGATCGTTGGAGATGTCGAAGTAACTCTCCATGTCGGGGCCGGGTTCCACAACGGCCTCCGACTAGCACTTAGAGAAACTCCCTCGAACGCACAATACACAGCAAACTGTCACGCTTGTACAGTCCTTTCTAGAGCGGTGCGAAACTCGGAATGTAAACTTGCACTACAACTTTAAGTCCATATAAAATATATATAAATTCTATGAAGCACTGCGTATCACAAGTTTAGGTTTCACTATCGATGCCCATTTGTATTTAACGCGAATTACTATCGTGAAATTTCACTGCACGCGAGGAATGTTTGGTGAACGTATAATCACTTTAGGACACACGCTCGCGGCGGAGTACGGCCGGCGAATGGAAGCGGCGTTGACCGCTCCCCCCTCCGTCCCACCAGACTCCATTCATAACGTGATAGGGGGTAAAAACATTACCATGGGTAGAGCTCGGGGGTGTACAATCTCTACTTGACAAAATACTATTTTTGAAACTCTATGATCTTTCTCTATTAGATTAATTATAAATTTAATCACTACCTAATTTGTCAATTTTGTCGTCTATAGTGAATTTTAGCCCTGAATCGTAGGCTTTAGAAAAAATAAAGAGATTTAGATTATAGATACAGTTAAATGTGCATTTAAAAACGATCTTTAACAATTTCTTATATTGTACTGGAGTTTAAGGTCTTAAGGCGTTAGTACTTAGTAGGGCGACCCTGCAACGGAAAACACAGCTTCCGTAGACGCCTTACGAGGTGGACTCAGGACCATAAAAAGGCCGCGAGGAGCCGCTAGATTCAAGCGGCAACAGATCAGATGGTGTAGAGATCCTGTCATTTGGGTACTATACAAATCATTCTTGCAGTACAGACTTCAGAGCAAGCACAAGTATTGTATAGAAGTCTCGATGAGATAATGTAAAAATAGATATTATTAGGGTACGATGGGTCTGACATAACCTCTAAGAGGTTTAAAGACCCGATAAAAAAAGAATTAAAGAAGAATAAGAAGAAAAAATAAGAATTAAAAAAAGAAGAAAGATTCTGTCACCTTTGTCCAGCACTGGACGTCCGGTTGTTTAAAATAAGAAATGCTGTATAGGCTAGCTGTTTAACTTGTTTAACCGGGGCTAAGGTAGGAGGGGGCGGTTACCTCTTGTACATCACGCTAGGGGCTCTCGCTGCTCCTACCGACAGTCCACAATCTCGTCCTACCTCCGCGCCCTTGTACCCCACCGGTGAGGTCTGAGTAAAACGGGTAGCCTATAGCAATGGCGCTTGATAGCGCTGGGCAATACAGTCCATCCACTTTCAGATGAAAAAGATGTGCTTCTGAAAATCTAAGTTTATAATTACACATTTTTTTGTATCATGTTTGTGGATTACAAATAAAAGATTTACATACATTTAATATATATTTTATTCATAAAAAGAATTATACATTTGCTCATAACTTATGTAATTACTTACCTCAGGCTTATTACTTAATAATTAAACATTCTTGAGATGGTGTCACAATAAATTACATTCCAAAATAGTATCACATTTAATATACACTAAACGTTCCTCGTGACTTTCACATTTATATAAATTATGTTTTAATAGCCTCGTACAGTCCGACAACATCTATCGCTATATTTTATTATGAAAAAAGTAAATTTAAAATTAATGTTACTACAATTTTTTTCAAAAAGATATATGGTAGTGTTTCTCAATGTGGGTACCATAGGGGGAAAGTTTTTACAATTCCCGAAGGAAAAAACATTAACATGTTAGCTGTGTATATAAACTACAACAGAAAAGTTTAAGTGTACAAACTATGCTTATACGTAAAACATATTACACAATTGAAGATTATTTAAAGGAAACAATGCTTGGATTTGAAAATCCTTTTAGTTTCAAACAAGACTGCGGTTAAATTATGTAAATTTAAAATGTTTAAAAGATTGACCGCCGAGTTTCTTGCTAGTTCTTCTCGCTAAGAGCAACATTCCGAGCCAATAGTAGCTTCATTAAATATAATAGATAAATGACGATTCAAAATTTCAGTGGATAGCTGTGAAATCCTAACATACTCGTACGTCTTGAATGTAAGGCTCTCACTAGCAGACTTTCGCATTTATAATTTAAGAAAAATACAAATAGTTGTTGCAGCACACACCTCAGACCGCTCGGTTTGAGGTGTGTGCTTTTTTTTGTATAGAAACTTTTTTTTTGTATAGAAGTCTGGAAAATATGTACATCTTAACGTAGGTATAATTTGGCTGCAATGGATCTAAAAATCTCCAAGACGATAAAGGACCCGATAAATAAAGAGAAAATATATATTTATAATTAATATGGATGATGTTGACGAACTATAACAAATGTTTACAGGGAATGTTATTTTTGACCATTCTTTTTGGTCGGTACTGTGAAAAGTGAGGGCACGTGCGAAAGTAGCGCGGACACGCCCCCATGTAGCACGCAGACGCGAGGCGCGCCGCATTTCACGAGGTAGTCGCTGAACTGTTTGACAAACAATTATTATATTAATGACCTCACTTATAAAGATTAATAAAAAATATATATCGAACATTTTTCGTTTGTTTATTAATATAATATATAAATATATGGGACACTTACACACACGGTCGTCCAACCCAAAGTAAGTAACTTAATACTTGTGTTATGGGTGACAGACAACTGGTGAATATATACATATATATGTTTTAAATACATACCTAAATACAAATATACACCTGGGCCCAAAGACCAACAAATTCATTCTTAAAAAATGTCAGCCCTCGGCAGGAATCGAACCCGCGACACACGGAGATGAAGGCAGGGTCACTATCCTCTGCTCCAACGGGTCAGTCAATGCTTATAAAGATTAAGTACCTGGATGACCGAGCCATGAGATTTTTAACAAGATTTTTTTTTGAGATTTTTAATTTTTATTTGCACAAAAAAAATTGAAAAGAAAATTAAAAAATAATAGGGCAGGTAGGGATTGATCCTAGATATTTTCACTTCTCTAGACCGCCCGTTCCCCAAATGAGCCAACATGACTTTACGGTTGATAGCGAAAAATTGTGATTGTATTCAACGTAAGTTTCAAAAAAATGTTTTGAAATAAAACTTATCTAGATCGATTTTTCTCCCCAAAACATGTACATGCTGAATTTTAGGAAAATTGTTGGAGCCGTTTCCAAGATTCCAAATATATATATATATATATACATACAAGTTTAACTCATTTAAATATTAAAGGTAAAATAAAAAAAATATATATCGAACATTAATTCATTAAATGTCCCGAATCAACTGAGTTGGCAACTCATTCGATGGTCTCGGTATTCGCTTCTACAATAGATACTACAGAAAGGTTTAAATTAAATGTAAGAGATATGGTTATACGTAAAGCATATTACAAAATTGAAGATTATTTGGATGATAAAAACGCCTGGATTTGAAAATTATTTCAGCTTCATACAAGACTGCGCTTTAATAATGTTAAATTGAAAATGTTTAAGACATTGACCGCCGAGTTTCTTTCTGTTTCTTCTCGGTACAAGCAATATTCCGAACCTTGTAGCTTCTATAATTATGTTGATCCTTTTAATTTGATTTCAAAAATGAAATTAAAAAAAATGTCCTTCTCCGGCAAAAGATGGCCTCAAATTGTAATACAGCAATATATAATATACTTGCTGTGTTGCATGTATGACTTGTATTGTATGAATATAGCACAGGCTCAATCGCGCACTAACAGTATGTCACTACACGTCCACCCTCGCCCACGGCTGTAGTGTTACTTACGTGATGCGCTTGGGACAGTGTAAGGTTTTCTTTACACACTAGTATTAGTGTTTTTATGTAGTAGTATATTCAGATATGTAATATATTATATGCGAGTGTACACTTTATATCCACATACACTATATTTGCTTTTCGTTTACCATATTTATTTATTTATTTATTAGGACATACAGTAGTTGCTACAAAGGTTTATTACTTACGTATAATAAAAATAGACACAAAAAATAATTTAACATCATATACACCTTATGAAGGTGTCACTGCATGCACCAAAAAATTATTAAACAATTTAAACAAAAAAATTACATAAAAATATAAGCAAATTACGTTAATAGGCAAAAAAAACAATAATATTTTCTGTAAACAAAACAAATAAAGAAAAAAAAAGAAAATTCAATAAAATATTGGTTACATATTTTTCTATTTCTCCAACTAATCTACCAAAATTTACAGTGATGATTCACAATGTATAAATTACGATGTCCCAATAAAAGGATAAATAAATTTAAGTCCTTCCGCCCTTTTAGGAGAAAAACCAAATGATTCAATTAATAGTCTTAAAATGGATAACCGAGGTTAATGGCACTTGTAAATAATTAAAGTCATTTTTTTTTTTTTTGATCTTTGATTATTTGTGTAAGGTTTGATATTAAAGAGACGAAAAATAATATGTCAAGTATTGACATGGGTTTTGAAAATAGAAGAGAATAGAAAAACAAGGCACGATATCGGAAATAAGAGGGATATTTGATATTTGGGATGGTGAAGAAAATGTTATCTTTAGGTAGAGAGAGTTTTGTTAATGGATAGAGTAAGAGCAGCATCGGATAGATTATAAATAAGCAAGTATAAAAACTCAATGGACGCTACTCCTTTTATGTGCGTTTCATACTTCACATAATCCAACCATCTCTTTATCAGCCTTCCTTTAGTTTAATTTCTATTCACCATCCTCCTGCCCTTATCCAACTCAAAGTGGGGTCGGCACAACATGTTATAAACATGTTGTCACATGATTTGGCTACGTTTTTACGTCCGGCCGCCTGCCTGACGTCAACTTACCTTAGTCGTATTTTACGACACCTCGGTTAGAAATGAGGGTGGTCTATTCTACTTAACAGGATACCACACAGTGGGTCAACTTACCTTAGTCGCCTTTTACGACACCTCGGTAAGAAATGAGGTTGGTTTATTCTACACAGCCGGATATCACACGGCAGGTCGACTTACCTTAGTCGCCATTTACAGCACCTCGGTAAGAAATGAAGGGTGGTATTCTATTCAGCCGGATACCACACGGCTACGTTTAGTTTGATTTCTATTATCATAATAAATAATAATAATAATAATAAATAATAAATATATGGGATACTTACACACACGGTCATCCATCCCCAAAGTAAGTAGTTTTTTTTTAACCTAAGACTTGTGTTATGGTAGACAGACAACTGGTGAATATATACTTATATATTTCTAAATACATGCTTAAATCCAAATATACACCCAGGCTTAAAGACCAACAAATTCATTTATAGAACATGTTGGCCCTCGGCGGGAATCGAACCCGCGACCCGCGGCGTTGAAGGTAGGCTCACTACCCACTACGCCAACGGCCCAGTCAAATAAATAACTCGTATTAAAAAATACTCACTAATTGAGCAGTTTCTTCCTCCGCCGACGCAACAACAATGACTTTCTTCAACTTGATAGCTTCAGTCAAAGTCCTGTAAGGTTGTAGGCCCAATGCCCTTAACTCATGTTGCCCGAGATGTACGCCGCTGTAGGGCACATTCATACTGCCGTCTATACAACTTTTTTCGTATCTGAATAACAACAAAACGTTAATACAACAAACAATTAAAATTTATATTTAAAAAAAACGAGACAAAAAGGGCCAAAATCCGGTTACAACGAACAACTATAAAGCAAGGTAGATAAAAAAGGGCTAAAATATTTGAACATCTCTGTAACACAAACTCAACTAAATATAGATGCAAGATTTTTTAAATTCATAGGTCCATTCTACAATATTTCATTTCAAAAATGCTGGTAAAGTTAACGACTTTTAAATATATCGGATAACTCGAGTGAAGTCACTGAAGGTGTAAAATGCGATAATGTTTTTTTTAATATTATCACACAAAGCCATGGTTTACGGTCAAGCCTTATTACTAGGGCGTTATAGGTTATTCTAAGAATTGATATTTTACGTCAACTTTAATAAACAAACTTCCTAGCTTTGCTTTGGTTCATTCTAATTTATTAATTAACTCTTGGAAACGAAATAAAAGTTTATTTAAATAAAAACATTAGCATTGTGTTAAAATTCCAAATAAATTGACACAAAATATACTAAAATGAATATATCTAAAGATAAAAAATCTAAAGATGAAAGTAATCAAATATACTTACAATAAATTTGATCTAATATCAATAATGCAGCATTTATCTTGACACACCAACGAGAAGAAATCTGATAGACTGATGTGAGGGCAGATCTCAGAGAGCAAGACATCTAAAGGTACTTCCACGATATCCTACAGTAATAAGCTTTGCGTTATTTTAGCTAATTTAAGTTTACTTTCACAGACTATTTAAAGTCATAGATATCTTCTATAATTAAATAAGATGTAAAACAAAAACGGCAGAAGCAAAAGCAGGAACATTTTCACCGGAGTTTTAAGTTTGTTCAAACATAATGACGCAAAAAGAAATAAAGGAAAGACGAAGGGAAAGGAAACCAAACATGGCAACCAATGACGAAAAGTGGTTCTTGTGTAGTAGGTGACGAAATGAAGAAAAAATAAGTAGTAAAATTAAACGGCATTAGATCGTTTAGCGTTTTAAGAGACATGAAGAATCCATTGTTGAAAAATGAAGGAGAATACGCAATCTTTATAATACCTATTTATTTTTGTCGTATCGTAAGTTATATTTTGGCACGTCAAGATATCAGAAATTGTTTAACAACGTTGAGAATTATTTGTACCTTCTTACACAATTTTCTAGCAAATAAGCAAATTATTAATAAAATAAAGTTACAAGATTCAATTAGCAGATGTTTGTTATAAAACATAATTTGTTATAATACATGCAGTTTCCTAGTAACTATTTTACGATATTTAACCGATACGCCACTCTCGATAAGTTAATGCATGTGTCATAACTCGTATACAATACTACGAATACGTTAAGTACTTGTTATTTAACGATGGTTGGACAATGGACAGGTTTAATTGGCGGACTATTAGCAGTAATGGCCCCATTATGCTATTTATGGTTCAAATGTTACCTTATTTCACACTGACATCATGAATTTGAACATCTTATTAAAATTATTGAGTCGATGAACGATCGCACGGTAAATTGAGCGAGCAAATTACTGGAGCATCAGAATCGTAAAGGCTTTGACACAATGTTGGCAAATATTTAACAAGACTAGGACATGAAGCCGTACAAAAGTGGATAGAACAAAAATACTGAAAAGGAGAGATCCTCCTTGAAATGAACCTTGAACACACCAAGTATTCCAATGAGGTTTGTTATATTGCAGATGCTTAAACTCTATTTATCACCCAATTATTGTTTAACAGTCCATATTGTAGTGGCTGAGTTACTGATTTCAGCTAGCATTTAGGATACCTATATCCGGATGACAGAGCTTTTTTTCGGTATAGCTTTTTTTAGAAGAAAGAAATATATGAATTAGATGCGTAGATAATAGTATTTTTCTCATAAAAAACGGGAATTGAAAAGTAAAGATAAAATAATCAGTTATATGAGACTCGAACTGGGATATTCTAAAATCCAGACCGCCCGTTAATCCAACTGAGTAATTATAACTTTGCAAATAAGAACCAAATAAGTCTTCGTATTGTAATTATATATTGTATCAGTATTTATTATCTAAAACATGGGATATAATTACATTTTCTAAAAATAAAACCCAGCTAGATCGTTATCATGTTACAGCATGTTTATAACATGTTGTGCCAACCCCACTTAGAGTGGGATAAGGTAACAGGAGGATATAGTTGGAATCGTTTCCAAAATTTAGTATAATATATATGTATACAAGAATAGTTTTTAGGTATTAGATTGACATCGATGAACTGTAGTCATTACCTTTTGATTAGCTCGCAGTGCTATCATTCTATAGGATTAAATACAAATTATGCACGTATTCGTACGTGCAAGCAGACGTCGAATACGCTTTCAAGGCTTTCGATAATCAAGTTAATCTTTATAGACGAGGCGTTTTAAATATTTTAGTGATAGTGTACGCACTAAGATTAATTATTTTATAAGCTAGACATATGGATCGACATCAATCTCAACGGACGGACGTTCGCAAGAATGTAGGGCCTTATCAAGAGATTCAGACGTTCTTGTTTCGATACTGTTACCTAAATAGTGTTATTATTGTGATTTGCAGTATACTTGTAGTGGGATAAGGGCAGAAGAGTGAGTCATATCTGCCTGCAAACCAGATCAAATAATAAGCTTTACAATTTGCTTATTCGAAATATACTATACAAGCTTTTACCCGCAACGTAAGTTTGCGTGGACTGTTGTCGCGTGATATGTTGATAATAGATGGCGCGCGATTTCTATACGTTATTCCGGTGTATAAGGGATAATTTTCCCAAATTTCATCGATATTGATTCAGTGAATTCGCTGTGAAAGAGTAACAAAAATACATCCATACTCACAAACTTTCGCATTTATAATAGGATAAGCACCTCTGCTTGTTTGTTGTCTGCAATGTTTTTGCTATTTATTTTTTAATTATCTCGTTACCGTTGTACATTATAATTGTTACTTAACAGCATGTCAGATAATGGTTGAGCCTTACACTAGCTATAAGTAATAGAAACAATATTATGTTCAACATACCATCGGGTCTTTAATTTCTGGTTCATTTGTGAATCTTCTATAGCTTATACTGCGCGGTGAACTTCTGCACATTCCTATCGATTCCTAGATACAAACATTTGATTAAAAAGTATAGTCAATAACAGTCAAGTACAGTCAAAAAAATTAGTCGGGGGATCACATTATACTGCCCTCCCATGAAAGGCAAATTTAAGAATATTTATCGTTATAAAATAATTTAATCGTGATTTTGATACTAGGCATTTCTTTAAGAAAGTAAAATGTTACCTTACTCGCCTTTTACGACACCTCGGTAAGAAATGAGGGTGGTACTATTCTATGCAGCCGGTTACCACACGGCATATGAAAGTAAAATGTATACCTATATTTTAAATATTTTAAACTCTGTCTTCTATACTTTCACGGCTAATCACCTACTGGGATTTTAAATGGATATTAGTCCAGCGGATTAGCCATGAAAGTGTATTATACAGTCAGACTTTCGCATCCATAATACACTAGATGTGCCCGCGGCCTCTGCCGTTTGGAAGTCAGAGTGTCACAAAGTTTTTCCCGCGTAAATCCCGACCGCCGCAGGAGTTCTAGGATAAAAAGTCCACATTTTGCTACACTACCTCCTAGAACTCCCAGAGATAGTCCAATCAAAGGGTTTTATCCGGAGAATGTACTATTAATCTGTATCAAGAATTTCACTATCTCTTAGTAAAAACCGTACAAAAATCCATTCAGCTTTTGGGATTTTTTTTTATAACTTTAGATATTAGTATGCATAACTGTCGAGCTTATGCCATCATTTCATCAGAAGAAGCAGCTTTCCGAAGAAAACTTACATTTTCTGTACTTCGTATATGACATATCGCACACTTAGTATTAAAGTGACATAATTCAAAAAAGTTGTTTGTGCCAAATTGGTATAAAGCAAAGCGTAGCGCCTACAAAACTCATAAGTAGAGACCCCTTAACTTGGAAGACCAAAAAAAACATTATTTTTTTAGTAGTTCGATGCGTAATGACATAAATGGCAATGAAATAAGGATTACTAGTATTCAGTAAATAAGGATTACTAGTATTCAGTTAGATACTAATGTATCTAACTGAATAAAGCCTAATTTTGAATTAGGTCACTTTAATACTAAGCATTTAATACGGCTATCATTCTACCCAGAATACTGTACGGCGCTTCGATTTGGTGGCACAGAGCCAACATCGGAGTCAACAGCAAGGACTTAATGAAGATACAGAGGATAGCAACACTAATGATCACAGGCGCAGTGAGAACAACCCCATCCGCTGCACTAGAAGTTCTGGTGGGACTCTATCCTCTAGACCTAGCAGCTAAGAGAAAAGCAATAGAGCAATGGTATAAGATGAAAGTGTTCCAACAATGGAAAGGAAACTTTACAGATAAAGGTCATACGGATATAGAAAAGATTTACGGAGAAAATCTGTCTATGGTCGTCAGGAAAAGTGACTTGATCAAGAAACAGAAAATCTTCGATAAAAAATATAGGATACACATAGGAGCAAAAGAAAACTGGGAAGTGGAAAACAGCGCGAAGAGTCAGACCATCTGCTACACGGACGGGTCTAGACGAGAATCCGCGAAGCTGGCGGGAGCTGGAATTGTCTACGGCACCTCGTCAGATTTACACCAGGTCCTAAATCTGGGTAAATATACAAGTGTCTTCCAGGCCGAAATGATAGCTATCATGGAGTGTGCCAGGAAACTCAAAGAATCACAAATAGCATTAGAACATAATATAGTCATATATAGCGATAGTCAAGCAGCTTTAAAAGCATTTGACCGCATAGAAACAACCTCAGCTATCGTGAAGGAATGTAAGCGTGAACTAAACGAATTAGCTGAGAAGGGAGAAGTAACGATTGCATGGGTTCCGGGACACTGTGGCCATGCAGGGAACGAAAAAGCTGACGAATTGGCAAGAAAGGGAGCTAGTCAAACATTCGTAGGACCAGAACCCTTCCTCCCAATTGCACATAATATAATAAAGTGTGTGATAGAAAAAAGAATAGAAACAGAATCTAACAAAAGATGGAGAAACACAATGCTCAGATAAGCAAAGTTGTTTCTCAAATCGTTTGATACAAGGAAGTCTAAACAGCTGATGTCTCAGAGCAGGGAAAATGTAGCAATTGTAACAGGCATTACAACTGGGCACTGCCTGTTAAACAGACACCTTTCAATAATGAGAATAACAGAAGATGCTGCGTGCCCAGAGTGTGGAGAGGAAGAAACGAGTCTTCACCTTATGGCTGAGTGCCCTATGTACTCGCTGGTAAGATGGGAGATACTAGGTAAGGATGAAATTGAAGTTGAGGATCTGACAAATATCTCCTTCAGGGATATTATCAGGTTCGTAAAAGCTACGGGTAGATTAGAGCAGGTGACACTGTCGGGACAGCAGTGAAACCCCTGTCCCAACATGGGGAAATGGGTGGAATAGTCCGGAATAGGAGCTGATCACCCGTCCTGCACCGACAGGCGTCCCCGAAATTAGATAGATAGATACTAAGCATGCAATATAATAATACTACCCAAAAGAGAAAATGCATTGTACATTATTTGCTTCAATTAATACCAAAACACTACAACATTTACTTCGCTATGGAATTCCACAAAGTAATTCTTACTTTTATATATAAATTAATTGTTGAAGATTCGAAAGTGCCTTTGAACCTACTTGTCTACTTTTGTAATGCTGTTTTAAACTCAAACATTATTCAATAATGTAAATGAGTGGTTTTTATAAGAATATGCGGTCTTACGGTTTGTCGAACTTGTATGGAATTATTGCGCATTTGTTTTTATGGTCGTTAAACACGGGTTTATAATTACAAATTTCAAACAAGGCGCTTCTAATGTTAGCATGGTAATACAATTTTACGAGATGCGCCGCGAAATAGTAAAACAGTTTATGAATATCCGACATAAAGTTTATTGACCTACAAAATTGTAGAACATATTCCAAACATTAACCGCAAGCTCTGAATTGTTTAAGCTAATAGTTTGTATGAAATAGATAATTTTGGCATAATTCAATCTTCTTAAATATCGTTTTAAATAAATTGTATTTTCGAAGATAATAAGTATAATTTAATCAAAAACAGTCGCGGCGCGCTTGTTTAAGAAAATGGAGAAAACAATAACATTATTGTTTTATCTCCCTCGCACCAGTATTATTAGTTTTTAGGTGAAGGTTATTTTTGTTTCGTGTGTCGTAATAGGGTAAGGTCATTGGTCTCTAAAATTGTATTTATTTTTAAAAAACCTAAAATAATATATCTATGTCTGAAATAATTCGCTGAATGAAGTCAATTTTTTAAGTAGGTGTTTTTAATGTGTTTAGGTTACTGAAATGAAAATTGATGGCGTATGGTCGGTACCACCCTGTACACATAAAAAAATATTACATTCGAAACGTTTTGATTGTTGCAAAACTAGTAGATTTCGTTATAAATATTTATACTCTATTTTAACCCCTTAGAAGTTTTTCGTATTCATCGTGAATACAAATTTCCTAGGAAATGCTGGCATAAATCCTGTTCAAACCATGTATACCAATGAGATTTTCAATAAAAATTATGTTACAATTTATCATAAAACCTGCATACGTGTGTAACCTACCAATCCCCATTCAAGCAACATGATGGTTCCCCTCCCATCTTTCTCCAAATCTAAGAGAGATAAGGCTTATGACCAGCAGTAGATAGAAATTTATTATTTAAACTACACACATATACATCAAGTATAAAATAAATAAATAAATATATGGGACACTTACACACACGGTCGTCGGTCCCCAAAGTAAGTAACTTAATACTTGTGTTATGGGCGACAGACAGCTGGTGAATATATATTTATATATTTTTAAATACATACTTAAATACAAATATACACCTAGGCTCAAAGACCAACAATAATAAAAAATAATAAAAACAACGGTAAAAACAATTCGATATCTATGTGATTTTTTCATGGAGCATTTCCTATTTCCTATTTGGTTACGGACTGAATCGCTCATAGAGATTGTTGTAGTGAGTGTGAGTAGTGCTTGTGTGGCGGCGGCGTTTTGTGATACGTGATGACGTATTTGTGTTACTGGTCCTACATGTATAAGTTATGTGAACGTTGCCTGCTTCCTACACTAGCATTAAATAGATTTCTAACACCGCGTTTGTTAGAAGAGTCTACAAGTATTAAAGCAAAATAATACTATCGTTACTTCTGTAACTTATGTCTTACTAATTATTACCCGCAACTTCGTTCGCGTGGACTGTTGTCGTATGATAGGTTGATAATAGATAGCGCTTTTTAATGACATCCAATTCCTTTAGAATTTAGAAGATTTCTATAGCCTATGTATTACGCTAGTGTGTAAGGAATAATTGTGCCAAATTTCGTCGATATTGGTTGAGCGGATTCGCCGCGAAAGAGTAAAAACATACATCCATACTGATATTACTTTCGTATTTATGATATTAGGAAGATTAATTCATAAACTTACCTTAACACATTCACCGATATCGATCTCGGGTAAATCGGAAAACAGTAAAATACACTCATTGAAACCAGATTCCAAAAGAGTGTCCCTCAATTGCCGAAGTATGCCGACTCCCATAAAAAGAGGTAATGCTGGACCTTCTACAAGCAGCGCGTCCCATAAATGAACGATTTTATGTAATGGAAACACATCTAAAACAACAAAAATCAAATCTGTTAAGTCTCGCCTATACACAAGTTTAAAAATGCAATTAAAATTATGCTTATTTACAAATCTTTTTATACTAGTGATGATAACATAACTCAATCATTAAGTTACTTTAGGGACGGGCACGACCGTGAGTGTATATGTCCCATAGATGTAGATCTAGGGTCTGTTTCACAAGTTACTTATAAAGTGTCGGATAGTTAACCAACAAATAAACTAAGTAGCAGATAAATTTCGCTAAAAAGAGACTAAACAATAAAAAATTTAAAAAATAAAACCGCGGACATTTTGATATAGGCATTTGCTATCCAGTAGATAAAATAACAGCCACATGATCTACCTGTTAACTTATTAGGAATTTAACTTGTGAAACAGGCCTTAAACCTAAAATCAATGGGACAAATACACTCACGGTCGTCCGTCCCAAAAGTAACTTAATACTTGTGTTATGTTATCATGACTAATATAAAAAGATTTGTAAATAAGCATAATTTTAATTGAATTTTTGAACTTGTGTATAGGCAAGGTTTAACAGATTTTAGAGTTTTATTGTAAAACCATATACTGTATACAATAAATGATCTTGAACTTCCCTGGTATTTTTTAATTATTTCGGTCCCTGGTTTACCTTATCTATAGTAATATATAAAGCTGAAGGGTTTGTTTGTTTGAACGCTAATCTCAGGAACTAGTTTTCAGGACCGATTTGAAAAATTCTTTGAGTGTAAGATAGTCTATTAAAATCAAGGCTATATGCTATATGACATCACGCTGAAACGAATAAGAGAGGAGAGCAATAAAAAATATGACGAAAACGGCAAAATTTAAAGCTTTCCTTGCGTGCGCTAAGTAAACGGTGAAATTTATTCAAAAATCATGTATTACAAAACTGTTCTCCTCTAATAGTTCCAAATAAAAGACAGCGACATCATATGTCTAACATTTAAGGTAAACCCACTTTACTTTATGGTTATCAAAATACTATATTACGGTTTTAATATTTCCAACCAGGCGAAGCCGCTGGCGATTGCTAGTAATATATACTTACGTGAAAACATCGTTAAGAACCAAGGGATAGCAAACAGTTCTGGTACGAAGTTTATTTCATGCAAATGTGTCGCCAATTTCGGTTCGTGGAACGCAGTCATCTGCCAGAACTTCGCTAAATACTCCTTGATCACAGCACTATTGTCTTTCAGGAAGAACTTGTGTAGGAATTTAGGTACGAACGCCGATAAGCAGGCGAACGCCCGTGCTGTGGAATATTGTACTATTAGAAATGTACCTATGTGTTGATATACTGCCAAATTATAATACCTTACGGCCTTACGGCAGATATAGTGACGGAAACACTGACGTGTCGATGTTTATGTCATGAAAAAAAAGCAATGTAAAATAACGAAATATTTTCCGTATATGACTTCATTTTAATCCATCAACTTTTTTTCGCTTTGTATAGATTTTATTATTTTATTAGAATAAATGATAAACCTATTCGCTTAATTACAATTTCGTCGAATCTAAATTTCTCACAGAACGTAGTTGGCAAATGTTTTTCATGGGCCAGTTTGGCCTCATTAGTGCCCTACCACCTGATATTACCAACAGTTTTTAAACTAACTCCACAAATTTTGACAATAAGTTCCCGACCTACGTTCTAAATTATAACTCTTCAATTTTTCTCGATCTTCTTTAACTTCTAAGGAACGATAAGCAGTTATCAATAAGTGACGATCGACGTGAGTATCTCACCTTCATTGCAAAAATTGAGATACAGGAATGGGGCAGTCAAAGAGTCCAATCCTTGCCAATACACGTACTGGGGGTTCGTTAACAGCCAAGCTTTAAGTAATCTCTTGAGTGTCTTATGACCTGCTGCACCGCAGAGTAACCAGCAGTATTGATGACATCTTGGTATGTCGACGTCAATCTATAGGAAAAGTCTATGTACTAGATCTAAGTACATTTGTAATCAAAATTGTATTTTTTTAAGCCCTAACGATATGTACGGCGTCCACGGATCGATGTTGTAATTTGGACAGAAATTGCCTACAAAAAATCATCCCTATTCTGTCTGGTAACATCGTCTTATGGGTAACTCGCTTTATCGCAAGCCATACTTGTGATTTTTTGGTGACACTGTGTTAGATCAATTTCTAGATAACTAGTTCTAAGATAGATAGAAATATAATTAATTCTAGGTTGCCACAAATTGAGCAGCGCTCATTTCCTACATCTAAAAAAAGCATTATACAGTTTGTAAATAATTTTTGCACCTCTACTTAGCAAGTACGCCTAAGTGTTAGAAAATCAATTATAGAAGAGGTATACCAATTAATAAGTAACCGGGTTTTTCATTCCGGACACATTCCAACAAGACATGGGAAACGATGGAAAATAGTCAAACTGAGCTATCGCGTCACACGCAGTCACACATACTCGTACATACACACAAACACGCACGCGTGCGTTCATACATACGCTTGCACGCAAGAATGTACGCAACACACACCCGCAAGTATGCACGCATACACGCAAATATAAACATATACAAATTATAAACTAAGACCAGTTTTCACCAAAAAATACCTGTCTGTCTGTAGGAGTGGGCGTCTCTTTATCGATCCTCTCGTACTGCTCTTCTATATCCCCCACAACCCCTAACAGTGCAGCCCATACATCTCCTCGTACTAGAGGCGGAATATCGATTTCTGCTTCTGCCCTAATATACTGTGCCGTGTATGGGTAGCCCTGAATAAATATAATTTATTATTTACCACTACTTCATCTAGAGTGATCAATTGTAAATACATTGGCAATTCGAAAAAGGACTCGACACCAGTTTAACCTTTGGCTCTGGGTAATTTAAATGCAATGCCATATTTCAGTGACAAATTTACCATAATAAGCAAATTTTGTTTCTAAAAATTATATATATTTATTTTTATATAAATGTGTATGTTTTATAAAATAAAAAAGAATCCATTGACCATATTAGGGTTTTACACAAACAAAAGAATTAATATATTTTATTGTCATAAAATCGATTAATTATGAATAAAATTACACGGAAATAATAAGAGAAGAATTTTTTATATCATATAAATATGTTTAACATGATCCAAATATATGATACGATGCGTTTAATATTTAATATATTTGGATCTGGATTTGGATTATATCCAAAGAATATATAGAATATTTAAATAAGGAAAAATTTAAGATTTGTCACTATTTCTTTACATTTCTCACTTACATGCAATAGTCTCTGAAACCAAAGCAATCTATAGAACTGATATTCAGTGTCTCTTTCTCTTATAATTTTGGGTAAAGCTATAGCATCGTAGTCTTTCTTTCTCTCGTGCATCAGAGGGTAGAAATCTTGTGGTGGAATGTGACTCAAGCGGTTCTTTAATATATCCATACTGTATTTAGCTATTCGACGATCGAATAGCGCCCCAGTCTTGCCTCCTATAGTACACCCATCTAAAAGTATTGCTCTGTAAGAAATCAATTATAGCTAAAATATCCAGGTCATTTCGACAAGCTTAATTTAAAAATATTAATAACATAATTTATAGTACGCTGTGTGGTATCCGGCTGAATAGAATAGTACCACCCTCATTTCTTACTGAGGTGTCGTAAAAGGCGACTAAGGTAAGTCGACCCGCCGTGTGGTATCGGTTGAGTAAAATATACCACCCTCTTTCTATATATTTAGCTTTTTTGGGTAGGAATTGAAACAAAGCCTGGTCCTTTTAAGGACTTGAAAGAATTGATTAATTTCACAAATAAGAAGATTTTCGAAAAAATCTTTTGATGTATCACAGTTACAGATAAGTTCGCTTTATTTATCCAAGCTGCCTGAAGAGGGTAAGTGATAGTCTTACAAATTAAATACTGCCATAATTCGAAAGGTAATTTTTTCATTTAGGAAAGTGGAGCAATTTGTATTCTTTGATTTTATATTTGACCGAGGAGTCGTAAAATACGACTAAGGTAAGTTGACGTCCGGCCGATTCGGCCGTCGTAACGTCGTCATTCGTCGTCAGACAGCCGGTCGTAAAATACGGCATAAAATACATTATATTAAAGTTTTTCATCCTCCTGCCCTTCTTCCTTCATCTTCACTCTAAGTGGGTCAGCACAACATGTTATAAACATGCTGTCACATGATTTGGCTGCGTTTTTAGGACCAGCCGCCTGCCTGGCGTCAACTTACCTCAGTCGTATTTTACGACGCCTCCGTAAGAAAGATGGTGGTCTATTCTTACTAAACCGGATACCACACGGTGGGTCAACTTACCTTAGTCGCCTTTTATGACAACTCGGTAAGAAATGAGGTTGGTCTATTCTACTTAGCCGGATACCACACGGCGGGAGATTTATTATAGATTATAGAAAATTAATTTTAACATTAATTCTTTTGCTTTTATGAGTTTTTAAAAATATACTTACATGGGCATAGACAATATGGGCGGACTGTTCTTAATAAGGCCATTTTTTTTCAACTCAGCCTGTATATCCCCGCCTGTTAACTGCCACCAATAGTAGAGGTATTGTAATTTACAGCCCATTAAGCCTCTGGGTTTCTCTATATTTATAGGTTTTTGACTATTAATCTGTGATAATTCATCATATAGTTCAGCAAACGTAGTTCTTTCGCTTGGATATATTTTAAGGCATTTTTCTATTATATTTCTTATATTCTCTGGTACTTTCTGGAAATAATGACAATATGTGTTAGTCATAGAGACTCGATTGCGGTTTGGATAGCTTGAAAGTTAATTTTTGTTTTTTTTTTTAATATATGGGACACACACACGGTTGTCCGTCCCCAAAGTAAGCAACTTTAATACTTGTGTTATGGTAGACAGACAACTGGTGAATATATACTTATATAATTTTTAAATACATACTTAAATACACCCAGACTCGAAGACCAATAAATTCATTTATAGAAAATGTTGGCCCTCGGCGGGAATCGAACCCTCGATCCGAGGAGCTGAAGGCAGGATCACTACCCACTGCGCCAACGGGTCAGTCTTTCATGATTGAAGTTACAATCTCCAACTAAGCTTCAGCTTTAATTCCTGTATTTGATAAATTACTAGTTTTATGTTCCAAAATTTTTATTACAATAATGAACTATTACGGTGATTACAGATACTATAAAATGGAAAAAGTTATTTTTTTTTAATATTTAAATATAAAGCACACTCTCCCACTAAAAACCAAAACCACACTACACTAACACTGCACATATTCACTACCAAAATATCAACAATAGTTTCGTCCGTAAACGAAGCATCATCAGGAGAGAGACTCCACAAAATCCCAAAGCTTTGTGCTGTAAAACAATTTTTTTTGTTGTAATTTGTATCTCCGCGAAGTAGCACCTAATTCGATAAATTAATGATTATATAATTTGACAAATTATCACGAGATAGACCCCACGAAATCCCAAAGCTTTGTGCTACATAGCACAATTTTTTTTGTATTATAGATCGCCGCAAAATAAAACCTAATTGTATAAATTAATGATATAGTACCTGGTTGACCTTGCTCGGTAATTTTTTACGAAATAAAAAAAGAAACTTAAAAAAAATAGTGTTTTATATTCAATATAAATTTTACAATTGTTTAATGCAATTATATATTCCCAAAACAGGGATAAAAGAATTTATTTTTTACATAAAACCTAGGTATCGATTTTTCGATACCTAGGTCGGTCGTAGATCGATTTTTCTCCCCTAAAACAACAATTTTCCTGAAATTCAGCATGTAGGGGCATGCTGAATTTCAGGAAAATTGTTGGAACCCTTTCCGAGATTCCGAAAATATATATATATACAAGATTAACTCATTTAAATATTAAAGATAAAATTTGACAAAAACCTTGTAGGCTTCATAACAGTCATGTTCTCTAGATATCCTTTCAGCCGGGTTGCCAGCATGCACTAAAGTCAGTATTCTTCTTAATATGGGACCAGGTTTTAAATTGCTCCATAATTTACCAATGCATAATTCTAGGAGAATAATGCCAAAGGTCCATACATCAGCTGCTGGACCACCACCATTGAGTATTGTCTCAGGACTTAAATATCTAGGTAAACTGAAAGTATATTATTTTTATTTGATGATGATGATAGCCGACGCCGTGTGGTTTCTGGCTGAATAGAATAGTACCACCATCATTTCTTACCGAGGTGTCCTATAAGGCGACTAAGGTAAGTTGACCCACCGTGTGGTATCCGGTTTAATAAAATAGACCAACCTCTTTCTTACCGAGGTGTCGTCGACATAGGTAAGTTGAAGCAAGCAGGCGGCCGGTCGTAAGAACACAGCCAAATCATGTGACAATATGTATATTACATGTTGTGCCGACCCCACTTGGGGTGGGATAAGGGCAGGAAGATGATGATAGCCTTTAATCCGAGACAAACAGGTACAGATAACTTTATTACATTTAGCTAATAAGTAATAACCAAAAAATCCCACAGCTCGGTGTGCATTAAAGCAAAAGCCTCCTCCGTATCTTTCCATTGCTTTCTGTCCCCCACCACTAGTAACCAAAGAGGACTCAGGGTCTTTTTCGGTCAGGTCCAGGTCCCAGGTCGTCCTCCCTTGCAACCTCTGCTCCTGATGCCATCTCTGAGGTACCAGACTTACCTTTTTGCTCCATTTGTCTTCAGTACAATGAATCATATGATTATTTTTATTTACACTCAATATAAAATTTCGGTGGTTCGATTCCCGCCGAGGGCCAAAATTTTCTCTAAATGAATTTTTTGGTCTTTGAGACTGGGTGTATATTTGTATTTATGTATGTATTTAAAAATATATAAGTATATTCACCAGTTGTCAGTCACCCATAACACGAGTATTAAGTTACTTACTTTGGGGACGGACGACCAAAAAACCACAATACATCTAGTGTAATATATTAGACAATTAAAATATATTTAATATTAATAATATATTTACAAGCTTTTATGGTGTAATACTTCCATAAAAAAACATCACACTAATTCCATTTTTATTACCAAAATGTTCTCTGACTAATAAGCAATTCACAATTAATTTAGCAATTCACAAAAAGACTGGAAACAGCTTCCTCTTATACCACTTATCATTTTAACTGTTTTTTTATGTCTAAAATTAATAACAGAAAAGGAATTATAGAACATGTATGAACAGATCACCCTATCCAAAGAATAAAGTCACATTTCCTATGCTTATACATGGGACTTGTCACTTTATTCTTCAGATAGCGCGATCTGACCACTCACCCTAAAGGAAATGGTACCTCGTGCCCTCCATTTGTCATATAATACATTCCATAGTTAAACAATTTAACTCTGCCACAAGAGTCGAGCAGTATATTATCATCTGATAGTGTTCTATGTGTTATATCATTTTGGTGTAAAAACTTCATTGCATTAACTAATTGCAGAGACAAGTTTTTTATTTCTTCATAAGAAAACTTAGATGTATACTCTGATAGGGACTTGCCTATAACCTCTGCAACCACTATAATTCTTTCTGAAAATCAATTTAAATAATACATTGATAAATTAATCCCAACAGGGCAAGGTTACAAATATTCTTGTTAAACTATGTTTATGAGTTTTCTTTTTTTTTTCTATTTCAAGTACATAATTGACATTGACGACATGATACCACCTTTTCTAATTTAACTTTTGCATCATATACAATTTTGCTTAAATCCAACAACACTTAAAATGACACTAAAGTTATATATCCACCTAATAAGAGATCTGCGGATACTATGTTTTTGTACATGGTTGCAATCCAAATAATTACTTAAGACCTAAATTCCTTGTTAATTCAGCTTGTTACTACATTCGTTATCTACTAATTTTAACAATTTTCCGTTAATTCATATAATAAAGCCAAGCAGTTATTAGATAAATCTATTATTTTGACTCACCATGTTTACCTCTAATTATGTCAAGATATGTACACAAATTAGGATGTTCTATTGACAATAGTTTCTGGGACTTTCCTAGTATAGTTACAGAGCTTGGTGTTAAAGGCAATCCATTACTTCCGCAAGTCTCTCCTGGATGATTTTTCGCGAAGAAAGTGCATGCTGCAAACTTACAATTTTCTTCTTCACTCATTGCTTCGTAACTAATTTAATCAATTTAATATACACTCAATGTTCCTGTAAAATTCACTGGAAAGTTAAGATATAACACAATTAAAGGGTTCGATACACACTTAAGCCAATATTTTAATCTCTAAACAGCTATTTTATTTTAACGGGGCGGAAATTACTAATTTGTTACTCTCAAGCTAAAATAGCGCATTTACACATATCGGTGAGTTTTACCCAAAAAAATATCTCTGATAGAAAACGTCGCAATATATATGTATTAATTTCTAATATTTATATACCATATTTATTAATATTTAATTTAAATGATATTGTACAATGTATTGCTATAATGTATTGTATACAATTAGGGATGTACATATTTTTATATTATTCGATTATTTTATTTATATAGTCTTTTAAATATCCATTATAGTAATTAGGTACCTACTTTTTCTTTTTTTTAATTTTTTGTTTAAGCACCGATGTCCATGTGGAAAAGAGGTAGACATTTTTGGGCATACACGGGCTTTCATGCCATAGGAGCTCTAGTAGGCTTTTCCGTCATGGTTCTCTTTATGATACCATCATAAGAGCTCTTGCCACCATCGACATTCCTGCTCTTCTCGAGCCTTCCGGGATATTTCGTTATAATGGCAAGAGACCAGACGGCTTGACGCTGGTTCCTTGGGAACGGGGACGGGCCCTAATGTGGAACGCAACATGCGTTGAAACGTTAGCCTCGTCCCATATTAGGGAAACATCGTCAAAACCTGGAACTACGGCGGAAATGGCCGAATCCGGCAAACGGCAGAAGTATGCAACTCTCATCGAGAGTTATATATTTGTGCCGTTTGCAGTAGAGACCCTAGGGCCAAGGAGTCAAAGTGCAAATTTTTTTAATCCGTTTTAACACCTTGGTTGATTGCCTCTTTAGGTGACAAGAGGGCTGGCTCCTTTTTCGTACAAAGAATCAGCTTAGCGATTCAGCGCGGAAACGCTGCCAGCATTCTTGGGACCATTCCACGTGGGCATGATTTGTATAGTCCTAGCGTGTAAGTAATTTAAGATAGATATAACTTGTACATTTTTTAAAAAGTTTCAAAACCAATAGAGTGCAGGAGATATATAAGTATAATATAATTTTTTTTATATTCAGGCGTAATAGTTTTAATATGTGTGATAGAATTATTTTAACATTGTGGAAAAAATTGTCTTTGCTATGGAATATAGATAATTTATACTCTGTATTGTTAAAAAATAAAAATTGAGAAAGGTTGTCCGTAGGGTTGTGTCATTATTGCTTTTTTTGCGTTTATGAAGGAATTATTATCAAGCTTTACTATTTATTGCGTAAGTAGAGTAAAATTAACTAGAGACCGATTAAATTATATTTTCATGAAAATAACTTTTTGTGTCACAAGATTCGTGATGGCTTGCATTGAAACACCTTCAGCAAATGCTGATTCTGAAATGGAAGAAGGAGAAATAATTGATGAAGCAGACGAACTGTCGGATATATCTTCGGAAGAAGAGTTTTTATTACGGCAACGACTTCAAGTATTAGAAAACTATAACAACGTTTTAGAGCGCAAGGAAGCAAAGAGATCTTCAATTGGGTCAGGTATTTGTGCAATATACTCTTTTACATACAGTACGCCGTGTGGTATCCGGCTGAATAGAATAGTACCACCCTCATTTCTTACCGAGGTGTCGTAAAAGCCGACTAAGTTAAGTCGACCCACTGGTTGAGTAGAATAGACCACCCTCATTTTTTACCGAGGTGTAGTAGAAGGCGACAGAGGTAAGTTGACGTCAGGCAGGCGGCCGGTCGTAAAAACGCAGCCAAATCATTTATAGCATGTTTTTAACATGTGCTGACCCCACTTAGAGTGAGATAAGTGCAGGAAGATGAATCTTTAACATACAGTGAATACACCTATTTTATAATATATTAAGTTTTTTAAATATACATTTGGATATAAAACATAATAAGGTATAAATGTCTGCTCAGTACTAAATCATATTCAAATTTTAATTTAAATATTCTTTATTCAAGTAACATTGTAAACAAGTGCTGTTGAATCATCAAATCTACTGCTGGTTTGGAAAGCTGTTCCTAACGAGAAGAGTCATCTAGAAACTTGGTGGCTGCTGTTTTCAAAATATAATTCTTATAACTTAGTTACATTCAGTCGTTAGTGTCGGTTTGTAGGGTTGAAAAGTAGCTAGGTCCACTTGTTCTTATCTAAGTAATTCTCAACAGTAAAGGAGGCTTTCTATATTAACCTCTCTTTAATAGTGTTTTTAAACTGCTGTAATGGTGGAGATAAAGTTGATTGCAGAATTCTATTATAGAAGCAAAGAAGGAGTCGCAAACTTATCAAGTCTGTTCTTACTTTGTTTTTTATAAACATCAACAATTTTTTTTTCATTATGTATCTTTTTATGCACAAAAATTAAGTTGCTAAAAATATACTGTGAAGCCAGTGTAACAATACATATTTCCTTTAACTTCTCTTGCAGGGAATCACACAAACTTAAATTGTAAATGTCACGTATGACTCTTTTAATATATAAATGTAATTTACAATGTCATATTTACTCTTCCAATATTAATAAGCTAACTAAACTTTTATAATTAATGAATGTTAAAAAACTTGTTTATACCCAGACTTTAGATTTATTATCATCAATGATTAATTTTAAAGTATTTTATGTTGTTATGTTAAATGCATTGTGTCTTAGTTAAAAGACTACGACATAAAATGGATTGTAGGTAAACAGCACAGAAGAGTAGAAGCGTTGTGTGACCCCCCTGATATTTCTGGTACAGATGCAGATAATGGATATTCAAACCTGACTTTAAGGATCACAAAAGACCAAAAGCCTGTTAGAGTACATAAACAAAAAAAAATTAAACAAAATGTTAAGGCATCCCTAAAAATAAAAGAGCACAAAAGAAATAATCGCAACAAAAAGAAAATAGCGATTATAAGTGAAAGTGAAACGAGTGAAGGTTCCGATGATGAATACAGAAATAAAAGACGAAAACTTGAAGATGCAGTGTTTTTAAATAAGGCGAAGAATGACTCATCAACTTTAAAAGATCGCCTAACAAAAATGCTTTGTGTTTCTAAACTTGAAACTCCCCGTGTTGATGCTCGCAATAAAATATTAGACACTATAGAAATATCTACAGATGGTTTATCTGATATATCAAGTAATGTAGAACAAACTACTATAGGTTCCCATGATAGTTTAGTTGCACCATCAAATATTATGAATTCATTTAATATTTGTAGTAGTGAAGATTTACAAAGTCAAATTCCTCAAGAAATGGTCAATACAACTGTTGTTGATCACAAGGAAAAATTAAATGGTGAAGGAAACTCTGATGAAGACTTAGATATGCTTCGACAACTAGCATTGAAAACAAAATCTGTGAAATATAAATTAGATCTAAAAGAAAGGCAAATGTCATCAGAAAATAAACCAATTGTAATATCAGAAGAAGAAGACAGTGACACCACAGAATTAAGAATGATTTGCTTGAAGTCAGCATTTCTGAAGAAAGCAATTGAAATAAAACAAAAACAAAAATTACAAAAAAGACTCTCACAGACAACCATTGTACCAGATAATGGTCAAATAAAAAGAAGTGATATCCAAGTAGATAATAACACTGACATTGAGTCTGTTGATATGGAAATTGGTTCAGATGGTGACGACAAAAGTAAAATATTAAGTGATGGTATTCTTAAACATGAAATCATATCAAAAATTGAGGAAACTAAAAAAATTAAAGATAATTTATTTAAAGATGAATTAGAAGATGATGAAGATTTATTACGGGCAAAATTGCTAACTTCTTTGAGTAAAAATCTACCAAACCTCATTGGATTTAATAATCTGGATTCTTCTCCTGTTGAGACAAAAATTGAAACAGGAAATATAACAAAAACTCAAGAAAATGTCCAAGAAGAAAAGAAATTTATTATTGAACTCGGTGAATCTGATTCAGAAGCTGAAAATGAAGCAACGAAAAATTTGACGAAAATGCATTTTAAATTATCAGAGCAACAGGAATTCCAGCAAAAACTAGATCTTTTCCTAAAATCAACTCGAATGGAGGTTGAAAAGAAAAAATTACCCGATGTTGTTCAGAAACCGGTACTAAAACCTACAGAAAAATTCGTTGCCAAGGTTAGAACTAAATCTAATAAATGTAGTCGATATTTAATTGCAGATTACCTTCTTAGTTTATCCATTTTTAGGCTATGAAACATTTACCCAAATCTGAGCAGATAGAGTACAATAATTTGGTTAAGAGAATGGCTGAGTTGGAAAAACTAAAACAAGCAAGGCTAAATACTGTAAATATTAAACCTCTAGTTAAGGAGACACTTAAGCCTAGAAATGTATCGATAGAATCATATAGAATAGCTTCAGCTAAAAGAATTGAGGAGAGAATAGCACTTTCAAGGTATGAAGATATTTATTTTAACACTATATTATTCCTTAACAAATATATATGTTCAATATTAAATTACAGAAAGAAAATTGCAATGGAATCAGAAAAAATGCTCAAGTTGAAGGAGGAGGCAAAGAAATTATCACAGCGATATAAAATAGTTGCTACTGAGCTGAAAAACATTGCAACTGCAGTTACCATAAATAAAAAGCAACAAAGAATAGTTCAAAATAGTTTATCCAAAATAAGACACCAGCATCAACTGTTATTAAAAGGGTAAGTTCCTGCAATCAATTTAAGCAAATTTAATTTTTACTAAAATATAAATTAAAATTTTCAGTTCACCAACTAAACATTCCAGTCAAAGCATACAAATAAGTAGACAACCTGACAAAATTACAGCTCCAGAAAAATTGCAAAAAGAAAATGACCCGTTCAAAGAAGAATACAAAAATCCTAACATTTTAAAATCAGTTAAAGTTAGTGTTGTTAATAATTTCAATAACGATACTAATCCTGTTCACCCTAGACTATCAGTTGAAGTAGATGTAAGTAACAATAAAAAAGTTGTCAAGTTGCCAAAGAGTCCAGTAAAAGGCCGGTTAGTAGATATTAAAAGGCATAGTCCTCAAAAAGTTTATAACGAAGATATAGAAAAGGAAAGAATTGTAACTGCACATATAACAGAAAAAGAAACAAAAAGAAGAAAAAGCAAGGATGAAACTCAATTCGACATAGCTCAAGAAGATGCAAATGATTATATATCACCTTTGGATTCATTACAGTGTAAAAGGTAAGTAGTCAAAATTAGTGGAGCAAAATAGAAATTATAGAATCGAAAAGAAACTGTAGGTGTTTTAATTTTGTTAGTTATGAAGTTAGTCGACCCGCCGCGGCTTAGCACGTATAGTAATATATGAGTAATATCTACTTCTAATATTTAGTATATACCTTCATGTAAGAGTAAAGTAAATTCTTCAGATAATTAACTTATTAAAGTTCATAATGATTGATATTGTTTCGTTCTGAATAGTTTTCTAATAACTGCATCATACGTAACCTTTTTTTAAAAGTATGTAGTGGATGGATATAGTAAGTTATCTGTAAAATATAGATATATTACATCCTAGAATTTTCAATACCTAGATATTATAATATAAAAATAAATCCAGCATTAATATTTTTTAGACTTCTATAGATATTTGATAAACAAATAATAAGTATATTTCAACGAAATTAAACAAAACCTTAATCTTTGTTGAGATCATTGTTTATTAGAGATGATTGGATGAAAATGCGTTTAGTTTTTGAAAATACAGAAAAACAGCCGCGGTGGGGTACATTGTTTTATAATATGTAGTGATTATTGAAATATAAATATAGATGTTGAATTTATTAACGCATCACTGTTTACTTGTAAATATTCTTCATTAGGTATAGTAAAAAAACAATATGTAGACGTTCGTACTATCATTACCGCGACTGAATGTGGATGGCCAAGTGCGTACGAACATCGCCGACCTGCGTTGCGATGTAAGTATGCATCAAAACTGTCCACGGGCGTTGTTAACACGGCAATAATATTGCTAAAATGAACACTTTTCAGCTGGGAGGAAGATCCGAACGGTGTCCTGTGCCCTTTCGAAGTTGGCGGCAGTTGCAGAGACACCGAATGCAAATTCCTACACCCTAAAATCCCTAAAAGCGAATGACACTACACAAAACACTTACACGTATGCAGACACTTCCGTTCATAGCAAAATACTAAACACTCCGACACATATCGTTTTCTTCTGCATACTTTCCGTTTCTTTCTGCATATCTCCAACTACGGATTCCTGCATTTATGTGTAATGTATATTACGTAATTTTTATTTCAAATTATTATATATATTCTTTTCATTTTAACCTGCATGTTTTTTTATCCGTTATTTTTATTTATTATTAATCATTTGATATTGCTTTATCAACTTCCTAAAGAATTTATGAATGCCGAATTTATTACAGAAGTTTATTCTAGTGTTTTACATGATTTTATTCTATAAATTTTATAGTCTATGTATGATTCACCCATATTAATATTTAACTAAAAATTTTTAGAGCTATATATTTTTATAACAAACAGTCGTTTCTAGATGCTTCTATTTATATTATTAGTGATTGAAAGAGAAAGCGATATATGACATAACTTTGATGAAATTATTTTGAAGATCGTAAAGTCAATGCTGTATTAAAGCCATAGAGTTCTTATACAAGAGTATGTGCCATCTATAATTATATATTACACAATGTCCCTAAAATCTGTCTATCTGTATGTGATGGATTTTTTCAAAATCTACTCAACGGATTTTTATACGGTTTTGACTTAAAGATTTCTTCCTTCCGAAAGGTTTAGTTATAGCACATAAACATTTTATGTAAATTGTATTAAAGATGTAGCGCTTTTGTAAAAAAACTCGCATGCTTGGAGCTTTACTCGCGTGCGCCAAGTAAACCAGAAGAGATACACTAAAGTAATGTACTAGAGAATTGTAGGTATACAAAAATACTACCAAAAAATCCGCGAGAGCATGTCTCTATCGCTTATAAACGCACAATAAGTACTTTTGTTTTGGAAAATTATTGTGATATAGACTTCCATGCAGGCAAAACCGCTGGCATAGCTAGTGTAACAATAGAGAGCAGGTATCTGTCTCTCTTTAGACAAAGATAAATATACGAGGTTAATTTTCCCTGTCATTATTTACTGGGACACTTGTAGCGCTAATATCAAATCAAATCAAAATAATCTTTATTCAAATAAGCTCTTTCAAGCACTTTTGAATAGTCAAGGATCAATATGATTAATGAAGCTACAACTGGTTCGGAATGTTGCTCTTACCGAGAAGAACCAGAAAGAAACTCTGCGGTCAATCTTTGAAACATTTCCAATTTAACATTATTAAACCGCAGTCCTGTATGAAGCTGGAAAGATTTTTAAATCCAGGGTTTTTTAACATCTAAATAATGTTCAATTTTGTAATATGCTTTACGTATAAGTACATCTCTTATACTTAACTTAAACCTTTCTGTAGACTGGGCTAGTATGGATTGCGGAATTTTATTGTAGAAGCGAATACCGAGACCATCGAATGAGTTGCTAACTCTGCTGACTCGCGAGTTATAGCTGCCGTACTCTAGTATGATACTTTATGATTGAAGGCTTGAAGCATAGCATCGTAGACTTTTCGATATTTAGTCAACAAAAAGACAAAGTGATAAAACAAGCCAAACCTATCAAAATTATGTTATCGCGGACTAACAGAGATATTTTGATAGTATTAAATACTTTAGTTTAATCAAATAATTTATTATTATTAGCTTTTAATTAAAATTAATTAATTATATTAAGTTTCTAATAAAATTAAAAAATTAATATAATTAATTATTTTTTAATTTAATTCATTAATTTATTAATTGAATCGTTATTTAATTAAATATATGCCATTCTAGTTGTCGCTGACATCGGGCTCAACTCATCAATAGGAGTGGTAAGTGTCGAAACTTTAAAATAGTGCTAAAGTAGTGGTTATCAAGTGATAATTGTTGAACAGGTGTCGCCGGCGCATAGCAGCTTTAATGGTAAAACTAAGTTTGTGAACTATTCAACTCATATCTCTATTTTCTTTTAATTACTATAATAATGTAAATAGACTAAAATAAAAGAGTTAAATAATAAAAGATATTTAAAATATTGTAAATGTGTCTTTTATTGTACATTTGTAACAATCCTAATTCCTACTAATATTATAAATGCGAAAGTTTGTGACTATAGATGTTTGTTACTTTTCACGACGAATCCACCGAAGCAATATCGATTAAATTTGTCATAATAATTCCTTATACACCGGGGCAACATATAGGCTATATAAATCCTGTTAATTCTACAGGAATAGGACGACATTGAAAAGCTTCATCTATTATCGTTGTGGTATCGTTGGTGTGTACATGACTAATAATTTTGAAAAGTAAGCTTAAAAGTAAAAAAAAGTAAGCTTAGATTGAATAAAAGCTAATCAAATAACGTATTTGTAATAACGGCTGTGATGGCCCAGCGGTGCGACCGTGTGAATCTCTAGAGACGATCACGGGTTCGAACCCGGGCAGACACCAATGAGTTTTTCTCTTAAAACTTATGTGTCTAATTGATAATTGCAATTTATCACACGCTTTTCGGTGAAGGAAAACATCGTGAGGAAACCTGCATATCTCTAGAGAATTCTGGAGGTATGTGTAACCTGCCAATCCGCATTGGAGCAGCGTGGTAGGTCTTAGCTCCAATCCTTCTCTCCCAAAACGGGGAGAAGAGGCCTATTCTCAGCAGTGGGATAGTAACAGGCCGTTACTTACTTTTTTTTTAAATAACGTATCACGTAATCGATAGCTACTCGAAACAACTTTCGTCTCGTGAACTCGTGCAATTAACTTCGCCCTTTTCCGTGTGTTTAGTGCGAGTTATTTTAACCTACTCGACTGCGATAGCGTAACGCCAATTTGTACGCTGTAATAGCGACATCTAGTGACCGCTATTCCGGCGCTCTGAAAGACTCAGCAAGGTAAGAAAAAGTAGTCTAAAAGCTATTAACGACTTTCAAAATTCAAATTATACATACATAACTTACTTGTAGTCTGAGACTAGTAACAGGGTTTATTTACTAGGAGTTAAATGAAAATCATAAATGTATAAAGAGACAATTTATTTGGACATTGTAAAATAAAATACCAGTTATAATACTTCTCCATCACACTGATACATTTATATAGACAAAAATACGTGTATTCTGGAATCAAATTCAATATAACTATAAACCTTATTTTTTAATAAGAATCACAATGAAATGACTAGATACTATAAATAGAAAGTTACTTCGTACTATAGAATAACTGTGGGCAGCGAAGACGAAAAGGAATATAACCTATTGGGATATAACTATTTATGGTTTTTATAAATTTTTCTTTAAAAAATTATATTTATATCTCAAATATAAAATCTATAAATTCATAAGATTTGTTTGGTGTTTTCAAAGCTCAATTAATTACAATTTAATAAGAAGGTAATTTTTAAGGCTGAATATGAATTAATTATTACTTGTTCTACGATTGTTTAAATAATGGTGACGTTTGTGGTGGTCTTGGTCTAAGGCTATAAAAACACGTAGAGAAATAACAAAACTGAGAGACAAGAAATTTTGAGCGAAACCAATTCCTTGCTGGCTCTTCTCGGTAGAAGCAGTTTTCCGAATTAACAAAAGCGATGAGTGTTCAAAAGCATTTGTTTTCAAGTTTAATTGTTGATATATTTTGAATTTGAAAAAGAAGCTAAACTACGTTAATGGAAAATCTGAATTAGTTGAATATTCTTTTTGGAGAGTGTTCTTTGTTCATACGATCTAAACCTTAGTTCAATGCTTTGCTTAGGTTAAATATTGGACAAATCGATATAACACGGTTCTAATGTCGTATTTAATCCAACTATTATACTAATTAAAATCTGTAAAGACCATAGACTTATAGGGGAGCCACAGGCACATGCCTGTAAGTAAGAATGTCACTCGTATAGTTAGATTTGTGTAATCACACATAAAAAAGAGAGACAGATACAAACTCATTCATTTTTTCTTTAATGTAATAGAGCACAATTTAGCCTGACTTCTCTAATCTAGTATAATAAATAATTTATAGTAGGCGTTACTTTGCGGATATCTATAATACAAAAGTAATTATAAAATTATTGTGATATAATCTGCGATAAAGTAAAATAGAAAATATATATATATTTTCTAAAAATGCTAAATGTAGAGTGGTCAATTCGTCACATGCATAATCCTCCACAACCGCCACCACAATACACAAGCACTACACACATTCACTCTTACAAACTTTCTACAACAATGACGACAAAATCGTAAAGCTTTGCGATTTTGTCGTGGAGTCTATCTCCTGATGTTGCTTCGGTTGAGGGGCGAAACGATTTTTGAGTTTGTGATAGTGAACGTGTGTAGTGCTTGTGTTTTACGAATCCTGCATGTATCAGGTATGAAAACGGATTGTCCACTCTAAATTTAGCATTATATATATTTTCTACTTTATCAATTACTTTTCTATTATAATAACCAAAGACAAAGACACTAATATGCCAAATGCCAAAGACACTATCCATCACACACGTCACACTTCCAGAAAAAGCCTAAAAGGTCTTGTTCGTAATTGAAACATGGTTAATACTTATATAGTTAACTGGTACTTATAAAATATATAGAAAACCTTTGGAAAAAGTACAAATGAGCCCACAGTTAAAGTCATCATAAATATTAGATAAGTAATACACTATTGTAACTTGATTCAAACATTTCTTACCTAAAGGCATAAATTGCCGGAAAAGGATAGCAATAGAATATAACACCATAAATATGATCTTATTAACACGTTACAAGTTATACTATCTACAGTTTATAGTGACGATATAGGGTAGATATGGAATCACAATACATTATTACACTTATATTCTAAGGGTGAGTCGCATATTAATATTGCTGGTATATGAAACATCACTATATTTATACCTATAAGTAAATAATTACAGTAATTTCTGATGGAAATAGATATATTGAATAAAACTGTTATATATTTTGGTTGCTGTGTAAACCAGTACCATTAATGAAACAATTGCGATATATTTAACACGAAATTACTATACGTGATTGCTTGTGCTAAAATTTTCATAGAGTTATTATAGTACGGGATTCATTTTTCAGGCCTGTAAGTAAGAGAGAAAAACAAACTCGTAAATTATCTTTATCTAATCTATATATGTAAAAGAAAGTTGGTCTAAGTTACACTATTTATAACTCAAGAACGGAAGAACCAATTTGGCTGAAAATTGGTGGAGAGGTTGTTTAGAACCAGGAAACGGACATATAATACTTTTTATCCCGTTCAACCGCATTTATTTTATCCCGTCAAGTCACTATAAATCGTGGTATTACAAGAACGACTATGACATTGAATAACAAAACGCAAACGTCAGTGGAATACAAAACATAGATGACAGCTAAACGTAATAGCCCAAGAGCCCGTAGACCCCAGGCCTTCGTCATTTTATAAAAGCTGAAAGTTTGTCAGTGCATGCTCCCAAAACAGGTATGAAGGATGGTAGATTATTAAATCTGGATCATAGTGGCTTTGGGAGATACGCGGTACTCAAGGTGGCAAAATATCGATCCATATTCGTCAAATTATAAAGGCTGATTTTTTGGTATTACCTTCAGAATAATACTAAAAATCACGCCAGTCAATGCCAGAAACTTAGCATAGTGGAAACCTCCTGCCAGACACCCTTAAAGTTTATGACATTTGAATTCTATTTACGTCATAGTATAAAAGCTGATTGTAATATAATTACTTGGATAATAAGATGATGTTTTTACTCATTAGCCAGACATTTTTGATAGTTCTAACCCCTGCCAGACAGGCATAAAAGGTAGCGGTTGGAAAGGGCGAGAAGTATACGTGATATATATGTACTAAGAGTGCATGTTACCATCAGCTAACATAATTTTATTTGCTATCTTTAAGTATTGTTAATTTAATATCATAATAATACTATTCCTTTATGATTTGCTGACGACCTATTCCTCAAACCAAACCGATACCTTTGTGTTCAAATAGTATTTTGCGACCTTGAGTACCGCGTATCTCCCAAAGCCACTATGATCCAGATTTCATAATCTACCATCGTTTTTTCCTGTGTTGGGAGCATGCACTGACAAACTTTCAGCTTTTATAAAATGACGAAGGTCTAGGGTCCACGGGCTCTCGCTCTATAGTTTTGTCTTGTGTGAAGTATGGTAAAAAATTTGACAATTATCAAAATAATAGCTAAACGTCACTACATAGTATAAAACAAAGTAGCTTTCTCTGTCAGTCCCTATGTCCCTATATCCCTTTGTATGTTTACCTAAATCTTTAAAACTACATAACAGATTTTGATGCCGTTTTTTAATACATAGAGTGTTTGAAGAGAAAGGTTTATATGTATAATATAACATATTAAAACTTTTATTATAAACATTCAGTATGGAGTAAAAAATACTGTAATTTTTGAGTAAAAAATACTGTAATTTCCAATGTGATGTCGTAAATAATTACATTTGTTTCCGCTTACATTGCAAACGCAGGCTGAACCCTACAATATTTATCAAAATAATGTACTAAGTATTTGTACACCTTGAAAAGGTCTACAGAAAACTCCGCGATGGTATACATATATCTATCTCTTATGGATAACCGACAATAGCACTATAGCACTTCGAATTTAGCTGCGATTGGACGGGTTTCTTTTTCACATGGCCAACTATATGTCGCTTTATCAAGAGTAACCTCTAAAGAAAACATGTTTGTATTGTGTAATGACAAGAAAACTGTGTATGTTGTATATAAAGACATTCTGTAATTAATTGTAAAAATAAAATACTTAGGGAAAATGTAAAACTAAATAAGTGAAAATGTAGTTTATAAATTTAGATATTCCAAAGATAGCAGGGAATCTTCATGGTATAGGGAAAGGGGAACTGTTTTAATCCAAATTTAACGCGTGTGGGCTACTGGCAGTAATGAATAAAACAAAACTACTGGATAGATTTTAATATTTTTTTCACTGAGTTACATAGGCTATATATTTAATACCCGTGCGAAGCCGGAGCGGGCCACTAGTAACTCATAAATGAAAAACTAAACTAAATAAATGAAAAAAAACGACAGATATATCATAGACAGCCTCATTTGTTTTCTCTTTATTGTAATAAATAAACCATTTATAATTCAAATTCTAAATATTCTTCAAGTAAACTTCGTCAACCAAACCAACCAAAGTGAATCGTCAACTCTACTGCTGGATCGAAAAGCTGTTCCTACCGAGAAGAGACAGCAAGGAATTCGGCGGTTGCTCTTTTAAATATATAATTCTTATCACAAGTTACATTGAGTCCGTACTGTCTTGTACAGGGTCGTAGAGTAGCTATGTCGACGCATTCTTATCATCTAAGTAATCCTTAATAGTATAGCTATAGGCTGTATTAGCCTAGTGTTTTTAAACTACTGTAATGGCAAATAAATTTAAGGCTGACGACCCTACTCCATAATAACTCCATGCTAATTTTACCCGGACAAAGTTTATTTTTTATATCAACTAATTATAATTTTAATATTGATAAAATTTATTATTGATATATACAGTACGATAACATTTATTATGTTTTATACATTATATAGGCTTCACTTACTTATATATATATATATATAATATATTGGGTATTGTGTATTTCTTGTATGTCGAACTCTAAAATATTAGGTCCTTACATATGAAATTGGCGTTTTGTCGTACTGGTCACTTTGATCTCAAATATTACCTTTATGGTTAGGAATTTCAAATTCAAATTCATACAGCTATTTACTCATGCATTTGTGTTTCAAACCCCCTAATTTATTTGTTTTTTCTTCTTTTGTTTTTTTCTTTGTGTCACTCTGTTTACAAAATGGAAAACATGAAATATCGCGTTATTTACGAGTATGAGTTCCACCGTGCCACCAGTGCTGCAGAAACGGCTCGAAGGATTAATGATGTCTATGGTGACGGTGTCGCAAAAAAAAACACAGTGCGTTTTTGGTTCCAACGTTTTCGTTCTGGAAATTTCGGCCTGCAGAACAAGCCTCGTGGACGGCCGGAGACCAAAGTTGATAATGAAGAATTGAAGGCTATTGTGGAAGCGGATCTATAGTAGAAGTAATTTAATTTTTATATATAATAATATAAAGAATTATAAAACAATAGGCGATGTATATAATAGACAAAGTAGGAACCGATATAAGCTTGCGGCCCCTGCTTTGCGCCTTGAAAAAGTACGTAAGTCGTTTGTGGGTTTGGGTATAAGATTCTATAATAAAATTCCACAATCAATTTTAACTTTGCCATTACAGCAGTTTAAAAACACTATTAAGGAGAGGCTGATACAGAAAGCCTACTATACTGTTGAGGATTATTTAGACGATAAAAATGCGTGGATATAAATATTGTTCGACTCTGTACAAGATAGAAACATTAAATGTAACTAGCATTAAGAATTATATTTTTTAAAAAGAGCAACCGCCGAGTTTCTTGCTGGCTCTTCTCGGTAGGAACAGCTTTCCGAACCAGCAGTAGAGTTGACGATTCAAAAGCACTTGTTTACAAGTTTATTTGAATAAATATAAATAAATAAATAATCCGGTAAAATAGGCTCCGGTGTTAGTGATAAAACTATTCTAATCCACTTGAAGCAAATTGGGAAGGTGAAAAAGCTTGAAAGGTGGGTACCTCATGAATTGAGTGAAGCAAACCGACAAACGCGCGTCGACTGCTGCGTTACGTTACTCAACCGGCACAATAATGAAGGAATTTTAAATCGAATCATTACATATGATGAAAAGTGGATCCTCTACGATAATCGGAAGCACTCATCGCAATGGCTGAACCCTGGCGAACCAGCCAAATCCTGCCCTAAGCGAAAATTGACTAAAAAAAAGTTGCTTGTAAGTGTTTGGTGGACTAGTGCCGGTGTCGTTCACTACAGCTTTCTTAAATCTGGCCAGACGATTACGGCAGATATCTATTGTCAGCAACTGCAAACCATGATGGAAAAGCTAGCTGCGAAACAACCGAGGCTGGTCAATCGCTCTAGGCCACTGCTGCTTCAGGACAACGCTAGACCACACACTGCACAATAGACGGCTACCAAATCAGAGGAGCTTCAATTAGAATGTCTTAGACATCCACCGTACTCTCCGGACCTTGCTCCAACAGATTACCATTTTTTTCGCAATTTGGATAACTACTTGCAAGGAAAAAATTCAACTCCGATGGGAATGGGATGGGTGTTTTCTATGGGAACTCCCATAGAAAACACCAATTTCATATGTAAGGACCTAATAATTTGTAATAAGCAAACACGCAACGGTACGCGACAGATTTGAAATGACTTGTAATTGAGGTGATAAAATTTTGAATTATTCCCAAATTGTAGCGAATCTCGATTAAAAACTTAGAATCATTGTAAAAGCGTTGTTTCCTATTCAACAAGAGATAAATACTATATAGATTAGCACTAATAGTTTAGAAATGTTGGTTTCACATTTAGAAATGTTAGTTACACGTTAGTCTTATTTGCGCCTTAAATATTAAATATTTAAATTCACCTCAGAATCATACATCTCATTTTCGTTCGTATAATATATGGTAGGTAATATAACATTAATTATTAAGTGAGAATCCGTATTTTATCTTATTAAAGTTGATAAAAATGATGATTATTATAATCTATTGTTTTAATAAAACTTTTAACTATTGTAAATGGGGTTATTAAGATAGGATATGTTGTGCAAGCATTGGGCATTATTATAAAAATGACGTGTTTACAATGGATTTTAAACGATTCGATTCATACTGATTATTATATAAAAATACGGATTACATCACGTTAAAATCGAGTTACTTTAGTATAAGGTTCGACGTTTCGGCAGAGTTGCATCCACCGTGGTCATTGACATTAGTCTTTCATAAAGATGAAGAAATATTGTGCATTTAAAACTAAATGTGCTTAATAATTAATTTTACTTAGGAAATTTGTGCAAATAGCATCGGATTTAGGATTGTTCTAATTTCGAAAAAAAACATGCCATTATATATGAATGTGTGACTAAGAATGAATGTTATTGCGCTGTGGGGTAAACATAAAGGTGCGTTAAGATTAAATAAGACGCTGATATATTCCTACAGAGACATAAATTTATTACTGTCCTGGATATGTTTTATGGTAATTAAATACAGAAATATCGGGATTTGTCGAATAGTTCTGCTTACACTATATATTTAAACTTTTTAAATTCACGATAAGGCTAACGCTTGGATGCGATCTTTCCTAATGGAAATCGGAATGCAGCCTAAGGAGGAACGCGTTTTCCATTTGCCAAGGTAATGCGTATTATTTATATGAATTTTAGAATTCATAGGAGTAGGTGGTGGAAATATATATGCAGGAAGGTGACCGTGCGCATGCGAATGGATGAGCCGAAGCGCTTTGTGCGTTAACTTCGAAAAATGAGGATATGATCGATGTAATAAACTCAATATGTCAGAAAAAGATAGTGTAAGTGTAAAAAGATCATATTCGAGGTGAAATCTATCTGAGAGTGTGCCACATAGCCACGGCCTTGCGGGTTTCTTGGGCCATTTGAGCCCAGTGCCGGCCTTCGGCGGCTGGTTCGGTTGCACCCACGCAGCACCAGCCCACAACCAGTCCGCTACCACCTCCAGTTACCACACATACCTAACAATGAGAAAATATATAAATTATTATAAAAATTTGATTTGAGATATTTTACTCTTTTTTCAATTTAAACTATCGTGAGTAGTATTCATAATGTATAGAACCGGCTTTACTCACGTCTTATTCTATCGGGTTGGCCCGACTAAGACCGATAGAATAAGACGTGAGTATAGTCGGAGTTAGTGGTGCAATTGTAATAATGAAATGAAAATATAATTTAAGATTTTAAGTATTGTAACGATTTTTGGTAGATGAAATAAATAAATTAATTAATGAGTTACGAAAATTAATAAAATTTTATAAATATCTATTAGATATGCATATATTTTTATTATTAATTATTTTTTTTTAAAGGCCATCAACAATATACACACCATGTAGAGCTACAAATGCAAATTGTGAAATTATTTTAAGCTAAGTGCTATAATTATAGATGGCAACGGCATGCACAATTTGACAACACTTATTTTTCCATTTCATATGAATACGTGTATGCTTTATGTATGATAAAGAATACAATAAACAAATCTATAATCTACTTAAGAGAGAAGATAAAAATAAAACAGATCAGTGGAAGGAGACAATAAAGAACACCAGAAAAAAGATAAAAAAACTCCACTCACCTCAATGGAAGCCTCGTGTAAGTTAGACGAGTTTAGACTGAACGATAGCGCCTCATTCCACACAGGGCTATTTATCTCTTTTCTGTTAGTCTTCTTCTTTTTAACACGTTTCCCGTTCACCAACAAATACACTTTGACGTAAACATCTGGAACCAGGTAAATCCTGTTATGGATACTTTACCTCCACCTTATATCAAATTATATTATACTAGAAATCAAACTCAATTTATTAAAAAATGTAAATTATCCGTATAATTTACAATTTTTATCTAAGAAATCGCAAAATAAACCGTTATAAAGGGTTTTTAAATTTAAACTATCGTGAGTAGTATTCATAGTTAATGTACAGAAACGGCTATACTCGCGTCTTATTCTATCGGGTTCCCGCCGCGATAACGTCGTGTATAGAGCTCATGAATAAGTGCCCCGGATGGGTTCGAAACTAGTCGGTATAAAGGATCATATATTCTTCTTGAATTAGACGTTTATCACGTCTTTGGTTTACGGGCCTTTGTTTCGTATTCTTTATTTCTAAGGAACTTCTGCAGAGAGTAGTGTATGAATGTTCTGAATAGGCAATGAATTTTTAGATTAAAATACTCTATTTGCCTAATTGCTTAACATTTCGTTCTGAGCTTATCATAGGAAAAGATCGCCAAGTAGGTATTTTGCAAATTCCAGGGTTATTTGTAAGTTTCCAGCCAGCATTGAGCAGCAAGAACCATGACGGAAAAGCCTACCAGAGCTCCTATGGCATGAAAGCCCGTGTATGCCAAAAGTGTCTACCTCTTTTCCACATGGACATCGGTGCTTAAGGCACAATGTGGTTCCCAATCTGAGACCTAAAGCTACTCTGAAACTTTCGTTATCTAATAGTGTACCAAGATTTTTAGAAGGGAGAGCATGTAGCCAATAACCAGATTCTTTTTCCGATAAAGCTAGAAGCCTAGCTCGGACTCGGTCTCTCGAAAGATTTTGAACCAAATTTTTATGTGTAAGCTGACCCAATGGCACATCCCAAAGTTTTTGTGCGGTACATTCATCATTATCATTGGGGCAGCTGATTTCCCAACTATCTAAAGCCTCTGTAGCATAGCACAACGAAAATAAATTTGGTTGTAAAATTTCAGAACTAAGTTTTTTAACACTATGCATAGAGGCCAGAAATAAATATTATTAAATTGCTGTCGTTATCCACTGGAGTCATTCTATAGATTACTAAGAAATTTTATTAAAATCGGTATGCACGGTCCCTTGAGGGTCGTTATATAGAGTTTGCATTGTATATGTATAAAAAGAAATAAATAAATAAATAAACTGAGCAAGTGAGCATTGGCGTAGCGTGGCAAATCTAAGCTTAATTCTCAACAAAGAGTGAGAAATCCTTTCCATAGTTATAGGATAGTAACACGCTGAAGTACTATTAAATAGCATTTTTTTCCGGTTTTAAGTGCTTCACGGCTATTTTGGATGAGTACTGTAGAGAAACGCCAACACTGTGGCCAAACAGCCTAGGAAAGGGTAGTGGCTACGCTATTGTATACTTCCACCACCCCTCCTGTGATGGATTATACACTGTTGTGCTTACTAAGTATAGGAAGGGTAAGGGTAGTGAAGAGGAGAGGAAAAAGTGTTGGAAGGACCACAGAGGAGCTCTGCGCAAGCTCAGCTGATGGCTTCCACTATTGAATACGTCTACCATCTCCTTGCCTGCGCAGAACTGTTAAATAGCATGACCTAACTCTTACCCAAAGCATCTTTTCCGTCTTGAGGCGGCAATAAGTTTCTTGCTTTCAGAACAACAACAGTGAGCCGCTCAGCAGAAGGCAAATAGGAGAGAGAAAGCAGCAGTTCTTGTAATTCCTCTGGTGGCCGTCGCTCTCTAGATAGTTCTGCCCAGACTTCAGCGCCGCCGGCCACTTCGACACGAGATAGCGGCACTTTGGCGGAACCCATGACTTCATTCCGAGAAAATCTAAAATATTCAGAAAAGATGGTAAGTTCTAAAGTAAATACAAGTGAAAAATTAAACATTACAAAAACATTTCTCATCTGAAACCCTATTGAATTTATAAATTAACTAGAGAGAAAAGGCACTTAATGGTTTTAATAAATTATTACATTACCTGTCGTAATCAAACACTTGCAGTAATAGTGTCTTGTCGCTGAGTTCGTCGTGTGATACAGGAAACTTGAAATGCTGGTCGAAGAAGGGATTCGCCTCATTTCTATGCACTGGGGTTTGTCTGACGCGTGTGTCCACTTCGGGCAACAGTGTTACTCTCACGTAGGGGTCGTTAAAACCCCCCGCTTCGTAGCCGGCTAAGTCGTGTGCTGAAAAATATTTGTAATGTTTCATATAAGGCCATTTTTAAGCAAAATTCCATAGCAAAAAGGTATTTTTATTGGTTTTCTTGGTTAACTTAGCGATATGCGTAAACACAACAACTATATAACATAGCTTTACAATAAACTAGCTGTATCAGCGGATTCACCCGCGTGAAATTGCGTGTTGCAAAATTTTTCCCGAATTTAACATAAAAGTTATTGTGAGCTAACTACAACAGGTAGAGACATGCCGTTGCGGAATTTTTTTAGTATTTATCACTCTCGTCTCAAATTTTGTGGAGAAAACTTAATTATATTTGCTTTGACTTTATGTTTAAATTTCGTAGATGTTCTTATCTGAAATATCTTAAATCACTAATTTCTTGAAGGTTCTTTATAGCCAATAAACGCTTCGCTAGTTTGTCCGTTCGTTATTAAAATCAATATAATATGTCTTGTTATTTTAATTGGAAATTGTGTTTCAGTTCAATCTACGAAACTTCTTAGTTAACTAATAAACTAGAAATTAGAATAACAAATCTTTATTAGCCATTTATTTAGGAATGGTAACTGGAAAACTGGTTGTCTTTTTTTTCTTATAAGTAAGAATACCTGGGTGACCAAGCCCTGGTCGGTTTTTTCTAAAAGATACTATAAAAAAAAGAAAGAAAGCGCCGGGTGATATGTGGGAATCGAACCCAGGTTTTGAATTTTTTTGGTCCGCCCGTTATCATTAGGCTATCACAGCTTTCCATTTGATAACTCGAATATCATTCACTTAAATTCTACATTTTAGCATTTTGGTTAATGCTCGAAAACATGTTAAACGACTTTATTTTTTCAATGAAACCTAGCTACAAAAGTAATGAGAATTACTTTTGTATTATGGACCTCCGCAAAGTAACGCCTAATTCTATAAATTATTTAAAAACCTAGCTAGATTGATCCCCCCTCCCCCAAACCCCGTGTATACTGAATTTCTGAATTTCATTAAAAACGTTGGAGCCGTTTGTGAGATTCAGAAAAATATATATATATACATACAAGATTAACTCATTTAAATATTAAAGATTCAGTATGAAATCCTTGTCTACCGAGTCCAATTATAGAATAAAAATATTTGTAGTACCTCTTTGTTGGGAAAAGTTTTGAAAATATTTATAACAAAGGTTTGGTTGTTATCTAAAAGTTTAAATATTTTCATATCCGACCACACATGAGTCATAATATTTGTTCAGCAAAGTTTTTCCGTAAACAACGCCTAAACAAATTTACAGTTTGCTTTATTCTTTAAAAGCTTATCGAATTAGTGCGAGGTTGTATATAAAATTTATTAGTACGCACTATTTGATTATGATTTTTTACATTATTGTTTTATAATAAATGATTGATATTATTGTAGTTTTTTTATTATTAATTATATAATTTTTTATGACAGAAAATATATATTTCATAAATAATTTATATAATAACTTATAAATATAAATAGTTTTATTGATAATAAATTTTTAAAGTAAAACTTATAGGATGAATATTTGAGGGTAGATAAAGTATTGAATTATAATATTAACGATATATTTAATCTATACTATTAAATCTATACTAATATATAAAGCTGAAAAGTTTGTTTGTTTGTTGGTTTGCTTGATTGTTTGTACGCGCCAATCTCAGGAATTACTGCACCGATTTGAAAAATTCTTTAAGCGTAAGATATCATTTATTGAGGTAGGCTATAGACTATATAACATCACGCTAAGATGAATAGGAGAGGAGCAGCAATAAAAAATATTCCTAACGGTAACTACTTATATATGTTTAAAATTTCAATTCGGGAAAAACTTGTGACTCATTGATTTCCATGCGGGCGAAGCTGCTGGCAGAGCTAGTTATCACATAATTTTACAAGTTATTAATAATTAGTATTTTAAAGTATCAAGTTCCGCCGTGTGGTATCCGGCTGAATAGAATAGTACCACCCTCATTTCTTACCGAGGTGTCGTAAAAGGCGACTAAGTTAAGTCGACCCGCCGTGTGGTATCCGGCTGAGTAGAATAGACCATCCTCTTTCTTACTGATGTGTCGTAAAATACGACTAAAGTAAGTTGACGTGAGGCAGGCGGCTGGTCGTAAAATAAGTAGCTAAATCATGTGACAGCATGTTTATAACATGTTGTGCCGACCTCACATAGAGTGGGATAAGGGTAGGAGGATGATGATTTCAAAAGTATCAAGTTGTTATACCTTCAATCAAATGAACTTCAAGATCTGATCTATCGAAGTCGTATTTGAGACGCAAATGAATCCTTCCCAGTGAGGGCCCAGCGCCCTCTAGTTCAATGACGAGAGGAGCTTCCCGTTTCGTGTAGAGGTCTGGTTGGAGAGCTCCCAAAGCGCTGATAGCTGCACCTGCTCCCGGACTTAATGGTACTCCACTGCTGCTCTCTACCAGGGAGTTACTTCGGTCTATACGTCTGAAAAAAGAACAGAATTAATTTAACCTAGGCCTTAAGGTGTTGGAATGGCGATAACGCATCGGAAAACGCATCAACGGTAGACTCATACGAAGTGGATTGATGATAATTTATAGAATTAGGCGTTACTTTGCGGAGGTCTATAATACAAATGTAATGAGAATATTATTTTGCTATAATCCGCGATAAAAGAAAATATATGTAATGCTTAATGTAGAGTGTACTATTCGTTTTCATACGTGATACATGCAGAATTTGTAAGAACTCATGTACTACCCGACACCGATGACACAACAATACACAAGCACTGCACACATTCACCGCCACAATCTCAACAATTGTTTCGCCTCATAACCGAAGAATCTTCAGGAAAATGCGACGACGACATTGCTTTGCGATTTTGTCCTCGTCTTTTGTCGTCGTCGTGTGTTTGATCTAATCCTATAAATTATAAAAAACAGAGACTTTCATTAAAAATCAGTTCACGAACAGTTCAGTCACATACACGCAAGAAATATTTAAAATTAAACGTTGGTACCACCGTGACCATAAATATTAAAGCGGGGTATGTGACGGAAATAAACGAGAAATTTCGCGCGTATAATTATGTAAGCACTCCGTACCATACTTTAATATTTCAGAAGCACTTGAAATGATGGCCCTATGTTGACAGAACCTTTCCGATGGGGGACCTAATTTTACACAGATATTTAAGTGCTTGCTGAAAATTATTTTATATTTATAGCATCCGAATGTTTAATCCATTTTTTTATCTGCTGATTTCTCTTGTATCATAACATAGTAATGTTATCACCCTTATCCCACTCTAAGTGGGATCGGCACAACATGCCATAAACATGCTGTCAAATGATTTGGCTGCGTTTTTGCGACCGGCCGCCTGCCTGACGTCAACTTACCTCAGTCGTATTTTACGACACCTCGGTGAGAAAGAGGGTGGTCTATTCTACTAAACCGAATACCACACGGTGGCTCAACTTACTTTAGTCGCCTTTTACGACACCTCGGTAAGAATTGAGTTTGGTCTATTCTACTCAGCCGGATACCACACGGCGTGTCGACTTACCTTAGTCACCTTTTACGACACCTCGGTAAGAAATGAGGGCGGTACTATTCTATTCCGCCCTTATCCCACTCTAGGTGATGTCGGCGCGACATGTTATAAAATATAAACATGTAGTCACATGATTTGGCTACGTTTTACGTTTATTTTACGACAGGCTGCCTGCCTGACGTCAACTTACCTTAGTTGTATTTTACAACACCTCGGTAAGAAAGAAGGTGGTTTTTTGTACTCAACCGGATACCACACGTTAGGGCAAATTTCCTTAGTCGCCTTTGACGACATCACGGTAAGAAATAAGGGTGGTATATTCTATTCAGCAGGATATCAAACGGTAAGTCGACTAACCTTAGTCGCCTTATACGACAACTTGGTAATAAATAAGGGTGGTCTATTCTACTCAGCCGGATACTAAACGGTGGGGCGACTAACCTTAGTCGCCTTTTACGACAACTTGGTAAGAAATAAGGATGGTCTATTCTACTCCGCGGGATTTGTTCGATAATGTCCCATGATATAGTCATAATTTTACTGCACTGTACATATTTTAAATAATTAATTTATGCGATAACGTGTATGAATATCGTCGGAGAAATATCCGCTGTTAATGTAAAGAGTACAAGGTAATGAGTTAGGGTGTGCGAAGGGCCGGGTGCGCAAATTGAGTTTATATCAATTTGTGAACAGGGAGACATACCCGCCTCAGATTGATTTTCGCGAAACAAGGGTTACCATTCCTTTGCAGAAACCAACTATAAATCGCACATTTAGTATAAAAGTGACATCATCCTCCTGCCCTTATCCCACTCTAAGTGGGGTCGGCACAACATGTTATAAACATGTTGTCATATGATTCGGCTGCGTTTTTACGACCGGCCGCCTGCCTGACGTCAACTTACCTTAGCGTATTTTACGACACCTCGATAAGAGAGGGTGGTCTATTCTACTAAACCGGATACCACACGGTGCGTCAACTTACCTTGGTCGCCTTTTACGACACCTCGGTAAGAAATGAGGTTGGTCTATTCTACTCAGCCGGATACCACACGGCGGGTCGTCTTACCTTAGTCGCCTTTTGCAACACCTCGGTTTGAAAAGAGGGTGGTACTATTCTATTCAGCCGGATACCACATGGCGTATTTAGTATAAAAGTGACATAAATTAAAAAAAAATGTGTGGCAAATTACAATAGAGCATTTACAAAACCTGTGAGTGTTAATAAGACCCATCACTTAGAAATGCAAGAAAACACTATTTTGTTTTAATAGTTCGTAGCGTGATGTCATAGATGGCATTTAAATAACAATTACCAGGTATGTATTTAACTCAAATAAGCCTAATTTTGAATTAGGTCACTTTAATACTAACTGTGGGACATGATACGTTAATTAATGTGATGGCAATTAATGTGGTAGCTTGGCTTGCTTAGTAGTAAACTGGATTCTAAAAAGGAACAATACTTAATTTTATAAAAAGATACGTTATCTATGTAGAGACACCACTACGTCAAGATAATTTTCAAGAAAATCTGGATGTCACAGATTATATTAAATACTAGTATGTCCATCCCGCTTTGCCGTGCTTAATTTAAAGATTTATTAATTAAAGCTATAAAAAAATGCTCCGACCGCCACCAAATTACAGCATTATCTGCTGGGCCATCTTAAAAATGGTCTGATAATTACATGAAAATCGGTCCAGCCGCTTCGGATTCTATTAAAGAAAAGAAACATTCATTTTATATATGAGAAAGTCCCAGCAGTGGGATAGTATGTTCCTATACGAACGATATTATGACTTATTTAGGCGAAATCCTCTAATAGGACTAGTGAAACGATCGAATTGAAAAATAATAAACATCCTTGCTTTTAAGAGAGCTCCATATTGTATCTAACTTCATGTCACATTATCTTAGATTAGTGGACGACGAAAGGAACGGTAATGATGTAACTTCATTTGTAGAATTATAATTACTTAGAGTGAGTTACGAGAAAATTGATAAATATGCTTGTATAATGTGCTTAACGCAGGTGCTAAAACAGGGTTACGGAAGAGACTTTACTCTCATATTGAATGCGGTTAAAATTCAATTTAGACTGTCCTTTTATAAATTTGTATGCGTCTCCAATGATGTACTAAACACAGAACACTTTAAAGAAGCAAGTCTGAAATCTCAAGATTTGTTTCTGCGCTGTTTAATAGAATGAATCTGCGTGCATCTTTATCGCGTCAACCTTATTCAGAAAAAACTCCGGAAAACATCCCTTCCTGCGATTTCATTCGTTGCATCCCGGTACTGACAGCACTGATAGGCACTGGCTATATGGACCAGATAAGTCTTCTAAATATGATACTTCGACTTTAACGACTTCGATTTTCGACTTCGACTTTCGACTCTAACGGCGAGACAATCCGTTGAATTTATTAACGATCTATAAAATCATGTTCCTCGATCTCATTGATCCTTAAAAAGGGTTCAATTAAGCACCTAAAGGACTAACAACGCCCAGTCCTTGACCCATTATCAGGGCCTAAACAAACACATGCAAGGACGAGTCCAAGAATTTGAAAGGTTCGTGGTTCGTTTTGCAATTGAAAGTTGTTTTAATTTCATAAACATGAAATCTAATGATTTTTGTGGCGCAGTTAAGTATTTTCCTGGTGGCAGGTTAAAGCCGTCTTTATTATTTCACAGTTGATTAAATATTTCCGCAAGAGCTTCAAGATTATATTCCACAGATAATTATATCGAAGCGTTTCAGTCACGTCTATTGCCGGGTCCCCACGCAGCGACTTTGATCGCCATCGACTCGCCAGCGACTTTTAGCTTTTGTACCTCTGCGAATTTCGATGAAATTTTCCTGCTTGTGCTGCTTCATTATTTGTAATGTCTTAAGAAAGGTAACTTTGCTTTTAAGCATCTACATGGTAAATTTAATAAATCCAGTACTCACGTGAATAATTAGGAAAGTCCACCATTTTTTGTTTGGTAATTGACTATATGTCGCTGCGTGTCATATATACGAAGTCCACATGGCAGAGATACCGCTGGCGACGGGCGACTTTATAGAATTGCAGCGATCGAATAGCCGCAATTGTAGCGATCTAAAGTCGCTGTTAATATCCACATACGCCAATTTTCTAGTCGCCAACAAATTGCCGGCGATTAAAGGCACTGTCGTGTGGACCCTACTTTAATATATTGTACAAAATTTTGTATCCGTACGTGTCAATTGCAAAGTGATAACCCTGACAGGCGAAGTATTTTGCGTATCGGATATTCACTGTCGAGATTTGAAGCTATAATGTGACAACGAGAAAGTCTTTTGTTGATGTCATTTTATAAAATGAGGGAAAGGAGAACTCATATACTTATATTCATCCGAGACTTGTAAATGGTGCTTATCTGAAATTAAATCAGCGGTGAGCTAAAAATCTGCCAACAGGCCGGATTTTACTTTGTTAGGTCACAAATTAACGGCCATGAAAGGCTTCTAGATTTATAAAAGTTATAGAACAGCTTTAGTTTACCCCCAATGCTTACGTGCTGTTTCCACAGCACCTTTCATACGACTGAACCGTCGATATAATTTTGATTTTTTATAGAAATAAGCAAAAACCGCTGTGTGGTATCCGGCTGAATAGATTAGTACCACCCTATTTTCTTACCGAGGTGTCGTAAAAGGCGACTAAGGTAAGTCGACCCGCCGTGTGGTATCTGGCTGAGTAGAATAGACCAACCTCATTTCTTGCCGAGGTGTTGTAAAAGGCGACTAAGCTACGTTAACCCGCCGTGTGGTATCCGGTTTAGTTGAATAGACCACCCTCTTTCTTACCGAGGTCGTAAAATACGACAGGGGTAAGTGGACGTCAGGCAGGCGGCCGGTAGTAAAATACGTAGCCAAATCATGTGACAACATGTTTATAACATGTTGTGCCGATCCCACTTAGGGTGGGATAAGGGCAGGAAGAGGATGATGATATAAGAAATAAGCAAAAAGTTGCTTGATTATATTTGTATTGTGCAAATACATTCCGACTGTATATTCCGGCTTTCTGTAGTTAGATTTTATCAGGGTTTATTATTAATACCATTTCAACGCTCCTTGCATTTTTGCTTTTTAAAAAAAATTATAGAACTAGACGTTACTTTGGGTTCATAGTAGAAAAGTAATCATAATATTTTGCTCTAATCCACGGTTGACATTTTGGTAGTGTATTCGTCTTCTTCTTCTTCGTCAACCGATGGACATCCACTGCTGGACCTAGGTCTCTTTATAGGATCTCCACACCACACGATCTTGTGCCGCTTGGACCCAGCGGCTCCCCACAACGTTTGTTCCCCACGCGTTTTTGAGATCGTCAGTCCCTCGTCGTGGGGTCTACCGACATGGCGTGTATGCTTACGGTAACATAAATGAGTAAACATTGATGATATTAGTAGGCTGGATTAAAAATCTATTACTTGTTAAAAGGTTAATCAGATAACGTAATGATCGCGTTATTAAACATGCTCATCCTAATCTGCTACCGAAATTCAACTCTCTCGTGATTCCATTTCAAAATAATTTCGTACGTTATGTAACTCTTTTTACATTTGACAGCAGATCAGGAATATAAACAAGGTGAACATACTTAGACTTGCTGAGTGGACTTAATTGATGGGGGAATGTCATTGATCAATGTTAAACGTACCTTGGCGGCATCAGGAGCGGGGACAGGCACCGAGGTGGTACATGCCTCGGACTAGGTGGTGCAGGAGAGTCAGCCAGCGAAGCCAGGGATCCGTGAGCCATTGATGCAGCTCGCACATCCAAGGAGGCTGCTCGTAGAGGTGAAGGTGACCGTGGCATACCGGTAATGCCAGCTTCTAGTGTCCGCCCATCAGGAGCGAAAGTTCGTATTGCAGGTGATGAACCACGATGGCTCTGTAAGTATATTGTTTTATAAATATTTGCTTCAAGTGCAAGTTGTAGGGTTTTTTTTCTAAATGATTATGCTGAAATGGATAGTGATTTATAGAATATTTTCATTCCAAAAATCAATGACTTCTTCTGTAAAAACTTATGTGTCTAATTGGTATTTGCAAATTATCATACGCTTTTCGATGAAGGACATCATCACGAGGAAACCTGCATATCTCTGGCGAATTCTGGGGATGTGTGTGACATGACAGTCCGCATTGGAACATCATAGTGGGTTTTAGCTCTAACCCTTCCCTGCAAAAACAGAGGGTGGAAGTCTATTATATAGCAGTGGGATAGTGACTAAGTGTTACTTTATTTTTAAAAAATGCAAATATTTAATTTCGATTACAAAAATGTATTGTAGATCTAGTATAGGGAAATAAGAAAGCACATTTTTCTTAAGTTTGAGCGAGACATTGATTTTATCAATTTTGTAAGACATTGCCATTTGTTCGAGGATTTGTTAAGTTCAATAAAGTTATTCTAGTTAAATTTCACTTGTTTGTTATTTTTTATACTAGTTTTGTATTTTTCATTTCAATAATTTATCGCACGTCTTTATAATATACGTAACAATCTCAAATAGTTTCTATCTTGACTCAATTTTAAGGCATAAAGTCCTAAATTTCAGAAGTACGTCACACTTAACCTTGTTTAAATCTTGAGTGAATTCTTGTATTGTATATATTTGGTGTTATAATAAATACGATAGCAGTTGGCACGTAGATTACGACTCATTTATTATCTATTTGAGTTATACCGTTGGTTTCTTGGTAACAAAATTTATTTGTAATTTAGACCGCTCTTACATTAGCAAATGAAGCTACTAAATCTTGACTATTATGAATAGCGCCGCACTCTGATATTATTTAGTGTATTCCCACTCAGGGAACTTCACGTTCCCGTAGATTTTTAAAATTAAAAGTGCATAATAAATTGTCAGACTAAAATATTATATCAAAAATTTATACATAAAACTTGGTTCTTCTCCCAGGAGGAAATTATTGGAAAATGCGTGTCACTTTCAATACAATGAACAATGACGCATTTTTTTTTTTAAATTTATTTTAATTTTTTTTATAAATAAGTGTCTTATCTTTTGCATTCCACAAACAGTTGGTTAGATACATTAAAGTCGTCTATACAAGTAAAAAAAAAATATTTTATCGGGATTGGACCCCAGTGTACAGAATTTGAGACTGCCCGTGACCCAAATGAGCTATCGTGAATTTACAATAGACAGTGTAATTACCCTTTGCTTTCTTATAAAATTATATCAGTTTTTTTCAGTAACCGAAAACAGGAATAAAACATTTTATTAAATGAAATTAGCCATCTCAATTTCCTCACCTCGGTAAGAAATGAGGGTGGTCTATTCTACTCAGCCGGATACCACATGGCGGGCAGATTGGTATGTTACACATATCACCAGAATTCTATAGAGATATGCAGGTTTTCTTACGATGTTTTCCTTTACCGAAAAGCGTGTGATAAATTGTAATAATCAATTAGACACATAAGTTTTAGTAGAAAAACTCATTTGTGCCTACCAGGGATTTGAATCCGTGACCCTCTCGCGTGTCCCACAGTCTCACTACTAGGCTATCGCAGTTTTTATATTATGAATATACTGTTAAGTATATTACATTTATTATTCTAATTGCTATGTATACCTTATACCACTCTTTTAACTGTTCACTTTCAGAGAAAGTTTCAGACTATTCAAAACACGTTCTCTCTATATGTCCAGGTCAGTTGTGAGGAAAATTTATTTTTAGAAAACTGATGCCTCGCTTTTTAGGAAAGTTTAATTAAAATTTCCGCTGTTGACGTATTTTTAATTTCTGGCACTAGGTTAAAAGTTTACTTTGTTTCCATGCAACGTGTACATCACATTTCTATTTGATTTATCTTATTTTAATAGTCTATTTTTCTTATAAAGAATCAGCTTGGCGATTCAACGCGGAAACGCTGTCACTATTCTTGGGTGCATTCCACGTGGACATGATTTGGAATACTACATTTATTCTACTATTGATAGTAACGTGTAAGTAATGTGAGATAGACCTAACTTATTGTCGTTGTAAATACAGTTGTATTACTAAAATATGGCTAACCTGGCTCCAACGATTTTCATGAAATTCAGCATGTAGGGGGTTTTTGAGGGGAATATACGATCTAGCTACGTTTCATTAAAGAAAGTCGTTTTATACCTGTTTCGGGCATTTAAGTACATGGTATTTGAGCAAAACATGAAATCCGTGTCAAATGCGAAGCGTGATAGCCTAATGGGTGGACTAAAAAAGTTCAGAGCCAGGAATCGATTCCTACATGTCAGTCGGTACTTTCTTTCTTTTTTCTTATTTTTTTCAAATGCATTTTATTATCTACGACGTGTGGTATCCGGCTGAATAGAATAGTACCACCCTCTTTTCTTACCGAGGTGTCGTAAAAGGCAATTAAGGTAAGTCGACCCGCCGTGCGGTATCCGGTTAAGTAGAATAGACCACTCTCTTTCTTATCGAGGTGTCGTAAAATACGACTAAGATAAGTGGACGTCAGGCAGGCCGCCGGTCGTAAAATACGTAACCAAATGTGACAACATGTTTATAACATGTGCCGACCCCACTTAGAGTGGGATAGGGGCAGGAAGATGATGCAGTTTATTATATCTTTCATAAAATTACCGAGCAAGGTTCAGTAAGCAGGTTGAGTTAATTATGTAGAACTTGGGTGACGCAGATACTACATGATTAACTCATTTAAATATTAAAGACGTATGACGCGTCGTTTCGTTTCAACTCTGAACTGCATGACCTGACTTTATAAATCAGTAAAGATATAGCAACACCATGGATACTTGCTGTAGCTCTGGATGTACCGCTGTCCAGACTGCTCTGCGAGGATATGGAAGGTGTCCTTGCGAGTCTCGCGTGCGGCAGAGAGGTGGCGGTGCGAGTCTCGCTAAGTGGTTGAACTCGACATTGCTCCTTGCTTATTAACATTTCCTGTAACAATACATACAATATTATAAATACGTAAATCTGTAACGCTTTCACGTTTAATCAATCATCCTCCTGCCCTTATCCCACTCTAAGTGGGGTCGGCACAACATGTTATAAACATACTGTCAAATGATTTGGCTGCTTTTTTACGACCGACCGCCTGCCATACGTCAACATACCTTAGTTGTATTTTACGACACCTCAGTAAGAAAGAGGGTGGTCTATTCTACTAAACCAGTTACCACACGGTGGGTCAGCTTACCATGGTCGCCTTTTACGACACCTTCGTAAGGAGAGTAGTACTATTCTGTTCAGCCGGATACCACACGGTGTATGGAAAGGAATTTATACTGATCTAATATTGGAAAGATTGACACTTATATACCGGAGGAAGCAGACTAACTTGATTTATTATAGTTACTTATAACATATTTTTTGATATTTAACACCGTTTAAAAAACTAAATCTGGGTACATATTGTAAATAAACAATTGTAAACTTTGTTATAAAAAGAGAAGAAAAAGAATGTGTTAAGTTAACATGGGTTTTTTGGTTAACATTAATAATTAAGGATAATTGAAAATTTGGGATGACGAAAACAATAAGAGTTTGGGCAAAGAGTGTTTTGTGGGATAGGAGACTCGAAGCAGCATCTAATTCAGATTTATTTTAAATAAGGGTGAATTGTGAAAAAGAATATGGAAATAAAAGGCTACAATACATACAATTATGTAGTGTGAGTTTCATTTGTAATACTAGAATTTAGTAGTACTAAATTAAATATGTTCTATATGTATGTTTAATTTACAAGTCATATTCGCTTAAACATGAAAACTGAATTCAATCGTCTATCGTGGCATTATTGAATGGCTTATCATTTAACTAGATTATGTAGCTTACATAATCCAGTTGAATGATATTGAGGTCTTTTACTATTTGCTTATAAAAACAAGAAACACCCAGGGCACACGAAGCTCATAAATAAGGCACATACATTATGGTGGCGTCCCGTCAAGTTTCCATGTTTCACGCCACTTGTAGTTTTACCCATAACTCATTAATGTTATGAGACATGGTACACTCGGCGATATTTAACTATGCTTTGAAGTAACATTGCAAAAGAAATACCCATTGTTCATTATAAATCTTGAATTTGCTCTCATGCTGTGATTTTTGAGTCTTGTAAAGCTATAAGTTTATATTATATAGCAAGATAAATTAAAGTTTTTGGACCACAAAAAATAAGATTTTTAAAGGGACGTCAACAACGAACAAATTGAAAAAAAATCAACGGATTCAACTCTCGGAGTGCCAGCAGAAATGATAATATATATAAATAGGCGAAAGATAGATATAAAAATTTTATTATTATTTTGTGTCTTTATTAGTGCAAAAGAATTCACTTAAGATACAAGTCCCTAAGAAATCCTTGGTTTGGTTGCTTGAGAAATATTTAAGCCCCTAAGGAGAAAAGCTATTATATATTCCAAAACTATGTATGGTATGGAATGATTAATGCTACCATTATTAGTTTATATCAAGTACATGCTAAAAGTAATATTTGATTTGTCGATAGTTTGCAAATATATCAATAGGAGACAATATTGACGTGAGAGTTATTGAAACTTTAGTTTGACAAACGCAAACATACGCCAAACCAAAGTTTCCCAGTTTATCGTTATCCTGCGATATCAGACAGCAAGATTGTATCAAAAGTTGCGGGTTCAATCTCCAGATTGGTGTTATTAAATCTATAGAAGGTAGGCTATAAATTATATAACATCACGCTAAGATGAATAGGTGTGCAGCAATAAAAAATTATACGAAAAGGCAAAATTTAATCAATTTTAAATTTCAATCTTTAATTTTTAACTTTAACTTTAATTTTCAATCAATTTTAACTTTGCCATTACAGCAGTTTAAAAACACTATTAAGGAGAGGCTGATACAGAAAGCCTACTATACTGTTGAGGATTATTTAGACGATAAAAATGCGTGGATATAAATATTGTTCGACCTTGTACAAGATAGAAACATTAAATGTAACTAGCATTAAGAATTGTATTTTTTAAAAAGAGCAACCGCTGAGTTTCTTGCTGGCTCTTATCGGTAGGAACAGCTTTCCGAACCAGCAGTAGAGTTGACGATTCAAAAGCACTTGTTTACAAGTTTATTTGAATAAAGAATATTTTGAATTTGAATTTGAATTTAAATCTAAGTAAACGGTGAGTTATTAAAAATCTCTTTTAATCAATTAAAATTTTGTTTTGAAAATTTCAAGTTGGGAATTTTTTTTTTGACACACCGATTTCCATACAGTACAGCTAGTTTTAAATACAAAGGAATGTATATAGCTCTGGTATATGGTAAATATGCCTCAATGAAGCGTATAAATGTCGTCTCGGTTACCAGCATCATATATATCTGGAGTATGCCTTTAAAGTGTTTCTCGTGCGCCAAATCAAATCATCGGGAAAGGCACGAGCTTCCAATAAAACAGACTTCCTTTACGGATATAAAAGCTCGACAATAGCATGTGTTATTTTAAAGTATCTATTTCCTGCAAGATATATTTTCCAAGTATTTGAGCGTCCAAATCTTTCATATTTAAATGAGTTAATCTTGTACATGTGTATATAGCATCTCAATTTCCGAAATGGCTGCAACGATTTTCGTGAAACTTAGTCTGTACGAAGTTTCAGAAGTGATAAATCGTTCTAGCTAGGTTTCATTTAAATAAATATTGTTTTGTCCCCGTTTTCGGGCACTAGAAGAACTCATCATCATCCTCATGCCTCCTGTAATGTTTACAACATGTTGTCACATGATTTGGCTATTTATTTTACGACGGGCCTCCTGCCTGACATTAACTAACCTTAGTCATATTTTTCGACACCTCGGTAAGAAAAAGGTTGATCTATTCTACTGAACCGGATCCCACACGGTGGGTGAACTTACCTTAGTCGTCTTTGACGACACCTCGGTAAGAAATGAGGTTGGTCTATTCAACTCAGCCGGATCCACACGGCGGTTCGACTTACCTTAGTCGCCTTTAACGACACCTCGGTAAGAAATGAGGGTGATCTATTCTACTCAGCCGGATACCACACGGCCATATGTAAAGATGTAATAGCTCAGTGGAGGAATCGGGTGACTCGATATATTATTTTACCCAGTTCATGTCCGACATATCACCTATCTTTGATTTGAATTTTTTTGTAATTACCACGAAAAGCTCCATCACCCAGTTCAACTTTCTACTAAATATCATTTTAGTAAAACAAAACACTTCATTTTGTATCATATAACATACTCTAAAAGGTTGTCGCCACAAAGAGCGTTTTATATTCTTTGTATCAGAAACACCACAGGTAATTAATTAAAAAGCCCATGCAAATATGAATGCGAGAATAATAAAAGTGGTATAGTGAAAAGTGGCGTAATGAAACAACACTTTTTATGGGTGCAATTAAGTGTAATGAAAAAAGGATTATAAAGCGGACAACATATATTTGTGTACAAAAGCTAAGGCACTGAATGGCAATGATCTATCTATCTAATTTCGGGGACGCCTGTCGGTGCAGGGCGGGTGGTCAGCTCCTATTCCGGACTATTCCACCCATTTCCCCATGTTGGGACAAGGGTTTCACTGCTGTCCCGACAGTGTCACCTGCTCTAATCTACCCGTAGCTTTTACGAACCTGATAATATCCCTGAAGGAGATATTTGTCAGATCCTCAACTTCAATTCCATCCTTACCTAGTATCTCCCATCTTACCAGCGAGTACATAGGGCACTCAGCCATAATACTTAATGGCAATGATACTTAAGGATGAGTAAGAAACTCCGGGTAGATATAAAATGAACGAGCATTGTGTGGTATCCAGCTTAATAGAATAGTACCACCCTCATTTCTTACTGAGTCGTAAAAGGCGACTAAGGTAAGTCGAACCGCCGTATGGTATCCGGCTGAGTTGAATAGACCATCCATATTCCTTACCGAGGTATCGTAAAAGGCGACTAAGGTAAATCGACCCACCGTATGGTATGGTATGAATAGGAGAGAAGCAGAAATAAAAAAACACGAAAACGGCAAAATTTAAAGCTTTCGTTGTGTGCGCTGAGTAAACGGTAATAGTTATTCAAAAATCATGTATTACATTGTATGTAAATTGTTCCCCTCCAACAGTTCTAAATAAAAGTCAGCGTATGTCTAGCTTTTAAGGTTAACCCACTTAACCATTTTTACGGTTATCAAAATACTATATTACGATTTTAATTTTTCCAACCGGGCGGAGCCGCTGGCAATTGCTAGTATTACAATAAAAGTTTTGAGTCCTCATTGTTAGCTTAATAATGAATTTTAAAATGACAAAAGGGCACTTCAATATTGTATACTTACACTTGGACTTCCATGTGACTTATCCTCGCCGTAGCTGTCAGTGGAATTGTGACTCTGTCCACTGCTGGCACTTGAAGTTCTTTCTCTAGCAGCTCTGGCCCAGGACTCCAACCTTTTCTGGGCAGCCCACACACCGGGAGGGCCTAAGCCACTCATTTTAAACTCTCATTCCCACAAAGTTCGCAAATTTCATTCAAATCGTTTGTAAGGAACACATTAACTATTCAGTTCACTGTATATATATCTACTTATCAATTAATTAAGCCGATCACTTTAGTAGGTCTATTTTCGTTGTGTTGATTTCTGTAGATACAACATTGAATATCGAATAATTAAACGTACCTTGGCGACCGAGCCCTGATAGGTAATTTTTAAAATATATAAAAAAATACAAAAAAAAAAGAAATGAAACGCCGTTGAAATGTGGGACTCGAACCCGGAACCTCGAACTTTCTTAGGCTATCAAAGCTTTGACAGACAAAAATATCATTTAAATTCTACAGTTTAGCATTTTTTCAGTACCCGAAAATAGGGATAAAGGACATTTTTTTTAATGAAACCTAGCTAAATCAATTTTTCCTCCTAAAAATTCCCTAAATGCTGATTTTCATGGAAATCGTTAGAGTCGTTTCTGAGATTCGGAAAATATATATATTGTACCTTGTTGAACGAGCCTATTATATACCAATGTATGACATCTTTTTTCAATAGAATTTGTGTCGAAAGCTAAGCAGGACGGTTCAAAAACTTAAATCGATCAATTGGCTATTGCAAATTGAAAGTATTGTAAGGAGTTATTTGTACAACTTTGCACATGTTAAACATATGCTACACTTGTCTGGTATTTATATCCCAAGTCAATCAAATTTTGTATTAGAGGGGTCAAGATACGATATATAATTCAGCGTCTGGCATTCAACAACCCGCTTTAGTTCGAACATCAGACGCTTTATGGGTAAAGTTGAATTAACGAATTTATAATAAAGATCTAATCAGGAATACTGTATTATGCTATCGAACTTATCAATAGAAAGTTATTAAAATAGATATAAATTGCATATATCGATGTTGTAAAATAAATTCTGTACTAAAATAATATTCGAATCTCATCACTACTGACTCTATTTTTAGATATAATCGATTAAAAACAATCAAATCAACCGGCCGAATTCGTTATCGTCATTTCAAAATACAATTATGTACCGGAGTATTTATTTAAAGTTGAATTGAATAGTGCAATATTATTTACTGCGCAAAATACCTTAATTGAATCGTTGGTTATTTTATTTTGTATAAATATAGGTTACTAGTTGTAGTACAGTATCTTTAATATATCTTTAATATTTAAATGTGTGCTGTGATGGCCCAGCGGTGCGACCGTGTGAATCTCTAGAGACGATCACGGGTTCGAACCCGGGCAGACACCAATGAGTTTTTCTCTTAAAAAACTTATGTGTCTAATTGATAATTGCAATGAAAAGCGTGTGATAAACACGCTTTTCGGTGAAGGAAAACATCGTGAGGAAACCTGCATATCTCTAGAGAATTCTGGAGGTATGTGTATCCTACCAATCCGCATTGGAGCAGCGTGGTAGGTCTTAGCTCCAATCCTTCTCTCCCAAAACGGAGAGAAGAGGCCTATTCTCAGCAGTGGGATAGTAACAGGCCGTTACCTATTTAAATGTGTTAATCTTGTATGAATATATATATATATATATATATATATATATATATATATATATATATATATATATATATATATATATATTTTTTTTTTTTCGGAATCTCGGAAACGGCTCCAACGATTTTCCTGAAATTGAGCATGTAGGGCGTGTTGGGGGAGAAAAATCGATCTAGTTAGGTTTCATTAAAAAAATTTATATTTTTATCCCTGTTTCCGGGCACTGAAAAATGCTAAAATGTTGTATGTAATACAAATAATATTTTAGCTGTCAGTTATAAAGATCAGCTCAGCGGATGGGCGGACTAAAGTAGTGAAAAATACCCTGGATCGAGCCCCACCTGCACAATTATAATTTTTTTTTTAAGTTTAATTTTTTTTATATCTATAAAAAAATTACATCCAGGTACTATTTATTTATTAATTATATAAATAATGTTATGGTATATTCGGAGGGCTAGATGGAAGGGTTCCCCTAAGCCCAGGAGGTCTCTGAAGGAGGCCCTAAAGAATCTAAATCAACGTACCCCGTTAGGATAGAAAATACTATAGAAAATATAGCTTAGAGTGAGAAAAAAGCTTATTTAAAACTATACGCGCTATTAATACGAAAATAGAAGGAATAAGTTTTCTAAAAACGAAATATACGCTTCGGTTAGTGCAAAGCATTTGCCATTTCATACGGTTTTAGAAATTCCATTTAAACTTTTGTCATTTTGAACAAAATGTTTTGTATTCATTTTCTAGCTGAATAGTTTATAAAGCTAAGACTGGAAGACGGAGTGAATCGCTATTTAGTCCTCGACGGTAGAAGATAAAATGTAAACTATAAAAGTACATACCTAAGTATTTACTTCGTGTATCCATTTTTTATATCTTCCAGTCAGTTTCTAAGAAAAATCTATTTTGAGAAATTCGAAGCTTGTTATTAAATACCAAGAGTTTCCGTACGCGATTTTTAATAACGGAAACGGAATGCTATATAAATTTTTCACTATTATTTGATAGAAAACGACATCTTTGAAACAGCGTTTGTTGACAATTTATGTGCCATTTTGAAATAAGAACTTATAACCGAGTATTAGATTGTTTGTTGTTCTGTATTCAAAATAAATAAATTTGTTACGTAATGCATATGTCAAGAGATTTGGGAATGGAGAACAATAATTTTTGAAACTGTATACTAGAGAAAGAATCATTTACTCACCAGCAAACTATATATTTGATAAGAAAGGAGTAAACTTTTCCCAGAGGTGGGATAGTACTTTTATTTATTTTATTTACCCTACAGATTGCAGAAGTATTAATATACGACAAATAACGCTTGAAAAATTTCCTTAACAGATTTACTGTTTCAAGATAATCGTGCGGTTTTGTAGTTAAGCAGTGGTCGATCATTCAAAAAAATATCCATACATTATAAAAGGGAAAGTCTGTCCGGCCGTGTGCTACGCGTTTAGGTCTTAACTGCTGAATTCATAGTGACGAAATTTGGTACGAGTAAAACTTATAATATAACAGGTAATTTTACCTGCGACTTCGTTCGCGTGAATTTTTTAGCGTGATAGGTTGATAATAGATGGCGCTTTTTAATTCATCCAATTCCTGTGGAATTAACAGGATTTCTATAGCCTATATGTTACCCCGGTGTATAAAGGATAATTGTGCAAAATTTCATCGATATTGGTTTAGTGGATTTGCCGTAAAAGATTAACAAACATACATCCAGATTGACAAAATTTCGCATTTATAATATTAGTGGGATGGTCATATTTCGATCACTAGTTATATAATATAATAAAAATATTCTGTATCTTCAATAAAATTTATAAATAACTGACTTAAATTTGAAAAGTTTCAGGATAATAAATTGTATTACGGACCCGACTTGGCGTTTGAGATAGAGTCAAGTTTCCGCTGGGTAAAATATATTGCTTGTAACCTTATCCTTTGGTATAAAAGAAGGATTTGAAAGGAAGCTGAAAATTGTGAACTGTTAAAATTCTTTGCCTTGGAAACGTATACAAATAGGAAATAAAAAAAAAATGGTATAAAATATTTAGTTTATAACGCTTAAAATAGATAACTCGAGAAAAATTTAATTCGGAAAGTCGATAAAATAAATCATCTACACTTTAATAATGATACCTTATTATTATATTTTTATCACAAATCGTATCGTTTTTAATGTGTTATCATATTTAGCTTGTACATAACCTCAAACTACAATTCTTTTTTTATGGTTCCCCCATAGAAATTAAATAATAAAATATTTTATATTAAGATAACAAATATTTGATCAATCACTAAAACAAAAGCAGCAATCTTTGATAACCCAATTAAAAATTGTAAATACGAAGTTGAACTTTCCGTAAACTTGCTTCAGACGGTACAAATTTATTTAAATCAATATAAAAGTTCTCACAGACAATCCCCGAGGTCGCAGACGATGCGTGGGCGCCGCCGTACTACGGAACGTACGCGAGCCGTGGGCGTTTGTTTACTTCGTATCGTAGCGTCGAATTACACGATAAATATCGAATTTAATATTATATAATTGTAAACAGCTGGGTCATTGCCCAGGTAGTTTTAGAAATATAGGATCTTAGTAGTTATTTAAGTGGAATGTACATTTAAAATTTCTAGCAGATTCTGGACACATACTATCGACGATTTGAGAAAGTGATCTGTATGAGAAAAATGGATATAATTCCTGATCAAAATCAAATTTTCATTCATTATAGTTTTGCCATAAGCGCCGTAAGAAAATGTAATTTCATATATAAAATTGATGGTTAGTACTGTATAAAATCTCTTAAACCATTATTTCAATCAATTTTTATGCTGCTAAACGGATGGGAATCTTGAAAGTTTTGTATAATTGTAAAACTTACCTTCTTTGCCATTTATTGTTACAAAATAAGCATAGTCCTAATTGGAGAATCAGATATTCCTTTCGATTGCTGTAGACGACGAATTAATGTAAATTATGAAATTAGCGCCATCTTACTTTGAATTAAACTAATCACCCTATGCGCTCCATTGCAAAATAATAATCATTCCAAAAAAGTATGTTTAACTATTAGTAATTAACTTAACATATTAATATTAAAAAGCTTTTATTTGGTATTATAATAAATATAGGTAAAAAGGCACACCAAATTGATAGATTAAACAGTTACTGAAGTCCAATAATTTGTAGAAAACTTGAACAGAAAACTTTGAATAAACGTTGCTTGTACTCGGCAAATGAAAAATTGAAGACATATATTTAAGGACCTCAATATTTCTCCCCCGGAAGGAAAATATATATTATATTACCCGTCAAGGGATCGAGTAAAACGAGGCCAGAAATTACCTAACTGTTGCGTCTTCAGTTATCAGAGCAGATATCATCATTCCGCTAGATTGCGGATTTATTTAAATAACCACTTCCCAAGTCGGCAGATATTTGATTCAATTTGGTATATTAAATTTTATACTAACTTAGTCCCAATTTTCTTACCACGCGGATATTTTTCTAAAGGCTTTAAGGAATAGAACGCTCAAGTCGTTAATATTTTCTATGCTATATGATATGGTAGATAAATAAACGTAAAAACGTTGCAAGCTCAAAGTGTCAATTGCGCCATACTCGTTAATACATATTGCGTACTTTAATTAAAGCATATCACACACGCAATTTCATGTTCATTATTACGCGAAACAAGATCATTATGAATATTCAACAAAATAAATAATACTATTAATCACTAAGCATAATAGCTGTAATGATTCAAATAATATTCAACACATATATTTCCTGAACACGTATCAATTTTATTTATAGTATATCAAATATGCTAAAGAAATTATAAAGCGACCGTGACACGTTAGACAATAGGTAATATTAATTTTAAAAAATATATCTATAATGTGCTATTATTAATTTCCTTATTAACACTTTCCTTAATTTACTAAGCACTGCTTGGAAATAAATATATATTGAGTACAATAGATATATACACACGTATATTGAGAGGGGAAAGTCGGCGCGCGGCCAGTACCGCGTCTCGCGCAAACTGCCGCCGCCCGGGTTAGAGTTGCCTTGCAAAAGGAAACATTACCCTATATTTGCAGATAAGTTAGAAATATCTATAATAATAATAATAAAAAATATCTCAATAGTCACATCAGTTAATGGATTGATTCCAATTAGTCTCACACATCACCTGAGTCGGTTGGTAGTTCGTTATTCAGGTCTTATAGCAGAAATGCAGAAGGCAGTACTTCTCGATAATGCCAGAATTGTACGTCGGTTTTTCACACTACCGCCTTGAACTCTAGCTGTTTGTTCGCACCCGCTAGAGTAATCTCCCGTTTCTCTTTTGTACAAAAGAGCTCATTAGCGGTGAATTCAGGTAATACAGTACAATATAATAATAATAATTTATTGATTCTAGACTTTACATCCATTTTGTTAGCAAAAAATAAATCTTAGAGATTAGTTAGTATTATGACTATTACTAATGAAATTATTCCATACCTTCCATTTATGAAACACTAGGATTGAGTATGCATGCGAATCCAGTACCTCGTAAATGGATTATCAAGTTTTTCACTCAGTACTTTCAGAATACTGTTAGTGCTTCCCCGTATTCTATTCATCACTGATGCTGCTCTTATCCTCATAATTAATTTTAAAGATTTCTACTTGGATATTAGAAATTGTGATTTATCGAGTGTATTAAAAATGAGAATAATGTGTATTAAAAAAGAAAATGAAAAAATGAACTATTAATAGTACATTAATAGTTCATTTTCTCATTTTTCGGCAATATCCACCTTACAGATAATGTTATTTTATCCTTGTAGAGCCAAAAGTTTACTAGAGACACCTAATTAATATAAGTCTACCTTTGTATAATAATAATAATCTTTTAAATTTATAAATTGATATATATGTACCTATATGTGTTTTTTTGCCATACAGATATAAAAAACAAAAGAAAGTATTTATTCTTAATGTACATTGATATAGTGTTTTCCGATAACTTCATAGAACATTTCATTACACTTGCAGTATAGTGACGTCAGTTACAGTGCAATTAATATATCAGTATGAAATTTTTTAGTAACACTTTTATTTATAAATGTATTTCTTATTTTATTTAAAGATACGGGCGTTTGTATGATAAATCCAGACTCATATGATACTATATCAGACTGTGAGACACTTTAATTATAATTATTTATATATACGATTTTTTTCTTTATTAGAATATATTAAATATACGAGAAACAACGTCTTAATAGTTGATTATGTTTGTGAATATTTACGCATTTATGAATTTGAGCACTGATGGATGTACACTTGATAATGATTGTATTGAATAATTTATAGAAGTAGGCGTTACTTAGCGGAGATCTATAATAACAAATGGAATAGTAAAATTATTTTGCTTTAATCCGCGATAAATTTCAATTCAATTCATCACGGAGTATAGTAAAGTAATTATAATTTTACTTTTGGATTACAAACTCATCATATACACAACAAAAGAGAACTCTAAATATTGCTTTAAAGCATAGAAATTAAAAATAAATATCCTTTATTTTCCAATTTAATAGGTAAATTGTACTGAGCGGGTAACCCCAAGGGCGGCGGCGCATTTTGGCCGCGTCACTTTCTCTGGGCAAGCAACAGGTACGGAAGGTCATGCAGGGTATCTTAGGAGGACGGCTCTCATGGTAATATACAATCAACATTATTGAAAGGCTTCCGAATATGGGTAAAAAAAGTAAGCAATTAGCGGCCCGTTACTCCCCCCACGGCTGGGAATAAGCCTCTGCTCTCCATTTTTGGAGAGAAGGATTGGGGCTACGATCTAAAATGCCGGTCCAATGCGGATTGGTAGGTTACACATATCCCCAGAATTCTCTAGAGATATGCTGGTTTTCTCACGATGTTTTCCTTCACCGAAATGCGTGTGATAAATTGCAATTATCAATTAGACACATAAATTTTAACAGAAAAACTCATTGGTGTCTGCCCGGGTTTGAACCCGTGACCTTCTCGAAAGAGTCGCACTGTGTTACCGCTGGGCTATCTATCTATGGGTATAGATTGAAAAAGTATACGAAAAAAAATATCAAAACAAAATACAAAAAGCTTTAAATCGTCGACTCTATCGCAATCGCTGGTTCGAAGAACTATGTAGTAGTTCTTTTAAAAAAAACATATTTAGCTAATGCAAGGGAGAATAATTAATTAAATATACGCATGTGTATCATCCATAAAACCCTGCTTAAATTGATGAAAAGCTAATCTGAAAGGGAAAACTAAAATTGAATGAAACTATGCCTTTCAGCTTAGCTTGCCAAAATTCATTAATGATTCCGCTTGCTAATGTCAGATTTTACATAGACTATTATATAATAATAATAATAATAATAATAATAATTTTATTAAAAGCTACAAAGGCTCACAATTGTTAGTAACAATACGAAACTTATAAACTATGTTAGTGAAAAATATACAAATCCTTTTCCAAAAAAATTTACATTATATACATATACATGTGTTATTATCGCACTAGCAACTCCATAAATCTGTTATATATGGGTGACTCCATTTTACCCACTAACGTACTTAGGATAATATATATATATATATATATATATATATATATATATATATATATATATATATATATATATATATATATATATATATATATATAATACATAGACAATTTTTTTCATTATTTATAAATTTTCCTGCTATTATACGAAGAAGTAAATGCTTAGCTTGCATTATTTTTATTGCCTTTTAAACTATTGGTGTTTTCTGTGGGTTTTTCATCGGTGCTTGATGTCCATTGAAGGTATCTATAATAGTATCTTCAAGGGACATCATGACAAGATTTTAAAGAGAGATTTTTAAGTAAGAGACAAGCTCTCTGTGAACACTGTGAGGCTGTCATTTTCTAGGTTCTACTACCCTTAGTAGATTTAGTAGTAGACGACTTAGTAGACGACTCCAAACCGGAAATCGCAAGGCGGCGATTTCCGGCACATCGTCACTTACACATCTGCTGAGCCCAATGTCTATTGGTATATTAGATATAATATATAAGAGCTATAATTTACCTCACGTCCGCTATTATGCGAGATACTCATATGTTAAAAAATCATGATTAAAACAATCATCATTTTCCTGCCTCTAAGTGGGGTCGACACGACGCATTTTAAACATGTTGTTAACCAAATACTTGCCTGACGTCAGCTGACCTTGCCTTTTACGACACCTCGGTTAAAAATAAAGGTGGTCTATTATACTCAACCGGATAACACACGGCGGCTCAACATACCTTACGACACCTAAGAAATAAGGGTGGCTTGTTGTACTCAGTTGGGTATCATACGGTGGGTCAGCTTACCTTAGTCGCGTTTTACGACACCTCAGTAAGAAATGAGGATAAAACAATATAGTCTAGAATTTTCTACCCCATTGTGTAGTATCTGGCTACGCCCTTGGAATCGATGAGTTTACATTAGCCAAGAAAATATCGTTCCATTTTTACTTTAAAAATACATGGTGGATTACCATATATTTATATTTTGGCAATCCCTATAAAAAAAACAGCGGAAAGCTTTGTTTGCGTTACTGATTTGTGGATGGTAAGCCCATATTGGCTCGCCCGGCGAGAATAGCTAACCTACGTCCGGAATGTATTCTGTGGCTAACCGATATGTTGGAAATCTGTGCTAATGCATATTTAAGTTAACTACAGTTCATTCCATGAAAGCTTATATCGTTAGTAATGTTATTTCTACGTACAAACAAGCACATGTTACTAAATACTTTCAATGCGAATTTACTTATGAAATATTTCAAGACGATTTATTTGCAATAATTGTAATTCAGTTGTTCTTTTATAAACATTGTTAATGAAGTGTGAAACATGTTGTTAAATTTGGCTATGTATTTTACGATCGACCTTTGCCTGACCTCAACTTATGTTAGTCGCCTTTAACGACACCTCGGTAAGAAATGAGGGAGGTCTATTCTACTCAGCCGGATAGCACACGGTGCGTCAACTTACCTTAGTCATCTTTTACGATACCTCGGTAAGAAATGTGGGTAGTCTATTTAAACTTAAAAAAATTACCGAGCAAAGCTCGGTCATCCAGGTATTAATATTAAATGAAGTTATCTTTTCTTTAATATTTAAATAAGTTAATCTTGTAGTTAATGTTGTTTCCTGAAATTCAGTATGTAGGGGGCTTTGGGGAGAAAAATAAATCTAAATTTCAGAATAGAATAATGATATATGAAATAGTTTTATTTAAAAAATTTTGTTTTATCCCTATTTTCGGGCTCTAAAATTTTTTTTTAATCTACGTTGAATACAATCACAATCAAACGAAAAAGACATGGTGGTTCTTTCGGGGAACGGGCGGTCTAGAGAGGTGAAAATACCTAGGATCGAGCCCCACCTGCCCTTTTATTTTTTAATTTTTCTTTTAAATTTTTTTTACATCATTTTAAAAATTACCGAGCAAGGCTTTGTCACCCAGGAACTTATTTATTAAGGCTCATAAGTTATTGAACATATTAGTAAGTAGAATTAAGAACATTTTCCTTTAAGAAATGAAACGGAAAGTATGTACTCATGACCTTATTTCTAAGAGCTCTTTGTGATCGACCTTTTTTGATAAGTCGTACGTTTATTTATGAAAACCTTACATCGTAACTAACTAAATAACTAATAATATTTTCAAGTACTCCACAAGAGAGGTTTTTTTATTTTCTTTATTCTTATTATATTTTTATTTTTTATTACAATTACATATATACTTTTTATTTCTTTACTTGCGACTTCGCCCGTGTTGAAATTAGTGTTAGGTACAATTTTTTTTCCAAAATCGAAATTTTTAACATAAAAGTAGTTATTGTGAGTAACTGAGTGAACCATAAGACAAAAGTAATAATAAAATTACCAAAATCGCAAAGCTTTGCGATTTTGGTTGTGGAGTCTATCTCCTGATGATGCTTCGGTTGCGGAGCGAAACAATTGTTGCGTTTGTGATAGTGAACGTATATAGTGCTTGTGTATCATGGTGGCGGTGGTGGAGGTTTGTGCATGTGCTTTTTACGACTCCTGCATGTATCAGGTATGATAACCGATTGTCCACTCTACCATTTAGCATTATATATATTTTCTATTTTACTTCATCGCGGATTATAGCAAAATAATTTTATTATTACTTTTGTATTATGGATCTCCGCAAAGTAACGCCTAATTCTATAAATTATTTGAATCATAAGAGATTTTTATATATAAAGCCCGCAATGGTGTTTATCTTTTAGGCGAAATTCAGAGGTAAATAGAAAAACCAACAAATGTTTGTTTCAAAAACTGACTGATACTGAAAATTAAACACGTTTAAAAGTGGTACGAAGTTCGTCAGCTCAGTTAGTAGGAATGAATTGCCAATATAAAAAAGAAACGTTATTCCCAACGTTCTTTTGTTTACCAAAGGTTCTTGTGTGACACAATGCTAGTGTTCGACCATGTGTATATTTCCCAAACATTGACGTATCTGACAAACAACAGAGTACGTATCTCGTTAACACAATTTCTACACGTTTTGTTCAAAGGAAATGGGATGTTTTTGTTGTATTTAACATGTCCGGTGAGTTGGTAGCTATATTTCTAAATTATATATATAAATATATATATATATATAATTTAGAAATATAGCTACCAACTATTGGGTAATAAATTAAATATTTTTAATTTATTACCCAATGGATTTATTATGCGACATCAAATAAATATATATAAACACACCTATCGAAAAGCACGCAGGGTTTATGAAGGTGTGGAATTCGCATTATTTCTAAATATATGTTTAATAATATAAGTTTTTTAACTTTATCTTTTCAATGAGTAAGAGTTTGTAAGTTTTAATAGAAACAGCTGTTTATATTACCCTTTTAGTTTTCGATCCAGACCAACATGACTTTAACCAACGCGATTTTTATATAGGTTCTCATATAAGCTGGGCATATTGTTTTCGTAACACATTTTAACAAGTCTCGCTTACTACCTTGTTTGCTTTTAACTATGACCTAGAGTGCCTTTATTATGACAAAAGAAGATTATGCAAAGTGTTTTATCTTTATGATCCATAAGAAATACATAAAAATAGAAAGCATAAAGTTATTTACGGTTTCACCCAACGACTATAAAACGTAAGCTGCAAAATAAAATCGAGACCGCATCTGCTATTAATAATTTAATTGTATAATAAAATATGTATGGGATCTTATCTCATTATCTTCTTATACGAGTTCTATAGCGTTATACTAGTATAGGTTCTAATATATATTAAACCGTATTCCTGTATGAAGCTGAAAGGATTTTTAAATCAAAGTTTTTTTGTCATTCATATAATCTACAATACACTGATGTGTGCAGTGGTGTACAGGGCAATGGTACACCACTGCACACAACAGTGATGTACAATTAACTTGTGGTATCCGGCAGAGTAGAATAGATCACTCTCATTTCTTATCGAGGTGTCGTTAGGCGAGGCGACTAAGGTAAGTCGACGCGCCGTGTGGTATCTGGCTAAGTAGAATAGATCACCCTCATTTTTTACCTAGGTGTCGTAAAAGGCGACTAAGGTAAGTCGACCCACCGTGTGGTTTCCGGCTGAGTAGAATATACCACCCTCATTTCTTAACGAGGTGTCGTAGAAGGCGACTAAGGTAAGTTAACCCACCGTCTGGTATACGGTTGAGTAGAATATACCACCCACATTTCTTACCGAGGTATCGTAAAAGGCGACTAAGGTTAATTAAGCCACCGTTTGGTATCCGGCTGACTAGAATAGATCACTCTCTTTCTTACCAAGGTGTCGTAAAATACGACTAAGGTTAGTTGAAGTCAGGCAGACGGTCGGTCGTAAAATACGTAGCTCAATCATGTGGCAACAGCTTGTTTCGACCCCACTTAGAGTGGGTTAAGGGCAGGAGGATAATGATAATCTACGATTGTGTAAAATGCTTTACGTATAAGTACATTTCTTCCATTTAATTTACACCTTTTTGCAGTCTAACATTGCGGAATTATATTGTAAAAGCGAATACCTAGACCAACGAATGATTTGCTAACTCTGCTGAGTCGTAAAACAGTATATGTATATAGACTTAATAATAGACTAGAAATAATAATAGACTATCGTGAATGTTGGTAATATGTACTGATTTTTATGTCAGGTCTCATACGGAGTATAAGTAAATAACACATCAAGTATCGTGTAATTGAATAAGTTCATATAACTTATGTAATTAAAGGGCGGCGATGTGGAAATTCCATTAAGGAGACGTGTACACAGCGGGCCCCACGTGGCTTTCGCTGACCAATCAATAGTATGCTAGGAAACTACATGCTATAAGTGTTCTCGTGTTCTCAGGGAGAATGAATTCACGATGATTGATTGCCAATAAATAAATAAAGACATTTGCAATGATGTTTATTTGACGGCGCGCGTTCGCAAGCGAGATTACTTACTAATCTATGATGCTTACGTTGCATCGTTACCAAAGGCTTATTATACTAGAGAAGGAGATCCATAAGAAGATTTGTAAGCGGCAGTGACACAAATATAATAAGAGTATAAGTGGTGGATGACAGCGATGCGTAGAAAGGTGTCATCACTGTGCGTTTTCCACCGCATCTTTCACGGAGAGTGTTCCAAATCAACTACATGACCTGATTCCTGCTGCTAAATTCCAAAACCGCATTGTACGTCACAGATTAAGATATCATCCACACCATTTGGATGCGTGGCGATCCACCACAGTGCGGTTTTCAAGTAATTTAATTCCGCGCACCACCATTTTATGGAACGATCTCGGATCAGTACGATATAAGTACCTTCAAAAAGCGTATTTTCCACCTTTTTAAAGGACAGCAACACACTCGCTCTGCGAGAGGTCGTGGGCGGTAATCACTTGAGGTGCACCGCATGCTCGTTTGCTCTCCTATTCCATAAAAAATGATTTCTATCGACAGAAACCGGATGTCAAAGACTGGACAACACTGTAGTGACATAGGTGTGGCCACTCAAACGAATATTGTTGCAACAAAATTGGTGTCACATAGTTAAAGGATACAGAAAATAAATATAAATGAAGAATCTTTTTCGCACGCGTAATAGCTGAATCTGATAAGCGGAAACATATGCCTACACCATACAATCAATATAAGTACACTTTACACGGATAAACATATAACCCCTTTCGGAAATTGTAATGGAATTTATACCATATTGCAAATGCGAACACCTGTCTTTTATCAATGACCTTTAAATCTAGACTGACAAAATTACTTACAGAACCTAGTACTAAAAAGGTACTCAAATACATATTTATCTTTAATATCTTTAATATTTAAATGAGTTAATCTTGTATGTATATATATTTTCGGAATCTAGGACACGGCTCCAATGATTATCCGGAAATTCAGCATGTAGGGGGTTTTGGGGGAGAAAAATCGGTCTAGCTAGGTTTTATTTTTAAAAAAATTAGTCCCTGTTTTTGGGCTATAAAAAACATAAAAGATACTAAAATTTATATTGAATTGCATTTTTGCCATCAACTGTCAAAGTCATTGTAGCTTATTTGAGGAATGGGTGGTCGTGCGCGAAAAAGTCTGGATAGCATGTCTCTATCTGTTAGAGTTAACTTACAATAACTACTTTTACGTTCAAAATTTCAATTCGGGCACAATTTGTAACACACTGATTTCCACGGGCAAAGCTGCTGGCACAGCTAGTTAAGTAAAGTAAGTATACATTGCAAAAGAGCTCATAGTAAGTAAGTAAGTAGCGGCCTGTTACTATACCAATGCTGAGAATAGGACTATTCTCTCAGTTTTTTGAGAGAAGGATTGGAGCTAAGACCTACTACGCTGCTCCAATGCGGATTGGTAGGTCACACATATCTCTAGAATTTTCTCGAGATATGCAGGTTTCCTCATGATCTTTTCCTTCACCGCAAAGCGTGTGATAAATTACAATTATCTATAAGACACAACTTTTTAACAAAAAAAACTCATTGGTGTCTGCCCGGGTTTGAACCCGTGACCTCCTCGAAAGAGTCGCACGGTGTTACCGCTGGACTACCAAAGAGCTCATATACAGTGTTAAATAATAAAAGGTAAAAAAAGGTTTCCAGCCACTGGATGTATTCTCTAGACAGTCACATCCCGTCAGACATTGTAATTTGTTTATTTTTTGTTCGCCAAAAGCATTATAAACATATTTCCTTGGGAAAATGTAAAAATATATTTTACGTGCGACGTATGTTATAAAGTCCGATTAGTTAGTCCTAGGGATTTCTTTATTATAACGTCAGTTATGGTAGTGATTTTATAAACAGAAAAAAGATATCTATATTTTTTTTATATTTACAGCAAAAATATACAAGTTATCTTCCATATTCTATCTTAAACTACTTACACGCTAGGACTATACAAATCATGCCCACGTGGAATGGTCACAAGAATGCTGGCAGCGTTTCCGCGCTGAATCGCTAAGCTGATTCTTTGTGCGAAAAAGGAGCCAGCCCTCTTGTCACCTGAAGAGACAATTGATCTAGGTGTTGAAAAGGATAATTTTTTTTTGGCATTTTGACTCCATGGCCCTATATCTATACTTATTATAAAACAAAGTCCTCAAAAGCGGTCTGTCTGTATGAGATCAATTTTATCAAAATCTACTGAACGGATGTTTGTACGGTTTTTACTAAATAGTAGTGCAATGCTTCCGGAAGATTAATAAATAGAACATAACATTTTTATGTTTATTTCGTTGAAGAGGTCGCTAAGTTGTAAAAAATTCGCCTGCTTGTAGCTTTAGGCGCGTGCGCTGCGTAAACCAGCAGAGATACATAAGCGTAATGTAGTAAAGAGTTTTAGGTCTACAATAAAGTCCGCGACAGCATGTCTCTATCTCTTATGGTTAACTTTTATGTTCAAAATTATAATATACTGATTTCGACGCAGGCGAAGCTGCAGGCACACCTAGTTAATAAAATATTTGGTATGTTCGCTCGTTCTTAATAAACCTGTATTAATTCGTGCTAAGGAGTTAGAAGTACATCATTAAACGTTTCTTACATAGTACTATTCATTTATAGCAAAAATTGTTCTCTAGATTAAGTTGAAATAAATTTTGGATATGCATATTGCACAAATAAATTTGAGTCTATACCTAAGTGCCGAAGCAAGACAAATCTCAATCATCATCCGCCGTCGGCACAACATGTTACAAACATGTTGTCAAATGATTGGGCAACGTTTTTTACGACCAGCCATTTGCCTGACGTCAACTTACCTTAGTTGTATTTTACGACACCTCGGTAAGAAAGAGCGTGATCTATGCTCCTCAACCGGATATCACACTATGGGTCAACTTACCTTAGTCGCTTTTTATGAAACCTCGATAAGAAATGAAAGTGGCCTATTCTACTCAACCGGATACAACACGGCAACGAGACAAATATCAATACCGTACAAAATTCCACTACGAAATCATATCGGACCTACGTTAAGAACGGTGACGAAACCTTTAAATCCTTACTAAGAAATCTTTCTCGTTCACAAAGCCAATATACAACTCAAGAAACTACAAAAGACCTTTGCCATCCAATGCCAATATATGACAATACTGAACTAAAGGAAAAGAAAAAGTGTTGGTGCTAAACTTATCAAAACAGTTTATGTTGTTGAAAAAGTTTGAGTCACTTAAACTCTCCAAGGCTTATTACGATAAGTTCTAGCTTTAAGCAACTTTTAAATTCAGTGCCTTACTTAAAATGACTGAAGTTTTATAGCCGCAGTTTTTACGATACCGGAGTAAATCGAGAAACAAGATGGTTTTGCGTTAGTAGCAGAATTGATCTAATCTAATTCGCTGTTTTAAAACAGGTTAGCTTAAACATAAAATGGGGAACATTTATCTGCAGATAAATACTTAATATTGAATGAATGAATGATCCACCGTGTGGTATCCGGCTGAATAGAATAGTACCACCCTCATTTCTTACCGAGGTGTCGTAAAAGGCGACTAAGGTAAGTAGCCCCGCCGTGTGGTATCCGGCTAAGTAAAATAGACCAACCTCATTTCTTATCGAGGTGTCGTAAAAGGCGATTAAGGTAAGTTGACCCACCGTGTGGTATCCGGTCTAGTAGAATAGACCACCCTCTTTCTTACCGAGTTGTCGTAAAATACAACTAAAGTAAGTTTGTTTGTTTGAACGCAATATAATCACAGGATCTACTGGACCGATCTGTAAAACTTTTTTAATGTAAGATAGATAATCCATTTATCGGGGAAGGCTAAAGGCTATATTACATCAAACTAAGATGAATATGAGAGGGGCAGCAACGAAAACAATTGCGAAAACGGCAAAATTTAAAGCTTTCCTTGCGTGCCCTGAGTAAACGGTGAAAGTTATTCAAAAATCTCTAATAATTAACTTACGATAACTACACACACACACACACACACACACACACACACACACTCATTTTCACGGGGCAAAGCTGCTTTGCTTATAAAACTATCTGAAATATTAAATCTTAAAGAATAATTAAATTTTACGTTATTTCTATTTTGTCGAAGCGATAAAATTACGAACTGTTAGGAGTTTTTTAAAATTTATTAACCACTTTATATGTGTGTGAAATTCCGTAATCAATTTTAGCTATGCCGTTACAGCAGTTTAAAAACACTATTAAAGAATAGGATAAGAATGCGTGGATATAGCTACTGTCCTACCCTGTACAAGATAATAATGACTTAATTTAACTAGTTATAAGTATATTTTAAAAAGAGCAACCGCCGAGCTTCTTGCTGGCTCTTCTCGGTAGGAACAGCTTACCGAACAAGCAGTAGAATTGACGATTCAAAAGCACTTGTTTATAAGTCAATTTTGAATTTCGAATGAAGTACTGAATTAAGGCGAATTAAACACACTGTAATACAAATTAAGTACAAACAACACGGTGAATAAATCTTGAGTCACAATAGCACTGAAACAAAATAATGGAGTACGCTCTGGCGACCGTAATCAAAGCCTAAAGTCAACAACCCTTTAGAGACGCCGTGCACAGGCGAGAACTAAAGCGGTTTATGCTTTAAAAACTTAAAACAGGCCACTTTTCTCGTAAATAGATGAAAGGAATATTAAAAAAAAACATCATCCTCCTGCCGTTATCCCACTTTAAGTGTGGTTGGCACGTATTATAAACATGTCACATGATTGGGCTACGAAATTACGACCGGCGACGACCGGCCGCCTGCCTGACGTCAACTTACCTTAGTCGCCTTTTAGTAAGTACACCTCTGTAAAAAATGAGTGTGGTCTATTCTACTCAGCCTGATACCACACGGTGGGTCAACATATCCAGTCGCTTCTACTGTACTTCGCTAAGGAATGAGAGAAGTCTAATCTACTCAGCCGGATACCACAAGGAGGATCAACCTACCATAGTCGCCTTTTACGACACCTCAGTAAAAAATTAGGGGGTCTATTCTACTCAGCAGAATACCACACGATGGGTCAACTTACTTTAGTCGCTTTTTACACCACCTCGGTGAGAAATGAGGGTGGCTTATTCTATTTAGCCGGATAACTCACGGCCGATATACAAAAAATTTAAAAAAATCATAACAGATTAAATATTAAGAATTTTAGGTAAACATATACAAAAAATATTAAAAAATGTAGTCCATATACGTAGTTTACTGTTAGTTAGTGTAATATTTCTATGCTAAAAAGCATTTATTTGCAGAATGGTATTTGAAAGTAGTCATTAGAAGCACGCTACGGTACACCGCAAAGGTCTAGCTAATTTTTTCGCCTGCGTGTATTATCTACGATCTAAAAGTTCTACTCTATCACAAAAGCGTTAGACGCAATAAATCTACTTTATAAAACCTGTGACTGCTGAATTATTATCATCATCATCATCTTCTTGCCCTTATCCCACCCTAAGTGGGGTCGGGTCACAACATGTTATAAACATGTTGTCACATGATTTGGCTACGTATTTTACGACCGGCCGCCTGCGTGACGTCAACTTATCTTAGTCTACTTAACCAGATACCACACGGTGAGTCACTTACCTTAGTCGCTTTTTACGACACCTCGGTAAGAAATGAGGGTGGTCTATTCTACTCAGCCGGATACCACACGGCGAGTCGACTTACCTTAGCTGCCTTTTACGACTCCTCGGTAAGAAAAGTGGGTGGTACTATTCTATTCAGCCGGATACCACACGGCCGGACTGATGAATTGTTATCGTGATAGGTATTTCAATTAACTTTTATTGCTGTACTTGAGTAAGTCATAAAAAAGTAACGGCCTGTTACAATCCCACTGCTGGGCATAGGCCTCCTCTCTCCGTTTCTGGAGAGAAGGGTTGGAGCTAAGACCTACCACGCGGCTCTAATGCGGATTGGTAGGTTAAACATATCCCCAGATTTCTCTAGAGATATGCAGGGTTTCCTCACGATGTTTTCCTTCACCAAAAAACGTGTGATAAATTGAAATTATCAATTAGACAGATAAGGTTTTATAGAAACAATAGCAGAAATAAAAAATATTGCGAAAACGGCAAAATTTAAAGCTCTCCTTGCGTGCGCTAAGTAAGCGGTGCAAGTTATTAAAAATCATGTATTACAAAATTGCCTGTAAAAGCTCTAGATAAAAGTCCGCGACAGCATATATCTAGCTAAGTTAACCCACTTTAAGCATTTTTATGGTTATCAAAATAGTTTTAAAATAATACATTATTTTATCTTTATCCAAATGAATAATTTATCATTTATATTGCAAAACAACGTTTGTCCAGTCAGTTAGTCTATTTATAAACACAATCCGGCAAATTGTATACGTTCATTTAAAATATAGAACTTAATTTAGCACCCCTTAACGGAGCAGCGATTTTTAGGTCAAGGAGAAAGGACCCGCGGTTGGATTTAAATACCATCGTATTTACTGTATTGAACCAATAATTGTTTTTGTCTTTTATTGCCAAAGTAATAAGAGCCATAATCGAATGAAATATTTTCTATGTACGACTAACCAGTAAATAAAATTATATTCCGTATTGACTGACGTCGTTAGGTATTTATATGAACACAATAGAGACATCGCAGCGTTCGGCAAATGTTTGGTGTATGGCATTTTATTAAATTTTTTATTCTCTTCATAGTCATATATTTAATAGTCCATTAAGAAAAATGGCTATGGTCTGTGCATAATTGCACATTTATGAACGAATTTGTTATAGTCTGTTTGTAGTTTGTTACTAAGAGATTTTTAATTATATCAATCATTCGATATATTTCCTTAATGTTTATAATAAATTCTTACGCAGGATTACGCTGACTTTATAATTGTTTTGGGGTATTTGACGATTTTATTTTTTACATAATTATTTGACAGTATTGGGTAACAATAGAACTAGTAAATATGATAATAGTAACATCTTAACACAATGACTTAGAGCGAAACGTCTCCAATATGTACTTATTAAGCTGTACCCGCACTTCCTACGTGAATGTTCTTTACTTATAGATGTAGTTTTTCGTTTTCTCGAATTTAAACGTGTAAAAATTTATATCCTATATTATCTCAGTATACAAGCATTAACTGTACCAAATTTTCGATTCAATAATCATCTATCAGATTAACCGTAACACACAGATTTTATATTATAAGAATAATTTAAATGATAATGATAAACTCGTTTCCTAAGCTGCTTCAGGGCGTGCATAAGTTTAGTTGACTTCGTAGCCTATGATATTAAAACTAGTGCTACGTGTCGTAGAGAATATCTACAGTCTTCTAAAAGCTTCGTAGCACTGACGTAGCCAAACAAAAGACGCCATCTAGTAGCATTAAAAAAAGGTTTTCAGGGTATGTTTGTAGTTCTTACCGCGTCCTGAAGGTGGAGCTACTTTAAAACTTGCTATGTTTACTCGAAAATATACACGCCAGAAAGGTCGTAGAAAATACATATTGATTAAAACTATTATTCAAGGTATTTTAGATTTCCTATTATCATATTTAGGTTATTTTCTTATTTATTTTATTTTATATGTAAAAACAGATAAGAGAAGAGAAACAAAATAAGAGGTAGTAATACAATCTGGCGGTATAATCGCTACGTAGCGATCTCTTTCAAGCAACCAAGTTAATTAAAGGACAGTCTCGCATATTCTGTAGGTGGTGCAATAATCAATATCAATACATATAATAAAATCGTGGAGGTGTTAAAATCTGTACATTTGATATTTTTACGAAAAAATTAGTGTTGTCGTCTCAAAACACGCTTCTAAACATGAAACAATAGTTTTTAAAACTTTTGTCTGTTTCTCTGTTTGTCTGTTTGTCTGTATGTCTGTGCGTTTGTTCCCGCTAATCTCAGAAACCGCTGATCTGATTTGAACGCGGTTTTCACTTATATGTAGAAGAAAGCCTCACTTAACATATAGGGTATAATTTATTTCAATCGGTCAGCAAATAAAAAAGATATGTCAATTTTAAGTTGAAAGGTCGTATACTGCGATACTAATATTTGCATTTTTTTCCGTTTTTCGCCGTTCCTGAAGCGATTGTCATACTGGATTACATATACTACCATATCTAAGATTAGTACAAATATTTTTATGAGAACTAGGCCGGTCTGAAGCTTATTTTTTTTGAAGAATTTCAAATTTTTTATTCCAGATTTTTAGGCACTGTGCGGTTGTTCCCGCTAATCTCAGAAACCGCTGATTCGATTTGAAAACTGTTTTCACTTATATGTAGCAGAATACCTCACTCAACATATAGGGTATAATTTATTTCAATCGGTCAGCAAATAAAAAAGATATGTCAATTTTAAGTTGAAAGGTCGAATACCATGATACTGGTACTTGAATTTCTTTCCGTTTCTCGCCGTTCCTAAAGCGATTAGCGACTGGATTACATATACTACCATATCTAAGAGTAGTACAAATATTTTTATGAGAACTAGGCCTGTCTGGAGCTGATTTTTTTTTTTAAAATTTCACATTTTTATTTGAGTTTTTTAGGCATAACAATAGTGTAACTTACACTTTTCGATAGTCATTATACATGCACGGGCTACCAAAACTGAATGGTGAGTCACACTAACAGGTAGGATGCAAAAGTAAATATTTCGTCTTTCCAAGTTGTTTGAAACTTTTTATTCATTGAAGGCATTTATTTGAAATTTTAAATGAAAAAGTTATATTATATGAAGTAACGTACAATTTAAAAAATATATTTATTATTTATGTAAGTAAAGAGTGGGAGATAGTAACATATCTCCCATTCTGGGCAAAGCCTTCTCTCTCCCTTAAGAACCTACCTACCATTCTACTCCAATGCGAATTGGCTGGTCCAACATATTCCAGAAAATGTATAGGGATTTGTATCCGCCGTGTGGTATCCGGCAGAATAGAATAGTACCACCCTCTTTTCTTACCGAGGTGTCGTAAAAGGCGACTAAGGTAAGTCCACCCGCCGTGTGGAATCCGGCTGAGTAGAATAGACCATCCTCATGTCTTACCGAGGTGTCGTAAAAGGCGACTAAGGTAAGTTGACTCACCGTGTGGTATCCGGTTAAGAAGAATAGACCACCCTCTTTCTTATCGAGGTGTCGTAGAATACGACTAAGATAAGTTGACGAAAGGCAGGCGGCCGGTCGTAAAATACGTAGCCAAATCATGTGACAACATGTTTATAACATGTTGTGCCGACCAAACAAAACCGAAACATATAAAAACTTTATTAAAATAACTTTTTCGACGTAATGTAAACAGCTTAATATATAACCTATTTCTTTAATTAACAGGATATAAAGAGAAAAACCTACCTCGGCATATAGCCATTAATTGTGCTAAATTTCATCAATACTGTTTCATCGGATTGACCATGAAAACATAACAGTCAGACTTTCACATTGATAATATTAGTTATTTATTTATTTTAGTAAATAACCCATCATCATCCTCCTGCCCTTATCCCACTCTAAGTGGGGTCGACACAACATGTTATAAACATGTTGTCATATTATTTGGCTACGTATTTTACGACCGGCCGCCTGCCTGACGTCAACTTACCTTAGTCGTATTTTACGACTCCTCGGTAAGAAAGAGGGTGGTCTATTTCACTCAACCGGATACCACACGGTAGGTCAACTTACCTTAGTCGCCTTTTATGACATCTCGGTAAGAATCATTCTTTACCAGGTGTCCATCAGGTGTCGTGACCAACCTCATGGTTGGTCTTTTCTACTCAGCCGGAAACCACACGGCGGGTCGACTTACCTTAGTCGCCTTTTACGACCCCTCGGCAAGAATTGAGAGTGGTACTATTCTATTCAGCCGGATATCACACGGAGTTTTAGTAAATAACCCATATGACTAATATTAATTATACATTTTGATAACTCAGTTAAATTTATCCAGTAAACAGAATATATAAAAACTTTCTTTAAATAACTATCTACGTAAGCCAAACAACTTGATATAGAACCTTTTTCAAATTACAGATTCAACTTGACTTTGACAAAAACAAAAATCGCGATTAAAAAAAACTTTGATAGACTGATAATACTGGGGTTTTTCAATGTCATTCAATTCCTGTTGAATTAACAGGATTTCTACAGCCTAAATGCTACCCGTGTGGATATGGAAGAATTGTGAAAATTGTTATTGATAATGGTTTATCGGATTCGCCGTGAAAACGTAACAAACAGACACACAGACATACTCATTTATAATATTAGTAACGATTAGGGGAGTATATAGAACCAGTAGAAACTTAGTAACAGTTATGGTCATTTTCTATAAATTTACAAAAAACCTTATTAACAAAAGTAATAAAAAAATTATTTTGCTATAATCCGCGATGAAATTAAACTTTTATATATACTTTATAAATCACTCTTTCTGTTGAATAAAACCCGTAAATTAGTTGTTAAGTTCATTGTAAGCAGACAGACGCTGCGGGGACATTGTTTCATAATATGAAGTGTAAAATTTTTTAATGACGTTTCGGTCATATATGACCATGGCTTTATTAAATCAGGCTTCATTCAAATTAACCCCAAGAATGATGGAGATATTTGCAGGGTTGACAGAGGGTACTTTTTATTCCGGGACTGAGGTTCCCGCGCACGAAGTCGCGGGCAAAAGCTAGTGAAGAATATTATTGAATACATACGAATAGATACATAAAAATATATACGCACATTTCACATATATAATATGCAAAGGCATAGGCGTCTGTGATTTTTTGTTATTTGTTTATACTATTCAAGTAAATTTTAATATATGTCATGTCAATTTCTTTGTAGATTCCACGAGATTTCTATTTATATCCTATCTGTATCTGTATATACATATAAATAAATGGTAAAATTTATTTATACCGTTTCTAGCTAATTAAATATTTCTTGGAAAAGTTCGCCGTGCAGTATTCGAATGAGTAGAATTTAGCACCATCATTTCTTACCGAGGTGTCGTAAAAGGCGACTAAGGTAAGTTGACCCGCCATGTGGTATCCCGGCTAATTAGAATAGATCACCCTTATTTTTACCTAGATGTCGTAAAAGGTGACTAAGTTGAATTGACGTCAGGCAGATGGCCGGTCGTAAAATACCTAGCCTAATAATTTAACAACATGTTCATAAAATTTTGTGCCGACCCCACTTAGAGTGGGATAAAGGCAGGAGAATAGTGAATAAAGTTTTCATAGAAAAACTCATTAGTTCCTGCCCGGGGCTTAAACTCGTGACCCCCTCGAAAGTACCCTAGAAATGCGCACGGTATCACCAGTGAGATCTACTTACGAACTTTACTAAATTAAAAATAAAATCGTACAAAAGTAATAATAAAATTATTTTGCTATAATCCGCGATGAAGTAAAATAGAAAATGTATATAATGCTAAATGTAGAGTGGACAATCGGTTATCATACCTGAAACATGCAGGATTCGTAAAAGCACATGCACAAATCTCCACCACCGCCACCACAATACACAAGCACTATCACAAACTCAACAATCGTTTCGCCCCGCAACCGAAGCATCATCAGGAGATAGACTCCACGACCAAAATCGCAAAGCGAAGCAATACCCAAATAAGCTTAGTTATATACTAATCGGTTCAACTAATAACTAAGCTTATTTGGGTATTGCTTCGCTCTAATTATTTTAAAAAATCGTAACTGAGAAATAACTGACATGTCCTTTGAATATAGGTATGGCTGATATGTATGTACGCAATAAAACATGCATCCAATCGATGATCTACAGACGTACAAGTGCGTAATGAAATTGACTACATGTTTGTTTTGAACGTATACTCCAGTCGAGCAACCATATCAATAATATCAAATAGTGGTTAACAAATACAGTCTTTATCGCCGACAACTTAAGGAATATAATCGAATGAATACTTTTTAATGAAATGTTATATGCAAAAGTTTTTCTTTAATATGTAATGCTATAATATTACAGTTCTAGCAATATGCATTGCGATTATTCATTAATAGTATTTTGCTCTCAAAGTGGCATCCAGTGTTTCATTAATTATAAATATCAATTTATGTTTTAGTTGCTATAAGCTTGTTAAATGTAAATAAATAAATAAAATAAATATATGGGACTATTACACACACGGTCGTCCGTCCCCAAAGTAAGTAACTTAATACTTGTGTTATGAGTGACGGACAACTGGTGAATATATACTTATATATTTTTTAAATACATACTTAAATACAAATATACACCCAGGCTCAAAGACCAACAAATTCATTTATAGAAAATGTTAGCCCTCGGCGGGAATCGAACCCGCGACCCGCGGAGTTGAAGGCAGGGTCACTACCCACTGCTCCAACGGGCCAGCCAATGTGTTCGAAAAATAAATGGTGGGGGTTTAACTAATTAGTATATAACTATCTCAGCTTGGGTTTGCGATTTTGTCGTGGAGTCTATCCACTTTTGATGCTTCGGTTATGGAGTGAAACGATTGTTGAATTTGTGATAGTGAACGTGTGTAGCGCTTGTGGTAGAGGTGGTTTGAGCATGTGTTTTTACGAATCCTGCATGTATCAGGTATGAAAACGGTACGAAACTAACGATAGTCTACTCTATATTTAGCATCATATATATTATCTATTTACTTAATTACGGGTTGTAGAAAACATTTTATTATTACTTTTGTATCTTGTGTACTTTTGCGATTCTTTATATATTAGGTCCTTACATTTGAAATTGCCGTTTTCTATGGGAGGAACATAAAGTCGTTTTTTTTTTAAATGAAATATATTTAATTAATCAATTAAATATATTTCATTTAAATTATTATTTCATGTTTTCCATTTTGTAAACAGAGTGACACAAAGAAAAAAACAAAAGAAGAAAAAACAAATGAATTATGGGGTTTGAAACACAAATGCATGAGTAAATAGCTGTATGAATTTGAATTTGGAATTCCTAACCATAAAGGTAATATTTGAGATCAAAGTGGCCAGTACGACAAAACGCCAATTTCATATGTAAGGACCTAATAAAACACTTTCGAGAGGGTCACAAGTTCAAACCCCCGGCAGACCAATGAATTTTTCTGATAAAACTTATTGGTCTAAATGGTAATTACAATATATCAAACGGTTTTTGGTGAAGGAAAACATCGTCAGAAAACCTGCATATCTTTAGAGAATTCTGGGGATATCTACAATTTACGGCTTCATTTAGGTTTGTCCGGCTCATCTTATAAATAAAATGTTTTCTATTTGGCATCATAGGCAGACGGTTGCCTTATAATAAAAAAATACCCACAAACTCGTAACGCAGTTAGCCCTCAGGCGAGACGCGGTAAGCTAATAAAGCGCTTAATTCCAAAATAAATAAGGTAAACATTTTAGTTATACCAAGTTCTGAGGATATTTTGTAGTGTCCATATATTTATATCCATATTTATTTATATACTAGCAATCGCCAGCGGCTCCGTCCGCGTGGAAAGATTAAAATCGTAATATAGTATTTTGATAACCATAAAAATGGTAAAGGTGGGTTAACCTTAAAAGGTAGACATAAGCTGTCGCGGCCTTTTTTGTGAACGTTTAGAGAGGAATTTCGTAATACATGATTTTTGAATAACTATCACCGGTTACAGCGCACGCAAGGAAAGTTTTGAATTTTGCCGTTTTCGTACTAATTTCATTGCTGCTCCTCTCCTATTCATTTTAGCGTGATGTTATATAGCACTTAGCCTTCCTCAATAAATGGACTATCTTTCACTGAAATAATTTTTTAAATCGATTGGCACAACATGTTATAAACATGTTATCACTTGATTTGGCTAGGTAATTTATGACCGGCTGCCTGCCTGTCTTCAACCTACCTTATTCGCCATTTACGACACCTCGGTAAGAAATAGGGTGGTCTATTCTATTCAACCGGATATCACACAGCGATATTGAATAATAGTAATAATAATGCCACTTAAAAAACAGAGCAAAGAATAGAAAAGAAGCACAGATCTGCTTCTATTGATTTAACAAAGGTTTTAACAATATGTATGGGAAAATAAAATTTTTGCTTATACCATATTTCTTTAAATTTCTTCATAGCTTCTCACCTAAGAAATTTAAACAAGTATATTGTACATTGTACAAGTGTACATATTTCAATACGAACATTAGCCATTCTCGAGTTCTAGCTAGACTAACAAACATCATTTCATTTTTATTTATATAAATTAATAATGCAAAATTATACGTCTGTTTTTTATGATTATACGTTTTTTCTAACTATCCAAATTGTACTCGAGTAAAATTAATAAAATTTTGTACGAAGGAAGCTCATGTACTGGAGTAACATACTGAAACAAAAAATCCTATTTTTCTTTTGGGAACTAAAAAAACGTACATAATAGTATTTTAACACTTGCAAGACATCGTCCATACAGCTTTTACGTGGATAAAACTTTTAAGCTAGATTTTTCGGTTTAGTGCGCGGTTGACCTATTTCACAAAGAATTTTATGTTTCGACTAGGCTTGTTAACGGAACACAAAACAAAAAATAACGACATCACAACCTTGAAAAATATATAAAGAGAAATACTCGTATATCATAACTTTTAAAGTTTTTATTTCGTTTAAGATTTTCACGGTGTATATCCTCCTGCTCTTATTCCACTCTAAGTGGGGGCACAACATGTTATAAACATGCTGTAACATGATTTGGCTGCATTTTTACGACCGGCCGCCTGCCTGACGTCAACTTACCTAAGTCGTTTTCTACGACACCTCGGTAAGAAATGAGGGTGATCTATTCTACTCAGCCGGATACCACACGGCGGGTTGACTTACCTTAGTCGCCTTTTACGGCAACTCGGTAAGAAATAAGGATGGTACTGTTTTATTCAGCCGGACACCACACGGCTATAAGATTTTCACGGTGTATATTAGGCCAGAGAAAGATGATCGGTTTACTTTTATTTATATCAACTTATTTATAGGTGTAAAGGTTAAGGTGATATTGACGCTACGAAGCGAATGAATCTACTCGGACCTTGATTTAGAAGGCTATGTTACCTATTAATTTAAATTATTTGCTTCCTTCTAAAGAATATTTAATATATTAGCCTCATAAGAAAGCAGCGGGCGATGGAGCTATGATCGCAGTATCTCTACTTGATCGAAGTAGAAATGAAGCGATCCGTAGAATAACCAAAGTCTCCGACATCGCTTATATGTCGCGAAGCTGAAGTGGCGATGGGCGGATTTCATAGTGCGGAAAGCCGAGGAGCGTTGGGCGGCACAAAATCGTGTGGTGTGGAGATACTATGAAGACGCCTATGTCCAGCAGTGGACGACCATCGTTTGATGAAGAAGAAGAAAGAATTAAAGATTATGTGTAATGGAAACCAACGGAAGGTTCAACAATAGAACTTCTATATGTGCTTAAGTGATAATTTAAATGAGTAATTCTTGTATCTTTAATATTGAAAGAAGTTAATCTTGTATGTGTTTTTATTTTCGGAATCTCGGAAACGGCTCTAACGATTTTCCCGAAAATCAGCATGTAGGAGGTTTTGAGGGAGAAAAATCGATCTAGCTAGGTTTTATTAAAAAAAATTCGTGTAATCTTTGTTGTTGGGCATGAAAAATAACCAAAATTTACGTTAAACCTCATTTAGGGACTGTCTAAAGAGAATAAAATACCTATGTTTGAGCCCTACATGCCCAACTATTTTTTCTCTTTTTTTTTCAATTTACATTTGTTTTCAATTTTTTTTATACCTTTCAAAAAAATTACTGAGCAAAGCACGGTCACCAAGGTTCTATGTGTTTAAGTGATCTCGTGAGATGCGATTTCGAAAACATCAGATACATCCCACTAGTAATCCACTAAAAGGTTACATTCATACGTAGCTTTGGAAGTACTCTCTACGTGGACATTATTTCTTAGGTCAAACATTTGTCAACTTTTGTACTTAGGTAACTTATCTAATCCTTCGAGACATCCAACTGTACCCTGGACCTTTCTAATAAGTTAGTAAGTAGCTGAAATTTTGTCGTTACGATTTATACAGTCGGCAAAGGAAGTTTGAGATATAATTGTGTTATCCCAAAATACTGCGAGTTTTGATAGAGAACTAAGTTTTAGATAAATAATCATATACTATTTTCCAACCTTTTTCGTACAATATCCCTATACAAAGTAAAATAGATAATATAAATGCTAAATGTAGAATGGACTATCCCTTTTCATACTCGATATATGCATTCGTAAAAACACATGCACAAACCTCCACCACCACCACCACAATACACAAGCACAAGACACGTTCACTATTACAAACTCAACAATCGTTTCGCCCCGAAACCGAGGCATCATCATAGACTCCACGACTTAATTGCAAAGCCTATCTTTATAATATACCTCAGTTAACAGGTTTTGAAATCAAATAAAAAATGCAAATAAGATATATATCATATAAAGTAAACAACGTAAATTTTTGAGCCACGCAGATACGCACACACATAGATATGGATGGTATTCAATTCAGTATTTCAAAAATCTAGAATTTCTTAAACATCTACATCAAAATTATATCCTTGAAATCATCAGTTAAGATCACAAAAATCATTCATATTAAATCAAATAAAATTAGCCGTGTGGTATCCGGCTGAGTAGAATAGTACCACCCTCTTTTCTTACCGAGGTGTCGTAAAAGGCGACTAAGGTAAGATGACCCACCGTGTGGTATCCGGTTTAGTAGAATAGACCACCCTCTTTCTTACCGAGGTGTCGTGAAATACGACAGAGGTAAGTTGACGTCAGGCAGGCGGCCGGTCGTAAAAACGCAGCCAAATCATGTTACAGCATGTTTATAACATGTTGTGCCGACCCCACTTAGAGTGGGATAAAGGAAGATGATGATTAAATGAAATGAAATCAAATAAAATATTCTTAAATTAAAATAAGTAAGCTTTTGCAATCACTTTCGAAACGTCAAGGATCAATAAGATTCGATGAAGCTCCTTCTGCTTCAGAACTCGGCAGTCAATCAATTAAACATTTTTAAATTTTCATTATCATTCGTCAAATTGTCTCAATTTTCCGAAAACAGCTCAACAAAACATGGGAAATTTAAAAATTTAAAAATGTTTAATTGATTAACTACTGCCGAGTTCTGAAGCAGAAGTAGCTTCATCGAATCTAATTGATCCTTGACGTTTCGAAACTGCCTGCTAGAGCTTACTTATTTTAATTAAAGAATATTTGATTTAATATAAATGATTTTTGTAATCTTAACTGATGATTTCAAGGATATAATTTTGATGTAGATGTTTATTAAATTCTAGATTTTTGAAATACTGAATTGAATACCATCCATATCTATGAGTGTGCGTATCTGCGTGGCTCAAAAAATTGGGAAATTCGCAAAGATGGTAGTTAAATTGCAAGTATGTTTTCAACTAATGTCTGCAGACACGTAATGTATGAAAAAGTAATAAAAACTTACATATAAAGAATACAGTTGTATGACCGCTAAATTCTTTCAGTGGAAATAAACTAGAACTCGGGATGATAAAATTTATACAGTTATAGCTAGCGACGTGGTATTACAATTTCAACAGGGAAAAAGTCCTCTAAGATATATCACGTAATACGTTTTCGTGCAAAAAGAATAAACGTACGTGGAAAATATTTAAGACATTATAACCAGTAAAAGTATCATTATATATACTTTATATTATCTTGTACCCGTCGTGTGGTATCCGGCTGAGTGAAATAGACCACCCTCATTTCTTACCGAGGTGTCGTAAAAGGCGACTAAGGTAAGTTGACGTCAGGCAGGCAGCCGGTCTTAAAATAAATAGCGAAAATATGTAACAACATGCTTACAACATGTTGCGCCAATCCCACTTACAATAAGCGCAGGAGAATGATGTAATTATAGCTTTCATTTATATATAATTTTTAAATTTTTTTATTATATTTTTATTATATAATAAAATATTATATACATTTTTATTAAATATTTATATATTTTTTTTCAAATTATTTTATAAATCTTTCTATTTAGATCACTTATTCAAAGTTATTACGGTGCTATAACTTTTATAAGGCTATAAAGATATCATTTATATTCATGATCTCAAAATTAAATCACAATTGGATGAAACAAGAAAATTGTTTTATGAAGAAAATTTTATACCATTCAATTTAATTATTTATACATTAATTCAATATTTATTTTGCGATCTCCAAAGAACCTACAAGATTTTTAAAACCTAGAAGATTCTATTTGATTAAAAAGTGAACAGATTACATGAAATAAAATCACAATTATCATCTCATAAATATGCAACAACAAATATCTATAGAAGAGGAAAGTAAAAACTTACGTTCTGCCCAACATCCATCGGCGCTAGAACCGGAAGCTCTTGCTTCTTCGGTCTCCTAAACACAAACAGTAGAGCTGCTACAATCAAAACTGTCCCAGCACCACCCATAGCCCCCAAAGCAACGCTCCAAGCGCTGTTATTTTCTGTCCAAGCATGATTTACTCCGGTCCGAGCTTGAGGAAGCAGAACCTGTCTCTGTGTACTCATTATATCTCCATTAACATTCTTTGAAGGTAGCTCGTCCCAATTTTTCCAATAATCCTCCATAGCTCCGTATTTACGACCGTCCCAGGGTACCTCACTCGCTTGACTCCGTGCAGCCCACAGCTTATCTGTTGATAACAAAATTAGTTACACATAATAATGTAACATCGATCGTGTGTCGCAGACAACGCTTTTGCTTTAGCGATTTTTCATATACATTTTACTATCAATAATGTGCACAGATAAAGGCATACGAGCCACAAATTTTCCGATATTGCTTTTATAGTTTTCCAAATGTTAATAAGTAATTGAATATTGCGAAAATATTATTAACACCTAATCGTATTCTCAAACAGAACTAAGTATAACGTATATTAAGTTCAAAGTTATTTAATATGAAAAACTTCGCCATATGGTGGGGAAAGATTCAACGACTGTTACGCTCTGAAAAATATTACGTACCCATTAGTAGTGACGTCTTGCTGTGAAAGTGCGCTGTTTGTTGGCTTAGAACGTTGTCGCGGAATGTAGAGGCACGCGAGTTGGGCGGGCGGGCGCGCACGACTGTTCGGCGCGGCGTCTGCCTTATCATTTGACTTGTTTACTCCAAATCGTGATCTGTATCCTGATGTTGACTTTATTGCGACGTAATCGTGTAACATCATTCGCTTGTTTATGCTGGAAGACTCTAGTAAAGTGGCAATAAAAGCTAACAGTCATTTGAATGGACTAATCAACGATTTTCATTACCGTTATGCGAACGTATGCGAAGCGTTTGATTACAAAGCTTTCAGCTTAAATCTTTTACTTCATTAATTCGTTTTTGCAACTTTTATTTCACATGGTACTTACATTGTATACGTTATCATATGAACGGATCTTGGCTTACTCCGATATAATAGGTAGCCTATACATTATGGTAACGAAAAGTTGTAGAACATATTTTAAATCTGTCGTTACATGTTTGGGTTAGTTAATTTACGACCCACCGCTTGCCTAATGACAACTCGACCCGCTAGTCCACCCTAATTTCTTACTGAGATGTCGTAAAAAGCGACTAAGGTTAGTTGGTTGACCCACCGTGTGGTATCAGGATGAGTAGAATAGACTACCCTCATTTCTTACTGAGGTGTCTTAAAAGGTGACTAAGGTAATTTGACGTCAGACTGGCGGCCAGTTGTAGAATACCTAGTTCAATCATGTGACAACGTGTTTATAACATGTTGTGCCCAACATGGAGTGGGATAAGGGCAGGATGAGGATGATGATATTCTACTCAGCCGAATACCACACGGCGGATTATTTATAATAGAAATATTTATAATATTTTTTGAGTACACACGGAAGGTTTTAAATTGTTGTTGTTCAGATTTCAACAACTCCAGTTTACAATTATCAGGATAACGGGGTACATTAGTCGCATTCTATCTACTCTATTCGCAATAAAGAATGATACCACAGAGATCGACTAATAGCTTAATATACATTGTTGCCAACGAGCTTAAATATCATTGACCGATAGGCAGTTGACGTGTTATCGGAGTGATCAAAATAGGGACGAATATGCGAAGCTGACAGTTAATACTTTCTAATCGGAGAGGTTCCCAAAGACAAGTATTATAATAAGTCGATATTGAAATAGTCTGTCGCCAGCGGTTGCCATAGTCTCGTCGATTCGTCGGCATGATGCTACGAAAATTAACAAAACAGATCAGGATGATTTTCTTTTTTTAGTAACAAATGTATGTGCATTTGTTACTAAAACTATGTTTATAATATAACTAGCTGTGCCGGTAGTTTCACGTGAAAACCAGTGTGGCATAATGTTTTTCCCGCGTAAATGCTGACCCCGCGGGAATTTAACCGTAGTTATTATACTGAACCTTCCTAAAAAATAGCACCACCATTAAATAAAAACCTTGCAAAAATCTGTTGAGTACATTTTAAGAAAATCGATCACATACAGACAGACAGCTTTTGGGGATTTTGTTCTATAATAAGTATAGATAGACTAGGAAAAGAGGTTGCAAAATTATAGAGGTGTTACTAGAGAATGGGAGCCTCCTAAAAAAAGAGGAAAGCTAAGCTAAGCAAATAAGGCTATTTATATCCTTTTTTGCACAATACGTGAAGATTAGGTTTAGTTAGTAGAATTAAATTCGACGTTGGAAAATTTGACAGTCATTTTCCTGTCGCATAAAAAAATCGCATAAACATTTTGAAGGTGTGCTATAAACGTTCCAAGTATTTAAATTAAAATTCTCAACAAATGTGTGATTTGACAAATATAGCTATGGATAGCTCATCTTCCTTGTCTTATTATTTGTTGGACACTCGCACTCAAAGGCCACTCTTCTTCTTCTTTATCAAATGATGGACGTCCACTTCTGGACCTGGTCTCTTCATGAAATCTCCACACCACACGATCTTGTGCCGCTTGGACCCAGCGGCTCCCGCGACCTTTTTGAGGTCATTAGTCCATCTTGTGGGGGGTTTGCCTACACTACGTTTTCCAATGCAATTCAACACCTTGAAACCCCAATGCCCATCGGTTCCCCGCAATATGTGCACCACCCATCACCAGTTCAGCTTCGCGACACGCTGAGCTATATCAGTGACTCTAGTTCTTCTACGGATCTCCTCATTTCTGATTTGATCACGTAGAGATACACCTCACTCCATGGCCCGCTGAGCTACTCTGAGCCTTCTTATGAGGCCCACATTTGGCTACTACTCTATATAATAACGCCATGTTAAAAATAAAACCTTTCACGTAACAGATTATATTTATCTAGTGTATCGGCCAGATTCGGTGAAAATGTATTTGGGGCGCAAATATTTGGTCCAGTAACCAATTTGTAAGATCGACCGCTCGTGCAGACAGTGTCCACATACTTTGAAGATTGTTGTCCGTAACACGTTTTTGGATATGTAAAAACAATGGTATTTTGTGTAAGATGTTAAGATTTCTTATTCTAAGGTCTTGGTTCTTATTCCAAAGTAAGGTTTCATTATTCTTCTGGGATATCGTTTCATTCTATCTCTGTAGGGCAATGTAATACTGCTACAATATAATTAGAATACAAGGGTTGATTTCGCTGTTGTAAACTAAATGTATAGAACCGGGTATACTCAGTCAAGCCCATACAGGGCTCTTATTCATGAGCTCTTTACACGGCGTTATACTCGTGGAAGCGTGAACTGCGCGTAGTAGCTCGCTGGGAGCGACTCGTGAACGGTTTGGGTTACCCATCGTTCGGCTCACGCCCCAAAAGGGGGAAATTTGTTTAATTTTTAGGGGGGGGGGGGTGTTAAAATTCTAAAATGGACTCGACACAGCTCCAGAGTTCAGCTCTTTCAATCTGGGCCACATATATGCAATGCTAGATTTCGGTGACGAATTCAACGAAAAAATTTATCCTAAAATTTATCAATTATCATTTAGGTTTCTCAAGGGAAAAATTCAGTTGTTTTTTTTATTAAAAGTACTGTATAAGGGAGCATAAGAAAGGCTTAGGTGGGGCATGGCACAAAAAAGGTTAGGAAACACTTATAAGTAGTGATTTTGTTTATGTTTTCTGATCAAGGACCACTGCAAGCGAAACCCTGACTGAATAACGACGCCTGAATCGTGTGAGTTGATTTACATCGGCGCACCCTTATACGGACAGCTTTTAATGGAAAAGGGGTTGATTGAGTTCAGGTGTCAACAGATTATTGAGTGCCATTTACAAATTGGAATTATAAAGCTAATGTTTTCAATTGATGTGTTTCGGCTTGATTATCTGTGATATACTTTATTAAAATGAAGATTTTAAGCATAAAATCTATAAATAAGTATGAGTGGTAATAGAAGTACAAATATTTACAAGGCGTGGTATCCGGCTGAATAGAATAGTACCACCCTCATTTCTTACCGAGGTGTCGTAAAAGGCGACTAAGGTAACTTTACCCAACGTTTCAACAATAAATATAACCAAAGCTTAAGTTTACTATGATAACGAATTATTGCTTTAAATGTATAATGCGAATACGGATGTGTAATGCTTAAAATATAAAATTAAGGACAACGCCATCTGGTTGATACTTATGGTACTTGTTAGGAAATCTTGCTTGGTAATATTGTATTCAATATAGTTGTTTCATCGTCTTAAAGATGTCGCTGACAACAAATTACACACAAATTACAATAAAATTTAGTTTTCTTATTTACAGTAAAAAGATAATTTTTTGATTTTACCATTCAGTCACTTATATTATACTGGCAGTATATTTAAAAGTTTTGATTAAAATTAAAGATTTTCTAGAACTACAAATATTTGTTGGGGAAATAAAATACAATTTTTTGTAATTTGATTTATAAAATAAAAAAAACATTTTTTTTATTTAGAAATATCACTATATTCTTACACTAAAATAAATAAAAAAATGTACAGTTTAATAACATTTCAGTCCATGTGTTACATTATGTTTTCTCAATATTTTTATTAAAGGGATATTGGTTTTTGTATCGTTGTACACCTAATGTGACAAATGCTGAAAAAAAAGAGAATTATAACAATAAATTAAAAAAAAAAATTACATGAGCTAGAAGGGAGGTAAGAACATATTTATATAGATTCTTGACTTTGACTTTATTTTATCCATCTCGTTTGTCTAATGTTGATAATAGTGAAAACTATGGATCTCTTCAGTTACGTACTGTCGAAGGGAAAGAAATAATATCGAGGTTGCCTCAACTCGCACCGCTGTAGTTATTTTCATATGCGGAGAATAGGAATAGAGCTGTTCACAGCTTGACTAGCTAAAGTTTGTAAGGTAATTTAAGGAGTTAAACGCCAGGGACATTTTTTTTATAAAGGCTAGCGCCTGGCTACATTTTAGCCTGATGGAAAGTGAAAGATACAGGCTAAGGTGGACTGTGTTTGCCACTATACTGCCTATTTACTTTTTTTTTCTAATTTTAGCAGATAGTAGGTACTACTTAGTTTTAATTTTAAAAATTCCTGGTTGAAGTAACAGCCTGACAAATATCCCATTGATGCCCATCAATCAGCCATCTCCGTTTCTGGAGAAGGATTGGAACTAAGACCTAACACTCTGCTCCAATGTGAATCAGCAGGTTACACGTTCATTGTAAATATAGTTTTATAACATAAGCTGTCTTTTTGTTATGTAACTTATGTAATTAAGGTTAGAAACATGATAATGAAATTTGTATTATAGAAAATATTTAATATGTTTTTTATTAAATATTCTATTGTTTTGGGAGGATAAAAATTCTAAATATAGTTTTGGAAGTAATACATTATTGATAGTTTACTCGCATTGAGTGATTTGATTACCAAAAGAGATTGTGGATATAACGATTCGTCCAGGTAATGTCTTATTCTTCCAAGCAGCATTGGCAAGGTAGGCTCCAATTCCTACCAAACCGATTGCGCCGACTATTCTGCATGCCGTGCAATCTCGAGGTTTACTTTCTACAACTGTAGCCATTTTAATTTTTTTTCAGAATAGTATTATAATCTAACTATACTCTTGATTAAATTAAAATAAAGTAAATATTCTTGTTCCGGTGTATCACAAATTAAAAAACAACCGCAAAATTAGAAGTAAACAAAATTTTAGACACTTTTCTGACTGTAGTGATGTAAAAATAATTGATTTTATATTAATCGATTATTTCTAAAGTAATCGATTTTTATTCATAGACAATTCCTTTTTCTAAAATCAATTATTTTATTTATCCTCTTTTTCTTGTTTTTGACATAGAACATACCTTGTTGATTGAAACCAATGTAGAAAAAATATTTTGATCGAATTTCACAAACAGCGCACCTGTTGCTATTTATTTAGTTGTTCACTTTAATTAGCCTTTATTCTTATTAATATCGATTTTTTAAATCCATTTATTTTGAAGGGCGTAAAATCGATTGTTTATTAATCGATTTTTCTACTCCAAGTCACATCCCTACTTAGTCTACTACTAGTAGTATAGTCTGTATTAATCAGTGTCGCCAATTTAACTTTTCTAATATGACATAAAGTACAACTTTCAGAAATTATTGTTATACATATTTTTTTTTAAAAGTTAATTTTTACCCAATTCCATATATCTTCCTGTTAGAAAAATGAAAAAGTATCTAATTTTTAAGGTGGTAAAAAATATTATAATAAAATAAAATCGTGTGTATATGTATGTATGTACATATAAATATTCATTTAACGTCGACGGCAAATTCCAAATGTCGGGTCAGAAACACAAACGCTTTTATATTTTATAAACAATTTCATGTGCACTAAATATAAAAAAAATATTAGTGCAACATGTAGTGATTTGATGAAATTATTAAAGTGCCATAATTTTTAACAGTACATACATACAATATTTTTATTGAAATTATACAAACAATATCTAAGACTAAAACGAAGATACTGGGTTATAAATTATAAATGTCTGGATAACACCAGAAGATATAAGATAAGTCTTTCTCGTTCTCGATTAGACGAGCAAAAAGTCTTTTTAATTTTAATTTAATTATATCATATAAATTTTCTTAAATTATAAATTACTAGCTTTTACCCGCGCAAATTCGTTCGCGTGGACTGTAGTCTTGAAATTAGGAGTGGCTTCTGTCACCATCCAAACCTTCAAATATCTCCATCACAAAAATTAGATCGATCCGGGATGAATCAGAGGGATTTATCGTTTGATCAAGAGCTTAAAACGATAATTTTAGTAAATAACCCGTACTTACATGAAATATATATTAAAATAGCGCAGTAAAAGGAGTACAAAAACTTTATATACATGAAAAATTCATAATGTTTTCTGGAATTAAATATCTCTATAAATATTATAAGCTTTGGAAACGTGTTAAAAAACTTATTTAATAATAACATTTATACGTAACGAATCAACTGTCAAATTGTTTTTTTTTATTACCTATACGTATGGCGCTGGATTCCAACGTTTTTAGTATAAATACGAAAAATTAAATTTGAATTATATTTTTGTTAACATAATATTTTAAAATAGGTATAGGAAAATATATTAAACTTGACTTTATTAACTGTAATGACTTTTCAAATATTAAAAATGGTGTTTAGAAATAAAATATTTTTTCATTAGCAGTATGGCTTAATTTCTATGGGATTCAATTAAATAAAACTTCCCAATACATGTCAATTAATAGTCATTTATTTCGTACTTGTTGCCATAGACTACTAACTAAAGACCGTTTAAGAATACGTTTTCTTGAAACGTCTGTTTTTTTGACAACAAAAATTATTTATTTTTTATTTTTTATATGATTAAATTTTACTTGAACTTAAATGATTATAGCCTATTGTTATATTTTCACCACAAATCCTATCTTTTTATTGTGTTATTATGGTATTTAGCTAGTAATTGTACATGTACATAACCTCAAACTATAATAAATAAATATTAGATAAAATAATAATTGATACTAAGATAACAAATATTTTTCTGTTTAAAAACACTAAAATAATTACTCTGGTCTGGGCCAAAAGATGTTACATACATCATTCTGGCGGTCTCTTTTTTATAAAATATTTTTCTCCGGTTTATGAAATAAACAAAAACCGAAATATTATTTAAAAAAAAATAATAATAACTTTTTTAAGATTTTTATACGTTACCCCGGTATATAAACATTAATTTTGCCGAATTTCATCTATATTGGTTCAGCGAATTGACCATGAAAACGTTACAAACAGACTTTCGCATTTATAATATTATTAGCTTATTTATTTTACTCAATAACCCGTATTACGTATATTAATAATCCACTGTTATTATAATGTTAAATTTTCTCAGTTAAATTTGTCCAGTAAACGAATAACATAAAATATAAATACTCTTTAAAAGTAACTCTTTTGACGTAAGCCGAAAAACTTGGAATCTAAATACTTCGTAAATACAGATTTGACTTGATTTTGACACATCATAAATAAAAATTAGTTCCATAGGTTTATTATAGATGGCGTTTTGAATGTCATCGTATTTTATTCCTCCTGAATTTAATTCCTGTTAAATAAACAGGATTTATGTAGCCTATATGTTACCCCGGTATATAAGGAATATTTATGCCAAATTTCATCGATATTGGTTCAGCGGATTGGCCGTGAAAACGGAACCGACAGACAGACAGACAGACTTTCGCATTTATAATATTAGTAAGGATTGTATAAATTTGTTAAGAATAAGTTAGCGACGCAATTGTTGCATCGCTGTGGTGCGTCGTAACGAAATGTGGTTAACGCACACATAGATGTATTAGTACTTACGTCATTTTAAAATGTTTCAGTCGATTGTTTCTGAAGACCTTATCCTCCGTGTTTATTTCAGTTCTGAACCTACTAAATTTTTTTACTTTTTATTAATCGAAAATTAATTGGACGGTTCCTTTTGGAGTTGTTTGGAATTCACATTTATATTAATTTAAAGTTTCTTTGTTTTTAATTTATAACTAGTTTAAAGTATTTTAATCGTCAATTGTATTTTAGTTGTGTTTATATCATAAAGGTAACATTTCAAATAAACATGTTACGGATTATTCTTTAAATTAAAGACTATAACAGTATCTTTCCGTAAGGAGCCGTAATTATTCTTTAATAAATAATTTTCCTCGATTGCTTGTTACATTAGTATTATTTATTTTAATACAATTTTAATTTTTTCGATTCATCCATCTTAATATAGCCCATATCCAATCTGTTAATGATTAATCCAATTAAAAATACCCATCTTCGATATGACTTTATTGTTTATAATGTACGCAATATTTAATATTTAATCATTTATATTTAAATAGTGACGCCATAGAATGAAGAAACAAAAGCCATTGATTGACTTATTGATTTACCTGAACTGATAGGAAAATCCTTTTGTTTCACATTTTCTACTATCAATTATGTACCTACTCAACATTTTAGCAATCACCAGCGACTCTGCGCGCGTGGAAAGATTAAAACCGTAATATAAGTATTTTGATAACCATAAAAATGGTTAAAGTGGGTTAATCTTAAAAGTTAGACATATGCTGTTGTGGACTTTTATTTACAACATTTAGAGGGGAACAACTTTGTGATACATGATTTTTTTAATAACTTTCACTTTTAGCGCACTCAAGGAAAGCTTTTAATCTTGTCGTTTTCGTACTATTTTTGTATTGGAACAGATTGTACTCAAGAAAACGTTGCGTTTTTAGGCAGTCCACTAGATAGACCGACGACCTTAAAAAGATTGCTTAGTTAAGTTATTCATAAATCTAAGATTCAATAATTCAAGACATTTTAATTAATCAATAATAATAAAGTAAAAGAGTGGAAACATTTTTTTTTACAGCAAAAATGTACAAGTTTTATCTATCTTAAATTACTTACACGCTAGGACTATACAAATCGTGCCCACGTGTAATGGTTCCAAGAATGCTGGCAGCGTTTCCGCGCTGAATAGCTAAGCTGATTCTTTATTTGAAAAACTATAAAAATGGATATTTAAACTAAGAGTAAAACATCGTTAAATTATATTTTATGTTATCAGTTACCTATTGAAGCTGCAAGGTACTCTTACAATCAACTTGTCAACGTTCTGAATAGGGCAGGCCGCATAGAATATTCATAGCTTGTTAAAGTATAAGCTGCTAGGTCACCGCTAACCTCGTTCGTATTTCTCGACTAGTACTTGTTATAACAAAGTAACCTTAGTAGTATTAATTTATGTCTATTATCAATAGAAATTAGTTCAAGTGCTTCTCGAAGAGAACCCTTTAAGGGATAAGTCCGCCTTTGTACATGCGCTATTATTTCTATTTTTAACAATATGTATGTACAATAAAAGAGAGTAATGTAAGAGTTTTAAATATGAATGTGGATGGATGTATGGCTAGGGGGAGGCCGAAAAAAAGATTGATGGATTATGTGAAAAATGATATGCATGTTAAAAGAGTGGCACCAGAGTTGACGAATGATAGAGGAGAATGGAAGAAGAAGACATATTGTGCCGACCCCACTTAGAGTGGGATAAGGGTAAGAGAATGATGATGCTTATGTATATACAATAAAGAAATGAAAATAAATCAATATAAATGGAGAATACTATCTATCACTTTTACTTTTACGATCACTATCAATGGAACTACCTAAAGTAAAGAATGATAATTGTTCCATTTTATAAATGAAATTTGTAAGTGAAAGTAAAAATTTAGGGGATTATCTCAAAGAACATCACTATTTGTTTAAACGATAAAGCAATAACACAAAATAACAGTAAACAACGCACGTAAGATAAGGAAGATAAAAACATCGTTTAATTTTAATTTCAGGCACGTTTAATAACTAGATGTACAAGAAAAAGTAAAAAAAAAAAACATACCTGGTAGTTTACTTGATATGTACATCATCATTTTCCTGCCCTTATCCCACTCTAAATGAGGTCGGCACAACATGTTTCAAACATGTTATGGCTAATTATTTTACGACCGGCCGCCTGTCTGACGTCAACTTACCTTAGTCGCGTATATCGACATCTTGGTAAGAAACAAGGGGGGTCTGTTCTACTCAGCCTGATACAATAGGGCGGGCCAAATTACAATAGTCGACTTTTACGACACCTCGGTAAGAAGTGAAGGTGGCCTATTCTACTCAGCTGGATACCACACGGCGAGTAAACTTACTTAGTCGCCTTTTACAACACCTCGGTAAGAAATGAGGGTGGTCTATTCTACACAGCTGGATACCATACGGCGGGTCAACTTACTTAGTCGCCTTTTACGACACCTCGGTAAGGAATGGTCATTTGTACTCAGCCGGGCATCACACGGTTTTTCTTAAATTCGAGAACATTCTTTTCAAACCTGCATGGACTCCAAACCTACATATGTAAAAGTAAAAGTGAAGTAACGGCCTGTTACAATCCCACCGCTGGGCAATGGGCATAGGCCTCCTCTCTCCGTACTTGGAGAGAAAGGTTGGAGCTAAGACCTACCACGCAAATCGGCTCCAATGCCGATTGGTAGGTTACACATATCTCCAGATTTCACTAGAGATATGCAGGTTTCCTCACGATGTTTTCCTTCACCGAAAATCGTGTGATAAATTGCAATTATTAATAAGACATAAGTTTAAATAGAATAACTCAATAATTTATAGAATTAGGCGTTACTTTGCGGAGATCCATAATACAAAAGTAATGAGAATATTATTTTGCTATAATCCGCGATAAATGGAAATATATTTCCTTTATCCTTATTTTTCTGTATTTCCTTATAATCATATTGATCCTTGACGATTTGATCAAAAGTGCTTGAAAGAGCTTATTGGAATAAAGATATTTGATTTGATTTGATTTGAGTTATTCTACAAAAGTAATGAGAATATTATTTTGCTATAATCCGCGATAAATGGAAATATATTTCCTTTTATCGCGGATTATAGCAAAATAATATTCTCATTACTTTTGTAGAATAACTCAAATCAAATCAAATATCTTTATTCAAATAAGCTCTTTCAAGCACTTTTGAATCGTCAAGGATCAATATGATTAATGAAGCAACTGGTTCGGTATGTTGCTCTTACCGAAAAGAACCAGAAAGAAATTCGGCGGTCAATCTTTTAAATATTTTCATTTTTACATTATTAAACCGCACTCCTTTATGAAGCTGAAAGGATTTTCAAATCCAGGCTTTTTTATCATCCATATAATCTTCAATTTTGTAATATGCTTTACGTATAAGCATATCTCTTATACTTAATTTAAACCTTTCTGTAGACTGATCTCATCGGTGCCTGCCGGTGTTTGAACTTATGACTCTCTTGAAACAGTCACACCGCTGGGCTATCACAGCTTATAACCTACATATGTACTTAGCCTTTATTGTGGTAAACTTAACTTAACTGCTCGCTGAGTTAAACTAAAATGGAAGTTCTTCCCCCAGTTCGAAATACAAACTTTGCGTAAAAAGTCCCGACATTGTGACTCATCTTTTTAAATTAGTTTCCATTCGACATCGATATGGTATTACCAGTTTATATTTTTTTAATAAAACAAAGACGTGTGGTATCTGGCTGAATAGAAAAGTACCACCGTCAATTATTACTTAGGTGTCTTAATAGGCGACTAAGGTACGTAGACACGCTGGCTACGTAGAATAGAATCCGGCTGAGTAGAATAGAATACCATCTTTCTTACCGAGGTGTCGTAAAATGCGACTGAGGTAAGTTGACAGACCGTGTTGTATCTGGTTGAGTAGAATAGACCGCCCTCTTTCTTACTGAGGTATCGTAAAAGGTGACTAAGGTAAGTTGAAACGCCGTGTGGTATCCGGCTGAGTAGAATAGTACCACCCCCATTTCTTACCGAGGTGTCGTATAGGTGACTAAGGAAAGTTATCCCATCGCATGGTATCTGGTTCAGTAGAATAGACTATCCTCTTTCTTACCGAGGTGTAAAATACGACTTAGTTGACGTCAGGCAGGCGGCCGGTCGTAAAATACATAGACAAATCACGTGACAACATGTTGGGCCGGCCCCACTTAGAATGAAATAAGGGCAGGAGGATAATGAAATGGAATTTTAATTTTTTCGAAACATTGAAAACAATTTAACACGGCCGCAAACGATAGCATGACACTATAATAGGAGTCTTATTTATTTATTATTTATTCTTTATGCATACAGAAAACAATATATATATATATATATATATATATATATATATATATATATATATATATATATATATTATGTATAATATTAGAAACGATTTATGATAAGTTGCAAGGGCGGTCTTATCGCCTACAGCGATCTCTTCTTGAGATATAAAATTTATCAAAAGATACGAATGTTTTGATGCACTATGCGTCATTCCAATCATCGAGATTCCAATGAATCTGTGACATGCTAAGAAGCGGTTAAATTACGTCAATGAATTTAATGACAAATTAATAGTATTTACGTTTACCGTAGCACGCTGTACCACGGCTAACGGCAGTCTCTCTTTGACTCTCGCCCTGTATAGTATCGAACTTACGGCAAATGTTTCTGTTATCGCAATGTTTACAAATATTATGCAGTGTTCAATGAACGCGTTTTGGCCTTAAGAATTTAATTTTAAGTCATAAAGGTTCTTACAAGAAATGTTTTTAATATAAATGAAAATTTTATTAAGCTATAGTGATTTAAAAGTAATTATTGTGCTGTGAGTTATTAATAATAATATTATGTTAATAATAATATGACTTGGAGACGGAGGAAAATTTGTTAATTGATTACAGTAAGTATATATAAATATTTGTAAACTTTGCTGAGATTTGTTGTGATGTTATAATACGTCCATTACAGCATAGAATAGTGATTTATCCATACATTGTTTTAAAGCATAATATTTTAAATTCATCTAAAAGAATGTTAAGATAAAATGCGGATTACTTGTATGTTTATCTTTTTTAGTATTTGACGTAGCGCTTTAAGTTTATGTTTACCTCCAAATAACTAGCGTTAATTTTGGAAATAGGCAACGCAAAAATTAGCGATGAACAAACTAAACAAATTCTAATTTTTTCCTATTTATAAAAAATTCTTCCCTCCTTTTTGAAAAAAAGTGGAATATTTACTTTTAATTTACCTTTAAATCTCCTGCTCGAGTTTCCTTCTTCAGTTTATACAGTTACTATTAAATTTCCTTAGCCCTTTATAACATGATTACTTATTTATACTTTGCAGCTAAATTGAAGTCTAAAATGTTGGTTAACCTTGGCTTAGCGTGCGTTATAACATCTATTCACTAAAACTAGAAAGTTAATTTAACTTTATCAGTATATAATAACTCATTTCTTTACTGTCTTTTTATAGTTAAATAGAGGTAACGACAATATATTGGAAGAAAGAAAGAATGTACGTGTATTTCATCCTCCCGTGATACACAGTTGTTATTTAAAGCTGAACACAACACAAAAGAACATTTTAGAATGTTAGTTATTAATTACAAACCGATTATTTCGAAATATCCTTATATATTTATTTGTCTGGTTTTAAGACAATCTATTTTCTATATCTGATGAATCTTACGTGCATTATTATTGAAAAAACTATCTTATAATTATTAAAATCATTCGACAATCTTAGGTGTTGGTAGTTGGGTGCAATGGGGGTGCAACTGTACCTATCTTGAAAGGAAGTACATAGAAAAATTACATATTTTTTATCTGATTGAGCGGGAGGGAGGGTTATGTTTTTCGTGTGTATGTCTAAAGTAACGGTCTGTTAATATATAGCTGGTCATAGTCCACTCTCCGTTTTCTAATAGAGAGGGGTTGTAGCTAAAAGCCACCATGCTGTTCCAATGCTGTATTTATATGTTACACATATCCCCAGAATTTGCTACAGTTAAGCAGGTTTTCTTCACCGAAAAGCGTGTGATTAATTGCAATAATTATCAATTAGACACATAAGTTTTAACAGAAAAATTCATTGCTGATTAACAGAAAATTCATTGAATAGCCCGTTGGCGCAGTGGGTAGTGATCATGCCTTCAGCTCTGCGGGTCGCGGGTTCGATTCCCGTCGAGGGCCAACATTTTCTATAAAATTGAATTTGTTGGTTCTTCGATCCTGGGTGTATTTAAGTATGTATTTAAAAATTATTAATGTATATATTCACCAGTTGTCTCACTCATAACACAAGTATTAAATTACTTACTTTGGGGACGGACGACCGTGTGTGTAAGTGTCCCATATATTCATTTATTCAATTTATTTTTTGCTGTCTGTACGCTTTTGAGCCCGGACCCCGTCGAAAGAATTACACAGTTTCACCGCTTGGCTATCACGGCTTTTAAATGCATATACGTTTGTATGTATATATGTTTGTACCGCCTCCCTGAAAATAATACTTAAGGCGCCCATGCGCACAACCTAAATATTTATAAATAATTCTTGGACTTTCCTAACTTTTTTCCAGGTTTATCTTTGGCAGATATTCCCAACAAAACGGTTTAAATATGTAAAACTTAATAAATTACGTCTTCCCTACATATTCGTTCTTTCTCGAATTTTACCAAGCGAATCTTTCTACAATTTAAAGTGCACTTCAGAAGCTAATAAAAATAAACCTCAAAGAATCTCTCAAGACAAATCTTGAAGCCAGCCAAATAAAGTTAACAAGGTCGTTGGAATTAGTTAAGTAGCTTCACTTAAGTTGATTCAAAGAGATTTCTAAAGTAATTAAGCTTCACTGATGAGCGAAGTAATAACGAATTCTACTCCAATTACATACCAAACCCCCTTAGCGGTACGAAGCATGATTTTAGAATGTATTAGGAGTTAAAATATAATGTTATAATATGTATAATTATTGTTTATAAAGAAATCTCTAAGCAGCGGATACTGACTGTTTAGAATATTCCGCTGTTATCAGTTTTTGGGACATTTTTAATTATTATCAAGTATTTAATCCTACTTCATTGAACAGCGTTCGGCAAGCATTTATCTTGGCATTTATTTAGAAGAGGTCACGGATTCAAACCCTTGCAGACACCAATGAGTTTTTCTGTTAAAACTTATGTGTCTAATTGATAATTGCAATTTATCACAAGCTTTTCGGTGAAGGAAACATCGTGAGGAAACCTGCATATCTCTAGAGAATTCTGGAGATATGTGTAACCTACCAATCCGCATTGGAGCAGCGTGGTAGGTCTTAGCTCAAATCTTTCTCTTCAAAAACGGAGAGAAGAGACCTATTCTCAGCAGTGGGATAGTAACATGCCGCTATTTACTTAAGTAAAAACCGTACAAAAATCCGTTCAGTAGATTTTGGGAATCACGATCCCATAAAAACAGAGTTTTTGGGGACTTTGTTTTATAATAAGTAGGTATATAGATATAGATGGATTATATGTCAGTCAAACTAAATACAAAACATCATGGTTAGTACAAATAAATCAAAAGTAATGAGAATATTATTTTGCTATAATATATATCTATAAGATGCTTTAAGATAAATCCGCAATTTTATTGCGGATTATAGCAAAATAATATTCTCATTACTTTTGTATTATGGACCTCCGCAAAGTAACGCCTAATTCTATAAATTATGTACAAAAAAATCTTAAGAATAAAATTGCTATATAAAGTACTTGATAACTTGTAAGAGATAAAACAGTGAAATAGGATTTTGCTTTCTACAAATCTTAGCGAGACCCAAATAAACGATACCCTACAAAACAAATATTTATCTATCTGGTGTGCATTGGGTCGAACTATTTTACGTCGTTATACTAACAAAGTTTGTATATACAATTGATCATCCGCTTTGGTGAGGGAGAGATTTTAAGTAAATAAATCTACTTCGGAGGAAAGCTATGAGATATCCCATTTTGAACACAAAGATTTGGGATAAAATAAACATTTTTATAATTTCTTCTCTGTTTTAAAATTGTTTTTTGTCTCTTTCTTGCGTGTTTTATAATGTAATGAGTAATGATACTGTATTTGTGGCTGTGACTGGTTTTCGTACCGCAAAGAGATTTTTAACCTGTTTATATAACAACTATATAGCAAGTTTCGTAATAATTGACGGGATGTAGACGTGTTTAAATGTTTTATTGCTTGTTTTAATAGCGGCAAATTTATTATAGCTCGATAATTAAATTAAATGTTTTTAAAATGTGAATGTATAAAATTGATTTGTTGGCTAAAACATGAAAAGCAAAGCAAAATAAATATAAATACTTAACTCCGTCTAAGTGGGGTAGGCATAACATGTTATAAACATGTGGTGCCATGTTTTGGCTAGGTATTTTATGGTCGGCCGTTTGCCTTACGTCAATTTATCTTAGTCGCTTTTTGCGACATCTCGGTAATAAATGACACCCTCATTTATCCTCGGTAATAAATGAGGGTGGTCTATTCTACTCAGCCGGATACCATACGACTACGAAATAAATGTAAATAAATGATAGGTGACAGACAAATACAATTAAATACATACTTATAGGTATACAATAGTACACCAGGAATCAAATAAATAATCAACCATCAAATAACCAACAAATTGTATTTAAAAAAAGATAGCACTGGGCGGGAATAAAACCCGCGACCCGCAGAGCTTAAAGCAGGGTCACTACCACTTGCGCTTACGGGCCAGTCAAAAAAAGATTTGGTGATAGTCCGTCGGCAAAGTTTTAAAAACGAGGTATGTGTGGTCATAATAAGACAACCACTTATTTATGATTCAAAATGCTTGGTTGGTGTATCTATGGAATAATATCGAAATGAGATTCGTAGAAGAACTAAAATTACTAACATATTCGTGGCTAATCGTGTCGCTAAGCGCAAGTGTTGATCTGCGAGGCGCATCGTTCATAGAACCGATAGACATAGATGAATTCCAAGGTGTTGAAATGGCGAGTTTGTATTGGAAGATCTAGACATCTCCACTAAGTAGAGACTTAGTGGAGATGTCTTTGTTTTTAGGTCGTCTCTCTAGACGACCTAAAAACAAAGTTGATGGGGCTATAGGATCAGTTTTGCTTAGCTGCGGAAGTTTAAGAGGGCTTAAGAGGGCAGAACAAGAATCTATTTATTAATTGCAAATTAATTAACAATAATTTAAAGAAGCAATGAGTTGAAGCAAGTTTCCTTTAAAATATAAGCCATTGTAGACTTTTTTTAAATATATCTTTTCTTTTCCACATACATATATTGTTTTATTACATCTCAAGTGCTTTCATGAAGATTTCTCGATAAAAGCCCTCGGCCGGCTTTAATTTTTTATAATTTTCGTAATATAACAACACAAAACCTTTACAAAAGAAATACTGTTAAAGCCGCATGCAAATTTTCAAAATTTTTGAGTTTATCTCAAACATACTTGACAAGTGATTCGTTTTTATAATATGTAAGTAATCAAATTCCATTTGTTTGCCTCGGTAAAACTCCAAAATAAATTGATTTGGTTTATGTAAATTTATTAGTTTTGGCATGTGAAATATAGTTTATAGCACCTAACTATCAATTAGTATAGCCCATAGTTCTCTAGAGTAACTACTTGAAAGTCTAACACCAATTTCTGTTATTGAGTTATTAGTTCAAACTGAAGATAAATAGTTTTCATCCAACTAATATTCTGTTGGTTATAGTTGAAACTCTGTCGTACAATTGTTGGAGGATTAACTTTCATCTCTCTCATTGTTTGTACCACAGCTTCGTTGAGCCCACAAATGAGATTTTGTATCGCTAGCTATTGTGCGGCGTGCGACAGTTCAGATTACATCTATAGGGTTCGTTCTTAAAAATCGGATCTTAATCTTGGTGACGATTGTTAACTTCTTATTACGCTTTTTCTAATGATAATAGTTTAAATGAATTAAGTCTTGTTCCTCTATCAGCAGTGCTACCTAGTTTATTAAATATTTAATAGAATTGAAATTCGATTAGTGGAGAATGGAAATCCTCTCGTCTTATAATATTTTAGACTAAAAATTGAAGCGTTATTGAATGCAAAAGATTATATATATTTTATACCGTGAATGTTAGCATAATCATATTCCTATTGCAAGGTTTATTTAATTTATTTATTTCTTCAATGTACACACATATTGTTAGAAAAGATGAAAAAAAATACAAAGGCGGAATTATCAGTTACGTGTGATATACGGCTGAGTAGAATAGACCACTCTCATTTCTTAACGAGGTGTCGTAAAAGGCGACTTAGTTAAGTTGATGTCAGGCAAGCGGCCGGTCGTAAAATAACTAGCCAAATCATCTGACAACACATTTGAAACATGTTGTGCCGACCTCACTTAAGAGTGGGATAAGGGCAGAAGAATGATGATGATATTTAAAATATGTCAAGCATGAGTTTTCTTTAATCAGGTTCGAATGTAGAGTGCTTTTACACTTTCGAATAATTTATTTATGCATTACTATAATATATGCCATAAGGTCGCTTTAAGTTTTATGCATCTTCTGTGGTTTGCTATAGTTATAATAAGCAGTTAATGTTTATATTATACGGAAATAAATGAACCTTTAAATGGAGATGCGAAATAAAAATAGTATTATGACGATAATTCGGTTATGGAGAATAAATAGCCTCATACCGGTTTATACCACTCGGGAATGCCAGGTTCCATTAAGCCCAGGGTTGTTAACAATTATAGTTTTGTATAATTCGAGGTAAGACTAAAACTTCCTTCCTTGTGCAATATATTAGAGTACGAAAGTTGTACTTCGAACCTTTTTTTTATTAATGGGTACATCTTAAGCTGTGATGGCCTAGCGGTGCGACCGTGTGAATCAGAGATAGTGACCGTGTGATCAGGTAGAGATGATCATGGGTTCAAACCCGAGCAGACACCAATGAGTTTTTCTATTAAAATTTATGTGTCTAATTGATAATTGCAATTTATCACACGCTTTTCGGCGAAGGGAAACATCGTGAGGAAACCTGCATATCTCTAGAGAATCCTAGGGATATGTGTAACATGTGAATCCGCATTGGAGCAGCGTGGTAGGTCTTAGCTCCAACCCTTCTCTCCAAAAATGGAATGAAGAGGCCTATGCCCAGGAGTGGAATTTCTATTCCTGTTGAATTAACAGGATTTCTATAGCCTATATGTTACCCCGGTGTGTAAAGAACAATTGCGGCACATTTCATCGATATTGGATTAGTGGATTCGCCGTGTAAGAGTAACAAACTTTCGCAGCTATAAGAAATAAATATATGGGACATTTACACACACGGTCGTCCGTCCCCAAAGTAAGTACATAATACTTGTGTTATGGTAGGCAGACAACTGGTGAATATATTACTAATATATTTTTTTGAATACATACTTAAATACAAATATACACCCAAGCTCATAGACCAACAAATTCATTAGTAGAAAATGTTGTCCCTCGGCGGGAATCGAACCCGCGACCCCCGGAGCCGAAGGCAGGGTCACTACCCACTGCACCAAAGGGCCAATTAATCAGTCAGTTAATAATAATATGAGTAGGATGGAGGCTTTCACGAGAATGTTTGATTATTTATTTTAATTTAAGCTATATCTCACTTATTTGTATGAATTGTATTGCTGCGAAATGAAACGAAAGTAAGGTGAATCTATTATATCGAATCCGTCTTACTAATTACTGATAATCTTTATATAATTATGTGTATTGTATGCTTCATATGATAATTGTAACTTTATGCGCTAGTTGTAATAGGTCGTAAGTAATTTTCACGCACTCACATGGCAACCATATCTTTTAATAGTTTCTGCATGTTTACATATTAAAACATGTTACTACAAATGAACTGGTAAAACATATCAGTAAACTAGACGTGAGTCAACTAATCTTTGAATGTACAATTCGCTTATAGAATGAATCGAAATTCTTGTATAACTTTTGCTCGAACAGGAAGTTTTTGCATAACATTGTACAAACTCTTACTAACATCTTGCCACGTTAAAAATATATTATTCCTCGTCGAAATGCTATTACGCTATTGTCATAGGGGTCATTACATAACATTTAATTAAGACAATTAAGAATCGGAAGATGTGCAAAGCAAATTATAATCATAAATATAATAAATAAAAATATTTGATCAGATTTAAACATAGTTATATTTCTGACAGTCAATTTGCCTCCATAATTGCAAAGATCTTCAACTTTTCTCTATTCTATCATCCATAATTTACTCCATTCAGACGTGAAATAACGATATCCCTATAAAGAAACCTAAGGTCTGTCAGTCTGTAAGAGATTGTTTTTTACATTGTAAATTTACCTTTAACCAGTTATTTTGTACAAAAAGTATTGAATAAAATAAATAAACACGTGCGGGGTACCCTTATTTCTTACCGAGGTACCGTAAAGGCGACTAATGTAAGTTGAACCGCCTTGTGGTATCTGGCTGAGTAGAATAGACCACCGTCATTTCTTACCGAGGTGTTGTAAAAGGGGACTAAAGTAAGTTGACGTCAGACAGACGGCCGGTTGTAAAATAACAATCAAAACTATTTCTTTATCTTTTTATCTTCTTTTTATTTATCTTAGTTTAAAACATGTTTTTACATGTTACATAAATAAAAGGCAAACATTAATTTTAATTTGCTAAACGGAATTTTTGGCAGCCCTATCTATTCTCCTGTAAGTGCTTAGTTTCCGTTCCGTACACGAGGGACTTTTGCGAACACTAATGTATGAGCAAAGTATTATTTGGCAGCAGCTTGCCATCAACGTTGAGAGTATCGACATTAGACATTTATGAATGACTCTAAAATTTCAAGGTCCGCTTAAGATGCGGCTATCACAGCGTATTAGGACAAATGTTTTTCTCGATGTTTTGTGTGTGAACATTTGCAAGGCATATTAGCTTCTTCATAAGAATATTACGAGCTTTGCCGTTTAGTATTCGGCTGAGTAGAACAAACCACCCTCATTTCCTACCGAGGTGTTGTAAAAGGCGATCAAGGTTAGTCGACACGCCGTGTGGTCTCCGACTGAGTAGAATAGACCACACTCTTTCTTACAGAGGTGTCGTAAAATACGACTAAGGCAAGTTGACGTCAGGCAGGTAAAAATGCCGTCATAAAAACGCAGCCAAATCATGTGAGAGCATGTTTATAACAAGTTGTGCCTACCCCACTTAGAGTGGGATAAGGGCAGAAAGAAACTCGGCGGTTGCTCATTTAAAAATATAATTCTACATACTAGTTACATCTAGTCATTACTGTCTTGTACAGATTCTAAGAGAGCTATATCCACACACTCTTGTCATCATCATCTTCCTGCCCTTATCCCACTCTAAGTGGGGTCGGCACAACATGTTATAAACATGCTGTAACATGGTTTGGCTGCGTTTTTACGACCGGCCGCCTGCCTGACGTCATCTTACCTCTGTCGTATTTCACGACACCTCGGTAAGAAAGAGGGTGGTATATTCTACTAAACCGGATACCACACGGTGGGTCATCTTACCTTAGTTGCCTTTTACGACACCTCGGTAAGAAATGAGGTTGGTCTATTCTACTCAGCCGGATACCACACGGCGGGTCGACTTACCTTAGTCGCCTTTTACGACACCTCGGTACGAAAAGAGGGTGGTACTATTCTACTCAGCCGGATACCACACGGCTATATCCACACACTCTTATCATCTAATTAATCCTCAACAGTATAGCAGGCTTTCTTAGTCAGCGGGAGGAGGAAAGGATGGTTATTAAGAATATTAGTAACATGAATTTCTGGCTATTTACCAATGATTTATAGATGTAGGCGTTACTTTGCGGAATTCCAGTATGTAGTGCAGATATAGTACAAAAGTTTTAGTGGTCTATCTCCTGATGATGCTATAGTTACGGGGCGAAACAATTACAGTATTGTCAATTATGCGCATGATTTGAAACCTTTGATATAACTCAGATGTATTTCTAATCGTTTTTGTGAAGGTATTCGTAATAGCAATGACATAAGTTAGTCAACCGTTCAAAATACCTTACGCAAGTGTCGCTGTTTGTTGTTGTTTCAAATTACGTGCTGTAATTACTTATTCAGGTCACTCTTTTAAGGCTCGTGAGGGAACCAAGCGTGAGGGAACGACAAATTGCTAATATGAGAACGGACGTGAGTTGAGAAAAAAATTAAATAAAGTTGGGATATCTATGATAATTGCTTTTATGTATTTTTATTTACCCTCGGGTAATATATGTATTAATTAATGTCATCATATTCCTACCCTTATCCCACTTTAAGTAGGGTCGGCACAACATGTTATAAATATGCTGTCACATAATTTGGCTGTGTTTTTACGACCGGCCGCCTGCCTGATGTCAACTTACCTCTGTCGTATTTTAAGACACCTCGGTAAGAAAGAGGGTGGTCTATTCTACTAAACCGGATACCACATGGTGGGTCAACTTACCTTAGTCGCCTTTTACGACACCTCGGTAAGAAATGAGGGTGGTCTATTCTACTCACCCGGATACCACACGGCGGGTCGACTTACCTTAGTCGTCTTTTACGACACCTTAGTAAGAACTGAGGGTGGTACTATTCTATTCAGCCGGATACCACACGGCGATATGTATTAAATAATGTATTTTTACTTATCCTCGGGTAATATAAGAATCCAAACCAAAAAAAGTTTTTTTTTAAATTTTCTAAACTTTGCCTTGTGGTATCCGACTGATTAGAATAGAGCACCCTTAATTCTCACCGAGGTGTCGTAAAAGGCGACTAAAGTAAGTCGATCTGCCGTGTGATATCCGGCTGAGTAGAATAGACCGCCCTTAATTCTCACCGAGGTGTCGTAAACGGTGACTAAGGTAAGTCGACTCGTCGTGTGATATCCGCCTGAGTAGAATAGACTACCCTTATTTCTTACCGAGATGTCATAAAAGGCGACTAAGGTAAGTCGACCCGCCGTGTGATGTCCGGATGAATAGAATAGACCACCGTCATTTCTTACCGAGGTGTCATAAAAGACGTCTAAAGTGAGTTGACCCACAGTGTGGTATCCGACTGAGAAGAATAGTCCATCCTCTTGTTACCGAGGTGTCGTAAAATACGACTAAGGTAAGTTGACGTTAACCAGGCGGCCGGTTGTAAAATACGTAGCCAAATCAAGTGACAACATGTTTATAACATGTTGTGCTGACCCCACTTATAGTGGGAGAAGGACAGAAGGATGTAGATTTTAATTTTCAAAACTAACGGTATATATCAATAAACCAATCGGCTAGGCTTTCTTTTATATTTAGATATCAATTTAATCTATTCGGTAAATGGGCAATGAAAATGTAATACATAAAAATAATCGACTTTTTATCAACGAATTAAGATAATTCCTATTGCTATGTAGGTTACCGACGACATATGCTTCGTAAAGGATATCATTACAAAACTTTTCTATAAATAAAGAGAAAGAATATTTTTTTCTCAAATAATGCGCCGTAAATCCTTATGTTCAAAAGCCTTTAATCTGTGAGGGATTTTTGTTCAAAGAACTGGTGTGTAGTTAACACAACAGTTCCTTAGGTTTGTTATAAGAGCCTTGATTTCAAGCAGATTTCAAGCTTGTTTTCAAATACCTATAACTTATTTTTATACATATAATATTTATTTAGTTTAATCTTACATCTTGTATTATTAAGGTTGCCTGGAAGAGATCGCTGGCTTAGCGATAAGACCGCCATTTGTGCAATTTATTGAGTTTTTTTTGTTAAATTAACTTGTCTTGATTTATATAGGCTTAAAAAATTGTTATTTTTCTTTCATGTATTTGTGTGTAATAAAGAGTATTGATATTCTATTCTATTAAACATTCTTAAGTCTATACTAGTATGGATATTTGTTGAACAGTTGCTTATTTCTCTTTCAAAACTTAAAAAAAGCAACGAGAATATTAAAATTAATTTAAATTTTATACTTGTTTCGATTAGGTTGAACAGTTAACATAAACGACTCAATATTCACAAAAAAAGTCGTTGTTTCCTTGTTTGTTGGTTTATACTTATTTAATCGCAAAATTTGTTTTTTTTTAATAAAAAATCAAGATATAAATTCGCAACGAATACCCATAAACAATTAAGTTCCCTGAATCGTCCAATAATTTTCAATAGAAGTTTGTTACGCCGAGTACTGAAAAAAAGTAATTTTCTTTTAAGCGAAAGCTATTCAGAAAGTTTCTCAATCGCCGTTGGGACACATAAAAGCTTCTCGAAACATGCTTAAAGAGAAATAAATCGTCGTTTATTTAAAAATATGGTATGGGTAGGAAATGAATCGGGAAAATGTATGTGACCTCTTTGTGAGATCCAAACGGAAATAAGGAAATAGATGTCAACAACTTTACTTAAATTTTATATTATTTTCTTCACCATTATCTTATACATTGAAATTAAACATTGAAATTACATTAGCGTGTCCGAATTCATAACAAACTTTAAACAAAATTGTAAGTACTTACTGTTAACCGCAATGTCGTGTGGTATCTGGCTGAGTAGAATAGACCATCCTCTTTTTTACCGAGGTGTCGTAAAAGGCGACTAAGGTAAGTCGACCCACAGTGTGGTATCCAGCTGAGTAGAATAGACTACTCTCATTTCTTAACGAGATGTCGTAAAAAGCGACTAAAGCAAGTTGACCCATCGTGTGATATCTGGTTGAGTAGAACAGACAACCCTCTTTCTTACCGAGGTGTCTTATAAAATACGACTAAGGTAAGTTGACATCATCCGACCGGTCGTAAAATACGTAGCCAAATCATGTGACATGTTTGAACATGTTGTGCCGACCCCACTTAGGATGGGATAAGGGCAGGAGGATGATGACTGTTTACTGCTATGGAGTTCTCTCATCTGGATCCAATCTTGGCAGCAGCATCAGGTCATGCTTATCATAAACATGCATTGTCATCGGAACTGGACCAGTATGTAAAATTTCAGATCAATCGGACACCGGAGCTTTTAAAAAACACATCAAACGACCGTAAAACCAATAAGATATTTTGAATATTTCAAAAATGATAGATTAATTTCTCTATCAAAAGTGAAATTTTATAAATGTATCTTCCTGTTCCTATTCTTATCCACATTTTGAAATTTGAAAGTTTCTGTATTTTATTTATGAAGCATGAATAATATATTCATGTTAACTGACATCGGATTATATATATTATGTACATTTTTTAAAATAGTTTTATAAAAACCATCTTGAGTGTATTTATTTCGTACTCGTTTAATACAATCAAGAGTATCTAGGACAAAAATAGAAAAATATTTTGATACAAAAATATATCGAATTTCTGTAAATCAATTGAGCCTAAATCAATTTAAATAAATAAATAAATATATGGGACACTTTCACACACGGTCGTCCGTCCCCAAAGTAAGTAACTTAATACTTGCGTTATGGTAAACAGACAATTGGTGAATATATACTTATATATATTTTTAAATACATATATAAATACAAATATACACCCAGGCTCAAAGACCAACAAATTCATTTGTCGAAAATGTTGGCCCTCGGCGGGAGTCGAACCCGCGACCCGCGGAACCGAAGACAGGGTCACTACCCACTGCGCCAACGGGCCATATAACATCTGTATCGATTCTATACAATAATAAGAGTGTTTTTATTTATATTTCAGTACTCTTTTATATGCAATATGAAAACCAGAGTAACAGGGCAATAAAATGTTTATCTAGGGCCAAAACCATTTCTACTTTTTCATTTGCCAAGAATAGATAGATTAATAAATATTATCATAAGCTATTGTCTTAAAAACGATTTTAAACACGTCACATTTACGAGAACAATGATATTTCAATTCCCAGGGATGTCTTGTCTTTCCGTACATTTGGTTTTATACAACTCGGTTCTACTACTGACTCTGTCTGAGTTGACATCAGTATTTAGATAAATAGAATGCTATGCTACTAACTTCAGCATCTTACTAAGTCCATATGTAAAATTGTTATGATCCGCTGCATTGTAAAAACTTGTAAGATTAGGACAAATAAATACATTTTTGATAAAAATGATGTCTTCTCGTTGAAGATATGATTTTATTTTAAACTAGTTGTCTGGCCACGCGTTGCCGTGGCTCAGTCTAGTTACGAATTCTCCTCAAAATAGAACTAAACAGTTAAAAAATGCTGCGATCGCCACCAAACTTTATAATCCGTTGGGTATTTAAACATTGTCTGAAGATTACATTAAAATCAGTCCAGCCGATTCAGAGTCTATAAGGGACATGCAGAAAAACATTCATTTTATATATAAGAAGATGCAATTACATATCCGTCCTAATATTATAAATGCGAAAGTCTGTTTTATTTACTTTGACTGTTAATCCTCTGAATAAAAAAAATTGTACAATTGAAGCTTATACATAAAGATAAATAACAGTTATTATTTTATAAGTAGTTTCATTAAATAAGAAAAATAATTATCAGAAGACATTATGGAGAAAAAACGTAGTACACAATTGAGGGTAATTGACCACTTATGATGACGCGAATGAAGTATTGGATATAAAAAAAAATTACAACTCATAAATTTTTATCTGAACAAGAAATTTATAGGACATCAATTTCCTATCTACGTGATCAAATTTTTAAGCGACGTACCAACGACGTACTGACATGTTATCATTCGCCTTCTATAGTATCTTAATAGTGATTATTTAATTTCATTGTTATCTTTACAAAAGATAGGGATATCTTAATCTCGTTTAGCCCCATTAAATTAATATCAATATTTAGTGAGGTGGGAATGAGCCCACTGGTTGGTGCTCTAATTTTTTGTTATATTGTGGTAAGTTCCATAGATATTAAAAAGTTTGTCATCACAGTTCCTTCATTGCTTACTGTTTGTAAACCTGCGTAGATATTAGTGTTCTATTTTTGTTTATATTAAGTATTGAAATTTATTATATTTTTATTGCACTAAATAGACACTGCTACATCTATATATATAAAAGAAAGTTGGTCTAAGTTACACTATTTATAACTCAAGAACGGATGAACCAATTCGGCCGAAAATTGGTGTAGAGGTTGCTTAGAACCAGGAGACGGACATAGGATACTTTTTATCCCGTTCGACCGCATTTATTTTATCCCGTCAAGTCACTATAAAACGTGGTATAACAAAAACGACTATGACATGGAATAACAAAACATTAATGACAGCTAAACGTAATTTAGTCTTTGGGTAAGTATGGTAAAAATTTGACAGTTATCAAAATATTAGTAGCTATAAAAGTTACTACATAGTATAAAACAAAGTCGCTTTCTCTGTCTATCCTTATATCTCAATGTTTGCTTAAATCTTTAAAACTACGCAACGGATTTTGATGCGGTTTTTTTAATATATAGAATGATTGAAGAGGAGGGTTTATATGTATAATAAAATTAATTATGGAGTAGAGAAATACTGTGAATATCACTGAGTGACATAGGCTATATGCTTTATACCCGTGCGAAGCTGGGGTGGGACTCCTAGTATGAAATAAAAACGTGAAATTATATTATACTAGAGTATTACACTAGAGAGTACTATACAAGATATTATACTAGAGTAGGGGATACATAGACAGGCCTGTGTCACAATAAATAATAAGAGAAAAGATGAAACTCGTATACTTCATCTTTGTCTAATCACTTCATAGTATAAAAGAAAGTAGCTTTCTCTATCTCTATGCCCCTATATCCCTATGTACGCATAAATCTTTCAAACTACGCTACAGATTTTGATGCGGTTTTTTTAATAGATAGTGTGATTAATGAGGAAAGTTTATATATATAATAACATTCAATATGGAGGAAATTTTTTTTAGAGGTTTCTAATGTGTTGTAAATCACATTATTTCCCGCTAACGTTGCAAACGCAGGCTGAACTCTACGAGATTTATCAAAATAATGTATTAAGTATTTGTACACCTTGAAAAGGTCTACAGAAAACTCCGCGATGGTATATATCTATCTTTTTTGGATAACCCACAATAGCATTTTTTTGACATTTATTTTTTACAAAAAATAATGCCTTACTTTCGAAGCAATTTTAAACAATACAGCATTAATCCTTACCCATTAAGTACATACCTTAAATAAATTGTTGATTTAATATAGATCAATATGGCCGTTTACCGTATGTAATTTAAACATTTTCGAAGATATTACAGATTTAAAATGTTACGGCAGCGCACCGCGGGCCTATACATAGAGCGCTGGAGGCCACGCTTCACCCTATATCACTTCGAATTTACAGTAATGAATAATTCAAAACTACTGGATCGATTTAAATAATTTTTTTCACTGAGTGATAGGCTATATACTTTATACCAGTGCGAAGCCGGAGCAGACCACTAGTCACATATAAAAAGGAGATAAATACAATCTCAATTGCTTGCTCTTTCTTGAAGTTAGGCACATTTTAGGCTGCCCTCCCTATTTAACTCTATGGTCTTATCGCTATAGCGATCTCTACCAGACAAACTTGGATGTTAGGAGTAAACTAAGAAATACAATATAGTGCATAATAAACTAATACCTGGGTGACCGAGCCTTGGTCGGTATATTTTTAAAGATATATAACAAAAAAATTGGGCAGGTGGGGCTCCCTGTATTTTCACTTCTTTAGTTACCCGTTATTGGATAGGCTATGACAATTTTATAATTGAGAGCTACAATATCATTTGCATTTCATTGTACATTTTAGCATTTTTTCAGTGCTCGAAAAAAAGGATAAAAAAATATTTTTTTAAATGAAACTTTACTAGACCTATTTCTCCCAAAATCCCCTACTAAAAGTAACGAATTTATAATAATGTGATTTATAGAATTAGGCGTTACTTTGCGGAGGTTCATAATACAAAAGTAATGAGAATATTATTTTGCTATAATTCACTATAAAATCGCGGATTTTTCCGAAAATTTTTCCGGAATTTTTCGGAAAATAATATTCTCATTACTTTTGTTTTATAATATGACTAGCGGCCTGCACCTGCTTCGCACGGGTATAAGATATATATCCCATGTCAGTCAGTGTAAAAAAAATGATTAAAATCGATCGTGTAGTTTTGATTTATTCATTACTGCCCGTGGCCCGCACGCGTTAAATTTGGGGAAAAACAATTTCCTTTCCCTATACCAAGAAGATTTCCTGCTATCTTTGGAATATCTAAATTCATATAGTACATTTTTACTTATTTACTTTTACATTTTCCCTATGTATTTTATTTTTTACAATTAATTACAGAATGTCTTTAAACAAACTCTTAAAAGAGCGACATAGCTGCGAAGTCGAAGTGTTATAAAAGTCGAAATGTTATAGGGCGAAGCGCTGCGTCCTCACGTCATTTTAAATCTGTAATATCTCCGAAAATGTTCACTTAAATTACATGCTGTAAACGGCCATATTGATCTATATTAAATCAACAATTTATTTAAAGTACTTAATTGGATAAGGGTTAATGCTGTATTGTATAAAAATTGCTTCAAAAATATGGCATTATTTTTCGTTAAAATTAAATGACAAAAAATGCTGTCCGCGATGGTATATGTCTATCTCTTATGGATACATAAGAGATAGACATAGACCATCGCGGACTTTTCTGTAGACCTTTTCAAGATTTACAAATACTTAGCACATTATTTTGATAAATCTCGTAGGGTTTAGCCTGCGTTTGCAATGTAAGCGGAAAAAAATGTAATTATTTACAGAAACCTCAAAAATTAAAGTATTTCTCTTTAGTAGTATTTCTTTACTCCGTATTGAATGTTATTATACGTAAGAACCTTCCTCTGGAATCACTCTATCTATTAAAAAAAACCGCATCAAAATCTGTTGCGTAGTTTAAAAGTTTTATGCGTACATAGAGATATAGGGACTTTGTTTTATAATATGTAGTGATGATGATTGTACTGTCGAGTTAGCTTCTTCGGGACATATTAAAGTTATTTTGGATGCCGAGCTGTTACAGACATAAATAATCTTTGTGTGTAATTTATAAGCCTGCGATATCTCGAGATAAATAGGAAATTGTAAATATTGTCTAAAATTTTAATTAAAGTGATTGATAATTTCTCAGTTCTGTATGAAAGATTTTTTGTTCGTTTTTCAAACGCTATGTTAAAACTATGGTAGATTCATTATTAAATAATTCTAGGTAATAAAAATCGGCGTTTCATATGTTTGCAGCTGTAAAATTATGCTATGAGAAATACAGTACTACATCATACATTAAATACAGTGTTTTATTCCTTTTTTAACATAATACTAAGATGAATAGCAGAGGAGCAGCACCGAAAAATCAAAAGCTTTCCTTGCGTGCGCTTAGTAAACGGTGAATGTTATCAAAAAATCATGTATGACAAAATAATTCTCTCTAAAAGTTCTAAATAAAAGTCCGCGACAGCATACGTCTAGCTTCTAAAGTTAACCCACTTTAACCACTTTTTATGGTTATCAAAATACTAAATTACGGTATATATTATCTTTCCACACGGGTGGAGCCGCTGGCGATTGCTAGTATATATATATAAGACATTTTGATTACTACCTGGGTGACCGGGCCTTGCTCGGTAATTTTATTAAAAGATATAAAAAAATCAAATAAAAAAAGAAAGAATTGGCTGGTGATATCTAGAACTCGATCTGGGGTATTTTTAGATTTTTGGTCCGCCCGTTCCCAACTGAGGTATTATGACTTTGGCAATGACAGCAAAATTAACCTTTGTATTAAATTTATATTTTAACAGTTTTGCAATGCCTGAAAACGATTAAAATTCATATTGCACAATTCAAAATTAAGGAACAAAAATACTGTAATAACGCCGAGGCTAACTTTTAGTGTCAATTTTTCTAAAGGTTACCGAATAGCCGCTGAAAATCGTGCGAACCTTGGATTTGAACTGAGAGTTTTATGACGTCATTTGTTATTTTTTAAATCAAGTTTATTATAATCATTTTTTAATAGCAATAACACTTAAATTCTTATGATTATTTTTTTTGGAATCGTTAATCGGAAGGATAGTTTGTGCTAACATTTTTAAAATTAGAATTATCATTAATTGAAAATCTCAATAATAAATTTTTTTAAAACAATATTTTACAGATTATAATTAAACTTAAGGAAGAGAACATGGCGTACTTATAGGTATCTACTAAAATATTATCTCATTTATACGTGCATATTTTTCATATAAGTGATATCTGTTGTAAAATGATTATCAGATTATTTATAATGTGATAAAATCGGCAAATGATAAAGTGTGTCTAATAGATTATCGAAAAAATTCTTTGAAGCTCTTACCAAAAAGCAATCTATAGATCAGAAGCTACAATAAAATTATTTTGCTATAATCCGCGTTTCTTAAGAGAATATATGTAATGCTAAGTGTATGCAGCAGGCAACACTGACATACCATATACATGCAGGACCAACACGCTACATAAGTACTACACACACTCACTACCACAACCTCTACGATCATACTAAATCGTAATGCGATGCTTTACGATTTTGTTTGTGAGACCTATTCTCCTGATGATGCTTCGGTTCGAGGCGAAACGATCTTAGAGGTTGTTGTAGTGAGTGTGTGTAGTGTGTGGAGTGTTGGTGTTGGCGGCGTTTTGTGATACGTGTGGTGACTTGTCCTGCATGTATAAGGTATGTGATGGTTGCTTGCTTCATACACTTAACATTACATATATTCCCTAAACAAACGCGGAATTCATCAAAATAAATGTATAGCAGATTCTTTACTATAGAATTCCGCAAAGTAACTCCTGCTGCTATAAAGCAACCGTGAAAATATTTAACGTAAAGATTTGAGAATCTTGCGAATGAATTTTTTTATTTACTCATAGATAAGCTAGAGTTAGATGACGTATATTTTATTTCTTTCCAACGTTGCCATCAGTCAAGTATTGAATTTAAATTTAAATTTATTTTTAACTAACGCGGTCGAATTCTTTAAAGATAACGATACGATTTTATTATTGTTTATGACAGATCGATAGATAGAGATAAAACAAATACATGCGCCATACAATAACGCAATGGATTAAATATATCAATAACCCTCAATATATCAACAACTAAACGACAATTTTAACTTATCATGACTAGTCTGTGCCTGCTGTATAATTTGTTAACTAATTCAAATATTGTTTATAAATTTGTTTTGCGAAATTCCATAACACAAAGTAAATGTTTATATCGAATATAGTTATATTCTGTTGGTTTAGGTATTTAACCAAAGATAAACATAAAGAAGGTTCTTTTTAGTCGGTAGATTATAACATTACATTATCCTAAATTATCCTTTTACGCCGTGTGGTATCCGGCTTGATAGAATAGTACCACCCTCTTTTCTTACCGAGGTGTCGTAAAAGGCGACTAAGGTAAGTCGACCCGCCGTGTGGTATCCGGCTGAGTAGAATAGGCCAACCTCATTTCTTACCGAGGTGTCGTAAAAGGCGACTAAGGTAAATTGACCCACCGTGTGGTATCCGGTTTAGTAAAACAGACCACCCTCTTTCTTACCGAGGTGTCGTAAAATACGACAGAGGTAAGTTGACGTTCGGCAGGCAGCCGGTCGTAAAAACGCAGCCAAATCATGTGACAGCATGTTTATAACATGTTGTGCCGTCCCCACTTAGAGTGGGATAAGGGCAGGAAGATGATGATTATCCTAAATTATCCTTTTAATTAAATAAATAAATATATGGGACACTTACACACATGGTCGTCCGTCCCCAAAGTAACTTAATACTTGTGTTATGGTAGAATGACAACTGGTGAATATATACTAATATATTTTTTTAATACACACTTATATACAAATATACACTCAGGCTAAAATACCAACAAATTCATTTATAGAATATGTTGGCCCACGGCGGGAATCGAACCCGCGCGCCCGCGGAGCTGAAGGCAGGGTCACTACCCGCTGCGCCGATGGGCCAGTTAACTTTTTACCTTATATGATCATAGTTAAAAATTACGCCGTGTGGTATCCGGCTGAATAGAATAGTACCACCCTCATTTCTTACCGAGGTGTCGTAAAAGGCGACTAAGGTAAGTTGACCCACCGTGTGGTATCCGGTTTAGTAGAATAGACCACCCTCTTTCTTACCGAGGTGTCGTAAAATACGACTGAGGTAAGTTGACGTCAGGCAGGCGGCCAGTCGTAAAACGCAGCCAAATCATGTGACAGCATATTTATAACATGTTGTGCCGACCCCACTTAGAGTGGGATAAGGGCAGGAGGATGATGATCATAGTTAAAAATTCTGATTCCGATAATACATTTTCTATAAACAATACCCTTCTCTGAATCAATTACTTTTACGAACGCAGTTACGTAGATTACCATATAAAGCTGCGCATAATACATTAGCTGTAAACATGTTTTGGAATATCAAGTTAGCCCAACCAAATACATTAGCTCATTAGTAGCGACGTCCCTGGGTAATGAGCTTATGATTTGGGACCCCGGGCGGGTTCGGAAGTAATCGAGTTAACCAGCTAATTTGTGTTGTGATTACGTCAATTTGTATTTGTGATTTATAAGAGTATATCTTAATTTGCAGTATTACACGATACACGTGTAACATGAAGTTATGTGATGATTAATTTATATTCGTACGTGTATATAGTCGTTTTAGTAGCTATGTAGTGTCTAAGTTTGTTCATCACTACTTATTATGAAACAAAGTCCATATTTCCGTATGTACGCATAAAACTTTAAAACTACGCAACCGATTTTGATGCGGTTTTTTTAAATAGATAGAGTGATTCCAGAGGAAGGTTTGTACGTATAATAACATTTAAGACGAAGTAGAGAAATAATGTAATTTTTGAGGTTTCTGTAAATAATTACATTTTTTTCCGCTTACATTGCAAACGCAGGCTAAACCCTACGAGATTTATCAAAATAATGTACTAAGTATTTGAACACCTTAAAAAGGTCTACAGAAAATTCCGCGATGGTATATATCTATCTCTTATGGATAACCCACAATAGCAGTTTTTTTCATTTACTTTTTACGAAAAATGATGCTTTATGTTCAAAGCAATTTTTATACAATACAGCATTAATCCTTATCCAATTGAGTACCTTAAATAAATTGTTGATTTAATAAAGATCAATATTGCCGTTTACAGCATGTAATTTAAGTGAACATTTTCGGAGATATTACAGATTTAAAATCCCGCGAGGAGGCCGCGCTTAGACCTATAAGCACTTCGAATTTAGCAGCGACCGGAGGCGCAACTAAATGTCCTTCTTTCAAGTTTATATTGTCTAATGATAAGAAAGCTATGAATGTTGTATGTAAAGACATTTTCTAATCAATTGTAAAAATAAATAATATCACTACATAGTATAAAACAAAGTCGCATTCTCTGTCTGTTCCTATGTCCGTATATCCCTATATATGCGTCAATCTTTAAAACTATGCAACAGATTTTGATGCGGTTTTTTTTAATAGATAGAGTGATTTTAGAGGAAGGTTTACATATCTAATAACATTCAATATGGAGTAGAGAAATACTGTAATTTTTGAGGTTTCTAATGTGATGTCGTAAATAATTACATTTTTTTCCGCTTACATTGCAAACGCAGGCTAAACCCTACGAGATTTATCAAAATATTGTACTAAGTATTTGTACACATTGAAAAGGTCTACAGAAAAGTCCGCGATGGTATATGTCTATCGCTTATGGATAGCCCACTAAAGCATTTTTGTCGTTTACTTTTTACGAAACATAATGCCTTATTTTTGAAGCAATTCTTATACAATATAGCATTAATCCTTATCCAATTAAGTACCTTAAATAAATAGTTGATTTAATATCGATCAATTACCGTTTACAGCATGTAATTTAAATGAACATTTTCGGAGATATTACAGATTTAAAATGCCGTGAGGAGGCCGTGCTTCGCCCTATAACACTTCGACTTTAGCAGCGATGTCGCTCTTTCAAGAGTTTGTTTAAAGACATTCTGTAATTAATTGTAAATATAAAATACATAGGGAAAATATAAAAGTAAATAAGTAATAATGTACTATATGAATTTAGATATTCCAAAGATAGCAGGAAATCTTCTTGGTATAGGGAAAGTAAATTGTTTTTCTCCAAATTTAACGCTACGGCCACGGGCAGTAATGAATAAATCAAAACAACTGGATCATTTTTTTTACACTGACTGACATGGGATATATATGTTATACCCGTGCGAAGCAGGGGCAGGCCGCTAGTATACTTATAATAGTAGGTTTTTAGAGGTGACCCACTTTTCGCCCTATCCGAAGAATAAAGCCATATTTCCTATGCTTACCTATACATTGGACATGTAACTTTACTCTTCAGATAGTGCGCTTTGTGAACACATAATGGATTTAAGGTCTAACTGTTTCTCAACAGAACTTACTGCGGTCTTTAAGAAATAGTTCCAGTTAGTTCTTATAACAATTGATATGTGAAAAAAAGCTGCGATTGCCCAGCGATGAGATAGTGCGACTATTTTGAGAAGGTCACGGGTTGTATAACCGGTTGGGTAGGCCCGGGCTGGCACCAATAAGTTTTTTAGTTAAAACTAATGTGTCAAATCGATGATTGCAATCGCATGCATTTCAGTAAAGGAAAGCATCGTGAGGAAACCTGCATATTTCTAGGGAACTCTGGGGATATGTGTAATCTACCAATCCGCATTGGAGCAACATGATAGATCTTAGCTCCAATACTTCTCTCCAAAAACGGAGAGAGGAAGCCTATAAGCAGTGGGATATTAACAGACCGTTACTTACTTTACAATATAAATAACTCTTTTCACTAATGTATTGTCGTCTTTATTTGATGCAGTACGTAGATGACCGTCGAGCGTGGGTTATCATAAAAAAATTGTAATTTTATTATTTGTATGTTTTCAGGTAAAGTAAACACCACCCCAACATGGCCCAGACTAACAGCAACTCTAACGCGGAAATGGGCACCAGCGATCAGGTCTTTTCATTTTACTTACGTTACTACCAGACACTATGGAATAAATCATTTTTATAGCAAAAGATTAACCACCGCGATCTGAAATGTATTTCTAATTGTATTCTTGTATTGTAGTAGCGCGTTGTAGTGAATGAATGAATAAATAAAACATTTATTCATTTATATATAAAATAAAGTATTTTATTGTTTTCATAAAGTGTAGAGTAAAACTTCCCGAAATAACGTACAGTCTATTTCGTTTCATTCGTTTATTATAAAGTAAAGGTGGCAACCCTACTCCCAACTGCTTCCATAGCTAGCGAAATGATGAGGCTTTGACGAATTATACTTTGACGACGAGAATATAATCTATATCTGGCAGAACTGTTATTAATACGATATTGTCATCACACCAATTATGATTTTTGTGTCAAGGCTACAGACACGTAGCAAACGTTGGACAACATCCAAAATACCCCCTTAAAAGAAAGACTTTTGTGTCTAGCAATTGACTTCTAGGGCTTAAAATGACGACTACAAATTAATTATTTTACGTGTCATGTGTATATCAGTTGACTTCTATGGTTTTAAATGACCACCACGAATTAATTACTTTACGTGTCATGTGTAAAGCAGTTGTATTCTATGGTTTTAAATGACGACTAAGAAGTAATTATTTTACGTGTCATATATAAAGCAGTTGACTTCTATGGTTTTAAATGACGACTACGAATTAATTACTTTACGTATCATGTCTAAAGAAGTTGACTTCTATGGCTTGAAATGACGATAACGAATTACTTTACGTGGCATGTGTATAGCAGTTGACTTCAATGACTAGAAACGACGACTACGAATTAATTACTTTATGTGTAATGCATAGAGTTGACTGCCATGGCTTGAAATCTTCATCAATAATTTTGTAATTTTGCTGAAATTATCACTTTTCGTATTATACAAGGCATGTTAAAGTCAACCATTTTAATTGTTTAATACATATTTCAAAGTTCTTATCATATTTAACACGTAAATGTGGGAAACAAACATAATGCTATTAGGGAATTCCCTCCTATTAATTTAGAAATGATGACATATCTTTATACTTTGTGATTTATCTTCAGTGAGAAAAAGAAATATTCAATATCGTATTGCTTTCATAGAAATTCCACTCTACAAAAAGATCTGTTCAGCTTAAATTATGAGGAATGATGAAGAATTAATTATTAGTTTCGAATTAATAACAGAACAGTTTTATCATTCTGATTATTTTCCAATCACACATAATATATTTAGAGCATTAGATGAAGATAAGGGTGTTATAAGATATATTATGATACACAATATTTTAGCGTATACCTACATAGCATTATATTATTTATTTAATATCTGGGTGACCTGGGTGGTAATTTTTTACAAAAAAAAAACTTTAAAAAAAGAAAAAATCAATTATTTAGTTGGGATCGATCCTTGGCACTCACATTTCTCGAGGCTGCCCGCTAACCGAATACGCTACGTCGACTTGACAGTTAATGGCGAAAATTCAATTCAATATAAATGTTAGTGTTTTTTAATGCCCAAAAATAGGTATAAAACAATATTTTTTTTTACATAAAACCAAGCTACATCAATTTTTCTCCCCCAAAACCTCCTACATGCTGAATTTCAGGAAAATCGTTGGAGCCGCTTCCGAGATTCGGAAAATATATATATATATATATATATATATATATATATATATATATATATATATATACAAGATTGACTCATTTCAATATTAAGATATACATTAAATAGTTAAACAATATTTACTAGATCTTTATATTCGCACTGATGAATGTAGTTATGACGATAAACGGCGATAATTTTTTTTTATTGACTATACACTTACTATGTTTATAATTGAAGTGGACAACTTAACTGATAACGTAATGTACGAGTTTATAGAAAACAAAGTCATTGTTAAACTAATAGTCAGAATTAGATGTTGATTCGTTTAATACGTGTACCAAAGTTAAATTATTAATGAATAATGGAGTAAAGTAAATGTATATATACTAAAAACATAATTTTTAGTATTAACTACAAGCCACAATTGGTTCAATTTTCTACATATATAATTAATTGTATTTTTTTAGAGTATATTTGTATTAGAAAAAAGTGCTTAGTGACTTATTAAGTTGATTTATTATAAAAATTCAAAGATCTCATTTAAGGCTGTTGCTAACAATATAATATATTGTGTCACTTAACAAGTCGGTTAAAATATTTATTTGAAACTTTTATCAAAGCAGAAATACTTTTTAAAGTGTAAGTAAAATAAAAAAATAATTGTAATATTGAGTGTGGTAAATCTTTTCGTGTCGTATATTTAGTGATAACAATATTAAGACATGATAATGTGATGCTATCATTTATCTCAGTGGCTGTATCAGATTAAACCGTGAGAAGTGTTTTCATTTGTAATATTGTTTCTTTGGCAACGGTGTTTTTGGTCTTCCCAGGTCCTGGTAACAACGAAAAAGTCAAGGAAGGTCACATACGCTATCGGCTTAGTAGCAATGTTAGCTGCAATCGGTGTTATTATTGCCCTTGTGGTTGTTCTCACTGGGAATGGAGGTGAAACAACAGATCCAATTATAACAACAGAAGGCCCTACTATTCCAACTACGACAACTACAACTACAACAACGACAACAACAACAACAACAACAGAAGCACCAGAAACAGATGCACCGGGAACAGACGCACCGGGAACAGACGCACCAGGTACAGAAGCACCGGTAACAGAAGCACCGACTACACCTTCATTACCTGGCGACATTGATTTAGAAGATATTATCAATGGAGAATACTCTTCACCTTCATTCAATGGAACCTGGACTTCAGGTATTTGTTTTATCAATTTCCTATTTTATATTGTAAGCTTCAGACACGATAGAACTCAAAAAGTGTATACTAAATATGTTTTACATTAGCTCAATTAGAATATTTTATATACAGTCAAAGGTCATCATTAATCATTTTTCTAGTTATAATATAGAGATAACGTATTGAGTGACTGATGATTCAAATCTGGCTGATTGTATATTACAGTTGATGCTATACAAATTCGGAAATATTTAAAGGAAAGTTATATTACAAAAAAAATTGTTGAATGAAAGGTGTTGCTGATTGAGGTTTTTATTTTGCTGTTATTACGTTATTATAATTTATATAATTTTTGAATGTGTTTGTGCAGCACTTAAAGTATAAGCATATATTTTAATATGGGCGTTTCTTCTTCTTCTTCTTTCTCAACCGGTGGACGTCCACTGCTGAACATATGTCTCCTTAAGGGATCGCCACAATCCACGATTTTGTGCCGCTTGGATCCAGCGGCTCCCCGCGATCTTGGGCGATGGGCGTTTAGTAGGAATTTAACAGTAATCTATACTAATATATAAATCTGAAGAGTTTGTTTATTTGTTGATTGACTGAACGCGCTAATCTCAGGAGCTTTTTGAAAACTTCTTTAAATATAAGATTGTCCATTTATGGAGGAAGGCTATAGGCGATATAGCATCATAATAAGATGCATAGAAGAGGAGCAGCAATATTACGAAAATGACAAAATTTAAAGCTTTCCTTACGTGCGCTAAGTAAACGGTGAAACTTGTTAAAAAATTGTGTATTCCAGCATTGTTCCCCTCTAAAAGTTCTAAATAAAATCCGCGACAGCATATGTCTAGCTTTTAAGGTTAACACACTTAAACTATTTTTATGGTTATCAAAAAACTATTATATATTTCCACGCGATTATAATATTTCCACGCGGGCGGAACCGCTGGCGATTGTTAGTATAATTATAGAAACAGTAGCGTAGACTGACGTATATATTAGGTTTAACACGTGCATATCGTAGATACTTAAGAACAGGATAAGAAAACTGGCCTCGACGTCAGAACACATCCCGGTGTGACGCTATCTCACGTGTTTTTGTCTTTGTATTGCAATAACATACAACTTTTTTATTATTACAGGCAACGATATACTGTTCAGGAGTGCCAATGGTGAATTAGTACTTTATGATTTGGACACAGATAGTAGTTTAATTCTCATCTCTAATACATCTCAGGTAAAGTATTTTTGCATCCTAGTACCAAAATAATTACACTTTCCAAAATATGAGAAGTAAATAATTCCCATATTTAGCAGCTACACACAGCTAACTTTTCACATTAGGCTCTGACATGATTTATTATTTGATACTAGCTTTTACTCGCAACTTTGCGTGATAAGTTGATAATAGATGGCGCTTTCCTGCAGGTTAAACAGGATTTCTATAACCTATATGTTATCCTGGCGAACAAGTAATAATCGTGCCAAATTTAATCAACATTGGTTCAACGGATTCGCCGTGAAAGATTTATCATACATCCATATTCACAAACATTCGCATTTATAATATTAATAAGAAAAGTAGGAAATAAGATAACCCTATCCTATTTCCTAGTACTAGGAAATAGGATAGGGATATCCTATTTCCTAGTAGGATTTAAAAAGACGTAGATAGAAAGATGATGTAACAACAAGATGTAGAATATTATAAAACATATGTTAGCGCACACTATATACAATAACACGATATAATAGGAATACCACACTTCCCGTTCCGAGATGCTCTTCTCTTGAAAGACCAACAAAGACTGACTGTCACTGAAACGTATTATCAATAGCAAGACTCTACCGGAAACTATAACGGCAAAGTGTTGCCAACATTTCAATAAAAAGGGGCGCGATACTCTTGTTTCATGACTGTGTTGCTATAAAATATAAAGCGGAAGTCAATGGCGACAACACATACTAATATATATTTAACATTGGATGCAGTGTCGATTATTGAAGAAATTACTATTAATAAGTTTTGAAATACTTTTGTTGATTGTTTCAGATTCTGCAGCAATCAATGAGAGTGACGTCACTTTCTCCTGACAACATGTATGTTGTGCTATCTTTTGATGAAGAGACGGTAAGATATTTATATATACATCTCAATCATGACTTTTTACCAAATATACTTTGATAGGCAACAAATCAAACATAAGATTGAATAATAATATTTGAATAAAGTATAATATTTGATTCTTACTGAACGATTAGTATATTTGAACCCCACGGAAAAATATTGGAACGATTTTAAATTTATTATTTTAATACCGTGTGGTATCCGGCTAGTAGAATAGACCAACCTCATTTCTTACCGAGGTGTTCTAAAATACGACGAAGGTAAGTTGACGTCAGACAGGCCGCCGATCGTAAAATACCAAATTATGTAACAACATGTTTATAACATATTGTGACCCCACTTACAGTGGAATAAGGGCAGGAGGACGATTCAACAGTCAATTATTTTAATAAATATTCTTTCTTTATGTATTCGTGTTACTTAGACGTTAGTAAGATATACGTGCATATTACGACATTCAGTTAGCATAGTTATATGCAAATGTTTTCATATATTCTTACCAAAATACAGAAAATACAGAATTACCTTTCTGAACTTGTTTTTAGAACTATTTATTGTTATTGTACTTAGGCGATTGAGTTATGTAGTCAATCGTGATTAATTTTAGAATTCCATCAATAGAAATTTTTTAATATTTAAATGAGTTAATCTTGTTGTAATATTTTTTCGGAATCTCGGAAACGGCTCCAACGATTTTCCTCAAATTCAGCATGTAGGGGGTTTTGGAAAATCGATCTAGCTAGGTTTTATTTATAAAAAAAAAACATTTTATCCCTGTTTATGGGATAAAAAAAATTCTAAAATTTATATTGAATTGAATTTTTGCCATTAACTGTCAAGTCAGCGTAGCATATTCGGGGAACGGGTGGAAGCCAGAAAATTAAAATACCTAGGATCGAGCCCCGCCTACCTTATTATTATTTTTTTTTATTTTGTGAAAAAAAATACTTAGCAAAGCTTGGTCACCCATATATATAATAATTAAAAATGATGGAAATACGACCCCTTTGCCAAACTATGCGCCTTCCATATAAACAACTGTCAAATTTATTAAAATTTATTCTACCAGCTCGTTGTTTTGATTAAGGTTCATTATAAATATCATCAAAATGTAAACCAAGTAATCCATTAGGTTAACAAACGATCCTGTCGCTGTACATTATTTAAAGTCACGTTCGCCGCTGAATGGCTTGAAGGGAATCTGTATATAATTTGATATCCAAAGCGTCGGTTGTGAAATTATTATGAAACTACTAGCATTTTCCCGCGACTTTGTTCGCGTGGACTGTTGTCGTGTGATAGGTCGATAATAGATGGAGCTTTTCAATGTCATCCTATTCCTCTAGAATTAAAAGGATATCTATAGCGTATATGTTATTCCGGTGTATAAGGAATAATTGTGCCAAATTTAATCTATATTGGTTCAGCGGATTCGCCGTGAAAGAGATACATACATCATTACTCACAAACTTTCGGATTTACAATAATAATAGGATTAGGATTTACTAGCTGTGCTTGCATCTTCGCCCGCGTGGAAGTCAGTGTATTTAATTGAAATTTTGAACACAACAGTAGTTATTGCGAGTTAGCCATAAGAGATAGAGATGTGCTGTCGCGGACTTTTTTGTAGTATTTTTGTAGATCTACAATTATTTCGTACATTACTTTAGTGTAGCTCTGTTGGATTAAGTAGCCCACGTGACTAAACTTCGTGACTAAAATTTTTTTACAACCGCGCGACCTCTTGTGTCTTATAGTAAAAACAGTACAACAATCGGTTTTGTACATTTTGTCTCGTGCGTACGCGCGCAGTGAACGGACGCGTATTGTGAACGTTATCGCTGCGCGTATCGTGTGAGACGCTAAGTTCGCCAGTTTCGGTTATCGCCCCTGCACCCCTGCCCCCGGCGACAGTTGTACTCGCCGCGACCCGTGTCGTGGCTTGAGGAAGCGGTCGGCAGCGCATCGCGTGCACCTGCTCCGCCGAAGCTGCCCGGACGCAGCGATCTGCACCGCCTTTCGTTGCAAAGACGTATGCAGACGTGCCCTCAGTGAAACCACCGTTCATCATCCCATTGTGTTTGTAGTCTCCGCCCCCGCTCGCGGGCGCCTAGCTGGGCCTCCCCCAGGGGTCTCACCCGGCTGGGTTGCACGCGCCGAGGGTGCGCGGAGCTGCACTCGCACAGGAGCGGCTCACTGAACACCTCTGCCGCTACTCTCAAAAGTAGCACAACTCGCACGCGCAAGACTGCGCGACCATGTCCGGTCGGGGGGAGCCCCCCCCGAGGGACCCACGTATTAGGAGAGAGCGCCCCGCGTTCCCCCGCGCTGTAGTGCGGCGCGACATGCGGGACAACACTGTCCCGTTTACGCCGATCGCACCCACAGCAGCGACACCATCACCGCCAGCGCCTGCACCATTGCCACGCTTCCGGATTCCATCCGGCGAGCGAAAGTCGCCAGACTCCGCGCCTTTGTTCTCCGCCGATGTAGCTGAGCTTACATCGGGCGGCGAAGCACCGAAGCGTCCGCGGGCTGCCGACTCTTCGCCCGAATCCCTCGAGGGAGACGACAAGCGTCCGAAGACGGACCAGTCGCCGGCCACCTCACTGACAACGTCGTCGTCATTCGACGTACAGTTAACAGCCGAGCAAAGGACTCGGCCCACTCCACCGCCGGCCTCCTCGCCTCGGGACGAGGGTGGCATGCGACCGCTTGCAGAGAGCGCGTTGCAGGGATCCGTCTCGTGGCCTCGAGACTCGACGAGCTACGCCGGATTCGCCTCGTCGCCGTCTCCAATGGCGACGTCCCGCCCTCCTACCCCTCAGGCCGGGCCATCCGGCTACGCCGCCGCCGCCGCCGCGCCGCCGTCACCCCGTGCGCTCCAGCAGCGCCAGGAAGAGCTGCAGCGCCATCAAAAACCGCAGGCCACTACCGGAGCGAAGACAGCGCGCTCCGAATACCCTCCCATCACCGTGGAGTGCCTTCCCAACTGGACGAGGCACTTCACCGCGATCCGAGAGAAGCTCGGACACGCCCCTAACGCCCGCCCGATGGGGAAGGGTGTCAGATTCCTCCCAAAGTCGGCGGAGGAATTTCGGGTGCTACAGAAGTACCTCCTCGACGCCGCTAAACAGGACCCCAACATCGCGTGGTTCTGTTATAGCCCAGCGTCGAGCCTGCCCAGCAAGGTAGCCATCAGAGGGCTACCACAGGACACCCCACCAGAGGAGGTCATCGCGGCGCTGCGATCCCTTGGGTATCCGGCAACCCAGGCGAGGGCCATACCACCGGTCAGAGGGCGGCACGGCTGCACATACTACGTGCAGCTGGAGCACCTGACCTTCGAAGAGCTCGGTCACCTGTACAGAGAGACCGAGCTCCTGTCGATGCCGGGCCTCACCATCGAGGCCTGGAAGGGCGGACGTGGCCCGCCCCAGTGTCATAGGTGCCAGCAGTTTGGCCATTCATCGGCCAACTGCCACCGGCCGCCTAAATGTGTCCGCTGCGCAGGCGGGCACCTGGCCCAGGACTGCGACAGGCCCCAAGAAGACGCGCCCAAGTGCGCGAATTGTGGTAAAGCGCACGTGGCGCGCGACCGAAGATGCCCAGTCTTTCGCCGCGAGGCGCGGAAGCGCGGAATCGATGTCGCGCCGCCGCGCCCGGACGGGCAGGCGAAGAAGAGGGCAGGGAGGGGTGAGCAAGTTCCCCCCCCAACCGCAACACCCACCGCCGCCATACGAGTCGCCGCAGCAGCCCCCGCCATCCCCGCAGTACGTCCCGCGGTAGCCGCACGCGCCGCCCCTGCCCCCGCGGCACGCCCCGCAGTGGCCGTACTTGCCGCCCCCGCCCGACCCGCACTGAGTAGCGCCCCGCCGACGCCCGGCGTGTCCGTTCAAGCTACTCGACGGGGGGAAGCGGGAGGGGCTAACATAGTCCAAGAGCCGGCGACCAAACAACCGCCGGCCTATATCCCGACCGCCCCAGCTACTCGACGGGGGGAAGCGGGCGGGGTCAACATAGACCAGGAGCCGGCGACTCTGCAACCGCCGGCAAACGACCCGACAAGCAGGGGGGAGCCCCTGCGACGGAAGAGAAACCGGCGCAGGCGCAGGCAGCCGAGGCCAGCAGATGCTGAGCCCGCCGCCGCGTCCACACCGCACCCCAGGCCGCCAACATCAACATCGTTGGCGGCGATATCCGAAACTGCCGAGGCGCCGAGAAGCCGCGGCCACCGACTGGCCACAGAAGAGGCGGAGCTGCGAGCTCCGCAATTTCCTACGTTCCTCCCGCCACCCCTCGCGCAGGACTCGGGCATTAATAATATTGTCCGGGTCCTGATCGAGGCGCTTATGGCGGCACTCACTCATTATTTGAGCAACAGGGACGTAGTCGGCGCCATCACGGCAGCAATTACCCAGTTTGGGAGGTCGTATCAATGACCTCCCTACGAATCCTATACTGGAACCCGGGTGGCATCAGAGGTCACGTTCGTGAGTTAACACTACTCGCCCAGTCGCAGGATATCCACGTCATCCTCCTGGGCGAAACCAAACTCACGGACAGCGTTGAGCTCCGCGTGCCCAACTACTTTGTGTATCGCCGCGATGAAGTCTCTCCCCGGGGCCGCCCGTACAGAGGTACGGCCGCTCTGGTGCGGAGGGACATCATACACGAAGAGCTGGAGCACACCCCGTTCACTAGCACCCGCACACAGGGGGTGCGAGTCAACGTGGGCAACCAGGAGCTCCGCATCTATGCCGCCTACAAACCACCCGGACTGACTTTCTGCAGCACTGATGTCGAGGCAATCTTCGGGCAGCAGGGACCTGCAGTGATCGTGGGCGATCTCAACGCGAAACATCATGCGTGGGGATCGCGAATCATCACTGCGGTCGGGAGGCACCTGCACGAAGATAGCGTGAGGAGCGGGTACGGTGTGATGGGGCCGGGAGCGCCGACCCACATACCCACCGACAGCCGCTCCCAGCCAGACGTCATAGACATAGTGCTGCACCATGGACTGGACAACCCCTTTGATGTCGAGGTACTCTACGACCTCGACACGCAACACCTACCGGTTCTGGTCACCCTAGCCACCCAGGGAGGCTTCTTAGTGCCTCGCCCGCCGCGGACGCGGACGAACTGGGAGTGCTACACCGCAGAGCTTGCCGGGCTTGAGCTAGCAGGCCCGATCACTACACCTTCGGGAGTCGACGATGCTGCTGCGTTCATCGCGGAGGCGATCATCGCCGCCAAGGCAGCAGCCACCTCCACCACGTCGACTTCACCGGATACTAATCGAAGGAAGGACCTGCCGAGCTCGCTCCGCAATATGCTTAAGCGGAAGCGCACCCTGCGCCGCCTATGGGCCCGCACTCGTTGCCCCAGGGTGAAGACTGACCTGAACCGGCTTGCAGAGAGGATCGCGCGTGCCGTAGTCGCTCTCGACGAGGCGCGATGGGAGGATACCGTCGATCGAGCGACAGAACACGACACAGCGCTGTACTCCCTCTGCAAGAAACTCACCGGACAAGACACCCCCGTTTACCCGCTGCTCAATGCCGCGGGTAAACGCACCTATGCCGCCAAGGATCGTGCTGAGATCCTGGCGGCACACCTGGAACAGACATTTACGCCCAACGCCCCCAACACCTCCAACCTCCATGTCATCCGTCATCACGCGGCTGTCCAGGACAAGCTGGAAAGGTTCCTGTCGGCCCCTACACCGCCGCTCCGGGGAGAGGACTTCATCTCCCTGTCAGAGCTGCGGTCGGTCGCTGCTCGCCTTGATAAGCGAAAAGCGCCAGGCCCCGACGGAATCACTAACGCCGCGCTGATGCTGCTGCCCCGAACAGGTCTCGTAGCGCTCACGAGACTGTTCAACGGAGTACTCCGCACCGGCCACTTCCCAGAGGCGTGGAAGACCGGGAAGGTCATTGTTCTTCCCAAGCCGGGAAAGGACCGCCGCCTGCCTGGAAGCTACCGGCCGATCACCCTGCTCTCGCACATAGCCAAGCTGTTCGAGCGTCTGCTGCTGCGTCGAGTCACGCCCCATCTGCCCCTGCGCGAGGAGCAGTTTGGATTCCGCAGCGGCCACTCGACGACGCTCCAGCTGGCGAGGGTCATAAACCACCTGACCAGTGAGCGGAACAACGGGCACTACACCGTGGGGGTCTTTCTCGACATCGAGAAGGCCTTCGACCGTGTGTGGCACGCCGGGCTCCTGGTCAAAATACTGGATACCACCATGCCGCCTGCTTATGTGCGAGTGCTGGCATCGTTTCTACACGGCCGTAGCTTTTACGTGGCAGTGGATGGTGCCGAATCCCAGCCACGCACCATCCAAGCCGGAGTACCCCAGGGCAGTTGTATATCGCCGCGCTTATACGCGGCGTATACGGATGACATCCCCACCCTGCGCCACCATCTGCGGGAAGGGGAGGAGGACGTGCTGTTGTCGCTGTTCGCCGACGACAGCGCGTATTTCGCGTCGTCCTACCATCAGATCGTCGCCACCAACCGCATGCAGCGTATGCTGGACTTGTTGCCGGAATGGCTGGACAAGTGGAAGATGGCCGTCAACGTCGGGAAGACGGCCGCTCTGCTCACCAGCCGCTCCAAGCCGCTACGTCAGCTGACTCTACGAGGCCAGGACGTAGAGTGGAAGACCACAGTAAGGTTTTTGGGGTGTGAGTTGGACCGCAGCCTGTGCATGATCCCCACGGTGAATCACGTCGTGGGTCGAGCTGCCGCTGCCAGGTCCAAGCTTCACGCGCTATTCACATCCCATCTACCTATGAACACCAAACTGCGAGTCTACGGTGCCTACGTCCGCTCGCGCTTGACGTATGCGGCACCCGCCTGGTACGCGCTATGTTCGGCGTACCAGAAGCGAAGACTGCAAGTCCAGCAGAACCGCTGCCTGCGACTGATCGTAGGAGCCCCGAGGTATGTGCGGAACGACGTCGTGCATCGGGATACCAAAATGCCGACCGTGGAGGAGTATGTCCGTCGCCTTGCGCGCCGGATGTTCGCGCGTGCGGACCACAGCGCGCACGTACACCTCCACGGCATCGCGCCACTCCATGCGCGACCACCTGATGGACGTTCCCTGCCTCGCGAGCTCCTGCGGTCACCGTCTCCGCGGCCCGATGCGGATGACGACGGCGACGACGAGGACGACGCGACGGGCGAGAGGGCGACACCACGGATTATGACACCACCGGATATGACACCACCTGACGACGACTTTGAGGTCTGGAAGCTAATATTCCCAGACCTCCCCACCGAACCAGACATCCCGTAGGTCACCTAGGTGACCTGGGCCCACGGCCCAAATACCGACACCCTTAGGTCACCCAGGTGACCTCGGCCTACGGCCGAAACACATACCGGGCTTAAGTGCCCGCGAGGAACTGCTCGGGCAATGAGGTACGCCTCGAGGCCCGTACCCCGCTTACCCCCCACCCGGGGAGTCAGCGAGACGACCCTGCTGCTTGTACATTTTGAGAAAATCGATAACATACAGATCGACAACTTTTGGGGATTTTATAATAAGTGAAGATGCTGATAACTATCTGACTTACAGGTCAAAACACGTTACGGTATATTATGCATAGCTATATTATAATATTGCATAACTTATATTATGCATAATTTGAAAAAGACTTTAATCTAAATACTATATCCGTGCATATCCCGCAATTATAATAAAGTAAATAAAGTTTCTAATAAGGACTAAGAATTCATAATAATTAATAATGCAACCCTCCAGAAGAGATCTTCTGGAGGGAACTTAGATAAGTTACCTCATATTAGTATTGCGATGCAAAAAGTTGTATTAGCTGTAAATTATATCAAAATATAAATGGAGCTAAATTTTTTATGTTTTTCATATAAATAAATTATAATTATAATTTTGACATTGCATTTATTTGAGAGCATGAAAAAATTCCTTCTTCATATGAGATTGAAGTACGTATTTAAAAACTTATCTATATCGTTACATTGAAAAAACGTATTTTTTTTGTTGACACAAGTGGTAGAATGTGCAAATAAGATCTGAAGTATGCATGAGTAAAGATAGAATACTTAATTCTATATTATTTTATTATTTCATATACATATTTCCCTTTGCGTTTATCCCATTGTAAGTGGGGTCGGTACAACATGCTATAAACATATTGTCACATCATTTGGTCGCGTATTTTACGAGTGCCTGCCTTTCTGACGTCAAGTTACCTCAGTCATATTTAACGAGACCTCGGTGTGAAATAAGGGTGGTCTATTCTTCAGCCGGATACCACACGGCGTTATTTAATTATTTCATATTACTTTTAATTCAATTCAGCATGTAGGGGTCTTGGGGTTAAAATCGATCTAAATAGGTTTCATTAAAAAAAGTCGTTTTATACCTGTTTTCGGTCATATTAATGCTAAATGCTAAAATTTACAATTGAAAGCAAATGATATGTGAACCGTCAGATGTAAAGCTGTGATAGCCAAATGGTAACGGGTGGACTATAAAGTTCAAAATCTGGAATCGATTTCCACATGTCAACCGGCACTTTCTTCCTTTTTTATTTTTTTAAAATGCATTTATTTTACATATTTTAATTACTGAGCAAGGCTCGGTCACTTAGGTATTTAATTTAAATATGTACAATAGATTACAAACAAACTTTAATGAAATAATAATCATCATTCTTTTTCATCAGCGTTTTTACGACCGGCCACTTGCCTGACGTTATCTTAGTCGTATTTTACGACACCTTGATAAGAAAGAGTGTGGTCTATTCTACTTAACCGGATACCACACGGTGGGTCAACTTACCTTAGTCGCCTTTTACGACGACTCGGTTAGAAATGAGGGTGGTACTATAGATGGTAGATACAACACGGCTTAATTAATTATACTTAATATTTACTTTATTTTTCAATTTATACTGGTTGACTAGAAGAACTGCATACTTATTATGTTGTTTTTTATCATTTTTATATTAATTTAAATATGTGCACTAGATTGAAAACAAACTCTAATGAAATAATAATATTAGCTATTCTTCTTCTTCTTCTTCTTTATCAACCGATGGACGTCCACTGCTGGACATAGGTCTCTTCATGGGATCTCCACCATACACAATCTTGTGCCGCTTGGACCCTGCGGCTCCTCGCGACCTTTTTGAGATCGTCAGTCCATCTTGTGAGGGGCCTGCCGACACTGCGTTTTCTTATTAATTTAGCTATTAATTTTAATATATTACAGGTGTACAGGCATAGCTTCGACGCCCGTTACGCGGTCATAGACATAACAACTGGTATAGTTACTAACATTGCTCCTGCTAACGTGCCAGTTACTGAAGCGACAATACAGAACTTCGTGTGGTCGCCGTTGGGCTCGAGCTTTGCCTTTGTATACGCCAATAATATATATTACCAAGCAAATCTGTCAGATCCCGCTCAACAGCTAACCATAACTGGAGAACTGAATGTAATTTACAACGGAGTACCTGATTGGGTGTACGAGGGTGTGTTATATTTTAACTAAACTATATACTTATACTGATATTTCGTCGTGTTGTATCCGGCTGAGTAGAATAGGCCACCCTCATTTCTTACCGAGGTGTCGTAAAAGGCGACTAAGGTAAGTTGACTCGCCGTGTGGCATCCGGCTGAGTAGAATATACCACACTCATTTCTTTTCGAAGTGTCGTAAAAGGCGACTTAAGTAAGTTGACCCACCGCGACCCGCGTAGTATATTATAATACAACTTTCAATTTTGAACATTTTCAGAGGAAGTTTTTAGTTCTAACAACGCTATATGGTTCTCGAACGATGGAGCCAAGATGGCGTATGCGACGTTCGATGATACAAATGTCCGTGTCATGAAGATACCGCACTTTGGGGTGCCTGGGTCTGTTGATTATCAGTACACCAGACATAGGGAGATTCGTTATCCAAAGGTATACATTATATTAACGACTAGTAATATCCCGCCATTTCACCCGCGTAATTTTAATTTTTTACACCTTATTATATTTTTATTAAAAAAGTAAAGTAAGTAGCGGCCTGTTACTATCACACTGTTGAGAATAGGCTTCTTCTATCCATTTTTGGAAAGAAGGTTTGGAGCTAAGACCTACCACACTGCTCCAATGCGGACTGGTAGGTTACACATATCTCCAGAATTCTCTGGAGATATGCAGGTTTCCTCACGATGTTTTCCTTCACCGAAAAGCGTGTGATAAATTGTGATTATCAATTAGACACATAAGTTTTAACAGAAAAACTCATTGGTATCTGCCCGGGTTTGAACTCGTGACCTCCTCGAAAGAGTCGCACGGTGTTACCGCTGGGCTACCACAGCTTATACATTTTGAAAAAATTAAACAAAAATTTTGCCGTAAAATACATGAAAAAAACAAAAATTTATCATCATGTATTCTAAATTTAAATTTTGTAAGAAAACAGAGTAAGGAAATAAGTATATTCCTGAGAATTCCTATGATACGTGTTACCTTCCGCATTGGAGTAATATCTTGTTACTCAATAATGAGATATTTTAATAATATTTTATAAATAAGTAATAGTTTTACGTTTTCGTTTCAGTCTGGTACCCGAAATCCAACAGTGACAGTCACATTGAGAGATATTGCGACTAACGTAGATACAACATTCAATGCGCCTTCGGATCTTGAAGAGTAAGTTTCATTCAAGCTTACTAATACTCTGTATAGGATTTAGAGGAGGCCTTTGCCCAGAGAGAGATGCTTTTTTTCATATTGTTATTTTAATTTCAGGCCAATTCTGAGAACTGTCACATTCGTAGGAAATAACAGGATTGCTATTATGTGGACTAATCGTGTTCAGACATCATTGAGAGTCGATATATGCTCTGAAGCCACTCTTACAGCCGCTGCCACATGCACTGCGGTAAGATTTATACAAACCAACACATTAAAATACATTGAAACAAATATAATGAATTCCGTACATAAAAACACATAAGTAAGCAAATGTGGCTAACTTATGTGTTACTTATTGAATATTAAATAAGTAACATACATAATTGTCTTTGTTCCATCTGTCTCTGTGAGAGGCAGATGGAAGGAAGTCCTGCGAGAAAGTCTGCTTCCTAATCGTAGGGATCACTACCTTCAGTAATGAGGAATGCGACGCGAGGAGGAGGAGGAACATAAATAATGTTGTTGGCGAATTTTATATTATCTTATCTCTTGATTATGTAATATCCATGATTTTTCTGTAAAGGTATATTTTTTCAATCGACTCAGCGCGTAAACTCAAATTATCGATATCTCTCCTAATATTTGTTGCTTGGAAAATTGGTAAATTAGTTTCTGAAGTGATGATCACTTTTTTGTAATTTGAAGTTACAGCGGTCAAATTACTTATTTATATAATGTCATTAACACAAAAATGCAATACATAACAAGATGTTCTTTTTAGATCTACAGATATACTGAAAACAATGGCTGGATTGACAACATTCCTTTGATCTTCAATAGCCAAGGAAACTCGTTTATTACCATCTTACCAGAAGTGAGTATTGATGAAAATATAGTTTGTATTGTGACTTGCACACATTGCATTGATTGATTAGTATCTAGTACAATATTTATATGCAATGGAAATACTGATGAACGAGTCGCAAAGGTAGAGTAGCTATAGGCGGGGCACGTGATACGAGGTAGCTTTTAGTTCACCAAAATGTTCAAAAAGATCACTGGGAGTCATCCGCTGGATGAAAGCCGTAGATTGATGGCAACTTGAGGTCTCATTTGAAGGTGAACTCGGGCACTGAATAAGGCGCGATTGCTTTATATATCAGCAGGAGTGAATACTGCTTTAGCGTCATATGTAAAATGTGTTGAGTAACAATGCCACTCAAGTTTTATGGTACAAGGAAGGCTGACTAGATAAAGTAAAGCATCAACATTTCTGTATACTATACTTAATTTACAAGGTGGTCTGAATACCATAGATTTGCTATCAATTTTAACAAGTCCTATTCTCTATCCAGACGGTGGCTGGCGTTCGTTACAAGCAAATCGTGCAAGTACGGCAAGGGACGACTGCCTTATGGACGTCCGAGAGTAGAACCAACACTGCACATACTGTGGCAGAAATATTGCTTTGGACTGATGATGATATTATGTAAGCAACAAATTTATACTACAAATTGAGGTTTATTTAATCATTATTATCCCATTCAGCATACACTACCTTCTAATGTATATAAAAATAACATTATTTTCCGAAGTTTATGGTTTTTGTCGGCTAAATCTTTCGAAGCGATATAATGTCAGTCAATGTAATAATAATATAAAATGCTAAAAAATTTGTTTAATTGTTTGACCGCGGTAGTCTCAGGAACTGATGAACCGATGTAAAAAAATCTTTTAGTGTAAGATAGTCCATTTATCGAGGAAGGCTGTAGGCTATATAATATTATGCAAACATGAATAGGAGAGGAGCAGCAATAAAAAGTATTACGAAACAAACTTTAAAGCTTTCCTTGTGTGCGCTAAGTAAACAGTGAAAGTTATTAAAAAAATCATGTATTACAAAATTGTCCCCAAAAGTTCTTAGTAAAAGCCCGCAACAGTATGTGTCTAGCTTTTAAGGTTAACCCACTTTAAGCATTTTTATGGTTATCAATATACTATATTACAGTTTTAATCTTTCCACGCGGGCAGAGCCGCTGGCAATTGCTTTCGTCAAATAAAAACTAATCGAAAACTAATTTGTAACTTGATATCCTTTACAATTACAGTTGGTACAAAGCAAACGGTGTAACAGATAGAGCAGAACAGCACATATACACAGTGAACGGTGCACGTAGTGTAAATTGCTTTACGTGCAATATTGTGCGACCCGAAGGCGGTGCATGTTTGTACAACGATGCAGTCGTAAGTCCTGGTGCTCGGATCACTGTCAACTGCGGAGGTCCTGATATACCACAAATCCTGATATACGACGTGGTAAGTTGTAATTGTAAGTTGCGATTGCACAGCGGTGAGAACGTATGGTCCTTACTGTTTTGCGGTTTCAAGTTCCGGTCAAGCTTATACGGGCTTTGTCTGGTTACATATGTGGTTTTTGGTACCGGGTTTTTATTAACTGATCAAGCATCATTGTGAAACATACATATGCCTGGAGCATTTTTGGGATATGTAAACACTTTTAACCGCGACTTCGTTCGCGTGGACATTGTCATGTTAAAAGTCGATAATAGAAGGCGCTTTTCAATATCATCCTATTCTTGTAGAGTTAACAGGATTTCTGTAACCTATAGATTTCTATATGTTATTCCGGTGTATAAGAAATATTTGTGCCAAATTTCATCGATATTGATTCAGTGATTTCGCTGTAAAAGAGTAACAAAAATACATCCGTACTCACCAACTTTCACATTTATAATATTAGTAGGACAAATCGAATTTTGAAACGAAAATTCCGATATAACACTATAAGAGACAATATCATTATTAAATGATGATTTTATTAATGAGTAACGATATTTACTTAACTTATTTTCAACTTTTTAAATGATTGTTGAATACTTAAATAATGATATAATTTGCCGATGAAAATAAAAGTCTGGAATTACAAGAAAATTTAAGATTAATATTAAATGGTTATTAAAGATATTATTTTGGATTGTACAGTGGATTAAAGAATGGTTTAATTTCTAAATCGTTAAAAGTTGAATAAAAATTATTAAAATTTTATAAATTATGTTCTTGTATATTTTAGAACGGTACTTTGACTAGGGTATGGGATAGCAACACGAGGGTATCAGATTTGCTATCATCACAAAATGTCCCATTGACGATTCAGAGGACCGTACCAATGGGCGGTGGACAGTCTGATGCAGATGTTCTCCTTCAAGTACCTGCGGACTATTTATCTCGTTCGAATATACCGCTCTTAGTTTATGTGTGAGTATTAAATGTATTTTGTCTAATAATTATTATCATATTTACAAGTCTATAAGGCAGTCACCTCTTGTATGTCACGATACGGTTCCTCGCTGCTAGCACTTACCCCAGTCCTAATTCTCGTCCTACCTACGCGCTCTTGCATCCCGCAAGCGAAACCTGAGGTAAACGGTTAGCCCATAGCGTATATATCCTTTCAGAAGGCTTATTGTCGAAATTGTAATGTATTATAGTTAATATGTATGATAAAAATCGTGGCAAGATCTTAAGTATTAACATCTTCTACATTGGAATGAGTATTATTTTCAAAAGTCCGAATAGTATCATTGCCTGCTATTATATTTACACTGAGTTTTGGTAAAGGATTAAAACAATGGTTGATTAACAACTTAAAATTTAATTTATTTTAGTAGTTATATGAGATACTAAATCTTCTTTTACCTCAATTCTTAGATACGGAGGGCCAGATACAGCACTCGTTACAAGACAGTGGACTCTTGATTGGGGCTCATCTTTAGTTAGCCGCTACGGCATCGCGGTAGCTCGTATCGATGGAAGAGGTTCTGGCTTACGAGGAGTTGAAAACATGTTCGCTGTTAACCGAAGACTTGGTACTGCTGAAATTGAGGACCAAATCACTGTTACTAGGTATTTGGGACTTTTTTACGTCTACCTTATGCACTTGGTTCTGGATTTTCATATCCTCTACCATCGTGGGTACTCTGTGTTATTCTGATTTGTCACTATATTTTCTGCTACTTCAGCACATGCTTAAAGTTCCTGCAAGCTTCTCCTATTTTAGTTGTTTAGACCTTCTTCATTATAGCGAGTCAGACGTCATAAATTCTAATCACACAAAAACTTACAAGGTTTCATTAATTCATTTATTTTTTTAAGGTTTCACCTTTAGCCACCATAGCCCACGATTAAATCTACATGTCAATTTTGTTTCTCGATATTTTAGCACAAACTCAATCTTTAATTATAAGTTAAGTTAAGTTAAAATATCTGGAGTGAAGACCGCGCTTAGGCAAACGTAGTATAAGATGTCCTCTGGCTAGGTGAGTCGACGATATCCGAAGAGTCGCTGGTATCGGTTGGAAACAATGAGCCGAAGACGTGTAAACGACAAAGACATGTAAACGGAGAGACTTATGTCCAACAGTGGACAGAGACAGGTTGATGATGATGAAGTTAAAATAAATTAAAGAAACAAAATATGTCTGAGTAAAATAATAAATTTCTAAGCTGAAGCAACTTCTAACTTTGCCTATCTCAGTTAGCTGTAAAAATTATTTGAAACAGATATCTCCAAGAGAACTTGCAGTGGGTGGACAGCAACCGCACTTGCATCTGGGGTTGGTCATATGGTGGTTACGCTTCTTCACTGGCGTTAGCTCGCGGCGGTGATGTCTTCAGATGCGCCATTGCCGTTGCTCCTGTCGTAGACTGGCGATATTACGGTAACATATTATCTTATCCTATAGTTACTAAACAACAGTGCTGTTCAATGATGTACTTTTTTTTTAAATATAATATTTCGTAGAATTAAGAATGTTAAGGTGGATGTGTTGTGTGACAAAACTGGATAAAATACGAAACGAGTATATAAGGGGAAGTCTAAAAGTTGCGCCCATTATAGAAAAGACGAGAAATGCAAGATTGAGATGGTATGGGCATGTAATGAGGAGGGATGACAATCATGTGACTAAACGAGTGTTAAATTTAAATGTGGATGGATGTGTGACTAGAGGGAGGCCTGAAAAGAGATGGTTGGATTGTGTGAAGTATGACATGCATATAAAAGGAGTAGAGACGAGAGTTGACGAATGATAGAACAGAATGAGACAGAGTTGACGAATGATAGAACAGAATGAAAGAGAAAAACATGTTGTGCCGACCCCACTTAGAGTGGGATAAGGACAGGAAGTTATAATATTTCGTAGAATTAACGTATATCGATATTGGTTTGTGACAATTTTTATTTACATTTTGTTGAAAGGCACACAAAAAAGTAAAGTAGCGGCCTGTTTCTATCCCACTGCTGAGAATAGGCCTCTTTTCTTCGTTTTTGGAGAAAGGAGAAGGTTTGGAGCTAAGACCGACCTCGCTGCTCCAATGCGGATTGGTAGGTTAGACATATCTCCAGAATTCTCTAGCGATATGCAGGTTTTCCTTCACCGAAAAGCGTATAATAAATTGCAATTATTGATAAGACACATAAGTTTTAACAGAAAAACTCATTGGTGTCTGCCCGGGTTTGAGCCCGTGAACTCCTCGAAAGAGTCGCACGGTGTTACCGTTGGGCTACCACAGCTTGTAGGTACACAGTTATGTCGTATTAGCTTTCTAATTTTAGTTATCTTGTATATAATCAAACTAAATCTGTAGCTAAAGTCAATTGATGTTTATATTGTGGTGATATATGCAATAAAATTGTTGACAGACACCATCTACACGGAGAGGTACATGGATACTCCCCAAAACAACATTCCGGGTTATACAAACTCTTCGCTGTTGACCGATGAAGTGGTATGTACCAAGTATATCGTATTACCGTTAGATGGCGCTGCTATACATTTTGTGTTTTTACTGAAAATCGCGTGTAATAGTCATAGAGTTATTTATTAGACTAAAGAAAGGAAGCCTAAAATGTGTGCATCGCAAAAAAAGACAAAACAAATGAGACTCTATATTTGATTCTTAATCATTATCTGAAGATTGCATTTACCAATTATTTAATCCAATCAAATTGTATGTTGGTATATTTCAAAATAATTTCCTTTTGTATACAAGAACCTATAAATATTTTGAAGCTGTCCTAACAATGTTCGACATATTTAAACAAAAAATGCGCCATGTAAAATTACTCTGCGCATGTATGATTAGCCAAAAATAAGTATGGTCTCTCACCTTCCCTTTCTTATTATTTGTTGGACCTTGTACTCAAAGGCCTGTTTATTATACTACTCTATCTAAAAACTCTATTTCAGTGGACATGATACATAATGTTAATGCGAAATGTTATGTTAATGTAATGTTCCATATCAACTTGAGGAATATGATAGATAAAGAATCTTTACTATTTAAAGGTGGAGGCATACAGAAACAAAAGGTATTTCCTAGTGCACGGTACTGAAGATGACAATGTACATTATCAGCACGCTATGCTGCTTTCCAGATTACTGCAACGAAGAGATGTCTACTTCCATCAAATGGTTAGTGTATTGGCTATTGTGAAAGTAGTGTATGCAGTTATATTTTGTTAGTAAGTTGTGTATGTTAAGTATGTCAGCATAAGACATATACTGTCCTCGAGATGGTTGATGCGTGTGGTGCTTTCGATGCATCGGCTAGCGGAAGGAGGGGCCACTTTTAGAGAGGCCCCGGCACAAGAGATGGAAATATGTACAACCGTACCCTGTCCCCGCCGCTTTCCAGATTACTGCAGCGAAGAGATGTCTACTTCCATCAAATGGTTAGTGTATTGGCTATTGTGAAAGTAGTGTATGCAGCTATATTTTGTTAGTCAGTTGTGTATGTTAAGTATGTCAGCATAAGACATATACTGTCCTCGAGATGGTTGATGCGTGTGGTGCTTTCGATGCATCGACTAGCGGAAGGAGGGGCCACTTTTAGAGAGTCCCCGGCCAAGAGATGGAAATGTGTACAACCGTACCCTGTCCCCGCCACCAGCAGCGTGGTGGAGCACTGTGAGGTTTTTAGTCGGTGCGAGTCCGACATACCCGCCGCTCGACCACGTCGGGCATCGTTACCCATAAGGGGTTTTTCCTTTGTATAAAAAAGACTATTATTTAATTGATGAATTTATTTTAATCTATTAAACCGTGCAGTCCAGTTTACGTCGCAATGACTTTTCGTATTTTCCGTATTTTATTGCTTTTACCATTTTTTTTATCAATACCTTACCCGCTATTTCGTTCGAGTCAACTTCATTTAAGTTGACTCTGAGGTCGAAACCCTACTCCCGAAGCAAATCGATTAATTGTATGGGTTAGTCCGGTATTAAAGAAGGACTAAGCTTCTATTGTTCTTAATTTCACCAATATTGCTCCAACTGATATATAGACAAATTTTCGCGTTTAAACGCACGGTTAAGGAAACTAAGTTTGGAAACAATGTGGTATGTCTGAATATAATGTCAAGGTGACGAAAAACCAAATCCCATGGCATTGTGAATTTTAATTGAAAAGTCTTTTTTTATAATGTATTAATTTAATATTTTTTATGTAGCCATCCTTCTTTTTCCTTTTCAGAGTTATACTGACGAAGACCACGGTCTTGGTGGAGTAAGACCCCACCTTTATCACGCTCTCGAGAAGTTCCTACAAGAAAACATGCTTTGAAACTAAATGTAGACTTAATAATAGTTTTACGAATCACATTGAAATAATTCTGGTGAAGTATTCTTATTATAAAAAGTTCTATAAGTTTAAAGTGTTTACTATCCAACTATTACCAAAGAACAATAAATGTTTTTTTATTCAATTACAACAAAAATCTTTATACCTTACTCCAAATTATAAGTAAGCTCAATAATGCAATGTGTTTTTTCTGTTCTCGAAAGAAAATCTGCTTGTTTTTATTGTATATGTTACCTGTGTATAAACTTGAATTGTGCCAAATATCATCATTATTGATTTAGCGTATAAGCTAACTAGCTAGCTAGCTATGAACACGTAACAAACTACAGACAGAAAGACAGACTTTCACATTTAGAATATTAGATTATAATCATATTGCGAACTAAACGGATGTATCAGGTACAAGGGCCTCATTTTTTCGGACTTGTAACTTTCATTAATTTTACGTTTAAATCGTACTTTGTTGTGACAAAACGTTGTCTTTCCAATAAATTATGAGTATTGCCAATGAAATTTATGGAAGGTGGGCGTTACTTTGGGGTATTCTATAGAACAAAAGTAATGATAGAACTGTTTTACTATCATCAAGATACATAAACGCTGTGGTAAAATTTGTAAAGTATTACATAATATATAAATAATATATAAAATATTTACAATAATAAAAGATTAATAATTGTTATTAAAAAGAAAGTTAGATTTATTTATTGCTAAGATTTACAGAAGAATGGCATTATGATTATAGAAATGATATTGGTGAGAAATAAGAAGAGTTTTGGATTTATATAAGTGTAAAATATCTTTGTTTTATCAAATATATTTACTTAAATTATTTGCTTTAGGCACCCGGTATTCAGATAAACTGCACGTACACATATACTACATATAACAGTGGTCGAATTTTCATCACCAGTAAAACATTTTATTAATTTATTAACCTTACACTTTATTAACCCTGACTTATCAATGGCTTTAGATAAGTCAGGACAGTTTCACCTCCAATACTTTTGCAAAAGTTAGAATGTCAGTTTGGAGTAAGAGGAGTAGCTAGATTGGTTGCGGAGCTACTTATTAGATAGAAAAACTGTTGTGCTGTTAACCGCTCAGCTGTTAACCGCTGAGGAGTTACCTCGTCTTTTGTGTCTCAACATTTGATGAGGACACTTTTAATTCGAAGTTGTGCGCTCTTTTCAGTCAATTCGTTCTCAACCTTACTTATGAACAGATTTCAAGAAAAGATTTTTTGTTGACAATGAGATCGCTCTAATTATTTTTAAAAGCTTTTATTCAACTTGCAATGTATGTATGTGAAGTTGGAATCTTGCGAGTTAAATTTGACCCACTTCCTATAGTCGGATTAAACTAAAATTTTATATATTGGTCTAGTCCAGTGTTTCCTGACCTTTTTGGTCCATGCCCCACATTAAAAATTATTTTTCCCCTCTAAGTAACTTGCACTTAAATGGCCCAGAGCGAAAGGCTCGTGTCGAGTTGCCCCCTCCCCCCTCCTTAAACATAAAATTGCCCCCTGTAGGTCGTGGGCCCCACGTTAAGCTAGTCCCAATGAAAATGCATATCATCGGACTAGATCTATATATAAAATATATAGATACGCAGGATTGACCATGGTTGGATTGGCCATTGGTTCCAGACGAACTGCTCAACGATTAACAGTAGGAACATGAAATTTTAAATACAGCTTTTTTGATACAGTCCCAATAACAATGCAAGTTTATGATAAGCATGACCTGATGCTGCTGCTAGGTTTAGCTCCAGACAAGAGAACTGCTTAACGCTTTTTAAAAGCATTTTTAACTAGACTTGTTATAGTTTAGAGTAGTAAATTTTGCTCAATAATTGGATGATTTATTTTAAATACATGTTGTTAATAATATTGTAAATATAAAATATATTAAATCAAATATTGTCAAATATCTTATTGCTGTTGTTCATTTCAGTATATTTATTCAAATGCGATGTGATAATGTTTGCTATTTTAAACTTATTATTCATATAAGATATTTATGATTGCAAGATATCGCAGCTACAACGGATAAATATCTTTTCAAGATTGAGACCGTATTATTATGGTAATAAACGTCATGTAAAGTGTAATTAGATATTATACATTAATATTATTGTATTATACTTCAGATGTCTAAATCATGCTCTTATTTATACAAAAGGTTTTCACAAAAATAGATTTTTTTTTAATAAAGTATTTAAGTAATTTTTTATTATAAGAAGAACGTCGAAGTACGTTCTTCTTTACTAATTTTTAATTAACTGTCTGATGTTACTTGAAGAATAACAGTAAAATTCATAATAGCTTAGAGCAATATTTTAATTTGTTGATTTAATTTGTTGATTACAAATCAAATAAATATATTATAGTGTTTTTCTGAATGTGCAGTTTCTGTATTTTTCTTGTATTTGCCGTTAGTTATTTATAAGTAACGGCTAAAATTTAAATAATGATTATCAAATATTAAGTCAGCCAAAACCCACAAACTTGTAAATATTACCAAAATATAAGTACCAAATGAATTACGTACCAATATATTACGTTTTTGTTATATCGAGTTTTATTTAATAATACAAGTGTTCACCCAGTCATTCATTCATCAGGTCATTAAATTATCAAAAGAAATATCAATGACAACACTTCAAACTTCATTGACTTCTCAAATTATTAAGTGAATTAATCGAAACGTTATGATAAAATTATTTTGCTATAATCCGAGTTTCTTTAGATAATCTATGTAATGCTAAGTGTAGGAGGCAAAACCGTTCTAATACCTCATACATGCAGGATTAGTTATCTCACGTATTACAAAACACCGCCACCAACACGCCTAATGGTAACGGGCGTACCTGAAAAGTTCTACACCAGGGTTCGAATCCCATAAGTCATCGGCGCTTTCTTTTTTTTTAATTGCATATTCTTATATCTTAAAAAAATAACCGGTCACCCAGGTGTTTGTTTCTTATTTATTGAATAAGTATAAATAAATATCGTTGCTAACATTAAAAGTTTGAACCATTTAGAAACAACAAATTATATCAATATCCGTTTCAATTTGGCTGACTTAAGGAACCCAACTGCATAGTGGCTTTGGCTTTGGTTTGGCTTGCGCAGCATACGACGCCGAGTGACGAGTTACAATATCCAAAGTCCATATAAAAAGAACACGTAAGTGTTGAAGCGCTCATTCGTAAGTCGTACCACACTTGTGGCAAACAGCCCAAAGTTACACGTAAGTTAGTTACTACCTGCATATTACTTTTCTCCTTCATTTATCCTTATATTTACCACTCATACATTTATTTAGTACAAATTAAATTACATTTTTGAATATTTTATAAAATAAACAGAAAAAGATAGATCGGAGGGCGGAAAAAGCACTCAGGCTGGCGGTCAGGAATATAGTTTTTTCCCTGTTTTTGTTTGTTTACTATTGGATTGGCAACTAAGTAATTCAGGATTTGTTCAATGAAATAAAATAAACATTTTTTTACTTGAACTTTACTTTAATCTATTACGTGTTTTCCATTTTTTTCGATGGCTTTTTGGCATCTTTCTGACAACTTGAAAATTCCACATTTGTAAAAATTTTGATCCTCCAAAACAGAATTTTTCAAACCAATTTCGACACTGCCTTTTTTTAAAAGCTTTACCACCATTCACATAAAATAACATTTTGGCGGCTTGCACAGCGTTCTTTCTTTTACGGAAATAATACAGCAAAATAAGACGAAAATTTCTGTTTTAGCGCTCTATATTAATTAAACTAAAAAACTACGAAAATATGCATTAAACTTGTAAACGTAGATAAGGATATTAGCTAGCATTTATAAAAGAAAAAGGACATACAATTTACGGATATCATAAAAATTTGTGAGAGAAACGTCTATAACTCTAATCCGCAAGTACTTAGTTGCCAAATTGGTTTGGTAAATCAATCTCTAAGAACCATCTGAGCCATGAGCTCAGTAAAGCTCATAACAGGGTTGGCACGTACAGGTACGTTCACCATAACCCGCCTGTCTAGAAATAATTTCACTGTTAGGAATATAAAGTTAGGAACCTCCTCAAAATACGCACAGTCTCCAGTCTATATTATTATGATTTAGATTGAGTCAAATATTCGATTTGCAGTGTTAAAAGTCGTCGATTAGTAAAATTGTAATTTTATGACTTTTCTATCATTGATTTCAGTATAACATCATCATTATTCTCCTGCCCTAGTCCCACTCAAAGTGGGATCGGTATTACATATTTTAAAAATGTTTTTAGATGATTTGGCTAATTATTTTAACCGGCCGCCTGCTTGACATCAACTTACTTTAGTCGCGTTTAACGACACCTCGGTAAGAAATGAGGGTGGTCTGTCTACTCAGCCGTATAGAACACAGCGTATATACCAAAAATAAATATTCCGTCAGTGCCTTAAAATGTTCCTAACAATATGGCGGGTTGAGTAACAAAACGGTGTTCCTTTTAAATAATGAGTTGTTATTATTTTAAAAAAGCTTTGTTAGCCTAGCAGTAACACCGTGCGACTCTTTTGAGGAGGTAATGGGTTCAAACCCTGGCAGACACCAATGAGTTTTTCTATTAAAATTTATGTGTCTAATTGATAATTGCAATTTATCACCCGCTTTTCGGTGAAGGAAACCATCGTAAGGAAACCTGCATATCTCTAGAGAATTCTGGAGATATTTGTAACCTACCAATCCGCATTGGAGCAGCGTGGTAGGTCTTGCTCCAATCCTTCTTTCCAAAAACGGAGGGAAGAGGCCTATTCCCAGCAGTGGGAGAATAACAGGCCGTTACTTACTTACTAACTTATTTAAAGAATTTTTTTTGCCCATACCAGGTTTTGGGTACAAAAGGCTTATATACGTTAGTGGTATTTAGTGACGATGTCGCCAACGTTAGGAGTTATTATTTCGCTAGTTGTATTGTTTGGGGATGGGTTCGCTGCCGATACAACAACAAATACAACGACAAAGGCGGCACCAACTTCTGTCATCCCATTGGAAGATCTACTCAACCTAGATTACTACGCCACTCCATTTAATGGAACATGGGTTTCAGGTTTGTTGTAATATAAATTTAAATTAATTGTTGGTTACATTTTTAACTACTTAATAGAGAGCCATATACTATCCTATCCTATCGTCATCATCATCTTCATGCCCTTATCCCACTCTAAGTGGGGTCGGCATAACATGTTATAAACATGTTGTCACATGATTTGGTTGCGTTTTTACGACCGGTCACCTGCCTGACGTCAGCTTACCTCTGTCGTATTTTACGATAACTCGGTAGAAAGAGTCTGGTCTATTCTACTAAACGGTATACCACACGGCGGGTCGACTTACCTTAGTCACCTTTTACGACACCTCGGTAAGAAATGAGGGTGGTACTATTCTATTCAGCCGGATACCACACGGCGTTATCATATCCTATCCTATCCTACTAATATTTTTTTATGTATAACTACTAGTATGGACACTTACACACCCATAATTATTATAAAGTCGAAATATATATTATAAACTGCCTGACCAGATAGACGTCCTGTCTTAAAGAGAAAGAAAAAGAGGACTTCTGTCGTAACAAAGAGACTCCTGTCTTAAGAAAGAGAGTTTTCTTTTTTAGTATTCCGCTAAACCTGCAATGTTTTGTATGCTTATTGATATTTTATGCAATGGTCATTCTCTAGAGAAATGCAGGCTTCCTCACGATGTTTTCATTCACCTAAAAGCTGGCAATAAAGTGCAAAAATCAATTAAGCGTATAAGTTTTAATAAGAATATTTGAACTCATGACCCTTATTATTATATAATTATGACTGAGTATAAACTGTGATAGCCCAGCGGTACAACACCGTGCGACTCTTTCGAGGAGGTCGCAGGTTCAGAACCGGGGCAGGCAACAATGGGTTTCTATTAAAAACTTATGTGTCTGATTAATAATTGCAATTTATCATACGCTTTTCTGTGAAGGAAAACATCGTGAGGAAATACATACATATAAAGAAATACTACATATCTCTAGTGAATTCTGGGGATATGTGTAACCTACCAATCCGCATTGGAGCAGCGTGGTAGGTCTTAGCTCCAATCCTTCTCTCGGAAAACGGAGAGAATAGACCTATTCCCGGCAGTGGGACAGTAACAGGTCGTTACTTTACTTATTTTAATTTACTATGACAATATAATACAATATAATTTAATATTTCATAATTACAGAAAACGAAATTCTATTCAAGAATGCAAATGGTGACTTAGTGCTGTACAATTTGGATACTGAAACCCCTGCGGTTCTAGTCGCCAACACATCCGAGGTAAATAAAAATAGTATCTTCGTAATAATAATAAATCTTTATTTCAGACAAGTAGGGCCCATTTTGTTAGTAATAAAAATTTTGACAAAATTCAAGAAAAAATGAATGAAATTAATAAAAGATTAATAATAATAAAAAAGAATATAAATAAAAACTAGTACCTGGGTGACTGATCATTGCTCAGTCATTTCATTATATATATATCCTCCTGCCCTTATCCCACTCTAAGTGGGGTCGGCACAACATGTTATAAACATGTTGTAACATGATTTGGCTGCGTTTTTACGACCGGCCGCCTGCCTGAAGTCAACTTACCTTAGTCGTATTAAACGACACCTCGGTAAGAAAGAGGGTGGTCTATTCTACTCAGCCGGATACCACACGGCGGTGCAGTCATTTCATTAAAAGATATAAAAAAATGCAATTAAAAAAACTATCCTATTCTGTTTAGACTACGTATTAAAAATGCGGGGCTTAACTCGGTCTGTCTACGGCGGATAGCACGGAAAGACGTATATATATATATATATATATATATATATATATATACAGATGGACAGACAGACAACTTCAAAAAGGTCGCGGGGAGCCGCTGGATCCAGGCGGCACAAGATCGTGTGGCGTGGAAGTCCATGGCAGAGACCTATGTCCAACAGTGGACGGCCATTGGTCGATGAGATATATATATATTATTTTAGGGGGTTAACCCTGCTCACGTCCGTAGGCTTGACCATATAGGTTTTTTAACCTCATATCCCTACACGTGACCCCCGGGTGGTGCCAAATGAGCAATCTGGTGGCAGACTTCGGTCGAGGATAGTGACCACCCTACGAGCAAAGCCGTTCCGCCAAGCGTTTAAGTGTTCCGGAATGATGCTCGTAGAAACCTTTTAGGGGAATAGGTATGTACAGTTATGTTGTATTGCTGTGACAGGATCCGACTTATCGTGCAATTTGTGCCGGGTGACTCGACATGGAGGGTAGCGGGATCCGAAGCACGGTGGTTCCGCTGGCCGACCGCAGGTTGTAGGGGGCCCAACTAGTGGGTTAACCACCCATGAAAGGCTGCCCCGCCGCCTTGCGAAAAATCCTGGGATAGTTTCATTGTGCTGGTTGGTGACCGGAGAGAGGACCCAATGGCAACTCCCAGGGGGGTTCGGGCGTCCCCGCAGTCTCCAGTCGAGTCTCTTTTTAGCATGACTGCACCATTTCAGTCGCGGAGTCTACAATGCAACATCTCGTACAACTGCTATTTTCCCGCCTATTCACACTCGAAACATGACTGGAAAAAGAAAAAGAAATAAGTTTTGAATAAGAAGCACTTTTAGAGAGAGGAAGTGCAACTGCTGGTTGCACTTCCTCTCTCTAAAAGTGCACCACCCAACATCCGAGGCTTGCACTCTAACCTCAATGCAGTCCACTATCACCTTGAGACTGAAAAGCCGCATTTTCTCTTCTTAACTGAAACGCAGATCGTAAATCCATTAGATACAGCATACTTATCATATCCTGGGTATTCCCTGGAGGGAAAATTTGCACCAAATGCGGGAGTTTGCATGTACACCCGCAATGACATCTGCTATCGGCGTCTCAGGAACTTAGAAACCCCTAGATTTTCAGTTTTATGGTGTCTGATGGACACAGGATCGGAAAAAACCGTTCACTCCTGTGTCTATCGCTCGCACAGCGGTGATAAGGAGACATCTAAACTCTTTGAATATCTTAGCGAGACTTTGGACGTGGTCCAGCATCGATATCCAAATTCTAATTTAGTATTACTGGGTGATTTTAACGCGCATCATCGAGAATGGTTATTTCCTCATAAAACTACTGACCACGCCGGGAGAGAAGCGCGCAAGTTTGCACTATCTTCTAACCTTACCCAACTGGTTCATGAAGCTACACGGATACCTGATGTTGTGGACCACACACCCAATTGCCTGGATCTTATGTTGACCACTGACCCAGATCGAATCAATGTTTTGGTCGATGCCCCATTGGGTACATCTGACCACCGCATGATTCGGTCTACTAGTACCTTTCACCCACCTGACTCTAGTCCTAAGGGCACACGTCGGGTGTGGCGATATCGGTCAGCAGACTGGGATGAAATGCGTCACTTCCTAGCATCTAATCCTTGGCGGCAGACTTGCTTCTCATCTGATAGCTCCACAACTTGCGAAAAGTCTATATCTAAAGTAATCCGTCGAGCTATGGAATATTTCATCCCATACTCAGACGTATCTTTGGATATCCGAGCCCCCCGCTGGTATAATGATAGTTGCGCTAAAGCTGAAGAACAAAAACAGCTGGCATATTTGGCTTGGGTCAAGGCTCGTATAAATAACTCATTAGACTTATGCTTAAAGAAAAACGCCTTTAACGTTGCCGCCAAATCCTTTAAAAAGGTACTCCAAAGTGCTCGCTATGGCCACATTCGCCGGATGGGAGCCAAACTAGCCTCATATCCTGCAGGCAGTAAGGCTTTTTGGTCTTTCTCCAAGTCTATTGAGACGAACTTTTGCCGTCCATCGCTGCCGCCATTAATTAAGCCTGATGGATCCTTGGCTTTTACATCCACTGATAAGGCAAACCTTCTCGCCTCCATCTTTGCGAGCAACTCCACTCTTTTTGGCTGGTTCAAAATACCCACCATCGATAGATCAATGCGCCTCTAAAATGCCAGAGATCTGCATCCGTCAAAAAGAGGTGCTTAAAGTGCTTCGCAGTCTGGACTGTAACAAAGCTAACGGCCCTGATGGAATACCGGCAATTGTCTTGCGCACATGCGCACCTGAATTGTCTCCGATATTAACACGCCTGTATCGTTTCTCTTTGCATAAGACCCAAGTTCCAGAATCGTGGAAGCTTGCAAACGTCCAGCCAGTGCCCAAAAAAGGCAGCCGTGCCGACCCCTCAAATTACAGACCAATTGCTATCACCTCCATGCTTTGTAAGACTATGGAGCGTATTTTGAATAGAAAACTTCTGGCATGCCTCGAAGGTAACGATCTTCTTTCAGACCAGCAATATGGGTTTAGGAGACAACGATCCACTGGTGACCTTCTTGCGTTTGTCACGCATTTTTGGGGCGAGGCCATTGAGAGGCATGGTGAGGCTCTTGCGGTCTCACTAGATATCTCGAAGGCTTTCGACAGGGTTTGGCATGACAGTCTACTGGGTAAGCTCCCAGCGTATGGAATACCTCCCAACTTTTTCATGGATATCGGATTTTCTGAGGAACCGATCGATACGAGTGGTTGTTGATGGCTGCTCGTCTGATCTAATGACTATTAACGCCGGAGTACCTCAGGGATCGGTTCTCTCTGCAACACTATTTCTGCTGCACATCAATGATTTGCTTCAGCTAGGTATCTTGAGTTATGCCGATGACAGCACTGTTGTAGAGAGATACATATCTAATCCCAGAGCAAGTAATGCTGAAATCAACCAGCAGAGGGAGGCCATGGTTGGACGATTGAATTCAACTCTAAAGGCAGTATCTGATTGGGGCTTTGAATTCCCTGCCTGCATCTATCTTTCCGGACTCTTACGATCCACAAAGTTTCAAAAAAAGAGTGAATAGGCACTATAGTGGCAAGCGCAGTCCATATTAGGCTGCATCCTTCGCTTACCGTTAGGCGAGATCGCAGCCAGGCGCTAGCCTTTCTTTGTAAAAAAAAAAAAAAAATTTACTAAGTATGTCGGGTGTAGGGGGCGATAAATCAATCTCTCTCGATCAAGTATCTATAACAATATCTCCCTTTTTATCTTTTGTTCATATTGCATCTTTTTTTCCGAAAAAATACCGAGTAACTATACCTACTACTACTACTACTAAATAAACTAAAGGTGCTAAAAAGTCTCTAAAAGCTCATACTAGTATTAGTATTAATATATATATTTTTTGTTTTAGATTCTACAGAATTCATCTCGAGTGTCATCGTTGTCATCTGATAAAAAATATGTGTGCCTTTCTTTCAATGAAGAATCGGTAAGACTATTATTAATTATTTTTAAAGTTGCAATCTTGATAAATGAACTAAAACTTACTTACAGTAAGTTAAATGCCAGATAAACAAGAAAATATGTTATAGATGCCTTGTATACCACTTTAAAGTTTGAAAACGTATTTTTTCATTTAAAGCTTAGTTTAAATAACAATTTTAAAGACAATAATTAATATTATATCGTAATACTACAGCTTGCCGTGTGGTATCCGGCCGAGTAAAATAGATCACACTCTTTCTCAATTCTTAACGAGGTGTTGTAAAAGGCGAATAAGGTAAGTCGACCCGCCGTATTGTATGCGGCTGAGTAGAACAGAACACCGTCATTTCTTACCGAGGTGTCGTAAAAGGTGACTAGGTTAAGTCGACCCACCGTGTGGTATCCGTCTGAGTACATAAGACCACCCTCATTATCAATTAGACACGTAAGTTTTATTACAAAAACTCATTCGAGTCGAGAGTCTCACCGTTGGGCTATGCACAACACATGACTTCGTAATATTGTCATTGAATAAATTTTCAAAAATAAGTATAAGAATTTCAATATGTTCATATCGCATTAATTTGTAATTAATTACACATTAAAATAATGTTTTCTTTTTTCTTCATTTCGTATGCATGAATGTTATTATACATCGTTTTATTGACTCACTTTTATTAGCCTTTTTATGTTAACACAAGTTTTTGAATGTCTTGCAAATATTATTTCATGAATAAATTAATTAAGAGAATATTTTAAGGAGCAAACAAATTTATCATCGACAACAGCTGTAGACACAGCTGAGTTATTCAAGGATTTATTGAAAAAGCCAATGTGATGAATAGCTTTGTTATTTAAAATGATTGTTTGTAAATAAATAATATTTTATTAAATAACTGATTGATTTAATGATATAGGTCTTGTAAATGTAATATCATATAGATTTAAGCTTTTATTTTTATTTAATAGCCATTGCGGATATCAGTATTGCCTTATTAATATTTTCACTCATTTATTAAATTTATGAGAATTATGTTTATTATAATTTTTAATATTAAAATAGGTCTAGTTGTAATTAAAAACACAATAACAACTTTGAAATAACACACTGCCGCCATGATTTGATGTGAAAAAGATTTTTATGCATTTAGGAATCTACTGATCAAGCGATGACAAACAAGATATCAAAATGCAATCTCATTAATTGATTGCAACGAATCTTTCATCCAAGTTTTTGTCTTTTTATTAAATATATAAAGTTTCTTTCTGTCTTCACTCAATGATGTCCACTGCTCGACATAGGTCTATTCAAGGGATCTCCACATCACATGAACTTTTGTCGCTTGTATCCAGTGGCTTCCCTTGACCTTTTTGAGGTCGCCAGTCTCGTAGGGGGTCGCTATTCCAGCATCTTATTGGTCATAAGGCTGAAGCTCCCATCGATTCAACGTTCTACAAACCCCGCCCATTACCAATTCGCTTCGCGACATGCTGAGCTATATTGGTAATCGAGTATTCAATTCTACGTTTTACCTCATCCTTAATTTGATCGCGTAGAGATCCCCTGAGTGACTCTGAGCTTTCTAATGAGGCCCATAGTCAGCAACCAATTTCGGATCCGTAAGTCTAAGCAATATTCCCTAAGAATATATGCATCAATTAATGTTGTTAAAATTTATATATAGGTCTTCAGACACAGTTTCGAGGCCAGTTACGCTGTCATAGACTTATCAAGCGGCCAGGCTACTTATATCGCCCCTGCTGGCGTAGCAGCTACCAATGCGCCTTTACAGAACTTCGTGTGGTCACCGAAAGGATCTAGTTTTGCCTTCGTATACGCCAATAATGTCTATTACCAATCAAACGTGACAGCGACGCCTCAACAGTTAACGACAAATGGAAAAGAGAATATAATTTTTAACGGAGTCCCTGATTGGGTATACGAGGGTCTGTAATTTTTTATTGCTTATCTTTGCATATTAAATTTCAGTGTACATGTGTTGTCATTCCTCACCTAAATAAATTGTCTGATTGTGATATTTTGTATACTTATGGATGGTTCTTAACTATTGGGCCCAATCTCTCACCAATCTATTAAATGTTATACAAATATTTCAAATTAGACACAATTTTATGGTCTCTATAGTATTGTAGGAGCTCCTATTCTTTTTCTTTCGATTCTTATTGAAGGAAAGTATATTTTAGCCCAAATGACTGTAAAGTAACGGCAAGCGATCAACCATTATACTTGGTCGGTATAACTCTTAAAGGTTACTTTTTTATCTAGGCAATAAACAAATCATTGAGAACATGTTTTGAACACAAAAGTAAAAATTTTATTTTCAGAGGAGGTGTTGTATACCAATAATGCTATTTGGTTCTCAAATGATGGAGGCAAAATGGTTTACGCAACATTTGACGACACTGGCGTCCGCATAATGAAGATACCCCACTACGCGGTATCTGGATCTGAGGATAATCCATACGTCAGATATAGGGACATTCGATATCCGAAGGTAGGATTCTATTCTTACTACTAGTGGTAACTACTTCTACTTTTCTTCTTACTTCTTCTATTTTATCATCATCTTCTCTCGCAACGTTTCTATAGGTTAGAATCTGTTTGGGATAAATCTATTGCAGATGATGATAATCTCAGGGAAACTTTCTACACTACTTTATTTCTTCGCATGTCAATTTGAATTACTAAAATTATGATTTCAATAATCAAATTCTTGATTAAATTTAAGCTGTATGACTATTTTAATTATTTCTTATTCATGTATCAAATGTTTGCAATACGAATAAGGGCAGACATCGTATTTATATAATTTGATTTAACTAAAGAGTTCTTCCAATCCTCCTAAAATGTGAATGATGTTTAATAGAAAGCGATCTAAGTTCATTTGAATAAATTGATGATGAAATTCTAATTATCATTTATTCAAGTTGGCTTTTATAAGTGTTTTAGAACCGTCAAATTATAACGAAACTGTCACCGAAAAAACCTAGCAAGAAATTCGGCGGTCCCTCTTTTGAAAATAAATATCTGGGTAGCCGAGCTTCGCTCGGTAATTTTTTACAAAAAAATAAAAAACTTTAAAAAAAGAAAAAACAATTAATAAGTTCGGGATCGATCCTTGGCATTCACCTTTCTCGAGGCTGCCCATTACCCGAAGAAGCTACGCCGACTTGACAGTTAATGGCGAAAATTCAATTCAATATAAATGTTAGTGTTTTTTAATGCTCAAAAACAGGGATAAAACAATATTTTTTTACATAAAACCTAGCTAGATCAATTTTTCTCCCCCAAAACCTTTTTCCGAGATTCGGAAAATATATATACGAGCTGTGTTCAAAAAATATCGCGAATTTTGTGTATTTTCAAAAATTCTTTATTTATTCGTAAATATCTATTTTGTTCCCTTCAAAGTAATCCCTCTAGGATATTATACACTTGTGCCAACGTTTTTACAAATCTTCGAAGTACTTCAAAAAATCATTTTTTTGTATCTTGTTCAGCTCCTCCTTCGATGCCATCTTTATCTCGTCAATCGTGGTGTAGTGTCGTCCTTTCATGGGCCTCTTCAGTTTCGCGAACAAGAAACTGTCACAGGGGGCCAGATCTGGGGAATACGGTGGCTGCGGTATCATTGGTCTGTTGTTTTTGGCCAAGAAGTCGCGTACAAGCAGCGATGTGTGAACAGGAGCGTTATCGAGGTGCAAGAGCCAATTTTTGTTTTTCCACAAATTATCGATTAAAATCGAATGGCACAAGCCAATCAATATGTCTAGGTCCTCGGCAATTTCTCTATCGATGATTTGAAGATTGGCCAATACCATTTTCTTCAATTCATAAATTTTTTCGTCTGTTGTTGAAGTGTTCGGGCGTCCGGCACGCTCTTCGTCATTCACATCTTCTCGGCCTTTTAAAAACATTTTGTACCACCGATAAACGTTACTTTTGCCCAAAGTAGCTTCTCCATATGCCACAGTCCACATTCGGAATGCATCCGCGCACTTAATTTCGTTTTTCACCCAAAAATCGATACTTCCGATCCTTGTTCCATTTTTTGAATAGGTAAAAATCGAAGACGAACCAAAACACGTGCAAGCCAAGCAGCTGTAAACAATTAACCGAACATTCAAAATGGCCCAACTTGTCAGCATAAGTGAGAGACATATGTACCAACATAACGCCACAAAAAAATCTAAATTGGAATATATGTAACTCGCGAAAATTCAAAATTCGCGATACTTTTTGAACACACCTCGTATATACAAGATTAACTCATTTAAATATTAAAGATAATGAAAATAATATATTTCTATCTTGAGTAAGGCCTCCTATTATGGCCTCATAATATATTATTGCCGTCTGATTTATATCTTCTTATCCGCTATGTGGTAACTTACTGAGTAGAATAGACCTCCCTCATTTCTTACATAGGTGTGTAGGTAAAAGCAACTAAGATAAGTTGAAATCAGAAAGGTGGCCGGTCGTAAAATATCTAGCCAAATCATATCACAACATGGTTAAAACATGTTGTTCTGATCCCACTTAGAGTGGGATAGGCGCAGGAGAATGATGATTTTTATCACATCAAAAAAACTAATAATTTAATATAGTGTTAAGCTGATTGCAACTCTAATCCGATTTTTCTTGTCATTTACATGTTCATCAATAGTATAAGCTTCTATAATAAGCGTATTTTTAATTGTTTTAAAACATGACAATAAATATGTTCCTAATAAAAAGGAGAGTTTTACATTTTTTCTTCAGGCTGGTACCAGAAATCCAACAGTGACAATCACTTTGCGAAATTTTGTGAGTAACAAAGACACGATATTCACTGCTCCCAAGGATATTACAGAGTAAGTTACATTCAGTGTTATGTTTCTTTCTTGAATAAATATTATGAGAGGAAGTATTATTACCTTGGCAATTATACTTCTAGTCTCATTTCTGTTATTAGGAACTTAAACTTTGTCACGTTTTTGCGCGTGAAATATTTAACAAATATATCGTTGAGGAGTTTTCTTGTCTAGAGTCTATCCTGGCACCAGCATCAGGATATGCTTATCAGAAACATGTATTGTCTTTGAAATTGGACCAGTATGAAAAATTTTAGCTCAATCGGAAGTACGTCCAATTTAACTTGCAAGATTCTACCTTTACATACTGTAGCTGGCTGACGGAGCTACAAATACTTTGTTTGCCTATGTTTACCTATAAAAACAAATACCATATACCTAGTACTTGAAATATCATTACCAGGAAATAGGAGTTTTAGGGGTGCGGCGTTTCTGCGGAGACTATCGGAGGGATGCATTCATAAGGCATATATAAAAGCATCCCTATCCAGCAGACTATCGGAGGGATGCTTTTCGGAGTATGTTAATTAAACCAGCAAGTTGCAAGCCTTATGAATGCATCCCTCCGATAGTCTCCGCAGAAACGCCGCACCGCTAAAACTCCTATTTCCTGGTAATGATATTTCAGGTATATGGTATTTGTTTTTATAGGTAAACAAAGGTAAAGTATTTGTAGCTCCGTCAGGCATCTACAATACAAACACATTCTAGTCAAATAAAAGCTTTAAAAGCTGTGCAATATTTGTACTGCACAAATAAATTAATGAAATGTTTAATTTTAACTCGAACGGTGATACAGTCTTAATCAATTGATTTGAAAGTGGATTTTCTTTGGTATTTGAAACAATTATTTCCAGGCCACTTTTGAAAGCAGTCATATTTGCTGGGACAGACAGAATAGCCCTCCTGTGGACTGATCGGGTACAGTCAACGCTGAAAGTAGATATATGCTCTGAAGCGAATGGCACGGTTGCTGCTCAATGCTCTACTGTAAGTAAAATAAAAAATTTTACGATATACAATAAAGAACCATAAAAGTAAGGTTTCTTTTGTCTCACTGCTATGCATAGACCTCCTCTGTCCGTTTTTGAAGAGAAAGGTCGGAGCGGTTGCCTTAAATGTGATAATTTGCAAATATCAATTAGACACATAAGATTGACAGAAATCTCATAGCTGCCTGTCCTGGATTTAAGCCCGTGATCCTCTTAAAAGAGTCGCACGGTCTCACAGCTTTCAGCTATTATAACAACATAGTTAAACATTTTTAATAAACAATAAGAAACTAATTAGAGGCGGCGATGAATTAAATTATTTTGAAGTATAGATTTATGTCTATTTGCTTACGTGGTAAAATTGTATAAAAAAATGTTAAGGATTTTTGACATTGTTCTTTGTTTGAAGGAATTAAACAGAATATCAGTCCGTTTTATAATCCTTTTATCATTCACATTCGTCTGTTTATATAAATAAAATTATCATGACAGTCCGTTAATGAGAAGCAAGTATATTATATTTTACGAGCTTTCTCAGCAGATATTTTCCGCATCTATGTTAGGTAGATCTATTTAGGTAGATATTTAAGTGGATCGCATTTGTTTGATTGATCGTTTCGCGGCAACTCAACTCAACGCACTAACGTTCTACAAGAATATGAGACCAGTTCCAATATCTTGGCTCATTAATAACAAATAGGGGTAGCTGTGAACCAGAAATGTGAAGGCGATTTGGTATTGCAAAGATAGCAATGACTCAACTGTGCAGTGTCAAGAGACAGGAACATAACTCAAAACCAAAATACGTCTAGTGCCTACGCCTTCTCCATCGTTCTCTATGGTGCAAAAAACATGGACCCTTAAAGCCGCTGATAGGTACAGAGTTGACACCTTTGAAATGTGGTGTTCGCGTCATATGCTCACAATTCCATGCCATGACAGCCCATCGCACCAATGTCTCTACTTTAATACAACTTAAATTAGGCAATTCACAGCGCTTGTCTTCTACCTGCTTGCAACGTATTATACGATACCTTGGCCACGTACATACCAGAGGCCATACCAGAGGTACTGATAGCCTCAAACGTCCGATGATTATTGGGAAATTTAAGGGAAATGGCCGCGTGGCCGTAGTCCTAAAAGATAGTCAGACCAGGTTGCTGAACAGGTGAAGGGTACCAGAAGATATCAGTTACGTACATCACCAGGCGGCTCAGGTAACCAATGGAAGCACTTAGTAGCCAATGTGAAATGGTTACGATCCTTAGCAGCGAGGTAACAACGAAGAAGATATTAGGAAGAATATTGATTTTAATTAGACCAAGCTATTTGATTTATATTGAGAAAAAATCTCCCCTTTCGAAGTTCGAGAGTTTAAATAGCAATTTGTATTTCTACACAATTTATCACGTTCACTTCAGCGCTAATGTATATTAAACATACAGTACTGTATATTATACTTATTATGTATATTCATTGAAGGCTAAAAGCAGTACGAGTACCTACACAGCATTTTCTTTTTTGTAAAATGCCTATATATTTTCTAGGTCTATAAATATACCGAAAACAATGGCTGGATCGACAGCAACCTTAGTGTAAGATTCAATGCCCAAGGAAACTCGTTTATCATCAACTTACCACAAGTGAGTAGACAATATAAAAAAAATATTTTATTAGCGATGAAGGATTTGAGGACTGGGATATTATAAGGGAGTAGTAATATAATCGACTAGTAATGTCCCGCGGTTTCGCCCGCCTAATTTTTATTTTTTTAAACTTTCTAACATTTTTATTGCGGTTTTTTTTTAAATGTTATACAGTCTATGTAACTCATGTAAAGATGCAGCTTTTCAATGGTGTAAGAATTTTTGAAATCGTTCCAGTAGATTTTGTGTGTAAATATTACAAACATACATACAAATTTTTCCTCTTTATAATATTAGTATAGATCAACCATGTGAATCGAAGACTTTTGTTAAGACTAAAGTATTTCCAACTATTTATTTAACTTAATGTTGATATTGTTTTGATGAAAAACTAATAATAATTTTTTGTGTGTCCTTCTGCTCTTTTCCCGTGGGGTCGGCGCAACATGTAACAAACATATTGTCACATGATTTGGCTGCGTATTTTATGACCGGCCGCCTGCCTGACGTCAACTTACCTCACTCGTATTTTACGACATCTCGGTAAGAAAGGAGTGGTCTATTTTACTCAACCGGATACTACACGGTTGGTCAACTTACCTTAGTCGCCTTTTACGACACCTCGGTTAGAAATGAGGGTGGTTTATTCTACTCAGCCGGATACCGTACGGGATGGGAATTATAATTATACAACTGATTAACCAGTTGAATCGAAGACTTTTGTTTAGACTTATAGCATTTGGAAGCATTTATTTAACTATTGACTTATACACGCTTACGAAGTTCGCAGAGTTTTGAGTAGAATGATTCAAATTTAACCACTTCATCGTTGCAATTAACACTAAATGCTGTTGCTTTTTGGCGACGTATATTCTCTATAACTTATGGGGGTCTTATAGACACATAAAAAATATTATTTTTTTACTGTTTAATTGTTTTCTTGCCGTGAGATATCTGGCTGAGTAGAATAGACTAGAAAATAGAGACAATAGACAAAATAGAGATAGGGTAGGCTATGCTACTTAGCCGAATACCACACGACATACCTTCGTTATCATCAATAATTTAATTACTTCTATCTAATATTTCAGACAGTGGGTGTTGCTCGTTATAAGCAATTGGTGCAGGTAAGTGGAGACATCACTGATTCATGGACCGCCAAAAGGAGAACCAACACTACTCATAATGTAGCTGAAATTTTGTATTGGACTGACGATGATGTCATGTAAGTAATAATACTATACTGCTTACACTACTCACCACACTAGGATCCATATAGAAATTCATCAGTCACTCAAAATAGAAAGTTTTAAGTAATTGATTTGCTGCTTTATCTTTGAATAAGCGATTGTAAGAGATTTCACAATGAACAGATTAAAATGATTATAGAAAGGCAGCTACGCACCAAGCTGCAACGATTACTTGTAACCATTATTCAAATTGTAATTATTTTTTGTTAAAAAGACTATCCACCGAGTCCGAATCCGATCCGAATCGGTGGTAGCTTCTTTTAAATCATTCAACCATTCAAAATTACTGAAAAAACAGTCCAGTTGAAAAAGTATATTTGAATTTGATTTTGATCATTTGTAACGTTAGAAAATAAAAGAAAGGGGAAAGTGAAATCTTTCCTATTCCCAAAAGACCGGAGCTCTGTCTATTTATATCAATCATGTGTTATATAGTATTGGTAATTAAAAAACTTACAGTCAACATGGCGAAATGTACCGATGTTTGACTTTATTATATTTTGAGTTTAACGTTAAATGAAGACTGACTAAAACCTTTCTCTCGCATACTACCACTAGGTTTTATATACGAAAAATGATATAGAAACCAAAACGACATTATTTTAAAGAAAATTTCAAAATTTCAGCTGGTATAGAGCAAACGGCATATCAGATAGGACCGATCAGCATATATACACGGTGAACTCAACTGGTAACGTGTCTTGCTTCACGTGTAATGTAGCGCGCACTAACGGGGCCAAGTGTTTATACAATAATGCAGTCTTCGGCCCTGGATCTCGTGTTATCATCAGCTGTGACGGACCTGATATACCACAAATCTTTATATATTACTTAGTAAGTTTTAAAAAGCATACTAACTTTTAATTAATGCGAATACATGTATATATAAAAAAAGGTGGACTGAAGATTTAAAAAAAAATCGCGAAGAGCCGCTTGAATCCAGCTAAGATAATGTACTTTACAAAGTCCTCAAAGTGACCTATTAATAGTACTAGTTTTTTTTTTTTTTTTCCGATTTTAAGTGGGTCGCTGTTGTATTTTTATTCGGCCCACTGCTGAGAAACGCCTCATTTGGCCAAACTCATCCAGGTCAAGGGTGGTGGCTTCCGCGATTGGATACGTCCACCGCCACCCTGCCTGTTCGCTTAAATTGGTACACAGTATTTACAACTTACAACTAAAAATCTTAAACTAACTTAACAGTTAACACTAAAAGAACAAACATAAGTGAGACTCATACTAAACATTTAAAACAAACAGGTGACGTAAACATTTTTTTTTTTTTTTTTATAAAAGAAGGAGGTGTATAACATAAATAACAATAACATGCAAAATCAAACACTTAATTAAAAAGATTTTTTTTTTTTTTTAATCTTGTATTTTATAGGTGGGGGGGGGGGGAGGCAAGAGCGATGCTCTTTGTATTGTGGAGTGCTGGGGCGAGAGGGGTTAGTGTTGTAAATTGAAAGTTGTGATTGAGTTATGTTGTGTATGTGTGAAATGAATAGTTTTTGTGTGTACGGGTGTTAAGTGTTATTGAATCGTTTTAAGTGATCTATGATGTGGCTAGTGAATCTTATGAAAGATTCAATAGCCACGTGTTTCCCTACTAATGTGGTGAGTTTATATGGGTCCAACTGATAGTACTCGCAGAGATTTTCATGCTCGAGCCTCTGTTTGCCGAATCCGGAGCACTCGGCAATCAGGTGCTCGAGTGTCTGTTTCGTGTAATCGTCACACGGACAGACATCGGACTCGACGATTTTGATAATAGTACTAGATATCCTTATATTTAAATAGAAGATTATAAAATTACATTTATTTAACAATTATAACATTAATTACATTTTTAACAAAATTAGGCAGAGTAATAAACACACAAAAAACGAAAATATTCTTTAAAGACGATTATTAAGAATCGTCTTTAAATAATATTTTCGTTTCTATTCTAATTTTGCTATGAAATTAGACGAATATCGAAATTTTGAAATTTTGGAATTTGATAAAACAATCAAAACGACGTAACGACTCTACTACTATAAGTAATAAATGTGCACGACGATAATCTAAATCAACAAAAGTTTTCCGAACAGAATGGCTAATAAATGCAAGAATGTACTTAAACAAGTATCGCAAAATTCAAATTGAATTTTTCTTATTCAAGTAAACTTGTAAATAAGTGCTTTTGAATCGTCAACTCTACTGCTGGTTTTGAACGCTGTTCCTACCGAGATGAGCCAGCAAGGAACTCGGCCGTTGCTCTTTTCAAAATAATACTTATAAGTAGTTACATTAAGTCATTACTATCTTGTATAGGGTCGAACAGTAGCTACGAGTATATCTACGCATTCTTATCACCTAAATAATCCTCAACAGTATCGTAAGCTTTATGTATCAGCCTCCTTTTAACTGTTTTATAATAATTCTAAATGCCAATATACTGCCCAAATTTCCGATCAAATAAGCAATGAAGACCAAAAGACGATAACACTTTTAAATGATAATAAAACTCATGTCTTCATCATCAAAAATATTTTAAGAATATGTATGTTTAGACCCAAATTTTTAATGATAAAAAATCTTAAATAAAATCAATGTCAATTAAAACATTTTCAGAACGGTACTTTCTCAACTACGTGGGATAACAAAACAGAATATGCGGAATTAGTATCATCCAAAAATTTGCCAGTTATCCTACGTACGACAGTACCCATGGGCGCTGGACAATCTGATGCAGATGTCCTTCTTCAAGTACCTTCGGACTATACCACCCGCTCGAATATACCGCTGTTAGTTTATGTGTAAGTATTGAAGTTTTATCAATGAAATATTTTATAAAACATTACTATTTTAATGTGGGTGTTAGTGGGTGACCACTCACATTTTCATATTATTAACTATATTTTTTGTAAATCTATACTAATATATAAAGCTGAAGAGTTTGTTTGTTTGATTGATTGATTGTTTGAACGCGCTAATTTCAGCAAATACTGGACCGATTTGAAAAAATCTTTCAGTGTAGATAATCCGTTTATTGAAGAAGGCTATAGGTTATATAACATCACGCTAACATGAATAAGCGGGGAGTTGCAATAAAAAATAGTACGAAAACAGCAAAATTTAAAGCTTTCCTTGCGTGCGCTGAGTAAACGGTAATAGTTATTCAAAAATCATGTATTACAAAATTGTTCCCCTCTAAAAGTTCTCAATAAAAGTCCGCGACAGCATATGTCTATCTTATAAAGTTGACCCACTTTAACCATTTTTATGGTTATCAAAAGACTATATTACGGTTTTAATCTTTCCACGCTGGCGGAGCCGCTGGCGATTGTTAGTTATGTATGTTACCGATGTGTTGTAAAAAGCGACTTTGGTAAGTCGACCCGCCATGTGATATACGGTTGAATAGAATGGACTACCCTTATTTCTTACAGAGGTGTCGTAAAAGGCGACTAAGGTAAGTTGACCTACCATGTGGTATCTGGTTAATAAGAATACAACCTTCTTTTTTATAAGTCGTAAAATACGACTACGGTAAGTTAAGTTGACTTCGTAAAACATGTGCCAAATCATGTGACAACATATTTATAACATGCTGTGCCACTTAGAGTGGGACAAGGGCAGGATTATGTGGATGATGTAAATACCAACCCATATATGTGTTTTATAGTATCTTTTAATTTCAGCTATGGAGGTCCCGAAACAGCGCTGGTCACAAAACAATGGCGTGTCACGTGGGGTATATCGATGGTTACTCGTTATGGCATTGCGGTAGCTAGTATTGACGGTCGAGGGTCTAGTTTACGAGACATTGATAATTTGTTCGCTGTGAACCGGCGTCTTGGCACTGTCGATATTGACGACCAGATCACTGTTACTAGGTATTTTCGACTTCAAGTACCTTAATCCCGATTTCTATTAAGAAGATTCAATTTTAAAAACACTGTTAACGGCCTGTTACTCTCCCACTGCTAGGAATAGGCCTCTTCTTTCGTTTTTAAGTTTATGATTGTCTGGAGTGGTTGCCACCGTGTGATATCCGGTTGAGTGGAATAGACCACCCTCATTTCTTACCAAGGTGGCGTAAAGGTGACTAAGAAAAGTGGACCCACCGTGTGATATCCAGTTGAGTAGAATATACCACGCGCTTTCTTACCGAGGTATCGTAAAAAGCGACTAAGATAAGTGGACCCACCGTGCGATATCCGGTTGAGTAGAATTATACCACGCTCTTTCTTACCGAGGTGTCGTAAAATACGACTTAATTAAGTTGACTTCAGGCTGATCGTAAAAAAAGTAACCAAATCATGTGACAACAAGTTTATAACATGTTCTGCCTACCCCACTTAGAGTGGGATAAGGGCAGGACGATAATGAATTATCTGTTCTGGATCTTATGAATCAAATTACTTAAATAACAAAATATTCAAATTCTCGCTATTGATTTACACATTTACCATACACGTTTTATTTATTTAAAATAGATATCTACAGAAGAACTTTAAGTGGGTGGATAGCAATCGCACATGCATCTGGGGTTGGTCATATGGTGGTTACGCCGCCGCCATGGCGTTAGCTCGTGGTGGAGACGTCTTCAGATGCGCTATAGCTGTTGCCCCTGTTGTAGACTGGCGTTTTTACGGTAAGCAGTTCGTTAACGTTCTACGACATAGAGATACCATACTTTGTTTATGGGACGCCCATCTGAAAAGGTCCCTGAGACGGTCGAATCGTCTGGTGCTTTCGTTCGATTAGCGGAGGGAGGGGCCAATTTTAGTGAGCCGACCAGAGGTGGCGCTTTTTTAATGTCATCCTTTTCCTGTCGAATTAACGGGATTTCTAAAGCCTATATGTTACCCCGTTGAGTAAGAATAGTTGTGCCAAATTTCATCGATATTGGTTCAGCGGATTTACCGTGAAAGAGTAACAAACGTAAATCCATACTCACAAACTTTCGCATTAATTAGTAGGATAGGATAGGATTCCACCGCAATATACTAATGTTTATAAGCATATTCCTTACACTTACTTCAAACCTTTGTGTAGGCAAGCCTAATATGTGAAATAAGTGGAATTTAATTAAAGAAACGAAGCTGACGAATGATTTGCTTACTCTACTGGGGAAGCAAATCATTAAATGAAAAATAAAAGCTAATCATTAAAAGCAGTAAATGAATATGAAGCTTTTTCTAACCTCTCATATATCTATGATGTACTCGAAGATAATTTTTTTGATACAATAATTAAGTAGCACCTGGTTGACCGAGTCTTGCTCGGTAATTTATAACAAATTAAAAAAAAAAAAACTTAAAACTTAAAAAACAGGGATAAGACGGTTTTCTTTACATTAAACTTAGCTAGATCGATTTTTCTCCCCCAAAACCCTCTACATGCTGAATTTCAGGAAAATCGTTGGAGCTGTTTCCGAGATTCCAGATACAAGATTAACTCATTTAAAAATTAAAGATTTTAGATTTACATCGTGGTATTTTATAAATTGCCTTATTCCCAGACACCATCTACATGGAGAAGTACATGGATATTCCCCAAAACAATGTTGCGAATTATACAAACACAACGCTGTTGAACGATAAATTGGTAAGGAAAAAGTTTGCCGTTATTTCCCTAGATGGCGTTGTTAATATTTTTTAGATATTAAGTGATGCAGTACAAACATTTAAGAAGATAAGCAAAACGAAGTGATTTCATTTAGAAATTGAAAAACTCTGATACATGAGACTTGGACGCCTGATATTAATTTGTTGACCTTATTTTGGTAAAACAAAATTTCACTAGTGTGAAACCGGCATCAACAATCTTAATGTAATTTTACAAACCCTTGAGGTTTTATGATATGTGGATTATATGCATTGAGAATTACAAAATTCTGTCTTTATAAGGTACTTTATCCAGTACATCATAAGTTTGCTAGCTGTACTGGTATTTTTAAAATATACATTACAAATGAAATAACCGCGATAAAGTAAATAGAAAAAATAAATAATGATTAACTGGTTTCCGTTTTCATACCCGATACATGTAGTATTTGTACACATGCACAATCCTCCACCACCGAAACCACAATTCGCAAGCTCTACACATGTTCACTATCACAAACTTAACAATCGTTTCGCCCCGCATCATCAGGAGATAGAGTCCACGACAAAATCGCAATGCGAAGCATTACCCAAACAAGCTTAGTTATACACTAATCGGTTCTACCCCACCATTTATTTTATTTTTCCGTCAAAAACGTAACAAGGTTGAAGTAGTAAGTAGTTTATCTGATCGTTAATGAGCGTGCCATTGTTATTTTTTAATGATCTCAAGTTGTTCTAAAACGTTAAGTTGGAGAATATTGTTTTGAAAGTCTGCACACCTGTGACAAAAGTCTCCGACTTTACTTTTGTAATATAGAGCAAAGTAACGCTTAAATCTATAAATTATTTAAATATTATTTTTATTAAAGGTGGAGGCATTCAGAAACAAAAGTTTCTTGTTAGCGCACGGTACCGAAGACGATAATGTACACTATCAAAATTCATTGATGCTCGCAAGAATGTTAGAACGTAAAGATATCGCCTTCCAACAACTCGTAAGTAAATTTGATGTGTATGTGATTGTAAAAGTCAGAAAACGTACTAGTACGTGTACTATATACAATGTGTTAATTAGTAATACCTGCAACTTGTGTTAACCGACTTTCAGACCGCATGACTTTTATGGAAGAGTCGCGGGTTCAAACCCCAGGACATCTATAAGTTTTGTATAGAAATGTTTGCGCTTCATTTATATATACATCTCCATCACTTATCTCGTAAAATTCGGTAAAGGAAAATATCATGATGAAGACTGGTACAGCCCTGTAAAATTTCTAGTACTTTCGTAACCTACTAATCCGTATTGGATCAGCGTGGTCGATTTGTAATCTTTCTCTTTGAACGACAAAGAGGGTTTTTGCTACATAATAATAGTTGATGGTTAAACCAGCGGGTCGGTTCCGCGATCCTATGTTCTCTCCTGCGGATAAGCGGACAAGGCGTATAGTGCAACAACAAGTCAAAGCACTTACCTTAGCGGTTGTGGACTGTATGGTGGTAGCCTGCTCCAGATCTCTCGGGATCCGAAGAAGGCACGGCGCGGATGACCGTTGCGGTACAAAAACGATGATGCGGAAAAGCGATGCAGACTTGACTTGTCGGCGGTGTCAAGCGTAATAACGGTTGCGGCGCGGCGATAAACCGCAATGGCGGCTGCAGCGCGACCATTCGATTAGTCGCGCGACTTCACCACTGTCACTCACCACTAAGTTCATGGCAGTGACATGCTTTACAAAATACGCCCAACCAATAGTAAAAAGTAAATTGTAAAAGATATGACAAGCATTTTATCAGGTTTCGCTCATTATTTTAAACCATATAGAACATTCTACAAGTAACTGTTACCTAAGGTATGAGTACTGTATAGTTTCTTTCCATTATTCCTTACTTTCCTGCCTACCTTATATTTGATTTCCTTACGTTCAATTACTTATATAAGTAAAATTTTTAGATGAATTTTTTCGAAACTATTTTACTTTACTTTAATTTTTTTCTTCTTTTATAGTGTCGAACCTATTAAAAAATATGAATATTATGATTTAATTAGCCTTAGTATTTTAGAGGGGCAAAGTTTAGTGAAAAATTTAAAAATATATTTTTTTTACAATATTTACATTTTTCTTTCCAGAGTTATACCGACCAAAACCACAATCTTGGAAGTGTGGTCAAACATTTATACCACGCATTCGAGAAATTCCTACAAGAAAATCTGTATTCAAATTAAATACACAAACCAAGAAGAAAAAAGTATCTTCAAAAAAATATTTTTAACAGTAATACATCATCATATCATCAGTCATATTATTTTCATTTTGTTCTCTTACTTCCCACGCTTTTAATCTTTGCAATCCATGTTATTTCCAACTACGCAAATGTACACGAATGAAACAGTTTAAAAAGATTCATAAAACTACAGACAGGGCGACGAAAAAATTAAATTTGTATGCGGCCTATTCTATATCAAAACACACTAATGGAAAAGCTACCGATTCACAAATATCTAAAACAATTACATATAGCCATCATCCTCCTGCCCTTATCCCACTTTAAGTGGGGTCGGCGCAACATGTTACGAACATGTTGTCATATGATTTGGCTACGTATTTTACGACCGGCCGCCTGCCTGACGTCAACATACCTTAGTCGTATTTTACGACTCCTCGGTAAGAAAGAGGGTGGTCTATTTTACTCAACCGGATACCACACGGTGGGTCAACTTACCTTAGTCGCCTTTTACGACACCTCGGTAAGAAATGAGGGTGGTCTAATCTACTCAGCCGGATACCACACGGCGACTCGTATAACTCAATATTATATGCATATTTTGAATCTAGAGTTTCGCTAAACCAATATAGATACTATTAAGCACAATTAAATGCTTGTACGAGTATGTCGGGGTAATATAGGGTATAAAAATCCTTTTTTTTTACATGTGAAAATCAGGAGATTAGAAATGCCGGCTATTATAAATATTTCAAGGTATTTGTTTGTTATGGGCAAAGTAAAGTCTATAAACTAAAAAAAATAGGTTCTATATTAGGCTGTTTGCCTGACGTCGAAAAAATGATTTAAAAAAAAGTTTTATTTATTTTAGTTTTTGTTTATTGAATTAATTTAACTGAGCTATTCTATGTATTCTAATATGTAATTCGTTAAAGTTATCGAGTCATTTACTACAATAAATAAACGAGTTAACGTTACGGAAACTCACAAGTCACAGGCGCAGTAAGCAGTGACCCTGCCTTTAGCTTGTAGAATCGTAACATGTTTTGACAGTTTTCAAGGTAATTATATGCTGAAAGAAAGAATACAAATCTATTCATCTGTGTTCTAATAAGTAAATATATGTAACTTATGATTAACAAAGATTAGAAAAATATAATAAAATAAAAGTAATGAAAAAATAATATACCACCGCATATAACGCAGCAATGAAAGGCATTCAGCTCAGCATGGTGCCGCATTTGTATTAGCATCACAAATGTAGCGCTGATCTTCAGCCAAAACCTGTGATATCACGGTAGTGTGTGGCAACTACAGCATTTAAAGTACAAACTAAACTAACTTACAAAATTTATGGTAATAATATCTGGGCGACCAAGCCTTGCTCGGTTATTTTTTTCAGAAAACAAATAAAAGAAATTAAAAAAAAAATAGGGTAGGTGGGGCTCGATCCTAGGTATTTTCATTTCTCGCGCCCACCAGTTCCCCGAATAAGCTACGCTGACTTGACAGTTAATTCAATTCAATATTAATTTTAGTATTTTTAATGCCCAAAAACAGGGATAAAAAAATGAAAAAAAACCTACCTAGATCGATTTTTCTCCCACAAACCCCCCTAAGTGCTGAATTTAAGGAAAATCATTGGAGCCGTTTCCGAGATTCAGATAATATATATAATTCATACGAGATTAACTCATTTAATACATACTCAGTTAATACATACAAGATTAACTCATTTAATATATACTCAGTTAATACATACAAGATTAACTCACTTAATACATACTCAGTTAATACATACTCAGTTAATACATACAAGATTAACTCATTTAATACATACTCAGTTAATACCTACAAGATTAACTCACTTAATACATACTCAGCTAATACATACAAGATTAACTCATTTAATACATACTCAGTTAATACATACAAGATTAACTCATTTCAATATTAAAGATAAAACATAGAAATAAACTGCTAATCAAAGTAGAATTTAAATAGAAAAGATTAAATCAGACAACAACAGAACAAGATTACGTTCTTAACTAAAAGAAAGATACGAAAGTAATAAAAAAAAAATTATGCTATAATCCGCGACAAAGTCAAATCTTCTATATTAATATATAAAGCTAAAGAGTTTGTTTGATTTTTTGAACGCGCTATTCTCAAAAACTCCTTGACCGATTTGAAAAATTCTTTGAGTGAAAGATAGTACTTTTATCGAGAAAGGCTATAGACTATATGACATCACGCTAAGATGGGTAGGAGAGGAGCAGTAAGAAAAATATCGAGAAAACGGCAAAGTTTAAGCTTTCCTTGCGTGCGCTAAGTAGACGGTGAAAGTTATAAAAAATAAACCATTTATAATTAACTTACGACGAACTACTTTTATGTTCAAACTTCAATTTGGGAAAAAATTATGACGCAACGATTTCCATGCGGGTGAAGATGCTGGTAGTAGAAAATATATATATAGTTAAATGGATAGTGGACTATCCATTTTCATATCTGATACATGCAGGATTCGTAAAAACTCATGCACAAACCTCCACAATCGCCACCACAATACACACTATTACACACGTTCACTATCAACAATCGTTTCGTTTCGCAATCGAAGCATCACCAGGAGATAGACTTCACGCCAAAATCACAAAGCATTACCCAAACAAGCTTAGTTATAAACTAATCGGTTCAACCCCACTTTTTATTTTATTGTGCCTCATGTATTTTTATTTTATTTTTTATTTATTTGAATTAATTAAAACGGTAACCAGTAACACTAATTAACATTAAAAATCATACATAAAAAATAAAAAACAATATACAAGACACGATATAAAATGCAAACAACTATTGAAAATAAAAATAAAAACTTAACCTAGTAACATAGTGGAGTTATAACGCTCGTTGAAATTTAGGCAACTATACACTATCCTTTGCCATTGGTCAGCAAATATGTCGCAGTTAGGCCACTCCGTTAATAGTTCATTCAGGGCAGTTAGTGTTTGAGGTATTGATGATTTAGCCCGGTACACTGTACGAGAAAAAGGGACAGCAAAGAATTTTATACGCCGGCAACGACCATACTCTTTTGGGACAATTTTGTAAAAAAAATTGTCAATCATCAAAATAATAGCTAAACTTCACTACATTCTCATATTATATACTGTAATTTTTGAGGTTTCTAATGTGATGTTGTAAATAATTACATTTTTTTCCGCTTACATTGCAAACGCAGGCGATATTTATCAAAATAATATAATAATAAGTATTTGTACACCTTGAAAAGGTCTACGGAAAACTCCGCGATGGTATATATATATCTATCTCTTATGGATAACGCACAATATCATTTTTTTGACATTTTCTTTTTACGAAAAATATTGCCTTATTTTCGAAGCAAATGTAACAACACAGCATCAATCCTTATCCAATTAAGTACCTTAAATACATTATTCATTTAATATAGATAAACATGGCCGTTTACAGCATGTAATTTAAATGAACATTTTCGAAGATATTACAGATTTTAAATGCAGGGCATAGCGAATGCGCGCTTCGCCCTATAGCACCTCGAATTTAGCTGCGATCGGACGGGTTTGTTTTTCACATAGCCAACTACTATATGTCGCTCTTTCAAGAGTAACATGCAAAAAAAACATGTTTGTATTGTGTAATGACAAGAAAACTGTGAATGTGTGTATATTAATTACATTCTGTAATTAATTGTACAAATAAAATACATAGTGCAAATGTAAAAGTAAATAAGTAAAAATGTAGTATATGAATTTAGATATTCCAAAGATAGCAGGGAATCTTCATTGTATAGGGAATTGTTTTAATCCAAATTTAACGCGTGCGGGAAACGGGCAGTAACGAATAAAACAAAACTACTGGATAGATTTTAGTAATTTTTTTCACTGAGTACTGACATAGTCTATATATTTTATACCCGTGCGAAGCCAGAACGGGCCACTAGTAATATTATAAGAAATCACAACAACAAAGTCATATGAGAATAGCTTAGTGCGTTAGCTTAAAACTTCATACTTTATTGAAAATCCTATGCATCAGTCATGTACACACATTCACTGGGATAACATGTAGGCTATAGAACTCCTGTTAATTCTACAGGAATAGGATGACATTCAAAAGCGCCATCTATTATCAACCTATCACGAGATAACAGTCCTCACGAACGAAGTTACGCACGGGAAAGCTAGTACTATATAAAACAGGTACGTTTTGCAGCGCTTCATTTATCAGTTGTCACTCGTGTCAGACAACGCAAAGGTAGCTACCGGTGTATGCGTAAGTTATTTCGTTCAACTATGTACTCCTTTTCTATTATTTGTAAGTTACCTATTTTAATACATTTCTATATTTCTATTATTTCCTTAATTAGTAAAAATGAAATATTTTTCCACTTTATCATTTATAATTCATATACATTCAATACATTCTATTTTTTATATCTTCAATATTTAAATGAGTTTATCTTGTATCACTACATATTATAAAACAAAGTCCATATTTCCGTATGTACGCATAAAACTTTAAAACTACGCAACCGATTTTGATGCGGTTTTTTTTAATAGATAGAGTGATTCCAGAGGAAGGTTTGTACGTACAATAACATTCAATACGAAGTAGAGAAATAATGTAATTTTTGAGGTTTCTGTAAATAATTACATTTTTTCCGCTTACATTGCAAACGCAGGCTAAACCCTACGAGATTTATCAAAATGATGTACTAAGTATTTGTACACCTTAAAAAGGTCTACAGAAAAGTCCGCGATGGTATATATCTATCTCTTATGTATAACCCACAATAGCAGTTTTTTTCATTTACTTTTTACGAAAAATGATGCCTTATGTTCAAAGCAATTTTTATACAATACAGCATTAATCCTTATCCAATTGAGTACCTTAAATAAATTGTTGATTTAATATAGATCAATATGGCCGTTTACAGCATGTAATTTAAGTGAACATTTTCGGAGATATTACAGATTTAAAATGCTGTGAGGAGGCCGGGCTTCGCCCTATAACACTTCGACTTTAGCAGCGATGTCGCTCTTTCAAGAGTTTGTTTAAAGACATTCTGTAATTAATTGTAAAAATAAAATACATAGGGAAAATATAAAAGTAAATAAGTAATAATGTATTATATGAATTTAGATATTCCAAAGATAGCAGGAAATCTTCTTGATATAGGGAATGGAAATTGTTTTTCTCCAAATTTAACGCTACGGCCACGGGCAGTAATGAATAAATCAAAACAACTGGATCAATTTTTTTTCATTTTTTTACACTGACTAACATGGGATATATATTTTATACCCGTGCGAAGCAGGGGCAGGCCGCTAGTATATATATATATATCGGAATTTCGGAAAGGGCTTCAACGATTTTTCTGAAATTGAAAACGATTTTCCGAAAATCCAGCATGCAGGTTTTGGAGGGGAAAAATCGATCTAGTTAGGATTTATTTTAAAAAAAATCGTTTTGTCTCTGTTTTTGGGCATTAAAGTAATACAAAAATTCTAATTGAACTTATTAAACACTATCTTATCCGAAAATTGTCAAGTCGGCGTAGCTTATTCGGGGAACGGGTGGTCTCTAGAAATTAAAATACCGAATCGAGCCCCACCTTCCCAATTGCTTATTTTTTTGTAAAAAATAGTCATTGAGAATATTGAAATAATTAGAATTAATTATCTTATACTCCGTTGCAAATAAAACCTTTTTGAAAAAGTAATTAAACAAAAAATATGGCGATAGGCTGTCGTGAACGGTGAGCTCATTTGAGAAGAGCGGTTGACCAATTTCTGTAGTTGTTTTGCGAGCTTCTCCATCATTTCGTGCAATTGTATTAAATCATATTTTGATGAGAGCAACCACCGACTTTCTTACTGGCTCTTGGTGGGAACAGCTTTCCAAAACAACAGTGGAGTTGACGAATCAAAAGCAATTCTTAACAGGTTTACTTGAATAAAGATACTTTGAATTTAAATTTGAATTCTTGAAAATAGACATCTGCCGTTTCTATCGAGATATTCGCTTAGTAGCTTCGATGTACAAGTCCGGTACTGATCCACCAAACATCACTATCTTCCGTTAGTAAACTTTTTTTAGCGCACTGAATGGATGATGTACCCAGTTTATCTACTTACGAAACCCTACCACTAAACCTACCACCACCCTACCACACGAGCGCGTACGGTTGTCGTAAAAGGAAGGTAACAATTCGATTTAGATTTTTTTCGTTTCTGCGTTGATTTAGTAGTACTTGCATGTTTGAACGCGCAATTCTTGTTTGGTCGCTTAGTTTGTGTGGTAACCACTAATCTAGCTAAAATAAGGTCCTTCCGATTTGACGTAAATGCTTCAATGTTGTTTTGACAGTAACTCCAAAGCAAGCCCACAGCAAGCTCAGCCGTAGATTGAGTTGGATTTGCTTCCACTATAGCCTTCGAGGTTTTGCCCACAATCACCACGCTGGACAGATGTGCTGGTGATCGTAGGACGTACTCTTTCGGGTTGGAAACAAAGAGCTGAAGACCGAGCTCAGTGACATGCTAATGGAGAGACCTATATCCAATAGTGGACAAAGACAGGTTGATGATGATAATGATGATCGCCTTTGAATCGTCACTGTCAACAATAGTCACCAGTGCACCGCACGGCTCGATCTTCAGCTCCCATATTTTCAGATTTAAAACGATGAAAACAATAATTGACCTTGTTTGTGAAATCAGTGTTAGGCCAATATAGGTCGTTAATGTTTCGTCTAATTTGCGCAGCGGGATTTCCAAGTAGGAACTCACATTAGAAATTACAAAAAAAACTAAAAAATATCTGAAAACAAATGACTAGATTTAATTATAAACTAACACGGCTTACATAAAATTTATTTGAATTTAGAATTATGCCACTAATAATTAAATCTGAAAATGCTTGTCTCTAATTTCATAGATAATAACCTATTAGCTAATTATTTACTTACATACGTTCAGCATGTAAATTTTACGACAGGAATCTCAATTTATGCTCCATGGAATTAGAATATCATTTGACAAGAATTTTATTAATGAATTAGGAATATTAAACAAGATTAATATTTTCATAACTTGTCGTTTCTTTGCTGTTTGTACCAGAGTCTGGTCGTAATAAAAAACGTCAAGGAGGGATACGTCAATAACAATGTTAGTAACGTTAGGAGTTTTTATAACACTGGTACTTACTGGGAATGGAGTGGCTTCGGAAAATTCTACTACAACTTCGGGGGACTCCACTGATCCGTCAACAAACACGACTACACCAACAGAGTCTAATACAACAGCAGCAGTACCAACCAATGGGATCCTATTGGAAGATTTGATCAAGGGAGCATACTCTTCAAAAACATTCAATGGCACTTGGGTCTCAGGTACAGTTTTATTAATATAATCTTTATTCAATTGTTGTATACCCAAACTAATATTGTATATGAGAAAGTCTGTATGTCTTTCTTGCTATGTGTCTGTAACATTTGGATGCGTAACCTACTGGAGCAATACCTATGAAATTCGATACAATTAAGGCCTGTTCATCCTCCTACCCTTATCCCACTCTAAGTGGGGTCGGCACATGTTATAAATATGTCGTCACATGATTTGGCTACGTATGTTACGACCGGCCGCTTGCTTCATATCAACTTACCATAGCCATATTTTACGCCACCTCGGTAAGAAAGAGGGTGGTCTATTCTACCCAACCAGATACCACACGGTGGGTCAACTTACCTTAGTCGCTTTTTTATGACAAGAAATGAGGGTGGTCTATTTTAATCAGCCAGATACCACACAATTTTTTATCAATATTATTTATTTCATTGTTGTATATCCACACTAATATTGAATATGAGAAAGTCAGTATATCTGTCTGTCGTATAAGCTTCCTCAGACACAAAGAGTATAAAAGGTGACTAAAGTAAGGCCGCCGTGTGGTATCTGGTTGAGTAGAACAGACCACGCTCTTTCTTACCGAGGTAGCGTAAAATACGATTAAGTAAGTTGACGTCAGGTAGGCGGCGGACGTAAAATACGAAGCCAAATCATGTGACAACATGTTTATAACATGTGCTGACCCAACTTAGTGTGGAATGAGGGCAAGACGATAATGAGAATAATATATACCTACATATAGTTATAGTGACTGTCATTATTCAATTGTCCATTAAAAGCCTTCTTCCTCGTAGTATTTCTATACAATGCTTCAGTGTAACTTGGTTGCTAACTTAACCCATTGACACGCAGATCCCTCTTGATGTTTTGCTGCAACTTGCAGTGTACTTGACTGTAAGAGTCATTTAAGCACAAAAGTAGTTAATAAAACTTAGATACGGCTAAGATTTAATGATGAGTGTCATCACGAATGTTACCGCTAAGAATTCTTAAGTCATACGGTAGTCCAAAATTCAGACATTGTTCATATAGAAAGTATTTCTTTCATAATCACAGAAAGTGAAATACTATTCAAGAATACCGATGGTGACGTAGTACTATACAATTTGGACACCAACAGCCCGAAGGTTCTGCTTGACAACTCATCTGAGGTAATTCATAGAATTAAGTACTACTTTGCAAATATACATAATACAAAAGTAATTATAAAATTATTTTGCTATAATCCACAATGAAGTAAAATAGAAAATATGTATATTGCTAATTTAATAAAATTATTTATTGTTGTTGGCCCTCAACGGGAATCGAACTTGCGACCCGCGGAGCTATGTATGTTTACATTGAAGCGAGCAAGCCAAATATCGCGAGGTAACCTGAATTTCTTAAGACAATTCTGGGAATATGTGTAACCTACCTATATTGAACCTATCTTTAGGCTTTCTCTTAAAAAAGAAAAAGTAGACCTTTAACCAGCTTTGGGATATATATTTTATATAAAATTTAATTATTTTATATATAATCACTAGCTATTTAATTATTTTTATTGTTATAGGTCCTACAAAATTCGTCTCTAGTGCTAAGACTAAGACCTGGCAAAAGATATCTGGCCCTTTCTTTCAATGAAGTGTCGGTAAGAAAACAGTATACACATTATAAAAAAAGACCCCAAAAGATGTCTGAATAAATTTAACGAACGAATTTTACTAAACAATATTTAAAATTAAAATTCATATTTGCAATTTGTTTCAAGTTTCTTTGTGAAGGAAAACTTCGTGTGGAAACCTGCATATTAACATAAACGTTAATATAAAATCTCATTGGTGCCCCCGGCTTTGAACTCGTAATCTACTTGAAACAGATCGAGTCTCACCGTTGGGCTATCACAGCTATGGGCTGGCACGGCCTTTTTAAATTATATATTTAATTAAATTGTATCACTAAGGCATATTTCATATAGTTTTATTGAAACAGCTTTATGAGTTTTTCTTGTTGACACATGTGCTTGTATGTATTAAAAAAAATCTATTTATCTATATATTTCCAAGATATAACATATAAGTGACAATGTCAGTAGTTATTTCATAAATTACAAATGAAAAACGATTTGAAAGAAAAGGTTGAAACGATAAAATGTGAGCAATCTATACTAATATTATAAAGAGGAAAAATTTGTGTGCTTGTAATGTTTTCACACGAAAACTACTGGACCGATTTCAAAAATTATTTCACCATTGGAAAACTGCATCCTTACTGAACAATATAAGCCATATTACATAAAAAAATAGGGATCCGTAATAAGGTGTAAAACATTAGTCATAAAAATCTGTCATCGCATGCGCTGCGGAAACTATTGATGATATATTTAACAAAAATAAATCTATTCCTCGTCCGACTTAGTAGACTTTCCACTACCATGAAATCGGTATGTACGCGGGTGAAACCGCGGGCTATTACTAGTAAAAATATTGGTGTTAGTAGACAGTCACCAAAAGGTTTGAAAAAGAGCATCCAAACGTATATAATATATGCGAAAGTCTGTCTGTCTTTACACTTTCATGGCTTATAGGCTTAGCTATATACCGGGTTAACATATTATTCTTCTGCCCTTTTCCAACTCTAAGTGGGACACAACAAAGAACATGTTTTTCTTTTCCAGTCTCTCATATTATTCATCGACTCTGGCGCTAATCCTTTTATATACATGTCATACAAACAAACCATCTCTTTTTAGATCTCCTTCCATATATAACAATTAAATAATTTTTGTTAGTGACAGATATTTCATTAAACTTGTTGACACAAGTGTTACGTGGCATGACATAAGTAAATTGATTCAATATTTTAATAAGCTAAGAAATGTTTTGTTAACGACAGGTGTTTTTAAGTGAAGAATATAATATAAATGGGAAATGTAAATATCTTCATATTTGTTAATGAATGTATTTATTGCAATAATTTTATTGATTCTGTAAAATATTGAATTTATATTTGAAACTTATTTAATTTAAGTTAAAAATTCGGTCTTTAATTCACTTAAAGGTATTTAAAATACCAACAAATTTAAATTTTAAATGCAAATAAAAAAAAGTGCCGGTGACTTGTGGGACTCGGACCCAGATTTTGAACTGTTTTGGTCCGCCCGCTACCATTTGGCTATTACAGAATTACGTTAGATAGCCGAAAATATCACTTGCATACAATTCTACATTTTAGCATTTTTTAATGCTTAAAAGCAGGGATAAGACGTATATTTTTTTTAATACAATCTAGTTAGATCGATCGACTGCCATGAGATCGGTATGTATGCGGGTGAAATCGCGGGATATTACTAGTAAATAATATTGATGTTAGTAGACAGCCACCGAAGGTAAAAGGTTTGAAAAAGAGCATCTAAACAATCTAAAGTCTGTCTGTCTTTACACTTTCATGGCTAACATATCATTTTCCTGCACTTTTCCTACTCTAAGTAGGACATACACATCACAACACAAGAACATGTTTTCTTTTCCAGTCTCTCCTATCATTCGTCGACTCTGGCGCTAATCCTTTTATACACACGTCATACAAACAAACCATCCCTTTTTAGATCTCCTTCCATATATAACAATTAAATAATTTTTGTTAGTGACAGATATTTCATTAAACTTGTTGACACAAGTGTTACGTGGCATGACATAAGTAAATTGATTCAATATTTTAATAAGCTAAGAAATGTGTTGTTAACGACAGGTGTTTCTAAGTAAAGAATATAATATAAAAGGGAAATGTAAATATCTTCACATATGTTAATGAATGTATTTCTTGCAATAATGTTATTGATTCTGTAAAATATTGAATATATATTTCAAACTTATTTTATTTAAGTTAAAAATTCGGTCTTTAAATCACTTAAAGGTCTCTAAAATACCAACAAATTTTAATTTTAAATGCAAATTAATAAAAAAGTGCCCGTGAGATGTGGGACTTGAACCCGGATTTTGAAGTCTTTTGGCCCGCCCGGTACCATTAGGCTATCACGGCATTACGTTGGATAACAAGAAATATAATTATGATTCAATTTTACATTTTAGCATTATTTAATGCCTAAAACTCCTAATTGAAATCCGTATGTACCGCCTGGAAGACTTTGAAACTCTTTCCGTTGCACGATCGTTTCCAAAAAAATCTTCATGGCTGCGTCAGTCAAACTCATCACGAAGTGAAAATAAAACTGCATTAAAATGCGTCAATTTTTAGTTAGAAAGGGCATCCCCGTGTTTTGATGGTAAAGGATGATTCACGCTACACCGTGCCGCGACCGGGCCGTGCCCCGTCCGGGGCACGGTCGAACATTATGGTATACTTTTGGTATGAAGTGATTCATGCCTAACCGTGCCCCGGCCGTGTCCCGGCCGTGCACGGCCGGGGCACGGGGCCGTTGAAATGTCGGTGGGTATTGTTTCCCGGCTCCGGCACGGTTCGGCCCCGACACTTTGTAACATAAACATATGCGCCCGGGCGCCCGCAGAGCAGTCAACGTCAAATCTTAGTGAGTTTAGCAGCTTAACAGTAAAATGGACAATGCAAATTGTTTAGAATGTGTGTAATTTGCTCTGTGATTTACGACATGAGTCATCCTAAGTATTTAGATAACAAATCAAATAATTTCCAATACTTCATCATCGATGGCAATTGCAATAGCTGCTAATTCAAATTGTGAAACTGCATATTTATTTAGGCGTCAAGTCTATCGATAGATGAAATCACTTGCTGACAAAAGCTACTTAACATAGATATAAGTCGTGCAAATAATAAACCCAAACAGCCCGGTGTAACATGAATGACTGGCACGGCCGGTGCACGGTGGCCGTGCCCCGGCCGTGGCACGGCCCGGTCGCGACACGGTGTAGCGTGAATCATCCTTAAGGCGCAATTAGAAACAAAAGTGTTGCCATCTATTAGAAATAAAAGCAAATAAAAAAAAATAAAGACTTGAATTCAAGACAACGCAATCCCAGAAATATAACGACGCTCATTGAAATTAATAGTAATTAAGCAGCGATCAAATTTCGAAAAAAAGCAAAAAGAAACCACGCAAGCGAGGCGTTGGTGTAAATAATTGATGATAATTAAAAGCTTTATCATCATTCCCTAGCCCGTATCCCACTCTAAGTGGGGTCAGCACATGTTATAAACATTTTATATGATTTCGATGACGTCAATTTACCTTAGTCGCCTTTTGCCACATCTCGGTAGGAAAGAGGGTGGCCTATTCTACTCTGCCGGATACTACACAGCGAGTCAACTTACCTGCGTCTTTTACGACACCTTGATTAGAAATTACGGTAGTCTATTCTACTCCGCCGAATACCACACGGTGAGTCAACTTACCTGCGACTTTTACGACACCTCGGTAAGAAATGACGGTTGTCTATTCGACTCGGCTTTTTGGCCATTTCGGTTTATCAAATGTTTGGTTTTGCATTGAATTTATACTCGTAATTAAGTACCTCAATTAATGCAGTTAAATTTGTTACAACATGCTTCTAATACAACCTCCTTCATAGAGTCTGTCATTAATATGAAAAAACATTGTAGCCGTCATAATGTGTTATTGAGTTCATAGATAATAAATACACTATATAGGATTGACTTGTTGAAAAAGATTAAATGGGTTGACTTTGGGAAAATTGCTTTTTAATTATTGAATAAGTATATAGTAAAATATAGTTGTTTGTTATAATTGATTTATATACTACAGGTGTTTAAATATAGTTTCGACGCCCGTTACGCGGTCATAGACTTAACGACCGGCGAGCCCACCTATATCGCTCCTACTGGCGTAGCAGCTTCTGATGCGATGTTAAATAACTTCGTGTTGTCGCCCGATGGATCTGGTTTTGCCTTCGTTTACGGCAATAATGTGTATTACCAATCGAATGTGACATCAACGCCTCAACAGCTCACGACTACCGGAAAAGATGACGTAGTTTTTAATGGAGTTACAGATTGGGTATACGAAGGTGTGTAACTTCTTATAATCTTCCTCCTGGTCGTATCGAACTTTAAGTGGAGTCGGCACAACATGTCTTAAACATGTTGTCGCATTATTTGACTAGGTACATATTTTACGACCGGCCTGCCTGATGTCAACTTACCTTAGTCGTATTTAAACACTTCGGTAAGAAAGAGGGTGGTCTATTGTACTCAACAGGGTAACACACGGTGGGTTAACTTACCTTAGTCGCCTTTTACGACACCTCGGTAAAAAATGAGGGTGGTACTTTTCTATTCAGCCGGATACCACACGGCGTAAGATAGAGGGTGGTCCGTTTTAATCAATTGTATACTACACGGTGGGTCAACTTACCTCAGTCGCCTTTTACGACGCCTCGGTAAGAAAGAGGGCGGTATATTCTACTCAGCTGTATACCATACGGCGGGTCGACTTACCTTAGTCGCCTTTTACGACGCCTCGGTAAGAAAGAGGGCGGTATATTCTACTCGGCTGTATACCACACGGCGGGTCGACTTACCTTAGTCGCCTTTTACGACGCCTCGGTAAGAAAGAGGGCGGTATATTCTACTCGGCTGTATACCATACGGCGGGTCGACTTACCTTAGTCGCCTTTTACGACGCCTCGGTAAGAAAGAGGGCGGTATATTCTACTCGGCTGTATACCACACGGCGGGTCGACTTACCTTAGTCGCTTTTTACGACGCCTCGGTAAGAAAGAGGGCGGTATATTCTACTCGGCTGTGTACCACACGGCGGGTCGACTTACCTTAGTCGCCTTTTAGACTTCCTTTTACGACCACTTATTGTGCTGGCCCCACTTAGAGCGGGATAAGTAAGATGTTGGTGATAAGATAATGTTAATGTTTTCAGAGGAGGTGTTCAATTCCAAAAATGCAATCTGGTTCTCAAGCGATGGAAGCAAAATGGCGTATGCGACGTTCGATGATAATCTCGTAGGCGTCAGACCTGTACCACACTATGTGTCATATGGAGGACTGACTCGGCCTCCGTACACGAGATATAGATACCTTCATTATCCAAAGGTATTTTTATAACGTATTAACGCTAGAATATTGTTTGATTATGATAAAGAACATTTAGCTGTGACATCGTCTTCTCTCAGTATTATTAACAGGTTGCAGGTAAACTAGTATGCGGCTAGTCGTCTTGTAAATTTTTTCTTTGGCCTAGCCTTTCCAACATCCACCCGCCGAGGACCAACATTTCCTATACAAGGATTTGTTGGTTCTTCGAGCCTAGGTGTATATTTGTATTTAAGTATGTATTTAAAATTATATATGTATATATTCACCAGTTGTCTCTCACGGACGGACGACCGTGTGTGTAAATATCCCATATATTTATATATCATATATTTATTTAAATACCGTTGCGAGTCAATGAAAGCTTTCTTGCCCTCATCGCTCAAAGCATTTAATTCGTGTGTAATTTTTTTATTAATATATGCATAACTTTGCAGTGTGCATTGTTTTACATTTACAAAATGTTCATTTGAATGAATTGTTATAATCAATAGTCAGAGAAAAGTCATAAGGTAAAATCGCAAAATATAAAGTAAATGCGCTCCTTTATTAAATTTTCAAATTCAAATTGTTCTTTATTTAAGTAAACGTGTAAACAAGTGCTTTTGAATCGTCAAAACTGCTGGTTCGGAAAGCTGTTCCTAACCAGAAGAGCTAGTAAGAAAATAGGTGGTTGCTCTTTTCAAAATAATACTTATAATATTAGATTAGAAACTTTAAATAGAAAAGAAGAGTAATCTGTATTGCTAAATATAATTTAAAAAGGCTTGCATGTATCATGTATGTATAAAATGTTCTGCATGTATCAGGTACGAAAACGATTGGTCCACTCTACATTTAGAATTATATATATTTTCTTTTTTACTTCTTCGCGGATTATAGTAAAATAATTTTATTATTACTTTAATGTATGTATTTTGTATGATGGATCTCCGCAAAATAACCTAACCTAACTCTATAAATTATATGAAATATAATTTAATCATATTATATTACGATAAGTAAATTTTTTTATAAGCATCTTATCCTTTAAATTCATTTTGGAATGGCTCAAAGAATTAAAAAAAAATTGTAACAAAGTCGTTATGCGTGAATAACAGGTTAACAAGCAATCTTTGTGGTGGCTCTATAAAAAAATATTTTTAACATCATAGATCCAGATATAAAGCATTACATATGCGCATTTAATATTTATTATGTGATGGTTCACATTTTACAAAATAAACAACTGACTTTTGCGTTTTCCTTTCAGCCGGGTACCAGAAATCCAGCAGTGACAGTTACTATTGCAAATTTCGCAACCAAACGAAACTCGACATTTCGAGCACCTACATCACAGTAAGTTGTTGTTGTATCTCTACTACACCATTTCTAGCTTATTTGCTTTATAAAACGGTTGCCTGTAAAGTCGGTTTTACGGGCAACGATTTCACGTGACTACGTCTTTTTAAATGTGATGGATTGGAGTGGGAGAGAGACGTTAGGCATTCGCCAGTCCGGCGGGCCTCTCTTTCGTTCGGTGACTCATCGTAACAGACGTGAGCGGGCGTTACACTTTTTCATGAGTGACTCCAAGCCGCAACCTAATTTAAGACGTTGTCACGTCAAAAAGAGCACAAACGAAGTAACATCAGTGTCTTAGATTATTGCGCTCTTTGAGTACCGTAATAATGTTGGTAATGGATTGTATTTTTACATTTAAAATGGACGCGTTCAAAGTATGTTCAACCTGTATATAATAGGTAGACTATCTACTAGAATAGATCATCATCCTCCTGCCCTTATTCCACTCTAAGTGGGGTCGGCACAATATGTTATAAACATGTTGTCATATGATTTGGCTGCGTTTTTACGACGCCTGCCTGACATCAACTTACCTTAGTCGTATTTTACGACACCTCGGTAAGAAAAGAGGGTGGTACTATCCTTTTCAGCCGGATACCACACGGCGTACTATCTACTAGAATAGATATGTTTTTGAAATCTGGAAATGTAAGAAATGTAAGTAATTCTTCTTTTTCTTCGTAAACCGCTGGATATAGATATAGTCCACTGCGGGAAAAGATCTCTTTACGGAATCTCCTCGCCACACCATCTTGTGCCGCTTGTCGCTTGTCCATCGCCATCTTGAGATCTCAATACCCATCGGTTCCCTATATTATTTAGTCCGCCTATATCCACTTCAGCTTCGCGACACGCTAACCTATATGGTTGACTTTGGTTCTTCTAATGATCTCCTCAATTCTAATTTGATCACGTAGAGAGATAGAGTAGAGAAATATAAGTACCTGGTTAACCGCGGCTTGATCGGTAATGTTTTTTTAAAAAAAAAGAAAAAAATAATTAGGTAGGCGGGGCTGCTAGGTGGCTTTTAATTTCTCGCGACCAGCCGTTCCCCAAATAAGCTACGCTGACTTGACCTTTAATGGTAAAAATAGTATTTTATATATTGAATAAAATAAAAGTAAATTTTTTAATGCCCAAAAACAGGTGTAAAGCGATTTTTTTTAAATAAAACCTAGCTAGTTCGATTTTCCCCCACAAAACCTCCTGCATACTGAATTTCAGGATATTCGTTGGAGCCGCTTCAGAGATTCCGAAAATATACATACATATATAAATATATATATAATACGTACATACAAGATTAAGTAATATAAATATTAAAGATATATACATATACATACATGCATAGCTCGTCCTTTGTTGTACAATCTGGCGGTCTTATCGCTACATAGTGATCTCTTCCAGTCAACCAAGTTGGAGAAAGGACATATTTATGGGTAATAGGTACGTGATGCGTATTATAGAAAATTCATAATTCGTATAAATACAAAGCCTATTCACAAATATTATTATTTATATCCACATATATAAATATATACAATATACACAGATAAATATATTAAATACATATATTTATATACAATACATAATGTCTTTAATGAATTCAAATTATTGTTCTTTTTAGAAAAATATTTTTTTGAATTCCTAAAGCGTGCGTGTATTTTTAAAAATATCAAGCTCAGTTTGTCACAAATTATATCAGATTTGCTCAAATCGAACAGAGACTTCACTCAATATCATAAAACAATTAAGCTGCTTGGAGTATGACAAATTTCGGATTACTAATTCCATTTTTGCAATTTCATGGTGCAATTTAAAAAAATCGACTTATTATTCTCAAATTTCTTGTAGCATTTTATTTATTTCAGAGCACTATTAAAAAGGGTTAGATTTATTGGAAAAAACAGGCTTCTTATTGTTTGGACTAATCGACTACAGACATCACTGCGATTCAATATATGTTATGAAGCCAACAACACAGCTGCTGCCTCATGTTCTACAGTAAGACATTATAACCATTTCTTTTAATTTTGGACAGCTAAGGTAGCGATGTACACATTTCATGTCACACTAGATTTTTAGAAACATGCGATTTAATTTACATTTATCCTTCTAAATGTAAATAAAATAAATTTATCCTTCCATTCTAAGTGGGGTCGGCAAAACATGTCACTTGATAAATCTTCGTATTTTACGACCGGACGCCTGCTGTCAATTTACCTTATCCATATACATACGTATATATTTGAAGCGATTTCATTTTAAACAATTATATAACACGATATAATAAAAAAAAAGAAAACTAATGAAAGATTATTCTAATGTCTTAAAATTTTAGTCTTAACATTAAGTAATGCGTTAAATGTAATTACATATATTATATATTTAAATAAGTTAATCTTTTATGTATGTATATATATATATATATATATATATATATATATATATATATATATATATATATATATATATATATATATATATATATATACTGTATGCTTCTTCTGTATGCGGACGATATCGCAATCATTAATAGGGACAAACAGCTATTGCAATCTAAAGAGAACACCTGGAAACGGACGTTGGAGAATGGCGGACTCAAGCTAAACGTTGCGAAAACAGAATATCTCGCAAGTTGTAGCTCGGATCCTGGCAGTTTTAACATCAGTGAGGCAACTGCACATCGTACGGATAACTTTAAATACCTTGGTTCCGTCTTGCATGAGTCGGGAGAAATAGACCATGCTGTGAAAGCACGCATCAGCGCAGCTTGAGCAAAATGGAGGGACCTAACTGGTGTTCTGTGTGATCGGAGGATGCCTCTTAAGCTCAAGGGGCTCATCTACAAGAGCATTATCCGACCAGTACTTTTGTATGGCAGTGAAACATGGCCAACCCTAGCACGGCATGTGCAGGAACTCCGAGTCACGGAGATGAAAATGCTACGATGGATGTGCAGTGTCACAAAAAGTGATCGACTACGTAACGACTACATCCGCAGTAGGCTCAGTGTTCGTGATATCGGAGATAAGCTTCAGGAAGCCCGTCTTCGATGGTATGGTCATGTAGCACGTAAGCCACAAAGTTACGTCGGACAGAGATGTCTTAGTTTGGTGGTCCCTGGATCTAGACCCCGCGGTCGTCCAAAAAAGCGTTGGCTTGATATTTTGGATGCTGACATGAGAGCCAACAATTTACACAAGTCGGATGTTCAAGATCGGGTAAAGTGGAGGCAACGAAGTAGGAAAGCGGACCCCGGGTCTTAGCCGGGATAGCGCTAAGTTGAAGAAGAAGAAGATATATATATATACATACAAGATTAACTCATTTAAATATATAATATATGTAATTGCATTTAACGCATAACTTAATGAGAAATGAAAAACTATTTATTATTTATCAGCAACACCTTCATAACTCATAGAGAAGATGATATATAACTACTATTTATAGACATTCCCACTCTACCTCGACTATGGGAAACAATGTTTAAAACAAAATATTTTTTCTAGATATTCCGATATAATGAAACTAATGGCTGGATCGGGGAAATTCCTTTGCGCTTTAATAACAAAGGAAACTCGATTATCACTATTTTACCACAAGTAAGTTAATAACTTTTAACTTAGTGTATCTTTAACTTACATTAGTTTGTACGTGTATTATGTCTTTCATATGATTCACAAAACGTGACTTTTATATGACTAAACCTTAGCTTAACCAAACTAATAGTAAATTACAAAACTAATGAAAATATTATTTTGCTATAATCCGCGATAAAAGAAAATATATGTAATGCTATGCACCAAAAACACAACAATACACAAGCACTGCACACAATCTTAACAATTGTTTCGCCCCGTAACCGAAGCATCGTCAAGAGATAGACTCCACGTCAAAATCGAAAAGCAATGCAAATTTTGTTGTATAAAATTATTGTGGTTAAATATAGTGTTTTAAATTTTTTCCTCTTTTAATTATTTTCATTTGCTTCAACTTTAAAATTTAGATGGTGGAAGGCGTGCGTTACAAACAAATCGTGCAGATTACTGAAGGCTCAAGTGGTTTATGGACCTCTAAGAGTCGAACCAATACTAATCAGACTGTAGCTGAACTTCTTCGTTGGACAAGCGATGATAGTATGTAAGTGATAAAACTACTTTTTCATATTCTAAAACGTACGCCTTATACTAAACCGGTACAGTATATCGGTACATTAGCTTTCATCATTCATTATTCTCCCACTATCCCACTCTAAGTGGGTCGGCACATGTTTTTCTCTTCTATTTTCTCCTATCAAACGTCAAACATATCTGTACACCTTTTACATGCATCTCATACTCCAAACAATCTATATATCTCTTTTTCAGTCTCCCTCTAATCATTTATTTATCCACATTCATGTTTAACACTCGTTTGGTCAAAGGATTTTTTCCATTATATACATTCATACCGTACACAATAAACAAACACTACAGACATTCACTATCACAAACTCAACAATCGTTTCATCTCGCAACCAAAGCATCATCAGGAGATAGACTCCACGACAAATCACGTCGCTTTACAATCGCGATTTGTCGCTTTAACATTATGCAACCCAAACGACCTTATGCAACTTTATATTTTCGAAAACAATCTAGATAGAATCATAATTCGTAGTCAGAAAGAGCTCGATGAGTTTAGGCCAGCTGAGTAAGAAAGTGAATTCGGTCTTATGTCGCCATTGGACCTTATGCGTCTGAAGTAGAGACATAAATGTACGTTACTTTACAACATAAATAATAATTTCAGCTGGTATAAAGCAAGCGGTATGACAGATAGGAGCGAACAGCATATATACATGGTGAACTCAACTGGTGATGTGTCTTGCTTTACTTGCAACATCCAGCGCTCTGACGGCGGCGAGTGTCTATACAATAATGCAGTTTTCAGTCCTGGATCGAGTATAGTCATAAACTGCGATGGACCTAGTATACCACAGACGCTTATGTATGATACAGTAAGTAGTGATTGCAAATGTTCAACAGCACAATAATTATACTAGAGTAGAGAGAGCCAACTTAAAATGTGTCAACAAAAAAAAAGAGACATCAAGTGAGGCTACCTATCTGTCTCTATTTTTTATATGTGATCAGACAGATTTAACCCGATAAGAAAATGAAATTTTACATTATTGCATGCGTCACACTTGGGTTTCAATGAAATCTTTCATTTAGTTAAATCAGAATCTGTAGGAATTAAATATTTCGTATAGTCATCATCAGCGCGTTGCTTTAAACTGAGGTTCGGCCTCGCAGGAGACACACTTAAAGCGACGCTTCCAGGATGCTGCGAGCCTCGCTCAAGCTTTCAAGGCTAACAGCATTAGTTAGTGTCCGAAAAAACGAACCCGATGCTACTAAGCTAACTCTATGCACCTATCCTTCTTTCTTTTTCCTCGTCTCAAATACCCATTATCTCCCTTTTTCGCGATATTGTCTGTAATTTTATCATTTTACATTATTTTTATTTTTTACATATATATCTAATGTTAACTATTTACATATATATAAGGTTGGCTTTAACATCTCATGTATTTTTTAATGTGTTTGTGAAATAAAGATTTAATTTTTTTAAATATGTAAATAAATGCAACTAGAAAATAGAAAAAAAAGAGCCGGTGACATGTGGAATGTGATCCTGGGTATTTTAACTTTTTTAGTTCGCCCGTTCCCCGTTGGAGCTCATACAACTTTAAAAATGTCAGTAAATTTAAACTTCCCTTTCTTTTTATATTTGAGCAGTTTTTTTAGTGCCCGAAAACAGGAATAAAACAACATATTTTTTCAATAAAACCAAGCTAGATCGATTTTTCTCCCCCAAAGTTCTCTACATACTAAGTTTCATGAAAATCGTTGGAGCCGTTTCCGAAATTCAGAAAATATACATTTATATACAAGATTAACATACATATACATTGAATATCTGGGTGACCTAATTTTGTACAAAATAAAAAGAAAGAAACTTAAAAAAAAGAAAAAAATATTAGGGTAGGTGGGGCTTGATCCTAGGTATTTTCATTTCTCGCGACCACCTGTTTCCTGAATAACCTACGCTGACTTGATAGTCAACGGCAAAAATTCATTTCAATATAAATTTTAGTATTTTGTCATGCCCATTAAAAGGGATAAAATTTTTTTTTTTTTTAATAAAACCAAATTTTTCAATTTTTCTCCCCCAAAACCCCCTACATGCTGAATTTTAGGAAAATCGTTTCAGAGATTCCAAATATATATATATATATATATATATATATATATATATATATATATATATATATAGTATATATATATACATATATACAAGATTAACATTTCAATATTAAAGTTATTCAATCTTCTTTCATATTGACACTTACACACACGGTCGTCCATCCCCAAAGTAAGTAACTTAATACTTGTGTTATGGTAGACAGAAAACTGGTGAATATATACTTATATATTTTTTAAATACATACTTAAATACAAATATACACCCAGGCTCAAAGGCCAACAAATTCATTTATTGAAAATGTTGGCCCTCGGCGGGAATCGAACCCGCGACCCGCGGAGCTGAAGGCAGGATCACTACCCACTACGCCAACGGGCCAGTCAAATATTCAATATCAAATCTTATAATATATATATATACTTTCAGAATGGTACTTTGTTATCGATTTGGGAAAACAACACAAGACTTGCAGATTTGCTATCATCAACTAATGTCCCAGTGATCCTCCAAAAGACAATACCTATGGGCGCTGGACAATCTGATGCAGACGTCATTCTACAATTACCTTCGGATCTACATCGCGAAATAATATGCCACTTTTAGTTTATGTGTGAGTAATGCAATGATAAACGAATTGTTATTTTACATTTGGGTTAGCATTTGACTTTTCTCATACCTTTCAAGCTGTGTGGTATCCGGCTCAGTAGAATAAAATACCTCATTTTTTACCGAGGTGTCGTAAAAGGCGACTGAGGTATGTCGACCCGCTGCGTGGAATCCGACTGACTAAAATAGACCGCGCCCATTTCTTACTGAGGTGTCGTAAAAGGCGACTAAGTTAAGTCAACCCGCTGCTTGGAATCCGACCGACTAGAATAGACTGCCCCCATTTCTTACCGAGGTGTCGTAAAAGGCGACTAAGGTAAGTCGACACGCCGCGTGAAATTTTTTTTTTTTTTTTTTTAATTTTATTTATTTTTAATTTTCAAACAACATATAGAATCTTACATTAAGCGCCATTAAACCGCTTGCGGTTTGTCTTAGCGCATAAAATTAAGTTTAGTTTACGCTCGTACAATATTGTCTATCATATTCTTAATAACACAAACTGTGATGTACGAGCGGCCGCAGCCGAGAAGTGCATATCGCTGCAAGAACCGGTTTGGCCACTCGCACTTATAGCATGATTCAAAATATGTATCTGTTTTATTTGTTGGTAAGATTATTTAAGTAATGTTTTCTTATAATTTTTTTTATATTGTGCTCGTTTATGGTTTTCTTTACATCAGTTGGCATTGTGTTAATTAAATCTGGGACCATATATTTTAGGGTTCTCTTACCGTAGAAATTTTTAATCCGTGGTTTTACTAAGATTTTATTTGCAACTTTTCTAGTTGTTATTTTGTGACATATGGGTTTTTGAAGTTCAGTGTTGAAGTAATGTTCTGATAGTATTGCAGTTTTAACAAGGTCATGTACAGGTAACACGTTGCAATATTTAAAGAGAGAAAATGGTTTCGCGAATTTATTTTTAATTTTTGAAGGGACGATGACTTTTAAAAGCCTGTATTGAATATTTAATATTTGGTCTAAGTAGGTTTTAAACGTCCTGCCGTATGTGCTAATACCGTACGTCATTATACTTTCTGCTAGCGTTCTATACATAAGTAACAGTACCGAATATGGTACTTTGTTTTTTATTATATATAGTTTCGCCATAAAACCGCGAAGTTTGTCGCATATTTTAGCAATATGTGGCCCCCAATTAAATCTGTTGTCAACGATTAGGCCCAGATACTTCTGTTCTTTAACTACTCTTATTGGTGGGCATTTACATAAAGTATCTTTATAGGTATCTGAGTGAAAACAATGGTGATCATGAGCAATAACACTAACATTTAAGCTACTTTTGTTGTATGAAGAGCAGACGTGCATTACACTAGTTTTATCTTTATTAAGAACCAGACCATTATCGTGCGACCACTGGCAAATTCTATCGAAATAAGCCTGAATTTTCTTTTGGGCTACGTATGCATCGCTATGTGCTGCTATGAGACCGACCGACTAGAATAGAATAACCTCATTTTTTAGCGAGGTGTCGGAAAAGGCGACTAATTTAAGTTGACCCGCCGTGTGGTATCCGGCTGAGTAGAATAGCCCAACCAACCTCTTTCTCACTGAGGTGTAAAAGACGACAAAAGTAAGTTGATGTCAGACAGGCGGCAGGTCGTTAAATACCTAGCCTAATCATGTGACATGTTTATAACATGTTGTGCCGAATTTATAGTGGAATAAGGGCAGGAGGATGATGATGATGTATTTATATTAGTATAGATGATACTAATATATAAAGCTGAAGAATTTGTTTGTTTGATTGATTAATTGTTTGAACGCGCTAATCTCAGCAACTTCTTCTTCTTGTGCCTCTCCGACTAGCGAAGGTTAGCCGTCAGTGCTTTATACTCCTTTCTATTTCTCGCGAGGCTAAAAAGCTGGGCAGCACTCGGGCTCGCGCCAATCTCAGCAACTACTGAACCGATTTGAAAAATTCTTTCAATGTACGATAGTCCATTTATTGAAAAAGGTTTTAGATTATAAAACATCACGCTTAGATGAATAGTAGAGAAGCACTAATAAAAAATAGTACGAAAACGAAAAAATTTAAAACTTTTCTTGCGTGCACTGAGTAAACGGTTATAGTTATTAAAAAATCATGTATTACAAAATTGTTCCCCTCTAAATTTCTGAATAAAAATCTGCAACAGCATAAGTCTAGCTTTTAAGGTTGACACTTTAACCATTTTTATGGTTATCAAAGACTATATAACAGTTTTCATCTCTCCACGCGGGCGAAACCGCTGGCAATTGCTAGTAATTTATAAAAAGTCAAAATTAAATTGTTATATAATTTTTTTTGTGATCAAATAAGGTTACCTACTTTTACAGGCAAACTGTAGCGCTGGTTTGAATGCTGTATTTTATTTTCTTAATATTTCAGTAAAGGAGGTCCAGACACAGCAAGCGTGACCAAACAGTGGTCTATCGATTGGGGATCATACCTGGTCAGTAATTATGGCATGGCAGTAGCTAGTATCGATGGACGAGGTTCCAGTTTACGAGGAGTTGATAACTTGTTCGCTGTTAATGGACGCATTGGAACAGCTGATATTGAGGATCAGATCACCGTTACCAGGTATCAGGGACTTAGCGTAAAATTCTTTCAAATCCAATTTTCAATATTAATTAATTTTTAGCGCAAACACAGGATACAATTGAACAATTTATGTAATAACTAGCTTTTAATCGCTTTTTCTGTCACTCACCAGCCCTGCAAATAGCTCTATCAGAAAAATCAGATCGATCCGGGAAGACATAGAGATTTATCGTTTTTTTGAGACCATAGTTTAATAATATTAGTAGATAACTCGTATTACTTATGGGTGCTCTGTATTCATTTTTAATTAAAAAAAAAAAAACGAAAAATTATAAAAGGTTGGTAATAGCAGGGGCTTGATCCCAGGTATTTTAACTTCTTAAGTCCACCTGTTGGATCATGAATTTGCAAATGACAGCTAAGATATAATTTGCATTGTATTCAATATTTTAGCATTTATCAGTGCCCAAAGACAGGGATGAAACGAAAATTATATATATATATATATATATATATATATATATATATATATATATATATATATATATATATATATATATATATATATATATATATATATATATATATATATATATATATATATATATATATATATATATATATCGGAATTTCGGAAAGGGCTTCAACGATTTTCCTGAAATTCAGCATGCAGGAGGTTTTGGAGGGGAAAAATCGATTTATTTAAAAAAAAATCGTTTTGTCTCTGTTTTAGGGCATTAAAGTAATAAAAAATTGTAATTGAACATGTAAAACTCTATCTTGGCCGAAAACTTTATAAATATTTATTTTTATTTATAATTACATGTGTTCGAAACAGATATCTCCAAGAGAAATTGAGATGGTTCGACGGAAGCCGCACTTGCATTTGGGGTTGGACCTATGGTGGTTATGCTGCCTCCATGGCATTAGCTCGCGGAAGACTCGCCTTTAAATGTGCTATTGCTGTTGCTCCTATTGTGGATTGGGAGTTTCACGGTAAAGTACTTAGCTTACGCTTTTAAATCATGATTTGGAGTTCATCAAATAAACTCCATTCCAGCATTTTGCATACAAGAGTTACTATTACACAAGAGTAGGGGAGTCAGCCAAGAGTGTGTGTGTGAAAAATAATTATTATATATAATAATTAGTATATAATATATATATATAATAATAATTATATAAAAACTTGAATCGTAAGTAAGCTTTCATTATCAAATAAATTAAAGCACTCGGTTTTTTTGACTGGCCTGGTAGCGCAGTGGGTAGTGATCCTGCCTTCAGCTCCACAGGTCGCGGGTTCAATTTCACCGAGGACCAAAATTTTCTATAAATGAATATCTTGGTCGTTGAGCCTGGGTGTATATTTGTATTTAAGTATGTATTTAAAAATATATAAGTATATATTCACCAGTTGCTTTCACCCATAAACACAAGTATTAAGTAACTTACTTTGGGGATGGACGACCGTGTGTGTGAGTGTCCCATATATTTATTATTTATTTATTATTATTTATTTTGCTTCCAAGAGTTATTATACAAGAGTAGCCAAGAATGTGTGTGTGTGAATAAAAAAATATTTTCCTCCGGCGCCTTTAATAATAATTATATAAAAACTTGAATGTAAGTAAGCTTTCATTATCAAATAAATTAAAGCACTTGGTTGACCGAGCCTCACTCGGTAATTTAACAAAAATGATCCCGGGTATTTTCATTTGTTTGGTCTGCCAGATTTATCGCCCCCGAAACCCCCTTACATATTGAATTTCATGAAAATCGTTGGAGCCGAAAAAACATACTATACATATATAGGGTAATTCGTCGGTGTTGTATCCGGCTGAATAGAATAGTACCCCCCCCTTATTTCTGACCGACGTGTCGTAAAAGGCGACTAAGGTAAGTCGACCTACCGTGTGTTATCCGGTTAAGTAGAATAGACCACCCTCTTCCTTACCGAGGTGTCGTAAAATACGACCAAAGTAAGTTGACGTCAGGCAGGCGGCCTGTCGTAAAAACGCAGCCAAATCATGTGACAGCATGTTTATAACATGTTGTGCTGACCCCACTTAGAGTGAGATAAGGGCAGGAGAACATATAGTAGTATATGGCAATTATATTATTGCATAATAATTAACTGTTGATATTTATGCCATCGTCTGATAAATCACGTTTTTTACCAGACGCAGTTTACACGGAAAAGTATCTGAATACGCCGAGTAACAACGTTGATGGTTATACGAACTCTAGCCTGTTGACCGATGAAGTGGTAAGTATTAGTAAAAAAATTCTCCATTAAATTAAGTAGAAAGCGCTACTTTACACTTACATCCGTAGTTCTAAGTTATTTTTCAAAACAGTACTTAATTATTATGAGATGTCTTCGATTTCTCTAACTAGATTAGCTATTTTTGAGAATTAATTTTGCCATGATTTCTTCATGTCCATTTTCTGTGTTCATCTGAATCAAGATAGCTGTGATAAATTAAAGAACCCGGGTGATCGAGCTTCGTGCGGATTTCTTTTTATAAAAAAATGCAATAAAAAAAGAAAAAATGCTGGTAATATCTGGGACTAACGTCTCCACACTCATCTTCTTACCCTACTTTATACTCTTCTTTTCCATCATCAGACTCCTTTTTATCTTAAAGAGCGCTTCACCTTTCTTGTACAATACAATACAATACAATAATAGCCGATTATGATACTGTTGCATAATAAGGGTTCTCATAACACGAGTGTGTTTTAAAAAAACGAGCGATTGGGCATGCGTGTTGCGTCGCCGCGGACTCGTTCATTGAAACCTTTTTATTTTTAAAGAAGAGGTTAAACCTCCTCGGTATAGCGGGTCTAGGTTGTATAGGTGTATCGTTATGATTAAAAAATTATATTATGATACAGGTGTCCATACAAGACCTGTATCGTAATAAAACTTTTTAATTTTTTATTTTTGACCTGTACGTAATGTTTGTCATAAGAATTTTGGTTTCAGTTTTATAATATTTGTATTATAGTATCAGAGTAGATAAAGTATTTTATTATTCTCTCTGCCAATTAAGGTTGAAGCGTATAGAAACAAAAGCTACTTCTTGGTCCAAGGCTCTGAGGATGACAAAGTAGATTATCAACATTTCATGCTGATGTCCGGAATGCTGCAGCAAAACGATATTGATTTCCGTCAAATGGTTGGTAAAATTGTTTTCTTATAGGTAATATCATCCTTCTGCCCTTATCCCACTCTCAGCAAAACATGCTATAAACATTTTGTAACATGTTTTGGCTATGTATTTTACGACCGGCCGCAATTTACCTTTATCATATTTTATGACAGCTCCGTAAGAGAGAAGGTGGTCTATTCTACCAAACCGGACACCACACGGTGGGTCAACTTACCTTAGTCGCCTTTTTACGACACCACGGTAAGAAAGAGGGTGGTCTATTCTACTCACCGGGATACCATACGGTGGGCCGTATTAATATAACCATAGATTAATAATTAGAACATTATTATATTAAGCCCTTAGCACTAATAATGTGTCAAAAACTCTTTTAGAAAGTAAATTTATTGTGATTGCCATTTTTACAACACACACATTTTTGATTTCAGAGTTATACCGATCAAAATAACAGTCTCGGAGGTGTAAAAAAACATCTTTACCACGCACTTGAGAAGTTCTTGGCAGAAAATATGCTATAAAGAAAATATATGCTAAAGCATCTTCAAGAATTTAATTTTTACTAACTAATCTATAGTGTTTTATATTTTGAATACTTATAAAAAAAAAATGTTTGTTTTTCGTGAGATATACTAATAAAATGATATTAATACTAATGATCGATTCTTTACTATACCCATTTTGTAAAGTTCACTTAAGTTGTCGTTGTCAATGTAGATAAGTTTTTTCATAAGTAAAGCAATTTTAATGACATTCATCTATTAAATTTTACAATATATTAAAAACTAGCGGCCTGCCCCTGCTTCGCACGGGTATAAAATATATAACCCATGTCAGTCAGTGTAAAAAAAATGATTAAAATCGATCGAGTAGTTTTGATTTATTCATTACTGTCCGTGGCCCGCACGCGTTAAATTTGGAGAAAAACAATTTCCTTTCCCTATACCAAGAAGATTTCCTGCTATCTTTGGAATATCTAAATTCATATAGTACATTTTTACTTATATACTTTTACATTTTCCCTATGTATTTTATTTTTACAATTAATGTCAGAATGTATTTAAACAAACTCTTGAAAGAGGGACATAGCTGCTAAAGTCGAAGTGTTATAGGGCGAAGCGCGGAGTCCTCACGGCATTTTAAATCTGTAATATCTCCGAAAATGTTCACTTAAATTACATGCTGTAAACGGCCATATTGATCTATATTAAATCAACTATTTATTTAAGGTACTTAATTGGATGAGGATTAATGCTGTATTGTATAAAAATTGCTTCAAAAATATGGCATTATTTTCCGTAAAAAGTAAATGACAAAAAATGCTATAGTGGGTTATCCATAAGAGATAGACATATACCATCCGGACTTTTCTGTAGACCATTTTAAGGTGTACAAATACTCAGTACATTATTTTGATAAATCTCGTAGGGTTTAGCCTACGTTTGCAATGTAAGCGGAAAGAAATGTAATTATTTACAGAAACCTCAAAAATTACAGTATTTCTCTACTCCGTATTGAATGTTGTATTATACGTACAAACCTTCCTCTGGAATCACTCTATCTATTAAACCGCATCAAAATCTGTTGGCTAGTTTTAAAGTTTTATGCGTACATAGGGATATAGGGACTTTGTTTTATAATATGTAGTGATTCAATCAATGTACTACATTCACAACAAAACTAAGTTGCTTTGGATAAACCTATGACAATCTAGAATTGTCTAAAATCTTGTATTAATTGTGTTTAAATCAACCAGAAAATCTAACAAAATAAACAGTAGTTAGTGCGAGTGCTTTAACCTACTCGACCACGTTGGCATAACTCTAAATTTTATGGTACTTGAACAGCGGTCGCTAGATGTCGCTGATCATCATCTGTCTCATTATTTATTTTGTCAGTATCACTTACTGGCTTGTGAATGACTCTCCTACTCTATTATTAATAACATACATACATACTATACCATACACAGCATACTATTTGACAATAGTTTACAATATAATTAATTTGCTTTTAATGTTTGGTTACTTATAGTTATAGGTATTCTTACATTTGCTTCACAGTATATTTTAAGCAACTTATTTTCGTACATAAAAATCTAAAGAATTATGAAACGATAGGTTATATGTAAGTATAATAGACCAAGTAGAAGAATTGCATATGGAGACTTGCATAGAGAGACTTGCATATGGTCTTTATAGACCTAGAAAAAGCGTACGATCATGTTACCCGTGACGTTCTGTGGTGGAGTTTGAAAGAAAAGAGACTGCTGAAGAAAAGGGATCGGCTTTAAGTCCATTTTTATTCCTTCTAGTAATGGATGCACTTACTGCTAACATTCAAGAGGAGGCTCCTTGGTGTATGTTATTCGCCGATGACATTGTACTCGTCGGAGAAAATGCAACTGAGGTCCAAAGCAGATTGGCGAAATGGCACAACCAGTTGGAGAAAGTCGGTTTAAAAATCAGTCGTACTAAAACTGAACATATGTACTACGACTTTAGTGGGATCTCCAATTTCTCTCAGATCGGTTTGGATGGGAACATTTTGCCAGTCTGCTCTGATTTTCGGTACCTTGGTTCACTTTTTCAAAACGACGGTGAAATAGATCAAGATGTTGGTAAAAGAATGATTGCAGGATGGATGAAGTGGCGGCAGGTCTCAGGCACAATATGTGACCCCCGAATGCCCCTTAAAGTTAAGGGAAAAATTTATAAAGCAGTCATAAGACCTGTCGTATTGTATGGATCAGAATGTTGGGCAATGAAAAAGACGGATAAAAGAAGAGTACATGCAAATGAGATGAGAATGTTAAGGTGGATGTGTGGTGTGACAAAACTGGATAAAATACGAAACGAGTATATAAGGGGAAGTCTGAAAGTTGCGCCTATTATAGAAAAGTCGAGAAGTGCAAGATTGAGATGGTATGGACATGTAATGAGGAGGGATGAAAGTTATGTGACCAAACGTGTGTTAAATTTGAATGTGGATGGATATGTGCCTAGAGGGAGGCCTAAAAAGAGATGGTTGGATTGTGTGAAGTATGATATGCATATAAAAGGAGTGGCGCCAGAGTTGACGAAAGATAGGACAGAATGGAAGAGAAAAACATGTTGTGCCAACCCCACTTAGAGTGGGATAAGGACAGGATGATATATAATAGACAAAGTAGAAATCGACGTAAGCTTGCGGCTCATGCTTGCCTCCATGCCTTCCAAAAGTACGTAAATCGTTTGTGGGCCTGGGTATAAGATTCTATAATAAAATTCCGCAATCAATTTTTAGCTTTGCCATTACATCAGTTTAAAAACACTGTTAAAAAGAGGCTGATCCAGAAATCCTACTATTGAGGATTACTTGTGTAAGGAGAAGAATTGTTTTCTACCCAAACATATAATAAAACTAATGATAATTGATTACTTAAACTATGCTACTATAAACTAATGCTCTTAAAACTATAAATGCCGGGGGGCGCGCGTTGTTCGCGGTGGTGGTAGACGAATGCAAACTGAACGCGGCGGCGCCGCGCGTCCGTATTTATGCTGTTATGTGTAAGGTGCGAATATGCACCGAACATGCTCCCGGGCACCAAAATAACAAATTAACCAGTTCAAAAAATGTCTTCTAATGTATAAATCTCCTCGGCATAGGAGAGCTTGCCATGTCCCTTGTTCTTAACTCACACACATTTTCACTATTGTGACCACTAGGCTGACGGTCAGCCGATCTATGATATCGCGCACTATCACTGCTTTTCGGCGTGGCCGACTCCGGCTAGGCAGTAGGCACGGCCCACCGCGAGCCGGCCCGGCGTGCTCGACGACGTCCCCGTTGCTACAGGAACCTTGCTGATGTATTTATGGCCACTGATATTGACCATAACTTACAATTTAGATGTGATGAAGGGATCCACCGGAAACTTGCTGTTTGTACATATTGTTTTTGTGTATTTATTGATATGTAGTCGGAAATAGACATAATGCTGATCATATTGTGTATGTCTATGATGTGGGCAGCTATGTACTTTCTGTAGTATTTGCTTCAATATTCTGGGAGATATATATATATATATATATTGTAAGGGGAAGAATTGATTTCTACCCAAACATATACTAAAACTAATGATATATGATTACTTAAACTATGCTACTATAAACTAATGCTCTTAAAACTATAAATGCCGGGGGGCGCGCGTTGTTCGCGGCGCTGGTAGACAAATGCAAACTGAACGCGGCGGCGCCGCGCGTCCGTATTTATGCTATGTTATAATGTTATGTGTAAGGTGCTAATATGCACCGAACATGCTCCCGGGCACCAAAATAACAAATTAAGCAGTTCAAAAAATGTCTTCTAACGTATAAACTCTCCTCGGCATAGGAGAGCTTGCTATGTCCCTTGTACTCAACTCACACACATTTTCACTATTGTGACCACTAGGCTGACGGTCAGCCGATCTATGATTTCGCGCACTGTCACTGTTTCTCGGTGTGGCCGACTCCGGCTGGGCAGTATGCGCAGCCCGCCGCGAGCCGGCCTGGCGCGCTCGACGACGTCTCCATCGCCACAGGAACCCCGCTGCTGCAGCTATGGCTACTGATAGCAGACCATAGCTCACAATGTAGTGGTGAATATGATGGGGGGATAAATCATCCACAGGAAAATCACTATTTAGCTGTCGCAGTTGTGTAAGTTCTTCGCCGATCTTGGCTATGTCTTGATGAAGTATCCTGGTATGCGTTGTTTCATTGCCCAAGTTGATTAGGGTGATGTTAAATAAATGATTTATTGGAGCGATTGGGGGACTATAAAAATCTGAATCTATCGAAATCTTGTTCGTGTTCAAATTGTTATGAGAGTGTGCTGTAAAGTTGTTTTCCTTTATAATGCAATTCGCCGCTACGTTAAGGATACCCGATCCACTCAGCTGTTCTATAGCCACGTGATTGGGACATAGAATGCGCAGTGTACAGTTACCGCAACAAGAATACAAAAACGTGTTCATTCGGAATAAACGAATCCACTTATTTTCACACACGGATAGGCTTAATTGACATTTGTGGGTAGCGGCATCGGGCACACAAAATTTAAAATCAGATGTTAGGTGATATATATTAGAGGGCAGATTGCATTGATAGGTGTTTGAGTCAAAGTTCATGCAATGCTGAATGTCCACTTCACGTATTTGTACATATATATCCTTCTGCACATTTATCGCTATGTAGTCGGAAATGGGAATAATGCTAATCATATCCGTTAGTTTATGATGTGGGACAGCTATTACTTTGTGTAGTTCGAAGGTGTCTCTGAACACGAGAGGGATTTGTATTTCAAATATAAAATGTTTGCTTGTCAGGCGAGCCTTCACTTTAAGGAGCTTATATATTTTTATAATATCTTGAGATATGTTATCGATAGGAAGAGATACGTCGTTTGTTAACTGCCCGGAAATGATATTCAGTTCATCTTGCAACTGCTGAGGAGAAAGAAGATGAAAATTAAAAATCTCTTGATGGGTATCTGTTATCATTTCTACCAAACGATCTTGAAGGTTGTTTATAAAATCTTTTTTCCAAATTTAGAAACTGCGCGGTTGCTATTTTCTTGGAAGATCCTAACATGTCACGCGTCTCCGGTTTCAGAGGCAATTTAACAGTGTATCGCCCATCTTCCCGACGTTCTGTAGTTGATTGATAGAACCTAATACAATGTTCCTCTTCTGCTGATAATGATGTCTCGTTTTCAATATCCTCTATTTCCCAGAACCGCTTGATGTCGTCAATATTATTCTGAACTATGTTGCATTGGTATGATGTGGTATTTCCGCTTAATATCCATCCCAGTTGAGTTAATTGAGCTGTAGGTTGCGTTTGCTCGACTCCCTTTATTATCCCGTTTAGAATAATAACTGAATAGATATCAGCGCCTAATAAAATGTCTATCGGACTTGATAAATTAAAGTTCGAATCCGCTAATGTTAAAGTTTGTATGTAATTCCAAGTCGGCTTCTGGAATGATCTGTTCGGTAAATTTTTTACGAGGTTATTCATGATGAATGCATTGACAGAAAAGGTAAAATCGTTAACCATTGATTGGCACGATAGTGTGATCGTACCCTTACAATTTTGCTCTTTTTCCCCGACCCCAAATATTGTTCCCTGGCAATATTTTCTTTTCAAAGCTAATCTTTGTGCTGCGTTTTCACTGATAAGGGATATTTGGCTACCCTGATCTATTAGAGCTCTCATGACTATCTGGCTTCCATCTGAAGATGTAACTTTAACTAGAGCTGTTGCTAGGAGTATTTCTGATATTTCATTTTGTGGCATGTGCTTGGCTTGGGTTACGTTGGTCATCGACCTACTTGTAGTAGGTTGCGAAATGTTGGAATTATTATAACAATGATTTGTAAAATCATGCAATAAAGAATTATGTTTAGCTCCGCAAATCCGACAACGTTTGTGGGACGTGCATTGTTTGCCATTATGATTATACAAACAATTTACACATAAATTAAGTCTTTTTACTGATTTGAACTTTATTTCTAAGGGCATTGCTGTAAACTTTTCACAATTAAATATTCTGTGTTCTTTTGCATGGCATATTTCACATTTGCTTGTCGAAATATGATATGATTTTACAAATGCGTTACCATTTCGATTTGCTGCTTTGTATGCATTATTATAATTAGGATTTTGTGTAGGTATTGGAACACGATAATTATTGTTTTTTGTATGTTGCTGTGTTTGTTCTGATTTTCTGCGCGATGATTCGAGAGTTGTAAATTTACTCTCTAGGAATGATAGAAATTCTTTGATGTTAGGAAGTTCTCTCGGATCCTTTAGCGACTCCAAATACTGTGAATGTGTTTCTTGGTCCAGTTTTTGAGATAGAATATGTATGAGCAGTGGGTCCCACGTACTCACATCTACATCAAGATTTTTTACCGCGTTTATACACTCCAACGTGGTGTCGTGTAAACGTTTTATATGATTTATTGATATTTGTTGCATGATAGGCAAATTCAAAAGAATGTTTATATGTGACGTGAAAATGAACTTTTTGTTGTTGTACCGATGGTTTAGAATATCCCAACAGGTGATATAGTTTTCTGAACTAATGGATAGGTGCTGGATTAACCTTTCGGCCTCGCCGCGTACTTTGCCCTTCAAAAACTGCATCTTTTGGGCGTTTGATAAACTTGTATTACTGTGAATGGTCTCAGTAAACAAGTCTTTAAATGATGTCCATTCATTGTAGGATCCATTAAATTCAGGAATCTCCATTTGTGGAGTGATATTTGCTCTGTGTTTTGTAGACCATATTTTGCTAGAAATGGCCTTTTTCAATGAGAGGAACGTGTTCTCGTAGCTATCAAATTTCTCTTGGTAATCATTATTTACTCCATTTAATTCTAAGTATATCTCCCAGTGAAGCTCGTCTATTGCTGCCCACCGTGACTGTAATTGTTTAAGGAAGTCGTCTAACTCCCATTTCTCACTAACTGAATCTAAATTGATCCTTTGTGCTGTTCGCATGAATGCAAGGAAGTTTATGTTTTGTTTACGCAGCAGATCTCCCTTACTTGGTGTACCTGGAGATGTCTGCCACCTGGATGGTCCAGGCTGGCTGAGTCCTGGGGAGCTCGGGCGGTGGACTTCAGTTTCTTGCTCTATGTTTGGCCTCTGGCCTATGCTATCCCCTTGATTCCCCCCTGCTGTGCCTATCTCTTGTAGCTGCTTGTCCACAAGAGCTTTGGCTGCTAAATACAGCTTACGAGTGCTGTCGTAATCTGCATAACGAAAATATGGGTGGTTCTCTGCTTTGAACCCCAATATGCTTTTGTGATTTCTTTCATAATCACCCCAATGCTTTTCTAAAGTTTCCAACCGCCTTATGATATGCTCTTTTGTTTTTCTTTCCGCCCCGGTCTTTTTTAAATTGACGATAAACTTAGCGATAGCCTCGTTTAGTACTTTTTGATTATGGTACAAGGTTTCCATGATGCTTGCTTAATTATATGATAATGAAATGGAAAGATCTTACTTGGTTGCTGCTGCTGCGGAGTTTGCCGTCTACCTTTATGCTGATGCTGATGCTGAATGATTGATGCTGAACGCTGATGCTGTATGCTTGATGCTGAGTGCTGATGCTGAATGCTGATGCTGAATGCTTGTTGCTGAATGCTGTATGCTTGTTGCTGAATGCTGATGCTGAATGCTTGTTGCTGAATGCTGAATGCTGATGCTGAATGCTTTGTGGACACGTATAGTCCCAAGTCACTGTCCACACCACACACACGCGTTAATTCGAGTGCGCCACGTGTTTGTTATCCCGCACTTTAACCAACCCGCACGTGTGGTTAAGTTGCTCGAAGGACCAAAATGTAAGGGGAAGAATTGATTTCTACCCAAACATATACTAAAACTAATGATATATGATTACTTAAACTATGCTACTATAAACTAATGCTCTTAAAACTATAAATGCCGGGGGGCGCGCGTTGTTCGCGGCGCTGGTAGACAAATGCAAACTGAACGCGGCGGCGCCGCGCGTCCGTATTTATGCTATGTTATAATGTTATGTGTAAGGTGCTAATATGCACCGAACATATATATATATATATATATATATATATATATATATATATATATATATATATATATATATATATATATATTGTTGATATTGTTCGGCGAAATGTTCGTTCAATACTCCGAACAATACATTGGCGAGATATCCGACTCCATTAATAAGCCCGCGTTTGTTACGACGGCGTGTTGTGTTTTGCTGACCAAGATGTGTGCGATTGATGAACTTTAAGGTGAACGTACTATGACGAAGTTGTAAAAGGACTACGTCAAATTACGATTCTGAAGAAATGAGAGTGCATTTGTTACTCAAATTATGTTGTATGATATACATATATAATTTTTTATATGTTGATACTTATGACTGTATATCTTCTCTCCTTTTTTTTTATGTTCTCCGATGCTATAGGTAAGACCGATAATTTGATGATAGGTCTTTTACGGATGCCATTCTGTGTTCTTACTGATACAACTCTTACCAAGCCGTCTTGACCTGGATGAAGTTCTACATTTCTACCTAGTAACCATTTCCCAGGCGGCAAGTTGTCATCTTGGATGGTAACCATGTCACCAATATTCATGTTTTTGTGCTCTTTTCTCCATTTATTGCGAACCGAAAGTTGAGTAAGATATTCAGATTTAAATCTTTTCCATATATCTTGAGTTAGCTTTGAGGTCAATTGCCACCTTGTTCTTGCATCATGCTCGGTTTCAATTATCGTCATTCCAGGTCTTCCTGCTAAGAAATGAGCTGGTGTTAAAACGTCTAAATCATCTGGATTTTCAGATAACGGACATAGCGGACGTGAGTTTAGGCATGCTTCTATCTTTGCTAATATGGTGCTGTATTCCTCAAAGGTTAACTTCTGTTCTCCCACGACTCTCTTCAAGTGATGCTTTACACTTCTCACTGCTCTTTCCCATAACCCTCCAGCACTAGGCCACGAAGGTGCGTTAAAATGCCATTCGATATTAAGCTCCATAATTGCCGCGAGGAAATCGTCGTTAAGATTAGCTTTATTTATCATCATCATGGACGTTGATTTGTCGGTACATTTTTTCGATGTCTGCTGTAAAGGCGTAGGGATAAATTCGCCATTTTAAAATGAGGGATTGGATATAAGCTATGACCGCTCGAGGTTTTTGCTGATGCGTTAAAAACCACTCTTAGTTTTGTGGTGGCAGATTCAACACGCTGTACTCCATGGTGTGGTAAAAAACATGCTGAATTGTTATTGTGTTGCTGTAGAGTATTTTTAGATGGAACCATGCGATTTAATGCTTGATATTCGGCAATAAATTGTCTATATTGATCTGCCAGTTTTGGTTGTTTATAAAATCTTTTTTCCAAATTTAGAAACTGCGCGGTTGCTATTTTCTTGGAAGATCCTAACATGTCACGCGTCTCCGGTTTCAGAGGCAATTTAACAGTGTATCGCCCATCTTGCCGACGTTCTGTAGTTGATTGATAGAACCTAATACTATGCTCCTCTTCTAATGATAATGATGTCTCGTTTTCAATATCCTCTATTTCCCAGAACCGCTTGATGTCGTCAATATTAGTCTGAACTATGTTGCATTGGTATGATGTGGTATTTCCGCTTAATATCCATCCCAGTTGAGTTAATTGAGCTGTAGGTTGCGTTTGCTCGACTCCCTTTATTATCCCGTTTAGAATAATAACTGAATAGATATCAGCGCCTAATAAAATGTCTATCGGACTTGATAAATTAAAGTTCGAATCCGCTAATGTTAAAGTTTGTATATAATTCCAAGTCGGCTTCTGGAATTATCTGTTCGGTAAATTTTTTACGAGCTTATTCATGATGAATGCATTGACAGAAAAGGTAAAATCGTTAACCATTGATTGGCACGATAGTGTGATCGTACCCTTACAATTTTGCTCTTTTTCCCCAACCCCAAATATTGTTCCCTGGCAATATTTTCTTTTCAAAGATAATCTTTGTGCTGCGTTTTCACTGATAAGGGATAGTTGGCTACCCTGATCTATTAGAGCTCTCATGACTATCTGGCTTCCATCTGAAGATGTAACTTTAACTAGAGCTGTTGCTAGGAGTATTTCTGATATTTCGTTTTGTGACATGTGCTTGGCTTGGGTTACGTTGGTCATCGACCTACTTGTAGTAGGTTGCGAAATGTAGTAATTATTATAACAATTATTTGTAAAATCATGCAATAAAGAATTATGTTTAGCTCCGCAAATCCGACAACGTTTGTGGGACGTGCATTGTTTGCCATTATTATTATACAAACAATTTACAATTTATACACTCCAATGTGGTGTCGTGTAAACGTTTTATATGATTTATTGATATTTGTTGCATGATAGGCAAATTTAAAATAATGTTTATATGCGACGTGAAAATGAGCTTTTTGTTGTTGTACCGATGATTTAGAATATCCCAACAGGTGATATAGTTTTCTGAACTAATGGATAGGTGTTGGATTAACCTTTCGGCCTCGCCGCGTACTTTGCCCTTCAAAAACTGCATCTTTTGGGCGTTTGATAAACTTGTATTACGTGAATGGCCTCAGTAAACAAGTCTTTAAATGATGTCCATTCATTGTAGGATCCATTAAATTCAGGAATCTCCATTTGTGGAGTGATATTTGCTCTGTGTTTTGTAGACCATATTTTGCTAGAAATGGCTTTTTTTTTAATGAGAGGAACGTGTTCTCGTGGCTATCAAATTTCTCCTGGTAATCATTATTTACTTCATTTAATTCTAAGTATATCTCCCAGTGAAGCTCGTCTATTGCTGCCCACCGTGACTGTAATTGTTTAAGGAAGTCGTCTAACTCCCATTTCTCACTGGTTGAGTCTAAATTGATCCTTTGTGCTGTTCGCATGAATGCAAGGAAGTTTATGTTTTGTTTACGCAGCAGCAGATCATCACCCTTACTTGTTGTAACTGGAGATGTATACAACCTGGATGGGCCAGGCTGGCTGAGTCCTGGGGAGCTCGGGCGGTGGACTTCAGTTTCTTGCACTATGTTTGGCCTCTGGCCTATGCTATCCCCTTGATTCCCCCCTGCTGTGCCTATCTCTTGAAGCTGCTTGTCCACAAGAGCTTTGGCTGCTAAATACAGCTTACGAGTGCTGTCGTAATCTGCATAACGAAAATATGGGTGGTTCTCTGCTTTGAACCCGAATATGCTTTTGTGATTTCTTCCATAATCACCCCAATGCTTTTCTAAAGTTTCCAACCGCCTTATGATATGCTCTTTTGTTTTTCTTTCCGCCCCGGTCTTTTTTAAATTGACGATAAACTTAGCGATAGCCTCGTTTAGTTGTTTTTGATTATGGTACAAGGTTTCATTATCATATAATCAAGCAAGCAAGGATGCTTGCTTAATTATATGATAATGAAATGGAAAGATCTTACTTGATTGCTGATGCTGCGGAGTTTACCGTCTGCCTTTATGCTGATGCTGATGCTGAATGCTGAATGCTGATGCTGAATGCTGATGCTGAATGCTTGATGCTGAATGCTGATGCTGAATGCTTGTTGCTGAATGCTGATGCTGAATGCTTTTTGCTGAATGCTGATGCTGAATGCTTGTTGCTGAATGCTGATGCTGAATGCTTTGTGGACACGTATACCAAAGTCACTGTCTTCATCACACACACGCGTTAATTCGAGTGCGCCACGTGTTTGTTATCCCGCACTTTAACCAACCCGCACGTGTGGTTAAGTTGCTCGAAGGACCAAAATGTAAGGGGAAGAATTGTTTTCTACCCAAACATATAATAAAACTAATGATAATTGATTACTTAAACTATCCTACTATAAACTAATGCTCTCAAAACTATAAATGCCGGGGGGCGCGCGTTGTTCGCGGTGCTGGCAGACGAATGCAAAACTGAACGCGGCGGCGCCGCGCGTCCGTATTTATGCTGTTATGTGTAAGGTGCGAATATGCACCGGACAACTTGACAGCTTTCCGAACCGGCAGTAGACGACGATTCAAAAGCACTTGTTTAATATAATATTTTGAATAAATAATATTTTGAATTTATAACTGTATATTTAATTGGGTATTATATTTGTGCTACATTTTTTTTGGGAGATGTCTAATTTTCTTCACCACATATTATCTCTTATGTTACGGGGACAACCCGTATTAATCTAAAAGTGTTTTTGTGTATTTTTGAAATATTGTGCAAACTCTTGTTCATGTGCTTATGACAACTGTAACTATGTATTATTATTTTGCAAATAAATAATTGTTATTGTATTTTAAATAAAAGTTTTTCGTTTTCAAGTATTATTCCATTTCATCATTTTTATTCAAAGTTGCAGTATTTTAACAATTTTATTTATTTACTATCTACTAGATGTCGGTTAGAATAAGTTAAACCTGGAGGTATAAAATGGAACAAACTAATTCAGATGATAATTCTTTCGAGTGGTTGCTAAAGGGCAAAATTTAAAAGAAAGAGCAATTTAAAAGAATAAGAAAATTCAAAATTATGTTCGTCTTCAATTTTTCTTTCATTTGACTATATAAAATGTAAATGCAATCCTTACTTATCCTATCTTATCCTACTTAATATTATAAATGCGAAAGATTGTAAGTATGAATGTATGTTTGTTACTGTTTCACGGCGAATCCGCTGAACCAATATCGATGAAATTTGACACCTTTATTCCTTATACACCGGCTATAAAAATCCTATTAGTTCTACAGGAATAGGATGACATTGAAAAGCGCCATCTATTATCGATCTGTCACACGACAACAGTCCACGCGAACGCTGCGCTGTCTCGTGCAGACGCGCGCAGTGAACGGACGCGTATTGTGAACGTTATCGCTGCGCGTATCGTGTGAGATGTAAAGTTCGTCAGTTTCGGTTAACGCCTCTCCATCTGCGGGAAGGGGAGGAGGACGTGCTGTTGTCGCTATTCGCTGACGACAGCGCGTATTTCGCGTCGTCCTACCACCAGATCGTCGCCACAAACCGCATGCAGCGTCTGCTGGACTTGTTGCCGGAATGGCTGGACAAGTGGAGGATGGCCGTCAATGTCGGGAAGACGGCCGCTCTGCTCACCAGCCGCTCCAGGCCGCTACGCCAACTCACTCTGCGAGGCCAGGACGTAGAGTGGAAGACCACAGTAAGGTTTTTGGGGTGTGAGTTGGACCGCAGCCTGCGCATGGTCCCCATGGTCAATCGTGCCGTGGGCCAAGCTGCTGCTGCCAGGTCCCAGCTCCACACGCTGTTCACATCCCATTTACCTATCAACACCAAACTGCGAGTCTACGGTGCCTACGTCCGCTCGCGCTTGACGTACGCGGCACCCGCCTGGTACGCGCTATGTTCGGCGTACCAGAGGCGAAGGCTCCAAGTCCAGCAGAACCGCTGCCTGCGACTGATCGTAGGAGCCCCGAGGTATGTGCGGAACGACGTCGTGCACAGAGATACCAAGATGCCGACCGTGGAGGAGTTCGTTCGTCGCCTTGCGCGCCGACTGTTCGCGCGAGCGGACAACAGCGCGCACGTTCACCTGCACGGCATCGCGCCACTCCACGCACGACCACCCGAGGGACGTTCCCTGCCTCGCGAGCTCCTGCGATCACCGTCACTGCGGCCCGACGCGGACGACGACGGCGACGAAGTGGACGACGCGACGGGCGAGAGGGCGATACCACCGGACATGACACACCCACCCCATCAAGACACCACCGGACGAGACACCACCGAAACTGACTCCGAGGTCTGGGATCTACCATTCCCAGACCTCCCTACCGAACACCAAATCCCGTAGGTCACCTAGGTGACCTGGGCCTAAGGCTCAAACACAGTCCAGGCCACAAAGCCTGCGAGGAACAGCCCGGGCAAAGAGGTTCGCCTCGAGGCCCGTACCCCGCCTACCCCTCAAGGGTATGCGAGAAGACCCCCCTGCGGTTAACGCCCCTGCACCCCTGCCACCGGCGCCAGTTGTACTCGCCGCGACCCGTGTTGCGGCTCGAGGTAATAAAAGGATAATAAAACGCAGTGACTCTTATTAGACTTGGAACGAAACAGAATCTTTATTCATAGAGATACAGATAATGAACAAACACTACATGACTTGCATACTTTAAAGCTAGATGGCCTTAGGTGTAATACACATTATTTTTATATAAACTAACACCCCCACTATATAAAAATAATACTAGTAACAAGTCGTTTATTGTTTAACTAAACCAACAGCATTTACAAAATCATTATGCTTAACTGAACTTAAACTTTTTGTAAGTAAATCAGCTGGCATATCAGCTGTACATAGGTACTGAACATCTATTAACTTTTGAGCAATAATCTCTTTACAAAAATGAAATCTTATATCTATGTGCTTAGATTTATTGTGGAAAACAGGATTCAATAACAATTTTTGAGCACTTTGGTTATCATTGTACAGAATAATAGTATACAAATTGTCAGTAAGTACACAATGTAAATTTTGTAAATAAATAGCTTCTTTACAACTTTCTGAGATTCCTATATATTCTGCCTCTGTACTAGAGAGTGCAACAACTTTTTGTTTTCTGCTTTCCCAAGATATTGCAGCACCTGATAATTTAAACACAAAACCTGTATATGACCTCCTACTAATAACATCACTGCCCCAATCAGCATCAACATAACCAATTATTTCAGAATTAAGTTTTGAGTCATATTTTAAAGCATAATGTTTTGTCTTCTTTAAATATCTTAAAATTCTTTTTGCATGACACCAGTGTTCTTTAGTAAAACAATTATTAAACTGGCTCATATAACTAACTGAATATGATATGTCAGGGCGAGTTAAAACAGACAAATACATTAAACTACCTATCAGGCATTGATATGGTATGCTACGAGTATAATCACATTTGTTACCTATACTGAGATTCAGTTTACATTCCATTGGTGTATTTGACATGCTACATTCCAACATATTAAATTTACATAACAACTGGTCTATATAACCCTCTTGGTCTAATGTTACAGAATCTTTATTACATACAACTCGCATACCCAAACATTGTCTTATAGTACCTAAGTCTTTAATACTGAAATTATTTTCTAAAGACTTTTTCAAGTTTATTACTTCAATACAATCATTAGAAAATATGAAGAAATCATCAACATATAAAGCAATTACAGTTATACACTTATTCATTTTCTTAATAAACAGACAAGGTTCATATTTGGATTTTACATAACCAATATTACACAAACAATCATCAACCTTTTTATACCACATTCTTGAAGATTGTTTTAAACCATAAATGGCCTTTTTTAACTTTAAGACTTTACCATCATTTAAATCACCAAAACAATCTGGTTTTTGCATAAAAATATCTTCTTCTAAATCACCATTCAAAAAAGCTGTTTTTACATCTAAGTGCGTTGTTTTAAAGTCTAATTTTAGTGTCAAGGCAAACAATAATCTTAAGGTAGAAAATCTAACCACTGGAGAGAATGTTTCATTGTAGTCTACACCATGTCTCTGAGTAAAACCTTTAGCTACTAAACGTGCACGGTATAGAACTTTCCCATTCACTTCACACTTTTTCTTTAAAACCCATTTACACTGAACCACACAACCACTATTTGGGATATCGACTAACTCCCAAGCTTGATTATCTTCAAAACATTGAAGTTCTTCTTTTAATCCTCTTTGCCAATACTCCTTTTCATGTCCATTCAACGCCTCCTGCAATGTTAATTCTCCAGCTACTTGAAGGCAGACATTTTGTTGGCTACTGAAACCATATCTTTCAGGTTGTTTTCTGTCTCTAACTTCCCTTGTAGTTGTCACGGTGTCCTGTAAACTTTCTTCTACATTTTCATACTCACTGGGTATATACTCAGAATCAGAGTCATTTGTAGATTTTTCATGGGATGTGGGAGTATCAGATAGTTTTTCTTCCATATCCCCCACTGAAGATGGCTGTTCTATATCCTCAATTGTTTCATTTACATTTTCTTTTTCTATTACCAATATGGTAGTGTTTTCCTTCTCAACAACTATCACATCTCGACTACTTGTAATCACATTCTTAACTGGATCATACACTCTATAGCCTTTGCTTCCATCAGCATAACCCACTAGAATGCCTCTTTGGGCTTTTTTATCCCACTTTCGTCTTTTTTCTTTAGCTATGTGTACCATTACTATGCTACCAAAAACTCTCAGATGACTTATATCTGGCTTGACACTATGCCATAGTTCATAAGGTGTTTTTCCTTGCAATACGGACAAACCTGTGCGATTATGTAAATATACTGCTGTGTTTGTCGCTTCAGCCCAGAATGTCTTGCTTAACTGTGCATCAAAAAGCATACACCTTGCTTTCCTTTCTGGCCTTCCCTTCTGTCCGCGAAGCAGTGCGGTCGTGTTTCTAGTTTGTGGCATTTAATATTTTTAAATAATAAATTACAATAGTTAAATATCAAAGAGTGAGCAGTACTGTAATAATTAGAGTGCATATGATCCTGTAGTGACAAAACGAGATAACAGGTTTTTTGTTTGCTTCATACGAATATAATACGCCAGAGGTCAACATATACTAGACGGAAAGATAAAATATATGAAAACGTCGATCGCAGCAATTATAATGAGAACTCTGTGCATCTAATCTACTAGCACTGTATATTATTACTGTTGCGAGAAATTGATCCAGCGATGTCGAATGACCGTTCGCCGGCCGCCGCCTCAAGGCTGCCGCGGCCGCATGCAACGCAAGTGCAGCTGTCCGAACGCTCGGCGATAGATAACGAGACGGAATATTGTGATTCACCGCCCGAACAATCCTCGCTATGTAATATCACGGAGCGCAAAAAAAGAATACCGGACGGAATAAATAGTGACACTATGATCTACATTAGTAATTTGTTTACTTCATTCTCGAAACAGCAGGAGAAACTTTTCCAGGAACTAAAGGGCACAATAAATAACATAAGGGAACAGAATGAGGATCTCAAAAAGAGCGTGGATATTATGTCGCACAAATACGATGAATTTTTGTCTCGTATCACCGCCCTAGAACTGGGGAGAAAACAAGACCAGTCTACTATTCGGCAACTTGAGGAAAAAATTGAAGGCTTACAACGAAAATCTTGTTCCACGAGTATTGAAATTAGGAACATTCCGAAAAATACAACAGAATCAAAAGAAAGTATGTACACCACAATTAAGAGCTTGGGAAATACTCTGAATCTCGATTTAAATGACTGGGATATACGAGATGCTTTCAGGTTAAATTCAAAAGATGGGTCAAACCCTATTATTGCAGAATTTTCTACGGTTATTGTCAAAGAAAAAATCTTAAATAGAGTGAAAAACTTTAATAAATCAAAATCTAAGAGCGATAAGCTAAATACATCTCTTATAAATTGTGCGGGACCGAAAAAGCCTATTTACATCTCAGAGAATTTGACAAAAAATACACAGAAACTTTTTTATTTGGCTAGAAACTTTCAAAAGAGTCATAATTACACTTTTTGTTGGACATCCCGAGGAACAGTCTATCTACGAAAAAAAGAAAAATCTCCACAAATAAAAATAACAACTGAAGAAGATATCGAAAAATTAAGGAAGACTGAATGACTAGCTGTAAGACTAAATTACTACTTTTATTATAATTTTTATTGTTCTCATCGTATACATCAATTTGTTTGTACATGTCAATTTCAATCAATTTGTTTTTACAAATTGTGTTTGTACATATTTACATTAATTTACATAACACTATACAAAAATTACTTTAATTATTTTTCACATTTATCTGTTATTTATTATACTTATTATAGTTTTTCGCCATGCCGCCATTACATAAAATTTTACTATATAGTCAATAGACGACATATTGTACAGAAAAAATTCAAATTTAATTTTAATGTTAATTAACATAAATGAAAATATATCAAATGATTTAGATGATATATCGGTGTCGAGAAAAATTACCTGCAATGTTGAAAAATGCTCAAAGTATATTAAAACGCCAAAAAATAATAATTTTACAATTATAACACAAAATATACGTAGTATTAACCGTAACATAAATGATTTTGAAGTTCTTATGACTAGGCTTAAATTAGAATTGGATTTAATTGTTTTTACTGAGTGTTGGCTATCGAAGACTATGACTTTGCCATTAATTAGTGGATATAACTCTTTTGCAACTAAAAATAATAATAATCAAAATGATGGCATAGTTATTTACATCAAAGATCAATATCAATTTGTGTTTGAAGAACCCACCACTCAGGAAGTAAATTGTCTAATTTTCAAATTATCAAGTATGATTATAATAGCTGTATATCGATCACCCTGTTATAAGAATATAGATACTTTTCTTTCATCCTTAGATGCAATATTATTTAAGTACTCAAATTACAGGAATATTGTGATTATTGGGGACACGAATATAGATCTCATATCTAACAATATGGATTTAGCTCGAGAAAAATATTTAAATTTATTAGCATTCCATGGTTTACTTCCTGCGCACAATTTTGTTACAAGGGATATCAGTGGAACGTGCATTGACCACGTTATGCTTAAAACGAAAAATCCATCAACCACTATAGTCCCACAAACTTTGCTTACCGATCATAAACCGGTAATTTTTAATATACAACTTAAACAATCTTTTAACCAATATGCTATAACTGAAATCAAAAAAATTGACTATAAAAATCTGTATTCTGATATAACAAAAATTGAATTTTCTCAAATTATAGAATGTCCGGATCCAAATACAGCATTAAATCTATTCATTGATAAAATAAGAACGTTTATTAATAATAACACGAAGATGGTTAAATTATCGAGGAGAAAAAATATTATAAAGCCTTGGATTACGCCTGGCCTACTTAGATGCATTAGACATAGGGATAAATTACATAACAAGGCCAGACGTTCACCTGAAAATGAAATTATATGTATTACTTATAAACGATATCGAAATTTTTGCAACAATATACTCAAAAAAGTTAAAAGAAATTATGACAAAGAACGGGTGAATTTGGCAAAAAATGACAACAAAAAATTATGGGACGTTCTCAAAAGTATTGTTAACACCACAAAACAAAAAGATTATAATAAAGAATTACTTAACTTTTCTGATACAGCACAATCATCGGTTGATAATATAAATAATTATTTCATTAATATCGGTAAACAATTGGCGTCCAGTTTCGATAATGTGAATCATACTACTTTAGATATAAATCAAGATATGGCATATACGGCATTAAAATCTTTTGTGTTGTTGGAAACTGAGGAAGAGGAAATACATGCTATTATACGGAATCTAAAAACTGATTGTTCAATAGGGTGGGATGGTATTTCGAATAAATTACTGAAAAACTGTAGACAACATCTTGTTCCACCGTTAACTTACATCTTTAATTGTTGTCTCCGTCAAGGAGTGTTTCCTACAGCTCTAAAAAAATCTGAAGTTAGGCCAATTTTTAAGACTGGGGATAAAAAAAGCCTTAACAATTATAGACCAATTTCTATTTTACCATCATTATCTAAAATCTTGGAAAAAATTATAAATAACCGTTTGATAAAATATTTAGAAAACAGTAGGCTTCTTTCGCCTAATCAATTTGGATTTAGACAAGGTATCTCCACGGATGATGCAGTTCACACTTTGACTAATTTTATTTCTACTAATCTAGACCAGGGTAAGAAATGTTTATGCATCTTTCTTGACCTGGCCAAGGCCTTTGACACTGTGTCTATTCGTGGCTTACTCAAAAAACTAGAAAATATCGGTGTCAGAGATCCCCAGCTTAAGATATTTAAGGATTATTTAGCTGATAGGTATCAATGTGTTAGAGTGGGGTCTTATTGTAGTAGTGATTGCCTGGTTACACACGGAGTGCCACAAGGCAGCATATTGGGTCCCACGCTTTTTCTTGTATATATTGATTTTATGACACGTATTAAATTACACAAGGGACAAATTATAGCATATGCAGACGATACTGCTCTAGTTTTCTCGGCCGATACGTGGAATGAAGTTTATGAAGTAGCACAACAAGGTCTCAACACTGTCAAAAAATGGCTCGATAATAATATACTCTCGCTTAATATAAATAAAACAAAATATATAACGTTTTCGATGAGACGGTTAAATGATTTACCAAATAACTTAGATATAATTTGCCATACTTGTTCTAAAGTGAACATAATACCTTGCTCGTGTCCTGTTTTAGAACGAGTGGAGTTTATACAGTACTTAGGTGTCACTTTAGACTGCAATCTTAATTTTAAAAAACATATTGACACTCTAAGTGGTAGAATAAATAAAATGATATATATATTTAAAAATCTCAGGCATGTGGTGGATCCTGAATTGATGAAAAGAATATACCTGGCTTTATGCCAATCATTAATTACGTATTGCATATCGTCGTGGGGAGGAGCTGCAAAATCCACATTAATGAAGCTCGAAGTAGCCCAACGTGCAGTTCTTAAAGTATCAACTTTTCGACCTTTCTTGTATCCGACACATCTGCTTTATCAAAACTGTGAAGTTCTTTCAGTGAGAAAGTTATTTATATTAAATATCTTATTAAAACAACATGGTAAACTTATATATGATAAAACTTACTTAGATAGACGTAGACAATACAAAGTTGCGACAAGCATGAGTACCTTTAACACCTCATTTATTTCTAAATTTTTCTGCTATCAAGGACCACATTTATATAATAAAATAAATAAAATAATACACATATACTCACTCAACAAAATAATTTGCAAAAGGACTGTGACTTCATACCTTAATCGCTTATCGTATGAAGACACAGAAAATCTTCTAAGCTGAAATCCTCACCGTAAACGTTTTCTGTTTAATTTCTCTATTAAAAATTTCATTTTTTAAATTATTTTTTGTCATATACTTCCAACCAACAAACATCATCTAAGTCCACACACACACTGCACCATCAAACACACCCACACACTTACACACATACATATACACATATTTCGCAGGTATAGGCATGGCAAACAAATAAATAAATAAATTATTAACATTCTTACATACATTCACATTTACTTTAAAGTATATTAAATGTCATGAACAATTGTGAAATTTTTTTAACCCAACTAATCTATTTTAAGTTACTACTACTAACTGTACTAACCCTACAAAATATGTAATAATCTATAATATTATTAAGGGAGGGCACTGGCTCCTGAAATACAGTTTAATCTAGTTTGGGGGTCAGGGTCAATAAATTATGTAAACGTTTGATATAAATAAAGATTATTATTATTATTATTATTATTATTATATTATTTCTCGACTAAGGTTCTGTTCATACGCTCACATAGTCCATTCTGCTCAGGCGTGTATGGACATGTCGTCTGATGAACTATTCCCATTTTCTTTAAGTAATCATTAAACTCAGTATTGCAAAATTCTCTTCCATTGTCACTTCTAATAATTCTTATCTTTTTATTTGTCTGATTTTCAACTAATACTTTGTATTCTTTGAAGCTTTTCAAAGCAAAAGTAATAATAAAATTATTTTGCTATAATCCGCGATGAATGATGATTCATCGCGGATTATAGCAAAATAATTTTATTATTACTTTTGTATTATGGATCTCCGCAAAGTAACGCCTAATTCTATAAATTGCTTTTCAAAGCATTATTCTTGTTTTTCAAAAAATAAATAGCTGTCATTCTGCTATAATCATCTACAAATAAAATGAAGTATTTAGAACCTCCAATAGAATCACACTCCATAGGACCACATAAGTCTGTATGTATGATATTCAACACCTCGGTACTTCTCTTACCAACATGAGTAAAAGGTAATCTAGCTTGCTTTCCTTCACAACACACAGTACACGTGGACTTTGTAATGCCAACTTTCTCTTTCAAGGTTAACCCATGAACTGCATTTTGCATTTTATTCAAACATTCACTGTTTACATGTCCTAGCCTGCGATGCCATAACTCTCCAGATATGATTACTGCTGCAGACATATTTTCTTGAAGCTGTAGCTTGTAAACTCCATTCTTTAATAGTACAAAAGCAACCAGTGTACCTTTCTAATTATATATTTCACAAGCATTTGTAGTAAATACAACTTTATTCTTCTTTTGAATCAATTGACTAACTGATAGTAAGTTAGTTGTCAATTCCGGTACACAAAATACATCTTTTACATCCACATCAAAACTGCAATCATTAACTAAAGTAGTAATCTTTATATCGCCGGAACACGCAATTGGCACTTGTGTTTTGTCAGCTACTATAATAGTCTGACCTTCTTTTTCGTAAGAAATATTCGAGAGCCATTGTTTATTCGGCGTCAAGTGCACACTGGCTCCAGAATCGACATACCAATCTTGGTTGTTAAAGTTTCCGCTTAGAAAGACCGCACTGAACGCATTTGTTTCTTTACGTTCATTTCCTTTGTTATTCGACACTTCAGACGTACATTGAGACTTATAATGACCAATCTTTTTGCATCTATAACATTTAATTTCTTTCTTCGCCTTTGTTGACATTGTCGTTTCATGTTGGCCGCCATGATTGTTAGTTTTGCTAACCATAGACTTCCTGGCCGTCGACGAGTGTTGCCAACCTCTAAAACCACTGGCCAAAGCGCCATTCGATTCATTATTTCCGTTCGTTCCATTTCCGGATTCCATGTCAAGTAACTTACTTTTAATGGCGTCTGTTGTTATCTGAATACCCGAATGTTCGATGGCCATTATCATGGGGGCATATTTTTCAGACAGCCCAGCCAGTAATAAAGAATCAATCCACTCTTCATTCATGAAATCCCGTATTACACAACTTTTGCCCTGTTTCTATAATCTGCGTCACATATGCGATCATAGAACTACAATTTTCAAGCCTTATAGAAATTAAATTTCGTAGTAAGCATATTCTTCTTGCAAATCCGGAATCGTCAAATAATGCCCTTAGCTTCTCCCATAATTCTTTGGTAGTTAAAACATTTCTAATATGCACGTATAATGAAGAGTCAATCGTGAGAATTAGTTTCGCTTTTGTTTTTGCATCATCCTCGGCAAACAATCTTACATCTTCCTCAGGTTTGATGCATTTCATCATTCCTTCTAGGATTAAGAAATTTTCCGCTGCAAATACCCACTCACTATAATTTTCTCTGCCTCTTAATTTCGGCACATTTACAATATAACTTGCCGCCATTTTGTTCTCTTCTTGTTGTACGCCAATAAAATAGAATGCCTAGCTAAACTAAATATCCTACTGCGAATTATAATTACACTTGATAAGTTTTGAACTTTCGCGATACTTAGCAGAAAAATAAAACTAAAGAGCCATAATTCTGAGCTCTGGGCCCATAACCTAATAAAAGGATAATAAAACGCAGTGACTCTTATTAGACTTGGAACGAAACAGAATCTTTATTCATAGAAATACAGATAATGAACAAACACTACATGACTTGCATACTTTAAAGCTAGATGGCCTTAGGTGTAATACACATTATTTTTATATAAACTAACACGAGGAAGCGGCCGGCAGCGCATCGCGTGCACCTGCTCCGCTGCCCGGACGCAGCGATCTGCACCGCCTTTCTTTGCAAAGACGTATGCAGACGTGCCCTCAGTGAAACTACCGTTCATCATCCCATTGTGTTTGTAGTCTCCGCCCCCGCTCGCGGGCGCCTAGCTGGGTCTCCCCCAGGGATCTCACTCGGCTGGGTTGCACGCGCCGAGGGTGCGCGGAGCTGAACTCGCACAGGAGCGGCTCACTGAACACCTCTGCCGCTACTCTCAAAAGTAGCACAACTCACACGCGCAAGACTACGTGACCATGTCCGGTCGGGGGGAGCCCCCCCCCCCCGAGAGACCCACGTTTTAGGGGGGAGCGCCCCGCGTTCCCCCGCGCTGTAGTGCGGCGCGACATACGGGACAGCACCATCGTCCCGTTTACGCCAATTACACATGCAGCAGCACCACCATCACCATCACCACCGGCGCCTGAACCACTACCACGCTTCCGGATTACATCCGGCGAGCGAAAGAAGACGTCCAGTGATCCGAAGACGGACCAGTCGCCGACCACCGTGCTGACAACGTCGTCATCGTTCGACGTTCAGCTAACAGCCGAGCAAAGGACTCGGCCCACTCCACCACCGGCCTCCTCGCCTCGGGACGACGGTGGCGTGCGACCGCTTGCAGAGAGCGCGTCGCAGGGATCTGCCTCGTGGCTTCGAGACTCGACGAGCTACGCCGGATTCACCTCCAATGGCGACGTCCCGCCCCCCTACCCCTCAGGCCGGGCCATCCGGCTATGCCACCGCCGCCACCGCGCCGCCGTCACCCCGCGCGCTCCAGCAGCGCCAGGAAGAGCTGCAGCGCCAGCAAAAACCGCAGGCCACTACCGGAGTGAAGAAAGCGCGCTCCGAATACCCTCCCATCACCGTGGAGTGCCTCCCCAACTGGACGAGGCACTTCACCGCGATCCGAGAAAAGCTCGGACATGCTCCTAACGCCCGCCCAATGGGGAAGGGTGTCAGATTCCTCCCAAAGTCGGCGGAGGAATTTCGGGTGCTACAGAAGTACCTCCTCGACGCCGCTAAACAGGACCCCAACATCGCGTGGTTCTGTTATAGCCCAGCGTCGAGCCTGCCCAGCAAGGTAGCCATCAGAGGGCTACCACAGGACACCCCACCAGAGGAGGTCATCGCGGCGCTGCGATCCCTTGGGTATCCAGCGACCCAGGCTAGGGCCATACCACCGGTCAGGTGGCGGCACGGCTGCAAATACTACGTGCAGCTGGAGCACCTTCAAAGAGCTCGGTCACCTGTACAGAGAGACCGAGCTCCTGTCGATGCCGGGCCTCACCATCGAGGCCAGGAAGGGCGGACGTGGCCCGCCCCAGTGTCACAGGTGCCAGCAGTTTGGCCATTCATCGGCCAACTGCCACCGGCCGCCTAAATGTGTCCGCTGCGCAGGCGGGCACCTGGCCCAGGACTGCGACAGGCCCCAGGAAGACGCGCTCAAGTGCGCGAATTGTGGTAAAGCGCACGTGGCGCGGTCCGACGATGCCCACATTTTCGCTGCGAGGCGCGGAAGCGCGGAATCGATGTCGCGCCGCCGCGCCCGGACGGGCAGGCGAAGAAGAGGGCAGGGAGGGGTGAGCAAGTTCCCCCCCCCAACCACAACACCCGCCGCCGCCATACGAGTCGCCGCAGCAGCCCCCGCCATCCCCGCAGTACGTCCCGCGGTAGCCGTACGCGCCGCTCCTGCCCCCGCGGCACGCCCCGCAGTGGCCATACTTGCCGCCCCCGCCCGACCCGCACTGAGTAGCGCCCCGCAGACGCCCGGCGTGTCCATTCAAGCTACTCGACGGAGGAAGCGGGAGGGGCTAACATAGTCCAAGAGCCGGCGACCAAACAACAACAGCAGGGACCTGCAGTGATCGTGGGCGATCTCAACGCGAAACATCACGCGTGGGGATCGCGAATTATCACTGCGGTCGGGAGGCACCTGCACGAAGATAGCGTGAGGAGCGGGCACGGTGTGGTGGGGCCGGGAGCGCCGACCCACATACCCACCGACAGCCGCTCCCAGCCAGACGTCATAGACATAGTGCTGCACCATGGACTGGACAACCCCTTTGATGTCGAGGTACTCTACGACCTCGACACGCAACACCTTCCGGTTCTGGTCACCCTAGCCACCCAGGGAGGCTTCTTAGTGCCTCGCCCGCCGCGGACGCGGACGAACTGGGAGCGCTACACCGCAGAGCTTGCCGGGCTTGAGCTAGCAGGCCCGATCACTACACCTTCGGGAGTCGACGATGCTGCTGCGTTCATCGCGGAGGCGATCATCGCCGCCAAGGCAGCAGCCACCTCCACCACGTCGACTTCACCGGATACCAATCGAAGGAAGGACCTGCCGAGCTCGCGCCGCAATATGCTTAAGCGGAAGCGCACCCTGCGCCGCCTATGGGCCCGCACTCGTTGCCCCAGGGTGAAGACTGACCTGAACCGTCTTGCAGAGAGGATCGCGCGTGCCGTAGTCGCTCTCGACGAGGCGCGATGGGAGAATACTGTCGATCGAGCGACAGAACACGACACAGCGCTGTACTCCCTCTGCAAGAAACTCACCGGACAAGACACCCCCGTTTACCCGCTGCCGCGGGTAAACGCACCTATGCCGCCAAGGAACGTGCTGAGATTCTGGCGGCACACCTGGAACGGACATTTACGCCCAACGCCCCCAACACCTCCAACCTCCATGTCATCCGTCATCACGCGGCTGTCCAGGACAAGCTGGAAAGGTTCCTGTCGGCCCCTACACCGCCGCTCCGGGGAGAGGACTTCATCTCCCTGTCAGAGCCGCGGTCGGTCGCTGCTCGCCTTGATAAGCGAAAAGCGCAATGCCCCGACGGAATCACTAACGCCGCGCTGATGTTGCTGCCCCGAACAGGTCTCGTAGCGCTCACGAGACTGTTCAACGGAGTACTCCGCACCGGCCACTTCCCAGAGGCGTGGAAGGCCGGGAAGATCATTGTTCTTCCCAAGCCGGGGAAGGACCGCCGCCTGCCTGGAAGCTACCGGCCGATCACCCTGCTCTCGCACATAGCCAAGCTGTTTGAGCGTCTGCTGCTGCGTCGAGTTACGCCCCATCTGCCCCTGCGCGAGGAGCAGTTTGGGTTCCGCAGCGGCCACTCGACGACGCTCCAGCTGGCGAGGGTCATAAACCACCTGACCAGTGAGCGGAACAACGGGCGCTACACCGTGGGGGTCTTTCTCGACATCGAGAAGGCCTTCGACCGTGTGTGGCACGCCGGGCTCCTGGTTAAAATACTGGACACCACCATGCCGCCTGCTTCTGTGCGAGTGCTGGCATCGTTTCTACACGGCCGTAGCTTTTACGTGGCAGTGAATGGTGCCGAATCCCAGCCAGCACCATCCAAGCCGGAGTACCCCAGGGCAGTTGTATATCGCCGCGCTTATACGCGGCGTATACGGATGACATCCCCACCCTGCGCCACCATCTGCGGGAAGAGGAGGAGGACGTGCTGTTGTCGCTGTTCGCCGACGACAGCGCGTATTTCGCGTCGTCCTACCATCAGATCGTCGCTACCAACCGCATGCAGCGTATGCTGGATTTGTTGCCGGAATGGCTGGACAAGTGGAGGATGGCCGTCAACGTCGGGAAGACGGCCGCTCTGCTCACCAGCCGCTCCAAGCCACTACGTCAGCTGACTTTACAAGGCCAGGACGTAGAGTGGAAAACCACAGTAAGGTTTTTGGGGTGTGAGTTGGACCGCAGCCTGTGCATGATCCCCACGGTGAATCACGTCGTGGGTAGAGCTGCCGCTGCCAGGTCCAACCTTCACGCGCTATTCACATCTCATCTACCTATGAACACCAAACTGCGGTATGTGCGGAACGACGTCGTGCATCGGGATACCAAAATGCCGACCAGGAGTGTTCGTTCATTTACGCATCTTGTAATTTGTTTAGTGTCCAATAAACTTTTAAAGCAACAACACGTCTCTCATTCTCAGTAAATAGTGTGCATAGCAAAATCGCCTCTATGATCATTACATTTGGTCCAAATTCGAGCCGCATACCACGCGACCGTCTTACCTGTTTGCCGGCCGCCGCGAGAACAATAGCGAAGCGATAAGACGATACTTGTGTGCATTTGAACGAATCTATTGAAAAGGTTTTAAATAACAACGTTTAATAAAGCTAAATACAATGGAAGAAGTGCTAGAAAACCTTAACATAGTGGAACGAATTATCAAAACACTTAAGAACACGCAAATAAATATCAAAAAGTGCCCAAAAGTACGTATAACACGTAGTTACATAGAAACGCGAATTAAATGCATAGATGATTATTGGGAAAAATATCAACACGCGTCCGAGGTTATAACGCGCCATATACCAAAGGAAAAAGAGTCTCAGATCCCCTATATTGCGAATAATGAGTTTTATGAACATGAAGAAATTTACATTACACTAAAATCAGACTTAATGGATTTGCTTAGACCTGGAGAAACAACTGCAAGTACTTCAACAGCTATTATGTCTAGTGATTCACAGCAATCGTACGTCATGTTACCGAAAATACAATTGCCTGTATTTAGTGGACAATATGAAGAGTGGATGTCTTTCTGCGATTTATTTCATTCACTTGTGCATACAAATAAATCCCTATGTAATGTACAAAAATTACATTATTTAAAAACAAGCGTTACTGGAGAAGCTGCTTCAATTTTAAAACACATACTAGTCACGGATTCTAATTATGAAAGGGCATGGGATACATTAAAATCAAGATATAGTAATAAACGAATAACTTTCAATGCTATTATGAGAAGATTTTTTTCGCAAAAAAGGATAACATTAAACACTTCAAGCAACATTAAGAATTTACTAGACACAACTTTTGAATGTTTACATCACCTCAATAACATGAAAATTAATACTGAAAACTGGGACCCAATAATAATATACATCATAGTGCAGAAGCTAGACAGTGACACGCACAAGGATTGGGAAGAAAACGTAAGCGCTAACTGTAAAGATCCTGAGAGTCTTCCTAGCCTCGAATTATTTCGAACATTTCTGGAAAGCCGCTATCGTACTTTAGAACTAACGGAGCCAAAATCTAAGTCAACTTCTAATGCAATAAGAGAAAAGACATTTCATGTAACAACTACTGAGAAAGTGAAGACATGTAAAATGTGTAAAGAATCACACACACTAAGCCATTGTTCAGCATTTGGAAAATGCACCCCTGTTCAACGAAGTGAATTTATCAAATCAAACAATCTGTGCTATAATTGCCTTGCATCTGGACACTCTGTAAGGCAGTGCCGTATTCCAACTTGCTGTAGACTATGCAGGAGACGTCATCATACTCTTCTGCACGAACCAAATATCACAACGGGCAATAACGAGAACATACATACAGATCAACCCGGAGTGGCATTACATTCCAACGTAGAGAAGATTGAAGAAGAAGGAGAAGATATAACAATGGTGGCGTCACATGTATCAACAAAACAGAACACAGCACTATTAGCTACTGCAATGGTACAAGTAATTAGTGAAGATAACTACGCGATAACACTTCGTGCGCTGATTGATCAAGGCTCGCAAGCGAGCTTTATAAGTGAACGAGCTACACAACTACTCAAGGCCAAACGGTATTCAATTAAAGGTACTGTTGTTGGTGTGGGATCAACTAGAGAAGACATTAAACAAGTAGTTCAGATCAAAATAGAATCAAGATGTGAGCCTTTTGATCTCAAAGTGAGAGCATATGTCATGTCAAAACCGCTGACTACTAAAATACCATCCCATAGTATCAAAATTAGCAACTGGCCTCACCTAAATGGACTCAACCTGGCTGATCCAAACTACTATAAGCCAGGTTCGATAGACCTGCTCCTAGGTGTCGATGTGTATGCAGAAATAGTACAAAACGAATTAATCAAAGGTTCGCCAGGGTCCCCATGTGCTCACAAAACCAACCTTGGCTGGATTCTTTTTGGTAAAGTTGAAGATACAATACAATCAAATCCAATACTCGTTTTGCATCATCAATTAGTTGCAGATGACTTCTTAAAAACACTTTGGGAAGTTGAACAAGACACAAAGAGGAAATACACAAGGGAAGAAGAACAATGTGAAGAATTTTATGAAAAAAATTACAAGAGAGATAGTAATGGGAGATACATAGTGAGACTGCCATTTTGTTCTGATGAACGGCTGGCAGCAGGTGGAAATACAAAAGATATTGCTAAGAAACGCTTAATTAATCAAGAAAGAAGATTAGAACAAACACCTGAAATGAGAGAAGAATACGATAAGGTATTAGAGGAGTATATAACAATGGGACATATGACAGAAGTTCCAGAGAATGAGATAAATAAACCCTCTGTATATTTACCACATCACTCTGTTATCCGTACAGATAAAGAAACAACTAAAATGAGGATAGTGTTTGATGCATCTTGTAAAAATAGCAACGGTGTTTCTTTAAACGATGAACTCATGACTGGACCTGTACTGCAAGAAGATTTGCGAAGCATATTAATGAGATGGCGTATGCACAAGGTATGCTTTGCAAGCGATGTCATGAAGATGTACAGAATGATTTGGTTAGATGAACAAGACATAGATTATCACAGAATACTCTGGCGCCGAAAGGGAGGAAGATCAGAAGACAATACAGAAAAGGAAATGAACTCACAGGATGAAACTACGAAAGTAAAAGACTACAGATTACGGACAGTTACATTCGGAACAGCGTCTGCTCCGTACCTCGCTGTCAAAACCCTAATGAAAGTAGCAAAGGAAGAAGGCGAAATATATCCAGAAGCTGCAAAGATTATACAAGAAGATTTTTATGTTGATGACCTGTTATCAGGTTCCGACACCACAGAAGAAGCAATTAAAGTCAGCAAACACATAATATCTATTTTACGTCGAGGAGGTTTTGAATTGCAAAAGTGGGCTTCTAATGACAATGAATTTCTAAAATCTATAGATGCTAATAAGGTTACCAACAAAGCAAATTTAGACTTAAAACTAGACGGCACAATTAAAGCCCTAGGTCTAACATGGAATCTTGGAAAAGATGAGTTTCGCTATCAATTACAATTAGAACCTATATCACCAGTAATTACAAAAAGGACTATATTGTCAGATTTACAAAAATTGTTTGATCCCCTAGGGTGGATAGCGCCCATTATAGTCACGGCTAAAATTCTAGTACAAAAATTGTGGCTAGAAGGATTTGGATGGGATCAGGAAATCAACGACGTAATAAAAAACCAATGGAAGAGCATAAGAGAAGATATAGAAAATATCAATGAAATAAAAATTGGACGTTGGTTAAATACTATTAAGAGTCAAGGTGATAATATTACCCTGCATGGATTTTGTGATGCATCTGAGAAGGCATATGCAGGCGTCGTTTACTGTCGAGTGCAAATGGAAGATGGAACCATTAAGACGCACATTGTAGCTGCTAGAACAAAGGTTGCTCCTGTGAAAACGATTTCGCTACCACGCCTCGAACTGAGCGGAGCACAACTACTAGCCAAACTATTATATAAAGCAGGTCAAGCTATGAGAATCCCTACACAAAACATATTCGCCTGGACAGATTCAACGATTGTCCTAGCTTGGCTATTAGGAGAACCTAGTAGATGGAAACCATTTGTTGCAAATCGCGTGGTGGAGATATTAGAACACACTAACAACAGCCAATGGTTTCACGTGCAGTCCTCACATAATCCAGCTGATGTAGCTTCAAGAGGTTCATCTTTAGTAGAACTACAACATAAAGATTTATGGTGGAATGGACCTGCTTGGTTGATGAATGAAGATATTGAATTTACAAGGCCGAAAATGCTCTCTACAGATCTGGAAAAAAGAAAGATCATACAGTCACACGTTCATGTTAATGAATATGAAAATAAACTTGTAAAATTTGAGGAATACGAAACGTTGATTGAACTTTTAAGAATAATAGTACATTGTAAGAGATTTTTGAATATGAAAAAGAATCCAGAACAGCTGGAATATAGAATTACAACCACAGAATTACAATATGCATTAGACATTTGCATAAAACATGTACAAGAAGAAGAATTTATAGAAGAAATAAAAAGATTAAGGGAAAACAAGACAGTAAAAACAACAAGCACTCTAAAATTTTTATGTCCATTCATTGATGAGTATAATATCCTCAGGGTGGGCGGAAGATTGAGAAATGCAGATGTCAATGAAAACCAAAAGCATCCTGTGATATTAGGTAAAAGAAACAATCTTGTACCCCTTCTACTGGCTGATGCACATCTGAAAACAATACACGGTGGAATTAAATTAATGACTACTTACCTTATGAGTAAATACTATATCATCGGATTAAAGAGTTTAGTAAAACAGTATACACAAAGATGTCTTACCTGTGCCCGACAGAGAGCTGCTACTAGAACACAAATGATGGGTGACTTACCTGCAGTCCGTGTTACACCGTCGCGCCCATTTTTAAGAAGTGGAGTTGACTTCGCTGGTCCAGTATATGTGTTAAATTCTAAAGGAAGAGGTGCCAAAACAAGCAAGGCCTATATATGCATCTTCATCTGCATGGCTGTTAAGGCAATCCACCTAGAACTGGTCAGTGATCTTACCTCCAATGCATTCATAGCAGCATTTAAACGTTTTGTTGCCAGAAGAGGTAGATGTACTGAAATTTGGAGCGATAATGGAACCAATTTTGTAGCATCAAATCATGAACTTTTTAAAATGTGGAAAGAAGCTGGTCTTGAAATACCTAATCAAATATTTGATCAACTGACCAACAATGGAACGCAATGGCATTTTACGCCGCCATACAGCCCAAATTATGGCGGTTTGTGGGAGGCTGGAGTGCGGTCAGTTAAGCAGCATTTGAGAAGAATACTGACTTCAAATTTAACATTCGAAGAGTTTGCAACAGTACTAACTCAAATAGAAGCTTGCCTTAATTCTCGCCCATTGATTCCCGTCTCTAAAGATGTAGATTTGATAGAGGATATAGAAGTTCTTACTCCTGGGCATTTTATTCTGATCTGGAGATTACACATCTGCCAATATAAATTTATTATCACGGTGGCAGCACACCCAACGACTAGTGCAAAACTTTTGGAAGCGTTGGCAGAATGAATATTTATCACGGCTTAATCAGCGACCCAAGTGGTTAAAAAGAACGGCTGAGTTTGAAGTCGGTGATATCGTTCTACTGAAGGATGAGAATATGCCACCTAGCAAGTGGGCTCTTGCACGAATAACTCAGAAACATCCTGGACGTGACAACATAACGCGAGTATACACGGTGCGTTATAATGGAAGAGTAACCCGAAGATCAGTTTCCAAATTATGCCCTTTACCTATTTCTACATTAGATTAATTACTTGTTAATTTTGTATTATGTTTATTTGATTCAAATATCATATCTAGTTTTGTATAATTTATCGTATTTACATCGTTGTTACGCATTTTCTGGTATTAGTTTAAAATTTGTTAATTATAAACACTTTAAGAACCTTTTCTATTTCTAATAATATAAAAGCCCTTCCAGACCTTTTGGTGGGCCGTATGTTCGTTCATTTACGCATCTTGTAATTTGTTTAGTGTCCAATAAACTTTTAAAGCAACAACACGTCTCTCATTCTCAGTAAATAGTGTGCATAGCAAAATCGCCTCTATGATCATTACAAGGAGTATGTCCATCGCCTTGCGCGCCGGATGTTCGCGCGTGCGGACCACAGCGCGCACGTACACCTCCACGGCATCGCGCCACTCCATGCGCGACCACCTGATGGACGTTCCCTGCCTCGCGAGCTCCAGCGGTCACCGTCTCCGCGGCCCGATGCGGATGACGACGGCGACGACGAGGACGACGCGACGGGCGAGAGGGCGACACCACGGATTATGACACCACCGGATATGACACCACCTGATATGACACCACCTGACGACGACTTTGAGGTCTGGGAGCTAATATTCCCAGACCTCCCCACCGAACCAGACATCCGTTAGGTCACCTAGGTGACCTGGGCCCACGGCCCTAAAACCGACACCCTTAGGTCACCCAGGTGACCTCGGCCTACGGCCGAAACACAAACCGGGCTTAAGTGCCCGCGAGGAACTGCCCGGGCAATGAGGTACGCCTCGAGGCCCGTACCCCGCTTACCCCCCACCCGGGGAGTCAGCGAGACGACCCTGCTGCTACGCTGTTGCGAGTAAAAGCTAGTAGAGAATAAAGCACAGAAGCTGTAAAATCGTTGGTAAACGTCATCCTAACGATGTCGCTTGTGAGTCACGGTATACTTCGCTTAATAATAAAGCCATAGCCTTAGTATTATTCCAATGTATAAAAGATTAAATCTATATATATAAAAGAAAGTTGGTCTAAGTTACACTATTTATAACTCAAGAACGGATGAACCAATTCGGCCGAAAATTGGTGTAGAGGTTGCTTAGAAGCAGGAGACGGACATAGGATACCTTTTATCCCGTTCGACCGCATTTATTTTATCCCGTCAAGTCACTATAAATCGTGGTATTACAAGAACGACTATGACATTGAATAACAAAACGCAAATGTCAGTGGAATACAAAACATAGATGACAGCTATACGTAATTTTTCTTTGGTGAAGTATGGTAAAATATTTGACAATTATCAAAATAATAGTGTTACAACATGTTTTAATACAGCCTCCTTCTTAGAGTTGGTCATTAATATGAAAAAGCATTGTGGCTGTCATATGTGTCATTAAGTTGTTGAGAAAGAGTAAATGGGTTGACTCTGGGAAAACTGTTTTTATTTATTGAATAAGTATAATAATATAATAAGTATAAAGGAGAAATATCGTCGTTTATTATATTCAGAAGAGGATGTAACCTAAACTCACAAATAGAGCGGGCAAAAGGAATATCTGGAAATTTAAAGAGTTTAAAGAAAAGACAAATGACGATCAATATCTTGAGACAACACGGAGAGTGCGAATTTCGTATAATTTGAGCTTATGAGATTTGCAGGGTCGCAAATGTTGTCAGGATGGTCGACCGTTACAAAATGTTTTTAATACAACCTCCTTCAGAGTTAGTCATTAATATGAAAAGGCATTGTGGCTGTCATATGTGCCATTGAGTAGTTTTTGAGAAAGAGTAAATGAGTTGACTTTGGGAGAATTGTTTTTATTATTGCATAAGAATAAAGGAGAAATATCGTCGTTAGTTATAATGGCTAAACGTCACTAAATAGTATAAAACAAAGTCGCTTTCTCTGTCTGTTCCTATGTCCCTATATCCCTTTGTATGCTTAAATCTTTAAAACTACGCAACAGATTTTGATGCAGTTTTTTAATAGAGCGATTGAAGAGAAAGGTTTATATATATAATCTAACATATTATAAACTTTTATTATAAACATTCAATATGGAGTGAAGAAATACTATCATTTTTGAGGTTTCCAATGTGATGTCGTAAATAATTACATTTATTTTCCGTTTACATTGCAAACGCAGGCCGAACCCTACAATATTTGTCAAAATAATGTACTTACTATTTGTACCCCTTGAAAAGGTCTACAGAAAACTCCGCAATGGTATACATATTATTTCTATCTCTTATGGACCCACAGTAGCATTTTTTTGACATTTTCTTCTTCATTTGTAATTTAAATGAACATTTTCAAGGATATTACAGATTTAAAATGCAGGGTATAGCGATTGCGCGCTTTGTCTTATAGCACTTCGAATTTAGCTGCGATTGGACGGGTTTTTTTTTCACATGGCCGACTATATGTCGCTTTATCAAGAGTAACCTCTAAAGAAATCATGTATGTATTGTGTAATGAAGATTCTTTCTTTATGACAAAAAAGCTGTGAATGTTGTATATAAAGACATTCTGTAATTAATTATAAAAATAAAATACTCAGGGAAAATGTAAAAGTAAATAAGTAATAATGTAGTATATGAATTTAGATAGCAGGGAATCTTCATGGTATAGGGAAAGGGGAATTGTTTTTTTTTATACAGAAAAAAGCTCCTTATGGGTACCGCCGTCCGACGGGGACAGGCGGCAGTTATGTCGGACTCGCACCGACTAAAACGACCTGTGTGCTCCACCACGCTGCCGATGGCAAGGACAGGGTATCATTGTACATATTGCCCCCATCCCGCCGACAGCTCTGATCCCAGAGAACAAACACCTTCTTTGGGTAGGGGCCCCTCGAAAGAGAAGCCCCTCTCCGCTAACCGGTGCATCAGTAGCACCAGATGCACCGACCGCCTCGGGGACCTGTAAGCCAGGCGTCTGATATACCCCGTTCGAAACTTCCGAAGGTCCCCAGTTAGGGCTGCAGACGATGGGCTTGGGCGAGTCACTAACACCTGGACTCACCAGCAGCAGATTGGATCCAGAACATTTCGTGGAACCGCTCCACCGCCTCCCTTCACCCCCCTCCGCAGAACAAAGGGAGGCCATCGCTGCCCACGGTCGCTTCCTGCCCACCGTGTTTGTTATGTCACGGTCAACAGGGAGAGACCGCGCCCCAAGTAGGGGCCACAACGCCTTGGTGGGCGTTTTCGCCCCCACCGGGTAATTTTTTATAGAGGTTTTCTTCCTCGCAACCCGAAGGTCCCCGTTCCCATTGCTGTGCTTCCGGGTTTCACCGACGGTGGTCGTAACCATGTCCAGCTAGACTTAGAGTAAGCCCAACCGGACCCGTCGCTCATTAGGAACCCCACCCCAGCCCCCCCAGAGTCCCCGGCCTGTCCAGATTGCCCTCTGCTAATCAGAAGGACAACTGGATTGGCCACCGCACAGTGGTCCGTTCGCCAAGACTAAGCTTGCCCAGGGTGCGCCACGAGGAGGCCGACCACTTTGGCATCCCAGGGGAATTGTTTTACTCCAAATTTGACGCGTGTGGGCCACGGGCAGTAATGAATAAAACAAAACTGCTGGATAGATTTTAATCATTTTTTTTACTGAGTGACATAGGCTATATATTTTATACCCGTGCGAAGCCGGAGCGGGCCACTAGTTAATTATAAATGCGAAAGTCTGTCTGTCTGGCTTTGGCTTAAGCTAAAGTTAAAGCTAATCTTGCGCAACATATGGCGAAGCGTTATAATATCCAAAGACCAAATATAAAGAACACGCACGTTTTGCAGTGCCCCATTTATCAGTCGTATCACGTTTGTGGTAGACCACACAAGGTACACGTAAGCATCTCTTTCTTTAATTTAATTTATTTATTTACTATCAAATATTTAATTTGGAGTGTTAAAATTAGTAAGATTTCACTATAACAAATGATAATAAATATTCAATTAGTGCTTAAAATAATCCTAACACTATAACGGTTAGAGAAACAAAATGGTATTCCTATTAAATTATTAGACATTGCTATTAAGAAAATATTAAAGAAATTTTATACGCCGTGTGGTATCCGACTGAATATAATATATCAGGTATGAGAACGAATACTACACTCTACATTTAGCATTACATATATTTTCTTTTATCGCGGATTATAGCAAAATAATATTCTCATTAGTTTTGTATCATGGACCTCCGCAAAGTAACGCCTAATTCTATAAATTAGAGGCAGTAGTCATAAATATAACTTAGCCGTGTGGTATCCGGCTAAGTAGAATAGTACCACCCTCATTTCTTACCGAGGTGTCGTAAAAGGCGACTAAGGTAAGTTGACCCTCCGTGGGGTATCCGTCTGAGTAGAATAAATCACCCTCATTTCTTACCGAGGTGTCGTAAAATACGACTAAGATAAGTTTACGTCAGGCAGGCGGTCGGTCGTAAAATACGTAGCCAAATTAACAAATGTTTATAGCATGTTATGCCGACGCCACTTAGAGTGGGGTAAGGGCAGGAGGAAGAAGTTAAAGAAATTTTATTTTGCCCTTGCCAGGTTTTAGGGACAAAAGCTTACATACGCTATCGGAATTTAGTAACGATGTCGAAGACGTTAGGAGTTATTATTTCGCTAGTGGTATTGTTTGGGGATGGATTTGCTGCCGATACAACCTCAACAACAGTGACACCTGTAACAACAAATGCAACATCAAAGGCAACATCCACTTCCAACATCGAATTGGAAGATGTGATCAATGGAAATTACTATCCGAATGCATTTAATGGAACTTGGATTTCAGGTTTGTTGTAATTTAAATTTAAATAACTTCTTGCTTTTATTTCTACTTACACTAAAAAGAGAGCCATACGATACCTTCAATATAAAAGAACTAGCTTTACACGCAACTTCGTTTGTGTAGACTATTCTCGCGTGATAGGTTGATAATAGAAGGATTTTCAATGTCATCCTATTCCTGTAGGATTAACAGGATTTCTATAGCATATATGATATCCCGGTGTATAAGGAATAATTGTGCCAAATTTCAACGATATTGGTTCAACGGATTCGCCGTGAAAGAGTAACAAACATACATCCATACTCACAAACTTTGACATTTATAATATTAGTAGGATGTGAGTTTCTTGGAGCGAAAAGTTTAAATAAATAGCCATACTTATCACGTCGTAATAAATAAAGTAATATTATTGTTTGTCCTAAAAATATTCTTACGTATTAAAAAAAAATACATCGCATACATACGAGATTCAAAAAAAAGCTCGCGACTCAGAAGAGTTTACAAATCATTCGTGAACCAGGGCATTTTTAAATGGTATAAGTTTTCCTGAAATTCAGCATGTAGGGGGTTTTGAAGAGAAAAATCTATCTAGGAAGGTTTTATTTAAAAAATCTCGTTTTATGCTTGTTTTTGGGCACTAACAAAACTACGAAAATAAAGCAAAGCAAAGCTTTGGCAGCCTAATGGTAACGCGCGAACCAAAAAAGGTTCGGAACCTAGGTTCGATTTCCACATGTCGCTCGGCGATTTTTTTTTATTTTTTTATTGCATTTTTATTTGTATCTTTTAAAAAATTACCGAGGAAGGCACGGTCACCCAGGAACTTATTACAAATTAATAATTATGACTTAGTTGTTTCGCAATTACAGAAAACGAAATTCTATTCAAGAATGCAAATGGTGACTTAGTGCTGTACAATTTGGATACTGAAACCCCTGCGGTTCTTGTCGCCAACACATCTGAGGTAAACAGGAATTGTATTTTATATAAAAACTAGTGGCCCGCTCCGGCTTCGCACGGGTATAAAATATATAGCCTATGTCACTCAGTAAAAAAAATGATTAAAATCTATCCAGCAGTTTTGTTTTATTCATTACTGCCCGTGGCCCACACGCGTCAAATTTGGAGTAAAACAATTCCCCTGGGATGCCAAAGTGGTCGGCCTCCTCGTGGCGCACCCTGGGCAAGCTTAGTCTTGGCGAACGGACCACTGTGCGGTGGCCAATCCAGTTGTCCTTCTGATTAGCAGAGGGCAATCTGGACAGGCCGGGGACTCTGGGGGGGCTGGGGTGGGGTTCCTAATGAGCGACGGGTCCGGTTGGGCTTACTCTAAGTCTAGCTGGACATGGTTACGACCACCGTCGGTGAAACCCGGAAGCACAGCAATGGGAACGGGGACCTTCGGGTTGCGAGGAAGAAAACCTCTATAAAAAATTACCCGGTGGGGGCGAAAACGCCCACCAAGGCGTTGTGGCCCCTACTTGGGGCGCGGTCTCTCCCTGTTGACCGTGACATAACAAACACGGTGGGCAGGAAGCGACCGTGGGCAGCGATGGCCTCCCTTTGTTCTGCGGAGGGGGGTGAAGGGAGGCGGTGGAGCGGTTCCACGAAATGTTCTGGATCCAATCTGCTGCTGGTGAGTCCAGGTGTTAGTGACTCGCCCAAGCCCATCGTCTGCAGCCCTAACTGGGGACCTTCGGAAGTTTCGAACGGGGTATATCAGACGCCTGGCTTACAGGTCCCCGAGGCGGTCGGTGCATCTGGTGCTACTGATGCACCGGTTAGCGGAGAGGGGCTTCTCTTTCGAGGGGCCCCTACCCAAAGAAGGTGTTTGTTCTCTGGGATCAGAGCTGTCGGCGGGATGGGGGCAATATGTACAATGATACCCTGTCCTTGCCATCGGCAGCGTGGTGGAGCACACAGGTCGTTTTAGTCGGTGCGAGTCCGACATAACTGCCGCCTGTCCCCGTCGGACGGCGGTACCCATAAGGAGCTTTTTTCTGTATAAAAAAAAAACAATTCCCCTTTCCCTATACCATGAAGATTCCCTGCTATCTAAATTCATATACTACATTATTACTTATTTACTTTTACATTTTCCCTGAGTATTTTATTTTTATAATTAATTACAGAATGTCTTTATATACAACATTCACAGCTTTTTTGTCATAAAGAAAGAATCTTCATTACACAATACATACATGTTTTCTTTAGAGGTTACTCTTGATAAAGCGACATATAGTCGGCCATGTGAAAAAAAAACCCGTCCAATCGCAGCTAAATTCGAAGTGCTATAAGACAAAGCGCGCAATCGCTATACCCTGCATTTTAAATCTGTAATATCCTTGAAAATGTTCATTTAAATTACAAATGAAGAAGAAAATGTCAAAAAAATGCTACTGTGGGTCCATAAGAGATAGAAATAATATGTATACCATTGCGGAGTTTTCTGTAGACCTTTTCAAGGGGTACAAATAGTAAGTACATTATTTTGACAAATATTGTAGGGTTCGGCCTGCGTTTGCAATGTAAACGGAAAATAAATGTAATTATTTACGACATCACATTGGAAACCTCAAAAATGATAGTATTTCTTCACTCCATATTGAATGTTTATAATAAAAGTTTATAATATGTTAGATTATATATATAAACCTTTCTCTTCAATCGCTCTATTAAAAAACTGCATCAAAATCTGTTGCGTAGTTTTAAAGATTTAAGCATACAAAGGGATATAGGGACATAGGAACAGACAGAGAAAGCGACTTTGTTTTATACTATTTAGTGACGTTTAGCCATTATAACTAACGACGATATTTCTCCTTTATTCTTATGCAATAATAAAAACAATTCTCCCAAAGTCAACTCATTTACTCTTTCTCAAAAACTACTCAATGGCACATATGACAGCCACAATGCCTTTTCATATTAATGACTAACTCTGAAGGAGGTTGTATTAAAAACATTTTGTAACGGTCGACCATCCTGACAACATTTGCGACCCTGCAAATCTCATAAGCTCAAATTATACGAAATTCGCACTCTCCGTGTTGTCTCAAGATATTGATCGTCATTTGTCTTTTCTTTAAACTCTTTAAATTTCCAGATATTCCTTTTGCCCGCTCTATTTGTGAGTTTAGGTTACATCCTCTTCTGAATATAATAAACGACGATATTTCTCCTTTATACTTATTATATTATTATACTTATTCAATAAATAAAAACAGTTTTCCCAGAGTCAACCCATTTACTCTTTCTCAACAACTTAATGACACATATGACAGCCACAATGCTTTTTCATATTAATGACCAACTCTAAGAAGGAGGCTGTATTAAAACATGTTGTAACACTATTATTTTGATAATTGTCAAATATTTTACCATACTTCACCAAAGAAAAATTACGTATAGCTGTCATCTATGTTTTGTATTCCACTGACATTTGCGTTTTGTTATTCAATGTCATAGTCGTTCTTGTATTACCACGATTTATAGTGACTTGACGGGATAAAATAAATGCGGTCGAACGGGATAAAAGGTATCCTATGTCCGTCTCCTGCTTCTAAGCAACCTCTACACCAATTTTCGGCCGAATTGGTTCATCCGTTCTTGAGTTATAAATAGTGTAACTTAGACCAACTTTCTTTTATATATATAGATATAAAAGAATAGGAATATATCTATAGGGAGTGGAGAAGAGTTTTTCTCTCGGTAATTAGTACTCCAGACTGAAGATCAACTCACGAACGTGCTGTCTTACTGTACTAACTTAAATAGTATTATAAATAAGTAAGTATATGGGACACTTACACAGACGGTCATCCGTCCCCAGAGTAAGTAGCTTAATAACTTGAGTTATGGTAAACAGATAACTGGTGAATATATACTTATATAATTTGAAATATATACTTAAATACAAATAAAAAATGTTTTTGATAAATAAATAAATAAATATACATCCAGACTCGAAGTCTGGATTTATAGAAAATTATGGCCCACGGCGGGAATCGAAACCGCGGCCCGTGGAGCTGAAAGCAGGATCACCCAAGCACCATCGCACACAACGGGCCAGTCATCTTGTTGTATGTCTAAAGTTTTATCTGTCTTTTTGTAACGCATTTACAAATAGTATAACAAAAGTTCTGATGCTCCTTCGGCACTAGACGAAAAGTACATAATATCTACATACAAAACAAAGTACCCAAAAGCTGTCTGTCTGAATGTAATCGAATTTCTCAAGATCTACCTGAACAGTTTTTTGTACGGTTTTTACTAAAATATAGTCCAGTACATCAAATAATATAGCAGTTTTTCAGTACCCAAAAACAGTTCTTTAGAACAGAATTCATTAAAAATATTAAATATTTTTTTATATTTTAGATTCTGCGGAATTCTTCTCGAGTATCATCGCTGTCATCTGATAAAAAATATGTGTGCCTTTCTTTCAATGAAGAATCGGTAAGATTATTATTTAAATTATAATCTTAACAAGCTTACAGTAAGAGGAATGCTAAACTAGAAAGTACCTGGATGACAGGGCCTTGTTTGGTACTTTTTTTTAAATATAAAAAATGCATATAAAAAAGAAAAAAAACCAAAGCGCCGAGGACATGTTGGACTCGAATCCAGGTATTGTACCTTTTAGGTGCGCCCGTTACCATTTGACTATAACAGCATTGCGTTTACCAAAAATATCATTTGCATTGAATTCTACAATTTTCTATCCAAAAACAGGGATGAAACGAGATTTTTTTAAATAAAACCTAGCTAGATCGATTTTTCTCCCCCAAGTTCTCTACATGCTGAATTTCAGGAAAATCGTTGGATACGTTTCCGAGATTCAGAAAAAAAATATAGATGCAAGATTAAAGGATGATTCACGCTACACCGTGTCGTGACCGGGCCGAGCCTCGGCCGAGTCACGTCCACCGTGCGCCGGCCGTGTCAGTCATTCATGTTACACCGGGCTGTTTGGGTCTATTATTTGCACGACTTATATCTATGTTAAGTGACTTTTGTCAGCAAGTGATTTCATTTATCGATAGACTTGACGCCTAAGTAAATATGCAATTTTCACAATTTGAATTAGCAGCTATTGCAATTGCCATCGATGATGAAGTATTGGAAATTATTTTATTTGTTATCTAAATACTTAGGATGGCTCATGTCGTAAATCACATAGCAAATCACACACATTCTAAACAATTGGCATTGTCCATTTTGCTGTTAAGCTGCTAAACTCACTAAGATTTGACGTTGACTGCTCTGCAGGCGCCCGGGCGCATATGTTTATGTTACAACGTGTCGGGGCCCAACCGTGCCGGAGCCAGGAAACAATACCCACCGACATTTCAACGCCGTGCCCCGGCCGAGTCCCGGCGGCGCACGGCCGGGGCACGGTCAGGCATGAATCACTTTATACAAAAGTATACCACAATGTTTGACCGTGCCCCGGCCGTGGCACGGCCCGGTCGCGACACGGTGTAGCATGAATCATCCTTTGTCCATTTAAATATTAAAGATATTTTATTGATGCCTTGTATCCCACTTGAGACTTTGAAAACGTGTTTTTTCATACATTTAAATAAGCTTCACAAGCACTTTTCAATAAATTAGATTCAACGAAGCTACAATTGGTTCGGAATGTTGCTCTTACCGAGAAGAACCAGCAAGAAACTCGGCGGTCAATCTTTTAAACATTTGAAATTTAAATTACTTAACCGCAGACTTGTTGAAACCGAAAGGATTTTCAAATCTAGCAATTTTATTATTCAAATAATCTTCAATATGCTTTACGTATAAGTATATTACGTACACTTAATTTAAATTTTTCTGTAGCTAAGAATACCCCCAAATAAAACTTATCATATATGAACTACAAGAAATATATAAACTTTTGATGTTATGGTTTGGCCATAAAAATGACATGGACGGACAGATTGACAGTGTTTCGTATAAAATTCATCTCAATTATGCTACTAATATGGAGAGGTAATATGGAAAGCTTTAGCTGTTGCAAGATAATATCAAGAAAACTTTCTAGAAGCGTATTCCGTAAGACTCTTGTGCGATAGATTATTCTAAAAACACTGTCTTCATCGGGTATTTCTTAACTTATGCCTTATTGTCCTTCGATTTATTAAAAATAAAAACTTAAAGGAGATTTGTACATCTTTATTTAGCATTTTAATTATAATTTAAAATATAATTTTTTTATATTTGCTTATTACTTATGCATGAATCTTATAATACATCGTTTTATTGACATAATTTTAGTAGCGTTTTTATGTTAACACAAGTGTTTGGATATCTTGCAAATATTATTTCATGAATAAATTAATTAAAATAATATATTACGGAACAAATAAATTTTATCATTGACGACAGCTGTATCTATATATTCAAGAATATTTAATAAAGAAAAGCAAATATGACGAATAATTTTATATTTAAAAATGATTGTTCGTAAGTAATATTTTATTAAGAAACTCATTAATTTAATGGTAGCCGTATGGTATCAGACTGAGTAGAAGACGCACCCCCCCCCCCCCCTTATTTCTTATCGAGATGTGGTAAAAGGCGACTAAGGTAAGTTGACATAGGGCAGGCGGCCGGTCGTAAAAAAATAGCGAAATCATGTAGCAACATATATAAGACATGTTCTGACGACCCCACTGAGAGTGGGATAAGGGCAGGCGAATGATAACATAACTGATTGAATGAATGATAATTCTGTAGTTCTACACCACAAAAATATTACATAGCACTATATCTAAATAAAAATAAGGTCATACAATCAAGTCTTATCGCCACATAGCGATCTCTTTCAGACAATAAGCTAAGTAAGAGAGTCGATCTATAAACATAATGTTACATAAATGTACACATAAAATATGACATATATACATAAATAAATATAATTATGACTGAATGTTTTTTTTAATGATTGATCTAATAGAATAGTTGTTGAAAGTATAATGTTTGATATAAATCTAAACTTTTCTGATAATTTAATAGTCAGTGCTGATATGAATGTTGCTCCATTATATTTATCCACTTCCATTACATTTTGACTTATTTCTTAATTACAATCTGATTAACTGATTGTAATGTATCTTTCTTCCAAGTTTTTGTTTTTTGTCATTTCCAATATAATAATGCATAAATTAATGAGGTAAAATTTATATTATCATACTACAGCTCTTCAGAAACAGTTTCTACGCCCGTTACGCTGTCATAGACTTATCAAGCGGCCAGGCTACTTATATCGCTCCTGCTGGCGTAGCAGCAACCAATGCGACATTACAGAACTTCGTATGGTCATCAAAAGGATCTAGTTTTGCCTATGTATACGCCAATAATGTCTATTACCAATCAAACTTGACAGCGACGCCTCAACAGTTAACGACAAATGGAAAAGAGAATATAATTTTCAACGGAGTTCCTGATTGGGTATACGAGGGTGTGTATTTTTTTTTATTGCTTGTACTTACATATACAATTTCGGTTTACATGTGTTTGTCATTCTCTAATTGAATTGTCTGATTGTGATACTTTGCATATGGTTCTTAACTAATGGGCCTATAAGAAAAGAATTTCATAATAACAGGCCAATGTCTTACGAGTCCATTAATTGTTATTGAAATACTTCAAGTTACACATACACACACACACACACACACACACACACGCAAACAAAAATAAATAATGGAAAAAATTGCAATTAAAAAAGAAAAATGTTACACGTGGGATTTAAAACCGGGGTTTTCTCATATGTTTGTTTAAATACGCTTATTGAAATTGCGCTATTACAACTTTACAATTAACATAAAAAATTGTCTAGTCTATTTAGATTTTTTGATATATAATAACTAAAGATCGATTTTTCCCAACCCCTACATGTCAAATTTCATAAAAATCGTTGGAGCCGTTTCGAGATTCGATAAACTCCTAAAGACTATTTTTAATCTATGTTAGCAAAAATAAATCACTGTGAACATGTTTTGAATATAGAAAGTAACAATTTAAATTTTCAGAGGAGGTGCTTAGTTCCAAAAATGCTATTTGGTTCTCGAGGGATGGTGGCAAGATGGTTTACGCGTCATTTGACGACACTGGCGTCCGCATAATGAAGATACCCCACTACGCGGTATCTGGATCTGAGAATTATCCTAACTATAGGGACATTCGTTATCCGAAGGTATGATTCTGTAATGATGAGTTAACGCTTAACTATTGCTTTATTAGCTGGTAAATACTAATCTTTTTACCACCATCTTCTCTCAGTAATTGTCTATAAGTTACGCTGGCTGGGGCGTAATCTATTGCAGATTATTATCACCACAGGGAAGCTTAGCAATGTTATAGACTATATTAATTTAAATTCTACACATGCTTATTAGAATAAACGACATTATGATATCAGTAATCAAATTCTTAATTCAAATTGAGCTGTATTTTACTGACTATTTATTATTTTCTTATTCATGTATCAAATAGTGGCAGAAAGTGTGCCTAATGGATATTTGTATATAATTTAACTTTTTCAAAGAGTTTTTCATCCAAATGTAAGTGTTTTGTAATACAAATTCATTTAAATAATAATAATTAGCATTTTGCTCTATTTAAATTAGAATAAAATGATTTGCTAATGAGCGTATTTCTAATTGATTTTAAACATGACTATAAATATTTTCTCAATAAAGAGTATAGTTATACATTTTTTCTTCAGGCTGGTACCAGAAATCCAACAGTGACAATCACAATGCGAAATTTAGCGACTAACAAAGACACGGTATTTACTGCTCCCAAGGATATTACAGAGTAAGTTACGTTCAGACTCTTTGTTTTGTTCCTGAAGTAATGTTATGAGACGAAATATTATTCCCGATATACCTTGGCAATTAAACTCATATGGGCTGTGTGAAGATTTTATAGATGTTTCTAGTCTTATTTGTATAATGAAAAAAGAAAAAAATATAATCCTATACTAAGGATTTTTAGTTATGTGCCCTTTCTGCGCGTGAAGAACTTCTAGGCGTGGTGTACAATATTTATTCTTAACGCATAAATTAATGAAATGTTTAATTTGAGCTCAAATGGTGATATAGTCGAAACAAAATAATTTATTTGAAAGTGGATTCTCTTTGGCATTTGAAACAATTATTTCCAGGCCAGTTTTGAAATCAGTGAAATTTGTTGGGACAGACAGAATAGCGCTTTTGTGGAATGATCGGGTACAGACATCGCTGAGAATCGATATATGTTCTGAAGCAAATGACACGGCTGCTGCTACATGTACTGCTGTAAGATAAATCAAAATTTAACATCAAAAACTTAATAGTAAGGTCTCCTATTATCCCACTGCTAGGCATAGGCCCTCTGAAAGGAACTCTGGGGTCGCGGCCAGCGTGGGGCCTTTGGCTGTTCCTTTTGACCCTAAGAGAAAACGGAGCTTGTTACGGACACAAGCTCCGTAATATATTTGGCAAACCCGGCACTGGTGCAGTTTGTCAGAGATCCCAGGCCTCTCTACAAATGCGGAAGTTGACCATCGAGGGGGTTTTCGTGGATAGGAATCCCTCATAACCATACCTCACCCCTAAGTTTTTTTAGAAAATCCCCCTCCCCTCCCCTCGTAAAAAAGGCATAGACCTCCTGTGGCCGTTTTTGGAGAGAAAGATCCAAGTTAAGACCCGCCTCGCTTCTTTAATACGAATTAGTACGTTACACATATCCTCATAATTCTCTAGATGTGTATCATGGAGAGATATCCTCACGATGTTTTCCTTGAGTACTGTATATTATCCTTATTATTTTCATTAAAGGTTAAATGCAGTAGTTTTTTTTTGGAAAATGCAGTACTATTATTTTTCCAGGTTTATAAATATACTGAAAACAATGGCTGGATTGACACCAACCTTAATGTAAGATTCAATACCAATGGAAGCTCATTTATCATCAACTTACCAGAAGTGAGTAGACAATGCAATAAAAGTATTTTATTAGAGAAGAATTATATGGGAATAGTTAAAACATAAATACGATCAACCAGTATAATCGAAGTCTTTTGTCTGGACTAAAATGTTTTCCCCAAAGGCAGTATGTTCTGAAATAGTATATTGGGCGCAACATGTTTGAAAATTTGTCCATATTGTGATTAAATAAAAAATTTGTTAACTGAGTTTAGTTATGCAATATTTAAGAATTTTATTTTATTTTTTATTTGTACAAATAATGATTATATTGGTTCCAAGAAAAACTAATAATTATGTATTATTATTATTCAATAATTCAATTACTTCTACTTCATGATCCAGACGGTGGGTAGTGTTCGTTACAAGCAAATGGTGCAAGTAAGTGAAGGAACTACTGATCTATGGACCTCCAAGAGGAGGACCAACACATCTCACAATGTAGCTCAAATTTTGCATTGGACTAACGATGATGTTATGTAAGTAATAATACTATACTAGTTAGACTAGTTATAACTAGTAGGATTCTAATAGAAATCGGTCAATTTCTAAAGGACAAGGAGGATATCTTTATCAAATTTTTAAATAATTTATAGAATTAGGCGTTACTTTGCGGAGATCCATAATACAAAATCAAATTTTCAATTTATCAAATTTTTCTTAGTGGCACCTTAGATTATAGGTTGACCTAATCTGAGGTGATACTCAAAAATTTTTTAATGATTAACCGATCGCTTGAGTTTCGATCGATCGATTGTAAAATATGTCATGATGAGTAGATCCAAATGGTCTGTTAACATTAATGATGAGAAAAATATAAAGGGAAAGGTGCTGATAACTATCGATTCTATTCCCAAAATGCCAGAGCTTTGTTTGTCTATACTAATCGTATGTTATATGATATTGGTACCAAAAAAAAATTACAGTCGACATGGCAAGTTGTACCAAAATTTCGTATTACATATACACGAGGCATAGAAAAAATAGATAGAAAAAATTGTATTGACTTAAACATTACTACATTATTACATTATTTTAAATCAAATTTAAAATTACAGCTGGTATAGAGCAAACGGCATATCAGATAGGGCCGAACAGCATATATATACGGTGAACTCAACTGGTAATGTGTCTTGCTTCACATGCAACATAAAGCGCACTAATGGTGGACAATGTTTATACAATAATGCAATCTTCGGCAATGGATCTCGTGTTTTCATCAGCTGTGACGGACCCGATGTACCACAAATCTTTATATATAACTTGGTAAGTTGTAAATAGGATGTTAACTTTTAAATAATGCGAAATTATCCAAAAAAAGGTGACCAGGAGACATAACAAAAGATCGCTTGATGATCCAAGATGATCGATTGATCATCTGATGTATACATCCCAAAAGACTGATCAAATAACAACCATTGTGATGAGCAAATGACGATAATACTTCTAAATTTTAATAAAACCCATGTCATGATATGTTAAAAATATTTTGATCCAAGCCAAAATTTTAATGGCAAAAATCAATGAAAAAATAAATAAAATTAATTTCATTTGAAAAAATTTCAGACTGGTACTTTCTTATCTATATGGGATAGCAAAAAAGAATTTGAGGACATGATATCATCCAAAAATGTGCCAGTTCTCCTACGTATGACAATACCAATGGGCGCTGGACAATCTGATGCAGACGCCCTTCTTCAAGTACCTTCGGACTATACCTCTCGCTCGAATATACCGCTTTTAGTTTATGTGTAAGTAACGCTGAAGTTTTATTTAGATATCATATTTTATTAAAAATTACTATTTTAGTTTAAATTGTTAATGGACGATTTCATATCATCAATTTTTTTAAACGTAATTGCCAATCTATATTGCTTATGGGCTACAATAGTGATACAACTCCAAAAACGCGTGTTTTTGACTAGGAATAGCTGTAAATGTTAAAGAACACATTCTTTTCGGCAACAATGACGGCGAAACTCATAATTCCATATGTGTTTGTTGAGCAAACTTAACATTTTTATTATGCATTTTCCTTGGCAATGAAGACTTTTAGCACATTTATTGATGATATAACATGATTTTTTGAGTTATGATTCTATTGCAGCCCATGAGCGATATGTGTTTTATAGTATCTTTTAACTTCAGTTATGGAGGTCCTGAAACAGCGCTGGTCACGAAACAATGGTATATCGATTGGGGTGCATCTATGGTTAGTCGTTATGGTATTGCGGTGGCTACTATTGATGGTCGTGGTTCCAGTTTACGTGACATTGATAATTTGTTCGCTGTTAATCGGCGTCTTGGAACTGTCGATATTGCTGACCAGATCACTGCTACCAGGTATGTTGCGAGTTCAGGTTGAATTTTTATTAAGCACATTTAATTATAAAAATACTCTTAGTCCTTAATTCTTGTTATTCAATATGCTAGTACAGTTTTAATTATGTATTGTAATTAAGCTAGAGAATTCTAAATTATTGAGTCGTTTGATATCCTATTATCAAAAGATCATCTTGTGATTTATACTGAATCGTTTTAAATTAAGTACATAGTTTTCTGTTCTGGATCTTGAGAATCAATTTAATTAAAAAAACTGTGTGTTCCAATTCTGCTACGTACACATATATACGTATAAAGTATTTAAAATAGATATCTTCAGAAGAAATTGACGTGGGTGGACAGCAACCGCACTTGCATCTGGGGTTGGTCCTATGGCGGTTACGCTGCCTCCCTGGCATTAGCTCGTGGTGGAGATGTCTTTAAGTGCGCTGTTGCAGTTGCTCCTGTTGTGGACTGGTGGTTTTATGGTAAAGAGTCCGTTAATTTTTGATTAAAGACCGTCGAGTTCATCAGACCATTGGGATCATTAATAATGTAGTAAAAATTGCCTATACTCACGTCCTATTGTAACGGCTAGTACTATTGTAGCGACTACTAGTTTCAAGCCAGTCCGGGGGTCAGTTACCGCTGCGAAACGCTATGTGTTAAGGTCATGAATAAGGGCCCAAGGTGGGCTCGAAACTAGTCGGGTGACCCCATATAATAAGACTTGAGTAAAGCCGGTTCTTAATAGAAAAACTCATCACCCTCATGCCCTTATTCCACTTTTAGTGGGGTCCGCACAATTTATTTATTTATTTATTTATTTGAATTAATTAATTAGAACGGTAACCAACCAATTATACTAATTAACATTAAAATTATACATAAAACATAAAACATAAAAAATAAAAAAAACAATACACATGACTGGATATAGAAATCAAACAACCATTGAAAATAAAAAAAATAAAAAAAAATTTACCCTAGTAGCATAGTGGAATTGTAGCGCTCACTGAAATTTAGGCAACAATACACTATGCTTTTCCATTGGTCTGCAAATATATCGCAGTTAGGCCACTCCGTTAACAATTCATTCAGGGCAGATAGTGTTCGAGATACTGGTGATTTAGCCCGGTACACCGTAGGAGAAAACGGAACCGCAAAGAATTTTATACGCCGGTAACGGCCATACTCTTTTGGAACAAAGATGCTGCACAACTTATTATGCAGCTCAATACAGTCAATCTTATAAGTAAGAACTTTACAAACTATAATAAGTTGTTCATGTGCTCGTCAAGTTTCCAGTGAATTAAATCCTAAGTGACCCAGGAGAAATTTGGTTGGATACATATAAGGATAATATCCATGGAGACGCTTATACAGATATCTCAAAAAAGCCTTTTGCACTTTTTCGAGCAACAGCGCATAGGTGCTTTCGTATGGGTTCCAGATACAGGAACTAGTCTCCAACTTGCTCCGTACAAGCGATTCAAATAGAAGTTTTATAGTACTGCGGTCATGAAAATCGGAGCTATTGCGCAAAACAAATCCAAGCCGCCTATAAGATTCTGTAGCCAGTGCACAGATGTGATTATGGAAGGTCAGTTTAGGATCGAACGTAACACCCAAATCTTTAATGGTGCATACTCTAGGCAAGCTATCATCGCCTAAATGGTAGTTGTAATTAATGGGAAATTTCTTACGTCCAAATGTCATAGCCGCACATTTCGACACATTAAACTCCATCTTGTTAACCTCACTCCATTGGCGCACTCTGTCAATATCAGCTTGCAGCGCACGGCAATCCTCGTCTGATTTTATTTCAGCAAATAACTTTAAGTTGTCTGCGTATAAAAGACACTTAGCGGTACTTAGTACAGAAGGAAGATCGTTGATCATTATCAGAAAAAGAAGAGGTCCTAATATCAAGCCCTGGGTTACGCCTGTATGAGTATTGTATTGTTCGGATTCGTACAAACCAAGGCGGACGAATTGCTTCCGATCTCGTAAGTAGTTTGATATAAACTGAAGCAGGGTAGGCGCAAATCCAATTCTATTTAATTTTGAAAGCAATATGTCGTTATTGACCCTATCAAACGCTTAACGGAAATCAAAGTACAGTACGTCTACCTGGCTACCATGATCTAAACAGTTTGAAATGAAGTCAACAAGAGTTAACAGATTACTATTGACAGAACGTTTTACCCGAAAACCGTGTTGTTCTTCGGAGAGATACGGGCTCACCTGTTTATAAAGTAACAACTGTAAAATATTCTCAAAAACTTTTGCAGGAGAAGATAAGATAGCGATTGGACGAAAATTTTCAACGCTTAACGTTTTGTCAGATTTGGGGATGGGTGCAACTCTAGATAGCTTCCACTTTGTGGGATAGACACCTGTTTTCAAAGAAAGATTAAATATATGTCTAAGCGGATAGACGAAATCATCAAAAGTTTTGAGTATTATTGGTGGAACGTGATCTGGTCCAATAGAGCTACCAGGTTTCAGCCTTCTGATACCTCTCCTAACAAGATTAAGAGAAAAGTTTTCTATACTTATAATATTGCAGGACTCATCAGAGCTCCTTAATTTACCTGCGTTAAGTTCAGGAACATCAGTGAGATACACACTGGAGAAAAATTCCGCAAGGGCTTGGGCTGCCTTAACACCCACTAAGCGATCGTCATTATCGTATATAGCAGGTTCAAAACCACCTTTGCATCGCAGACTACTTACATGATACCAAAATTTTTGAGGGTTTAATCTTACTTCATTTTCGACGTTTTCGATATAAAAAGCATACGCATATTGTATCTGCACCTTTAACCTTGACCTTAACTTACTTAACTACTACTGTTTCTGCATCCTTAATACCACTGCATAATAGGTGGTAATGTTTATCACAATCTACTCTGCTGAATTTTACGTATTCATCACTGTCGCTCATATTACAACAACACGCCGCGCAAATCATAATTGCGTCTGCAGCGTTTTATATCAACAGTAAGTACAAGCAACAATAATACGGGAACACTTATTGTCAACAATTGCCAACGACGCGCGGAGAGCGTAGCGCATAAAGACTCGTGTAGATCCGTAGCACGTAGCAAAAGAAGTCCCGCCTCCAGGGGCAGCGGTAGCTGACCGCGTTGCTACGCGGCCGATGACCTAATTGCTTCAAGTGGATGAATCACGTACATTAACAACTGCACCTAATGCGATATTTAAATGTCACAGTTAACCGTTTTAATCACTTGAAATAGTTTTGGCTATAACTTTTTAACCCCTTAATGGATCAAGAAGATAATAACGTTGATGTGACCGGCTTATATTGTTCACTTAAAATAAGCAAATATCGTTTTTTATGAAGAACTTTTACTTATTAGAAAAACAACATTAACGAGGAGCAAAGAATAACTATGTCGACCGTACGACGTCCGCGCGCGAATATATTCTGTATAATATGTTGTAAACATGTTGTCACATGATTTGAAAGAGGGTGGCCTATTCTACTCAGCCGGATACCTCACGGCGGGTCGACTTAAGCCGTTCTCCATTATAGACTAACTCCATTTCCTACTAAATGAAAATCACGCTCTCAAATTAATATTTCAAAATTAATAAATAGTCATCATATTTTTTTGTATCGAAAATAATTTATAATGATGATGAATGAGCTTGATTTATACAATCTGATTATTGTTGATAATATGAATGCATTTGTAATGAATAGCCTAGAATTAATATATGTATTATAATTATTTTTATGTCGTAACGTATAATGTATTACATAATTCACAGACACCATCTACACGGAGAGATACATGGATACACCACAAAACAATGTTGCGGGTTACGCAAACTCAAAGCTGTTGACGGATGAAGTGGTAAGAACAAAAGCGCCGTATCACCAATAGATGGCGTTTTCTTTTTGTAAATTTATGAGGTCTAAAGTACATAGGTGCATATTATTATTACCTTTAATCGCTTATCAAATGAAGAAAAAATTATTTAGTTAAAAATTTAATCAGTCTGTTACATATTTCTACTTGACTAAATTTATACAAACTAATTTTACCGTGAAACTTAGGAGTCCTTAATGCATTAATGTTTAATTTATTTTCTACATAATTTATTGAAAGATTAAAGACTCTTTCATACTTATTAGATTTGTATTTGTGTGTAATGTATTGACAAACTAAATATACTTATTAAAGATGGAGGCATTCAGAAACAAAAGTTTCTTGATAGCACACGGTACGGAAGACGACAACGTTCACTATCAGAATTCATTGATGCTCTTAAGAATGTTAGAGCGAAAAGACATAGCCTTCGAACAAGTTGTAAGTAAATTTGCTTTTAATAACACTCTTACATAAGCAATAGCAGTTGTTACGTATCTGATGATAAGTCTATCAAAACATAAAACGATGTGGCATAAAACGATAAAATTACTATTAATTAGTAAAACCGCAACTAATGTCAATCGACTTAGACTGCATGAATTTTATGAATGAGTCGGTTTAAACCTCTGATAGACATCTATAACTTTGTATAAAAACATTCTCCCGCTCTTATCCCACTGTACACGTAAGTGGGGTTGCCACAACATATTTTCCTTTTCCATTAACTTCTATAATTCATCAACTCTGACCGTATTCCTTTTAACTAAAAATATCAAAAAAATAGTAAACAATTTAAGATTGCAATGTTTTTACAATAACATATATTTATTTTCAGAGTTATACCGACGATAATCACAATCTTGGTAGTGTGACAACACATCTGTACCACAAAATCGAGAAATTCCTGCTAGATAACATGTTTTAAAACCATAATTAATAAAATACATTGAGTTGTTTAATTAAAAGCAATCCTAAATGTGCATTCGTGCTCAGCCACGCATTATTAACATTGCAGTATATAATTTAATTAATTCTCTCCAATATTTGGTTATGTTTTTCTATAATATTATACCTTGCACAACCTAAACGTTATTTGAAATCTAAATTTTAAACGTGTATCCGTGTGTTCTCTGTGCATTTGTAATGATTCTTTTATGTATTATTCTGTTCAAAATAAAATCATATATTTCATTCTAGATAACAGTGTATCATTCTTGAATAATTCCTGCAAGCTATAGTCATGGTAAGATATCCGACACCAAAGTTAAGCATTGGGCTCTTAAAAATTTATATCCTTTTATCATTCTCCTGCCCTTATCCCTCTCTAAGTGGAGCCGGCACAACATATTTTAAACATGTTGTTGCATGTTTTGGGTAATTATTTTACGATCGGCCATCTCCCTGACGTTAACTACCTTAGTCGCCTTTTATGACTGTTTGGTAAGAAAAGAGGGTGCTCTATTTTACTCAGCTGGGTACTAAAGGCAGGCCAACTTACCTTAGTCGCCTTTTATTACACCTTGGTAAGAATTGAGGGTGGTACTATTCTCCCAGCCGAATACCATATGGTGGAATTACTTATATCATTTATGGGTTAAGATATTTTTTGTTTTATTACCTTACCTTATTCTTTTATATTTGCTTCTTGCAATCTTAATGAAATATATATTTTACTAGCTTTTACCCGCAAATTTGTTCGCGCGGACTTTTTTCGCGTAATAGGTTGATAATAGGCGATTTTCAATGTCAGCCTATTCTTATAGTTCCGGTGCATAAGGAATAATTGTGCCAATTTTCATCGATATTCGCTGTGACAGAGCGTAGATGAGCGAGATGTAACACACATACATCCATACTCACAAACATTCGCATTTATAATATAACTAAATTTTTCCCCGCAACTTTGTTTACATGGACTGTTATCGGGCGAAAGGATGATAAAATATGGCGCTCTTTAATGCCATTCGATTTCTGAAGAATTATCAGGATTTCTATACTCTATTTGTTACCCCGATGTATAAGGAATAATTGTGACAAATTTCATCGATATCGTTTCAGCTGATTCGCTGTAAAAGACTAACAAACATACATTCATACTCACAAACTTTTGCATTTATATTAGTAGAATAGTAGGATAATAGGATTAAAAACATTGTCGAAAACGATGACCCTTATTTTCAGCTGTTAATTGAAAACTTTTGGCTTACCTTAATAATAAAAAGCTCACTTCAATTCTTAAATGGTTAATAAATACTCGATTAAACAACTGATTGTTACACAAAGGTGGCTTGGGCAAAAGGTCAAAGCCATAACGCTGTTTGCTTTCCGAGCCCCTTACATTAAAAGCATGTTCCTACAGTCCATTACGTAAGATGGCTTCTTTTATTTCATTACTGTAAATTGTATTGTATAACATTATACAAGTAGTTTTTTAAAATTCTTTATCTACTCTGATAATATAATATAAAGATTATTAAACTGAAACCAAAATTCTTATGACAAACATTACGTACAGGGCAAAAAAAAATTAAAAAGTTTTATTACGATAAAGGTCTTGTATGGACACCTGTATCATAATATAACTTTTTAATCATAACGATACACCTATACAATCTCCAGCTGGACCAAGAAGGTTGAACCTCTACCTTAAAAAAGGTTTCAATGAACGAGTCCGCGGCGACGCAACACGCATGCGCAATCGATGTTAGCGCCTTGGCGCTAAAATTAGACATTTAAGAAACCTTTTCAATATTCAAACAAAGTTTGGTTTTTATTAATATTGTTTTACGTATTATAGTATGAGAGTAGATAAAGTAGTGTATGACACTGTACATAACTTGGTCGTATAACACGAGTTTTCTATAGTACACACGAGTGTAAACCCTTATTATGCAACAGTATCATATTCATTAAGATATAAAAGCTGTGGTAGCCCAGCGGTAATACCGTGCGACTCTTTCGAGGAGATCACGGGTTCAAACCCGGACAGTCACCAATGAGTTTTTCTGGTAAAACTTATGTGTATAATTGATAATTGCAATTTATCACACGCTTTTCGGTGAAGGAAAAACATCGTGAGGAAACCGGCATATCTCTAGAGAATTCTGGAGATATGTGTAACCTACCAATCCGCACTGGAGCAGCGTGGTAGGTCTTATCTCCAAACCTTCTCTCTTAAAATGGAGAGAAGAGGCCTATTCTAAAAAAGGCGGGCTTAATATTAAATTGAGCATTCTCTATCAGTCAGCCTTAGTGTCAATCGGAAAATTTAAATAGGTGTAGCAAACAAACACACAGAGGAAGAAAAGTAATAATAGGCGTAAAAAATGAAGAAATGAAAATCAATAAACTTTACCAACGTGCCTAATGAGAAATAAATTGATACAAATAAAAATAAGATATTACCTAAAAAATATGGTCTAGAGTCTTGATTTATATTTGTATTTAAGTATGTATTTAAAAATATATATAAGTATATATCCACCAGTTGTCTGTCTACCATGACACTTACTTACTTTTACTGTTACTTACTTTGGTGATGGACAACCGTGTGTGCAAATGTCCCATATATCAATTATATTTATTTAAGCGGCTCGAATTAACATTTTAAAAAGTTAGTAATAATACACAAAGCGTTTGATAACAAATGGCAGTTATAAGAATCGTATCATGTTTTGACAGTTTTCAAAATAATTATAACATAAGATTGATTAAAACATCAATTTGACAAGAGGGCTGGCTCCTTTTTTCGCACAAAGAATCAGCTTAGCGATTCAGCGCGGACACGCTGCATTCTTGGTACCATTCCACGTGAGCATGATTTGTATAGTCCTAGCGTGTAAGTAGTTTAAGATAGATATAACTTGTACATTTTTGCAGTTAAAAACTATTTAAAAGGATATGAAGTAATTATGAATAAAGAATAAAGTATATTGAAATTACGATCAAAAAGATCTGTACATGATATCAAGAATGAAGGTAAATTATTAAAAGTAACCAATTAACTTTAGGAAAGTAAAAAAGATCACTCCTCCTCATTTCTTATTAAATAACATTGTTTTCAAGAAACACTTCGAATTCGAACTGTTCTAAGAATTTCCACGTCATTTTTCTTTTTGCAAAAAATACTTTATTCAAATGAAGCTTCCATTGAAAAAAAACAAAGCATCGTATAAAATTTACACCGCGAAAAATTTACTCAGTCGGTGTTTTATTTAATTTAGCAAATAAAACTGTTTAGGCGGATAATTGAAAAACGTTGTTTCGTTTTCAGATGTATCTTTTATATTTCATTTCAGCCCAGCATTAGTCTTTTTATATTAAATTTAAGTTATACTCTATCAGTTTATATTTAAACACTTAGATAAAGATGTTTGATTGTGCAGATATAAAAAATGACATGATTCAATAGTTTAAGGCACGATGAAATACCTGGATGACCGAGACTTTAAGATTAAAAAAGACTTTTAGATATAAAAAAATACAATAAAAAAAGAAAAAAGCGCCGGATGACATGTGGAAATCGATCCCAGGTTTAGAATATTTTTGTTCACGCATTACCATTAAGCTATCACAGCTTTGACAGCTCAAATTATGAGTTGCTATCTATTCCTATTTTTTTAGTTCTTATAGTGCCCAAAAACAGGAATAAAACGATTTTTTTTAATAAAAGCTAAATCGATTTTTTTCCCCCAAAACCCCCTACATGCTGAATTTCAGGAAGATCGCTGGAGCCGTTTCCGAGATTCAGAAAATATATTTATATAAACATACAAAATTAATTCATTTAAATTCTAAACATAATATAAGTAAACAAGAAAGCGATCAGATTTATAAAAAAATCAATAACCTTTTTTTCAATTAAGAAAAATGGGCGTTGGGGTATCAAGGTGTTGGAATGGCGACACCGCACCGGAATACGCATTGTCGGCAGACCCCCCACGAGATGGACTGACGACCTCAAAAAGGTCGCGGGAGCCGCTGGGTCCAAGCGGCACAAGATCGTGTGTTATGGAGATCCCATGAAGAGACCTATGTCCAGCAGTGGATGTTCATCGGTGGATGTTCATTCATGACAAAGAAGAAGAAAAAGCCTTTAGAGTGTGATAAGTGAGTAAAGGCTTTAAGAAAACTTTATAATTAAATATGTTTTATACCTATTTTATTCAACTGATAAAATTATTAGTTTTACAGTAATATTTCTTAAAAAAATTAACAAAGATTGGAGCTAACACTTTTCTCTTTTTATTCACTTAACCTTCAAGATGCGATGAAGGCGCAGACTTGTTTAATGGCTACCGTCGCTTTGTGAATAACATTTTAATTTTATCAAACATTTTATGAAAGCGAACCTTTTGATATTTCACGAGAATGTCACATCGTTCTTATTCAAGTTTATTTAATTTTAATAAATAGCTCGTAATTCTTTCGTTTAAACATTACTTCCAAGCGTCTGTATTGCAAACTTTAATGACCGAAATCCTTTATATTCCGATGATTTCTAATTTAGGATCCCTATCAGTCATAAGTGATATATAACTGCTATACTTACAAACTTAAAGTTGTGTTTGCAGCGGAATGCAATAGTGGGGGTTGAACTAATATATATTTTGGCGTGGAGCCTATCATCCTGATGATGGTTCGGTTTTAGGGCAAAACAATCGTAGAGATCGTGGTTGTGAGTGTGTGTCGTGCTTGTGTGGAGTGTTGGTGTTGGCGGTGTCTTGTTTTACGTGTGGTAACTTGTCCTGCATGTATAAGGAATGTGAATGTTGCCTCCTTCACACTGCTGCGCTTTTACGTCCAGCCGCCTGCCTGACGTCAAATTACCTTAATCGCATAACTTACATAAATAAGCAGCTGGATACCACACGGCGGAAAAGTCCTTGACGAATATCACAAAAAAATTTAAAGACGGAAACTAAAATGCATCTTTCAGAACTCACTACCTAAGTCATCAAAAATACCTTCAACTCCCTCTCAGTGTACTTCTAAAGCTTTCAGCACTTATAGCAACAAGGTTTCTCGTCTATGATAAAATTACTCGCGTGTGAACTTATCGACAGAATTGAATTTGTTCTGAGTACAAAAGACGGTTCCGCTTTCTCATCTATTTATTGTCTGTCTGTCACAATACATTGAACTAAAGGAAAATAAAGCTTGCGTTTATCGGTTTATCAATAACCAGTTTAGCGCTTGTCGAATATTTCATCTAATAGTTCATAAAGGTGAACCTTGAAGAGGTAAACCATTTCCTAAAATGTTAAACTTTTTATGAAAGCGAATCTTTTGATTTTCACGAGAATGTCACATCGTTCTTATTCAAGTTTATTTAATTTTTATAAGGTCGTAATGCTGTCATTTAAACATTACTTCCAAGCGTCTGTATTACAAACTTTGATGACAAGATCAGGAATCATCGAAATCCTTCAGATTCCAATGAGTTCTAATCTAGGGTCAATATCACAGTCAAACGTTATATATAACTGCTATACTTACAAATTTTACGTTGTGTTTGGAGAGAAAATCAATGGTGGGGGTTGAAGTTATATATATTTTGTCGTGGTGCCTATCTTTCTGATGATGCTTCGGTTTCGGGGCGAAATGATCGTAGAGATCGTCATAGTAAGAGTGTGAAGTGTTTCTGACTAACATGTTATTTGTTCAGATACGTCACTTGTATAAAAATGAAGTCATTTCTCCTAATTCTTTTGCAATAACTTCAAATGCGTATTCAAGTTATTCTTTATTCAAGTAAACTTTTTAACAAGTGCTTTTGAATCGTCAACTCTACTGATGGTTCAAAAAAACTGTTCCTAACAAGAAGAACCAGTGACAATCTCGACGGTTACTGTTTCCAAATAAATCTTATAATTAATATCTTGTACAGGGCCAAACAGAAGCTATATCCCACGTATACTTAACAGTATAGTAAACTTTCTGTATCAGCCTCCCTTTAACAGTTTTTTTAAACTGCTGTAATTGTTAAGCTAAAATTTAATTTTATTATAAAATGCTATGCCCAAATCCACAACGTTCTTTTGCAAGACGTAAAGCAGGAGCTGCAAGCTTATGTCGGTCAGTACTATGTCTATTCAATTCATCAACTATGATTTTATAATTCTTTATATTTTTTACGTACAAAAATTAAATTACTTAAAATATACTGTGAAGCAAATTTTAAGATATTTATTTCGTATGACTCTTTTTTTGTAAATGTAGTTGTTAAAGTTGTTATAAGACAAAAATTAAAAAGACGATTGTATGATATAAGTAACAGAATACTTACGAAACAAATTTCTATCTAAAAAAAATTTCGAACAACGTTTCCGAATCTGTTGATCCGAACTGTAATAGAGTCCTATTTAGAAAAAGGTTTCTCAAAGAATGTGGAAGTTACAAAGTGAACCTTTTCAAATTCCCGATGGGAAGTTGTAAGCCTGGCAGGGCATTTGCGATATTGTTATCGTAAATGCTCCGCCATTGGAAATCCAAACGATAAGAAGTATTGCAACGCAAGTCACGTCCTCGCTATATTGTGTATCGATTGGGCATTGTGTATGGGAACATTTCTAGTATATTTCAAAAACTCATTTATACACTTATTGACTGTTATAATCTGGTACCTTCAGCTCTGCGAAGGATCTATATTCACAAAAAAATTCTAGAAAAAAATTTGTATGTTCATTGAGTGTATTTATTTTATTTTATAACCGCCCGACAGGGACGAACGGCTTATGTCGGGCTCTCACCGACTAAAAACCTGACAGTGCTCCATCACGCTGCTGTTCGCGGGGACTGGGTATCGTTGTATACATTGCCCCTATCCCCGCCAACAGCAACTCTGAACCGCAGAGTGCGCAACCTCTGAGTCGGGGCCTCGCTAAAAGTGGCTCCTCCTTCGGCTAATCAATGCATAGGGAGCATTAGATGCATCACCTTTTAGGATGGGTGTCCAATAAATCCCGTTCGGAACTCCCAAAGTTCCCCTTTAGGGTGGCAAACAATGGCTTTAAGCGAGTTGCCTGCGCCCGGCTCGCTCTTCCGTATCAAGTGTTTGGAAGCAGAATCAATGGTGGTGGTTGAACTATTAGTATATAAAACTGCTTACTTGTGTAATGCATCGCTTTGCGATTTTATCGTCCACCTATCTTTTAATTACGCTTCGGTTAAATGACGAAACGATTGTTGAGATTGTCGTAGTGAATGTGTGCAGTGCGTGTGTAGTGTTTTGGTGGTGTTCGGGTTTTGTTATACGGGCGATAACAAACAATGCACGTATAAGGCATTCTACCGGTTTTGCCTCCTACAAGCATTACATGCTCTTTCTTAACAAACGTGGATTATAGCAAAATAATTCTATATTTTTTTGTATTTATATTATGGATATAGTAATTTAAATATACACAAATATATTCAGGCCAGATTTGAATTAGTTAAAACAAATCTAATAGATGAGTACAAATGTAGTGTAGTCTCTGTTTACTTTACACAGCAAATTTAATTTGCTACGTGAACGAGGTAATAAAGTAAAACCTTCCATTAGATCTGCTTAAAAACCCTGGTATATACTCGTAAAGGGTTTCTATTATTATTATAGAAATTGTATATTAAATTAATTTAAAAAAACGTTTCTTTATCCCTGTTTTCGGGCACTGAAAAAATTGTTGAAATGTAGAATAGAATGCAAATGATATTTTAGCTGACAATTATAAAGTTCTCAGTGGATAATGGGCTGACTAAAGAAGTGATAATACCCCGGATCGAGCCCCACCTGCACAATTATTTTTTATATTTTTTCGTCTTTGTTTCTTATTTGTTTCGTCTTTTTTATCTTTAAAAAAACATTACCGAGCAAGTCTCGGTCACCCAGTTACTAAGTCTCCTTATAGAATATACGTTTGGGTTAAAAGACTTCAATTGACATGTATTCAATTAATCTTTCAATGTAGAAAGTCGTCAAAGTAAACATGATTTTGAATTTAAAATGAAGTAAAACAAGAAATAAAAATATTTAAGGACGATAAAATGTACAAAATGCAGTGATTACTCTTATAAGTTAATAGCAAAATAAAATTCAAGTTTTGAACTAAGTATCGAGGAATGTTTCGCTAAATATAAAATTCAGAATTTAATATACCTCAAGTAGAAACTTGAGACACACTTTTAGTCATAAATTACGTAACACCAACCATGATTTTATTTATCTGAGAATATAATTTATACACACCTATATACATATAGATATTACGACACCCCGGTAAGAAAGAAGGTCGGAACAAAATCGTAATGATCGTCATCGTTATTCATGGAGCCTATCCCTCTGATGATGCTTCGGTTTCGTCGCTAAACGATCGTAGAGGTTTTGGTAGTGAGTGTGTGTAGTGCGTGTATGGAGTGTTGGTGTTGGCGGCGTCTTGTGATACGTGTGGCGGATTGTCCTGCATGTATGTGATTGTTGCCTGCTTCATACAATTTGCATTGCATGTATTCTCTTAACAAACGTGGATTACAGCAAAATAATTTTACTGTAACTTCTGTACTATGGAGTTCCGCAAAGTAACGCCTGCTTCTATAAATAAACATTATTTAAAATAAAACTGCCTTATTATTGACAACGATAAATTCAAATTCCAATTGTGCTTGTAGAATCTTAAAATGCAAAAGAGTTTTGGAACGTCAACATTTATTTTATATTGAAACTGAATATTTGGATATTTCCCAAGGGAAACGTGAAACCGGCTTTAAATAATATGAGGAAGCTTTCAAGCAAATGGATTTGGAGTCTCGAGATAGTAACGACATTACCAATAATGAAAATATTTGTATTCATCTCCGGTAGACAATATTATCTGTATAAAAGCAATTAAGTAAATAATGAAGGGATGTAAGAGGAAAGTTTATCCTAGTCTGTTTCTCTTATAGCCAGTATTATTGATTCATAATTCTAGCCAGAAACAGATCACCTTATGATTGTAGTTAATACTAGTAGTAGCTGTGACTTCGTTTGCGACAGCTTTAGTGTTAACATAGCCATTGCGATATTTAACAAAGTTAACAATATTTACTCTATTGTTCTTTCCGATTCGCGAAAAATGGAATATATTGTAGAAAAATGGAATAGACAGACGGACTAAGAAGAGAGATAACCATTTATAATTTTTATATTATGTATATTATAATATTTTTTGCTAAATATACATAAAGAATTGTGTGTCGTGGAAGTGTTTAAAAAAAATCATGCCTAAGTTTTATGGCTTGGATCTTACCTATAGCTTAGTGTTGAAGAAAAGGTAAAATCTGTACTAATATACATATAAGATTGAAGAGTTACTTTGATTGTTTGAACGCGCTTATTTTAGGAACTACTGGACTAGTTTGAGAGTAAGGAAGTTCATTGACCTGAAGGCTGTAGGCTATATAACATCAAGCTAAGAAGAATAGGAGAGGAGCAGAAGTAGAAAATTTTTTTTTTAATTACTTAAAGCTATTTAAAGCTTTCCTTGCCTGCGCTAAGTAAACGGTGAAAGTTATTCAAATATCTCTTATAATTAACTCACGATAACGACTTAAATGTTCAAAATTTGATTTGACTGGCCCGTTGGAGCAGTGGGTAGTGACCCTACCTTCAGCTCCGCGGGTCGCGGGTTCGATTCCCGCCAAGGGCCAACATTTTCTATAAATGAATTTGTTGGTCTTTGAGTCTGGGTGTATATGTGTATTTAAGTATGTATTTAAAAAATATATAAGTATATATTCACCAGTTGTCTGTTACCCATAACACAAGTATTAAGTTACTTACTTTGGGGACGGACGACCGTGTGTGTAAGTGTCCCATATATATATATATATATATATATATATATATATATATATATTATATAAATTTATATTCGGAAAAAATTGTGATACACTGTTTCCATGCGGGCGAAGTTGCTGACACAGCTAGTGCAAGATAAATTCAGCAGATAAACAGAATTCAAATAACTCTAAAGATTGCTAGTAAATCGTTTGCCAGACAATGTTTGATGTTCCCGGTCGTACCAATATCCAAGTTTCCTTTCTGCTCGAACTGACGGCTGCTATTCGAACTTAGATTAGGTATTTTCCGATATTGAGATTACAAAATTTCGCGCATAAACAATCTATATTTTTAAATCGGTTAAAATTTAAATTACGTTGTATTCTTAAAGAAAAATAATAAACTAGGCATTCGGAATTTAGTTGCAATATTCGTTTTGTTCACAATATTTAAAAACACTAAAATAAGCATAAGTTAAAATTTAGATAAGCGTTCTACTCCTGATTTTTCAAAACATATAGTTACACGTTTTGGCAATTTATTTTATGACTGGCGGCCTGCCTGACATTAACTTACCTTAGTCGCCTTGTGCGACACCTCGATTTGAAATGAGGTTGGTCTATTCTGTTCAGCTGTATACCACACGGCAGGTCGACTTACCTTAGCCGCCTTTAAAGACACCTCGGTAAGAAATGAGAGTAATCGTTTCTACATAGTCGAATACCACACGACGGTAAACTTTCCCATTTTACGACATCTCGGTAAGAAATGCGGGTGGTCTTTCTAGACAGCCGGATACCACACGACAGTTCAACTTACCTTAGTAGCCTTTAACGACACGTCGGTAATAAATGAGATTCGTCTTTTCTACTCTTCCGGATACCACACGGCGGTGTTATGTCAACCAAATTTCTCCTGAGTCACTTAGGATTTATTTCTCTGGAAACTCGACGAGGACATGAACAACTTATTACAGTTTATAAATATCTAACTAATAAGATTGACTGTATTGAGCTGCATAATAAGTTGTGCTGCATCTTTGTCCCAAAAGAATATGGCCGTTACCGGCGTTTAAAATTCTTTGCGGTCTCTTTTTTCGTACTGTGTACCGAGTTAAATCACTAATACCTCGAACACTATCTGTCCTGAATGAACTACATATTAACGGAGTGTCCTAACTGCGACATATTTGCAGGGCAATGGCAAAGGATACTGTATTGTTATCTACATTTCAAAGAGCGTTATAACTCCACTATGTTACTAGGTTAAGTTTGTATTTTTATTTTCAATAGTTGTTTCCATTTTATATCCTATATTGTATATTGTTTTTTATTTTTTATGTGTTTTTTTTAATGTTAATTAGTGTTATTTGTTAACCGTTCTAATTAATTCAAATTAATAAATGTCAACATGTTACAGAAAAAAAACTTTGGCTATTAACTATATTAGCTAACCCAATAAAACCCAGCTGTCAGCGTTTAGAGCACAAGTCACGATTCAACCCTGTTCGTGACCCGGATATCAGAAATTACTGTGCCGTACTTGCGTCGATAATTGGTGATAATTATCGATAATCCATAGTGCTGGATCTTGAATTTATCGAGAACTGCAAATTTAGTCGATACTTCTACAATAAGGTAAAGTAATCTAGTTAATACAAAAATAATAATGTTATTATTTTGCTATAATTCGCGATCAAGTATAAATTCTATTTCAAATTCAAAAAATATTTATTCAAATAAACTTGCAAACAAGCGCTTTTGAATCAACAACTCTACTGCTAGTTCAGAAAGCTGTTCCCACCGAGGAGAGCCAGCAAGAAACTCGGCGGTTGCTCTTTTAAAAATATAATTCTTATTACTATGTAGTAAAATAAATATATATCAAAGTTATATAAATATATATAATGTATTATTAATTGTAAAGTGGATTATCCATTTTCAAACCTAATACATGCAGAATTGGTAAAAAACATACGCAAACCTCCACGACCGCTACCTATGTACTGCAGACGTTTATTCTTATAAACTCAACAGTCGTTTCTCTCCACAACCGAAACATTATCAGGAAATAGATTCCACGACAAAATCGAGGCATCACCCAAGCAGGCATAGTTAAACACTAATTGGCTCAACCCCCAACATATATTTTGCCTTCGAACACGTGTAACAAGCATGAACTTGAAACAATTATATGATTGTTAATGACGGATAGTCCACTCTATATTTAGCATTATATATATTTTCTATTTACGTTATGATGGATTATAATCCGCCATAACGTAAATAGAAAATATATTGCTATTGCTATTATTATTGCTATTGCAAAATAATTTTATTATTAATATTGTATTTTGGATCTGTGGCAAGTAACGGGCATTTCTATAAATTATTTAACGTAAAAGCTACCCATCTCTGGAAAGATTTCTTTCGGAAGGCGCCGGTATTTCAAAAAATACGAATCTGTTTAATGTCTAGGCCCGTCGTTTTTTATAACGATATAAAATTATGTATTTTGTTACATTAATTACTATCGCTTTTTTTTAAACTTAAGTATACAGGTTAAGAGGTTAATATTTTCACTCTCACTTTTAAGTGGGTCACGAATTTCAACACCGGGTCAACTAAAAGGTTTTACTGTTAAAACTTATGTGTCTAATTGAAAACAGCAATTTATCAAACGCTTTGAAGGAAAACCTCGTGAGAAAATCTGTATATCTTTACAGAGTGTAACCTACCAAACCGCATTGGAGCAGCGTGGTGGGTCTCCAACCCTTTTCCCCAAATAAGGAGATAGGAAGCCGATGCCAAACAGTAGGATAGAAACTGGCCTGTAACTAATTGGCTATTTTTAACTACAAAATAATAATAAAATTTCATATTCATTTCCTTGACTGAAATTTGTATCAAAATATTGCTTTTATTCAGAGTTAATTACGTAAACAGAAATAATAGAGTTGGAATTGACAGGGGTATATTGGTTCCAAGCTAAATTTAGTCATGGCTTGTTCCAAATATAACACTAAGGGTGGAAATATAATATTTGTATTAAGCTTTTTTTATTGATTTTACCGTATATAAATACCTATCGATATTGGTCTACAATATGCGCAAATTAAAGCAAAAAAATAAAAGTTTTTTTTTTATTTCACTTCGCACTTGAACATAGTGTCAACAAAAAGGATGTGTTAAATATATACTTTTATATTTTAATAATGTTTGGAGTTTGTAGATAAGTCAATATTACTAAATGGACATATTTTTATTGTAAAAATAAGCAATGGATGGAACGTAAATTTAAATTGTATCCGGCAATGAGAAAATGTGACACAGTTATTAAAATATATAGTTAATATATTATATTTTCTCTTTAGGTGCTATGTTACTTCTAAGGCAAGTACTATGTATAATCATATATCGCACATTCATTTTTAAGCATCATCATTCTCTTACCCTTATCCCACTCTAAGTGGAGTCGGCACAATATGTCTTCTTCTTCCATTCTCTTCTATCATTCGTCAACTCTGGTACCACTCCTTTGACATGCATATCATTTTTCACACAATCCATCCATCTTTTTTTCGGCCTCCCCCTAGCCTTACATCCATCCACATTCATATTAAAAACTCTTTTGGTCACATGATTTTCATCCCTCCTCATTACATGACCAACTTATTCTCGCAATTCTCATCTTTTCTGTAATGGGCGCAACTTTCAGTATTCCCCCCTAATATACTCATTGCGTATTCTATCCAATTTGTAACACCACACATCCACCTAAACATTCTCATCTCATTCGCATGCAAAGCATATTTTAAAATGAAATAAACATTAAAATTTTCATAGCAAATTTTGTATTGGAAGTTAAGACTCGAAATCCGTTTATAATACTCCCGCGTTTTAACAGTTGGGTATGGCTTTCGCCAGACGTAATATTACATATGATAGAACTTTGTAAGTCAAAGCATAAGCTTTTAACCATGTTTACATCCTGGTGAGGTTGTTTGTAAATGCTTGAATTAATCAAACTAACTAAGCTTAGTACGTGACTATCACGAGACTCGGGGGCCTACAGCTAAGTCTGGTAAGTGGAGACGTATTAAATATCAGCTTTCAGCTGTTCACTGAGATAACTTCGTCAGTCAATTAGGAAGCCTTGTAGTGGATTTTGATTACCTCTGGCAATGCGATTTTAGGCTCCATTTGACAATTATAATTTGTTACACACTTTCTTCATTCTTATTTTAACCAATTGACGTCCTTTATTTCGCCGTGTGGTATCCGGCTGAATAGAATAGTACCACCCTCATTTCTTAACAAGGTGTCTTAAAAGGCGACTAAGGTAAATCGATCCGCCGTGTGATATCCGGCTGAGTAGAATAGACCACCCCCTTTTCTTACCGAGGTGTCGTAAAATACGACTGAGCTAAGTTGACGTCAGGCAGGCGATCGGTCGTAAAAACGCAGACAAAAAATGTGACATCATGTTTATAACATGTTGTGCCGACCCCACTTAGAGTGGGATAGGGAAGGAAAATGATGATAATGATGATGACGTCCTTTATTTCGCCGTGTGGTATCCGGCTGAATAGAATAGTACCACCCTCATTTCTTAACAAGGTGTCTTAAAAGGCGACTAAGGTAAATCGATCCGCCGTGTGATATCCGGCTGAGTAGAATAGACCACCCCCTTTTCTTACCGAGGTGTCGTAAAATACGACTGAGCTAAGTTGGCGTCAGGCAAGCGATCGGTCGTAAAAACGCAGACAAAAAATGTGACAGCATGTTTATAACATGTTGTGCCGACCCCACTTAGAGTGGGATAGGGAAGGAAAATGATGATAATGATGATGGCGTCCTTTATTTTGAATTCAAATTGAAATTGTCCTTTTAATGAACAGGTGTTTTTGAATCGTCTAATCTACTGCTGGTTTGAAAAATACTTTGACGCACAGTTAGTACTTTGTTAGTAGAGAAAAGTATAGCAGTTGGAAAACGATAGTGTTTACGGTACATAACGTTTAGTACAGACCTTTGTGCCCTTTCCAGGGGAATTAGATTCGTTTTACAAGTGCCCCCCCCCAAACTGAAATACAGTATGATAATATCGATTGACATACAGCGAAATAAAGTGTCCTAATTAGATCCGAATGAACTACATTTCTCAGCTTCTTAAACACCCATGTAAGTTTTCTAACTCGCCCCGTTAATTGCTTAATTTGCGGAATCCAGGACAGATGTTCATCCATTACTATGCCTAAATATCGAATATGTTGAACTCGTTCAATCAGTGGACAATTACACGAGGAACGATTCGAATTGCAATTGTGAACTTGAATTAAATGATTAGAATCATAAGAGAGATTCGATCTGGATGAAATGGAAAATACAACGTGTTTCGTCTTATTGGCATTAAGTGTAAGCAAGTTAAGTTTTAGCCAGTCAGCTACTGTTTCTAAACCCTTCTGTGCTTCCGTGCTAACAGAATTTTTAAGTGTGTGTGTGGCTTCTGTAACAGTTAAGCCCAATTTTAGCAGTTTCCTTTACCATTTCGTGAATTTAACAAAGTATGTCAGTAGAATTATGGGAGTCCATAATTTACATTCCCAAAGCGGGTAGATATATTTTTTGTTCGTACTAAGTTATAACAAACGTTCATGCCGCCGTTACTCGCTATCAAAAGTTGTTAATTGTACTTTTCTCTTGGACATAATGAGGCAATTTAAACATCACGCCAGCTGAAAGTGACGTAAACGCTCTTTTGTTTTCAGACCTTTTGATATGAAATGTGCGATAGATACATCATTTGTCAACGTTCTCCCTACGGTACAATTTAATATATATCCTCCTGCCCTTATCCCACTCTAATTTGAGTCTGCACAACATGTTATAAACATGTTGCATTATGATTTGGCTGCGTTTTTACGACCTCCCGCTTGCCTGACGTCAAGTTACCTTAGTCGTTTACGACACCTCGGTGGGTGGTCTATTCGGGTCTATTCGGTCGGGAACGTGGGTGGTCTATTCTAATAAACCGGATACCACACGGTGGGTCAACTTACCTTAGTCGCCTTTTACGACACCTTGGTAAGAAATGAGGGTGATCTATTGTACTCAGCCGGATACCACACGGCGGGTCGTCTTACCTTAGTCGCCTTTTACGACACCTCGGTAAGAAATGAGGGTGGTACTATTCTATTCAGCCGGATACCACACGGCGTATATTATAACAGTATAGAATGTGCAAATTATATCTATATAGACGATAGTGGGAATTATTTAGTGATCTTTAACCCGAACATGAAAGACAACGGTTGCAGCAAGTGTTCGGAAATAATAACATTTACAATTCAAATGGATCGGTCTGGTTTGACCGCCATTTTATTATCCTCTGTGGTGTGGCGTGAAAAAGGGTCTAGCGAAGTCAAGGTTGAAATAGAGACCTTGTTAAACTATCCTTGTTTTTATTAGCGCCTTAGGAAAAGACAGTTATTTGTTTTTTTATTTAATTCTGAAGACTTTATTACGCTAACGCTGTAGATATATTATACAAAATATACATCATCATTCTCCTGCCCGTACCGTATTTTACAACACTTCAGTAAGAAATGAGGGAGCTATTGTATTCAGCCAGATACCACACGGCGTACAAACCAAAAAGCAATATTTTCAAAAATTTTACAATAGCGTTTATATCACATCTATTCTGTCCTTGTGTTAACACTCGTATAAAGAATCTATAAAATTAGGCGTTACTTTGCGTACATCCAAAATACTAAAGTACTAACTAAAAGTATATACATAGACTGGACACCAAAACCCAGTTAAGTATGTGAAATATCTGTAAATAACTTGAAGATTTCTTGTGCATAAGTAAAAATAATAACTCAATTTAAAAATAAGTACCGGGGTAACCAAACCTAGCTCGGTAATTTTTAAAATAATGTAAAAGAAATTAAAATAAAAAAAATTGAAAGGAAAAATGAAAAAATAATAGGGTAGGTGCGGTTCGATCCTAGGTATTTTCACCTCTCTAGACCGCCCGTTCCCCAAATGCACTACCATGACTTTACATTTGACAGCGAAAAATTGTGATTATATTCAACGTAAATTTCAAAAAAAATTTAGAGCTTTAAAACAGGGATAAAACAATTTTTTTTTTAAATAAAACTTACCTAAATTGATTTAACTCCCTACATGTTGAATTTCAGGAAAATCGTTGGAGCCGTTTCCGAGATCGTGAAAAAATATATATTTATATACATACAAGATTAAATCATTTAAATACTATAGAGATTATTATGAATTTGCAAGACATGTGACTGTTTCATTCAAATTGTGACAGCGTCCGTCAAATTATTACACCGATTACATTATTAGCTAGCTTCAATTGTAAACCAAATTTTGGTATTAGGTTTGGGTATATAATTTCTTTTAGCCCTCTAGAAAAAGGTCTTAAATAATCATAATTTGTACATAATAAATTAATAATATTATATAAATGATAAAAAAAACCGTGTAATACTAATATATGACACGAAGCGTCTTAAATAAAAAATAAAGTGGACAAAAACTTTTACGGCGCTTGACTGTTGCAACTTTTAACAAGCTCCCTGACTTTAAAGCTCGTTACAATTGCTTTTAATATTGAAAGGTTTTTTTCTTTTGATTATGATATTGTTTTGATAAATCTGAATAACGTTGTTCAATGTTACACAAATGGGGCTTTCTTTGTCAAAACTAAGATAAAAATATCTTAAGATGGTTTTAATTAGCTGTGCCAAGAAAAGTATAGAAGAGCAGTTTACAAAAAAATACACCTAAAATACAGCAGTTACAGTGCTTAATGATAGTTAAAGTAAGAATATTGGATACTATACGAAAACATATGATCATTTGATTCCACCTAACCTATTGTTGCGTGTAATACATTTGATGGTTAACATCATTTGTTTCATTTTGAATCAATACGGACTTTGACTTATTATGATTAAAGTTTGTTTTTATTTTAAATCTAATTATGATGATCGAATTCTTTGTTTTTCAATAAATAAATCCTCATCGCGAAAACAAAATTAATTCCCGTTAGGTGCTATCGTCAATTTAGAACTAATTAAATCTAGGCGTGTATAAGGAGAGGTCTGAAAGTTGCGCCCATTACAGTAAAGATGAGTGCGCATTACAAAAAGTGCGAGACTAATGTTGGTATGGTCATGTAATGAGGAGAGATGAAAATCATGTCATCAAAAGAGTTTTAAATATGAATGTGGATGGATGTATGGCTAGGGGGAGGCTGAAAAAAAGATGGAAAAGGAGTGGCATCAAAGTTGACGAATGATAGGGGAGAATTGAAGAAGAAAACATATTGTGCCGATCCCACTTAGAGTGGGATAAGGATAAGAGAATGATTTGAAAATCTAGGCGTGTAGTGTTCAGTTGAATTAGGAAAAGCAATTTTCAGGTCCGTGAAATAGGCACAAAGGCAGCAGTACTAAACTATGATGTAAATTTGGGAAGTAGATTAGGGGTTAATTTAGCCGACAGACCGCCGTGTCAAATGATTCGCTTTGTCGGTGCTCATACATTATTAATGGTAATGTCACCAAATCTGGCGGATTATGAGCTCTTGTATGTATTCCGTTCTAATTTTAAATCGCATTTTATTACAAATTTAGATACTCATTTTTTATTTGAAAAATATTCTTAAAAAAGTTTGCCATAAATCCAATAAACTCAATACATTTAATTAAGCCTAATAATAATATTAAATAATATTATAAATAATATTAACATACAAAACAAAACAAAACTATTACAAACGTACAAGTTATATCTAACTTGTAATATTTGATAAAAGTTAAATTTATAGTTTTAATTATTGAGGTACAGCACCCTTGTTATTCAGATATAAGCCTCCTCAACGGGAAATTTATACAAACGTTTATCCCAGGCTAAACAGAAGTGTCTTTATCCAGATAATAAAACAAAAGCTTCCATTACAAACGGTGTTAAGATTAATCGTCCCATAATGTTTGTTTTAATACTTACTTAATTTGTTAACAAAGGATTCTATTTAAATGTGAGTTTTACACATTAATCTATACTTATATATAAAGCTGAAAAGTTTGTTTGTTGGATTGTTTGAACGCGCTAATATTAGCTACTAGGAAGGAACTATTGGACAGATTTGAAAAAATCTTTGAGTGTAAGATAGTCCATTTTTCGAATAAGGTTATAGATTATTTACTTGAAACATCACGCTAAGATGAATAGGAGAGGTGCAGCTATAAAAAATATTGTCAAGATGACAAAATTTAAAGCTTTCATTGCGTGCGCTAAGTAAATGGTGAAAGTAATTTAAAATCTCCTATAATTAACTCATGGTAAATACTTTTATGGCAGTGGGCTGGTCACATTTGTCGCAGAACCGACAACCGCTGGGGTAAACGTGTTCTGGAGTGGAGACCGCGCCTTGGCAAACGTAGTGTAGGACGTCCTCCGGCTAGGTGGAGCGACGACATCCGCAGAGTGGCTGGTATTGGCTGGAAACAGAGAGCTGAAGACCGAGCTCAGTGGCATGCAAATGGAGAGACCTATGTCCAACAGTGGACAGACACAGGTTGATGATGATGATGATGAAATACTTTTATGCTCAAATTTTAGTTTGGGAAAGAATCAGCTTAGCGATTCAGCGTTGAAACGCTGCCAGCATTGTTAGGACCATTCCACGTGGGCATGATTTGTATAGTCCTAGCGTGTAAGTAATTTAAGATAGATATAACTTGTACATTTTTGCTGTAAATAAATAAATGAGTATTATAGTATTTTAAATATTGAACAAGACTTTGACCCAAAAAAATAGCCTAAATAACTTCATACAGCCCCGAGGGATAAGAAGCCGTATCAATTTCCGTCTCTTTGTTGTAAAATTTTCAGGGAATGAGCTCCGGGCAAACCGCTCTCATCAACTTTATTAACTTTAACGGGGCTTATTCAATACAGGCTACCCGCCAAAAATAATTTTCTTATACCAAGATAAAGTATGATATAAAGTGTAAAAATTGTTTTCAGTTTGAATGTTTCTATGAAAATTCGAACAGATTATAAATAAATAAAAATATAAATATATGGGACACTTACCAACACGGTCGTGCGTCCCCAATACTTGTGTTAAGGGTAACAGACAACTGGTAAATATATACTTAGAATTTTTTTAAATAGGTACATACTTAAATACAAATATACACCCAGGCTCGAAGAACCAACAAATTTGTAAAGTAATTATTTATAATTTCATAAAGTTAAAGCGAGAGTTCATTAAAAAGTTTTTAATCTTTTTTTCTTAAATATGTTTTATTTTTTAGGGAACTTCTGTATCTGTAGATACATTACAACCTAATTAAATTTAACTATATTTTCATATAAAGTCTTTTTTTAAACCTCTTTCTTTTTTAAGTGTATTGTACCGAAGTATTATATATTTTAATATAACAAATTAAAAATAATGGTTTACTTTTGGGAAAAGCACTAATAAATTGATAATAACTGAAAAAAGAAGATGCATTAAAATAAAATTCATAAATTATTCTTTCAAAATTCGATTTCAGTAAGTGTTAGAAATATTAACTACGTTCTGCCCTCGCCTACTTCATTAGTACAAGAAAAGTGTCCAATTCAGGTCACAAAATTTGTTTAATTTTACTACAAAATACTTTTTACTAAAACTATTGAATCACTGGCAAATTCATAATATCTATAGAATAAAAATAATATTTGCAAGATTAATAAGAAATATCTGGGTGACCGAGCTTCGCTCGGTAATTTTTTACAAAAAAAAAACTTAAAAGAAAGAAAAAACAATTATTTAGTTGGAGATCGATCCTTGGCATTCACATTTCTCGAGGCTGCCCGTTACCCGAATAAGCTACGTCGACATGACAGCTAATGGCGAAAATTCAATTCAATATAAATGTAAGTGTTTTTTAATGCCCAAAAACACGGGAAAAAACAATATTTTTTTTTACATAAAACCTAGCTAGATCAATTTTTCTTCCCCAAAGCCTCCTACATGCTGAATTTCAATAAAATCGTTGGAGCCGTTGCCGAGATTCAGAATATATATATACAAGATTAACTCATTTAAATATAAAGATTATATTCGTCTTTACAAGCAATTGTTTTAACGGAATATTCAACAATGTGAAAAAAATATTTTTGTATTCGAAATCTCTAATAACATGAAAAAAGCTACAAATTGTCGCTAACCGTTACAAATTTTTATTTATATTTAGACAAACACAATTACTTTTGTTACAAATCCATAACATTATCCGCGATAATGAGATTCTTTCCACACCCACTCACCTTTCGTCCGTGACACAAGTGTTTTTCGTCTGTGACATCTATGACTCCCAGACGATAGGTTAGGTTTTAATGGACTCGATTCTAAGCCGTTAAATACATTAAAAAAACCCAGCGATGGTTCATGTGAGTATTATTCCTGTGCACATATCAATTAACGTATGTATATAAAAATATTATTTTATATATAGTTAGTATTAGGAGCCTATAATCTGTACCGTATTCTCATTATCGTAAATCAGTATTAGTACCTGGGTGACCGAGCCTTGCTTAGTAATTTTTTTGAAAATAAAAAAAGAAACAAAAAAGAAAAATATTGGGTACGTGGAGCTCGATCCTAGATATTTTCATTTCTAGAGACCACACGTTTCCCGAATAAGCGATGCTGACTTGACAATTTACGGCAAAAATAGTGTTTTATATTAAATTTAAAACGATTTTTTTTAAATAAAATCTAGCTAGATCGATTTTTTCCCTCAAAACCCTCTACATCCTGAATTTCAGGAAAATCGTTGGAGCCGTTTCCGGGATTTCAAAAATATATAAATATATAATAAATAGAAGATCAACTCATTTAAATATTAAAAATACGAACACAAATATATAAATAAGAACATGAAGGTGGAGGAAATAAGGGACAAATTGGTGACAACGACAAAGGACCTACAAAATCCGCCGTAATAATGGGACTAGACTTGGCTCCTTTTGTAGTATCTGAGCCTTTGATGTCGTGAAAATATATATTGAATAAACCAGTAGCTATCTGTTGTATTTTTATTAATGATCTAAGGCTATAATCACAGATTCAAATTATTCTCCCAGGCTCGAAGAACCAACAATTTTTTTTATAGAAAAGTTGGGCCCTCGACGGGACTCGAACCCGCTACCCGCAGAGCTGAAGGCAGGATCACTACCCACTGCGCCAACGGGCCAGTCAAAAATATAAGGCTTATTAAAATTTCTCAATTAGTTTTAAATAGTACAAGTATTGCTTGCATTATATATTGAATAACAGTTAAATAATTGTTCATTGGAACATCTCTTCATTGGGTAAAGACCCGAGTAGGTATAGACCTATGAGTTTTTATATAAAAACCTATTTGCTTAGTTAGAATTTACAAGTAATCATGCGCTTCCATTATGACGAAGTCATTTCTGGGATATGTGTAAAGTGCTTTTACAGTTTACGCGAATGAACAGTTAGGATAATATCTACTGCATATCTCCATTCTCTCCAAGGAAATAAGAATTATATTTTGCATAACTGCACAGCTGAGTAAAATAGACCACCCTCATTTCATACCGAGGTGTCTTAAATGCGACTAAGGTAAGTCGACCCACCGTGTGGTGTCCGATTAAGTAGAATAGACTCTTTCTTACCAAGGTGTCGCAAAATACTGGTAAAGTAAGTTGACGTCAGGCAGGCGGATTGTCGTCAAATCATTTGACAACATGTTTATAACATATTGTAACGACCCCACTTAGGGTGGGATAAGGGCAAAAGGATGATGATTTTGCAGCGATGCCATGTGGAGAGAAAATGTTTACATATAAATAAAATCGAAATAGCATTGAACGTGTTTCAAGAGAGCAAAATAAACGAAAGGCCACAAAACGTGCGATGAATTATTCATGACGCGTTCCCGACTGATGGCGGGTAATTCATTTAGCATCCTACAATAGTGAAAGTTTTACTATGTTTTACCCGTTCTACTCGTAAAAACCTAGTAGCTGTAAGGATTTTATATTTCAACATTACAATTTGCATCTTGTATTTGTTACTCTTGTTTGAGACGTGTATCAAAAAGAAAAAATATAATATAACACTGCTACGCCCACCAAAATCTTAAATCTCCTCTCTCCTTGAAGTTTTTAAAAGATATCATCATCCTACCCTTATCCCACTCTAAGTGGGGTCAGCACAACATGTTACAAACATGTTTTTACATGATTTATCCCGTATTTTACGACCGGCTGCCTGCCTGACGTCAACATAATTTAGTCATATTTTATGACTCCTCGGTAAGAAAGAGGGTGGTCCATTTTACTCAACCGGATACCACACGGTAGGTCAACTTACGTAAGTCGCTTTTTACAGCACCTCGGTAAGAAATAAGGGTGGTCCATTCTTTCTACACACACCACATTCTATACCACACGGCGGGTCGGCTTGCCTTAGTCGCCTTTTACGACACCTCGCTAAGAAATGAGGATGGTACTATACTATTCGGCCGGATATCACACGGCGTAAGTTTTTAAAGGATATAGGTATCATAAATATTGATTTGCAATGCTTTATCTAGGTGATTGCCAATTTTCTGATATGGACGCTATCTATCACTTGCCAGCCACATAATATTCGCTTCTCTAATGCGGATTGTTAGGTTACACATATCCCAATTCTTATGACTTATTTTGTCATTTAGTCCGTGAAAACAGTACGATCTTATGTAGAAACACGATTAATTTATCAAAGAAATGGCAACAGAGAAAATATACATGATATTTTCATTCACCCTTGACATTCAGGGTGCATTCATAAGCGATTTAATGTGAATGTCAGCGGTGCCTAATGACTTGTGAACGTAGATGTGCTGAGAGAAAATGCATGTGTGGTTAAACACAAGCGCTTATATACTAAGCTAGCTGTATAATTTTATATAAGGTACAGTATTATATTTTTCTACACAGAAATTATACAGTATTATAATTTCTTATGATTTTCATATATTCAGCTAAAACCTGCAAATAATTTAAAACGCCCTGGTCTAAATGAATGGACAGTATTTCTATATTTTTCAGTATAATTCAAGATGTATTAATCTATACCTATACATAAGTAAAAAAAGTAAAAGCTGTGGTAGCCCAGCGGTAGCACCGTGCGTCTCTTTCGAGGAGGTCTAGGGTTCAAACCGCGGGCAGGCACCAATGAGTTTTCTAGTAAAACTTATGTGTCCAATTGATAATTGCAATTTATCACACGCATTTCGGTGAAGGAAAACATCGTGAGGAAACCTGCATATCTCTAGAGAATTCTAGGGATATGTCTAACCTACCAATCCGCACTGGAGCAGCGTGGTAGGTCTCAGCTCCAATCCTTCTCTCGGAGAAAAAACGGAGAGAAGAGGCCTATGCCCAGCAGTGGGATAGTAACAGGCCGTTACTTACTTATACATAAGTACATTATTATATCGCGATATATTATTTAAAATCGCGAAAGTTTAAAATCTACTATACCTCATAATATTCCTGCCCTTATCCCACTTTAAGTGGGGTCGGCAAAACATGTTATAAACATGTTGTTACATGATTTGGCTACGTATTTTATGACCGGGTGCCTGCCTGACGTCAGTTTATCTTAGTCGTATTTTACGACACCTCGATAAGAAAGATGGTGGTCTATTCTACTTAACCGGATACCACACGGTGAGTCAACTTACCTTAGTCGCCTTTTACGACACCTTGGTAAGAAATGAGGTTGGTCTATTCTACTCAGCCGGATACCACACGGCGGGTCGACTAATCTTAGTCGCCTTTTACGACACTCCGGTAAGAAATGAGGGTGGTACTATTCTATTCAGCCGGATACCACACGGCGTATTTTTCAGTGTACAGCAAGATGTATTAATCTATATCTATACTTATTATAAAAGAAAGTCTTCAAAAGCTGTCTGTCTGTATGTGATCAATTTTTCAAAATCTATTGAACGAATTTTTGTACAGTTTTCATTAAACGATGCAATTTTTCCGCAAGGTTTAGGTTAATAGTACAATATGCTTAAATTAAGCTGCTTATTGAATTACTTAGCTTGAGAACTAGTTGTATAAATAAAATAAGAGACAGTATTATATTTTTCTAATTTTCATTGGAAAATTGCTAAATATTCCATACAGATATAAATTAATGAGAAAATGGTTTTTTATTTTGTATCGTATAACGAGATAGAAAGTACCATATGTCACTTGCCACCCCTTTAATTATCTTTAGTGCAACAATGAAATCGATCTGTAGCTCCGTTTGAACGTAAATTAATGGCAGATGAACATACTTTGACTATTGATATTATGGTGAAATTGTACTTATATATATTTGGTTTCCTTATATCTTCCTTAAATAAGGCTACCAATATCTAAAAAGCTAAAATTTGATCGCATAATGCACTACATTTAACGAAAGACTAAGAACAATGGGAACGGGGACGGGCCCTAATGTGGGACGCAACATGCGTTGATACGTTAGCCCATATCAGGAAAACTCAGTCAAGACCTGGAGCTGCGGAAGAAATGGCGGTAGTATGCATCTCTCATCGAGAGTTATGTATTTGTGCCGTTTTCAGTTGAGACCCTAGGGCCATGGAGTCAAAGTGCAAATTTTTTTTTATCCGTTTTAACACCTCAGTTAATTGCCTCTTCAGATAACAAAAGGGCTGGTTCCTTTTTCTCACAAAGAATCAGCTTAGCGATTCAACGCGGAAACGCTGCCAGCATACTTTGGACCATTCCACGTGGACATGATTTGTATAGTCCTAGCGTGTAAGTAATTTAAGGTATATATAACTTGTACATTTTTGCTGTAAATAAAAAAAAGAACATTTGAAGATGAATCTTCATACTAATTACATAAACTGCTTCGAAGATGCTAAAATTTGATCGAAATCCAATTAATTTATTTAAATCACTTGATCAAATTTAAATAATTATCGAGAACTTACTTTAATTAAAATGTCTTATTATAATTGCCTTCGGGATTTAAACTATGTCTGTCTCAAGAGGGTAGTCTGATTAGTAAATCGTACTTGTAAATAATACTTGAATTTCTATTGAAAACTCGTAAGTATTTATAAAACGGCAAAGTAAGATATTACATTGAATAAAATCTTTAATGAAACATATCCTATCCTACTAATATTATAAATGCGAAAGTTTGTGAGTATGGATGTACGTTACGGATCTAAAATATACGCTATAGAAATCCTGTAAATTGTAAAGGTATTAGAAAAGCGTCATCTGTTATCACACGACAACAGTTCACGCAAACGAAGTTGCGGGTAAAAGCTAGTATCTTATATTAGTGATTTCCATATAACTTCTTTGAAAAAATTATACTATAGGTAAGCAAAGGGATCTTTATTAACAGGAAAACCTGTAATGGGTACCACACATATGGCATTTATGTGAGACTCTCACAGAGTAAAAACTTTATAGTGTTTCACCAAGCTGTTAATGTCGGGGACATGGAAATGAATCGGGGCTTTACTCTAACTTAACGCCCTTAGGTCCCCGTTAGCAGCATCCTACCTCGGAAAGTCGCCTGAGGCAAATTGGATCCAAGAACTCAACTTTCAGGATCCGCGGCGCCGAGTCTTTCCACGAGATAACACGCTCGCAGGAGGCCATCGTTTCCTATAATCTTCCTTTCTACCATGGGGTGGAAAAAGCTCCTACCTCCATGGATACGCAAAATTACATTAGATTCCCCACTTTAATTAAATAAGATTTCCCACGCAATATAGTGTTTTCTTTTTCAATATATACTGTTATTGTATTGTGGTGTGTACAAGAATAAAGCCTTATGAATAAATAATTCAAATTGGCAGTATGCAAAACTTTTGACTTTGACTTACTTTATCAAGTAACCTCAATGCTATTTAATAGTTACGTAACGGATAAGAATAATATCTGTTATCAAAACTTTCATGTTCTGTGATGAGCGCTCTTACTATCGGCACGAGTTACTCAGAGATAAGCGTTACAAAATTTTACTACAGGGTCGTCGGCAAAATAATTTTCTTCAAATTTCAGGAAACTTATTCTCAGCTGCTACTTTCTTTTATTAAAAACCGTTGTTATTTGACTAGATAACAAATTTCTTTTATTAAGTTCTGCGGAGACAATTTTGTACAATTCAGACCGTCATGGTTATTTGGGGACACAAATTTAGTAGTTCAGTTTATATTCTTACCAACCAAGTCGAACATTTGATTATAATAAAATGATCATATTTTGAAACGGTAACTTTTTAAACTTGTTTAAATTCAAATTTAATTTTAGAAATTAACTTAGAAACATTAAAAAAATTGCTTCAAGTTAATACAATTTCTTATAATTTCCATACATTCAGCTAAAACCTGCAATGAATTTACAATACCGCAGTCTAATTTAATGGAAAGTAATTTTATATTTTTCAGTATACAGCAAGATGTATTAATCTATATCTATACTATCATAAAAGTCCCAAAAAGCTGTCGGTCTGTATGTGATTAATGTTTCAAAATCTGAACGGACTTCTGTACAGTTTTCACTAATATATTGCAATTCTTCCAGAAGGTTTAGGTGAATACGCTAAAATTCGTACAGGGTCGGATTTTACTTAGTAACACAGGATTGCACACGGGTGAAACCGGGAGCTTACCTAATATCTTATAAATCGAATTAAAAATCTAGTTAAATTTGACGAACAACTAATTAATGCTATTTAAATTTTTTTAAATAAAATTTGTATGTTTGAAAAAGCAATATACGAAGAAATATACCGGACTTAGTGGTTATGATGTATTTTGCAAAAACTTACTTTACGAAAACGATAAAACTCTCTTTAGCGATGATGTGAACTATTATGCGGCATGAAATAAAAGTTATGACGTAGATTCCACATTCCCTCGGGTAACGGGGATTGATGACAAAGTTACTGTCAAAAAGTATCGTATATCATAACGTCTTTCAGCCCGACGCGAAAAGAAAGTTTACTTAACTAGTTAATATTGTTTTCACGGATATTTCTAGACCACTGACCTTTTTTCAACAACGAACTGTTGGATATGAAAACATAAAGTACAAAGTAAACATATGTAGGTTATATTTTCTATCAATAAGCTTTTGGAAGAATTGAGCGGGGTCTATTCTACGTAGCCGGATACCACACGGCGGACTAGAGATAGCTGATATATCTGATGCAATACTGAATCCCTTTACAAGTATAATAAAATAGTAAAATAGTTACATTTTATTGTATTTTATTTTATTGTATTGTAAGAAATGCAAATGTGCTTATAAATAAAGCATATTTCACCATTTAGATTTTATTTGAAGAATAATAATGTTTAGATTTGAATATTTTTTCATTATCATATAAGGCTGCGGTTTAATAATGTAAATTGAAAATGTTTTAAAGATTGACCGCCGAGTTTCTTGCTGGTTCTTTTCGGTAAGAGCAACATTCCGAACCAATTTTTGCTTCATTAAATCTAATTCAAAGTGTTTGCAAAAGCTTACTTGAATAAAGATTAATGTGATTTGATTTGATTTGAAAAAGAATGTTACACTTAGTATTGCATAATTAATAAGCCCGTTGCCGCAGTTGGCAGTGACCTGTCTTCAGCCCTTCGGCTGGCGGGTTCGATTTCCGCAAAGGGAAAACATTCTATATCAACAATTTATTGGTTTTTCGAGCGTGGGTGTATATTTGTATTAAATTTGTATTTAATATTATGTATATATTTACCAGTTTTCTGTCACCCATAATAACACAAGTATTAAGTTACTTACTTTGGGGACAGACGAACGTGTGTTTAAGTGTACCGTATATTTATATTTGTGCCTATTTCTAATAAACTGCGACTATTTTTTGTGAATAAACTTACTCTAAGCAGTTTATTTGTATCAAATACTTGCGTATACATTATACTTCGTCACTATAGTTCGACACTATAGATATTATAAGCAACCGCCCTAACGGTGATCTTCGGGCGTTCCGAACAAGGTTTTATCGGACGTCCACTTGAAAAGGTCCCCGAGTCAGCCGTTGCATCTAGTACTCCCGATGCATCGATTAACGGAGAGAGGGGCCACTTATAGAGAGGTCCCGATCCAGAGGTGGCGATGTCTGGAGTTTAGAGCTGTTGCTGGCGCGGATCGGGGCAATGTGAAAGTGCAGCATGGTGGAGCACTGTCAGGTTTTTAGTCGGTGAGAGTCCGACATACCCGTCGGGCGGTGACGACCCATAATGGGTTTTCCTTGAGACAGTATCATAAATATAACTAAGTCCAATAAATCTTAACGTATTATATTGAATAGCAATATCACGGTCTGTCGAGTTTTCGATATAGGATATTAAAAGTTCCACAATAATGATGAGGTCTTCAACGCGATATTGGGTTTCGGATACGGTTCTTTTATGTTTTTCTATTATTCTGAGACAATACGACTCTTTGACATCCAATATTTATATGACATAAACAAAGGGTTCGTATGTTTCTTTTAGATTCTAACGTTTATTTGGGCATCGCAATTTATATGGTAAAACCGCATTACTCGTTTTTTACCAAACTTTTCACGAATCATGCTCAATCTTCCCAAGAATGGTAGCTCCATATCGTTGAATCGTCTACCTAATTCAACTATCGAGTCAATTAGGGCAGCCAATGTGACTCGATATTTAATATTAGCTGCTGTTATATATAAAACTAGCAATTGCCAGCGGCTTTGGCCGCGTGGAAAGATTAAAACCGTAATATGGTATTTTGATAACCATAAAAATGGTTAGAGTGGATTAACCTTAAAAGCTACACATATGCTGTCGCGGACTTTTATTTAGAACTTTTAGAGGGGAACAATTTTGTAATACATGTTTCTTTTATTAACTATTACTATATACTCAGCGCACGCAAGGAAAGTTTGAAATTTTGCCGTTTTAGTAATATTTTTTATTACTGCCCCTCTCCTATTAATCTTAACGTGATGTTATATAGCATAATATATAACATCACGTTAATTCCCTTCCTCAATAAATAGACTATCTTACAGTGAAAGAATTTTTCAAATCAGTCACTGTAATCGGTAGTTCCTGAGCTTAGCGCGTTCAAAAAATCAAACAAACAAACTTCAACTTTATATATTAGTATATATAATATGGAAATTGGATTAATTAGTGACGTCTCCTTAGTGCTTCATCTTCATAAACGCATTAGCAGCGGAACTACTTTTCTTTGTAACTTACGTCTTTCAGAATAACATTGTTGTATCTAATGTATATAATTAAAAGTTACTTTGCGATGTTCCCAAATTAAGTAATATTAATATTATATTTTGCCTTAATTATCGCGGACTTTAACGTTATAAAATAACAATGTTATAGCCCGGTGGTGAGACCGTGCGACTCTTTTGAGAGGATTGCGAGTTCAAATTTATTAAGCTTTTTTTTTTGGTGAAGGAAAACAATACGAGTCGTGAGGAAACTTGCGGATCTCTAGGGTGGAGCAGTAGAGTTGGCGATTCCTAAAAGCACTTGTTAGCAAGTTTACTTAAATAAATGGTATTTTGAATTTGAATCAAGATAATTCCGGGGATATGTTTAACCTACCAAACCACATAGAGCAGCGTGGCGGGTCTTATCAAACCTATATCTCCAAAAAAAATGAGGAGGCATATGCCCAGCGGGATTGTAACAGGTGGGATAGCTATTTATAGTAAAATAAAATTATGGTTACTATTGTACTGTTGCATCTTTTTTCTTTCAGATTATTTCACATCATTTCTTACTTATTACATTACACAGAGAAATTAAAAAATAAATAGAAAGTTTTTTTTATCATAAGTCAGTGCATTGTTCAATATATTTACTAATAATATAAGAATAGAAGCCATTTTTATTGTTTTCAAAAGTTTTATATTACGTAGTTAGTGCTAAATGCTTGTAGATGATTTACATGTATGGTGAAATGCTAATTTTGAATGTAAATCCCTGGAAAAGTTTCTGCAACAGATGTGTGCTGTGTGTAACACGTGAAATGTTGAAAGTTTACAGTCCCTACGTATTTCAGTATTTAATTAAACTTTATAGCGTGTGCTCTATATAAAATAAAATGTATTTTATGAAGTTATGCTTCTTTAATATCAACATCTGGATAACCAAGCCATGCTCGGTAAGTTTTTTACAAAAAAAAATATAATAGGGTTGGTGGAGCTTGATTCTAGGTATTTTCATTTCTCACGACCACCCCGAATAAGTTACGCTGACTTGACAGTTAATGGCAAAAATTAAATTCAATATAAACTTTAGTATTTTTTTATGCCCATAAACGGGAATAAAATGGTTTTTTTTTTAATATAAAACCTAGCTAGATCGATTTTACTCTCTCAAACCCCCCTATATGCTGAATTTCAGGAAAATCGTTGGATTGACTCATTTAAATATTAAAGATACATCGGTAATAACGAGGTATCATAAAAGGCGCCTATGGTAAGTTGACACACCGTGTGGTATCCAGCCGAGTAGAATAGACCATACTCTTTCTTACAAAGTTGTCGTAAAAGACGACTAAGGTAAACTTAACTCAGTCGCCTTTTACGACATTTTGGTAAGAAAATTGACCAGCCATGTGTTATCTGGCTGAGTAGAATAGACCACCCTCATTTCTTACCGAGGTGTCGGGTGGAATATTCAGCCGGATCCTGTTTATCTTAAATTAAAATTCTAACACATTCTTTTTCACGCGGCATTAACTTATCGTATCCATAAAAGAACGCTCGCTTTATATTACGTAAACATAAATGACGAAAAATTTCACTTTAGGGTAAAAGAAATGTATTTTGTTGTGAAAATGGGTCATATTTTCTTGAACGTAAAGACTTATTTGTGTTCGAAATCCTTATTTTTCACGAAGGAATTACTTATTTTTTATGTTATCGTTTGATACTCGTGTACGTAAAAAGAATTATTTTAAAGCTTACAATATAGGCCTCGCAATCGTATGTTAAGTTTGTAAAATACTGATATTAAATATTTTTATGCCTTTATTGTTTTTAAAGTATAATCGTGGTAAATGTTTAATCATCTTGGGATGTTAAAAACCAACCACGAATCTCAGGAATGCAGAAAACGCTGTTCTTTATATTAAAAAGATGAGACCTCGTTTTTTTTATAGTTTTAAACTCTACCTATCCCTTATAAACCTTTCCCACTAAATACCTGACGGCATGATAGTTCATTTGGGGAACGGGCGGTCTAGATACGTGAAAATACTTAGGATTGAGCTCCACCTGCTCTATTATTTTTTCATTTTTCTTTTCAATTTTTTTTTTAAATTTTAATTTTTTTGGCATCATTTTAAAAATTACTGAGCAAGGTTTTGTCACCCAGGTACTTATAATAAAACGTAATTTTTTTAATACTTAGTATTTCTGAAATATATGCAATTTATCACATGCTTTTCGGTGAAGGAAAACATCGTGAGGAAACCTTCATATCTTTAGAGAATTCTGGGGATATGTGTAACCTACCAATCCGTATTGGAGCAGCGTGGTAGGTCTTAGCTCCAATCCTCCTCTCCGAAAATGGAGAGAGGAGGCCAATGGCCAGCAGTGGGATAGCCACAGGCCGTTGCTTTACTATATTTCTATATAAAAAAATATTAACTTTAATTACAAATAGAATATGTTATAGTTTTAGAACTTATTTAGAATACGGTCATATTGCTCAGTAATGAAGCTTCTCGAGCTTTAATAGCTCAAACTAACTTCAAACTTGAGATGACTGTCGTAGTTCGAATACACTTCAAATTGCATTCAAGATTTCCGCAAGCATTAACCTAGAGGCAAACTTTTACTTATATATACGGGAAGTTAAATAGTTCAAACACAAGCAACATCTTGTGATTATAACTAACTACCTAGTACGGATGTACTTCGACAAAATTACAATTTTTAGAATTCCCTTCTCTTTTTAGATGAAGAGTTAAACAAACAACTTTTAACAATGCCAATAAATCAAAATGCAACGACAGTAGAGTAAAGTATTAATCATCATCATCCTCCTGCCCTTATCCCACCCTAAGTGGGGTCGGCACAACATGTTGTCACATGATTTGGCTGCGTTTTAACGACCGGCCGCCTGCCTAACGTCAACTTACCTCAGTTGTATTTTACGACACCTCAGTAAGAAAGAGGGTGGTCTATTCTGCTAAACCGGATACCACACGGTGGGTCTTCTTACTTTAGTCGCCTTTTATGACACTAAGGTAAGAAATGAGGTTGGTCTATTCTACTCAGCCGGATACCACACGGCGGATCGATTTACCTTAGTCGCTTTTTACGACACCTCGGTTAGAAATGAGGGCGGTAATATTCTATTCAGCCGGACACCACACGGCTAAACAATGTCAATAATTCACGCAAATTTAAAAGGCAATGACAGCAAAGTGTATTAATATACTTCGGATTGATACTTAATTAGAAAATGCTATCCCACTTCTGGTGACAGCCCATATATTATTCGGACAAGGGTAAATAAACGGACCGTGTAGGACCCAACGGGTTACCTGATTAAATTCAGTTGAATTTGCAAGAGATATCATCATCCTCCTGCCCTTATCCCACTCTAAGTGGGGTCGGCACAACATGTTACAAACATGTTGTCATATGATTTGGCTACGTATTTTACGACCGGCCGCCTGCCTGACGTCAACATACCTTAGTCGTATTTTACGACTCCTCGGTAAGAAAGAAGGTGGTCTATTTTACTCAACCGGATACCACACGGTGGGTCAACTTACCTTAGTCGCCTTTTACGACACCTCGGTAAGAAATGAGGGTGGTCTATTCTACTCAGCCGGATAGCACACGGCGGTGAATTTGCAAGAGATAGATGGTAGTCAAATATAAAAAGCATGAAATATTCTGCTATTGGACATACTGCTACAAAATCTGGTTTCATAATCATTCTCATCATTCTCCTGCCCTTATCCCACTTTAAGTGGGTCGATACAACATGTTTTAAACATGTTGTTCCCTATATGTTTTGGATTATTATTTTACTATTACCACCTACCTGTCGTCAACTTACCTTAGTCGCCTTTTACGCTACCTTTGTAAAAAATGAGAATGGTCTATTCTACTCAACCGAATACCACACGTCGCGGCGATAGTGAATAATAGTATAATGCTACTTAAAAAACGAGATCTGTGCTTCTATTGATTTAACAAATCAAATTTCTAACAAATCGATGTTTGTCTAACCTAGACAGCATAAACGAAACCTAGAAATCTAGACGACAGAGCATCTAAAACTGGTAAAGAGTCTACATTTAAAACAGAACCGAATTTCTTCTACAATTCTTCGCTGTTTAAAAATACTGATCACCTAAGTAACATACCTTACTTATGGATTTATACTTGCGCCATCTTTAAGAGCTTTATTATTACCAGAAAAAGTCAACTTATTTTATACCAATTTATAAAAAAAAAAACTCATATCTCCTTTAATGAATTTTCAAAATGCTAGTGCAAAATGGATTCTAAATCTGCAGCTAGGCCTAAATGTAGTTAGCCAACATAGATACAGAAAACTTTAGTTACATCACAGAAGTTTCTATATCGTTGATTCACATTAAATGTAGTTGTGAAGCTGTAAATTAAGTCACTTTAAGCCCCCTTTAATCATGTATAATGTTAACGAAACCTTAACATAAGCTCGTGATTAAATTATAATGGCTAGAGGCTCAACTATCCAATTAACGAGGTAGAATTTGGCGAAATTCCAAACTAAAACATGTGAGTTGAATAATTATTTCATCCTATACGAAGCTGTTAGTTTTATATTTTACTAAACAATTTATAGAATTAGGCGTTACTTTGCAGAGGTACATAATACGAAACTAATTAAAATATTATTTTGCTATGATCCGCGATAAAATAAAATATAATTAATGCTAAATGTAGAGTGTACTATTCGTTCTCATACCTGATACATGCAGAGTTTGTAAAAACTCATGCACTACCCGCCAGCGATGTTTATGAGTATGGATGTATGTTTGTAACTCTTTCCCGGCATGTCCGCTGAACTTATATCGATGAAATTTGGCACAATTATTCCTTATACAATAGGTTAACGTATAGGCTATAGAAATCCTGTAAATTCTACAGAAATAAGATTACATTAATAAGCGCCATCTATTATCAACCTATAATGCGACAACAGTCCACGCAAACGAAGTTGCGGGTAAAAGCTACTGATAAATAAAAAAGAATTAAACAACATAATACTCACAAACAGTGACTTTCTTAAAAAATCATATCGTTTCCTAAAAATAAGTATGGTTTTGGTTTAAAAAAATGTATTTTAAATTGTTGTTTTAAAAAGTATAAAATTGATAAAAAACATAAGCAAAATTATATTAATAAAATAATATTTCATCTTACTTGACTTTATTTAACAAACTTGAATAAAAGCTTTTTTCTAAGGTTATTTTATATAAGGTAAAAAAAAATAAGACGGAAATGATTTTCTGGAAAGGTTTTCTAAAAGAATTTTCTACAAATTTCTTACGAAAGTTAAGTATTAAAAGTAAAGGAAGTTAGTCGCAGGTTTTCATTTCACTTTCTAGAAAAAATTGAGTGCTAAAGTTTATCTTATAAAAGTGTATTTTATAAAAGTTTTATGATAAATTCATATTTTTATCTTACCCTAACACTTGATTTATAATAGACGCGTATCTTTGAAATTTATGAGCACCCGTAAGAAATTCAGAAATCTGAGTGTTTTGCGTTAGCTTTAGGAACTATATAATTACTGTAAAATGTACTTTGCGACGTTATTGTCATTTTAAACGTTGGTAACAATGAATAAAAACACATGTGAAATGTAAATGCAAAAAGAAACTAAATTTTAGAGAGGCGTAAGCGAAATGCACCTTATCAGATTTAAAATAATAAATACGTTTAAAATTTCACAACTTTATAGAAATTACATCTTTTGAATAACGTGCTTAGATGAGCGATTGAGCTATTCCGGTAAATTATAGTTAAACTCGACTAAACATGGCTTAGCTTTATAATTATGAATGCATAATTAATTATACGTATGTTATTATTAATTGATATTACGATTAATGATTTGTTTCTGTTAATATTATTACTTGTTAGCTGATTCAAATTATCACATATCTATGAAAGCGGTATTGCAATCATTTATTTAAGTATCATCATTTTTAGTTTATTTTATTATAATATTATATACATTGTATTGTATTATTAGTATTAGTGCAGTGCTTAAAACGTAAGTTTTTCTTATTTATTATTGGGGTAGTTTTATTGTTGAAAACTGTTTATAACGCAAAAAAATATTATAGCACTATTTTTTCCATGATTTATACAAAAAATGTCCCCATCATAAATCATCATCTTCCTGCCCTTATCCCACATGCTGTCATATGATTTGGCTGCGTTTTTACGATCGGTCGTCTGCCTGACGTCGACTTACCGCAGTCGTATTTTACGACACCTCGGTAAAAAAGAGGGTGGTCTATTCTACTAAACCGGATACCACACGTTGGGTCAAATTACCTTAGCCGCCTTTTACGACACCTCGGTAAGAAATGAGGTTGGTCTGTTCTACTCACCCGGATACGCACACCACACTACACGTTTCCGTGTAGGTAAGTCAAGATAACTGGTGTACCTATGATGTCTTTTGCTATTAATATAGAACCTTGCTAATCACATACTATATATTAACAATACTTTGAGAAAATTGAGTTTCTGTTAATAATGTAATATGATAGTGATATATTTATATCTATAAAATTCGTAATTCGAATATTCGGTACAATAATGTAGCTTACCTACTACATTAACGCTTCGTACCCTTTGTCCATAACAGATAAGAATATATCTACATGGCGTATAAATTAATTGACCTCTACGATAAGACGGCTTGTAATAACGTTTTATCATTTTGTGTTAAGTAAGTAATAAGTAAGTTCAGTTCTTTCAAAGGTATAACGGTGATAACTGCGTGCTATATTCGCAAATATGGCTGGTAAGCGATTCTTTTAATAAAACAGATATTGGTAATAAATTACTTTATAATCTGTCGGCATAAAATGTACTTTTTAATTATACTAGCTATGCTTGCGGTTTTGCCCGCGTAGAAATTGAAATTTTGGACATAATAGTTGATATTGTGAGTTAACGTTAAGTTGACCCACCGTGTGGTATCCGGCTGAGTAGAATAGACCAATCTCATTTCTTACCGAGGTGTCGTAAAAGGCGACTAAGGGAAGTTGACCCACCGTGTGGTATCCGGTTTAGTAGAATAGACCACCCTCTCTTACCGAGGTGTCGTAAAATACGACTAAGGTAAGTTGATGTCAGGCAGGCGGCCGGTCGTAAAAACGCAGCCAAATCATATGACAACATGTTTATAACATGTTGTGCCGACCCCACTTAGAGTGGGATAAGGGCAGGAGGATGATTGTGAGTTAACGTTAAGATATGGTGACATGCTGTCCTGAACTTTTTTGTAGTATTTTTGTAGATCTGCAATTCTAATAATACATTAATTTAATGTATCTAAGCTCCTTTTTAAGACTTTTTTAAAACTGCGCGACCTCTTTAAAACAATATACATAGAACCGTAATCTACTATTTACTTAAACCTTTTGGAATTTTACTAAGTAATAGCTGAAAGCTTAGTGAAAGCTGTACAAAAATCGATTCAGTAGATTTTGAGAAAATCGATCACATACAGACAGGCAGCGTTTGGGGACTTTGTTTCATAATAAGTATAACTATATATGTATCGTACGGTAAGCTATATTTAATTGTTCATTTCTATAATAATATGCTTGTAATTATGTCTTTTCATTAGTGTTCCTTGTAAATTGTCTAAAGGAAATTTAGAGCAATTTTCTTTTAATCTAATGAAAAATATATTTTCGAAGACAATGTACGTGACTTGTTTTTATTCGGTATTAAGAAAAAGAAACTTTTACAGAGCGTAAGTTAAGTTAAAGTAGTATTTAACGTAATTTTAACGATGCATTGTACTTCTTTGAGTGTACGTTGGGATAAGGATATGCAAATTGGTAAGACAGGATGCTCTCCAGAAGATGTGGTGTAAAATGGGTGAAAATTATATTATCTACGAGTATTTACCTGATGAAATATTTCACGTCGACTAAAGAATCTGAAATTTCTTATTAAATAAAGGCCTCACATTTCAAGATTGTTTAAGAGATTTAAATAACGTAACAACACGAAGTTGTATATCACAACAAATTAAAGTATCATCCACGACCAATATCGCTGGGCAAAGCCACATCTTAGTATTTATTTGGTGATTTTATAACAAAATCCTGGATGTTTTTACAACATGTGATAAATTGCAAATATCATAAAAATTATATCATTTACTGTGGAACATAGTTATATATAAGTGATTTATAACTTACCTGCTATTATAATAAATTATAATTATTATTTAACTGTGTTATTTCAGCTATTCAATCAGTAGATATTAATAACAGAGCCCTAAACATGGTTTTTGATGATGCAACCTCGATAATATTCGAAGACTACTGGCTAAGAGATCATTGCAGGTAAAACTAAATTTTAAGACTCCTTAACTTATGAGCATTTAAAAACATTATATATTTAAAGAAATTAGGATATAAAAGAATTAATAAATACTATTATTATAAATGCAATGCAATGACTATAATCACTTAGCAAGCTTTTATACAGGGCCAACATAAAATAAAAACGTTTTTCCTTTGGGTTCAGATAAAATACTTCTGTCTATTATGCTTTTACGGCTGGACCAATAAACGCGTATATATTTTTCTAATATATAGAAAAAAATGGATTTTCCTTTAGGAACAAGAAAATGAAGAACTATAATTATAAACAAAGTGACAAACACGTTCGTATCGAGTTTTATTTATATTAATTTTATTTCCAGGTGTTCAAAATGCTACCACACAGATACATCCCAGAGAGCTAATCATCTATTAGATATACCAGATGTGACAATTGATAGCGTGCAGTATGATAAAAGTGAAATGATAATCACATGTAAGACTATATAATTCTCAAAAAAATTATTTGTACCATAAAGTAAAGACAATTTAATTTATACTTAGTTATTTTTATAAGAACAACAAAGTCATTACAAAAAATTTAATAAAATTTCAACTAATTATAACTGTTAGAAATTATAGATGGATGGATAGATAAACATCGTTATGGCACAAATTTACACTAAATAACAGAAAACTTTAAATCTAATGATGATGTAAAGCATTATATAGTTACTTAGCGGACTTCCATAGTACAAAAGTTATGACAGAATTACATAATGTTATGATAGGATTATAGCAAATTAATTCAAGCAGTAGCGAATTATGCTATCATAACTTTTTTTAATTAAGTTTTAAACTGTTGGATTCTACTTTACCTTAGTTAATTATCCTGCCCTTATCCCACTCTACTTGGGATCACATTGCCTTAGTTGATGCGGAAAAGAAATCCACACCCATACTATTTTAATTATGAGAGCGCTATTTTTGCTGATTCTGTTTATTTAGTGAATGGTTTTCTATCTGTTATTTATTAGTGACTAGTGGCCCGCTCCGGCTTCGCACGGGTATAAAATATATAGCCTATGTCACTCAGTAAAAAAAATGATTAAAATCTATCCAGCAGTTTTGTTTTATTCATTACTGCCCGTGGCCCACACGCGTCAAATTTAGAGTAAAACAATTCCTCTGGGGTGCCAAAGTGGTCGGCCTCCTCGTGGCGCACCCTGGGCAAGCTTAGTCTTGGCGGACGGACCACTTTGGGGTCGCCAATCCAGTTGGCCTTCTGATTAGCAGAAGCAAACTGGACAGGCCGGGGACTCCGGGGGGGGCTGGGGTGGGGATCCTAATGAGCAACGGGTCCGGTTGGGCTTACTCTAAGTCTAGCTGGACATGGTTACGGCCACCGTCGGTGAAACCCGGAAGCACAGCAATGGGAACGGGGACCTTCGGGTTGCGAGGAAGAAAACCTCTATAAAAAATTACCCGGTGGGGGCGGAAACGCCCACCAAGGCGTTGGGGCCCTTACTTGGGGCAGGGTCTCTCCCTGTTGCCCGTGACATAACAAACATGGTGGGCAGGGAGCGCCCGTGGGCAGCGATGTCCTCCCTTTGTTCTGCGGAGGCGGGTGAAGGGGGGCGGCGGAGCGGTCCCACGAACTGTTGTTCTGGATCCAATCTGCTGCTGGTGAGTTCAGGTGTTAGTGACTCGCCCAAACCCATCGTCTGCCGCCCTAACCGAGGACCTTCAGGTGTTACGAACGGGGTATATCGGACGCCTGGCTTACAGGTCCCCGAGGCGGTCGGTGCATCTGGTGCTACCGATGCACCGGTTAGCGGAGGGGGGCTTCTCTTCCGAGGGGCCCCTACCCGAAGAAGGTGTTTGTTCTCTGGGATCAGAGCTATTGGCGGGATGGGGGCAATATGTACAATGATACCCTGTCCTTGCCATCGGCAGCGTGGTGGAGCACACAGATTGTTTTAGTCGGTGCGAGTCCGACATACTGCCGCCTGTCCCCGTCGGGCGGCGGTACCCATAAGGAGCTTTTTTCTATATAAAAAAAAACAATTCCCCTTTCCCTATACCATGAAGATTCCCTGCTATCTTTGGAATATCTAAATTCATATACTACATTTTTACTTATTTACTTTTACATTTTCCCTAAGTATTTTTTTTTTGTTACAATTAATTACAGAATGTCCTTATATACAACATTCACAGCTTTTTTGTCATAAAGAAAGAATCTTCATTACACAATACAAATATGTTTTCTTTAGAGGTTACTCTTGATAAAGCGACATATAGTCGGCCATGTGAAAAAAAACCCGTCCAATCGCAGCTAAATTCGAAGTGCTATAAGACAAAGCGCGCAATCGCTATACCCTGCATTTCAAATCTGTAATATCTTCGAAAATGTTCATTTAAATTACAAATGAAGAAGAAAATGTTAAAAAAATGGTATTGTTGGTTATTCATAAGAGATAGACATAATATGCATACCATCGCAGAGTTTTCTGTAGACCTTTTCAAGGTGTACAAATACTTAGTACATTATTTTGACAAATATTGTAGGGTTCGGCCTGCGTTTGCAATGTAAACGGAAAATAAATGTGGTTATTTACGACATCACATTGGAAACCTCAAAAATTATAGTATTTCTTTACTCCATATTGAATGTTTATAATATGTTAGATTATACATATAAACCTTTTTCTTCAATCACTCTATCTATTAAAAAACCGCATCAAAATCTGTTGCGTAGCTTTAAAGATTTAAGCATACAAAGGGATATAGGGACATAGGAACAGACAGAGAAAGCGACTTTGTTTTATACTATTTAGTGACGTTTAGCTATTATAACTAACGATGATATTTCTCCTTTATTCTTATGCAATAATAAAAATCAATTTTCCCAAAGTCAACTCATTTACTCTTTCTCAAAAACTACTCAATGACACATATGACAGCCACAATGCTTTTTCATATTAATGACTAACTCTGAAGGAGGTTGAATTAAAAACATGTTGTAACAGTCGACCATCCTGACAACATTTACGACCCCGCAAATCTCGTAAGCTGACTTCTGGGAATGAATCAACCACCGATTCGGAATGCTGATTGTACTGAGAAGAATCGGCAAGAAACTCAATACTTGCTCTTTTAATCTGTAAAAGAAAAATCATTTCGCACCTTAAGCTCACCCTCAATCACTGTCATGGCATAACACAGCTCAATAAGTGGCAACCAACTCAGCAGATACACACATAAACAGACTCGCAAATGATAACGCTCAAAGAACAATCACCACATCTAGGCAGAGTCTAGCTGACAGTCGTTGCAGATGGCCACAGTCTAGTAAACAATCGTTACAACTGGAACAAATCCAGAGAATAATCGTCATTCTAGCTGACAGTTCTATCGAACAATAGTCACGGGCGCATCTATGGCCTCACATAGCACATCGTCACGTTGATCTTACAGAGTTAATAAATTGAATACCAATTACCATCATAATATCATCATAATAATCTCTCCAATAAAAACTCCATTTTTTATTCCATAGCATCGCATATCACAACTACCTCTTAAATTATACAAAATTCGCACTCTACGTGTTGTCTCAAGATATTGATCGTCATTTGTCTTTTCTTTAAACTCTTAAAATTTCCAGATATTCCTTTTGTCCACTCCATTTGTGACTTTAGGTTACATCCCCTTCTGAATATAATTAACAACGATATTTCTCCTTTATTCTTATTCAATAAATAAAAACAGTTTTCCCAGAGTCAACCCATTTACTCTTTCTCAACAACTTAATGACACATGACAGCCACAATGCTTTTTCATATTAATGACCAACTCTATGAGGAGTATTAAAAACATGTTGTAACGCTATTATTTTGATAATTGTCAAATATTTTACCATACTTCACCAAAGAAAAATTACGTTTAGCTGTCATCTATGTTTTGTATTCCACTGACATTTGCGTTTTGTTATTCAATGTCATAGTCGTTCTTGTAATACAACGATTTATAGTGACTTGACGGGATAAAATAAATGCGGTCGAACGGGATAAAAAGTATCCTATGTCCGTTTCTTGGTTCTAAGCAACCTCTTCACCAATTTTCAGCCGAATCGGTTCATCCGTTCTTGAGTTATAAATAGTGTAACTTAGACCAACTTTCTTTTATATATATAGACTAGTGGCCCGCTCCGGCTTCGCACGGGTATAAAATATATAGCCTATGTCACTCAGTAAAAAAAATGATTAAAATCTATCCAGCAGTTTTGTTTTATTCATTACTGCCCGTGGCCCACACGCGTCAAATTTGGAGTAAAACAATTCCCCTGGGATGCCAAAGTGGTCGGCCTCCTCGTGGCGCACCCTGGGCAAGCTTAGTCTTGGCGAACGGACCACTGTGCGGTGGCCAATCCAGTTGTCCTTCTGATTAGCAGAGGGCAATCTGGACAGGCCGGGGACTCTGGGGGGGCTGGGGTGGGGTTCCTAATGAGCGACGGGTCCGGTTGGGCTTACTCTAAGTCTGGCTGGACATGGTTACGGCCACTGTTGGCGAAACCCGAAAGCCCAGCAATGGGAACGGGGACCTTCGGGTTGCGAGGAAGAAAACCTCTGTAAAAAATTACCCGGTGGGGCGGAAACGCCCACCAAGGCCCCTACTTGGGGTGCAGTCTCTCCCTGTTGACCGTGACATAACAAACACGGTGGGCAGGGAGCGATCGTGGGCAGCAATGGCCTCCCTTTGCTCTGCGGAGGGGGTGGAGGGAGGCGGCGGAGCGGTTCCACGAACTGTTGTTCTAGATCTAATCTGCTGTTGGTGAGTCCAGGTGTTAGTGACTCGCCCAAGCCCATCGTCTGCCGCCCTAACTGGGGACCTTCGGGTGTTCAGAACGGGGTATATCGGACGCCTGGCTTACAGGTCCCCGAGGCGGTCGGTGCATCTGGTGCTCCCGATGCATCGGTTAGCGGAGGGGGGCTTCTCTTCCGAGGGGCCCCTACCCGGAGAAGGTGTTTGTTCTCTGGGATCAGAGCTGTCGGCGGGATGGGGGCAATATGTACAATGATATCCTGTCCTTGCCATCGGCAGCGTGGTGGAGCACACAGGTCGTTTTAGTCGGTACGAGAAAAAAAAATAATTCCCCTTTCCTTATACCATGAAGATTCCCTGCTATCTTTGAATTATCTAAATTCATATACTACATTTTTACTTATTTACTTTTACATTTTCCCTAAGTATTTTATTTTTAAAATTAATTACATGATGTCTTTATATACAACACTCACAGCTTTCTTGTCATAAAGAAAGAATCTTCATTACAAAATACAAACATGTTTTCTTTAGAGGTTACTCTTGATAAAGCGACATATAGTTGGCCATGCGAAAAAAAACCCGTCCAATGGCAGCTAAATTCGAAGTGCTGTAAGACAAAGCGCGCAACCGCTATACCCTGCATTTTAAATCTGTAATATCTTCGAAAATGTTCATTTAAATTACAAATTAAGAAGAAAATGTCAAAAAAATGCTATTGTGGGTTATCCATAAGAGATAGACATAATATCGCGGAGTTTTCTGTAGACTTTTTCAAGGGGTACAAATAGTAAGTACATTATTTTGACAAATATTGTAGGGTTCGGCCTGCGTTTGCAATGTAAACGGAAAATAAATGTAATTATTTACGACATCACATTGGAAACCTCAAAAATGATAGTATTTCTTCACTCCATATTGAATGTTTATAATAAAAGTTTATAATATGTTAGATTATATATATAAACCTTTCTCTTCAATCGCTCTATTAAAAAACTGCATCAAAATCTGTTGCGTAGTTTTAAAGATTTAAGCATACAAAGGGATATAGGGACATAGGAACAGACAGAGAAGGCGACTTTGTTTTATACTATTTAGTGACGTTTAGCCATTATAACTAACGACGATATTTCTCCTTTATTCTTATGCAATAATAAAAACTATTCTCCCAAAGTCAACTCATTTACTCTTTCTCAAAAACTACTCAATGACACATATGACAGCCACAATGCCTTTTCATATTAATGACTAACTCTGAAGGAGGTTGTATTAAAAACATTTTGTAACGGTCGACCATCCTGACATCATTTGCGACCCTGCAAATCTCATAAGCTGACTTCTGGGAATGAATCTACCACCGATTCGGAATGCTGATTGTACTGAGAAGAATCGTCAAGAAACTCAATACTTGCTTTTACTTTTTAATCTGTAAAAGAAAAATCAATTCGCACCTTAAGCTCACCCTCAATCACTGTCATGGCATAACACAGCTCAATAAGTGGCAACCAACTCAGCAGATACACACGTAAACAGACTCGCAAATGATAACGCTCAAAGAACAATCACCACATCTAGACAGAGTCTAGCTGACAGTCGTTGCAGATGGCCACAGTCTAGAAAACAATTGATACAACTGGAACAAATCCAGAGAATAATCGTCATTCTAGCTGACAGTTCTATCGAACAAAAGTCACGGGCGCGTCTATGGCCTTACATAACACATCGTCACGTTGATCTTACAGAGTTAATAAACCGAATACCAATTACCATCATAATATCATCATAATAATCTCTCCAATAAAAACTCCATTTTTTATTCCATAGCATAGCATATCGGCAACTATCTCTCAAATTATACGAAATTCGCACTCTCCGTGTTGTCTCAAGATATTGATCGTCATTTGTCTTTTCTTTAAACTCTTTAAATTTCCAGATATTCCTTTTGCCCGCTCTATTTGTGAGTTTAGGTTACATCCTCTTCTGAATATAATAAACGACGATATTTCTCCTTTATACTTATTATATTATTATATTTATTCAATAAATAAAAACAGTTTTCCCAGAGTCAACCCATTTACTCTTTCTCAACAACTTAATGACACATATGACAGCCACAATGCTTTTTCATATTAATGACCAACTCTAAGAAGGAGGCTGTATTAAAACATGTTGTAACACTATTATTTTGATAATTGTCAAATATTTTACCATACTTCACCAAAGAAAAATTACGTATAGCTGTCATCTATGTTTTGTATTCCACTGACATTTGCGTTTTGTTATTCAATGTCATAGTCGTTCTTGTAATACCACGATTTATAGTGACTTGACGGGATAAAATAAATGCGGTCGAACGGGATAAAAGGTATCCTATGTCCGTCTCCTGCTTCTAAGCAACCTCTACACCAATTTTCGGCCGAATTGGTTCATCCGTTCTTGAGTTATAAATAGTGTAACTTAGACCAACTTTCTTTTATATATATAGATTTATATTGAATCTGTATACTACGTAGTGATGTAAGAAACTCTATCAAGGGTATTAATTAATGGCGGACTTTGATAATATAGCAGGGTTCAATGACCTACTGTTTGTTGTTGAGCTTAGATGAAATAATGCAAATATTTTCATTTTATTTGTTTTTTTTTTTTAGGGAGTGATAATCATGAGTCAGTTTATAAGGCTGATTTTTTAGTGAATTTCGATTACAAAACTTGGTCAAGTAAGAGGAGACTGATGCCGTTACTTTGGAAGGGAGAGGAAGTTACAAAAAAAGTTGCGAAAGTCAATGTCGACAACTTTCTTAACTCTGTGGAAGGTGCTGAAGCAGTTTTCAAAAGCCTTCTAGATTATGGAGTTGCGATTATAGAAGGGGTAATATTTTAACATAATATACTGACTATTAGCTGTAATATGCTGATAGCTTTGATAGTCGATCCGTGAGACCATGTGCTTCACTAGACAGGGTTGACATGGGCATGGGTTCTAATCTCGGGCATACACCAATGACTTTTCTTTGTTAAAACTTATAAAAAAAAAGTAACGGCCTGTTACTATCCCACTGCTGGGCAAAGGTCTCCCCCTCCGTTTTTAGAGAAGGATTGGAGCTAAGACCTACCGCGTTGCTCCAATGCGGATTGGTAGGTTACGCTTATCCCCAGAATTCTCTAGAGATATACAGGTTTCCTCATGATTTTTAAAAATTGTGGTTAACACAAGTTTTAATAGAAACTCATTGGTGCCTGCCCTGGGTTTGAACCTGCGACCTCTTCGAAAGAGTCGAACGGTGTTACCGCTGGGCTATCACAACTATACCATAAGATATACATATATATATCAAAACTTATGTGTGTAATGGATACTTAGCAATTTTTTTTTTTTTTTTATGGTATAGGATGGCAAACGAGCATGCGGTTTATCTAAAAGTAATCACCGCCGCCCACGACCTCTCGCAGAGCGAGTGCGTTGCCGTCCTTTATAATATAATTTACGCTTTACGGTGAAGGAAAACACGACCAAATGTTATTGGTGGCGTGTACTGCATGATTTTTTACGAATTCTGCATGTACCAGTATGAAAACGTTTAGTACACTCTACATTTATTGAATTATAGCAAAATAATATTTTCAGTGCTTCTGTATTAGTTTACTTTTGTTATAGACTACTTTTATGCGATAATTTTGTTTTTTGCATTTAGGTAGATGTTTCAATGGAGGCTACAGAAAGAGTCTGTAAAAGCTTAGGTGGCGTACAACACACACTTTTTGGCGGCATGTGGTCGGTCGCCATAGGAAAAGATCACGCCGACACCGCTTATACGAGTTTACCGCTAGCAGTACATAACGATAACACCTATTTTACAGAAGCTGCTGGGTAAATAAAGAATAGTGCTTATATTGTCCTAGTTTTTACCCACGACTTTGTTCGCGTCAATTGTTGTCGCGTGATGGGTTGATAATAGATGGCGCTTTTTAGTGTCATCCTAACATCCTATTCCTGTAGATTTAACAGGATTTCTATAGCTTATATGTTATTCCGGTGTATAAGGAATAATTGTGCTAAATTACGTCGATAGCGGATTCGCCGTGAAAGGGTAACAAATATATACTCATAAACTTTCGCATTTATAATAATAGTAGCATTAAGTATTTTTGTAATTTTTGAATTTTAACTTTCGTGAGTGATATTTATAATTATTTTTCTCACCCGATAAAATAAGACGTGGGCATAGCCGGATTCTATACATTAATTTTTTTATTATAAAATGGGTAAAGTAATACTCTTACTTAACTTACTTTACTTAACTTAACTTACTTTATAAGTTTCAATAGCCATTGAAAAGATAACACTAAAAAACATATACATATTATTAGACATAGTTTTAGAGAAATAATGCGAATTCCACACCTTCATATAAACCCTGCGTGGTTTTTGAAAGGTGTGTTTATACATGTTTATATTATGACTCATTATATTAGAGAATAAATTTAAAAAAAAACCTTAAAGCCCTGCTATTCTTGAAGATAGGATAAAAGAGACTATAATCACTGCTCCAAACAGATTGGCAAACAAGAAATATCCCAAACATACTATAGGAATACATCTCAATCACTCTTTTTTCATATTTACATTTCCAAAACAAATATTAAATACGATATTTTCATTATTTTTTACGATAGAAATAAGAAGCGTTTTTTCGTAAGTCAAAATCAATTTAATTTCTTTCTCTTTTTTTGACAACATAAAACCTCCGCGCTATTAACATTTATTTAAAAATGTAATAGCGCCTCTTCGCACCTCTCCGCTCCGCTCCGCACCTCTCCGCACCTCACCTCACCTCTCCGCACCACTCCCATCTTATCCTCATTATTACTCCCGTTACACAAAATATCGGTTTCTAGACTTACCTACTTTATCTTTTTCACTTAACAACTGACTATAGCTTGACATAGGCTTAATATATTTTTTTTTGAATTCAGCAAAGCGATTTCTAAATATTATTTGACTCGACCAAGATGAATTTATTTTATCATACCTTTCAAAGTAATATGCGCAAACGAACAGACAGACTTTGACACGCTTTCTCCTTACACTCACTTGTAGAGAGTGTAAGGAGAAAGCTTCACAAGTTCATCTTCAAACAAATATTTGGCTTCAATCATTCATTAATGAAAGGAAAAGGGGTAAAGGGAAATTGATTTAACGATAGGCATTTCGTTGTAAATGAAAATGTGGGTTGTTAAAATGTTACACTTAATTAAGCAATCACGAGAAGGAAGGAGTAATTTTACGATGGCAAAATTTTGATTTCACAACAAAAATATTTCAAACCATTGATATTTACATGATTTGAATGGTTTCATCAAGAATATCTCCAAGATGTAGTCTCTAAAATTTAATTTATTCCTAACGAGCTGATGTTTCTATATCGGCTTGAGTTTTTTAATACTTTAACATATTAAAGTATTTCCACGACTCCTTCAGATATTTTGAAGGCGTTTGTCCTCCAAATGGGGGAGTCATTGGTATGTTCAGCATCCACAATTTTCAAAATACATATAATTCATACACATTTGGTCCCCAGCTGAGAAGAATAGACCACCCTCATATCTTACCAAGGTGTCATAAAAGGCGACTAAGTTAACTTAACCTGCAGTGTGGTGTCCGGCTGAATAGAATGGACTTCCCTCATTCCTTACCAAGGTGTCATAAAAAGGGACTAAGGTAAGTTACCCCGCCGTGTGTTATACGGCTGAGTAGAATAAACCACACTTATTTCTTACGAGGTGTAAAATCAAGTAAAATAGGTCAAGGTCAAGTAAAATATCAATCAATGGTGTAAAAATATTTTTAATAAATAATGCAATTAATTGCATATCGTGATTTGTTTCTTGCTTGTACTTTAACCAAAAAATTTGGCACAGCTATTTTTGAAATAGATCTGTATATCGCTATTGCTTTAAATGTCCTCTATTATTTTAGGCTTCAAATTTTTCATTGTCTAGAACACTCAAACGGAACCGGTGGAGAAACAATACTAGTGGATGGGTTTTATGGAGCTTCTCAGTTAAAGACAGACTATCCTGAGGATTATGAATTCTTATGCAATTTTGACGTTGAAGCGGAATATATCGAAGATAATTATCACTTCAGATACTCAGCGCCGGTCATTCAAGTGGATAAGTTGCAAAATCTTAAACAAATAAGGTGAATTTGCTAATTTACTTATCTATATATGATTTATTTGGTTAATGTGATTTATTTATTTATGTACCATAAAAATGTCATGAAAAAACATTATTGGTAAAAAAAAGTGTACAAACGTCAACTTATCCCTGACAGCTAACAGACAGCTAACAGAGATCTCTTCCAGCTAATCTACGAAGTGAGACAATTATTATTAATTTAGTTATTGTGAGTTAATCTTAAGAGATAGAGCTGTCACGGAGGTTTTTGTAGTATTTTTATAGACCTACAATTCTCTATTACATTACTTTAGAGTACCTCTGTTAGTTAACGCGGCGCATGCCACTAAATCTCCCAGGAGGCATTTTTTTTTACAATTGGTGGACTACAACACAATTTTAATAAACTAACACACAATTAACTTAAGCCTTCCATAAGATTTGTACTATCTTCAAATCAAAATAATCTTTATTCAAATAAGCTCTTTCAAGCACTTTTGAATAATTTAAAACAATATGATTAATGAAGCTACAACTGGTTCGGAATGTTGCTCTTACCGAGAAGAACCAGGAAGAAACTCGGCGGTCAATCTTTTAAACATTTTAAATTTTACATTATTAATCCGCAGTCATGTATGAAGCTGAAAGGATTTTTAAATCCAGGCATTATTATCATTCAAATAATCTTCAATTTTGTGATATGCTTTACGTATAAACGTACGTAATACGTATATACGTAAAGCATATATGGTATATAGTTAATTTAAACCTTTCTGTAGACCAACCGGTCAGAAATCGGCTTAGTAGATTTGAGAAAATGGATCACATACAGACAAACAGTTTTTGATAGATTTTCTATTCGGTTTTGCACTGACTTTCTAACTTTCAATTGATCAGACTCAGAGCTGGCCCAATAATAAAAATTACTACCACAAAGAGGTTAAGTTAAACGAAAAATCTTTAACTCAGATAAAATAAAGCTATAGCTCGTTTTTAATAGAATATTCTGATATTACTTGACTCTTTCGTTCATTTATAACTGCTATAGAAATAATTGCGAAAATTCCGCAACTACCTGAAATGTATTGGTATTAATTTTCTTAGATTTAACGTCTACGATCGTTCAGCGATGGCATTCTCCAAACGGGAGGAATGCCGGGCGTACTATCGCTCTTTAAGGAATTTGTCAAGATACTATCAAAATACGGAGTACCAGTGGAAACTTAAACTTATTCCAGGTAACGAAATAGCAAACGATTTTGTAAACGATGGTATTATCTAAGAAGATCTCTACGGTTTAATAACTTATTTTCACAATACAAAAATATTAATGCTTATTATTATAAAGAAATAAAAATTAAAGGCAATAGTTATAGATTATTCCGAATGACTTAGGCCAACAGTGATCCCCTAGGGAGTAACTGGAAATACTAATGTTCTTAAGAAAATTATAGCTTTTTATTTTTCTTAATTTCCCGTAATTAATTGGTGAGGATGTCTTATGCTGCATTTACGATGTATGGTACCCGGCTCAATCTAATGGATCACCGTCATTTCTTACTGATGTGTCATAAAAGGCTACTAAGGTAAGTCGAATTGCCGTGCGGTATCCGGCTGAGTAGAATAGCCTATAATCATTTCTTACTGAGGTGTCGTAAAAGGTGACTAAGGAGGTCGACTTACCTTGCCTGCCGTGTGGTATCCGGTTGAGTAAAATAGTCCCTCTTTCTCAACGAAATGTCGTAAATACGACTAAGGCAAGTTGATGTCAGGCAGGCACCCGTTCGTAAAAGACGTCGCCAAATCATCTGACAAAATTTTTCTAACATGTTGTAACATGTTGTTCCCCATTTAGAGTAAGATAAGGACAGGGCATATAAATGCATTAATATTATTACGATGCCACCCTCGCAAAATGATGGTGTCTTGTGTAAGTTTTAGTTGTTGTATGTTAATACAATTTGGAATTAAATTAAATAAACATTCATATTAAATTATTAATATTGAAAATTATATGCCCTGTTTAGATTATACTTAACACCTGTTGAAGAACTATCCTTACCACTAATATATAACTATGCTAACTATATTTGTATAACGTTAATAATTTTTTTAGGTTCAGTGTTGGTTTTTGACAATTTTCGAGTTTTACATGGACGAGCAGGATTTACTGGAAAACGTGTACTTTGTGGGAGTTATGTTTCGCGTTCTGATTGGCTGAGTAAAGCTAGAACTTTAGGACTTTCCGTTTAATTTCAATCTACTACTATCACACGATCACAAGCTCGAAGTTCTATTAAGTACTAACTTTTACCAGCGACTTCGTTCGCGTGGACTGACATCATGTGAAAGGTCGATAATAGATGGCGCTTTTCAATGTCATCCTATACTTATAGAATTACAGGATTTTTATAGCCTTAATGTTATTCCGGTGTAAATGTTTCAGTCATTCGACGTGACAGAGTAACAAACATACATCAATACTCACAAACTTTCGCATTTATAATAATAGTATGAAGTAGGATAGGATTCAAACTCCGACTACTATGCTGTTACATAAAAGTAATTTTAAAATAAGTACAGTTCATATTTACAATATACCAAGTGCAATAACAATTTATTGTTCATCTATACAAGGAAATCAACAGTTATCTCTTTAGAAGATGAGAAAACGAGAGAAAACAAAAACAACGAGTTAAGTACATACTCTTTGTTCTTTTTGTAAAATGTGAAAAAGATTTGCCGCATCAATGGGACATAATTTCTTTTGTATCTAAATAAAGGTTTCGTTGTATTAGAAGTGTCTGTTTTTTTTAATCAAGTGGTTTACGATGTCCTCTAACCGAGTCTCGACCAAGTCAAAATTTATTTTTGACATAACCTGTAAAAAGAAGAAAATGAAGCGAATAACTGGCGAGTTATTGGATAATTTCACGTAAAAAATGTAAAAAAATGTTAAGTAATAGCCTGTTACTTTCCCCCTACTGGGCATAGGCGTTTTTGGAAAGAAGGATTGGTTTATACCTACCAAGCTGCTCTAAAGCGGATTGGTAGGTTACACATATCCCTAGAATTCTCTAGAGACTTACAGATTTCCTCACGATGTTTTCCTTCACCAAAAACCATGTGACAAATTGTGATTAGCAATAAGACTCATTGGTGCTTCCCTGAGATTGAACCTGTAACTCTCTCGAAAGAGTCGCGCAGTCTCACCTCTTTGCTATCACAGATTATCTTAATTGTCGATGGTATTATTAGGTAAGTATTTAAATATACGGGTGCTACCATTACTATAGTGATGAAATGCATCCTGTCATGTCAAACTTCAACTTCCGTATAAAAAAATTACATCGATTCGTCGTTCCATATATACGTAAAAAAGGGCGAAAACAGTTTCATACTTTACTATAAAAAGCGATATTTCTTCTTTATCCTGCAATATTTACACTGCAATTGCATATGTAATAATAAAAGCAATTTTCCCAAAGTCAACCCATTCACTCTTATTATTATTATCTTGCTTTATGGCCTGTACAGCGCAAATTGGGCGCAAATCACTCTGCCAGTGTCACGTAAAATGACAAACACGAGTAAAGGAATTTAAAATTTGCCTCGAAGAGAATACACCAGATGAACTAACTACCTAAAATAGAATAAAAATATATATGATAGTGGAATGATTCCATTCACTCTTTCTCAAGAAGTCAGCGACACGTATAATGACGGCCACAATGTTTTTCAAATAATCGACCAACATACATGAAGGAGGTTGTATTTGAAACGTGTTGTAACAATACTTAATATGGACTTTCAACCCTTTGTAATTTTGTATTGGGTAGTTATAAAAGCTTCATCAAAATTATTTTATAAAATAGAAAGTAATTAACTCGAGCGTCCATTGCAGGATTAAGCTCTCACCATCCATTATGAGGACAAAATGCGTTATTCATAGAATAAATATTTCTATTCCTATAAGCCTGTACTAATAAGCACAAATACTAATCCATGGCTTATCCTTTACTCGCTGTAGCCCTTTGTTAGTGTTTGACAGTGACTAATCGTTATAATATTTTGTTTTTTCTTGTGAAGACAAGTATACACTGTTGGACATGTGTATCTATCTTCAAAGGATTTCCTATACCACTTTTCAACAATAATATTTGCGATACCATTTTTAAGCTTTAATAAAGAGGTGTAAATCGTGAGCTTTTATGAGACTTCTCTACATCTTCAGAATCCAACATCCATCTGTACTGAACTATTCTATCTCCAATCACCATTTCAACTCTAAGAGCATCTTATCTCACATTTCGTTGAGATAAGTATATTTCATTAGTTCCTATATAAATGTTCTCGAACTTTTATTTATATTCAATCGAACTGTTTCAGTTGGATTGTATCACTCTAAATATATTTATTTTCTTCACTCGCATTAATTACTTAATAGGAAATTTTATAAAACAAAATACAAAAAGCGATACATATTAAAGAAAATATTTGAATTTAACACCATCTAAAATACTTAGGGTATGTTTTCTTTACCCTTATACTTCTAATTGCGAAAAACTTTAAAATCGTCATCATCATCTTAATGCCCTTATCCCACTCTAAGTGCGGTCGGCACAACATGTCATAAACATGCTGTCACATTTGGCTGCGTTTTTATAACCGGCCGCCTGCCTGACATCAACTTACCTTAATCGTATTTTATGACACCTCGGTAAGAAAGAGGGTGGTCTATTCTACTTAATCGGATACCACACGGTGGGTCAACTTACCTTAGTCGCCCTTTACGACACCCCGGTAAGTAATGAGGGTGGTCTATTCTACTCAGCCGGATATCACACGGCGTTGCGAAAAACTTTAAAATGAAAATAATAAAATAACAATTCAATTTCATGACAAACGAAAAATTCATTAGATTAGCAAACTTGTCGTAAACACTTAAAGAGATTGGAACTCAAAACTTTTGTTTCAATCTTGATATTAATATAATTATTTTGATATAAATGAAATTAATTTAAATAAGGTCGAAGCTTTTGACGTTTTAAACTAATTTTATAATTATAATAATACCACTGATATAGACTCGTCACGAGGAAGATAGTAAATTATAAAAGGCAATTTTAATGCAAGCATTTTCTTATTATTTAAGCTCATAACGCAATTGAATCACCAGGCCGCGTTTTAATAGATTTCCATGATTGGAGATGTTCCAAAAATTACATCTCTAAGTACAGACTGAGTTGCCATTCGATTTTACTTGATCCAACATATTTGACTTGATGCCTATAACTTCTGCGTGCAGATCGCCCTGCCTTTCTTAATTTAAGCAACACCTTTCTATGAGTTATTCTAGCTTATTGTTTTGCTGATAGAGTGAGTTTAATATTTTATGGGCTCAACTGTTGGCCTCCGCAATACACACTGTACATAAACTTATGTTCTGGTAGTGCACAATTTGTAAATGCTGTCTGAATGAATTAACCTCATTCATCATCCTCCTGCCCTTATCCCTATCTAAGTGGGGTCGGCACAACATGTTACAAACATGGTATCATATGATTTGGCTACGTATTTTAAGACCGGTCACCTGCCTGACATCAACTTATCATAGTCGTATTTTACGACACCTCGGTAAGAAAGAGGGTGGTCTATTTTACTCAACCGGATACCACACGGTGGGTCAACTTACGTTAGTCACATTTTACGACACCTCGGTAAGAAATGAAGTTTTTTTTTTCCGAGGGGAAACTCTTGACGAGTACACACACCGCCGAAGAAGGCAGCGATGTGGTTATGTGAGGTTCGCACCCACTAAAACCCCCCGGTGTCCAATCACGCGCTTCATGCGGGAGTTACGGTTCCATTATTCATATTAGCCGCAACCCCGCTGCGTAACCGCCCTAGCAGCCCTCCTCCGATCAGGGAAACCTACGCGTCTCCCACCGCCTCTGGAATGCACCCAGGACACTAGATGCACCCCAGTCTCGACCCATAGTTGGGCGCCGGGTCTCCCATCACCCGACGTCCAGGATCTCCATCTCGTCGCTGACCGACGGTCTAGAATTGACCGCAGTCACAACTGCAAGTTCTGGCGGGTACCCCTCCGAAACCCGCGGCAACTCCTGGCGGGATTGCAGAGTCTGCCTCCTATCCTGTGCTTTGCTGAAAGACCAGCTCTAGCGCATGACCCACACCAGGGATCACGCGAACATCGCGAAACAATGTGGCCAGTCCCTCCACAAAGGTAACATTCGTTGCTACGGTCAACATTCGAGGTACAGTTACCCCGATAGTGACCCACCTCCAAGCAGCGATAGCAACGCTCTATCCGCCTGTCCAGTAGTTTTACGCGCGCTGTGCATAGACCCACGCGGAGCTTTCCTAATCTCTCCAGCTTTAGCGCTGCAGAAACAGGACATTTCACCCAAACTGTGCAGTATCTCACAGCATTGTGCCTGACATCCCCGACCTTTACTTGTTCGGGAACGCATTCACCAGCTTTGGAAACTGCACTCGCCACTTCGGTGCCTGAGGCGCAATCTTCTACTCAAGACGCAACTCAGCACACTTTATAGGCCTAGACACTAACACCACATGTTCGCCAACAGATTCTTTTAATCTTTGGGCAAAAATATCCGCCACCTTACTCCCATTCTCGTTGTTAGCTATCTCAAAAATTCGGGCACCAGTCGCTGACCGCCTAATAGTGAGAGACGGGATCCCCAACTCTACGGGATCAACCTTCTCCCTGGCTTGAGCGACTATATCACTATAGGTTACTCCGCGCTTAACTGCGGTTTCAGTCAAAGTGACCACAACTGCAGAGAAGTTGGGTACTCGCGGTTTGAGTTTCCTCCTCTTCCTTTTTCTCCTCTTACCCATTTCCCCACTTGACGCATTAACTGCAGTCATCGTCTTTTGAACCGGAGCCGGTTCATTCATTCTCCTTTCCACTTCTGTCCTTCTTTTATTTCTTTTCGTTACTGTGACCCACTCGTCAACTGTCACAGGAACTTGGGTTCGTCTCATATTTGTGTGGTCACCACACTGACTTTTTTTTTTTTTATGTCAGGAAAACCCATTATGGGTCATCACCGCCCGACGGGGACGAGCGGCGGGTATGTCGGACTCTCACCGACTAAAAACCTGACAGTGCTCCACCGCGAACGACCTATAAAGTACCTATAAAGACATTGCCCCCATCCCCGCCAGCAGCAGCTCTGTACCCCGGAGAGCGCCACCTCCGGGTCGGGGCCTCTCTTAACAGTGGCCCCTCTCTCCGCTAATCGATGCATCGGGAGCACCAGATGCATCGACCGCCTCGGGGACCTAACTCCAGCGAGCGTCCGATACCCCGTTCGGACCGCTCGGAGGTCCCCGTTAGGGCGGCATGCGACGGACTTCGGCGAGTCGCCTGCGCCCCGCTCGCCTGCGGCGGATCGGATCCAAGGACTCGACTTCCCGGATCCGCCCCGCCGCCTCCTTCCGCGAGATTACGTCCTCGCAGAAGGAGGCCATCGCTGCCCACGATCCCTCCCTGTCCACCATGGCACGAACAACAGTGGGCAAGGAGAGATCGTGCCCCACCTGTGCCACGAGCTCTGCCCGCTGAACTGCCCAAGCTGGGCAGTCCGCGAGCGTGTGCAGCGCCGTGTCGAATTCGGCGCCGCACTCGTGGCACTCACCGGTCGGTTCGCACCGGGCCACCCGCCACAGATACCTCCCGAAGCAACCATGTCCGGAAAGCACCTGTGTCAGGCGGAAGGTGAGGACCCCATGCCTCCTGGCGACCCAGCCCTGGAGAATGGGCTGGATAGCTGAAATCGTCCAGAATCCTGCACTGGGCGATTCCAGCCGCCGCCTCCATTGGCGGAGGAGCTCTTCTTAAGCTGCCCTCCGCCAGTCCACCTCTACCGGCGCTGAGTCTCCCCTCGATGAACGGGTTTCAACTCTACGCCGGTAGGCCTGAGCAAGTACCTTGGCCTCTAGGTCCCATGGAGGGGACCCGGCCAATGCGCAGGCCGCCTCGCCGGAGAAGGTCCGGTAGCCCCGTACAATTCTGACCGCAAGAATCTTCTGCGCCCCACGCAAAAGAGGCAGAGACCTGGCGGTCAGTCGCTCCGCCCATACGGGAGCACCGTACAGGGCCATTGACCGAACCACTCCGGCGTAAAGGCGCCGGCAGCCTGCATTTGGCCCCCCCACATTCGGGAGGAGCCTGCTCAGGGCTCCAGCGGTCGCCTTTAGTCTAGGGGCGAGCCACCGGAAGTGGGCCTCGAACGTCCATCGGCTGTCGAGGAGCAATCCCAGGTACTGTAATGTACCCGAGATTTCGATGGACGTCCTGCCCACCACCAACCGGGAGCCCACTGGGGGCGCCATCCAAGGCCTGTGGAAGCAAATGGCCTCGGATTTCTCCAAGGCCACCCCCAGTCCCAGCCGGCGAATCCGGGCCACAACGTGAGCCGTGGCCGCGGTCGCCAGTACTCGGGCTTCCCGGTGGGTGCTCGCGCGGGCAGTCACGAGGGTGTCGTCTGCATAACAGAACAAACGCACCCCCGGAAGCATTTGCCCGCGCAGCACCCAGTCGTAGCCGATGTTCCACAGGAGGGGGCCCAGAACCGACCCCTGTGGAACACCGCACGACATCCTCCGCTCCTTCCACCCACCCCCAGCCGTCGGGTACCTGACAACGCGGTCAGCTAGATAGTTACTGACCACACGCTGCAGGTACATGGGGATGCGGTGGAAGCGTAGGGCCTCCTTGATCACTCCCCAGGGCAAGGTGTTGAATGCGTTAGCGATGTCCAACGACACCGCCAACACCACCTCACGCCGGGTTGTCGCCTCCTCCGCCAGAAGTCTCACACCCTCGATACAGTCGAGGGTGGACTTACCCTGGCGGAATCCGCACTGGAGACAACTGAGGTCGGGCCCTACCTCCCGGAGGTGCTGGACTATGCGGGAAGCTATTATGCGTTCAAGCAGCTTCCCCGCCTCGTCCAGCAAGACGATGGGCCGATACGCGGAGGGTGTATCGGCCGGTCTACCCTCCTTCCTGAGCAGGACCAGTCTCCCCGTTTTCCACCTACGGGGAAAGAGGCCCTGCTCGAGGCAGGCACTGAACGTCGCCCTGAGTTCAGACTCCAACGGACCCAGGGCAAGAGACCAGGCGCGCCCAGGGATGCCATCGGGGCCGGGAGCGGTATTTTTCGCCTTCATGCGACTCACCGCTAACTCCCACTCCAACACCCCCGGCGCACCCAGCCCAGTGCTTTCCTCCTCCTCCGGAGGCGCCATACGAGGCGGCTCTACCTCGGCTCCTTGCGGGAACAGGGTTTCCACAACGGATTCAAGGAAATCCGGCCGAAGGCTCTCGGTGAGGGGGGTATACTGGCGGCGCACGGCCATGCACTGTTCACGCAGCCGCGCCAGCTCCTCCGACCACCAGTACACCCCGCATGCCGGTCCTGTGCCTCGCACCCTCGGCATGCTGGCATCGTAGACAAGTGACATCCGCCGCTGGAGGTCCTCCACCTCCACGGCGACACCCCCACCTGTGGGCCCTGCCACCCACGCCTGAACGATTGCGGCCTCAACCAGGAGCTCGGGATCCATCTTTCTGACGGACCACCGAGGGCTGTCACTTCTTCTTACTAACCGGGGGGACATGGGAATGGGACGTGGGGAGACCTCGAACCATATATAACGATGGTCCGAGAGTGACTCCGCACCCACAATTACTTCCCAGTTACTGACACACGGCGACATCGCGGCGTCAACAAAGGTGACGTCGACTTTGGAGCCGCCATTCCATCGCACACATGTGTCAGCTGTCCCCCGATTCATGACTACCATCCCAGCCGAGGCCAACCAACCCTCCAGGAACCTGCCCCTCACGTCCGTAACCGGAGACCCCCACGCAGCGGACTTTGCGTTGAGATCTCCAGCCAGGACCACCTTACCGGGGTGCAACCTTCTCACCAAGTCTCCGACTTCAGCCATGAAAAGCTCAAAGTCGGAGAACAGTTTATTTGGCGAGAAGTACACCCCGACTACGGATACGTCTCCAATCCTGGCAGAGACGTACCCGCGTCCCCTCTCTACGCGCTCTAGGGCTGGAGAGTCGACAGCAGACCTGGACGCGATGGCCACCACCCCATCACAGTCTCCGGCCCAGTCTTCGCCCGACGGAACGAAGTAGGGTTCAGAAACCACAGCCACATGCACCAACCGCTCCGCCAAGGTCTGGAATAAGAGATCCTGAGCCGTGGCGCAGTGGTTGATGTTCGCCTGGAGGAATCTCACGGAGGCCATTAATTAACGACGACTTCCATGGACTCCTCCATCACCCGACTCGTAGTGGCTTGAGCCGGGTCAGCGGGTGGTGAGGGGACCCTCGGGCCATCACACCCCCTTCCCCCCCTCTTTGTAACAGGCGGTGCCTTGCACTGCCCGCTCCCCGCTCGATGGTCGGACTTCAGTCCCGCTCGTTGGCAGCTCCCACAATGTGGAGCTGCCGAGCAGGACTGGGCCTTGTGGCCGTTTTGACCGCAGCGATAGCATTCATCGCTGCGGTCTATTACCGACACACAGTCCACCCTCAGGTGACCCTTCTCCAGGCACTTGAAGCAGCGCCGGGGGTGAGCCTCTAAAAGGTGTACCCGGGCCGACACCCAGCCCACCAGTACTCGACCCACTGCCACTACCTTTTTAGCCGCCGCCACAGGAACTCTGAGCCAGAGGGAACCCAGTCCTCCCTCAGTTCTGCGAATCACCCCGGTCAGTATGTCCTGGTAGGGACATTCCCCGACCCGGGCGATGGCGACGACTACGTCTCCCTCAGTGGTGGCGTCATCTAGGCCCACAATGCGCAATTCCACGCATTTCATGGGCGTAGAGACGCGCACCGCCAGCTCCTCTATAAAGAGATCACGGAGCTGTCTAGCGAAGGCGGCAGCCTTTTCTTCCTTTGCCGGTCCGGAAATTTCGAACATCCGGGCCCCGGTGGCAGTCTTTTTTAACCGCATGCCGCCCTCCAATCCAAGGTCTTCAATTTTAATACATCGATGAGCCCGGTTTAGAACCTCCATATATGAGAGGCCCTTGTCAATCGCCTCATTGTCCAGGGTCACCACTACTGCTGCTGAACGTGGGGTTTGGAGTTTCCTCCCCCCTTTTTTCAGCTGCGAATGAGCAGTAGTAGGATTAGCCCTGGCTGGCTCAGTATTCCGCTTGGCTCCCCTCCTCACCACCACATTCCAACTTTCGCTCATTGAATTGGGAGCTGGTTGTAGCGGGCGGGGCTCAGGGCGTTTCTCTACTTGTGCCCCGGATTTCTTCTCTTTAGTCTTTTTGGCCTTCTTTTTTGTCTTGGGCGAGGCAGATCCTACGGACGAAGAGTCAACCACCCTAATCTCCGGCCGCTTGCGATCCTTCAGCCGGCTGGAAGTGGCCTGCGGGGCCTTTTTGGCGACTACCGTCTTCCCTATTTCCGGTGCTGCCACCCTTTTCTTATCTGCGGCTAGCGGCGGACAGAGTCTTGGTTCTGGAGGCAGCCGACACTCCATACTGTCCATTCGAGCCGAGAACATGTTTCGGAGACTGGCAATCTCCTCCTCGATTGTCAGAGCTCTCTCAGGCTGTGAACGGGCACTAGGAACCACCACCGGCCCTGGCTCCTTATTGGCAGAAGTGATCATCTCCTTCAGAGTTGCAACCTCAACTGATAGATTGCTGATCACTCCTGCTAATCTGGCGTTTTCGGCCCTCAGGATACGGATCTCCTCCGTCTCCGTCCGTTCCGAGAGGGCTTTTGCCACCTCCTCTAAATTCTTGGCGACCGTGATTAGAGTGCCTCTGCACCTACCATTAAGATTTTTTGACTTATGCACGGTCGCCCGCATCGTCTCTACATTTTTTGTTAACACGTCACATACTTGTGACGTATCAACGTCCTTCAGGGACTCCTGACTACCGGGAACTGCATCCTGCGCCGGTGCCAACCTGGGTCTTCGGCCGTTCGGCTTACCCACACTTGTCTCTATATCTTCGAGACGCTTGCAACGCCGATAGACGTCACGAGCCTCCCGAAGACCAAATTGAGAGCCCTGAGCATCGGGCCTGGTGTCCGTCTTTTTGGCGTCCAGGCTATCATCAGAGTCACTGGAATTCCGATATTCAGCCCTTGTCCTTTTTTTTGGATGTTGCACGGTTTGTGCTGCACAGGTTCACCATCGAGACACTCCGGGACACCTCATGAGTCTTCCTGGTATCTGAGCGAGAAGTCCGTGTGCTCATCACCTTTTCATTTATATCGCGCTTAGTGTTGCGCCTACTCTCTACCAAATCTGCAGGAACACCAGCTGAGCCGGTCTCATCCCCGCAAATTATTTCTCCTACTCTCTCTGAAGCATTGGTTGGCCCCCCAGATACGATGGGCCGACCCCGGCCAGAAGTGTGCCCCAGACTCGGAACAAGTCCGGACTGAGATGCACTGCTGGTCGAAGTGAGGGATTCCCCGGTGGAACCGGGACCCTCCTGGGTAGTTTTTACTGTTGTCGTTTTCCCCATGCTTGTTGTTACGATTTGATTTTTTGGAGCCCTAGTGACCGGATCCCCCCCGGCCATTCATCCTCTCGGCAGGCTCCTAACCTTAGGATTGGGGTAATTTTTAAAGAGGTTTTCTTCCTCGCAACCCGAAGGTCCCCGTTCCCATTGCTGGGCTTACGGGCCTGGCTGACGCGGCCGAAACCATGTCCAGCCAGACTTGAAGTAAGCCTGACCGAACCCGTCGCCCATTGGACACTCCACCCCCCGGAGTCTCCGATCAATCCAGATTGCCCTCTGCTAATCAGAGGGACAACTGGATTGGCCACCCCACAGTGGTCCGTTCGCCAAGGCTAAGGAATATTCCAAAGGCCTGCCCAGGGTGCGCCACGAGGAGGCCGACCACTTTGGCACCCCGTCACCACACTGACTTGTCTCCACTGTAGCAATCTTCGCCGGCTCAGGCCTCAGAGAAGGTTTATGAGAACCAACGGAACTCGAATCCACCACCGTCGTCATTACTGAAACATCTCTTGTCTGCGGCTTCTTGAGCTGCATCAACTCTTTACGGGGAGCATTGATTTCCTGATGGAGATCACTATTTTCCGTGTCAAGGCGCTTGAGCTGCTTCTTCCTTTTATCACATTTTTCGAAATGTTCCACCAAATTGTCCCAGAATTCACAACTATATCTGTCAGCTAATTCCAGTAATTCTTTTATTTCCCTTCTCGTCAATTTAGTATCTTTTCTAATGTTAGCTATGGTCTCATCCATTAGGTCAAAACTTGCCCTTAATTTATTTCCATTCTCTTTATGGGTCCGATACTTAACAGCCTTTTCAAAAAAGGTTTCAACTTGCCCCTTCGACATGCCAAAATTGAACTCAGGTTCCACCTGCTCCCCATCACTTTCAGCACCTGGACCTCTCCTGTCAAAGTGCCGCTTACGATCCCGGCTACTAGACCGACTTCCAACTACTCCTCCTTCTATTTCCGTATCCGAAACCTCCATCGTCACAACAGAAGGTGCCCCCCCAGATACGATGGGGCGACTGCATCGTGGAAACGATGCAGCAAGGGATTCCCCAGTAGAACTGGGACCCTCCTGGGTAGTCATTTTACTGCGTGTTTTAACCATTCTGTTTTTTAATTCCCCGTTTGAAACCCCCCCAGTTGTGGAACCCTAGCGACCAGATCCCCACCGGCCATCCATCCCATCGGCAGGCTCCGAACCTTATGATTGGGGTAATTTTTTATAGAGGTTGTCTTCCTCGCGGCCCCTCTCCTCAAATGAGAAGAGCGGCCCCCGGTTCCGCATTAACTTGCGGATTACGGGTCACCCGACGAGGCTCCCGGGTTGAGAGCCAAAAGCTTACCGGCCATGAAAACACAGCCGGAACGGCTCGCCGAGCATTGCGGGCGTTTCCGCCCCCACGGGTAATTTTTTATAGAGGTTTTCTTCCTCGCAACCCGAAGGTCCCCGTTCCCGTTGTCGGGCTTCCGGGTTCCGTCAGTCCGTTCGCCAGGACGAAGGAATAGTATTCCTAAGGCCTGCCCAGGGTGCGCCACGAGGAGGCCGACCGACATTGGCACCCCAAGAAATGAGGTTGGTACTATTCTATTCAGCCGGATACCACAAGGCGTAATGAGTTAACCCCATTATCTAACTTTAGGTGATGAATGAGGAATGTTTCATCGATTTCATGAAGCTCAAACTGTCGTTTGAGACCGAATATTATATTTGAGGCCAAAAAAACCGAATTAATATTTTGTTTCTTTTATATTTATATAGTTTATTTACCTGTTAAAAGCCTGCTTAGAAAAGGTTGGAACATTAAAGTTACAAGTAAAAGTAACTTTGTGTTGTTGCTCCAAGTATTACAATTTATTGGCCTATTTATCCAGAGCACCTGTATCCGCGGTGTAATGAGTTATCGAACTTCCAAGATTAGTGGCTACAGTTTTCCCGGCACTTCGGTACTTAGTTACAACTTCTGCTTAAGAAGTATTTACTAAAGTTTGTTTCAACCGTTTGAAACATAGTTATTTTTTCGCAACCTTCGCAATTTATTTTTTATTAATTTTGTAATTTTGGAATGGAATTCTTTATGAATCTTGTGACTATTAAGTACATCATCATCCTCCATTATCCTACTCTAAAAGGGTCGGCACACAATGTTTTAACCATGTTGTGACGAGATTTGGCTAGCCATTTTAAGACTGGCCGCATACCTGACAACAACCTAATGAAATAAATGAGAGTGATCTAGTCCACTCAGCTGGATCAATTTCGGGCGGGCGGGTCAATTTAGGTTAGTCACTTTTTGCGACACCTAAGAGTAAATGAGAGTGGCCTAGTCTACTCAGCCGGATACCACACGGCACATAAAGTATAAAGACTATGCTTATATGAAGTAGGTGTCATTATATTTACGCCAATTTTTCAAATTAATGATGAATTAATTAACTAACTAATTGAACTTCAAAAAAGTCAACAGAATACTATTATCTGTTTTATCCCAAATTCTGTACTTTACGTAATTAAAACCTTAATAGGATTAGATTAGATATATTTATTGCAAAATATCAATGAAGTAGACAAAAACATACAGTACATAGGTAATAAACTTTATTACATGAAGATTGACAAAATAAGTATCGGTACAATAAGCGGCCTTATCGCTAAATGCGATCTTCCAGGCAACCTTAGCGCAAAGGACTTAATGAAATACCAGTGGTGGGAGTGCACAAAACAATTAAGTACTGAATATTTAATATACTATAAAATAATAAAAAAAAAAAAAATAAGTTAAAAGGAAAAAGATAAAAATGTAATGAGAAAAATATACTACAAAGTTATAAGGAAATGTCGATCGGAAGAATTTGAATAGTATTGTTTAACTTTTTCTTTAAACACAGAAATGTTAGAGAATTTTCTTATATTTACAAGAAATGAATTCCTTAAAAGGATGGTCTTAACTGTAAAAGAATTTCCGTAAAAGGAGGTGGAGTGAGAAGGAATTTTTAGTACATAATATATATTGTCAATAATTTACAATACCCATAATTTTATCCGATGTCACCCAGGACCCTTAAACCCCAATATTAAATCTTCGCAAGGGATTTTAGTGTCGTCGCAAAATTTGGGGAACATTTAACAAAGGGATAGTACGGTATCTGAGTAAGGGTGTGTCAATATTGGGAATATATGTGCACTCTGACACGATATGTACCTTATACCGGTATCAAAATAATTAAATTAATAACATCAGAACTGTTGTGTAATGAAGTTTAACTTTCTTTTGGCATAACATAGTGCGAAGCTGCTTATTGCATAAAAAGAGTGTTAATAATGTGCCTTAATTTTTCAACATTTTTAACAACATTATTTAGCCAAATCATGATTTGGTTAGGTATTTTATGACCGGCCGCCTGCCGGACCTATTTAGTTCCTATTTATACCTACTTAGTTCCTAGAGCATAAATGTAAGCGGATCTTATATTTGTAATGTTTATTTCTTTATTATTAAATTTAAATTGTTATCTAGATATATAGAATATAATTTGTAGTTGCCGTTGTAATTTAAACAAAAGGCGAATTGATTGTAGCGTTAGCGACAAACCTTAGTGATTTTTTTAATCCTATATTTAAGTTTATTGTATTTATGTATATTTAAAAATGTTAAATAAATTTAAAAAAAAAAACGTTAAGTTGCCTTAGTCGCCTTTTACCACACCTAGGTAAGAAATAAGGGTGGTTTATTCTACTCAGCCGGATACAATACGGCTGAAATGAAAAATACATATGATATAAAAAATACATTTATTGTTAAATTATATACCGCTAGTCTGTGACGATCTCTGACAAATCATTAACTATAATTGAACATTCCGACAGTCCTACAAGTAAATGACTTCCACGTTGTCGAGTTAATTGGTGGTAGAGATTCGGGTACAGCCGCTCATACTGCAATATTGACTTTAATAAATCCTACAGAAACAAATTTATTTAGTACAACATTATCTTCAGTCTAATTCGTAATTTATCCAAATGCTGGCGTTGCATTGATAATGAACGCACTAAAGAAATGCGTTAACTTCAGATAGAAAACTGGCATATATGAAAACATTTTTTTAGGAATATATAAAACAAGCATTTTTAACATATAAATTAAACTATTTTACAAAGACAAGCATTATAAAAAATATAAATTACATGACGAAACAATAATCATTATAGTAAACGGCATTGGCCACGCATGAACGTATTCAAACTTTGTGGCTTTATATATTTTTCTATATTTCTTATTTAGATGAGTTAACCATGTATACATATATTTCTGAATTTTGGAAACAGCTCAAACGATTGCTAGGTTTTATTTAAAATTTTTTTTTTTTTATCCCTGTTATCGGGCACTGAATAAAACTGCTATAATTTTATTAGAAAGCAAAGGATAATTACGCTGTCAATTGCAAATCATGATAGCTGAATACTAGGATCGATTCCAGATAAAATCTTTTTTTAATATATTTTAATTTGCATTAAAAAAAAATACCGAGCAAGGCTCTGCCACCCAGGTAAATAATTGATTAAGCGTTCAATAAAGCTTAATTGAAAAAGGTATAAATGTTTATAACCTCAAAGAAATCTTTTAGTTATATAGCTTAAAAAAGTATTATGACATGTGTTGCTGACACGGCACCTGTAAATAGAAAATAAATATATTAATGTAATATAATGTGATAAATAGATATAAAATAGATTTAAATACTTACTTATTTACTTATCATTGATCTTGTAACGCCATCTGTTGGTATAATAAAACATCACTTGATCATGCGAATACAAGGCGCAGATAATGTATAATTTTAGTTAAATTAATGTCTATGATAGACGCTTGCGGTGCGACCCTATGCCCTAGCGATCTAGTCAGTCGGTCTTCACACATCACGCCTTTTAGACGCACATTGAGTTTAAGCTATACGAGTGTTTTCATTTCAACATAATCAGCCGAAATCACGCACCAACACCTTTCCCTGGCTCCATCCGGCACATTCTGGTCTTCGAGCCGGACCAAGTAGGGGGAAGAACGTGTGATTTTCGTGTGATTTTTGTGTTCGAATTATGTTCACCACGCCGCCGCGACACGTGTTGAGATCACGTCGCACTTTGAAGAAGGATCGCGTGGAAAACGTAATACAAGTAGGTGAGTTTCGGGATATAAAATCCGATCTCGTTGAAACGTCTAAACCTCAAATTCAGCTGCCACCGCGTCCCAAGACCGATGCCAGTCCAGGACCTAGTTCAAGATCAAGGTCACACACGTCGTCAGAAAGACGAATAACGCAGCAAGAAATCGAAGCTGCACGAGCTAATGCGGAGTACCATAATAAAATCCTAAAAGACCTGGAAGAGAAATATTGTTCTAAGAGAGAATTACGAAGCGGAACCCAGAACAACTCTTCTGCTCACTCAGAAGGAGCGGCAGAAGACCGGATGCAAGAATGGCTCGAGCGCAGCCATAACGAGCGGTGCAACGTGACCCGGCAGCCGCACGCGGCCCCGGCACCAGTCAGCGCGCCGCCGGCCGGCACGATGCACGAGTTGACGAGCGCTTTAAAAGATGTTATTATCGCAGCGCGCGGCGAGGTAAACAACTCATTACTTACGAGATTATCCACTTCGAAGGACTTACCTTTATATTTTGGAGATGCCTTAGAGTGGCTCCAGTATAAACAAGCTTATTACGAGTCCACAAGACTGTGTAACTACACAGATAACGAAAATCTCTGGAGATTAAGGAAAAGTTTACGAGGAGAAGCGAAAGAAACTGTATCGTCATTATTAATAGGCAATACATCGCCTTCAGAAATAATTGAAGTGTTAGAATTACGGTATGGCAGGCCCGAGAATATTATTTATAGAATAACAAAAGAGATTAAAAAATTACAGCCATTACCGCAGAATTATTATAATGAAATAATTAACTTCGCGATTAAAATAAAAAACTATGTTACTGCTGTAAAAGCTATTAATCAAACAGACTACTTAAGAAGCCCGGAGGTAATGACAGCTGTACTGTCCAAGTGCCCCAGCAGCTTGATTACAAAGTGGGCAGATTATCTGCATCTACATAGCATATCGCACAAAGCTAAATTAGAGTTGTTAACAGATTTTTTGTACGAAGAAGCTACAAAAACAGCTGAGGCTGGCTTAAGCCACATTCACAGTCAAGCAGAGTGTAAGCGAAAACCCGAAGAACGCAAAATGGCCGTACAGTCCATCCTACTAAACGATGCGGGCAATAACCCCAAGTGCATATTTTGCCGGGGACGAGAACACACTCTGCCGGATTGCAAGCGGTTTAAGCGAGCACTACGTCGGGACAGATGGAGGTTCATACGCGAGAAACGGCTGTGTTTTAAATGCCTAGTGGCACGGCACGACAAGGAGACATGTCCAGCGGAGAGGTGTGACGTCGACGACTGCGGGCAGGCCCATCACCGCCTGCTGCACTGGAACGTGAGAGCCCCTCAAACCGTGAGTGATGTGAAAAGTGAAAGTGCGGTAAAAAATGCCAGTGAAGTGTTATCGCCTCAAAGTCCCCCACAAACCGAAACCGTCGCTATGACAAACAACTCCCTATGTGTTTTGCTGAAAGTAGTACCTATAGACATTTATGGACCTTTAGGTAGTGTAAGTACTTATGCGTTACTTGATGACGGCGCGACCGTCTCCCTTATATCGTCGTCTATTGCAAATGCAGTAGGTATTAGAGGTCAACAGACCACGATGAGCTTGCGCGGAGCATTTAATTCTGAGCTTAATTGTAACTGTGAAATAATAACCTGTAAAATTAGTAACAAAGAAAATGTTAAATATAAGTTTAGTGCTAGAAAAATATCTGAATTAGACTTACCTTTGCAAAAACTAGCTACTTTTGATTCTGAAAAATATTGTTATTTAAATGAAATAAGTAATTTTATACCATGTTGTACTGAAGTGAAACCTGAGGTGTTAATTGGTCAGGATAACTATAATTTAATTATGCCTATAAAAACTTTAACAGGTCGTAAAAACCAGCCTGCAGCAACTTTGACACCGCTTGGGTGGTGTGTTCATGGTGTAGTGTCAGCACATTCCTGTGTCCCTAGGTCTGACCTCGCGCTGACTATATCAACGAGTGCAGGTGTTCCGTACGCTACTGCTACTTCTGCCGCCATCGATAAGCAGGAGTATTCTGAGACGGAACTATTCGAACTGGTACGTCAATCATTTACCTTTGAGTCTTTAGGTGTTCACAACAGGCCTCGAGAGAATCCTGACGACAAGCGAGCAGTCGCTATCCTGGAAAAAACTTCTAGATTAATCGGTCAACATTGGGAGGTAGGTTTACCCTGGAAGTCTTGTAACCCTCTGCCAGATTCCTTCTACAACGCGTACAGAAGATTAAAATTGGTCGAACGTAAAATTAATTCTAATTTGGAATACGGTAAGCGGTATCGTGACCGTATAAATCACTTGTTTGAAAATAATTACGCACGGGAGATGAACGACCCGGAACCTGGAAATCGAACCTGGTACTTGCCACACTTTGGTGTCGACAACCCAAATAAAAAGAAACTTCGAATTGTTTTCGATGCCGCAGCAACGTCTGAAGGTAAATCCCTTAATGACTTCTTGCTTCAAGGACCCGACCTGCTGGAATCTCTGTTGGGAATAATGTTTAAATTTCGGGAGGGCTCTGTAGCCTTGATGGGAGATATAAAAGATATGTTTCTTTGCATAAAGATAAAGGAAGAGGATCAAAAAGCTCTGCAGTTTTTATGGAGAAGTGATACATCGAAACAGGTGAAAAAGTATGCTATGACGTCATTGATTTTCGGAGCAAATTGCTCGCCTTTCATAGCTCAATATGTTAAAAACAAAAACGCTCAGAGATTTCAAGATTCGATGCCTGACGCAGTAAATGCGGTATTAAAATCACATTACATGGACGATTATATAGATTCCATGAATGACGTCACCTTCGCTAGAAAAATGGTTCAAGAAATTTCTTATATTCATCGACAAGGAGGTTTTGAAATGAGAAATTGGATAAGTAATATATCTGAAGTTTTAGATAACATGCCACAAGAGATTTTAAGTAACAAGATTGTACAGTTCAATATTAATAATCAACCGGAACGAACACTTGGTCTACTTTGGTTCCCGGCAACTGACGTGTTATCAATAGATCTATCGCTAAAGAAAATCCCGCGCGATATTTTAAATTTTACTAGAAGGCCTACCAAACGTGAAATGTTAAGAATAATTATGTTAATATTGGATATTCATGGATTTCTTAGCCCATTTACAGTAAAAGGAAAAATATTATTACGAGAAACGTGGAGGAAAAATATGAAATGGGACGAAACGCTAAGTGATGATTTGTATCTTTTGTTTCACGCGTGGATAGTGCAACTGCACGAAATAAACAATCTGAAGATACCTCGGTGGTACTTTCACCGCACCGAACGTAAAGGCGCTAACGCGTTATGCGCGAGCGAAATAGCACCAGAATTGCATTTATTTTGTGACGCGTCCCCGAGCGCGTACGCAGCCGTCGCTTACTTTAGGAATACATATCGCGACGGCCGAGTTACAGTATCGTTCATTGCAAGCAAGTGCAGAGCGGCTCCTATAAAACCGGTTTCCGTGCCGCGGCTCGAACTTCAGGCCGCGTTGTTATCTTGTCGTTTAGCTAACGTAATTAAACGGGAACATCGCATAAAATCTACTGCAACTTACTTCTGGACAGATTCGACAACTGTTTTACATTGGATTAAAAATGAAACAAGAAAATATTCAGTTTTTATTGCAAATAGATTGGGCGAAATTGACGAATTAAGTTCTAAGACAGAGTGGCATTATATTTCAACGCACAATAATATCGCCGACTTAGCGACCAAATGTACTGAATATAATCTCCACGCGATGTGTGAATGGTTCCGTGGACCTAATTTTCTGCACGAAGACTCCGCCACCTGGACTCTTGAACCTGAAAAGGAAAAAATGAAAATTAATGAGGAGAATTTAGAAAAGATTAACACAATTTTAATTAATAAAAATGATTTCTTACCTGTACCTGACCCGATGAGATTTTCGTCGTGGCTCCGACTTAAAAGAAGCACGGCTAGAATTTTACAATTTATAGAAAAGTGTAAAAGAAAACCTGCCGAACTAAATGTTGAGATGCTGAAAAAAGCTGAACACATTTTGATAAGATTTTCACAGCAGCAGTCATTTCAAGTCGAACTGAAAATGCTTCAAGAGAATAAAAGTATACCTCGAGACAGTCGACTGCGTGCGCTTACACCAGTAATCGACGAAAACGGATTACTGCGAGTGGGTGGAAGAATTAATGCCGCTAAGGAAGTAGATCCTGAGCTGAAGCAACCCGTTATACTTGACGGCCGACACCCTGTGAGCAAGTTAATCGTTAAATTTTATCATAAATCAGCCGCACATGGAAGCACAGAAATGATAGTTAACGAGCTTCGTCAAAAATATTGGATACTTAATATGAGACCAACAGTGCGAAGTGTCGCAGCGAAATGTATGTTTTGTCGCATAAGAAGAGCGCGCCCGATGCCACCGCGACTAGGTGATCTGCCTCAAGACAGATTAAGCCATCACCAGAGGCCCTTCACTATCTGTGGAGTAGATTTATTTGGACCAATGGAAGTTACTACTGGAAGACAGAGATCCCGAAGATATGGAGTGCTGTTTACCTGTATGACAGTCCGTGCTATACATATCGAAATGGTTTCATCCCTTACAGCTGATTCAATGATAATGGCGCTTCGGAGAATGGCATCACGTCGTGGATGGCCGCATAAAATTCTATCTGATAATGGAACTAATATGCGGGGTGCTGAAACAGAATTAAAGAAGGCTTTTAAAGAGATAGATCAACAAGCAGTTGTGAATCTCGCTTTGAATAACGGTGTCAATTTGCAATTTATACCCCCAGCTAGCCCTCACATGGGCGGGGCGTGGGAGCGTCTTATACGGAGTGTAAAGACTGCTCTAAGAGTGATTCTAAAGGAACGAGCACCCAAAGAAGAGACGTTGTCTACATTATTGTTGGAGGTTGAAAATATTGTGAATGGTCGACCCCTAACTCACGTTTCTGTGGATCCAGGTAGTCTGGAAGCTTAAACCCCTAACCATTTTTGATTGGATCGTCCTCGAATCTTCCAGTGCCCGGCGTTTTCGACGACGGCGATTTTTACCTGAAAAAACAATGGCGTATTTCTCAACGTTTAGCGGATATATTTTGGTCTAGGTGGATAAAGGAAATTCTACCTACCTTAATTCCTAGAGGTAAGTGGCAGCGCGACAGCGCATCATTGAAGATAGGCGATGTCGTCGTTGTGGTCGATCCGAACTTACCGCGAAATGTCTGGCCCAAAGGTAAAGTCGTGAATGTTTATCCCGGTTCGGACGGACGTGTCAGGGTCCTTGACGTAAAGACTAAGTCAGGTGTCCTGAAACGACCAGCCGCTAGAGTTGCACTGTTGTTGGGTAGTGAGTGTCGCGATCACGACACTGGGGGGGAGAATGTTGCTGACACGGCACCTGTAAATAGAAAATAAATATATTAATGTAATATAATGTGATAAATAGATATAAAATAGATTTAAATACTTACTTATTTACTTATCATTGATCTTGTAACGCCATCTGTTGGTATAATAAAACATCACTTGATCATGCGAATACAAGGCGCAGATAATGTATAATTTTAGTTAAATTAATGTCTATGATAGACGCTTGCGGTGCGACCCTATGCCCTAGCGATCTAGTCAGTTGGTCTTCACACACCACGCCTTATAGACGCACATTGAGTTTAAGCTATACGAGTGTTTCATTTCAACATAATCAGCCGAAATCACGCACCAACACCTTTCCCTGGCTCCATCCGGCACAACATGAAATATTTCACAAAAGTCCAATAGGTGTTTCATAAAAATCGTATCTCCAAAATATTTTTTATCTACATTATTTAAATTACGAGATTCGAGGGCATCTATTGATAAGACATTTATGAAGATTCGTTATAAAAGGGCTCAGACGATAAAGTAAAAGAAAAACGAATCTTATATTTTTCAATTTGTTATACAATCGAGATAGCTTGAGAATTTTTTATTGTTGAAAGTTTTAGAATTTAAAATTGAGATGGCAAAAAATATTTAATACGCATTTCATTAATTTTCAATGTATCGAGCCTACATCAAAAAATGTCAATTGAAAATATTATTAGAATATCTTTTTCATACAGCGCCAGTTAAATGGACACCTTCAAAAAGTTCTTAAAAGATCATTCAACATCAAGGTGTTTTTGTTCTCGTATCTCTGATTTCCCTTATAGCGAACAATTGTACATACATAAGTACCTTATATATTATATTTTTGACATAGTTTATTTTTAAATATTGAAATACCTCATTTATGTTCAAATTTTTTCATAAAGAAAAACGGTAAAATTTTATACGTTAAGTTGTTTGTAAGCGATAGTACTTAATCATGTAATAGACAGAATGATAGACAGACTTTTAGATTTATAATTACCTAGTATGTATAGGAGGTCAGTTGAATGTATTAATCTTATAAACATATCATTATCTTCCAACCCATATCCTACTCTCAGTGGGATCGGCACATGCTATAAACATGTTGTCACATGATTTGGCTACATATTTTACGACCAGCTGCCTGACATCAACTTACCTGGAAACTTATATGAACGAAATTTTTAAGAAGAGTTTCATAACATGGGTATTATAGCAACTTTGATACATTTAAAACTGTTTGTAGAAACTGTTACGTAGCTTGAAGTCATAGCAGATACTTACCGAATTTATTCAGAAATAGATTTATATAATACAAAAAGCAACAATGGAATTCGCTATTACGAACCCAAGACAAACGCACCCGACATATGACATTCTTATCACGTATGTCATTATCGCGATGTTTAGATCCTGTATCGATAACGTGGGCGGCCATTTTGAAATATTCCAATTATCTCAATAATCATTCTTTCGTGACATAGAAAACAATTTAGAATTTAACCAGCTGCACTATTATTACAACATATTTTATTATTGTTGCTATAGATAGAAACCGAAAAAAGATCGATTGATTGTGTAAAGAATGATATAGTTAAAGGTGAAGTGCCAGAGTTGACAACTTTTATCCTATCCTATCCTACTTGTCCTTCTTCCTACTAATATCCTACTAATATTATAAATACGTAAGTTTGTGAGTATGGATGTATGTTTGTTACTCTTTCACGGCGATCCGCTGAACCAATGTGGATGTAATTTGGTATAATTATTCCTTATACACATAAAAAGCGCCATCTATTATCAACCTATAACGATAACAGTCCACGCAAACGAAGCAACGGGTAAAAGCTAGTGATAGATAATAATAGAAGATAATGAAATATTGTGCTGACCCCACTTTGAGTAGCATAAGAGCAAGAAAATGATGATGATTGCTATTGTTTGATATTCATACTGTCTGTCCTTCTATGACGGGTAATCCGCTGGATAATATTAATGAAACTTGGCACAATTATTGTACACCGGGGTAAAATATGGACTAAAAATTCGCGTTTTTTATTCGGTAGCAGCGAATAAAATGCATATTGCATTATTGAGGGTACCAGCAGGGTCTTCAGAGGCTTCTGCAGGCTCTAAAGAGTAAGAGGGGGTAAGGGTCTCGAGGCGAACCTCTGCGCGGGCGGGTCGTTGTAGGCTTAGTATACCAGGGCCATTGTTCAAGCCATCAGGTACAATCCCGTAAGGCGTGACCTATAGAGTGTCGGGTTTGGGTGGTGGGTCTGTGAGTGGTAGATCTCAGACCACTGTGTCAATATGGGGGGTGTCAAATCTAGTGATATCACGTTCGGGTGGTATTGTTGTCATGTCCAGTGTTGTTACCCTCATATTTTTTTTTTAATTGACTGTATGCTGTTTGCCCTAACGGCTATTACAGCGTCACCGGGCGGGAAAAGCAAACATCACGTGGTGTTACCAGGCGGTCTCCCATCCTCCACGGCATCGCGCCACTCCATGCGCGACCACCCGATGGACGTTCCCTGCCTCGCGAGCTCCTGCGGTCACCGTCTCCGCGGCCCGATGCGGATGACGACGGCGACGACGAGGATGACGCGACGGGTGAGAGGGCGACACCACAGATTATGACACCACCGGATAAAACACCACCTGATACGACACCACCTGACGATGACTTTGAGGTTTGGGAACTAATATTCCCAGACCTCCCCATCGAACCAGACATCCCTTAGGTTACCTGGGTGACCTGGGCTCACGGCCCAAATACCGACACCCTTTGGTCACCTAGGTGACCTCGGCCTACGGCCGAAACACAAGCCGGGCTTAAGTGCCAAGTCCAAGTACTGACCGGGCCTGACGTTGCTTAACTTCGGTGATCGGACGAGAACAGGTATATTCAACGTGGTATGGACGTTGGCAAATTGTTACCCTCACGCGCTTGAAGGTAATTAGACGCGCATACAAAACCTTAAATTAGCGCTAATATAGTAGCGGGAGCAATAGTATTCACATATTCTCGTTTATTACTTTTAATTTAGATTTAATATAAATAAATTGGTGGTACATCCATTGTCATTAGTATTCAGGCTACCACAAAAACTACTTGTAATTCAGGCGCCAAATGATTTCACTAGTGAACGAACTTGGAAAGAAAAACTTCGTAATGTTTTTGTTGGAGGACATCTATCTTCATCAGTAGAGAAAAGCGCTCAGACAGCAAGATTGACAGCCTGAATTAAACGAAACGAATACCATTCTCGTTAAGTAGTAAGTTTACTAATTCCTTTGGAGTTTTATTAATGATTAGTTATTATCAGTTATGAGGAATGAAGCGATATAGTTTTTTTGAGTTTTTTTTATAGTGAATCTTATGTTAGTAAGTAAGAAAGTAAGTTGCAGACTGTTGCTCTCCCACTGCTGGGAATAGGCCTCTTCTCTCCGTTTTTGGAGAGAAGGATTAGAGCTAAGACCTACCACGCTGCTCCAATGCGGATTGGTAGGTTACAGATATCTCCAGAATTCTCTAGAGATATGCAGGTTTCCTCGCGATGCTTTCCTTCACCGAAAAGCGTGTGATAAATTGCAATTATCAATTAGACACATAAGTTTTAACAGAAAAACTCATTGGTGTCTGCCCGGATTTGAACCCGTGACCTTCTCGAAAGAATCGCATGGTGCTACCGCTGGACTATCACTGGTGTATCACTATATCAGCAACTTATGATAACAAGTTATTAATAGTTGAAATTGTCTACCATATTGAAGTCAATATCATTCCGAACATAGACACATAACACTTATTAGACGCTCGCACACCTTAGACGGGTTAGAGCTTGTTTTACTTCATCAGGCAAGTTTACTGTTAGATATGGTATGCTTATCCCTGTTAAGTATTCTCTATAGAAAAAAAAATAGGGATATGTGTAACCTACCAATCCGCATTGGAGCGTCGTAGGTCTTAGCTCCAAGCCTTCTCTCCAAAAATGGAGAGAGGAAGCCAATGCCCAGCAGTGTGATAGTAACAGGCCGTTACTTACTTACTATACTCTAGGTTTAAAGCTTAGGTACTATTCTATTTCGCCAGATACCAGACGGCGTACGTCAAGAAACTGTATTGTTTTTTTTATTAGATTAAAAGATGTGATTTGTCATAAAGTTCACAGCTGAATACTTATAACAATTATTACTTAGATTAATTGATTCCTTACACAATGAGCTCATAAAGGAAAACTACGCAATATTTTTATCGTTAGTCATCTATCTTCATCCATAGACAAGAGCACTCGGACCAAAAGATTGACAGCTCTAATTGAACGAAGCGGAGCCATTTTGGGTCTTAAGAGGTTTCTCACAACTGTTTTTTGTTTTAAACAGTTAATAATCGTATTAATTCTGACTAAAGGAGACATTTTACCTTCAATTAAATTTTCATTTAAATAATGAGATTACCTTTTTAATAGATCAGATTTTCTTGCATATATCTAACGAAAGTAATGATAAAATGATTTTGCTATAATTAATCAATGAATCATTCATCAATCAATTCATCGCGGATTATAGCAAAATAATTTTTATTATTATTTTGTATTATTATATACTTCAAAAAAATAATTTTTATTATTATTTTGTATTATTATATACTTCAAAAAAATTGTAGCAAATTGCAATAAAGCGTAACGTACCGCGTACAAAACTCGTGAGTGTTAAAGAGACCCATAACGGGAAAGAGCAACAAAACACTAGGTTTTTTTAAATAGGGCGTAGCGCGATATCATAGATGGCATTGAAATGAGGGTCACTCAATTAGGCCTAATTTAGAATTCGGTCACTTTAATACTAAGTGTGCAATATAAATATACGCTAACCATATTATCTTTAATATTTAAATGAGTTAATTTTGTATGTATAAATATATATTTTTTGAATCTCGGAAATGGCTATAACGATTTTCGTGAAACTCAGCATGAAGGAGGTTTTGGGGGAGAAAAATCGATCTAGCCAGGTTTTATTTAAAAAAAAATGGTTTATCCCTGTTTTCAGGCATTCAAAAATTACTTACATAGACATTGAATATAAAACACTATTTTTGCCGTAAATTGTCAAATCAATGTAGCTTATTCAGGGAACGGGTAGGCTAGAGAAACGAAAATACCTAGGATCGAAACCCACCCAATAATATTGTTTTTATACTGTTTTAGTTTTATGTCAAAACAACATGTAAACCAAAAATTAAAATTCAGATAAAGGACAAAGAAGCATACTTTCGCAATCATTTGATAATGCAAGTTAAAAGTAATAGTTTCAAAGGTTCTGAATGCACTGGCAACTACGAAATCATTATCATTTGTCTGTCTTTCTGCCTGTATATGCCAGTGATTTGCCTTGGATATATATGGAATTACATATAAGCAATATTACAGCGATCTCACGAGGGACTTTTCTAAATTTTCCGGGTGTATTATTGACAGCTGTCACAAATTGTTGTTTTCACGCACTGGTTTGGATGAGCGACCGATAGAAATGACATCTTTAATTTGGAAATGGGTTAATCTTTTATATAATATTATATATATTACTGAATCCCGAAAACGGGTCTAACGATTTTCATGAAATTCAGCATTTACAGGGTTTTGGGAAGGAAAAATCGATTTAGCTAGATTTCATTTTAAAAAAATCGTTTTATATCGTCTTATGTCATTAAGAAAATACTAAACTAAGATGTAGAATTGAACGCAAATGCTATTTGAGCTGTCAAATACAAAGCTGTGCTAGCCTAATGGTAACGCGCGGAACAAAAAAGTCCATAGCCTGCCACATGCCAACCGGCACTTTCTTTCTTTTCTTATTTTTTTTTACTGCATTTTTTTATATATGTTGAAGAATTACTGAGCAAGGCTCCTTCTCCTAGATGACTACTATAACTAGAAAATTTTGTATTTCAGAGTGTAAAGAGGTAATCTTTTACCAAAAAATATAGTCTGTGTTACGTAGATATAGATAAAATACGGACGAAATAATTAACATGTATTACAATTTTAAATAATAGAAAACTATAAAGTAAAAATCTCTTGAAATAACCTATGTTCAGTACAAACAAAACGCAGCATGTCTTAAAAGCTTCAAGGCATTATAAAAACTAAGAAATATTTTATTAAATGAGAGTGCTATGTAAGAATAAAAGGAAAATCTTTTCATAACATGGAGCTTGAGTATTTATAACATACAGCGAGTTTTAATTAATGTTTCTCGACTACGGACAAAGAGCTCTGTATAATGGGCCTTATACGAGTAATGCAATTCGCCATATGAATAAGTACCTAGTTATTTTGTAGTCAATATACATAGTTTAAAATCTACCAAGACCTATTCTAATCAACCGGATACCAAACGGCGGGTTAACTTACCTTACTCACCTTTTAAAACTCCTCAGTCAGAAATGAGGGTGATCTGGTCTACTCAGCAGGATTCCACTAAGGGGGTCGCCTTACATTAATCGCCTTTTACGACACCTCGGTAAAAAATGAGGGTGGTCTATCCTACTCAGACGGATACCACACGGCGAACGTCGTATATTACATGAATGTAATTGAATATTAGCCGCCTGTTACCATCAAAGCAAAGGCTTCGTCTCTACTTTGGAAAATTAGAAGTGAGATCGAACACGCCGCTCAAATGTAGATTGGCAGATTACGCATACGACAGGAATTATCTCGGAATAAGTGGGTTTATCCGTGATTTTTTTCCTTACTGAGGAAATCATGACAATATATAAATTTCAAATTATTATAATCTTTCATATAAAACATTGGTTTCCCGGGAATTAAACTCAAATATTCTTGGTAATTGTCACGCGCTCACATCGATATTGAAATCTTTTATTCAATTTGCAATGTATGTATGTGAAGATGGAATCTTGCGGGTAAAATTTAACCCACTTCCCGGTGTTCGATTAAGCTGCTAAGATTGGCTCCAGACGTGGGACCTCCTCAAAGGTAAAAAGTAGGGACATGAAATCTTGATAAAAGTTATTTAACTAGACTTGTTAAAAACATAAATAACAAAAAAAAAATTTGCAAAAATTGTGAAAGATTTTTCTAGTATTAAAATCTTATCTGTAAGAAGGATTTTTCCTATAATACATAGCTCACGCGAATTCTAATACTTTACCTTTTTACGGAGCTAAAAGCTGAAGGGGCTTTACCTTGTCGTTAGAGAAACTTTTATTGCATCTCGTAAAAAACTAAAGGGACGGGGATACTAAATGATGATGAACGGAAGGAAAAGGATTCAAAAAATATATAGTATTTTTCATCAATGTCTTTTAAAAGTACATTTTTGGTGTCATATGAAATATTTATGTATTAATAATTGATTTGAATCTTAGATCGTTTGATTTGAGTGTTATTTTATAGCATATACACATTTTAAGCTCTGATTAAATATTTTTTAAACTAAATAATAAAATATTATGCAATGATTTTTATATAATTTTTTCTTGTTTCTCATGCTCTTGAGTTATTCAATCGAAATACGTTACTTTTAGTTCGCACTATGGAATAACGCAAAATAATTTATTGCATAATAACTTTGTAATCTCATTACGATTTGTAGATGATGCTTAATAAATTGACTGAAAAGCTGTGATAGGCCAGCGGTGAGACAGTGCGACTCTTTCGAGGGGATCACGAGTTCAAATCTCGGGTACCAATGAATTTTTCTGTTAAAACTTGTATCTAATTAAATTGTCAATTTGTCACGCCTTGAAGAAATACTTTGTGAGGAAACCTGCATGTCTCTATAAAGTGCAGTGTATATGTGCAACCTACCTATTCGTATTGGAGCAACGTGGAAAGCTTTAGCAACCCTTTCTCAAAAATTGAGAGAAGAGACCTATGCCCAGCTGTGGGAAGTAACAGGTCGTCCGGCCATACCAAAATGTGACTATAGTGTTATTGTGTCAAAAATCATAAGTAATTTTTCTTATGGAATGGATATTTGTCCTCGTAATTTGGGATAAAACCCTAAATTTTTACTGCATATTCGTGCCAACACGTAGTCTCATATCTTGGCGTGAATAGCCCCAATAATGTGAGACGAAGTATTCAATTAAATGTTAAGACAGAGCCTTTTGTTTACGTGATATTTTTACAAGGATATTTTTATTTCTTTTTGTTTTGTTTTTGGTTTATACTTACTTCTAAGATTTCCGCAATTTTACTATTGTTTGAACGCGGTAATTTCTGGAACTACTTGACCGATTTGAAAAATTCTTTCAGTGTAAGATAGCCCATTTATTGAGGAAGACTATATGTTATAAAACATCACGCTAAAATTAATAGGAGAGGAGCAGCAATAAAAAATAGTACATAAACGGCAAAATGTGAAGCTTTCGTTGCGTGCGCTGAGTAAAAAATAAATGTTATTCAAAAATCATGTATTACAAAATTGTTCCCCTCTAAAAGTTCTAAATATAAAACCCGCGACAGCATATATCTAGCTCTTAAGGTGGACCCCCTTTTATGGTTATCAAAAGAATATATTACGGTTTGATTCTTCCCACGCGGGCGGAGCCGCTGGCGATTGCTAGTCATTTATAAGGGGTTAGAATTGGTGACTTTGATTTATCGTTGTTACCCTACAAACATCAAAGTTTCTTACATAGGTAAAATAAATAGAAATTATATATTTTTTGACAAAAAAACAAAATATCAAATTTCAACCCCTTATTATGTTACTTGTAAGTAGCAAAGCAAATTTCATAGGCAATTAGGTTTGGCTGACCTAATTTTGTGGGACGTTCTTAACTGTCGTCATTGTCTTTAATTATTTTAGTACAATTAAGCTCTCGGGCTTCTGACTTAATGAAAATTCTATTTGACTGCAAAACGCTGAGTCACTCACATTAGCCGTTCGTTGTAAAACCCTGATTCAAGCACCGATGTTCTAGATTATTATAATAATATCTGAACAAGTCTAATTTAATTTTGGCTGACATTTTGTTTTCGACATTTATTTCTGCTCAGAATTGACCGATACAAACTAGTTATTTTTTACTAAATATTTAATGAATTTTTCGATAAAACGGATTGATTTATTAAACGGCCATGTCTGTCGTAATGCATGGTTGAGAATTTGGGACAAAGAAAAAAATGAAAGAATGCAAATGAGATGAGAATATTAAAGTGGATGTGTAGTGTAACAAGACTGGATAAAATACGAAATGAGTATATATGAGGAAGTCTGGAAAGATTTTGATTGATGATATAATGAGGAAGAACGAAAATACGAGACTAGAAGTAGGCATAAAAAGGGATAATTGGATTGTGTTAAGTATGACATATAAAAGGTCTCAACACAACACAGGAGACAAACGTTAGGAGACAATGGAAGAAAAAAATTGTTGTGCTGATCCCACTTAGACTGGGATAAGGGCAAGAGAATGATGATCAATTAAGTTTTTTGGTCTTTAATGTGACTTTCAGAGTAACAAAAATTATCAACTTTAGTAAAACATTAAAAACTGTCTGTCCAAGCTAAAGTAGCGTGGCAAATGGAGCTAGCATCTTTAAAAAATAGGAAGTCTTTTGGAGCATGTAGTGTTTATAAACTACCTAATGTTGTATGAATATAGCACAGGCTCAAGCACGCACTAACAAGTTACAACATGTCACTTCACGACCACTCTCACCAAGGGCTCTCGTGGTGCATCATGAGATCGTGTATGTACTTTTGTATTAGTGTGAGTTGTTGTGACTATGTTCATGTATCTATTATATATATATATATATATATATATATATATATATATATATATATGTGTGTGTGTGTGTGTGTGTTTGTGTGTGTGTGTGTGTGTGTGTCTTGTATATAAATGTACACTACAGAGCGGGATAGTAATATAACGTTTATTTACTTCAATACTATCAAACTACATGAAGACTGCAAGTCACGGCAGCTTTAAACAACCTTTATCTTATAATTCTGCGATACAAAAGAAATCCTATATAAACCGACACTTACTCTCGGAATGGTGTCATTTATCAGCCGCCAGTATTTTATTGTAGGTGTAATTTAAAAAATATTACCTCACAGTGGTAGTTTAGAAAGAAATTGCCCATGAGTTGAATATAAAACATGTGTTTGACTTTATCCCCTTACTTGGAATGATGAGTCTATTTTTTATATGTATCTCTTACAGTAAAATGTACAGATACGTTAGCTGTGATAGTTCAGTGGTGAGACCGTGCGACTTTTTCGAAGGGATCACGGATTCAAATTCCGGGCGGGTATCAATGAGGTTTCTTAAAACTCACGTGTCAAATTGATATTTGCAATTTATTACACGCTTTTCGGTGAAGGAAATCATCATGAGGAAACCTGCATGTCCTTCATGTGCAACCTAGAGAATTGGGGATATATGTAACCTACTAATCCGCATAGGAGCAACGTGGTGGGTTTTAGCTCTAACCCTCCCCGCAAAAAATAATGGAAAGAGCAAACCTATGTCCAACAGTACAGATACGTTTTTTTATTCCGACAACTAGGAATCGATGTCAATCACCAAAATATATCTAATATATAATTACCGTTATATAAAATCCTTATTTATATCCCCTAAAGTTATTTTTGTTATGCAGCACACGTCCGTTTCTTTGAATTTCAACGCCGCGTTGCTTGTCAAACAAACTGTAAGCAAAGTTTTCCTTACTTGTTTCGACTCAGTTTGCAAACATCTCTTTTGAAATGAATGAAACGGAAAATGTAAAAACACGAACAGAGATTGTGGTGGTGAATATTTGCAGTGCTTGTGTATTGTTGTGTTATCAGCATATATAAGGTATGAGAACGAATAGCACTACATTTAGCATTACATATATTTTCTTTTATCACGCTTTATAGCGAAATAATATTTTCATTAGTTTTTTACAAATACAATCTCTTAAATGAAGAAAAAATCACAGAAATGTTAACATTTAGTGCTTTTTTTTAATATCACATACGACCGTCTGTCCTCAAAGTAAGTAAATTAATACTTGTATTATAGTACACGGACAACTGGTAAATATATACTTAATATATTTTAAATAGATACTTAAATACATATATACAACCAGGTTTGAAGAGCCAACAAATTTTTGTTAGGAAATAGTGGCCCTCGGTGGGAATCGAAACCACGACCCGTGGAGCTGAGGGCAAGGTCACTACCAACTGCGCCAACGAGCCAGTCACATTAATGTATTTTTTTTTTTAATTTTAACAATATTAAATGTCTGAATACAATTATTCCGGCCGGAATTAAAATTGCAGGTATTTTTCACCGAGAGAAGTCAATAAATAACGATTAAACGACTATAAAGTTCGATTCTTTACAATTTATTTAAGTCTTTATATTCTACAATGTTCATTCAGTTCAATATATTCAATATTTTATCTTTAAAATATGTGAAATATCTGTTTAAAATATCTTCGCCTGATTTGAGATGAAAAAATATGAAATATAATTGTAACATTACTTTGGGATGGGATAATATATTCCTCACCAAAAGAAGTTGTGGTCGGTGGTGAAGTGGAGTCGACTCAACATGTTATAAACATGTTGTCACATGGCTGGGTATTTTACAACCAACCTGAACTACAGAGTTGCTGCTGGCGGGGATGGGGGGCAATGTCTTCATGGGTACCCTATCCCCGCCACCAGCAGCGTAGTGGAGCACACAGGTTATTTTAGTCGGTGCGAGTCCGACATAACCGTCGCCTGTCCCCGTCGGGCGGCGGTACCCATAAGGGGTTTTTTCCTGTTTAAAAAAAAAAAAAAAAACCTGAACTTATCTTAGTTGTCTTTCACGACACCTCAGTAAGAAAGAGGTCGGTCTATTCTACTCAGCCGGATAACACGCAGCGCGTCAACTTACCTTTGTCGTGTTTTACAACACCTTGGTAAGAAAGATGGTGGTCTATTCTCCACAGCCGGATACCACACGATGGGTCAACTTACCTTAGTCGCCTTTTACGACACCTCGGTAAGAAATTAGTGAGGTCTATTCTACTCGGATACCACACGACTTTGCACTCGCAGTTAGGATGATGCTGCTAAGATGGTATTTGTGTCATTAAACATATTTTTTTATGAATCTACTGGAAAATAAAACTAACAAGATGAAATACGAAGTCAAGAAAAGGTTGAAATATTGCTATGCAATAAAAAAATAGAAATAAAAAAGCCAACGTTCGGTACAAAAGGAATTGCTATTGCAAATGACGCAATTTTTCATCTTTATATTAAACTCTGCAAGCGGACGATGCAGAATAAATGAAATTCCAACGATGTTAAATGAAATTTTGCATTAATCTTTCAAGCAAATCAACAGCGATGAATTGATTTTTTGAATGTGTTATGCTATAAGTTGAATGATCTGTCCGATAATATTAAATTTTAAATGTAATGAAAATATTATTTTGCTATAATCCGCGATAAATATATGTGATGTTAAATGTAGAGTGTACTATCCGTTCTAATACCTGATACATGCAGTATTTGTGGAATAACAATAATACAACAATACACAAGCACTACGCACATTCGCCACCACAATCTCAACAATCGTTTCGCCCTGTAACCTTAGCATCAGGTGATAGACTCCACGACAAAATCGCAAAGTACAATGCGATATCGTCGTTTAATATTTTCATAAATCTTATATTAAGGACCTCCGCAAAGCAACACCTAATACTATAAATTATAAAATTTTGAGATTAGGAACTTTTACGATTTCGATTATTATTATACAATATAAATAACATTCTTGCCCTTATCCCAATCTATGTTGGGTCGGCACAACATGTTATAAACATGTTGCCACATGGTTTGGCTACATATTTTACGAACGACCCCCTGCCTGACATCAACTTACCTTAGTCGTATTTCACGACATCTCGGTAAGAAAGAGGGTGGTATATCCTACTTAACGGGATACAAAACGGTGGGTCAACTTATCTTAGTCGCCTTTTACGACACCTCGGTAAGGAATGAGGGTGGTCTATTCTACTCAGCCGGTTACCAAACGGTGAGTCGACTTACCTTAGTCGGCTTTTACGACACCTAGATAAGAAATGTGGTACTATTCTATTCAGCCGGATACCAAACGGTGTACGATATAAATAGCAATATAGAATTCGAAACTAACTAAAACTTAAATCAAATGATTTGTTGCAAAACTACAAATAAAAATGTTATTCGCTTCTCGATAAATTCTACTTTAAGGATGACTTTTAAAATTAAAATACGATTTCACCTGGAGGTAAAACTTTAATTTTCTTCCCACCGACGCCTTTTACTACCGTAGATATAGTGCTATAAAGTGGAATATATTCCGACGACCTCGGGTATAGTTTTAGTAAGGGGTTTATTTAAAATGTTCTAGAATTTTCATAAGGAAATACGAAGATAACTGTAGTTAAAAATAAAAAAAGCTAAAGAAAAATTTATGATGCACGCTTATTTTTAAAGTGACCTAATTCAAAAAAGCTGTTTGTGGCAAATTGCAATAAAGCGCCTTTAAAAGTCATAAGTTTAAAAAGATCCATAACTCGGAAGAGCAAAAAACACATTTTTTTTAATAGCTCGTGACGTCATAGATGACATTGAAATAAGGATTATAATTTATCTATAGTTAATCGGATGAGCGTAAAGAGTAAGTGTAAGTGTAAACAGCTCAAATCAAATCAAAATCAAAATAATTATCACTTATGAATAAGTGCCCTTGTTAAGTTTGAAACTAGTCGGGCTAACCCGATAGAATAAGACGTGAGTTTGCGGTTTTTATACATTAACTATAAATACCACTTACACAATAGTTTAAATTTAAAAATTGCCATTCTTGTAACTCAATGTAGCCTTTTTTTGAATTAAGTCATTTTAATATTAAGCTTGAGATGTATCTATATATCAATGACTGACTGACCCAGTGGCGCAGTAGGTAGTGTTCCTGCCTTCAGCTCCGCGGGTCGCGGGTCCGATTCCCCCCGAGATGCAACATTTAAAAAAAAAAATTTGTTGGCTCTTCGACCCTGGGTGTTTATTTGAATTTTAGTGAGTATTTAAAAATTATATATGTATATAATCACCAGTTGTCTCTCACCCATAACACAAGTATTAAATTACTTACTTTGAGGACGGACGACCTTGTGTGTAGGTTTACCATATAAAAAAAACTGTTAGTGATTTATAACCAAGTGATGTCGAAATTCAGTTGAATAAATATTACATCAATGTCGAAATGAACTCCGCTGAAAGCTTTCACGTTCACGATTCCGCAATATTGATATTCTGATAGTATCATTAAATTAAAATTACCTCATAATAATATTTGGGTAAGATCTGTTTAGAATTGATCCTTTTTGTTTGAAATCTTTGTACTGCAACTAACTGCTTACAATTGGAAGATTTTACTGAGAGGTTGCACAGGTATTATCTACAGAAACGAGTATATCGCAACGAATTTGCTCTAATCATTCTCCTGCCTTTATCCCACTCTAAGTGGGGTTGGCACAACATGTAATAAACATGTTGCTACATGATTCGGCTAGGTATGTTACGAGTAACCGCCTGCTAGACGTCAGCATACCAATGAAATAACCTAACGACAACGGTGGGGCAAAATATGTATAGATGAGACCTTTACCAAACAGGTCATCGACCGATATGACTTTGAGGGTAATTTGATAATTTATTCCCCGTACTTTGGAGAGAAACTTAAGCTGACAGCTGATGAGCAATAATGTGATATGACAGTTATTGAGCTCGGGAGGAAATTTTATCGCTTATTGCTAGTGTTTTACGTCTGGTGGATTACGGAACGTGCCCTGTCTACTTAACTTAGAGAAATACATATTAAGTAGTAGAAATACATATTAGTAAATTACCTTTGGAAAGCGATCGAGAAATTTTAGCATCGATTAACAATGTGGAAAAGTGTATTTATTCTCTTTCTCTCCATCAATATTCCCAGGAATTTCTAATTTGCTTTAAAAAATTGCATTACTAGGCAACTATGGGTTAGCACAGTCCGTCTGAAACTGCATCATTTGCTTTCCATTATGTGACATCGTAGTCAGTCTTACCGTTTTTTGTATAAAAAAACCAAACATTATTTATTGATTTATTATCTTAGTTATAGGATATCCGGATGACTAGAATAGATGGCTCTCATTTCTTACTGAGATGTCGTAAAAGGCAATTAAGGTAAGTTGACCCGCCGTGTGGCAACCGGCTCAGTAGAATAGATGACCCACCCTCATTGCTTACCGAGATGTCGTAAAAGGCAACTAAGGTAAGTTAACCCACCGTGTGGAAATCGGCTCAGTAGAATAGATCACACTCATTTTTTACCGAGGTGTCTTAAAAGGCGACTAAGGCTAAGTTGACGGCGGACGGCCGAACGTAAAATAACTATCCAAAACATAGTAGGTTCGGCACAACATGTATTAAACATGACCCCGCTTATGTGGGGCATGGCATAAGCTCAGGAGAATGATGATATCTTAGTTATAGAAGGGCAGATTATATAGTGCAGTTTTTCACGTAATTTGTGAAGAAATATATAATAAACAAGCCATATTTTCCTGAGTCGGTGATGAAAAATAATAATGTAATTAAAATTATTGCATACCAATCCTTGTAAGAATACAATGAAGTCGATTCGAATGTTTTTATTAAAATAAAGTTACTAAATAATATCACATTATTCTTAACAATAAACACAACTGGTGGTTCAACATATATATTCCAATTATTTAGTTATTACATTTTAATATAATAATAGAAAGTAACATTCATATTTAGCAAGGATTTTAAACATAATCTAACATATTAAAATAAAATCTGAATGTAGCATCAATGCAAACAGCAAACATTAGAAAACTAAAATCAATTCTCAATTCTAACTTTGGTTATTCCGTAGCAATGTTTACACATAGCGATGTTTACCAAAAGTTGGATGTTTCCCCTACATGAAGCCATTAGTTGCCCAGCTAATCTCGAGTAACACCTGTACACATAGTTAACGAGCGTTGTTATCAAACTTCGTAGATTAGTGGCTCAAGTAAGTTGTTCCAATACTTACTGCTTAGTTACGTTTCACGTAAGACTGAATACTTTAAGAGTTCTTGTAATTCGTTATTTATCTAGCGATCCAGCCATGCGTTGCTGTGGCTTAGTTTGATGGATTTCGAATTCCCCTCAGAACAGAACTCAATGGTTTTAAAAAAAATTCTACGATCAACACCAAACTTTACAGAATTATTTGTTGGGTCGTTCTAAATATTTTTTGAAAATTTCAATAAAATCGGTTTCAGGATCTACAAAGGACATACGAACATTATTTTTTATAATTAAGAAAAGCTATTTCTGCGACTTCGTTCGTTTAAACTTAAAAATACAAAATACCCTCATTACGTATATGTTTTTTCTGTAAAAATCTATGCTAGCCCAGCAATGACAATGTGCGACTCTTTCGAGGTGGTCACGGGTTCAAACCCCGGGCAGATATCAATAAGTTTATTTAGATAATCTTTTGTGAATAATTGATATTTGCAATTTATCAGTTTCGGTAAAAGGAAGATCATAAACAAAATTGAATGTGAATATGTGTAACCTACCAATTGGCATACAAGCCGTTAAAAAATAATACAGGAATCATAAAGATAGCAATTTCACCCTAAAAAGTCATCGTACAAAACTCATAAATAAGGCATAACAAGTTATTTTTAATTTAGTAAGATTATTTTTTATTAATGCAAATTAAATGTTACCTAAAACAAACATATTAAACGCTAATGAGGTGTAAAATTAAAGTGCTGTATAATTTTTGACCAAGCAAGTGGTCTAGAAGCCAAAATAGCGCATTTAATGCTGTTACACACCGTGTTAATTTCAACTAATGACACCACGTTCTTAATTGGCAACGATTTTGTGCTTGGCTAAGTCTTATCTTGTACAACACACCTAGAATTAATTTAGTTTTATTTTTATTGTTGTTAGAGCATTTTCGCTAACATAATAACATAACATAATTTTATTTTATTAATAATTTATAGAGGTAAGTTTTTCGTTGCGGAATTCTATAACACAAAAGTTATAATAGAATTATTTAACTATAATCTGCGTTTGTCAAGAAGATCTTTAGCATTAGCTAAGTGTTTGAAGCAACACCGTTCTAATATACAAGCAGGATTAGCTACCGATGGTATCACTAAAGTAAGTAAGTAACGGCCTGTTACTATCCCACTGCTGGGCATAGGCCTCCTCTCTCCATTTTTGGAGAGAAGGGTTGGAGCTAAGACCTACCACGCTGCTCCAGTGCGGATTGGTAGAGATTCACACGGTCGCACCGCTAGGCCATTACAGCAAAAACATTTTTTTCACAAACAACACACTATACAAGCACTACACATATTCATTATCAAAAACTCAACAACGTTATCAGAATATAAAATCGCAAAAGGACGCATCACCCAAGCAAATAGTAATTAGTTCAACCCCCAGCATTTATTTTGCCTATAATATAACTTTATATGTGCGTGTGTATGTGTGTGTGTGTGTGTGTGTGTGTGTGTGTGTGAGTGTCTGTGTGTGTGTGTGCGTGTGCTTTCTTGAATGCATAGGAGAATCTGTAATTTATACTCTGTGATACATATTACTTTTTCCTAGTTCACAACATTTACTGCACCATTCCTTTTACATAAACCAAATTTATAGTACTTCGTTTTCAGAATTGACCAAACCAGAAATAGAAACCACAGAGTTCGTGTTTCAGTATGATTAATTACAACACTACGTCAGCGAGGTAGTCGAGAACATCTCGCGAATAATTTACCAGCCCTCAACGTTTTACTTTACAAGACAGGATAGACAAGCGTTTTCGGCGAGAGTTCGGAAATAATAACATTTACAATTCAAATGGCCTGGTTGGTTCTTCATTTCATTATCTACAATCGACGCAAAAAAGGGTCGAGTGTTATTCAAGGTCGAACGTCAAAGGTTGAGATCCTTGTTGCTTAAAACAATTTTTCATTTTATACCTATAAGAATCTATTTGTATACTTTGATAAAGGTAAATCTCTTATCATAGACAGCGTCACATCATATGATTTTCTTATTTAAACAAACCCATCTTTAGTAAGTTAAGTTAATTTTATTTTCTTTATTAAATGAACGAATATCACGTTACAGTAAACAAATACCAAATACATTACTAGTATCTTTACAAATTTATAAAACTGAAGAGTTCGTTTGATTGTTCGAACGCGCTAATCTCAGAAAATATTGGATTTCCTTTGAGAATAAAAAAAGGTACTCGCAAAACTGTTAAGCTAATGTTAAGTATAAAAAGAAACTGTTTTTTTTAACTTGGCGTTGTTTATTTAAATATATTACACATATTAAATACATAAAAGTTTTGTAAAAAAAAAAAACAGTTGGCTGTAAAATCGGTTTTACGGGCAAAGATTTTACGTGACAACGTCTTTTTAAATGTGATGGATTGGAGTGGGAGAGAGACGGAAGGCATTCGTCAGTCCGGCGGGCCTCTCTTTCGTTCGGTGACTCATCGAAACAGACGTGAGCGGGCGTTACACTTTTTCATGAGTGACTCCAAGCGCAACCTAATTAAGACGTTGTCACGTCAAAAACTTTAAAACGTAAAATGTTATTTTGGATATGGGATCATTTACGCATTAAGCCATTTCTGATTTGAATGATTATATCTAGAATTTTCAAGCATTACTTTAGTAGCGTCTCTATATGAATTGAATTGTCATTTGAAACTTGTATCCATTCAAGACCTAACAAAAATTGAAGGGCTCAACTCTAAACGATCGAACCGAATGTTTGGTACGTGACTGAATTAACCAAAAGTGTCTACCGTGAATGGGGGACGTAAATTTTATAAATCACCATATTTCCATAATAGTCAAAGATAAGCTTACACGCTGATACTATATTTCAAAACTTTTACTACTTACTTTACTGTTACGTCGTCATGATGAAACTGCAGATGCCATATGTAAGTTCATTTGTCAGTACATGACATAATGTTAAGGATTTTCCGTAAACTATAATATGTTATTAACATAATATATAAGATTAAACTTTCTTGATTTTGTATGCTACAGAAATATTATATTTTATGAAAAATTTATATTTATCGTATTTTTCTTTTAAATTGATTAAAGTAGTTTGTCAAAAACTGTCACTTTTTTGAAATAGAATGGATTGCTGGATCGAATTTTATGACGTTTATAACCCAAAACAAATTAAATCGAAGACAATTTATAATAATGGCTTACATCGACTCCTACTGCATTGCACCATTCCTGACTGCTTTTCTTACCGAGGTGTCGTAAAAGGCGACGAAGGTAAGTTGACGTCAAGCGGGTGCCCGGTCGTAAAATAACTAGCCAAATCATCTAACATGTTTAAAACATATCGTGCCGCTCCACTTAGAGTGGGATTAGGGCAGGAGAATCATGATGATAGGCAGCAGCCTATTGGCAAGGAGCACCTTGCCCTAGTGTCATAGAATTTTGTGAAGAAACGCTTCTATAAGAATCTTTATCTTGTCATCAAAATCTACTCAAGGTTACATAGTAAACTTACTGGCAATAACATTTCATACCAATCTTTATAAGAATACAGCGAATTCGATTGGCACGTGTTTTATTTGAAATCAAGTTAATAAAAAATATCACATTCCGCGAGAACCTCAATAAAATCAAAAGATACATCTCCTATACTTATATTGGTAGTATTATTCCGAAGAATCCTAGTAAATTCTGGCACCATAAATAAAATCCTCATAAAATATTTAAAAGTAACAAACCAAGTAAAAAATATAAATATTTATTAACTGACTGGGAAAACGTTATTTGCGTACTATTACTTACTTCTAAAGAATTTCTAGTGAAAATAATAAACAAAAAAATTGATCGGAAAATGAAAAATAAATGTTAGTGATGGACAATCGTTATCACTTAGGGGTATAGATAGTAACCTAATATCTGACCTACTGATATTGTTCGCGCTTACTGCGTGCATTTGATAGCTGCAGTTGGTGATACCACACGTTATTAAGTATAGTTTATATTTTTTTTTTAAATTGTTCTAAGATTATTCCAATTTAATATATAAGATAGTTTTAACTTATTTATTAATCAAAATGAAACCGCTAAAGTTAATTTAATGAAATTATGATACGGGATATATAGGATATAAAAATAAATTTATTATTATTAATTAGGACAGGATAATTAAGATATATATATATATATATATATATATATATATATATATATATATATATATATATATATATATATATATATATATATATATATATATATATATATATATCTTATATAGATATATATAATATATATCTTAATTATTCATTAGGATCTTATTATCTTCCCTTAGGAATAGTAAGAAAACTCATAGTACTTGAGGGTATTTAAATATATATATATTTTTTAGTACTTTATATAAAGTAGCATGTACTTGTTATTTTATAAATATAAGGATATATATAAAACTAATTTTTACGCCGTGTGGTATCCGGCTGAATAGAATAGTACCACCCTCATTTCTTACCAAGGTGTCGTAAAAGGCGACTAAGGTAAGTCAACCCGCCGTGTGGTATCCGGCTGAGTAGAATAGACCACCCTCATTTCTTACCGAGGTGTCGTAAAAGGCGACTAAGGTAAGTTGACCCACCGTGTGGTATCCGGTTGAGTAAAATAGACCACCCTCTTTCTTACCGAGGAGTCGTAAAATACGACTAAGGTATGTTGACGTCAGGCATGCGGCCGGTCGTAAAATACGTAGCCAAATCATATGATAACATGTTTGTAACATGTTGTGCCTACCCCACTTAGAGTGGGATAAGGGCAGGAGGATGATATAAAACTAATTTTCTAAATATTGTCTTTAGTGTATTGGAAGAGCGAAATCTCCTAGCAAGTACACTTATCAGTATTCTGTATGTTCTCAAAATTCATTAATAGTTCAACATATTGCGTATAAATATATTCATTATATATGATTATAAATATATTTTCAGTATTTTTCAGTGTGTAGTAACACAGTCGGACATTTTTTTAAATTAACATTCTTTTTTACTCCACAGACATCGACAGATAGGCGGACAAGTGAAACTTGTATTTAATTAATAGTAAAATTGCACTCGTTTTTACAAGAACATACAAGAAGAAAACTGAGATCATTAAAACAACCACTTAGGTACCATTCATCTCGACCTACATCAATTTAGACTCAAGACCATAGACATGAAAGGAGCGTGGATGTAAGATGCATTTTCTTCTTAATTTTGTCATTTTTTTACATATATATGTATATACACGAAAGCTGTTATAGCCTAGCGGTGAAACAGTGCCACTCTTTTGAGATGTCACTGGTTCAAACCCCGGTCAGGCACCTATTTGATAATTACAATGTATCACACGCTTTTCGGTGAAGGAAAACATAGTGAGGAAACAGAAAAAAGACTTCTAGGGATATGAGTCACCTACCAAACCGCATTAGCGCAGCGTGGTAGATCTTAGCTACAAATCTTCTCACGAAAAACGGAGAGAGGATGCCTATGCCAAGCTGTGGGATTGTAACAGACCGTTACTGATGTACACAGAGAAATACCAATTATACGGTACTAGCTTTTACCCGCAACTTCGTTCGCGTAGACTGATAGGTTGTTAACCCTGCAAATGTGTACCTCTATCACAAAAATCAGATCGATCCGGGAAGAATCACAGGGATTTATCGTTTAATCAAGAGCATAATTTGTTAATTTTAGTAAATAAACCGTACTTACATGAAATATATATTAAAATAGCTCAGTAAAAGAAGTACAAAAACATCATATACATCAAAAAATTCATAATGTTTTTCTGATATTAAATATCTCTATAAATATTACAAACTTTTAATGGGAACGTCATCCGTCATCAATTGTCAACTTGTTTTTTTTTTAATTACCTATATGTACGGCGCTGGGTTCCAGCGTTTTTAGTATAAATACAAAAAAATAAATTTACATTATGTTTTTGTTGACATAATATTTTAAAATCTGAAAATATATTACCTTCACTTTGTTAACTGTAATGACTTTCAAATATTAAAAATGGTGTTTAGAAATAAAATCCTTTTTTCATTAGCCGTATGGTCTAATTTCTATGGGATTAAATTAAATACAGCTTCCCAATACATGTCAATTATTAGTCATTTATTTCACACTTGTTGCCACAGACTACTTACTAAAGACTTGTTCCGTTTCAGAATATGTTCTGTGGAAACGTCTGTTTTTTTTACAACGAAAAATGTATATGATTAAATTTAACTTGAACTTAAATAATTATACCTTATTGGTATATTTTCATCACAAATCCTATCGTTTTTAATGTGTTATTATGGTATTTAGCTAGTAATCGTACTTGTACATAACTTCAAACTATAATTCTTTTTTTATAGTTCCTCCGTAAGGTCTGGGCCAAAAGATATATGAAATTCTGGCGGTCTCCTTTATTAAATAAACAAATACCAAAATATTTAAATAAGTGTCCCATATATTTATTTTACTTATAATTAATAAATAAATAAATTATTTAATATAATGATTATTAATAACAACTTTCATAGATAAGTATAATTAGTAAGTTGCATGTCTTTATTAGGCAGATTGATGATACTGTATTATATATCTAACATCTAAATGTTTACATAATCTAGGCAACAAATAAATAAATAAATAAAAATAACTTTTTCTAAGATTTTTATATGTTACCCTGATATATAAGTAAGTAAGTAACGGCCTGTTACTATCCCACTGCTGAGAATAGGCCTCTTCTCTCCGTTTTGGGAGAGAAGGATTGGAGCTAAGACCTACCACGCTGCTCCAATGCGGATTGGTAGGTTACACATACCTCCAGAATTCTCTAGAGATATGCAGGTTTCCTCACGATGTTTTCCTTCACCGAAAAGCGTGTGATAAATTGCAATTATCAATTAGACACATAAGTTTTAAGAGAAAAACTCATTGGTGTCTGCCCGGGTTCGAACCCGTGATCGTCTCTAGAGATTCACACGGTCGCACCGCTGGGCCATCACAGCTTACCCTGATATATAGGTAAACATTAATCGTGCCAAATTTTATTTATAATGGTTCAGCGAATTGGCCATGAAAATGTAACAGAAAGACTTTCGCATTTATAATATTTTTAGCTTATTTATTTTAGTAAATAACTCGTATTACTTATATTAATTATCCATTGTAATAACTCACTTAAACACGAATAAAAATAAATAAAAGTAACGTCCAAAATATGTAAAAAAATAAAAGTAAAGTCCAGTAAACGAATAAAAATATAATAAAATATAAATACTCTCTACAGAAAACTCTTTCGACGTAAGTCGAAAAACTCGGAATCTAAATACTTCTTTAATACAGATTTGACTTGATTTTGACACATCGTAAATAAAAATTAGTTCCATAAGTTTATTATAGATGGCGTTTGGAATGTCATCCTGTTTTATTCCTCCTGAATTTAATTCCTGTTGAATTAACAGGATTTATATAGCCTATATGTTACCCCGCTATATAAGGAATATTTGTGCCAAATTTCATCGATATTGGTTCAGCGGATTGAACGTGAAAACGGAACCGACAGACAGACAGACAGACAGACTTTCGCATTTATAATATTAAGTAAGGATAAGGATAAGGATTAAACGAATCAACTGATCATTTGTACGTAATAAATAACTTTGGCATAATTCAATCTTCTAACATGAATAATAAAAATATATGGGACACTTACACACACGGTCGTCCGTCCCCTAAGTAAGTAACTTAATACTTGTGTTATAGGTGACAGACGACTGGTGAATATATATTTTTATACTTATATATTTTTTTAAATACATACTTAAATACAAATATACACCCAGGCTCAAAGACCAACAAATTCATTTATAGAAAATGTTGGGCCTCGGCGGGAATCGAACCCGCGACCCGTGGAGCTGAAGGCAGGATCACTACCCACTGCGCCAACGGGCCAGTCAAAGTTTTAAAAATGTATTTTCGAAGAAAATAAATATAATTTAATTGATATCTGGCTTCGTCAGTAATGGTTGACTAACCTGGAGCGGCGTGTTGATTCAAAAAGGAGAAAATAACATTTTTGTTTTCTATATTTCTTTCTCGGTGTGTTCTCTCTCCTTGTATTATGAATCTAATTATATTATAACTATATAATTGCGGATTATGGCAAGATAATCATCATCATCATCTTCCTGCCCTTATCCCACTCTAAGTGGAGTCGGCACAACATGTTATAAATATGCTGTCACATGATTTGGCTGCGTTTTTACGACCTACCTGACGTCAACTTCCCTCTGTCGTATTTTACGATACATCGGTAAAAAAGAGGGTGGTCTATTCTACTAAAGCGGATACCACACGGTGAGTCAACTTACCTTAGTCGCCTTTTACGACACCTCGATAAGAAATAAGGTTGTTCTATTCTACTTAACGGGATACCACACGGCGGGTCGACTTACCTTTGTCACCTTCTACGACACCTCGGTAAGAAATGAGGGTGATACTATTCTATTCAGCCGGATACCACACGACAATATAATATTATCACTTTTGTATTATGAATACCCGCAAAGTAGTACCTAATTGTATAAATTATTTAAATATACGTTTAAAATTTGACCAATAATCCCCTTTCCCTAATGAGCCCGAAGATTGTGTCGGGAATAAGGACGGCAATAATTAGTCCGGCCGTCAGAGGCTGCAGCTTTTAGGATATAAGCCTGAGATTTATCTTTTGAATGTCATTATGAAGGCCCGTAATGGTTGTAACGTGATTCGCTTAATACCGGATTTTTGTTTTTGCCGGATTATGAATACGTACGTGTCAAATTTACTCACAACATTGATATATTATGCTTAAATTAGCTTTTATATTGGCTTGACCCATTTAATTTTAATTTTAGCCTTACAACTTTAAAAATAAACGTGTGATATCCGTCTGAATAGAAAAGACTAAACTCATTACTTACCCAGGTGTCGTAAAAGTCGACTAAAGTAAGTTGACAGACTGGTATCCGGCTGAGTAGAATAGACCAGTCTTATTTCTTACCAAGGTGTCGTAAATAGCGACTAAGGTAAGTTGACCCGCCGTGTGGTATACGGCTGAGTAGAATAGGTAAGTCTTATTTCTTACTGCGGTGTCGTAAAAGGCGACTAAGGTAAGTTGACCCACTGGTATCCGGCTGAGTAGAATAGATAAGTCTTATCGCTTACTGCGGTGTCGTAAAAGGTGAATAAGGTTAGTTGACCCGCCGTATGGTGTCCGGCTGAGTAGAATACATCACCTTCATTTCTATTAGTATAGTAGAAGGCGGCTAAGATACGTTGACGTCAGGCAGGCGGTCGTATAAACGTAACCAAATCATGTGACATGTTTATAACATGTTGCGCCGACCACACTTAGAGTGAGGTAAAGTCAGGAGAATGAATTAAAATATTAAAATGATATTAGTTTGCTATATTTAATTGGATTAAAGCGATTTTTTTCTATCATTCCACTCCGCTAAGCAACGCCTAATTAGTCTTATTATCTAATAACGTTAACTGTCCTTAGTCGGCTTTTTCTATACCTTGTTAAAAAAAAGAGGGTTGTCTATTCTACTCACCCGGATACAACACTAAATAGACATTAATATTTTATTTTCTATGATAAATATAAATTGGAAAAAAGTTAAGCTTAATTCAACCATTTCACAGTTCATCAAGTATTAATAAACTTTAAGTTAGTAGAACTACAGTCCCTGGGAGGGACCCCATTTGTTATCAAGTCACGCGTCAATGCCTTTAGCGAAAATAACTCACGGCTTGGATTAAAGGCTCTCTAATTGTTCCTAAATGAGATTTGTTCCCAATGCTGTATGTATAAAGTGCTATGAAAACTAGTGATAAAAAACTGCTCGCATTAATTTCAAATTTATAATATCTTTAATAATATCTAATATATGTTGAAATGTAATTTCTTATCTTTAATAGTATTATATCAATCTTCTTCTATAGTATTATATCAATCTTCTTCTATAGTATTATATCAAGATTCTTCTACGGATCTCCCTATCCGTGATTTGATCTCGTAGAGATACTCTAAGCATATTTCGTTTCCGAAAGGGCTTTTCCGAAAGGGAAAGGAAAAGGAAAGGGAAGGAAAGGGCGTTTTCTTCTGAGGCCCCATAGTTCAGCATTTCCACAATTAAATTAACAATTATACAACTGTTGTCATCTTCAACTTCACATAATTCAAATGGTCATCATCTTCCTGCCCTTATCCCACTCTAAGTGGAGTCGGCACAACATGTTACAAACATGTTGTCATATGATTTGGCTACGTATTTTACGACCGGCCGCCTGCCTGACATCAACTTACCTTAGTCGTATTTTACGACTCCTCGGTAAGAAAGAGGGTGGTCTATTTTACTCAACCGGATACCACACGGTGGGTCAACTTACCTTAGTCGCCTTTTACGACACCTCGGTAAGAAATGAGGTTGGTCTATTCTACTCAGCCGGATACCACACGGCGGGTCGACTTACCTTAGTCGCCTTTTACGACACCTCGGTAAGAAACGAGGGTGGTACTATTCTATTCTGCCGGATACCACACGGCGTATATAATTCAAATGGTCATTGAATCAAATTGTATCTAATACCAACAAATACTTCCCAAATAGATCCAGTAAATAGTTGCCATGCGGGCTCAGCAGTTCCAATCAATATCAGCAGCCGTTATTCACTGTTGTTTGCAATGTAATTTGTATTATATTTTGTATTAATATATAAAAACATTAGAATACATTTGCACCGCATAGTAGGTGAAAGATTAAATAATTTATAGAAAGTAATAATAAAATTATTTTGCTATAATCCGCGATGAAGTAAAATAGAAAATATATTATGCTATATAGAAAATATATATAAATGTAGAGTGGACAATCCGTTTTTATACCTGATACATACAGGATTCATAAAAAACACACGCACAAACCTCCACCACCGCCATCACAATACAAAAGCACTACATACGTTTACTATCACAAACTCGCAAAGTTTTGCGATTTTGGTCGTGAAGTCTATTTCCTGATGATGCTTCGGTTGCGGGGTGATACGATTGTTTAGTTTGTGATAGTAGCAATAGATAAATAATTTTATTATTACTTTTGTAAGATTAAAGCTTACCTAGTTAAGTCTAATCTTCAATCTTTCACCTGCCATGCTTTCTCTCCAAGAAGAGAATTGGTCAATGCATTCGTAGTCACAACTACTCTACATTTTGAATAAATTTGTATTTAACCAACTTAGCTGTATTGTTAAAAAGGAAAAAGTGTAAATAGAAAGAAGGCATAAAGCTTTCAATATTGAAGCTCGTTTTTATAACATTAAAATGGTAGAACAGAAAGTTTTGCGGGTATATAATAATTAATTTAATCTTTTACACATTAGAATAATACTAAGGTTATGGCTTTATTAGTAAGCGAAGTATTCCGTGACTCATAAGTGACACCGTAAAGATGACGTTTACCAACATTTTTACAGTGCTTTATTCTCTACTAACTTTTACCCGCCGTGTGGTATCCGGCTGAATAGAATAGTACCACCCTCTTTTCTTACCGAGGTGTCGTAAAAGGCGACTAAGGTAAGTCGACCCGCCGTGTGGTATCCGGCTGAGTAGAATTGACCAACCTCATTTCTTACCGAGGTGTCGTAAAAGGCGACTAAGGTAAGTTGACCCACCGTGTGGTATCATCCGGTTGAGTAAAATAGATCACCCTCTTTCTTACCGAGGTGTCGTAAAATACGACTTAGGTAAGTTGACGACAGGCAGGCGGCCGGTCGTAAAAACGCAGCCAAATCATGTTACAGCATGCTTATAACATGTTGTGCCGACCCCACTTAGGGTGGGATAAGGGCAGGAGGATGATGATTCTCTACTAACTTTTACCCGCGACTTCGTTCGTGTGGACTGTTGTTGTATGATAAGTCGATATTAGATGGCGCTTTTCAATGATATTTTATTAGTTTTATTCAATGATATGATATTTTAGTAGAATTAAGTATTTCTTTAACAGTATTTCTATATCCTATATGTTATTCAAGTGCATAAGGAATAATTGCCGTGAAAGAGTAACAAACATACATCCATACTCACAAACTTTCGTATTTATAAAATTAGTAGGAGTAGAATTTGTTTTGAAGTAGAATTTTTAATTTTTATGACATTATAATTTTATTCGGACTAATAAAATTTATATTTTTTGACATTTGCATGCCTCTTATGGCAGTTTATGGCTGTGTTTAATTAATTTCAAGACCCATATTCTGAAAATAAATATGATTTTATTTGATTTTTTGATTTCTCTGTGTTCTAATTCAATGGGAACAAGCCTTTCGAAAATATTGAATTCGACAACTTATCAGCGAACTTGAAACGAATGTATTATTGTAAAGTTATTTAATTTCATGACCGGTTTTAGACAAGATTAAATATGTGTATATACGTATAATAGGGGTGTAATAAGTCATTTCAGTAATTGTGAAGAATGAGTCTGACTAACGGACCGGCCCATTGGCGCAGTGGGTAGTGATAATGCCTACAATTCCGTTGACTGCGGGTTCGATTCCCGCCGAGGGCCAACTTTTTTTATCAACAATTTATTGGTTCTTTAAGCCTGGGTGTATATTTTTATTTAAGTATGTATTTAAAAATGTAAGCTGTGATGGCCCAGCGGTGCGACCGTGTGAATATTTAGAGACGATCACGGGTTCGAACCCGGGCAGACACCAATGAGTTTTTCTCTTAAAACTTATGTGTCTAATTGATAATTGCAATTTATCACACGCTTTTCGGTGAAGGAAAACATCGTGAGGAAACCTGCATATCTCTAGAGAATTCTGGAGGTATGTGTAACCTACCAATCCGCATTGGAGCAGCGTGGTAGGTCTTAGCTCCAATCCTTCTCTCCCAAAACGGAGAGAAGAGGTCTATTCTCAGCAGTGGGATAGTAACAGGCCGTTACTTACTTACTGCTAAAATAAGTTTAATTACAATTACAGTGTATAAGCACGAGACAAGGTGTAAATGTTTTTAACTGCTTAAATGAACTGTCTTTAAACTATGTTGTTACGCACCATAAATCTTTAATATTTAAATGAGTTAATGAGTTAATTAGTTGAGTTAATGAGTTTTGGGGGATAAAAATCGACCTAGCTAGATTTCATTAAAAAATGTCATTTTATCCCTGTTTTTGGGCACAAAAACTGTCAAAATAGGAATAGGAAGGAAATTATAGTTTAACTGAAATTAGACAAGTTGTGATAGCCTAATGGTTACGAGCGGAACAAAAAGTTCGCAACCTGGAATCCATTCCCACATGTCACCCGATGCTTTTCCTTTCTTTATTACATTTTTATATATTTGAAAAATTACCGACTAAGGCTCGGTCACCCGAGTATTTCTACATTTAAGTGTTAAATAATTCATTATTCATAACCATAATCACTAACGCTTGTACTGTCTGTTACTATATCAGTGCATTGACGCCTTCATAGGCCTCCTTTCTCCGTTTTTTTAAAGAGAAAGGTTGGAGCCAAGAACTATCACGCTGCTTCGATGCTGATTGAAATGTTATACATATCCTCAGAATTCTCTAGAGATATGCAGGTTTTCTTCACCGAAAAGTGTATGATAAACTGTTATTACCAATGCGACACATATTTACTGTTTTTGACACATTCAAAAGAAATTTAATGTTTTACATAACAAAAGTTAAATCCTTTATCCTTATTTAACCAAGACAAATAGAGAAATACAACAGAACCCTACTTGTTTCTCAACAAAACCACACTCGCCGCTATTTACTGCCCTAAACGTTTTGTGTCCAGACAAAACTTTTGCTGTGCAAATTAACTCAAAACCGCAACCGTTTTCCAATGTTATACGTAGTAGTAACTGCATTGCGTAAATGTTTTGTAGCAGTTTGAAATATATTTTTTTTAATTATTTTTTTTAATAGGAAACATATAAATATATAAATATATGGGACACTTACACACACGGTTGGCCGTCCCCAAAGTAAGTAACTTAATACTTGTGTTATGGTAGACAGAAAACTGGTGAATATATACCAACAAATTCATCATCTTCCTGCCCTTATCCCACTCTAAGTGGGGTCGGCACAACATGTTATAAACATGTTGTTACATGATTTGGCTGCGTTTTTACGACCGGCTGCCTGCCTGACGTCAACTTACACCTTGACACCTTGGTAAGAAAGAGGGTGGTCTATTCTACTAAACCGGATACCACACGGTGGGTTAACTTACCTTAGTCGCCTTTTACGACACCTCGGTAAAAAATGAGGTTTAGTCTATTCTACTCAGCCGGATACCACACGGCGGGTCGTCTTACCTTAGTCGCCTTTTACGAAACCTCGGTAAGAAAAGAGGGTGGTACTATTCTATTCAGCCGGATACCACACGGCGTAATTTTTAATAGGAAACATAAATAAATAAATATATGGGACACTTACACACACGGTCGTCCGTCCCCAAAGTAAGTAACTTAATACTTGTGTTATGGTAGACAGACAACTTGTGAATATATACGTGTATAATTTTTAAATACATACCTTAAACAAAAATATACACCCAGGCTCGAAACCAACAAATTCATTTATAGAAAATGTTGGCCTTTGGCGGGAATCGAACCCGCGACCCGCAGAGCTGAAGGCAGGGTCACTGCCCACTGCGCCAACGGGCCAGTCAACCATAAAACTTTATTTAGTCAAATTTATTTTTCAAAATATTGCTAAATGTAATTAATTATGTTTTGAAAGCAGCTATACCAATCAACTTATGCTAATAGGAATACCAAACAGAGGGCTATGCAAATGATTGTTATGCATATCTGACCTGGTATTTTACATAAATAAACATTGTGCCGATCACCACGTACATATATTATCTACTAGTTTAATCTTTTGTTTTATTTAATTCGCACGTGCCATTATGCATTATATTGATATGTAAGATGGACTCGCCAATCGTGGATCATTTTACGAAGGTGCTTGTGCTTGTGTGGCAGTCCTGAAGTTTTTTTATTCGTTTTTTTACTACTAACATATTTTAAATCTAATTTAAATTATATTTTTTATTTTTATTATTTTGCCTTTTAGAAATTTTGCCAAAATTAAATTATGTTACTAACAAAGTGGACCCTGGTTGTATGAAATAAAGATGTCTGAAATAAAGATTTATTTATTTATATTTATTCTTTATCACCGTAGGGTTTCCGACTGAGTAGTGTTAGCGCACACTATATACAATTACACGATATAATAGTAATACCACTATTTCAGTTCCGAGATGCACTTCTCTTGAATGACGAACAAATACTGACTGTCACTGAAACGTATTATCAATAGGAAGACTCCACCGGAAACTATAACGGCACAGTGTTACCATCATTTCAATAAAAAGGGGCTCGAGGCTCTTGTTTCATGACTGTGTTGCTATACAATATAAAGCGGAAGTCAATGGCGACAACAGTAGAAAAGACTACCCTCAATTCTTACCCAGGTGTCGTAAAAGGTGATTAAGGTAAGTCACAGTGTTATCACCATTTCAATAAAAAGGGGCGCGATGCTCTTGTTTTATGACTGTGTTGCTATAAAATATAAAGCGAAAGTTAATGGCGACAACAGTAGAAAAGACTACCCTCAATTCTTACCCAGGTGTTGTAAAAGGTGATTAAGGTAAGTTGACCCGCTGTGTGATATCCGACTGAGCAGAATAGAGCACCCTCATTTCTTAATAGAGTCGCAAAAGGCGTCTAAGGTAAGTTAACCCGCCGTGTGATATCCGACTGAGTAAAATAGACTACCCTCAATTCTTCCAGAGGTGTCGTAAAATACAACTAAGGTAAGTTAACATCAGGCAGACGACCTATCGTAAAATACGTAACCAAATCATGTAACAACATGTTTAAAACATGTTGTGCCTACCCCTGAGAGAGTGGGACAAGAACAGGAGAATAATGATGTCATGATCCTCATAAATAATTGTCTATTTATAAAACGAAATATAAACACTATAATGAATAATGCAATGGCAAGGTTAAATTTACTGCCAAGCCAAAATGCTAATTAATTGCTGATTATAATGCTAAGTGGAAGTGCTAATGCAATTTTTGCGTCTGATGCAGTGCTAAGTTCTTAAAATACGTCTTTTTAGAAGTATTTTAAGAACTTATTGGTGTCCTGGGGTTTGAACTCGTGCATCCCTCGAAAAAAACGCACGCTCTCACGACTGGGCTATCACAGCTTGACTTATCTTTTACTTCCGATTTTTTATTATCTAAATTAGCAACTTTGTATCAAATTAAAACGACGCATTTAAATTTTCTTTACAATAAATTTAATTTGTTGTAACCAGAAATTTGGACACGTGGACTTAAATTGAAGTCAGAATTTATCTTCTTATCAGGGATGGGAAATATATTCAACACATTCATTTTTTAACAACTTATCATCAACTTATATGCGAAATGTATTCAAAATATTTATTTATTTGTTACGCCGTGTGGTATCCGGCTGAATAGAATAGTACCACCCTCTTTTCTTACCGAGGTGTCGTAAAAGGCGACTAAGGTAAGTCGACCCGCCGTGTGGTATCCGGCTGAGTAGAATAGACCACCCTCATGTCTTACCGAGATGTCATAAAAGCCGACTAAGGTAAGTTGACTCACCGTATGGTATCCGGTTAAGTAGAATAGACCACCCTCTTTCTTATCGAGGTGTCCTAAAATAAGGCTAAGATAAGTTGACGTCAGGCAGGCGGCCGGTCGTAAAATACGTAGCCAAATCACGTGACAACATGTTTATTACATGTTGTGCCGACCCCACTTAGAGTGGGATAAGGGCAGGAAGATGATGATTTATTTATTTGTTATCACATCAACGAATACCATTGAAAAAACCATACCTATAACCAACTAAATATAAGAATTAAATATCCTTAAAAATAAAATTGTAAGGTTTGATTAAATGATTAACAATACTGGTCCTGGTTTGTACTGGTGGCGGTCCGACCCATTCTACTCGAAAGTTCTCAATGATTTTCGCTATTATTGACTCCATTTCTAATTCTGCTATACGTTTACCTACAAAGAAGACTAGACTGAGAAATATCGTAAGTATATTTTTAAAATAGAAAACGCCGTGTGGTATCCGGCTGAATAGAACAGTACCTCCCTCATTTCTTACCGAGGTGTCGTAAAAGGCGACTAAGGTAAGTCAAACTGTCGTGTGGTATCCGGCTGTGAAGAATTGACCAACCTCATTTCTTACCGAGGTGTCGTAAAAGGCGACTAAGGTAAGTTGACCTATCGTGTGGTATCCGGCTGAGTAGAATTGACCAACCTCATTTTTTACCGAGGTGTCGTAAAACACGACTAAGGTAGTTGACCTATCGTGTGATATCCGGTATGGTAAAATAGACCACCCTCTTTCCTACCGAGGTGTCGTAATATACGACTAAGGTAAATTGACGTCAGGTGGTCGGTCGTAAAAATGCATCCAAATCGTGTGACAGCATGTTTATAACATGTTGTGCGGACCCCACTTATAGTGGGATAAGAGCAGGAGGTTGATGATGATTATTAGAATTGCAAAGTACAAAAATCTCTAAGGTCCTTTAGGATGATAATGATTTAAGGGATCTAACCTATACAACTTCTTGACCCAAATCCGAAGGGACTGTAAACAAAGGGATGGGCTTGTCCATAATATAATGGATGGTTTTTGCTTACGAGCCATCGCTCAGGTATGAATTCCTTTGCTCGTGGAAATTGCTCATCCCAAGAACACAAATACTGATTTGCAAATATGACAAACATCTGTAACAAAATCAGGTGTTAGCTATATTTCATTAAATTAAATGTATCCAACATCGTTCAACACAGCTTCAACAGCGCTTCTGCGCTCGCCCGTAACGCCCGGTGACGCTGTAAAAGCCGTTAGGGCTAACAGCATATAGTCCATTCGAAAAAAAAAACCATTGTTCTAGTATTATCATAAACAGGTTTATATACCGTTGCGATATCATCATCCTCCTTCCCTTATCCAACTTTAAGTGGGGTCGTCACAACATGTTATAAACATTTTGTCACATGATTTGGCTAGGTATACCACAACCAGCCGCCCACCTGACTTCAACTAACCTTAGCCGTATTTTGCAACACCTCAGTAAGAAAGAGGTTGATCTATTCTTCTCAGCCGGATAGCGCACGGTTAGTTCAAATTGTCTTAGTCGCCTTTTACAACATCTCGGTAGAAATGAGGTGGTCTATTCTACTCATCCGGATACCACGCGGCTGATACCGTTGCGATGGTAGTACGTAAAAAACTATTAAAACCCCATCGCCAATACAAACTCACTGCCCACTAAAATTTGAATACCAGTTATCCAGTCCAAATCTCATCCGGTCGTTTCCGTTACATGTCCCACTGCGTTATAACTAGTCAATTATATTCAAAATTCAAATTATTTATTGAAGTGGACTGTTTTTAATACTTTTCAATCGTCAAATGTTTTTAATGAAGCTACCACTGATCCGAAAGTTTGCTTCTACCGAAAAGAACCAGCAAGAAACTCGCCGGATAACCTTTTTAACAAAAAATAATTACAATTTGATTGATGGTTACAAGTTAATCATTGCAGCTTGGTGTATATTATGCTACTATCAATCAAATAATCCTCAGTTGTATAGTAAGCGTTATGTAGTAGCATCGTTTTTAAATTATTTATAATCTTGTGTAAAGGCAAGTCTAGATAATGTTGAGGATTTTTTTTATAAAAACGTGTACCGAGAGCGATAATCGATTTTCGGACCTTTTGCAGGCGCAACCTAGGCGTCTATCACCACCTATGCTAACACCACATATTTGCCTAAGCCGATGTCTGGCATACAGGAGGCGTACTTAGGACGATATTTCCTGACACCTAGTGTTTCTGGGCTCTAAATATTGAATATAATTTTGATCAACTAGAACCTTAAGCTATTTGTGTAATCTCTTGGATACAATTTGTAACATAAATCTAGGATCCATTTAAACAACAATGGGCATCTTACATCTTTCGGTATTTTGTAGTTCAATATGTTATACTCTTTGGTAGTTCTTCTAAAGTTTCCTCCTACAACGGGTAACAATCGCAATGATTCTTTAATGCATGCTTTTAGATACTTCTTTTGGTCATTTTTACTTTTAACCTCCTCTCTCAATATGTTTTGTTTCTCTTGATTTTGGGCTAAATGTAATAGCGACGCTATGACGGTATTAGCAGTCTGAAATCCATAAAAATCTTTTAAAATATTTGTGGATCAATAAAAGTATTATACATAACATGAAAAAGGAAAAGAAGTAAATGTTAAAATATGAAATTTTTGATTATTTTGCGATATATGTATGTGTCCCTTACATTTATTTTAATAATATTATAGACTTAATAAATTTTAAATGGAAAATACGTAACCTTCAATACGTAAATTAGTCAACTTACTGTGTCTACAGCAGCAAATAACATGTCACTTGCCATGATAACTGCTACTTTATTGTCAATTTCAAGTAATTTTACTAGTAGTCCTTTTTCTTTACGTTCGTTGTTATTATTTTTTAGTTCATCTATGGCCTTTTTTACAAAATATTCACTTAATCTAAAAATAAATACACACAATTTGAATCAATCAGAAGTAAAAAAAAGCGTTCTCTATTCACCTTGTCGCCAGCCTCTATGCGGATTTGCAAGTTACATATATTACAAGAATTCTTAAGGTTTAGGTTTTGTCACGTTGTTTTCTTTTCCAAAATAAAGTCCCTGATTTAATTTGAGTTTTATCTATTTAATTAAGCTTCAAGAAGAAAATTTGGCAGCGTGGAAATCACGTACTACAATTTTTTTCCTAAATTGAAATTTTGAACATAAAAGTAATTATAGTTAAATAACCATAAAACATAGAGACATGCTGTGGCGGAGTTATTTAATATTTTTGTAGATCTACAATTCTCTAGTACATGACTTTTGTATATTTTAGCTGGCTTACGCGGCGCTCTCGAGTTAATTTCCCAGGGAGTTTGTTACAACTGCGCGACTTCTTCAACACAATTTACATAAAACCATAGTGTACTATAACTTCACCTTTCGGAAAAATTCCACTACCTTCTAGTAAAAACCATACAAAATACGTTCATCATTACATTCACATTCACATACAGACAGACAGCTTTTGGGGACTTTGCTTTATAATAAGTATAAATTATAGATGTCAAATAAGCGCATAAGTTTTAATAGACAACTGGACTTTAAGTACTTTTAGTAAATATTATAATATTAATAATTTACATAGTACCTAAAATTATATCATTTAAAGTACAGAGTGTTATACTAGCGGCCACGTTTCCCGTGGTTGGTCCAATTTCGAGTTTCTTCTGATCAAAACTATGATAAATTATGGCAAATCTTGGATCTCCACCAAATTATACACGATTATCTGAAAATTTTCGTTTTCCACACACACATACGTGCATACTTTTTCTGGTAACATATGTATATACATAGAAGACATAAGTATAAAGTTTTCTTACTTAGTATGCTCATCAAAACACTTCATAGCAATTTTGAATATAGGCGTCGAAAAATACTTCCAAAGGCTCGGTTCAAAATTTAACTTCTCAACAAGTAAGAATACGTAATGAACAACGTTAATCAGTCTCTTTACAGGGTCATCTCTTGACAGGTTTGGGTCAAAACAGTTTAGTCTCAACCCTAATGCAACGACACCGATAGCTTCTAGTGCCCATAAAGATATTTCTGTATTGAATTTCGCATTTAACATGTTCTTTTCATTACGTTTATATCTTATTCTGAAAAAATGCAAAAATTATTTTAAAATACACATATAACACACATATTCTTACACTGCATCATTCTCCAGTGGAGTCGGCACAACATGTTACAAAAATGTTGTCACATGATTTGGCTACGTATTTGACCGGCCGCCTGCCTGACGTCAACTTACCTTAGTCGTGTTTTACGACACCTCAGTAAAAGAAAGAGGGTGGTGTATTTTAATCAACCGGATACCACACGGTGGGTCAACTTACCTTAGTCACCTTTTACGACACCTCGGTAAGAAATGAGGGTGGTACTATTCTATACAGCCGGACACCACACGGCGTTTGTATTCTAACACTGCATACGTCATAAAATATTAATAAATCCATATTGCGCGCTTAGTATTATAGAGACCGAATTCAAAATTGGTAGTTGAGTAAGATATGTAATCATTATTTCATTGCTGACATTGCGCTATGCAATATCAAAAAACCTAGTATTTTCTTCAGTGATGGATTTCTTTGATACTCACGACTTATGTAGGTCTTCGCTACGCCCATAACCCATTCAAACCCATCCGAGGTACTTATTCAAGAGCTCTTTACATTACGTTATCGCGGCGGGAACGGTTCCCGCACCTAGTTAGACCGAAATTTTTCCGGCTAGCCCGATAGAATGAGATGTGAATACAGCCGGCTTCTAAACATTAACTTTTAATGCTACTCACGATAGTAAAAATTTAAAAATTGCCACACATCTATTTTGAGTTAAGTCACTTTAATACTAAGCATTCGATATGCACTAAATATCATAAATGCAAAACTATGTCTATCAGTTGTTCTGTCTTTTATGTTTTGGCTAATCCGCTGGACCAATATTGATAAAATTTGGCGTAATTATAGCTTATACGGCGAAGTAAGATAAAGATAACAACATTCCCATTCCCAAGAAACGGGGAAAAACACCTATTGCATTATTGAGCGTACTTAAATGCTTCACTTATGTGTGTAATTACACAGACAAGTTTTATCAGAGAAACTCATTGGCGCCTGCCCATATTTAATTTTCGTTTAACAACGATTACTTAATGTGTACCCTTGACACCGTTACAGAAAAAAAAACGAAGTGCCCTACAAAAACGTCTTAATGTAATTAACAGGTATGCACAATATTAAAAAGATCATCTCTCTCTTTTCCTCAAGAGCGATCAACCTTAATATATATATTTTTTTATATCCTTGACCTGTTCTTGGTGTCGACATATAGTATAATCACTGATAAAAATCGTCGATATGAATAGCGATAATATAAATCACTTTAAGTGTAGAGCGGGCTTTACAATCACATTACATCATCGTGATAAATGCATTATACTGCAATAATCATAACTCTATATTGCTATCAATGAATATCTGTATTTTTCCATACTAAAATTTAACAAAACAAAATTAACGTTCCGTTATAGAAACGAGTACATATATTTATTGTTTGTCATAAATTTGGCACGTAGACTAAATATTAACACATTATTTTAATTTAAGGGTAAATTTTGCAGCGGAGCAGGCGTTTTGCGCGTAAATTTAGCTATAATAATTTTTTTTTCACTTGACCGTACTAGTACGTGACCCGCGCTCAAGTATCAGTCGTCAGAAAACGTACTAATAAGTGTCCCGCGCTCGAGTATCAATCGTCAGAAAACGTACTAGTACGTGTCCCGCGCTCGAGTATCAATCGTCAGAAAACGTACCAGTACGTGTCCCGCATACAATGTATTAAGTGTGTTTTCAAATTAATATTTATTTTTTGTTACTTGCTTCTAGATTTCACAGAGACGAAAAAGATTGTGAATCTTAAATCATATTTCTAAACTAAAAAACAGTGATCCGTCGTTCCGTGAAATGAATAAATAGACTTTTGCATTTATAATATTAGTATCAATTGATTCTGAGTAATTTTGACTGTACCTAAATTTCAACAGTACCAATTACGAAATTACGAAACCAATCGTGATGTAAAGAGTTCATTATAATTATTAGTACAAGTAATTTATTAAAACCTGTTAACCATATCTTCAGCCACTTCGTTAAGAGCCTCCGTGTATATTTTTATATTTTTTGGATTCAACAAGACTGGATTGACCGTAGACCGAAACTTTTTCCAAGGTAAACCATGTCTGAAAATTTTAAATTATGTAAAGAACATTTTTGTTATATGTTCGCAACTTAAACACATTAATATTTCTATCATGGACTATATTATATTCATAAAACAAAATTAATAAACTAAAGTTACTTAATATTGTATTGTTTATCGTCACGATTCCTTGATATAGCCTAAATTAATTCAAATTATCTTAATTAATTTCGAATTAAAAACAAACTTCCTTAAAATTAATTACAACAAATGATGTTTGTTTAGGAAACCGAAATGTAGGTCCAATGTCTAAATGGAAGATTTAAGGTAGCTGCTGTTTGACGTCAATCTTGACGTCAATGCTATTTGTACCTTCCATGATTCCGGAAGTTGTATTACCATTCTTCGCAAAGGTATAAACAACAAATTAAAATCCAACAAAAAAATTCCAACATTCACGACCATCAAAATATATATTTTTTTATAAACGTTGATTTTACGCCGTTTGTAAGTTATAATCAGATATATGCATAAAATAGACAAAAGACTTATCGTCTGTCTGATCCTTACAAATATTCAATTCATTTGAAAGTTTTTCTTCTATTCTTATATCTGGTTTGTGTGTGATATATTTAATATTTTGCAACCAAACTCCAGGAAAAAAGTAACGGTGAACTAAAAGTAGAGATGTGGTTTTATTGTAGCTTGCAGCTGTTTAGCCTAGTAGTTAAATTAGTGGATCCGGAGGACCAGTTAACAAAGGTCCCCATCGTGACAAACTGTCAAAAGAGTAATATTTTTGGGGCTTAAACACCACTGCTATATTGCCAGACTATATTGATAAAAAAGTCTTGGTTGATGCCTAGTAATAACACTAAGAAAAACATAGCTTTGGTACTTAAAGGAATGGACATCTTCAAAATTTTGTACCGATTAGCTGGATATCAATATTTAAACTAAGTATACAATTCTAATTAGGAAATATCACACAAAAATTAATACACTTTTCTATAGCTAAGAAAACAGGTTAATTTAATATAGTACAAACACCTTATAGGTCGTATTGGAAAAATGTACATGCCGAGAGGCTAACTAATTGATACATTATATGAATGACATACTCAGTAATAAGGCCAGTTGTATCTTCCCACGGATTATCTTCTCTCCTATAATAATCTTTTCTGAAATATTCCAGTACATCGAAACCCGGTCGGACTGGCATTTCGTTTTCATTGCGAAAGATCTAAAATAATATAATTTAGTAGTGGTTCATCATTTATTCTCCTGCACTTATTCCACTATAAGTGGGGTCGGCACAATATGTTATAAAACATGTTATAACATGATTTGGCTGCGACCGGCCGCCAGCCTGACGTCAACTTACCTTAGTCGTATTTAACGACACCTCGATAAGAAAGAGGGTGTCTATTCTACTAAACCGGATAGCACATGGTGGGTCAACTCACCTTAGTCGCCTTTTACGACATCTCGGTAAGTAATGAGGGTGGTCTATTCAACTCAGCCGGATACCACACGGCTATTAATTTAGTAGTCGTTAGACTAATTAATATTTGTTAGTTTTCAGATATGGCAAGAGCGTGTGAAGTTAAGTCAAATACATGTCTGCTCATCTTGATTGGAATAGCGTAGACCAGTGTTTCCCAACCTTTATTGTTCCATAAATATACATGTCTGCTACTCCGAATTGGAATAGCGTAGACCAGTGTTTCCCAAGTTTTTTTGTGCCATGCACCATACTAAAAATTATTTGTTTCAGCCCCTATACAATTTCAAAAAAAATTAATCTGAAAAATTCAATGGTTCACTTAAGAAACTTAAATTATAGGTTTTAGGAAGAAGAATTAGCTTATTTTAAATTTAGGGCTGTAATCTAGCATTGAATTTATATAGCGGAGAGCGAAAATGTTAAACTCGTGTCAAATCAATTTTTCAATTGAGCCCCGTCCCTCCCCTTTTCATTAACTCCATTCTTTTGCTTTCCTTTTATGCAATATGAATGTGTGCGAAGAAGAAATGATGCGTACTTACATGTAATGCAACGTCAGGATCAAATAAAAAGATAATTGGCGACATTCCAAAACCTCCTTCTACTCTAACGATGGGCCCATAGTTTTTATATAATATCTCAGGCAGTTCTACTTTTCGATTGTATAATAAGCCTTTAAATAATTAAATGGAAACGTCACTATAAATTACCATCAGGGTACAATAGTAATATAATAATATATTAACTATTTTAAATGGTCAGTAAAAATCTATTTAAATCATATTTTGAATTTAAATTAAGACTCATAAAAGTGTAAATATGACCTTTGATTTTTACCTGTATGGTTAGAAACACCCCGATATATGTCGAATACATGTACACTACTAGTGTTGCCATATATACTCATACATATATCAGAAATACTCCGTTGTGTAACTCTCTAATCTGACGCCCCGTCTAAAGCCCGAAATATGTTTATTTACACTTATTAATTAATATTATTTAAAATTTCATAGTATGATAACCCTAATTTAAAATAATAATATTTACTGAAAGTATTGTTTTCTATAAAATAAGAATCATGACGAAACGGAGCATCGCCATAAAAATATGTTACCAATTAAAATTTTATTTGTACCTCCAGGCAGAACAAAATGCAGAAGTTGTCCTATTACTGGAAGTGACATAGGTCCAGGTATATCTCTCCATGTTTTCAAATCTTGATCTTTGTTTGCACATGAAACTTCATTGTTCATACTGATGGATCTTAACGACAATATCAATTAAAAATATATTATATATTAATAAAAATGGTAAAGCAAATTAATAGTAAAAACTTGTTTATTGAAGTTCTATTTTTATAACGGCTTTTTATGATATTTTCAGTACTATTATAATTTTCGTCTTAAAATAAACCCTTATGTATTTATTTAAAAAAAATCCAATTTTGGACCAAACCAAATTTAAATTTGGGTCACTGTCACTTAATCCATGCGACCGTTTTACAAATAGATCAAATCAATGGACCTACTAAAATAACCATCCAGAAGATACTAAAAATGTAATTTTTTAAAAACTCTTATTATATTTAAATGTCTATAGAAATATCATTTACTTTCATATATTATATATTTATTTACAAAAAAAATGTAAAAGTTATGTCTATCTTAAATTAATTACACGCTATATTGACTTACCTTAAAACATTCCTCGTTATAAATAGCTGATTTAACACTGATCTGTTAAAACGGTTCATGAATGATATTTTATTAAACAGTAATCAATATATTCCTTGCAATATAGATTACCTATCGTATCAAAGTTTACTCTACTATAAACTGAATATACAGTTGATATATTTAACTTGCTTATAAACAAAATATCAGACAATAATGTTTCACACGGGCTCTTTGCTTTATAAGACTTGCGTAAGTTATAAAAGTACTGGTGAGTCAATTTTTATACCAAAAGTTGTATAAAAATTGTGAGAACGAGACGGAAAACCGCTAATACAATGGTGTTAATAATATGCACTGTAAAAATTAAAATTAACTTTCAACCATATTTTCCAACTTAATAAAGCTGTTTTTAGTTACATACGTAGATTTTATTATGTTCTTTTCCAATAAGTACTAATTTAAGTGCGAAGACATTTTTAAATAAATGTTTATTGAATGATTATTGACTTTATTTGTTGATTTGACATTTGCTATTTCTTCATCATCATTATCTTTCAGCCCTTATCCCACTCAAACTGGGGTCGGCACAGCATGTTATCAACATGTTGTCACATGATTTGGATTACATCTTGCTCTGCTCGGAAGGAATAAATTACTGAAGGAGCACTAGAGATATTTATACAAAAGTATTTTTATTGTTCCCTTTATTTTCCTTTAAGGCGAAACAAATAGCAAATGTCAAATACGCCGTATGGTATCCGGCTGAATAGAATAGTATCACCCTCATTTCTTACCGAGGTGTCGTAACAGGCGACAAAGGTAAGTCGACCCGAGGGTGGTCTATTCACCCGGATACTACACAGGCATCCAGGTGAATAGACCACCCTCATTTCTAACTGATGCATCGTAAAATACGACTATAATAATAAGTTGACGTTGACAGGCGGTCGGTCGTCCATCATTTCTCCACCGATCTTCTCTCCGTTTTTGCCGAGATTGGAGCTAAGACCTACCACATTACTTCAATAGATTGGTAGGTTATACATATCCCTAGAACTCTCTAAAGAAAGGTAAAGGTCTAAAGGTTTCCTCACGATGTTTTTCTTCACGGAAAAGAGATCCAGATTTGAACTTGTTATCGTTTCTAGAGAGTCACACGGTCTCATCGTTAAGCTATCACAGCTTCCCAAAAAAGTATAAACAAATAACCACCCATCTTTCACCTTAAAAATATAATGAACAAGTTGTGTATGAAACTAAACTCCATAGTGTAATAAAACTCCCTTTATTTAACACTTTTTATTAGCATACTTATTGGCAATTGCTCTTCGTACGGTACAAAAATCCACCATCTTAACACTTTTTCTCCTTCTGCCATTGTATTTTAAAATAATACCAACATACAGAACTTTGTTGGAGACAAATTATAAAAATAAACAATAATATGTTTACCAACATTTAAGACCTAACAATAGTTTAATTATAGATAATAAATAAATATAAAATATAAATATAGAACAACACACACGGCTGTCCGTCAAGCTGGTATACTAAAAAAATCAATCACATTTTAAATGTCTTTGAAAATAAAATGATATGGCTCGTTGAAAAAGTTAACAGTAGCTCGTCGAACTCGTTTCGGCGGTGGTCCATTCCACTCTACTTGGAAATTCTCTACAACCTTAGTAATAAACGTTTCCATTTCTAGGTCAGCTATACGTCGACCTGTTACAGAAAATTATAGCATCACTATTTATTAAGTAAAGGGGTAATATACGATAAAATGTGCCAGTGTTTATAATTTCCATCCCACAAAATTAACACTCGCCCCCGCCGTGTGGTATCCGGCTGAGTAGAATAGACCAACCTCATTTCTTACTGAGGTGTCGTAAAAGGCGACTAAGGTAAGTTGACCCAACATGGTATCCGGTTTAGTAGAATAGACCACACTCTTTCTTAACGAGGTTTCGTAAAATACGACAGAAGTTAGTTGACGTCAGGCAGGCGGCCGGTCGTAAACGTCATGTAACAGCATGTTTATAACATGTTGTGCCGACCCCACTTAGAGTGGGATAAGGGCAGGAAGATAATGAAAATTAACGCTCACCAATGCAACTTCGCACTCCAAACCCAAAAGGAGCGTAGGAAAATGGATGGGCATTCCCGTAGTAGAGTGGATCGCTTTTGTCAGCAATCCATCTTTCGGGTATATACTCTTTTGGTCTCACAAATTGTTCCTCCATAGTACAGAAAGTTTGATTCCCTGCTATAACGGCCATCTAAAACAATTAAAAAATATACCATGGAAAAAGTAATTAATAATTAATTAATAGTAAAACAATAAACAGCGATTTTATTATACAAGCAATTGCCAGCGCCACTACCCGCGTGGAAAGATTAAAATCATAATATTTTGATAACCATAAAATTGCTTAAAGTGGGTTAACCTTAAAAGCTAGACATATGCTGTCGCAGACTTTCATTTAGAACTTTTAGAGGGGAACAATTTTGTAATCCATGATTTTTGAATAACTTTCACCGTTTACTTAGCGCACGCAAGGAAAACTTTAAATTTTGCCGTTTTCGTAATATTTTTATTGCTGCTCCTCTCCTGTTCATCTCGGCATGATGTTATATAACCTATAGCTTTCCTCGGTAAATCTCGCAGAATTCTTTGAGTGCAAGATAGTCCATCTTGAACTAAAAGAATTCTTTAACTTGGTCCACTTGTCCTGAGATTAGCGCTTTCAAACAAACAAACAAACAAACTCTTCCGCTTTATATATTAGTATAGATTGCCTTACGTCTTTCGGTATGTTATATCCAAGAATTTCATGTTCTTTAGTAGTCTGTCTAAAGTTTCCACTGACGACAGGGAATAGTCTTAACGTCTCTTTGATACACGCTTTCAAATATGGCCGCTTATCTTGCTTCAATAAAACCTCGTCTCTTAATTTCTTCTGTTTTTCTGGATTTACAGCAATTAAATAAAGTAATCCCAAAACAGTGCTAGCTACCTAAATAAAGAAACAAATAATAAAATGAAAGCTGGCTAACATCTGCCAAACAGGGTGTACGCTGCCGATTAAATTAATAACACCACAGCTATCAGTAACACTATTTACGAAGATTTACCTTACGATTGACATATTAAATATGATATTGAGGTTGAAATAACTTTTTTTTGTCCACGAGAGAGATAGAGAGAGAGAGAGAGAGAGAGAGAAATAAGACTTTTACAATTATTTTTTTTAATTTGACTAATGCTGTTAGCCTTAATGGCTTTAACAGCGTCAGCGGAAGGAATCTTTTACAAGCTAATCGCTTGCTTTTATACATCTTCCGCGAACCAAACGATAGCGGGCATTTTTTCGATCGACGCCATCTAGTGTGATTCGCGGTACTAACGTATTTGCGAAATACACTGGTTTCGTCGGAGCATTGATCATCATACGCCTGCCCTCATCCAACTCTAAGTTGGGTCGGCAGAACATGTTTAAATTAAGTTTAAAACACATATTTATCCTACCGTATCAATTCCCGCAAGAAGCATATCATGTGCCATAACGTATGCAATTTTACGATCGATTTGCAGTAATTTTTCAAGGATACTTCTATCTTTATCATCAGTTTTTTCTTTGATCTGCAATTGCTCCTCAGCTTTGTTTATAAAAAAGTCATTGATCCTGAAAAAGAATCATACGATATTATAGTTCTCTCTATCACAATCACCGACCTCCTGATCTTATCCCTAATTAGATCCTTATTGTCTAAGTAGGGTCAGCACAATATTTTTTTAAAATGTTACATGATTTGGCTAACTTTTTACGTAAAGCCGCTTGTCTGACGTCAATATACCTTAGTCGCCTCTTATCACACCTCGGTAAGAAATGAGGGTTGTCTATTCTACTCAGCCGAAGCCACATGGCGAAGTTCCCTTAAACACAAATTGTCATATAAAATTTTTATTTTAAACTTTTTGGTAAAAAGATGAACCAATACTTTATAAACAGTAGAACGTTATAAACTTACTTCATATTATCTTCATAGACTTTTATGCCTTTGACAAAACTAGGAGTCTCAAAGTATTTCCAAAGGCTTGGTTGAAAATCTAATTTTTCTACTGAATCCAAAAGTCCATGAACTATTTGTACCAACTTTCTAGAAGGCGAGTCATCTGCTAGATTGGGATCAAAACAGTTGAGGCGACATCCAAGTGCTACTACTCCTACTGATTCCAAAGCCCATAAGTTTAATTCCGTAAATATGTTTGTTTCCATCAGATTTTCTTTATTTCTGATATACTTCATTCTACAAAATGTTCAAATGTCAACATTAAATTAAATCAATCAAATGAGTAAAAAGTTGTATAAAATAAAGTAAAATCTATACATTTTATAAAACAAAGTCTGCGACAGCTAGTCTGTATGTGATCGATTTTCTCACAATTTATTGAACGAATTTTTGTACGGTTTTTTTTAGAAGATAGTGCAAATCATAAGAAATGTTCACGTTAATAATACAAACGATCGTTGAGAACTATGTTGATGATAAAAATTGGATTTAAATTGCGACCAGCTACGCACTAGATTATATTTAAATTTTTTTAAATTGTTATTAATTAAAAATACACTATAGTAATACTTAATTTTTAAAAGAGTGACCGCCGAGTGTCTTACTGGTACTCCCGATAAGAGCACTATTCCGAATCAGTCGTAGCTTCATTGTAATTCGACGATTCGAAAGTGATTGTCAAAGTCAATTTGAATAAAAAGTTATTTGAATTGATGAACTTCTCTCTTCAAAATAAAGAGAAAAATGCAATTCTTGAAGAAGGTTTACTATAATAGTACATGAGAGTTGTAAGTTGAAATATGGAAAACTTTATGACACCGTGATGTCCGAGCGGGCGAAATGCTAAGGGTAAGAAGCTAACAACGTTAACATACCATAAAACGTAACCACCATCAACACACCACACAAGCACTACACACATTCACTACGACATTCTCAACTTTAGTTTCGCCCCGTAACAAAAGCATCATTAGGAGGATAGCCTATCCTCCTAATGATGCTTTTGTCCTGGAGCCCCAGGACAGAATCGTAATCGGAAAGAAAACTTTAACCTCTTAATCATATCTTCAGCGACTTCTGTCATAGCATTGGTGTAACGCTTGATTATTTTAGGTTGTAACATTACGGGGTTAACAGTAGACCGGAGCGTTTTCCAATTTTGGCCTTGACTGAAAAAAAAGATTTTATGCTATAGAAACAATTAAAAGGTTCATGACTTTGTAAGACGTGAGTATAGCCGGTTCTATACATTAACTAGAAAAATTTTAATTCATAATCTTTGATATGCATACCAACTTTTACTTAACTATAAATTGTTTCACTTCGTAGGTTAGCTGGCAGAGATCTCTGTCATAGGGATAAGTTGACCATTGTACCCTTTTTTACCAATAATATTTTTTCCAACATTTTTATGGTACATAAATAAATAAATAAAAAAAATTAATTTCACTCACTCCATAATCAATCCAATGTATTCGTCGATATTTTTATTATAAATATTTTTTTTATAATAAATTAGAGATTCAAAACCAGGTCGCAACGGCAGCACCTCCTCTTTACGAAATAACTAAAATAAATTGAGGTTAGTTTTAACAAACTTTTAAAATCTGTTTAAAGATCGTCGCAGCTTCGCCCGCATGGAAATCAGTGCATCACAATTTTTTTCCCGAATTGAAATTTTAAACATAAAAATATTTATCTTGAGTTTATTACACGAGATTTTTGAATAAATCTCACTGTTTAATTAAACCGCACGCAAAGAGAGCTTTAAATTTTACCGTTCACCATTGCTATTATATTGTTTATTGCTGCTCCTCTCCTATTCATCTTAGCGTGATGTTATATAGTCTATAGCCATCCTCGATATATGGACTCTCCATCCTCCATGATTTTTTTAAATCAGTCCAGTAGTTACTGAGATAAGCGCGTTCAAACAAACAAACTCTTCAGCTTTATATACTAGTATAGATAAAGAAAAAGAATAATTTTACTGTACAAGTAAAAATACAAAATTTTAGAACATAAAGAAGTTTAGTTCATAGGTAAAGAAAATGTACAAAGAATCTTATCACATAACTATTTGAAAGAGAGGATATTTTGTAAAATTATACTCATACATGGATTTACATGTTGCATGTTTAAAGGAAAGCAATAGATGAAAGCAATAGCAGAGAGAATAGAATAAAATAAATAAATAAGCAATGGCAATTTTAATCTTCCTTACAGCGCTATATAAAAAATCCTTAACAGGGAACATCTATATTATAAAACAAAGTCCCCAAAAGTTATTTGTAAGTGTATATATGATCTAGTTTCTCAAAATTTACTGATCGGATTTTAGTTCGATTTTCACTAAAAGATCTTGAGAAATGTTTAGGTTATTGGTACAATAAGATTTTATCTATACTGATTGAAATATAACGCGGATAAAACTTTGTAACAGACTGATTTCTACATAGAATAATATATATATGTATGAATTATACAAAGATTAGTATATATTATATTAGTAAACTCAATTTTCAAAATAAACGGTAATATTTTGGTTCCTGAAGAACTAATGAAGATATTATTGCTAAGCGATAAAATATATTAATGAATTAATATATTTTAAAAATAACTGTTATACCGTTGATTATATCTAAAGTAGTAAATATATACTCCTACGTACATTAAATGCAGCTTCCGGATCGAAAATGAATGTTATAGCAGGTAATCCATAATTACTGTCAAGTCTGACAATGGGCCCATAATTTTTATACAACAGCTCTTGCAGTTCTATGGTGCGTTTGTAAAGCCATCCTTTAAATAAATAAAATTCTATGATAGTTTATGTAAAGGGCTACATATATCTAAGTTCTTATTCTTAAGTAATTCCTACCCGTCCCACTATCTGACAAGACGACCTGATTACTGTTAATGGCGAATTTTTTTCAAACCAACTATATGCTCTTAGCCCTAAAGGGTTTTACAGAGTCACCGGATAAGATGGGCGAGCGCAGAAGCATCATCGAGGTTGCAAAATTCGGAGATTAAAGCGCAGAAGTTCCACTAGTGTCGGAGAACATATTTCTAGGAATATGCACCCCTGGGGGTGCCTCCTGTGAGGCCAGACCACGGCTTAGCGCGACGCGTAGTGGATGGTTTGACTTTGATTAGTCCGAAGGGTGGCGGGAAGCCACGATCCACCGACGTCGTAAAACTGGGACCTCGATCCCAGTGTGAAAAACGCTGTGTATGAATGTGTGTTAATGGCGTCTTGCTTCTTACATTTAAAACTTAGTCGGAGCCCGAGATAAATAAATATAATAAAATTCAATATTCCAGACCTTCTTTATTCAAGTTAACTTATAAACAAGTGCTTTTGAATCGTCAACTGTTCCTACCTAGAACAGCCAGCAAGAAACTCTGTGGTTGCTCTTTTTTACATTAACATAATTTTTTCTATCTTGTACAGGGTCAAAGAGTAGCTATATTCATGCATTCTTATTGTAAAAGTAATCCTCAATAGTAAAACTGAAAACTTTCTGTTTTAGCCCCAGTTTGAAATTACTGTAATAGCAAAGCTTTAATTGATATACCAATCCGCATTGGAGCAGTGCCTAGTAGTTAACTTTATCTTAAATTTTATATTATGAAGATATTAATTATACGGAATCTATGCACCGTCTTAATATATTTCTTACAGAACACCTAATTTTAATGTTCAGAGGATATCAACAAATTGGTTGCTATTGTAGCAAACATCGAAGGCAATTTAATTAAAATGAAGGGACATTTATTTTATTGCACCGAAACAAATAAAATAAATAATTAAATAAAAATACAAAGTTGCACGTAAAAATATATTTATATAAATATAATTTATTTATACCGATTACCATCTCACCTAGTCCAGCGGTGAGACCGTGCGACTCTTTCGAGAGGGTTACGAGTTCAAACCCAGCAGGAGCCAATGAGTTTTTCTATTAAAACTTATATATTTAATTGTTAATTGCAATTTATCACACGCTTTTCGGTGAAGGAAAACATCGTGAGGATACCTGCATATCTCTAGAGAAATCTTGGGATATGTGTAACCTACCAATACGTATTGGAGCCGCGTGGTAGGTCTTAGCTCCAACCCTTTTCTCCAGGAACTTAGAGAGGAGGCTTTTGCCCAGCAGTGGGAGTCACAGGCCGCAACTTTAGTTTCTTTTTACCATCTTACCTCCAGGAAGAAAATGTAACAGCTGTCCAATTATAGGCAGAGATAAGGGTCCAGGAATTTCATTCCAAGGTTTCACTAAGTCTTCACTATTGCTTAAACCACTGTTGGTTATACCACTGGTGCTTATGGCATATGTTCTATAAAAAAATTATAGTCATTTATAATTTTTTTATTTAAAAATTAAATTTTTGACTGCTTACATAAATAATTTCAAAAAATTTGTGATAAATAATTTTAATATCGAAAATATTTTAAAAACACCGAAAACAATGCATGTCAAAACTCCTACATCACAAGAATGTTATATTTGTCTAACTTAGTTAATGTTAGGGCGAATTCTACCTAGAAAACGAATCCTTTCGCTCGAAAACTTTAAACACATTACCTCATAGTCCTGACCTTATCCCACTCCAAGTGTGGTCGGCATGACATGTTATAAACATGTTTTCACATGATTTGGGTATGATTTTACGTCCGGCCGCCTGCCTGCGTCAACTTACCGTAATCATATTTTTGTACACCTCGGTAAGAAAGAGAGTCGTCTACTCAACCGGATACCACACGATGTGTCAACTTAACTTAGTCGCCTTTTACGACATCTCGGTAAAAAATAGGGTGGTCTATTCTACTCAACCGGATACCACACGGTGTGTCAACTTACCTTAGTCGCCTTTTACGACGCAAATTGACGTCAGACAGGCAGCCGGACGTTGTGCCGACCCCACTTAGAGTGGGATAAGGATAGGAGAATATATATTATAGGTCAAAATTATACGCCTCCAATAAACATGCCACCGTAATCTTAATTTGTTAGAAAAAGATAAAACGAGTCGTCACCTTATGTCTGAACGTCACATATACTCGCAGGTAAGATGAGAGATACTAGGTAAGGATGAAACTAAAGTTGAGGACCTAACAAATATCCCTATCATGGACATTATCAGGTGTGTAAAAGCAACAGGTAGGTTAGAGCAGGTGACACTGTCGGGACAGCAGTGAAACCCTTATCCTACCATGGGAAACAGGTGGAATAGTCCAGAACAGGAACTGACTCTATCCTGCACCGAAAGGCCTCCCCAAAATTGGATAAATAGATAGATAGTTATATTATATTGTTTATTCTAGAAAAATACCTTGATATTTGGTGCTCATTAAAGATCTTTCTGCTCGCAACATTCCGTGCTAATTTGTACATTTCGTTAAGCAAAGAACACTAGTAATTTCACAGAACGTCTGTATTTTACTAAAACATTGATAAGCTTTTTGCTGCGGATATTGCAAAAAAAAAACGAAACACGTAATCATTTCATATTTATATTAATGAAATATAAATCTACAAGTCATTATGTATAATTATTGTTGAGATAACGGATGTTTGCCAAATTCATGGTCATTAGTCAAAATATGGAGTTTTCTACCCAATCAACCGTGTTTTGCTACCGCTGATATTTTATTAGGTCCTTCATATAAAGTAAAATGTAAATAAAGTGAGTGCGTGTGTGTGAGTGTTTGGTGTGTGTGTATGGTGCGTGTGTGTGTGTGTGTGGGTGTGTTTGTGTGGTCATTTACACGATTGCACACATGTTTGCACGTTAATAAAGCTTTAAACAAAATTTAATGTCACCACTGTTAACCGTTTAGGAGTTATCCGTCTGGAGCTATCCTAGTGGCTGCATCAGGTCATGCTTATCATAAACATGCATTGTATAATTTGATATGTTGAGCACGCGCGGCCTCTAACGTCGTACTGGTTTCCAATTTTTACAATATAAAAAATATGGCGTAAATGCCGATGTTGCAAATGAACGTGTTAGCCCTTACATAATTCATTGATATTGAAAGAGTTATAAATCCAATGTATTTTACCATCACAATATGGTGTACAATGATAAAACAGATAATTCAACTGTATTTTTGGCAGTATCCCTGGATACAAAACTCCAATGGAGCACACACGTAACAACTCTTACAGGGAAACTGAGTTCAGCGGCCTACGCTGTTCGAAAGATAAGACAATTCACAGACGTTGAAACAGCAAAACTTGTTTATTTTGCCTATTTCCATAGCAGTATGTCCTATGGAATATTGCTATGGGGTAAATGCGCGGATAGTGAAAAATTTTTCGTTTTACAAAAAAGAGCACGGTGGCATTTATAATTTAAGACCGCATGATTCCCTGCGAGAGAAGTTTAAGGAAACAGGTATTCTTACATTTGCATCACAGTACATTTTAAGCAATTTAATTTATGTACATAAAAATATAAAGAATTATAAAACGATAGGTGATGTATACAATAGACAAAGCAGGAACCGACATGCGACCGACAACAGCTTGCGGCTCCTGCTTTGCGCCTTGCAAAAGTGCGTAGCTCGTTTGTGGTTTAGATTCGATAATAAAATTCCGCAATCAATTTCAGCACTGCCATTACAGCAGTTTAAAATCACTGTTAAAAAGAGGCTGATACAGAAAGCCTACTATACTCTTGAAGATTATTTGGAAGATAAGAATGTGTGGATATAGCTCTCTTTGAACCTGTACAAGACAGTAACGACTGAATGTAAATAATATTAACAATTATATGTTTAAAAGAGCAACCGCCGAGTTTCTTGCTGGCTCTTCTCGGTAGGAACAGCTTTCCGAACCAGCGGTAGAGTTGACGATTCAAAAGCACTTGTTTACAAGTTTATTTGAATAAAGAATATTTTGAATTTGAATTTGAATTTGAATGGTGTGTAGTAATTAGTATTAATCTATGTTGTAAATCAATATTAAATTAAATAATCCATATTAAATATTAAAATAAATTGTCTATATTTTAATTAATTGATATTCAAATAATTAAGAAACTCGTTGATTTATTTATTTAAGAACATTGTCACATATTGAACAAAAACAACTTTGAGTTTAACAAAGTTTCAAATACAACTTACATAAACTTCGTGTACTTTTTTTTTACATTTATCCAAAATTTGAAAAATAAGTCCCGTTGGTTAATTTAATCCATCCTTCATTTATAGGAATATTTTAATACTCATTGATCGATAATATGGTTAATATTGTAGTAAATTCGAATTGAAAGTCACTAATTATATTAAATAAAACATTCACCTTATTACATGTCCTCTTTTTATCACCTCTTTGCTAACAACGTATCTTGAATATTTGTACATTTCACTTATTCGAATTTCACTAACAAAATTAAGCTTCAGTGAAGTTTAAGGTAGTAATTTTGATATAGATCCGTATCAGTGATGTGACGATGTTTGTTGAAAACTTAAACCGTTAATACACAAGCGATGCGATATTGTTGCCTATGCGAATGCAAGCCAAATGAAAGTAAGTATAAGGAAACCTGTTGACCGGCAGTAAAAACTTCAAACGATCCTGCATTATGCTGCAAACAGATGTGCAGATTCGATTGCTAAATTACCAGTAGTTACAATGAATGGTTGATCATCGAGCAACGAGTTATATATAAAAAAAGAAAAGTTTATTTCGCACTACAAACCATACAATAAATAACCTTAAACAATTTAATTAATTATACAAGAAATTATGTTTGTGAATTGCTGGTGCCAATGGTAGGTAAAAAACCCGTACTACACCACCAGGTCTCCACCCCTCGAAATGTGCTACAATTAACTTAAACTAAAAGAAAACAGACAAAATTAAAAGCATATACTGCGTGAGTTATGTGATGCTTGGAATAAAAGATTAATACATGCATGTGCTTGAAAGTTTGCGAGTGAGTGTGCGAGAGAGAGTGCGTGTGTGTGTTAGTGCATGTTTGTAACTTATACGACCACTTTTAGTAGACCTTCCGTAAAAGCACAGGATTGGTGTTGAAGCCAATTTCCAAAAGTTAATTTGTATTTAAATCTATTTATTTATTTAGACTATATAGGGACAGGGTCTTATAGTCATTTATTATAGAGATAGGGGCCTAGGAAAATGAAAAATTTGTGACTAAACGAGGTTTTCAGTTGTGCAGATAAAGCCAATAGGTGGTTACGGCGCTTATTTTCCTGATTAAAATGGGTTATGGTATTATGTCTTAGAGTAGTGGCCAGTACATATAGCTGTCTGACTGTAAGGACTTGACAATAGTCATAGAGTTGATCAGTTGGGGTAAAAAACGAGGCTTATAGCAACATACTTCAAGTACTGCTCTTTGAATATTTATGAAATGACTTTTGGTCGCACCAGTCCAGGGAGATAAGCAGTAGCTGAGAATAGATTGGCATAAACCAAAATATACCAATTTTACAGTATCTGCATCAGTAGACTGAAGTATTTACTTAAAGACATAAATTAACTTACGGATTATATACCTCTCGGTTATACGGATTATATATCTCTATATACCATGCAGTAGGGTTTTTGATAAAAGTAAAAATAAATAATGATTTATTTATTGTACTTATTATAATTATGACTTCGGGACAGCGCCTTTCCAGCGTTGTTGTATTGCATTCTACACATTCTGACAGCCGATTATTATCAGTGGTCGTTTCGCTTCTGTTGTTTTAAAATAGTTTAGTTGGAACTACGTTGTTTTAAATTTCGAAAAGGATAAAAAGCTATGGCAACAAACTTACTTTTAAAGGAAAGCAGTTTTTACTAGCTTAAGCGAAGTACTTTTTTAGAAGCACCGTTCCAAAAAAGTTACGAGAAAAAAAAATAAGTAACATCCTGTTACTAATCCACTGCTGGGCAAATACCTCCTCTCTCCGTTTTTGGAGGGGATTGGAGCTCAGAACTAAGACGCTGCTTCATTGGATTGATAGGTCACACATATCCTTAGAAATCTCTAAAGAAATGCAGGTTTCCCCACGATGTTATTCTTCAGGGAAAAGCGTGTGATAAATGTCAACTATCAATAAGTTTTTAATAGATAAACTCATTGGTGCCTGGTTTGAACTCGTTATCATCTCTAGAGAGTCACACGGTCTCATCGCTAAGCTATCACATCATAGCTTAAAGTAGAAAAAAATAATCTCCCATCTTTCACCTTAAAAATATAATAAAGAAGTTGTGTATAAAACTAAACTCCATAGTGTAATAAAACTCCCTTTATTTTACACTTTTTATTAGAATACTTATTGGCAATTACTCTTAGTACGGTACAAACATCCACCATCTTAACACTTTTTCTCCTTCTGCCATTGTATTTTAAAATAATACCAACATACAGAACTTTGTTGGAGACAAATTATAAAAATAAACAATAATATGTTTACCAACATTTAAGACCTAACAATAGTTTAATTATAGATAATAAATAAATATAAAATATAAATATAGAACAACACACACGGCTGTCCGTCAAGCTGGTATACTTAAAAAAATCAATCACATTTTAAATGTCTTTGAAAATAAAATGATATGGCTCGTTGAAAAAGTTAACAGTAGCTCGTCGAACTCGTTTCGGCGGTGGTCCATTCCACTCTACTTGGAAATTCTCTACAACCTTAGTAATAAACGTTTCCATTTCTAGGTCAGCTATACGTCGACCTGTTACAGAAAATTATAGCATAACTATTTATAAAGTAAAGGGGTAATAAACGATAAAATGTGCCAGTGTTTATCATTTCCATCCCACAAAATTAGCGCTCGCCCTCGCCGTGTGGTATCCGGCTGAGTAGAATAGACCAACCTCATTTCTTACCGAGGTGTCGTAAAAGGCGACTAAGGTTAGTTGACCCACCGTGTGGTATCCGGTTTAGTAGAATAGACCACCCTCTTTCTTACCTAGTTGTCGTAAAATACGACAGAGGTAAGTTGACCCACCGTGTGGTATCCGGTTTAGTAGAATAGACCACCTTCTTTCTTACCGATGTGTCTGTTCATGACCAATAGAACAATTACTTATTAAAGTTGTACTCGGTTAAACATAGGTGGCGCTGTTCAAGATTAGCCCACGCTATTGAGTGTGCAATGTAATTAATATAAGTGCGGAGAACAATTTTGTATATTGAGATCAGGTCAGATCAGGTCAAATCAGTTCAAATCAGTTCAAATCAGTTCAAATCAGTTCAAATCAGTTCAAATCAGTTCAAATCAGTTCAAATCAGTTCAAATCAGTTCAAATCAGTTCAAATCAGTTCAAATCAGTTCAAATCAGTTCAAATCAGTTCAAATCAGTTCAAATCAGTTCAATTACCAATAAATACCACCATATAGTACAGGTATCCCAGGTCTTTTATTTAAAGCCTAGTGATATCGCCCGGTCTTACAAACCGGGAAGGGTCGGTATTTTCCATTGGTCCTTCGAGCCGGATAAAGCTTCGCAACCTTCTTCTCCCCACCCCCCGCGGTACTCGCAGTGGATCGCTTCAGCAAGAGGACCCGGTAACAGCAATAGGAGCGGCAGCAGAGCAGCGCAGCGGGCGGCAGCAGAGCACCGAGCAGCAGCGCAACGGTCGGCAGCAGAGAATCGGGCAGCAGCGCAGCGCGGCACCAGTAGAGCAGAGCAGCGCAGCGCGGCACCAGCAGAGCAGAGCAGCGCAGCGCGTCATCAGCAGAGCAGTGCCACGCAGCACCAGCAGCGCGGAGCAACGCGTCACCGCAAAGCAACGGCGGTGTGCAACTCCGACGGCAAAGCGCCGCCATTAGCGGCAAGGCGAGGTTCCGGAGAGCGACCGACGAGTTGAAGAGCACCGGAGGGCGGCGAAGAATCATCGCGAAAGCTCAGAACTAGAGCATCACAGTACCTGAGCATCGCAGCACCCGAGCAACACAGCGCACCAGAGCAACACAGCGCACCAAAGCAACACAGCGCACCAGAGCAACACAGCGCACCAGAGCAGCCAGCAGTCGTGAGTGAGTGAAGTGCGACAATTGTGAGTACATTCAGTTCATTATTAGAAGCAAATTTGGACTTTATTCCTTAGAACAGTTTAACTTTAGAGAATCTTGTAACTTAGAATCTTAGAGCAGTTAGGGACTTAGAATAGTTAATCAAAAAACGAGGGAACGGGGAACCTATGCCCAATTTCCCCCAGAATTGTAAGTCCAAAAGACTTGTAAAATTTTCATTTATTTATTTGGACTTAGTATATTTGTGTAAGAGTAAGACTTAGAAAAAATTATAAGTTAATAGTAGTTTAAATTAGGACTTAGAATAATTCTTTAAAAAACAGAGGAACGGGGAACCTATGCCCGATTTCCCCCAGAATTGTTAGTTTTAAACACTTGTAAAAATTTTATAATTGTAATTATTGGGACTTAGTTTATTAACGCAACTTAGAGAATTTTAGATAGATTTTCAATTAATTATTTATTAGAGTATAATATTTAAAGAATTTAATTAAAATGGACGGGATTTTACGGATTCAACTAGATTTGTACAACTCAATTAAGAAGGGGTTTTCTAATTTTAAGAAAAGCCCTAAAGAGCGTTTAACCCAAGAATATGTAGAGGCCAGACTAGAAAATTTAGAACGGGATTGGATGTTATTTAGATCAAATAATATAAAATTGTTTGAAATATCTGAGTCAGATCAGTTAGCTAGCTCGTCATATGTAACTAAAGAGGTATATGAGATAACGGAGGAAAACTATTTTATGTATAAATCGAATATGAAATCGTTGTTAAAATCATTTGTTACACCGGAAAAGGATTTGTCAAATAGGAACGATAATAATTTGCATGGCTCGTTTGTGAGATTGCCGAAAATTACGATTCCTATGTTTTCGGGTAATTATTCCGAGTGGACAACATTTCGCGATTTATTTGTATCGTTAATACATCGTAATGAGTCTTTAGATAATGTGCAAAGGATGCATTATCTAAAAACTCACTTAACGGGCGAGGCAGAACAATTAATTAGGCATACGCCAATTACTAGCACAAACTATGATCAATGTTGGTCTCTATTAGAAAACCGTTATGAGAATAAAAAGTACTTGACTAATTGCATTTTTAAACGTCTTTTTGGTCAAAAGCGAATGAATTTTGAATCAGCATCGGGTCTGAAAGATTTATTGGACACCACTATTGATTGTTTGAATGCGTTGAAAAATATAGATGTTGATGTAAGCACGTGGGATATTATCATCATCCATATCGTTACGTATAAACTTGACCAAGAAACTCGAAAGCAATGGGAGCTACATATATCCAATGCAGTTACTTCAACTGAATTACCAACGTTGGCTCAGTTCAAAACTTTTATAGAAACTCGGTTTAGGGCTTTAGAATTTATTGATACGAAACAACCTTCGTACCAACATAGCAGTGGGCCTAGTGTCAAGCCTAAGTCATTATTAGTTACTAACGATACCGGTATACGCTGTGAATATTGTTCTGAAATTCACAAGCTGTGTTTCTGTAAATCATTCGCTAGGTTATCCATAGAAACAAGGCGGGACTTTGTAGAAAAGAACAAAATTTGTTTTAATTGTTTGGGCAGTAACCACAATATCTATAGTTGCAAAAAGCCGACAGTTTGTACGATTTGTCATAAGCGGCACCACACGTTACTGCACCCTATCAGAGAGTCTGAGGCCAAAGGACATGCTACAAGCGAAAACACAGCTAGCAGTTCTACAAGCAATTCACACAGCGATACGCCAATAGTATCTTGCTTAGCTAGAGGCAATGTTCCTAAGAACTCGCATATTTTATTACCAACTGCCGTATTGAAAGCTCAATCTAAATCGGGTAGCTATCATTTAGTTCGAGCCTTGATAGATCAAGGATCACAGGCTTCTTTTATATCAGAAGCCACAGTTCAACACCTAAACCTGAAGAAAACTCCTGTACATGGTATAGTTTCAGGGATAGGAAGCAACAGGTCAACCATAGCGAAACATACAGTTCAATTGGCAATTCAATCAAGAGTACTTCCAGAGTGTAAGCTACAAATAAAGGCGTACATATTAGATAAAATAACTTCGTACTTACCTGAGAGAAATATAAGCGTTGGTTCCTTTGATTGGATCAACAGAAACGGTCTGCAATTAGCAGATCCAGATTTCACTACACCCAACAAGATAGATGTTCTATTGGGTGCAGACATTTACAGTAGCATCGTGAAGGAAGGAATGGTAAAAAGTCCGACGAAGACTATGATAGCTCAAAACACTACCTTAGGGTGGATCCTATCAGGTGCAGTTGATCCTGAAAACAATAATATGGCATCATTAAGATATATAAACGTGATGCATGCAGAGGTCAAAGATGAAGTTCTTCAGAAATTTGAGCAAGTAAAAAGTACAAAGAAAATACTTACGTCAGAAGAAGAAAAAGGAGAACAGTTGTACCATACTACCTCGAAGCGAAGAGAAGATGGTCGGCACGTAGTCAGGCTTCCATTTCGAAGTGAAGATCCTCCTTGCGAAGTCGGCAGGTCACGTGCTAGAGCTGAAAATAGATTTAAAACATTAGAAAAAAGTAGTTTAGTTGAAAAAACAAGTATAAGGTCGAAAAAAAGTATGAGTTTAATAGATCATATTAGGACAATAGAGGTCAATAGTTTCGAAGATCAACATGATGAAAAGGACAAGGACATCCAATATGGAAGCATAATTGGAATAGAAGATGAGACAGGAAGGGAAATTGGAAAGGGACAAGGAAATCCAAGATGGAAACCTAAATGGAATAGAGGAAGAAACAGAAAAAGAAATAGAGGAGAACAAGGAAATAGAAGCATGAGAAGATAATACAAGTAAAATACTAAAACTTATCTGGAACCGCCGCGAGGACATTTATGAGTACTCCCAGCCGATGATCTTACCTGTAACAAAAAGCACTAATTTTGAATATTACGCAATTATTTGACCAATTATCTTGGTTAGCTCCTAGTTTGATTTTGGCAATAACTGAATCCAGAAATTGCGCCTAGGAGCTATTAAATGCGATAAAGATTTAGCAATCAATGTATTACAGTAAATTAAAAAAAAAAAAATTAAGAGGCAAAATAGTAACAGAAAACTTACCGCCAAGTCCTTGGGTAGTAGGTCGCGTATTAGAAAAACATCTGGGTGATGATGATATTACACGTGTAGGCGCAGTACGTACAACAAAATTGTATTTTACCCATTGCCAACTAGAATAGTTAAGTTTATATAGTACTTGTTTTATTGTTTTTAGTTTTAGATTTCTACTGATGTCATAATTTCATTTATATTCTCGTTTATATTTTCTTATTAATTGTCATTAATTATAGTTTGTAAATAGTTCACACAGTTAACAGATGATTAGCACGGCTTTGCTTTATATATAGTTTTACTTATAGTTTTAATGTATTTTCGTATTTTGATTTGTATAACTTTATAGTCCAATTTGAGCTACCGCCTAAAGTAGATTGCTATGTATTTTTTTTGTAAGGCCATTTCGCCACTAAATGGCCTTGGTGGGCGGTATGTTCATGACCAATAGAACAATTACTTATTAAAGTTGTACTCGGTTAAACATAGGTGGCGCTGTTCAAGATTAGCCCACGCTATTGAGTGTGCAATGTAATTAATATAAGTGCGGAGAACAATTTTGTATATTGAGATCAGGTCAGATCAGGTCAAATCAGTTCAAATCAGTTCAAATCAGTTCAAATCAGTTCAAATCAGTTCAAATCAGTTCAAATCAGTTCAAATCAGTTCAAATCAGTTCAAATCAGTTCAAATCAGTTCAAATCAGTTCAAATCAGTTCAATTACCAATAAATACCACCATATAGTACAGGTATCCCAGGTCTTTTATTTAAAGCCTAGTGATATCGCCCGGTCTTACAAACCGGGAAGGGTCGGTACTTTCCAGTGTCGTAAATAATACGATAGAGGTAAGTTGACGTCAGGCAGGCGGCCGGTCGTAAAACGCAGCCAAGTCATGTGACAGCATGTTTATAACATGTTGTGCCGACGCCACTTAGAGTGGAATAAGAGCAGGAAGATGATGAAAATTAACGCTCACCAATGCAACTTCGCACTCCAAACCCAAAAGGAGCGTAGGAAAATGGATGGGCATTCCCGTAGTAAAGTGGATCGCTTCTGTCAACAATCCATCTTTCGGGTATGTACTCTGTTGGTCTCACAAATTGTTCCTCCATAGTACAGAAAGTTTGATTCCCTGCTATAACGGCCATCTAAAATAATTAAAAAAATGTACCATGGAAAAAGTAATTAATGAAACAATAAACAGTGATTTGAAATGAAATGAAATGAAATGAAACGAAATGAAACGAAATGAAACGAAATGAAACGAAATGAAACGAAATCGAATCGAATCGAATCGAATCGAATCGTATCGTATCGTATCGTATCGTATCGAATCGAATCGAATCGAATCGAATGGAATCGAATCGAATGGAATCGAATCGAATGGAATCGAATCGAATGGAATCGAATCGAATCGAATGGAATCGAATCGAATGGAATCGAATCGAATGGAATCGAATCGAATGGAATCGAATGGAATCGAATCGGGATGGGATGGGATGGGATGGGATGGGATGGGATGAGATGGGATGGGATGGGATGGGATGGGATGGGATGGGATGGGATGGGATGGGATGGGATGGGATGGGATGGGATGGGATGGGATGGGATGGGATGGGATGGGATGGGATGGGATGGGATGGGATGGGATGGGATGGGATGGGATGGGATGGGATGGGATGGGATGGGATGGGATGGGATGGGATGGGATGGGATGGGATGGGATGGGATGGGATGGGATGGGATGGGATGGGATGGGATGGGATGGGATGGGATGGGATGGGATGGGATGGGATGGGATGGGATGGGATGGGATGGGATGGGATGGGATGGGATGGGATGGGATGGGATGGGATGGGATGGGATGGGATGGGATGGGATGGGATGGGATGGGATGGGATGGGATGGGATGGGATGGGATGGGATGGGATGGGATGGGATGGGATGGGATGGGATGGGATGGGATGGGATGGGATGGGATGGGATGGGATGGGATGGGATGGGATGGGATGGGATGGGATGGGATGGGATGGGATGGGATGGGATGGGATGGGATGGGATGGGATGGGATGGGATGGGATGGGATGGGATGGGATGGGATGGGATGGGATGGGATGGGATGGGATGGGATGGGATGGGATGGGATGGGATGGGATGGGATGGGATGGGATGGGATGGGATGGGATGGGATGGGATGGGATGGGATGGGATGGGATGGGATGGGATGGGATGGGATGGGATGGGATGGGATGGGATGGGATGGGATGGGATGGGATGGGATGGGATGGAATGGAATGGAATGGAATGGAATGAAATGAAATTTCATTTAATTTCATTTCATGATTTTATACTTATTATACTAGCAATTGCCAGCGCCACTACTCGCGTGGAAAAATTAAAATCGTAATATTTTGATAACCATAAAATTGCTTAAAGTGGGTTCACCATAAAAGCTAGACATATGCTGTCGCAGACTTTTATTTGGAACTTTTAGAGGGAAACAATTTTGTAATCCATGATCTTTGAATAACTTTTACCGTTTACTTAGCGCATGCAAGGAATGCTTTAAAATTTTGGCGTTTTCGTAATATTTTTTATTGCTGCTCCTCTCCTATTCATCTTAGCATGATGTGATATAACCTATAGCCTTCCTCGGTAAATCTCAAAGAATTCTTTTAGTGCAAGATGGACTATCTTGCACTAAAAGTATTCTATAAATTGGTTGAGTAGTGCCTGAGATTAGCGCGTTCAAACAATTAAACAAACTCTTCAGCTTTATATATTAGTATAGATTGGCTTACGTCTTTCGGTATGTTATATCCAAGAATTTCATGTTCTTTCGTAGTCTGTCTAAAGTTTCCACTGACGATAGGGAATAGTCTTAATGTCTCTTTGATACACGCTTTCAAATATGGCCGCTTATCTTGCTTCAATAAAGCCTCGCTTCTTAATTTCTTCTGCTTTTCTGGATTTACAGCAATCAAATAAAGTAATCCCAAAACAGTGCTAGCGACCTAAATGAAGAAACAAATTATTAAATTAAAGCTGGTGTACAACCTCCTGGGTTGAAGTCGAACAGGGTATACGTCGGACGATGAAATGAATATCACGACAGCTATAAGTATTTACGAAAAATTTGCCTTACGATTGACATATTAAATATGATATTGAGAGTGAATTAATTTTATCTTGTCCGTGAAAAAGAGAGAGAGAGAATAAAGATATCTACAAACTAATGCTTATATACATCTTCGCGATCAAAATGATAGCGGGCATTTTTTCAATGCAACGCCATCTAATTTAATTCCCGGTACTAACGTATTTCGATATCCACTTCTTTCGTCTCGTGTCAGTCTCGTGCGTACGCGCGCAGTGAACGGACGCGTATTGTTTATGTGAACGTTATCGCTGCGCGTATCGTGTGAGACGCAAAGTTCGCCAGTTTCGGTTAACGCCCCTGCACCCCTGCCACCGGCGACAGTTGTACTCGCCGCAACCCGTGTTGCGGCTCGAGGAAGCGGTCGGCAGTGCATCGCGTGCACCTGCTCCGCCGAAGCTGCCCGGACGCAGCGATCTGCACCGCCTTTCGTTGCAAAGACGTATGCAGACGTGCCCACAGTGATACCACCGCTCATCATTCCTACGCGCTTGTAGTCTCTGCCCCCGCTCGCGGGCGCCTAGCTGGGCCTCCCCCAGGGGTCTCACCCGGCTGGGTTGCACGCGCTGAGGGTGTGCGGAGCTGCACTCGCACAGGAGCGGCTCACTGAGCACCTCTGCTGCTACTCTCACAAGTAGCACATCTCACACGCGCAATACTGCGCGACCATGTCCGGTCGGGGGGAGCCCCCCCCCCGAGGGACCCACGTATTAGGGGGGAGCGTCCCGCGTTCGCCCGCACTGTAGTACGGCGCGACGTACGGGACAATAACATCGTCCCGTTTACGCCGATCGCACCTGCAGCAGCGACACCACCACCGCCAGCGCCTGCACCACTACCACGCTTCCGGATTCCATCCGGCGAGCGAAAGTCGCCAGACTCCGCGCCTTTGTTCTCCGCCGATGTAGCTGAGCTTACATCGGGCGGCGAAGCACCGAAGCGTCCGCGGGCTGCCGACTCTTCGCCTGAATCCCTCGAGGGAGACGACAAGCGTCCGAAGACGGACCAGTCACCGGCCACCTCACTGACAACGTCGTCGTCATTCCACGTACACCTAACAGCCGAGCAAAGGACTCGGCCCACTCCACCGCCGGCCTCCTCGCCTCGGGACGAGGGTGGCGTGCGACCGCTTGCAGAGAGCGCGTCGCAGGGATCCGTCTCGTGGCCTCGGGACTCGACGAGCTACGCCGGATTTGCTTCGTCGCCGTCTCCAATGACGACGTCCCGCCCCCCTACCCCTCAGGCTGGGCCGTGTGGCTACGCGGCCGCCGCCGCCGCGCCGCCGTCACCCCGGGCGCTCCAGCAGCGCCAGGAAGAGCTGCAGCGCCAGCAAAAACCGCATGCCACTACCGGAGCGAAGACAGCGTGCTCCGAATACCCGCCAATCACCGTGGAGTGCCTCCCCAACTGGACGAGGCACTTCACTGCGATCCGAGGCATGCTCGGACACGCCCCTAACGCCTGCCCGATGGGAAAGGGCGTCAGATTCCTCCCCAAGTCGGCGGAGGAATTCCGGGTGCTCCAAAGGTACCTTCTCGACGCTGCCAAGCAGGACCCGAACATCGCGTGGTTCTGCTACAGCCCAGCGTCGAGCCTACCCAGCAAGGTAGCCATCAGGGGGCTACCTCAAGACACTCCGCCAGCAGAGGTCATCGCGGCGCTGCGCAGCCTAGGGTACCCGGCAACCCAGGCGAGGGCCATCCCTGGAGTCAGAGGGCGGCACGGCTGCACATATTTCGTGCAGCTGGAGCACCTGACCTTTGAAGAGCTCGGTCATCTGTCCAGAGAGACTGAGCTCCTTTCGATGCCGGGCCTCATCGTCGAGTTATGGAAGGGCGGACGAGAACCGCCACAATGCCACAGGTGCCAGCAGTTCGGACACTCATCGGCCAACTGCCACTGGCCGCCTAAATGTGTCCGCTGTGCAGGCGGGCACCTGGCCCAAGACTGTGACCGGCCCCAAGAAGCCGCGCCCAAGTGCGCGAATTGTGGAAAAGCGCACGTGGCGCGGGATCGCAAATGCCCAGTCTTCCGTCGTGAGGCGCGAAAGCGCGGCATCGATGTCGCGCCGCCACGCCCAGACAAGCAAGCGAAGCAGAGGGCAGGAGGGGGTGGTCAAGTTCCCCCCCCAACCGCTACACCCACCGCCGCCATACAAGTCGCCGCAGCGGCCCCCGCCATCCCCGCAGTACGTCCTGCGGTAGCCGTACGCGCCGCCCCTGCCCCCGCGGCACACCCCGCAGTGGCCGTGCCTGCCGCCCCCGCCCGACCCGTACTGAGTAGCGCCCCGCCGTCGCCCGGCAGGTTCATTCATGCTACTCGACGGAGGGAAGCGGGAGGGGCTAACATAGTCGCAGAGCCGGCGACCATCCTGACCGCCCGAGCTACTCAACAGAGGGAAGCGGGAGTGGTTACTATAGATCGAGAGCCGGCGACTCTGCAACCGCCGGCAAACGACCCGATAGGCAGGGGGGAGCCCCTGCAAAGAAAAAGAAACCGGCGCAGGCGCAGGCAGCCGAGGCCAGCAGATGCTGAGCCCGCCGCCGCGTCCACACCGCACCCCAGGCCGCCAACATCAACATTGTTGGCGGCAATACCCGAAATTGCCGAGGCGCCGAGAAGCCGCGGCCACCGACTGGCCACAGAAGAGGCGGAGCTGCGAGCTCCGCAATATCCTACGTTCCTCCCGCCACCCCTCGCGCAGGACTCGGGCATTAATAATATTGTCCGGGTCCTTATCGAGGCGCTTATGGCGGCGCTCACCCACTATCTGAGCAACAGGGACGTAGTCGGCGCCATCACGGCAGCAATTACCCAGTTTGGGAGGTCGCATCAATGACCTCCCTACGAATTCTATATTGGAACCCGGGCGGCATCAGAGGTCACGTCCGTGAGTTAACACTACTCGCCCAGTCGCAGGATATCCACGTCATCCTCCTGGGCGAAACTAAACTCACGGACAGCGTCGAGCTCCGCGTGCCCAACTACTTCGTGTATCGCCGCGACGAAGTCTCTCCCCGGGGCCGCCCGTACAGAGGTACGGCCGCTCTGGTGCGGAGGGACATCATACACGAAGAGCTGGAGCACACCCCGTTCACTAGCACCCGTACACAGGGGGTGCGAGTCAACGTGGGCAACCAGGAGCTCCGCATCTATGCTGCCTACAAACCACCCGGACTGACTTTCTGCAGCACTGATGTCGAGGCAATCTTCGGGCAGCAGGGACCTGCAGTGATCGTGGGCGATCTCAACGCGAAACATCACGCGTGGGGATCGCGAATCATCACTGCAGTCGGGAGGCACCTGCACGAAGATAGCGTGAGGAGCGGGTACGGTGTGGTGGGGCCGGGAGCGCCGACCCACATACCCACCGACAGCCGCTCCCAGCCAGACGTCATAGACATAGTGCTGCACCACGGATTGGACAACCCCTTCAATGACGAGGTACTCTATGACCTCGACACGCAACACCTACCGGTTCTGGTCACCCTAGCCACCCAGGGCGGCTTCTTAGTGCCCCGCCCGCCGCGGACGCGGACGAACTGGGAGCGCTACACCGCAGAGCTTGCCGGGCTTGAGCTAGCAGGCCCGATCACTACACCTTCAGGAGTCAACGATGCTGCTGCGTTGGTTGCGGAGGCGATCATCGCCGCCAAAGCAGCAGCTACCACCACCACGTCGACTTCACCGGATACCAATCGAAGGAAGGACCTGCCGAGCTCGCTCCGCAATATGCTTAAGCGGAAGCGCACCCTGCGCCGCCTATGGGCCCGCACTCGTTGCCCCAGGGTGAAGGCTGACCTGAACCGGCTTGCAGAGAGGATCGCGCGTGCCATAGTCGCTCTCGACGAGGCGCGATGAGAGGATACCGTCGATCGAGCGACAGAACATGACACAGCGCTGTACTCCCTCTGCAAGAAACTCACCGGACAAGACACCCCCGTTTACCCGCTGCTCGATGCCGCGGGTAAACGCACCTATGCCGCCAAGGATCGTGCTGAGATTCTGGCGGCACACCTGGAAAAGACATTTACGCCCAACGCTCCCAACACCTCCAACCTCCATGTCATCCGTCATCACGCGGCTGTCCAGGACAAGCTGGAGGAGGTTCCTGTCGGCCCCTACACCGCCGCTCCGGGGAGAGGACTTCATCTCCCTGTCAGAGCTGCGGTCGGTCGTTGCTCGCCTTGATAAGCGAAAGGCGCCAGGCCCCGACAGAGGCGTGGAAGACCGGGAAGATCATCGTTCTTCCCAAGCCGGGGAAGGACCGCCGCCTGCCTGGAAGCTACCGGCCGATCACCCTGCTCTCGCACATAGCCAAGCTGTTTGAGCGTCTGCTGCTGCGTCGAGTCACGCCCCATCTGCCCCTGCGCGAGGAGCAGTTTGGATTCCGCAGCGGCCACTCGACGACGCTCCAGCTGGCGAGGGTCATAAACCACCTGACCAGTGAGCGGAACAACGGGCGCTACACCGTGGGGGTCTTTCTCGACATCGAGAAGGCCTTCGACCGTGTGTGGCACGCCGGGCTCCTGGTCAAAATACTGGACACCACCATGCCGCCTGCTTATGTGCGAGTGCTGGCATCGTTCCTACACGGCCGTAGCTTTTACGTGGCAGTGGATGGTGCCGAATCCCAGCCACGCACCATCCAAGCCGGAGTACCCCAGGGCAGTTGTATATCGCCGCGTTTATACGCGGCGTATACGGATGACATCCCCACCCTGCGCCACCATCTGCGGGAAGGGGAGGAGGACGTGCTGTTGTCGCTGTTCGCCGACGACAGCGCGTATTTCGCGTCGTCCTACCACCAGATCGTCGCCACCAACCACATGCAGCGTATGCTGGACTTGTTGCTGGAATGGCTGGACAAGTGGAGGATGGCTGTCAACGTCGGGAAGACGGCCGCTCTGCTAACCAGCCGCTCCAAGCCGCTACGTCAGCTGACTCTACGAGGCCAGGACGTAGAGTGGAAGACCACAGTGAGGTTTTTGGGGTGTGAATTGGACCGCAGCCTGTGCATGCTCCCCACGGTGAATCACGTCGTGGGTCGAGCCGCCGCTGCTAGGTCCAAGCTTCACGCGCTATTCACATCCCACCTACCTATGAACACCAAACTGCGGGTCTACGGTGCCTACGTCCGCTCGCGCTTGACGTATGCGGCACCCGCCTGGTACGCGCTATGTTCGGCGTACCAGAAGCGAAGACTGCAAGTCCAGCAGAACCACTGCCTGCGACTGATCGTAGGAGCCCCGAGGTATGTGCGGAACGACGTCGTGCATCGGGATACCAAAATGCCGACCGTGGAGGAGTATGTCCGTCGCCTTGCGCGCCGGATGTTCGCACGTGCGGACAATAGCGCGCACGTACATCTCCACGGCATCGCGCCACTCCATGCGCGACCACCCGATGGACGTTCCCTGCCTCGCGAGCTCCTGCGGTCACCGTCTCCGCGGCCCGATGCGGATGACGACGGCGACGATGAGGACGACGCGATGGGCGAGAGGGCGAAAACACCGGATTTGACACCCCCGATCATGACACTACCCGACTTAGGACCACCCGAAGAAGACTTTGAGGTCTGGGAGCTACCATTCCCAGACCTCACCATCGAACCAGACATCCCTTAGGTCACCTAGGTGACCTCGGCCTACAAGGCCGAAACACAGACCGGGCTTAAGTGCCCGCGAGGAACTGCCCGGGCAAGGAGGAACGCCTCGAGGCCCGTACCCCGCCTACTCCCAACGGAGTAAGCGAGACGACCCTGCTACTTCTTTCGTTGGCGCATTCATGATCATTTTGCTGCCCTTATCCCACTGTAAGTACGGTCGGCAAAACATGTTATAGATATGTTGTCACATGATTTGGCTACGTATTTAACGACGGGCAGACTGCCTGACGTCAACTTACTTTAGTCGCCTTTGCGACACCTCGGTAAGTAAGAGGGTGTTCTATTCTACTCAGCTGGATACCACACGGCGGGGCAACTTATCTTAGTCACCTTTAAAGTCACCTCGGTTAGAAATGAGGATGGTCTATTCTACTCAGCCGGATCGTTGGAGCATTCATATAATAATATTTATATTTTTATCTTAAAAATATAAACTTATCTTTGATACCTAAACAAAATTTAATCAAAGTCAAAATTTAGTTTTAAAAACACATTTATCCTACCGTATCAATTCCCGCAAGAAGCATATCATGTGCCATAACGTATGCAGTTTTGCGATCGATTTGCAGTAATTTTTCAAGAATACTTCTATCTTTATCATCAGTTTTTCCCTTGCCCTGCAATTGCTCCTCAGCTTTGTTTATAAAAAACTCATTGATCCTGAAAAAGAATCAAACGATAGGATAGTTCTCTCTATCACAATCATCATCTTCCTGCCTTTATCCCACTTTAAGTGGGGTTGGCACAAATTTTTTTAAACATGTTACATGATTTGGCTAACTTTTTCGACCGGCCGCCTGCCTGACATCAACTAACCTTAGTCGTCTCTTATGACACCTTAAGAAATGAGGGTGGCTTATTCTACCCAGCCGAAGCTACATGGCAAAATGCAAACACTCAGACACAAATTGTTATTTTAAACTTTTTGGTAAAAAGGTGAACCAGTACTTTATAAATAGAACGTTATAAACTTACTTCATATTCTCTTCATAGACTTTTATGCCTTTGACAAAACTAGGAGTCTCGAAGTATTTCCAAAGGCTTGGTTGAAAATCTAATTTTTCTACTGCATCGAAAAGTCCATGTACTAATTGTACCAACTTTCTAGAAGGCGAGTCATCTGCTAGATTGGGATCAAAACAGTTGAGGCGACATCCAAGTGCTACTACTCCTACTGATTCCAAAGCCCATAAGTTTAATTCCGTAAATATGTTTGTTTCCATCAAATTTTCTTTATTTCTGATATACCTCATGCTACAAAATGTTCATATGTCAACATTAAATTAAGTCAATCAAATGACAAAAATTAATTGAGTTATAAGTTGTATAAAATAAAGAAAATCTATACATATTATAAAATAAAGTCTGCGAAATTTGTCTGTCTATATGTGATCGATTTTTTCGCAATCTATTGAACGGATTTTTGTACGGTTTTTTCTAGAAGATAGTGCAAATTATGAAAAATATTTAGGTTAATAATACAATACGATTTTATTGATAACTATGTTGAGGACTTTGTTGATGATAAGAAAGCTTGGATTTAAATTGCGACCAGCTATGCACTAGATTATATTGTCTTTTTTTAATCTGTAATTAATTAAAAATACATTATTGTAAAACTTAATTCTGAAAAGAGTGACCGCCAAGTTTCTTACTGGTTCTTCTCGGTAAGTACATCTTTCCGAACCAGTCGTAGCTTCATTGTAATTTGACTATTCGAAAGTGCTTGTAAAACCCAATTTGTATAAAGAATTATTTGAATTATGCACTTCTCTCTTTAAAATAAAGAGAAAAATGCAATTCTTGAAGAAGGTTTAGGTTCGTAGTACTTGACAGGATTTTGTAAATTGAAATATGGAAAAATTTATGACACCGTGATGTCCGAGCGGGCGAAATGCTAAGGGTAAGAAGTTAACAACGTTAACATACTATAAAATGCAACCACCATCAATACACCACACAAGCAACACACAATTTCACTACGACATTCTCAACTTTAGTTTCGCCCCGTAACCGAAGCATCATAAGGAGGATAGGCTCCACGACATAATCGTAATGGCAAAAATAAATTTGCCAACAATATTGTTTATTTTTACTTAAATATATAAAAGAAAACTTTAACCTCTTAATCATATCTTCAGCGACTTCCGTCATAGCATTGGTGTATAGCTTGATTGTTTTAGGTTGTAACATTACGGGGTTTACAGTAGACCGGAGTGTTTTCCAATTTCGGCCCTGACTGAAAAAAAAATTATGTTATAGAAACAAGTAAAACGTTCATGACTTTGTAAATAGTGATTTCAATCAAATAATCTATGAATCTATCATTGTAAATAAGTTTATTTAATTTTTAAAGCATTTTTGAGACAAATAGGTCAATTCTTACCACCCTCATTTCTTACCGAGATGTCATAAAAGGTGACTAAGGTAAGTGGACACGCCGCGTGTTATCCGGCTGAGTAGATTAGAACACCCTCATTTCTTTCCGAGGTGTCGTAAAAGGCGTCTAAGGTAATTTGACTCACCGTGTGGATTTCGGTTGAGTGAGATAGACCACGCTCGTTCTTACCGAGGTGTCGTAAAAATTGGCTCAGGTAAATCAACCAAATCATATAAAATAAGTAACCAAATCATGTGACAACATGTCTATAACATGTTATGCCGACCCCACTTAGAGTGTGATAAGGGCAGGAGCATGATGATGATTTTGTGACAAACAGGTCTATGAGAAAAAATAAATTTCACTCACTCCGCAATCAATCCAATGTGGTCGTCAATGTTTTTATTATACATATTTCTTTTATAATAAATTAGAGAGTCCAAACCAGGTCGTAACGGCATCACCTCCTCTTTACGAAATAACTAAAATAAATTGAGGTTAGTTTTAACAAACTTTTAAAATCTCTAGTCAAATCAAATCAAAATAATCTTTATTCAAATAAGCTCTTACAAGCACTTTTGAATCGTCAAGGATCAATATGATTAATGAAGCTACAACTGGTTCGGAATGTTGCTCTTACCGAGAAACCAGAAAGAAACTAAGCGGCGGGTATAGATAAAGAAAACTTTATTGCACAAGTAAATATAAAAAAAAATAGAACATAAAGAAACTTCATTTGTTTTTTCTTCTTTTGTTTTTTTCTTTGTGTCACTCTGTTTACAAAATGGAAAACATGAAATATCGCGTTATATACGAGTATGAGTTCCACCGTGGCACCAGTGCTGCAGAAACGGCTCGAAGGATTAATGATGTGTATGGTGACGATGTCGCAAAAGAAAACACTGTGCGTTTTTGGTTCCAACGTTTTCGTTCTGGAAATTTCGACCTGCAGAACAAGCCTCGTGGACGGCCGGAGACCAAAGTTGATAATGAAGAATTGAAGGCTATTGTGGAAGCGGATCCATCGCAAACCACGTCCGAGTTAGCTGCGGTGAGTTGGCTTCGGTGTTAGTGATAAAACTATTCTAATCCACTTGAAGCAAATTGGGAAGTTGAAAAAGCTTGAAAGGTGGGTACCTCATGAATTGAGTGAAGCAATCCGACAAACGCGCGTCGACTGCTGCGTTACGTTACTCAACCGGCACAATAATGAAGGAATTTTAAATCGAATCATTACCTGTGATGAAAAGTGGATCCTCTACGATAATCGGAAGCGCTCATCGCAATGGCTGAACCCTGGCGAACCAGCCAAATCCTGCCCTAAGCGAAAATTGACTAAAAAAAAGTTGCTTGTAAGTGTTTGGTGGACTAGTGCCGGTGTCGTTCACTACAGCTTTCTTAAATCTGGCCAGACGATTACGGCAGATATCTTTTGTCAGCAACTGCAAACCATGATGGAAAAACTAGCTGCTAAACAACCGAGGCTGGTCAATCGCTCTAGGCCACTGCTGCTTCAGGACAACGCTAGACCACACACTGCACAACAGACGGCTACCAAATCAGAGGAGCTTCAATTAGAATGTCTTAGACATCCACCGTACTCTCCGGACCTTGCTCCAACAGATTACCATTTTTTTCGCAATTTGGATAACTACTTGCAAGGAAAAAATTCAACTTCGATGGGGCAGTCCAAACCGCCTTCAAAGATTTTATTGATTCCCGCCCGAATGGTTTTTTTAGTAAGGGGATCAATGAACTACCTATGAGATGGCAAAAGTGCATACATAGCAATGGTACATACTTTGATTAATTAAATATATTTCATTAAAAAAAAACGACTTTATGTTCCTCCCATAGAAAACGCCAATTTCATATGTTTCTTACATATGAAATTGGCGTTTTCTATGGGAACTTTAATTTTTTTAACCTAATTTTTTGTTAAATTATTAACATGTTGCATGCTGATATAAAAGCAACAGATGAGAGCAATACGAGGAAGAAAATGAAGTAAGACAATAAGTAGATAATACCAATGAAAATGTGAATCTGCCTTACAGCGCTATATAAAAATCCTTAACACGGATTTTAAAACAAAGTCCCCAAAAGTTATTTGTATGTGATCGCGTTTCTCAAAATTTACTGAATGGATTTTAGTACGGTTTTCACTAAAAGATCTTGAGATATGTTTAGGTTAACAGTACAATCCGATTTCATCTAAACTGATTGAAATATAATGCGTGTCCTTTGTGACACACTGATTTCCACATAGAATAATCTATGTAATTATACAAAGATTACCTAGTATATATTATAGTAATAAACTCAATTTTTAAACAAATGGTTAATTAAAACAAATTAATATTTTGTTCCTTAAGAATATATGAATATGTTAAGCGATTGAATGATTAAATATATTTTAAACAATAAATAACTGTTACACCGTTGTTGTTTATTTGTGAAGTCACATCTATACGTACATTAAATGCAGCTTCCGGATCGAAAATGAATGTTATAGCAGGTAATCCATAGTTACTGTCAAGTCTGACAATGGGCCCATAATTTTTATACAACAGTTCTTGCAATTCTATGGTGCGTTTGTAAAGCCATCCTTTAAATAAATAAAATCTATAATAGTTTATGTAAGGGGCTACATATTTATAAGTTCTCATCGTCATCACCCTCCTACCCTTATCCCACTCTGAGTGGGGTCAAACACGACATGTTATTTACATGCTGTCATATGATTTGGCTGCGTTTTTACGACCGGCCGCCTGCATGACGTCAACTTACCTTAGTCGCCTTTTACAACACCTCGGTAAGAAATGAGGTTGGTCAATTCTACTCAGCCGGATATCACACGACGGTCGACTTACCTTACGACACCTCAGTAAGAAATGAGTGTGGTACATTCGCCGGATACCACACGGCTTTTTTCTAAGTTCTCATATCATAAGTAATTCATAAACCATCCCGCTTTCAGGGCGTATTTTGCTGTTAACCCTAACGGTTTTTACAGCGACACCGTCGAGAGACAGAAGCATTGTCAAGGTTGTGAAATGCGGAGAGTAGAGCAATACCAGCATACCTCTAGACAACCCTGGGAATGTATATAATGTACCAATCCGCATTGGAGCAGTATGGTGGGTTTAAGATCCAAACCTAATAATCGGAGAGGGGAGGCCTTTGCCCAACAGTTAACTTTATCTTAAATTTTATATTATAAAGATATTAATTATACGGAATCTATGCTTCTTCTTCTTCTTCTTAGTCGATCTCTTCATTACTGAAGGTCGTGTCTAGATGAAAGTATTATTGCTGCTCACTTCCTGCACTATTCTTTTCCACATTGTTCTGTCCTCAGCGGTCTTTAAAGCTTTGGTGATTGGAAGGCCTGTCATCGTCTTAACTTGATCGGACCAACGGGTAGGGGAGCGACCGCGTGGTCTTTTCCCGTCGACCTGACCAACCACCGTCAGCTTCTCCAGGTTTTCAGGGTTTTTACGAGCAACGTGTCCGAAATATTTAAGAATACGCTGGAAGCAAACAGCGGACAGTCTAATATTTATGCACAGCTCCTTAAGGATAGACACATTGGTTCGGTGTGCAGTCCATGGAATCCTAAGCATCCTCCTCCAACACCACATTTCAAACGCATCTATTTTTGTCCTTTCGGACTTTCTTATTGTCCAGGATTCGGCTCCATAAATGAAGATCGAGAAAACCAATGTACGCACCAGTCTCACTTTGGTTCTGCGAGAGATATTACGGTTTTTCCATATCCTAGTGAGTTTAGTCATCGCTGCTTTGGACATTTGAATTCGTCTACAGATTTCCTTATGACTGCCACCTTCGTTGGTAATAAGAGAGCCAAGGTATACAAACTGATCAACAAATTCCAGGTCTCTGAGTTCATTGGAGCGAATTAGCATGCTAAATCTGTCTACAACCATCACCTTGGTCTTTGCTTTGTTTATGGTAAGGCCAGCTAATTCACTTTCTTTCTCTACTCTAGAAAGAAGTTGGGCCAATTCTTGCTCCGACGATGCAAACAATGTGGTATCATCTGCGTATCTTAGGTTGCTGATTTTTCTGCCGCCTATGGATATTCCACCTTCCCAACCGCCAAAGGCTCGTCTCATTATATATTCCCCATAAATGTTGAAGAGTATTGGAGACAAGATACATCCCTGTCTTACCCCTTTTTGCGGCTTGAAGGGTCTTGACAGAATGTTATTCACCTTAACAACCGTGCTTCCATCCTGGTACAGGTTTGCAATGAGAATAATGAGGTGTTCGGGTACTCCCATTTCTCTAAGAATGTTCCATAGCTATTCCCACCTAACACAATCAAACGCTTTAGAGTAGTCGACGAAGCACATCAGCATTGGAATGTTGAATTCGCGGCACTTCTCTATAATAAGCCTGACATTCACAATCTGTTCCCTTGTACCTCGCCCCTTAACAAACCCTGCTTGCTCTACTGGAATCTGCCACTGCAATAAAGCTTTAAGGCGCTCGTTAATTATGTAAAGTAGAATTTTGCTTGCATGGGATATCAGCGATACAGTTCTATAGTTGCCACAGGACTTGGTTGACCCTTTCTTATGTAGTGGTACCAAAATAGATTCCTGCCAGTCACTAATCCATTCCCCATTTTTCCATATCTGATTGCATAGATTTTGTAGAGTGCATATCCCGTCATCCCCTATAAGCTTCAAATTTTCGGCATAAATACCGTCACTTCCGGCCGATTTATTGCGTTTTAGCTTTTTTAAAGCAGATTCTATCTCAGACTTCAAGATAAATAAATAAATAAATAAATATATGGGACACTTACACACACGGTCGTCCATCCCCAAAGTAAGTAACTTAATACTTGTGTTATGGGTGACAGACAACTGGTGAATATATATACTTATATATTTTTAAATACATACTTAAATACAAATATACACCCAGGCTCAAAGACCAACAAATTCATTTATTGAAAATGTTGGCCCTCGGCGGGAATCGAACCCGCGACCCGTGGTGCCGAAGGCAGGGTCACTACCCACTGCACCAACGAGCCAGTCCAAATGTTAGGTTCTTGAGGAATATCGGTTATGCTGTGTGGAAGGTTTGTTGGTGTTTCTCTGGCATTAGCGTACAACTGTTCGCAATAATCTTTCCATCTATCTACCACTTTATCAACCTCTGTAAGCAAACATCCATCTGCGTCTTGAATAGCCCAGGTTTTTGCTTTGAAATCCCGCGTTATAGATTTTATTTTCATAAAAAGATCTCGCGTATGCATCTTTTGGGCATGATACTCGATTTCAGTACAAATGTTATTGAGGTACTGGTTTTTATCTTTTCTAGATTTACGCTGTACTTCTTTTGCGAGAGCTTTATATTGCTCACGATTGCCATCATGAGAGAGGTTCTTCAGTAGCTCTTTCTTTTTCTTTATAATGTCCCATGTCTCATCCGACAACCATGGACATCGGGGTGAGTCTGGCATTTCAACTAGGCACTCTTTGTGAGTCGCAAGCAACAGTTCTTTGAACTTCCTCCAATTCCCATCAACATTTGAGTTATCATCTATTTGTCCTTCCATTGCCAGTTTTTGTTGGAGCCGTATCTTAAATTTTGTTTGTTCTCCAGGTGTAAGTCTACGTTTCTGATTGTCGACAAATCGAGAACACTTTTTCAGTGATTGTCGTGTTCTGTAGATCCAACTTTAGCATTCAGATCTCCTATCAGAATATTCACTTCTCTCTTAGGTAGTGAGTTATAAGTGTCATCTAATTGATTATAGAATGCCTCGATGTCAGCTTCGTTTGAACCACTTGTGGGCGCATAGACCTGTATGATGTTCATACGACATGGCTTGGTGTTGAGTTTCAGCGTAATTATACGGTCGCTAACAGGATTGTAACCCAGAACACATTTTTCAATCTCGGGTGTAACAGATATTGCAACTCCTTTGCTACTATCATTATCAGGACCAGAAAAGTAAATCGTGTGTCCTCTGCTCGTTTTATAAAAACCTGAACCACTCATGTGCGTTTCACTAAGACCTAGAGTAAATATGCACCATTATAATATTCTATTTCTAACAGAAAGCTAAATTTTAATATTCAATGGACATAAACAAATTAAGACAATATATTAACATATTTTAGGAAAAAAACGTATCTTATACCTATCAGATACAGATAATATTGCAGTTGTAAAAAAGATAACCTTGTGAGGGCAACGCAAAAAAACAATAATTTATAAGCCCATTAATCTATTTTCATCTTTACATTCATATATGTCTATAAACTTTATTAATGTTAACATTAATAAATGACGATATGAATAATACTATTAATCAATACAAAATATGATGGCATACGGTTGTTGATTATAGAAATAATAATTTTTAAATCGCAGTTACTATTAAAGGGACCTAATTCAAAAAAATTGTTTTGTGGTAAATTGCAATAAAGCGTATTGTAGCTACACATCACGTAAGTGTTGTTGGAGCTACCTACCACGGTGCTCCAATGCGGCTTGTTAGGTTACACATATCCCCAGAATTCTCTAAAGATATGCGATGATTTCCTTCACCGAAAAGCGAGTGATAAATTGTAATTATCAATTAGACACATAAGTTTTAACAGAAAAAGTCATTGGCCTGCCTGGGTTTGAACACGTGACCTCCTCGAAAGTGTCGCATGGCATTACCGCTGAGCTATCACATTTCCGATCTAACTCAATTAATCCTGATTTTGAATTAGGTCACTTTAATACTAAGCGTGCGAAATATTTATTAACAATTCAAAGGATCATGGAGAAATATGTTTAATGAAGTAAATATTGAAACACACATAGTTAATTGTGTATTCGGTTTGCTAAATTTAAGTGCCCCAAGCGGAACAATCGTGGGGTGTGGAGATCTTACTTTACTTAGTGCGATCCCTTAAACAGACCTAAGTCTGTTTAAGGGATCGCACTAAGTGCGAGTGCTTAGTGCGAGTTTTTTTTTAACTTACTCGATCGCGTTAGCGTAACGCTAATTTGTATGGTGCTGGAATAGCAGCAGTAACAGTTATATTAAAACTAAATTATTTAAAGTGATGAGTAATTTATCTGAAAGGAAATTTATTTTATTTTACCGAAACAGTATAATAAATAACAATAAAAAATACTTTATGGCACGTAAAAATATATTTATATAAATATAAATACTTGGGTGACCGAACCTTGATCGGTAATTTTTGAAAAGGTTAAAAAATGCAATAAAAAAATAAAAAAGTAACGGGTGTGGGAATCGAACCAAGGTTCCGAACGTTTTTAGTCCGCGTATTTCCATTACACTGTCGCAGCTTCACATTTCACAGTTCAAATTAAGAGTTGGTATCTATTCGTATTTTCGTTGTTTTCTTTTAGTGCCCAAAAACAGAGATTTTTCAAAATAAAACCTAGCTACATTGATTTTTCTCCCCCAAAACCCCTACATGCTGAATTTCAAGAAAATCGTTGGAACCGTTTTTACGAGATTCAGAAAATATATTGATATTTGCTTTTCGAGCCTTGGTGTATATTTGTATTTAAGTATGTATTTAAAAAATATATAAGTATATATTCACCAGTTGCCTGTCTACCATAACAAAAGTATTAAGTTACTTACTTTGAGGACGGACGACCGTGTCTCATATATTTAAAATATTAAATATATACATACAAGATTAACTCATTTAAATATTAAATATATGTTTATACGGATTTCCATCTTACCTCCAGGAAGAAAATGTAACAGTTGTCCAACTATAGGCAAAGATAAGGGTCCGGGAATTTCATTCCAAGGCTTCACGAAGTCCTCACTCTTGCTTAAACCACTATTATTGGTTATGCCACTGGTGCTTATGGCATATGTTCTATAACAATTTATAAATTATAAAAATGGAACGATTGACAGTTTGAATAGACAATTTTTAATAAAAAAAAATTTAATACTAAAAATATTTAAAACTCCGACATTATAAGAATGTTGTATTTGTCTAGCTTAGTTAGTAAAAAAGGTTGCCTGCAAGAGATCGCTTGTTAGCGATAAGGCCGCCTCAATGTATTACGCAGTTTATATTGTGATTTTTGTTATTTAGTAATATTGTAAATTCTGCGGTGTACAATAAATTGTATTCTATTCTATTCGTATTAATGCGAATTCTATCTAGAAAACGAATCTTTCTCGTTTTTATAAACTTTACACTTTAATCGGAGTCGGCATTACACTTTATATACATATTTCTTATTCATTTCATATTCTTGTTATAAACATACAGAGGTGTCGTATTTTACGATACCTCTGTAAGAAAGAGGGTGGTCTATTTCACTCAGCCGGATATCACAGGGCGAGTCGACTTACCTTAGTCGCCTTTTAAGACACCTCGTTAAGAAACGAAGATGGTTTTTTCTACGCAGCCGGATACGACATGGCATTTTTAAATATATTATCTATCTATATCTATACTTATTATAAAAAAGTCTCCAAAAGCTGTCGTATCTGTATGTGATCGATTTTCTTTCATAAAAGAACAGATTTTAGTACGCTTTTACTAAATAGTAGTGCAATTCTTCTGGAAGGTTTAAGTTATTAGTACATAAAGGTTTTATCTAAATTGTATTGAACAGGTCGCAGCTGTGAAAACTTGGAGCTTTCGTTGCATGATCCGAGTAAACCAACAGAAATACCGTAAAGTTCTGTAATAGAATATTATAGATCTACAATAATACTTATAATAATAATAGGAAAGATATCCGGATTATCAAGTCTCTATCTCAAATGTTTAATTCACAATAACTACATTAATAATTGAAACTATTACGTTATTTTCGAAACTGTTTGCTATGTTTTCTTCTGTTTAATATATTGTGATACTTATTAAAATAAATGCGTTCTTTAATATAGATCAAAATTGTCCTTCAAATGATAGGAATCAAATAAATAATAAAAGTTATTATAGATTAAAATTATACGCCACCAATTAACATGCCCCCGTAATGTTAATTTTTTAGCGAGTGGACGTATTATATACATCGACTTCAACGGTCAAAGTTGTATGCGTTTTTTGTCTGGTTATTCTTACGTAAGTATTGTATTCTTTTATTCTATTTTAAATAAATAAATATATATGGGACACTGTGACATATTTTGGTTTATTTTTATTTACATATTTTATTTAAAAAAAAAAGGGAAACGACGCGGAAAAATCTTTGTACCCACTTATTCTACGCAGGCGAAGCCGCAAACACACCTATTAATAATATAGATGTAATAAGAAATATCTACGAGTATATAAATTTTAATGTTAAATAATTAAGGTATATTTGTAGTTGTATTATATTGTTTATCCCAAAAGAATACCTTGATATTTGGTGGTCATTAAAGATCTTTCTACTTGCAACATTCCGTGCTAATTTGTACATTTCGTTAAGCAAAAAACACTAGTGATTTCACAGAACATCCGTATTTTACTAAAACATTGATAAGTTTTTTGCTGCAGATATTGCAAAAAAAAAACAAAACACGTAATCATTACTTAATATTATTGAAAGCCACAAATCACAAGTCATTATGATAAATTAGTATTTAGATAACGGATGTTTGCCAAATTCATGGTCATTAGTCAAAATATTGACTTCTATCCAATCACCCGTATTTTGCTGCCTCTGATATTTTATTAAGTCATTTTAATAAATATCTTTTAAATGTTTATATATCTCCAATTTATAATTTAAACAAACGAAACACAATTCCAAAAAAAAACTAAAAAAAAATTAATTAAACTAATATTAAACACTTACTAAAATGTGAATAAGAAGAGTGCTTGTGAGTGAGTGAGTGTGTGGTGGTGTGTGTGTATGTGTGTGTGTGGTCATGTGCGATTCCACATTATTGCATATGATTGCAAGTTAATAAAGCTTTTAACAAAATTTAATGTCCCTACTATTAACCGTTCAGGAGTTACCCGCCTGGAGCTATCCTGGCAGCATCAGGTCATGCTTATCATTCATTCACATTCATTGTCAGCGGGACTGGACAAATATATACAATTCCAGCTCAATCAGACCACGCTAAATGGGTCAAATATACCTTGCAAGATTCTACCTTCAGATACATATACATTAAGTTAAATTAAGTGTTTTAAAATATTAAAGGTTATTACAGCTGAGCTAAAGGATTTTATCTCCCTAATAACCAATCAAATGCAACTAAATACAAGGCTATATTTACTCCTATGCTATAAATATTTTAATGTCTGTACCAAAAAATCTAGGTTGAATTTTCTGTTCAATCCCTTAAAATAAAATAAAAAAACATTTTAAATTTATTTTAATCTACATTTTTTACATCGTTGAAAATATAGTTAAAAGGTTCAATTAAGTAGTTAATAGAAGTCGCACGTGTCTGCAATGGTGGTCCAAACCATTCAACCTCAAAATTCTCTATAATTTTAGCGAGCAACGTCTCCAACTCAAGTTCAGCTATCCGTCGACCTGTTAAAAGAAAAAAATGGTATCTATACTAATATATAAATCTAAAGAGTTTGGTTGTCTGAACGCGCTAATCTCAGGAACTACTAGTCCGATTTGAAAAATTCTTTCAGTGTAAATAAGTCCATTTATTGAGGAAGAGTTATAGGCTTTACAACATCACTCTAAGATGAATAGGAGAGGAGCAGAAATAAAAAACATTACAAAAAACGAAAATTTAAAGCTTTCCTTGCGTGCGTTGAGTAAACGGTGACAATATTTTAAATAAAAAAAATCATGTATTACTAAATTGTTCCCCTCTAAAAGTTCTAAATAAAAGTCGGCGACAGCATATATCTATCTTTTAAGGTTAACCCACATTAACCATTTTTATAGTTATAAAAATACTATATTACGGTTTTAATCTTTCCACGCTCGCGGAGCCGCTGGCGACTGCTAATAATTTATATAATACTAGTACTTACAACTCCATTCAGGCCAACTTAAGCGTTAAGTAGCGTTAAGCGCTTAATATTACTTCGATCTATAGCTATTCGCTATTCAATATTATAATACGCAAATAAATAAATAGGTTTTTCAAAAGGCGTTTTATCCCTTTTATCACACACTAAGAAAACTGCTATAACTTTATGAGAAATTATGAGCTAATTACGCTATCAATTACATAGTTACGATAACTTAATTGGGTAACGCGTAGTCTCGAATTCTGAATACCAGGATCGATTCTAGTTAAATATATTTTTTGAATAATTTTAATGGATTTTTTTTATATATTTCAAGCAAGGCTTGGTTATTCAGGTACTAATAATTACATAGGATCAAAATGTACTAATTTGGAACTTTTTAAACCTATATCATCTGAAAGTATACTTTCCATTTTATATTGGTAAATGACTTTCTAATGAAACAAAATTAAAACACAAACCTATACAACTTCTCACTCCAAAACCAAAAGGACTGTAAACAAACGGGTGGGTATTTCCATAGTACAAGGGATCACTTTTATCGGCGATCCACCTTTCCGGGATAAACTCGGTTGGCCGCGGAAAGTTTTCTTCCATTGAACACATATACTGATTGGCAACTATTACAAACATCTGCAAATTAAAAATACTATTATTCTGACACTTTTGAATTTTGAAATTGAAAACACTGGGCAGACACTAATGAGTTTTTCTATTCAAATTTAAATTCAAAATTTTCTTTATGTAAATAAACTTGTAAAAAAGTGCTTTTGAATCATCAATTCTGCTACTGTTTCGGAAAGCTGTTTCTACGGAGAACAGCCAGAAAGAAACTATGCGGTTGCCTTTTCAACATAATTCTTATAACTAGTTACATTATTACTATCTTGTACAGGGTCGGACAGTAACTATAACCACGCATTCTTATCATCTAAATAGTATCAAAAAACTTATATGTATAATTGATAATTACAATTTGTTTCTCGCTTTTCTGTGAAGAAAAACATCGTGATGAAACCTGCATATATCTAGACAATTCTGGGTATATGTGTAACCTACCAATCCGCATTTGAGCAGCGTAGCGTAGCGTGTAGGTCTTAGCTCCAACTCTTTTCTCCAGAAACAGAGAGAGTTGGCCTATTCCCAACCGCCTTATAGTACTAGGCATTTACTACGTTACTTTTTTTTACTTAAAAATGCTGCAGTCGTTTTACATGACTGTGTACTTATTTTCTTTGTGATTAAAAATAACGGATCCTTACATCTTTAGGTATTTTATAACCCATAACATTATATTCTTTTGTAGTTTGCCTAAAATTGCCTCCAACTACGGGTAGTAATCTCATAGTTTCCTTGATGCAAGCTTTGATGTATGGCTGTTTTTCTTGGTTAGACATGATTTCTTCTCTTAATTTATTCTGCTTTTCTTGATTGTTAGCTAGAAGATATAGTGCCCCTATAATAGTGTTGGCAGTCTGAAAATTATTAATACCAGTAAGGAATAAAGTTTTTAGTAAAAAAAAAACTTTGAAAACTAACTCTAGAATCTACCACGTATGACCTATTTCTATGTTAAATATAAAAGTTAATATATATACATACTATAACCTCCTTCACTATACTACACCATAATAGCTAGATTCAAATAAAATAATATATAAATTAACTATTTTTACATAATATTTTAAATATAAAGAAATTTGAATACTCACGTTTTATAAAAGCAGAATTATTCCCTTTTTGAAAATAATTGTGATGGAATTATTTGTTTCTTTTTAGTCTGGTTTTATTATCATTTAAGGTATTTTTGTGATGGTGTTTTGCTCTTTAATTAATTAAGTTAATTAAATTACCAAGTATTTCCTATTCTCACATATCTCATAACTTCGAATTTTTATTTTACATTAAATACGAAAAAAGACTATCTTAAAATAAGATGTTGCTAAAATAAAAAAAAAGGAAACAAACTGTGTGAATGAGTGAATATTACAAAAATTTATATTTAAAGAGGAAAATATTTCTTTTCAATTAAACATCTCATTACATACCTCTTATTATTTTTAATTTTAAACCTTGATACAAGGTGAGTAGATTTAAAAGAAATAGGGGTTAAGTTCGTTTTAGTTTTATGAAAGTCATTTTACCGTATCGACGCCCGCGAATAACATTTCGCTTGCCATAATTACTGCCACTTTATGATCAATATCAAGTAGTTTTTCTAAAACACCCTTTTCGTCATTTTGTGTTTCATCCTTGGTATTCAATTTTTCTATGGCTTTTTTGATAAAAAATTCATTTACCCTAAAAAAAATTTTTAGACAAAATTTAAAGTTACGAAACCTATATATTTGAATTTACAACAATATTTACTTCTTTGCATTAAAACTATAAAATTTATACCACAATTTAAGAGAATAGTAAAGAGCAAGATAAATCTTCAAAGAACTAGCCGAGTGGTATCCGGTTAAGTGGAATAGACCACCCTCATTTCTTACCGAGGTGTCGTGAAATACAAGTAAGGTCCGGAAGGTGGATGGTAGCGAAATCATGTGAAAATATGTTTATAGCATGTTGTACCGACCCCACTTACAGTAGTATAAGGCCAGAAGAAGATAAAATCTTCGAAGAAATAAATAAAAATAAATTCTTGTCAGATATCATGGACTACGCGATTGAAATTTTATTATAAATGAAATATTCACAAATTTACTTCCTTACTTCATTTGATCGCCGTAATATTTCATTGCTTTATTAAAAGTCGGTGTAGCAATATATCTCCAAAGGCTCGGCTGGAAATCGAGCTGTTCAGACACCGTCAAAACATTACGAACTGTTTCTATTAGTTTCCTTTCGGGAGAATCTGCCGGAAGATTAGGGTCAAAGCAATTGAGGCGACCGCCCAATGCGACAACGCCAATCGCTTCTAACGCCCACAAATTTATTTCTGCGTCAAATTTACCATCCAACATATTCTTTTCATTGCGTTTCGATTTCATCCTGGAATAAGAAATTTTTGTAGGTGTCCCTTTGTAATCATAATATGTATAGCTTCAAACAACTTAGTATTTCTAGGATGTATAACAGAATCAGTTGTCGAGCCGTCGGGGATATGTCGGGATGATGGCAAGAGACCAGACGGCTTGGCAATGGTTCTTTGGGAACGGGGACGGGCCCTAATGTGGAACCCTACATGCGTTGGTACGTTAGCCTCGTTCCATATCAGAGAAACAGCGTCAAAACCTGGAGCTGCGGTGGAAATGGCCGAATCTAGCAAACGGCGGAAGTATACATCCCTCATCGATAATTATATATTTGTGCCGTTTGCAGTTGAGACCCTAGGGCATGGAGTCAAAGTGCAAAACATTTTTTATCCGTTTTAACACCTCGGTTAATTGCCTCTTCAGATGACCAGAGGGCTAGCTCCTTTATCACACAAATAATCTTAGCGATTCTGCGCGGAAACGCTGCCAGCATTCTTGGGACTATTCCACGTGGGCACGATTTGTATAGTCCTAGCGTGGTAGTAATTTAAGATATAATTTGTACATTTTTATTATAAATTAAAAAAAATAATTCCTATGTAATTGAAAATTTTTAAGAGCATCTCGCTGCTTACTTAATTTGACAGAATTATTTTAATTTAACGTGCGTTATTTTATATGGCCTTTATAATATTAGCTTTTAAAGGGTCACAGAATAAGATGGTTGAGGGCATAAATATCGTGAAAGGTGAAATAAAGAGAATAGATTGCAACTAACTCTGCGTTCATCCCAAGGATATAAGGCGACGTGTAGTGGAGGGCTGGTACTATATGTGTCGATAGTGTGTGTGTGTGTGTTTGTGTTGTGCGTGTGTTTGTGTTTGTGCGTGTGTTTATGATCACGATTTGATCGAGAGAGATAAAGTGTTGTCAGGCTTATAAGAGAAAATTCTGAAATACAAGTCACTTTAATATGTTTGCATAAATTAATCTCCCACATTACGTAAAAACGATATACTTATATCAGTTACTGGATGAATAAACCCTTGGTAAGAGTTTTACCGTTCTACAAGAACATAGATGAAGTTGTAATTTTGAATCTGTTGGTTACCTTTGAACCATGTCTTCAGCTACTTCAGTCAAAGTGTTTGAATACAGTTTAATAGTTTTTGGTTGTAACAATACATGATTGACGGTGGTTCTAAATTTTCTCCAAGCTTCACCATGTCTGAAACATTAAGTTAAAAATCTGAAACATCAAAAACAATTAAAAGTAAATTGTCTTTTCAAAATAAATGCTCCTATATATGATGAGCGATAAGTTTGTGACCGTTCCTGTGTTTGGTAGAATTGAAGCTTATATACCGGGGTAATATATAAAATATTACATACATACAGTGTTTTTATTTTATAAGAATATTGTCAATAATTGTTTTCAATTAATATAATAATAGGTGGACCGGAAAGTAATGTCGTTTTTGTGAATGTCAATATTCGGTCGTCATTTCTCAACTTACTTTGTATTGCAAAGAGGTGCCTAAGTTATTTTAAGGTTATTGTGACTTGTTTACTTCTGAATAATTCAATATTAAACTTTTATATTTGTAATTTGAGAAAAAATGGCCAGCCAAATACCAGAAGAACATATCCGGCATTGTATGCTTTTTGAGTTTCGCAAGGGTAGTAACGCAACAGTTGCTACCAAAAACATTTGCGATATTTATTTAAGTGCATAAGACGTTCGCAAAAGTCAAAGATGGTATTCCAATTTCAGATCTGGTAATTTCAATGTTTCTGACTCGTATCAATCACGAAGACCAACATCATTATTTAACGACATGCCAAGGGCAGAAGTGGAAGCAAATCCATGTCTAACAATCAAGGAACTATCAAAGACACTTAACCAACCTTGGTCAACTACTCAGAAACATTTACAGCAGATTGGGAAAATAACCAGTGCATGTGTTTGGGTGCCTCATAATCTGTCTGAAGAAAAGAAAGTCAACCGATCCATTGCATGCAACGCATTGCTTCAACGGCGACAAAGAGAACCGTTTTTTGATCATTTGATCACTGGAGACGAAAAATGGGTCCTATATGATAATCCAAAACGGAAAGGGCAGTGGTTTTTTTAAAATGAATCACCAAGAACTTCTTCGAAACCGGGTTTGCTTCCCAAAAAAGCGCCCCTATGTGTTTGGTGGAATATTCGCGGAATTATCCACTTTGAAGTGGTAAAACCAGGAGAATCTTTTAATACAGACCTTTATTGTGAACAATTAGATCGCGTGAACCAATCTTTAATGCCAAAGTATAGAGCGATTGTCAACAGAAAGGGAGTCATCCTACAACAGGACAATGCAAGACCAAACTGTGTACGGCGACCACCCCTCAAAAAATAATGAATTAGGGTGGAAGGTACTGCCTCACACAGAATACTCGTCCGATATCGCACCTATGGATTTCCATTTATTCCGATCCCTGCATCATTTTCTTAGTTGAAAAAAAAATTAAAATTTGGATGATGTCAAAAATGCCACCTCAAGATATTTTTCTCAAAAATCAATTAATTTTTGTCAATCCAGGATTACAAAATCTACACACAAGATGGCAAAAGGTTGCTGATAACGAGGGTGATAATATTTTTGGTTAACAATAAAGACCTATCAAAATATATTATTTTGAATTTAATGTAAAAAAACGACATTACTTTCCGGTCCCCCAATATTATATTCCTTATTTTTGCTTCTTTAACGGTGTACTTACTCAGTCATTAGTCCTGTTGATTCGTTAGGATCATCGTCCTTTTTTCTATTGAACTGCTTTCTAAAATACTCTAGTGACTGAAATCCAGGCCGTACGGGCGTCCAGTTTTCGTTGCGAAATATCTACATAGAATATAATGATTATTATTGGTTAGGTGCATATGTGTTATAGTAATATATTTTTTGACGAACGATCTGGGTTCATCACCCAAACATACATATATTATATATAGTTCAATCCCATCAGCGAAAACAAATACATATATGTATATATGTGGTCTGTCTTGTCTTACAACTTATTTATATCAAATAAATAAGAGATATATTATAGATAGTAATTATTTTTCGTTTTATATCTAAAAATATTTTAAATATGCCCAAAAGAGTCGAGCATATTACACAGAGTCCGCAATTTATGACGCAAATGTTTTTACTGCAGACTGGGCTATGCTTGAAGTATCGCTGCGTAGTGCAATAAATAAAAAACCATAAATACATAAAAAACCCAAAATTAATAAAATAAACCTCTACAAGAACATAAAAGATGCGATAACCAGCGCTTAGTTAAAATAAAATGTCTTACGTTAAAGGCAGCTTCAGGTTCATACAAGAATATCATTGGGGGCGAACCGAAAGTACCTTCAAATTTTACGATTGGCCCATAATTTTTATACATTATCTCTGGCCATTCTTCTTTTTTTTTATAGAAAATACCTAAAAAGTAACTGAAAATTATTATTTCGGACATAAAATCTACAGGAGTTTTAAACACAGTTTAGCGATGTATTATTTCAAAAGGTTCTCTGTGGTTAAATAATTTTTGAAAAAAGTCCTAATTTCACATAATTAGGTTTAAAAAAAATGTTTTTGAAAAAAATCTAAACAGATTAACAATACATACTATTGTATATACAGTACATACTATGTCATAACTTTCATAATAATTACTTATAAGTTAATCAGCATACATGAAACGATGTTATATTTTGTTGGTAAATATATAATTATATACATATTTACCCCACCGTGTGGTATCCAGCTTAGTAGAATAGACCACTCTCATTTCTGAAGGTGACTTCGTAAAAAGGGACTAAGGTAAGTTGACGTCAGGCAGACAGCCGGTCGTAAAATAACTAGCCAACACTCGTAACAAAATGTTTAAATATGATGTGCCGACCCCACTTAGAGTGGGATAAGGGCAGGCCAATGAATGATGATACATTTACATTACATTACATAAGTTTGAAAAAAGTTAGTTATAAGTTTCTACCTCCTGGTAGAAAGTTGAATAGCTGTCCAAAAAATGGTATAGTTGGCGGTCCCGGTATATCCTGCCACGGTTTTAATTGGCTTTCTTCATTTTTTATTGTAGCCTTGCCATTTACCGACAACGACCTGCGAAAAACATTATATAAATAAATAAAACAATAACGTAATATTATCGGACTTATTTTAGATATACTATCTCATAGATAAAGAGTATATGATAACTCAAAAGGTGAATGACACTGAATATATGACATTTTGTGATATAAGTATTTTTTGGCCGTTCATCCTCTACTCGACGTCCACCGTTAGGCTGCCTGTCCACCAGAGCGAAGTATGGCTGCGGACTGGAGAAACTTAGAAATATTAACTAATAGGATTGCACAAAATTTCCACGCCCCTTCAGTGGACTGGGAGAAGAACGAATATTATAAATTCATACAAAACTAACACCAACACTCCATACAAGCACTACTCACACTCACTACCACAACCTCTACGATCTTTTCGTTACGAAGCATCACCAGGAGGATAGGCTCCACGAACAAAATGGGAATGATTGCATTACACATTAATTGTAGTAATTTTATTGTAACTTCTCTACTATAATTCCGCAAAGACACGACTGCTTCTATAAATCATTTAAAGACGAGCAAATAGTTTAAAAATATATACCAAACTGGGAAGCGGTGCGGTTAAAAGGAATGGCTTAACAGAGCAGGGAAGCGTGTGTGGGTGCGAGCGCGCGTATATACGCGATTGCCCGCAACCCGGAGCTCAGAGTTACTCTGCGGTCTAGCTCAACATATTGCATAACACACTCTGAAATTCCTCTCCGCATAAGGCTGCATGTCCACTGGAGCAGAGCGAGGTTGCGGAGTCCAGCGAGGGAGTTACGCAGAGCAGAGTTACGTAATGCTTGTCCATCGGAGCGGAGTAAGGAGCCGGAGCAGAGCGAGAATGTAATGCGGAGCGGAGTTGCAGAGTGTGTTTCCAATATATGATATAATTCAATATATTTCAATAATTTTGAGCTTTCGGTGGCGGACGACAGCATTAATACGCGAGCTCTGGCTTGCACCCAAACTCGTTTACCTGCTTTTCCCGTTCCATTTCTCCGCACAGCTTCCCAGTTTTGTATGTATTTTTAAACTATTTGCTCGTCTTCATGTCCATTGAATAGGAGCGGCGAATTTGTAAAATCCTATAGTATATTTCTACGTTTCATCACTCTGCAGTCTCGCTCCGCTCCAGTGGACAGGCAGCCTTAAGCGTCACCTCCAATAGATGTTTTATATTAGATTTTTTGATGGTTTAGTAATAGCAATGACGAGCTTATACAAAGATATTATTATTTTATGTACGAGTAGCTGTTTTAATAATTCTTATCGAAACAACTACTCATAATAAAAAAATGAAAAAATCACTATGAGTCTAAAAATTGATGTAGCCGAGATAAATTCAATCTAAATTCCAACTACCTTTTTTTTAAACAGGAAAAAACCCCTTATGGGTACCGCCGCACGACGGGGACAGGCGACGGTTATGTCGGACGAGCGCCGACTAAAATAACCTGTGTGCTCCTAACTGCTGGTGGTGGGGATAGGGTACCTATAAAGATATTACCCCCATCCCCGCCAGCAGCAACTCTGTACCCCAGAGTCCGCCACCTCTGGGTCGGGGCCTCTCTAAAAGTGGCCCCTCCCTCCGCTGGACGATGCATCGGGAGCACCAGATGCATCGAACGCCTCGGGTACCTAACTCCAGCGAGCGTCCGATACCCCGTTACTACCAACTACCTTCCTATTACATTCGCTAAAATGACCCATTGAAAACATCGCACGCTTAGTATTAAACTGACCTAATTCACAACTAGGCTTAATTGAGTTGGATTCATTAAATCCTTATCTTAATCCCATCTACAACATCACGCTACAAAACATGAAAAAAGTTATGAGTCTCTTTAACACTCACGAGTTGTAGGCGCCACGTTACGCTTTATTGAAATTTGCTACAAAATAACTTTTTTGAATTAGGTCACTTTAATACTACACGAGCGATGTAAATTACAATAGCCCCCATAAATATACATTAATTTTATTTTTAGATTAATGTTTTTATAAATAAATATAGATATTATATATATAATTCACTTCAATTATAAAATATACTTTAAAGTTTTAAAACTCACGGATAGATGGCGATGTATTACATATAAAAATAAAAATAATACAATCCCTTTTTTACATTTACTTTATGTATTTTAATATTTAATCACAGTAAAACTTTGACAAACTAAATCATACCTCAAATTAAATAACTGTTTATTTATAACCTCCAAATTGTATACTGTCCTCTTGAAATGACGCATATTATTGACTTTAAATCAATTTAGGTATTAACATAAACAACACAACACTATCCATTGAAATACTCATGTAAATTCAGAAATTCATTTAAATACTAATTTATCTCCATCTATATTCATCAATATCGAAAATACAATCAAGATAAGTTATTATACACCAACTAAATTATTTGTTTTCGCATAGAGTATCGGTCGCTTTACCATGTAACAGTGTGTATAGAGCGTTTATATGTGTGTTTACGTGCAACAGGGTTGTGCCCAATATTACAAAATTCACAAAATAAAAACCATTTAATTCCAAATTCAAATATTTTTTTTTAAGTTTACTCGTATACAAGTGCTTTTGAATCGTCATTTCTACTGCCGGTTTGAAAAACTGCTTCTACCGAGCAGAAACAGCAAGAAACTCCGCGGTTGCTCTTTTCAAAATATAATTATTTTAACTAGTTACATAAAGTAAATACTGTCTTTTAGAGGTCTAAGAGTTATATCCACTCATTCTTATCATTTATGTTATCCTCAATACAAAAGTAATAATAAAATTATTTTGCTATAATCCGCGATGAATTCATCGCGGATTATAGCAAAATAATTTTATTATTACTTTTGTATTATGGATCTCCGCAAAGTAACGCCTAATTCTATAAATTATTTATCCTCAATAGTTTAGTAGGCTTTCTGTATTAGTATTAGTTTGTATTAGTATTAGCTGTACTAATAAATAGTAAATACTAATAGTATTTCTGTATTTGTATTAGTATTAGCTTTCTTTTAATAGTTTTCTTCAACTGCTGTAATGGTACAGATAAAAATGGAAGTTGCGTAATTTCATGCGAAAAAGATGAATACAAAATCCTATTAAAGAAATATTTTTAGTCGGGACAATTAATCCAATTAAATGAGTGCCATAACGTGGTCTCGGCTACAAATAGCCTAGTTTCCTGTTTATGCTACATATCATAAATGACAAAAACGTTAGCGTCTTCGAAGACTGGTTTTAATACTTTTAGGGACAATTTTTTTTGGATCAATAAAAATGTTACTAAAATCAATAAGAGGCAGCCCTAGCGATATGATTACTTTTATGTCCTTGAGCCAAGATAAGATATGTATTATACGTTATAGTTTATACTAATACGTACTTCTGTTTACTATTTGACAACTTTGTTATGGTTTTTACCTATATTGACCTTGAATCTTTAGATACCTCTCATCAATAATCAGCATAAGATGATTACTATGACCCACACTATAATATTTCCCAATTGGTTTTTACCTCTATAGCTGATCTTTGTAATGAATACTTTTTAAATAAACACAAATAAGACTAGTTATAAGGAAATTGGGGTTCACTCAAAGCATAGATTTTACTGGAATTGCATCCATTTCTTTTAAAAACAAAAAGATCAAAGATATTAAAAAATTGCGTACGAAGCTGTTGAGAAAGAAACACACACACACACAGTCCAGTGTCCAGTAAATAAAAAAATTGTTTCTATCTATATTTTGTATGTATTCTCTTTGTTTTTGCTAAGGCTTTAATTTAATAATAACTTTAAAATATAAAAAAAAAATTTGCCTCGATGGTAATAGTATGATTGCTATGAATACTTTAAGAACAATCTCTAATTAACGCTTAGGTGGAAGTAACTGCTATAAGGTATAAGTAATTGCTATAAGTTATAAGAAGCTTAGAGTGTCGTCAGCAAAAGTTTAGAACATGAGAGGTCATAACCGCGTTTGCTTTTTAACTCCTGTAAAAGATAAAAGATGATTTTCAATATTCGATAAGACTTATCAGTATAATGTTAATTAGTATATAAACATACCTCTTAACAGAAATGAGTCAATGAAAAAGGCAGGAAGACTATCTGTTTGAAAGTAATAGTCAAAATATTTGAACAGTTTAATATTAAATCTTTTGTATAAATAACACGCAGAAATAAATACAAATAAAATAATGTTTGCGCCTGATAATATATTTATATTAAAGATTGCTAATGTCGTAAGTATTTAAATTTTATAGATAATTTTATAAAACGAATATTAAATATAATAAATAAACCATCGTTTTAAAGTGTGGGTATTTTTTCTTTTTGTATTGGTGTAAGAGATAGTAAAGTCTAAGATAAGAAACAGGGGAAAATCGATCTAGCTAGGTTTTAATTTTTAAAAAATCATTTCATCCTTGATTTTGGGCATTTAAAAAATACAAAAATTTACATTGAATATATATAACACTATTTTTGCCGAAAACTGTCAAGTCAGCGTAGCTTATTCGGGGAACGGGTGGTCTCTAGAAAGGAAAATACCTACCCCACCTACCCAATTATTATTATTTTTTAATGTTTTTTATTATTTTGTAAACCAGGTACTATTATTTATTCGTGTAAACTGTTATCATTACTTTTAATAGACAATTAAATTTATTTTAACTTTACACCATTAAAATACACCAAACATAAAACTTTTAAAAATTTTTATCTATGATAAATGTCTCAAGTTAAAGTTTGAGCTACCTTACGTATTTGATCTTAAAAAAGATTGTTTAAATAAAGCATTGAAATAATAATTTTTCATGGACACGTACGTTTTGAGAATTCTTAAGTATCTTGCAATACCTCGCAATATATTCCCCTCTACTAACCTATTCATAGATTTTTCAACCTTTGATAACCCTATTGTCATGAATACAAATGCATACAATTGAATACAAGTGCATACTCATGTTACAAACTCAAACAAAAGAATGAATATAAATTCTAACAATATGTGGTCGTTAATTCGTAAAATTTTACGTGTTTTTAATAATATATACTTGTTTTTTGAACAATTAAATAAAAATAATTGGATGTGAATTCGATAAATAGAAATTAATTATTATTTGCTAATAAGTTACTATAGATAACTAAGGTAAGTAGATCCGCAATGTGGTATCCAGTCGAGTTAAATAGACCCTCTTTCTTACTGAGGTATCGTAAAATACGACTAAGGTAAGCTGACATTAGGCAGGCGGCCGGTCGTGAAATTGGTGGTCAAATTAGGTGACAACATTTTCATAACATGTTGTGCCGACCTCACTTAGAGTGGAATAAAATAAATAAAAAAAAAAATAAAATAAAATAAAAAGCCTTTTATTTCTCACCAATATTTACAATATAAAATATGTCAAGGATGTCAAATATAAAAATAAAAAAAATACATAGTCAGAAAATACAAGTTAATTAATTGAAAAAAATGATAAAAAAGTATAATAATAATATGTCAATGATTTTCTAGTTGGTGGGAACCCCTCTTAGGGTAAAGGCCTCCTCCAAGTGTCCCGATCCATTGCTGTTCTCATCCATTGGTCACCTGCCACCTTTTTAATGTCATCTGCCCATCGCAGCGCCGGTCTACCCCGAGCGCGCGTTCCTCCGGGTCCTGCCCATGCAGTAGTCACACGTGTCCATCTTTCCTCTTCAACTCTAGCTAAGTGTCCTGCGCAACGGCATTTTAATTCACGTGCATGTTGTAAGAAATCTTTTGCCTTTGTTTTATTTCTTATATAGGTGTCATTTGAGAGTGGAATAAAGCAGGAGAATAATAATGAAGATTTTGATTGGCTGTGAATTCGATAAATATACATTACTACTAGCATTATATACTATTATGGTTTATTAAAATTTGATATGATATGCATATTAAAGGAATGGCACCAGAGTTGAAGAATAATAGAGAAGAATGGAAGAAGAAGACATGTGCCGTCCCCTACTTATAGTGGGATAAGTTTAAGAGAATGATGATGATATTTTATTAAAATTTAGAGTCATAACTAAATAATAAAACTTAAAATATAGATTACAAATACAGCATAGAATAGTCACTGTTTACATATTATCAGCATTAAATAAAAATTATCTTTGCCAAAGCCAACATAAAAACCATTGAACCATTGAGAACGTTAAAAAGGAAACTATTATCTCCATATTATAGTAAATGGACCGCACGTACAGAATCAAACATTAAATCAGAGACCACTACAAAGTTCGGACGTACTCAGAATCATAGACTTAAGATGATTCTATTTGTTTTAAACGTATTTTTTTTTCTAACAATTTCAACAGTGCATTGCGGTGATAATAAAATGAAATCATACTTGGAGCTTAATTTTTGTGATATCGGTAAATTGGCAGATGAAATAGCTTCTTATGATACGGTTGTCAAAGATATAATAGATTACGTCGTTCGCGGTCCGTTCAAAGGGAAGACTTATGATGAGTAAGTAATTGTGTTTCCTTAATACCAACGATACGACTAACCATTGAGGAAAATGAATTGCATGTGAGCTCATGAGAAAGATCAGTTAGAATTGTTTCTATATATATATATTTTTTCAAAAGGCTGTCCGAGTTTTTTGTTGCTTCGTCTCAGTAAGAGCATCTCTTTGAATAGATTTACTAAAAATTAACGATTACCTTTTATAGACAATTTAAATGAGAAATTAAAATTTGTTAAATATCAACAAGGTTACTTTCATGCGTTTTCTCGTAAATGGATCATTCATCATTTCAGAACAGTAAATTTGTAAGTTTGTAATTTTTTAAATTACAATTTTAAATTAATTACTAATTTTAAAAACTAATAAAACTAAAACTAATAAAAAAATAAAGATCTTAATAATATAAATATTGTGCTCTGATTCTTATTTCTATGGGATTTTACATTTATTGATGTAATTATAAAAAGAATATTTATTTTTAATGGTAATTAAAGTCACAAGTTTGATATTTTATTCTTATACACAATTTTAAGTTATAGTTTTACTTTACAGAATTACTGGTATTTTTTAAAAGGAATAATGTCATATCGTTTATTATCGTTTGAATTTTTTACTCGTATATCACTTAATAAGGAGTATGTATACTAAATTGAATGCTGGGTAAACGCCTAATGAAAATTTAATTATGTTTAATTTTAAATGATAAAATTTATTTACTTTTCGGCAGTTTTGTTCCGCATACTATTCAATATGATTTTTCTACCTATGGTTTTATTGTGTCAAAATTTTAATATTTGTAGTAATCTATTTATTTGTAGTATTTGTAGTATCGTGTAGTATTTGTAGTATCGTGTGGTATCCGGCTGAGTAGAATAGACTTACCTCATTTCTTACCGAGGTGTCATAAAAGGCGACAAAGGTAAGTTGATCCACCGTGTGGTATCCGGTTTAGTAGAATAGACCACCTCTTTCTTACCAGGGAGTCGTAAAATACGACTAAGGTAAGTTGACGTCAGGCAGGCGGCCGGTCGTAAAATACGTAGCCAAATGATAACACAACATTTTTGTAACATGTTGTGCCGACCCCACTGAGAGTGGGATAAGGGCAGGAGGATGATGAGTTAGTAATATAGTCAGTTTTCCAACGAAGTTGCAGGCGGTTGCTAGTTTCAATAAAAACTGATAAGGTAAACAGATATATTAAAAGCCTTGTCCTGAATTATCCCTTCTATAAGCAATAAGTGCCTATTGGCTCGCTCGAGTACATAATAATAGACATTTTTGACAGCTAACAATTTTTCTCACATCGATAAGATATCCGCTGAACAAAAGAGCTCAGCTTATCACAACATCGCAATATTTTCAAGACGCGGGCAGCAAAATGTGTTTCTCCGTCAAAATATTGTTATCTTTTTTTATTATATTTCTGTGTAAAACAAAAGCTGCGCCAGAATATAGTCCTGCCTGCAAAGACTTGCTAGGCGAAGATTTAATAAAGGAAATTAAATCGTACAGACCTGTGAAAGATGAAATATTCAAATATGTGTTAGAAGGTGAATTTAAAAGAAGAACCTTTGATGAGTGAGTTAAAAAAATTAGTATCGTAAAAGTAGTCGTCAAGGGGGACTAAGTTAAGTCCACCCGCCGTGTGGTATCCGGCTGAGTAGAAACCGCCCTCATTTCTTACCGAGATATCGTAAGCGGCGTCTAAGGTAAGTTGACCCACCGTGTGGTATCCGGTTGAGTAAAATAGACCCTCTTTCTAACCAAGGTGTCGTAAAATACGACTAATTCAGGCAGGCGGCCGGTCGTAAAATACGTAGCTAAATCATGTGACAACATGTTAATAACATATTGTGCCGACCCCACAAGTGGATTAAGCACAGGAGGATGTATGTAAAAAAAATACTATGGTTATGTCAGAAAGATACACTGGTTAGTTTATCGGAATTTTAATAGCACGTAACTGAATCGCTAGATTAAGTTTATTTTATTGTTACATTGATACAAGAAGACTGACAAACGTATTATATATTATTTATGAAATAAAAAATTATATTTGGAGCAGTTTAGTATGAAGATACTCTTATTTAACTACAGATGTGTATAAAGCATGAATATTTGTTACAGACTAGCTAAATTTGTAGATATCTTTGGCGCTCGTCCGTCAGGATCAAAAGTACTTGAAGATTCTATTGATTATATGATACGACTTACTCAAGAAGAGAAAATTAATGACATAGTCACGGAAGAACTAGAGGTAATAATATTTTTTTGTCGTGGCCGTCCTTTTATTAAAAGATTTTATTCAATGCAATGTATATATGTGAAAGTGGAATCTTGTAAGTGAAATTTGACCCACTTCCCGGGGTCTCATTGATCTGAAATCATATTTATATATTGGTCCAGTCCCGATGACAATGCATGTTTATGATAAGCATGACCTGCTGATCCCAGAATTGGCCCAGACGAGGGAACTCCTCAACTGTTAATAGTAGGGATATGAAATTTCGTTAAAAGATTTTTAAAAGCATTTTTTACTTGGCTTGTTTTACGATGTAAAAACATTAAAATTTTGACTTTTAACTTACGCTTTTCATAATTTTTTATATCTCTTAAAAATACTTTTGCAGGTACCCCACTGGATTAGAGGTGACGAAAAAATTACAATGATTCAACCAAGAGTTAAGGACATTGCTTTATTAGGTCTAGGAAAAAGTGTTGTTACTCCACCAAACGGCATTACAGCAGAAGTTATAGTTGTTCATAATTTTGATGAACTTAATAAATTACCAGATAAAGAAGTGGAAAATAAAATAGTTTTGTATGATCCAGTATTTACTAACTACGGAGAAACTGTCATATACCGATCCCAGGGTGCCTCAAAAGCGGCAGCAAAAGGTGCTGTTGCTTCGCTAGTTAGATCTATAGCGCCTTTTTCAATCAACACTCCACACACTGGTTCGCAAAGCTATGAAAATAATGTAAAAAAAATACCTACCGCTGCAATAAGTTTAGAAGATGCAGATTTAATCAGAAGATTTTATGATAGAAAAGAGAAAGTTATTTTAAATATAACAATGACGTCCACATTAGAAACAAAAGTTTCAAGGAATACTCTTATCGATCTTAAAGGAACAAACTATCCTGAAAAGCTAGTTATTGTTTCGGGACATATAGATAGTTGGGATGTTGGACAGGGTGCTATGGATGATGGCGGCGGTTTATTTATAAGTTGGGCAGCACCTGTTATTTTGAAACGTCTCAACTTAAGGCCAAAAAGAACGCTAAGATCTATATTCTGGACTGCGGAAGAATTAGGGCTTGTTGGTGCTTATGCATATGAAGAAAAACATAGAAAGGAACATAAAAATATTAATTTTATAATGGAATCTGATGAAGGTACTTTTGCTCCGCTGGGCTTGGCTGTAGCAGGAACCCCAAAAGCTAGGTGTATCATAGCAGAAATTTTGAAACTTTTCGACTCCGTGAATGCCTCAACATTAGTAGAAGACAATAATCCTGGCTCTGATATTAGTGTGATAATTAATAAGGGTGTTCCAGGGGCTAGTTTACATAATGCAAATGAACGATATTTTTGGTTTCACCACACTGAAGGAGATACAATGAATGTAGAAAATCCTGATGATCTTGATCTATGTGCTGCTTTTTGGACAGCCGTGGCCTACATAATAGCTGATATTTCCGCTGATATACCTCGATAAATGATTTGAATTAAAAATAACGCATTTAATTGATTATTAATAATAAGTTTATAAAGATGTTTGGTAGGGAGTCGAATAAAAATAATTGCACTGGTTTTCACTGTTATTATTTTTACGGATAATGGACTTCATTATTGGACCTAAAGCAGCGCTGCAAGGCAAAACTTCTTGCTTCACGTATCATTGATATATAGATACACTAAATGAACGGTCTTAATAATACAAACAACTATGATTTAACAAATTTTATCCTCATACGATCTTATTTTGTGCACCATAATAATACAAATATGAATTATAAGTAGTACTCCTAGATGTATATTTTCAACTGTATATTACAACATCGTTTGTATTTTTCTCACCATTCCCAACATTAGTTATTTTACTTCCTCCGCAATGTCTGCAAGGTTGTTTTGTAATTTCACTACAACCATTGTTTCCACAGTCATTATTCCCGCCATCCCAATTTGGTCTCCCACACGGTCCATTTCCACCGCTGTAATAGACCAAAATGCTTATGAATAACATTTCACTTCACTCATATAATTTTATTATTACGTCATGAAAATGTATGTGCATTTTAAAATATTGCCATATAATCTAACATTTTTTATAGCAAACAAGTAATTTATTACTCAATCATACAACCTATAGTTTTTCAATATACCATGATAATATAAGTTAATTAAAAAGTATACGTCTGCTACTCACCAAAGATAAGGTGTTGGATTAGCTTGAACTGTCGTCAATATAACGACTAGGCACATAATGAATAATACAGACTTGTTCATTGTGACTACTTAATCGAAATAACACAATAAATACTGTATCAGATGTGTTGACAGAGGAGGTTTAGACTACTGCCTGTTATTCCACTAGCTAGTCTTTATTTATGACTTACAAAGCTTATCTCAACAGAACTTTACACGGTTAAAGTTCAATCCAATAATAAAATTCAAATTGCCATTAACATTTTCCAAATAAAATAAATTTATTCTAAGTAATGATAAGATAACTCCTTGTTTTTTCGTTTGTTCGGATCGATATGATTTTTAATATGGAGAAGGAAGAACTATAAACTAGCATTAAAGGGTCGCGCAGTTGTAAAAAAAACTCAACTGCTAAGAGTCGCGCGCACTAGAGAATTATAGATATACAAAATAGTCCGCGACAGGATATCTCTAACTTTTATAGTTAACTCCCGATAACTACTTTTATATTAAAAATTTCAATTAAATACAACAATTTCAAATCAGGCAAAGCCGCAGTAACAGTTAATAGCTGGTAGGTATATAAAATAAATCACTGAAATAAATGTACGCTCATAACTTCCAAACGATTGCACCAAATTGGATAAATCTTTCTTTTATGTGTTCGTTATTGTCCCGAAGTTTGTATAAAAAATATGGCAGTTCGAAGTTAGTAGATGATAACTACTTTAAAAAAAAACAATAAAAACCTTCAAAAAATATGGGTTATGTTTATATTTAAACAATCATACAAACTTTATTGAAAAAGTAATAATAAAATTATTTGCTAAATGTTGAGTGGACAATCCGTTTTCATACACGCAGGCTTCTGTAGGAGGAAACGTCCAATACCAATAGTTTACGGACGTTACAGAGAGTGGCGGAATGTATTTCTTATACAGTCTTATACCTCAACTTAAAAACCTCTACAACTTCAAACAATAATGTATTCTCTTCCCCTTCAGACCCCAAAATCTCTATAACTTAAACATACGATCACGATAACTAAAACACACGATCTCGATAACTAAAACACACGATCTCGATAACTAAAATTAATAACTTTTTAGATGAATGAAATGACTTACCGCACTGTGTGTATACCGTGAACAATCTACTAATTTAGAATGCAATGTGCAAAAAAATCTTTGAATTTATTGCTTGCAGGTACAAAACAGCACTGGCGGTGGCGATTAGAATATAAATCATCACTGACCGGGAAACATCGCTTTGCTGTTAAATAAATAAATGAATAAATATATGGGACACTTACACACACAGTCGTCCGTTCCCAGAGTAAGTAACTTAATAATTGTGTTATGGTAGACAGACAACTGGTGAATATATACTTATATAATTTTTAAATACATACTTAAATACAAATATACACCCAGACTCGAAGACCAACGAATTCATTTATAGGAAATGTTGGCCCTTAGCGGGAATCGAAACCGCGACCCGCGGAGCTCAAGGCAGGATCACCAAAGGATCAGTCAATTTTAGAATGCAATGTGTAAAAAAATTCTCCGAATTGATTGCTTGCACTTACAAATTGTTTCATTACTCTCCAGGAAACATCGCTTTGCTGTTGATTTAAGTTAACGAATTTAAAATGAGTGCAAAAAGAAAATAAAAACATTAACATATGCCGATGAATCAAAGTGATAGAAACTGTGTATGGTGAATTAATTTATTTATTATACGTATAGTTAGAAAAGAGAAAGTAAAAGTAAAAAAGCACATGTATAAAGGCGGACTTATCCATAAACGGGATCTCTTCCAGTCAAACTTTGAGTAGCAGAAGGAAAAGGACAAAAAGTGAAGAAGAGTAATATAGTAAATAATCTGAATATATAGTAATATATTAAATTCAAATTCAAATTCAAAATACTTTTTATTCAAGTGGACTGTTTACAATACTTTTGAATCGTCAATTGTTTTAAAATAACTACCACTGATTCGGAAGTTTGCTCCTAGCAAGAATAACCAGCAAGAAACTCGGCGGCTAACCTTTTAATAAAAATTATTACAATTTGATGGTTACAAGATAATCGTTGCAGCTGGATGCGTAGCTAACTGCAGTTAAGATATACTATGACTCAAATAATCCTCAGTATAGTAATTTTTATGTAGTAACATCGTTTTGAGATAATTTCTAAACTTGTGTAAAAGCAAGTCTAGATGATGTTGAGGGATTTCGTTATAAATGTTATTCAGTGTTTTGCTATTCAGTGGTAGCTTCTTTAAAACGTTTCAAAACTGATGATTAGGAGAGGAGCAGCAATAAAAAATATTAAGCAAACGGCAAAATTTAAAGCATTCGTTGCGTGCTCTGAGTAAACGGTGATAGTTATTCAAAAATCATATATTATAAAATTGTTCCCCTTTAAAAGTTCTAAATAAAAGTCCGCGATAGCATATGTCTAGCTTTTGCTTGAACCCACTTCCACGCGGGTGGAGCCGCCAGAATTGCTAGTATCAAATAATTCTTATATGGCAAGAGAAATTGATTGATAAGCTGTGGTAGCCCAGCGGTAGCACCGTGCGACTCTTTCGAAGAGGTCACGGGTTCAAACCCGGGCAAACACCAATGAGTTTTTCTGTTAAAACTTATGTGTCTAATTGATAGTTGCAATTTATCACACGCTTTTCGGTGAAGGAAAACATCGTGAGGAAACCTGCATATCTCTAGAGAATTCTGGGGATATGTGTAACCTACCAACCCGCATTGGAGCAGCGTGGTAGGTCTTAGCTCAAAACCTTCCCTCCAAAAAACGGAGAGAAGAGGCCTATTCCCAGCAGTGGGAGAGTAACAGGCTGCTATGATGATGATGATGATGAAGAGAAATTGATTGATACCCATTGATAATCTGTAACAATTAATAATAATTTTTTTTCTTTAACCACTAAATATAGTTATACCATTTTTTAAAGTATTATCTTACGTCAATTGTTATCCATTTATTTATTTCTTATTTGCCTAGGCACGTCGCTACAGTTTATTGATTTTCATTTCTTAATTATTTGTGCCTATTACTACTTTTCTTCTTCTGTTTGTTCGCTTGCTGCTCCTATTTAAATTTGCCGTTTGATCCTAAGGTTGACTGGTAGAGAACGCTTAATTTAGTGTTAAGTCCGTTCGTACTTTTATATCTTGAATGAATGAATGAATGAACATTTTTATTGAACACCACATTAAAAACAGTAAAAAATAAAAATAATAATAAATACATATTAAAAAAGTAATGCTACAATCTGGCGGATTGCAATAAAGACTTCAAAAAAATTGATAAAAATTCTTAATAAAATAAAACAATAATTTAACATATTTTATTTATGACTTTGAAACTTTCTTATATAGTGATAATACTATATCTACTGAAAAATTGTTTTCAGCGACGCGTGAGAACAGTATCTCTATCGTGCGCACCGTTTGCAATATTGTATGTCAACCTTCCTCCGAATGTTATGCGCGGACGTTGACGACAACCACCGCTACCACAACCGTTAATACCACAATCTATTGGTCTTCCGCCACCTACAATTGGTCTTCCAAATAACCTGTCTCCACCGCTGTAATAAAGGATAACGTTTATTAACAAATAGTTTATAGAATTAGGCGTTACTTTGCGGAGATCCATAATACAAAAGTAATGGTGATGAGCGATTCATTTCTCCTATAGAATATAACTTTTTAAATCATATTCTATAAATATTTAACGACCAGCCGCCATCATTTTTTTTTATTTATTTAGTTCTTTTTATTCATATTTTTAGAAAAGAAAAGGTAAAAAACCACATTTATACACGTGCTTTTTTACTTTTTCTTTTCCAGGCGGACAACAGGTCAACCTTTGAGTTAACTTACCTCAATACCTTTTACGACACCTCGGTAAGAAATGAGGGTGGTGTATTCTACTCAGCCGGATACCTCACGGCAGGTCGACTTACGTAAGTCGCGTTTTACGACACCTCGATAAGAAATGAGAGTGGTCTATTTTATTCAGCCGGATACCACACGGCGTTGGGGTTCGCTATATTTATGGTTAACTAAAAATTATACATTATCTAACAGTAATTATAACGTGGGTTAGAAGCTGATGATGTCTGCTACTCACCAACGATAAGGTGTAGGATTAGCTTGAACTACCGTCAATATAACGACTAGGCACATAATGAATAATACAGACTTGTTCATTTTGTATACTTAATTGGAATATCACAATAGATACTGTATCAGATGTGTTCACGAAGGAGCTTCACAATACTGCCTGTTATTCCACCAGCTAGTCTTTATATATGACTTGCAAAGCTTATCACAACCGTACTTTACACGGCCAAAGTTCAATTCAAAAGCATAATAAATTTGCAATTTAAATTTTCCAAATATAATATATTTTTCCAGAATAATGATTACGAGTACGTTACTCTTATACCCCCTTATCTATAACTAGTTTTTACCCACGACTTTGTTCGCGTGATAAGTTTTTTTTAAGGCGCTTTTTAGTGTCATCCTATTCAATAAAAGCTACTAAATAAAAGGATTTCTATAGCCTATATGTTATTCCAGTGTACAAAGAATACTCATGCCAAATTTCATCGATATTCGTTCAGCGAAGCATTTAAAAAGACACTTATTCATAAAGCTTATCATACTCTTGAGGACTATGTTGATGAAAAGAAAGCTTGGATTTAAATTGCAACCAGCTACGCCTTAGATTAAATTGTAATTTTTTTTTATTTGTTCTTAATTAATTGAGCCATTATTGTAATACTTAATTTTTAAAAATCGACCGCCGAGTTTCTTGCTGGTTCTTCTCGGTAAGAGCATTGTGTAAGGATAACTGTTCAGGATGTGCCACGAATAAAACTCCGAATACCATTTTATCATATATTCTTCGCATAACATCAGTTACATGATTATAATACCAAGCCGACTCAAAAAAAGAAGAGAGACTCCAAAGTCCGACTCCAAAAAAGATGGCGCTAGCCCCCGTCAAAATGATGTTTAATCGTCTTACAATTCTCTGAAGGATGTCACTTGGGTTGAATACCCGTTTACAAGTGACATCCAGCACAGACTAACAATAATTTACCTAACAGCTCGGCCATCCTGTTAAGCGCTAGTCCTCTAGCGTTGAGGTAAACACACAAAACAAAAAAAAACAATTAGACTATTCCCAGAAAACACTACAGCAAATATTCAATTAAATAATATTTTTATTCAAGGGGTTCCTCAATTACAAACCGATCATCACATCAAATCAAAATAATCTTTATTCAAATAAGCTCTTTCAGGCATTTTCAGTAGCTTTAGGTCTCAGATTGGGAACCACATTGTGCCTTAAGCACCGATGTCCATGTGGAAAAGAGGTAGACACTTTTGGCATACACGGGCTTTCATGCCATAGGAGCTCTGGTAGGCTTTTCCGTCATGGTTCTCTTAATGATACCATCAAAAGAGCTCTTGCCACCATCGACATTCCTGTTCTTCTTCAGGTGACAAGAGGGCTGGCTCCTTTTTCGCACAAAGAATCAGCTTAGCGATTCAGCGCGGAAACGCTGCCAGCATTCTTGGGACCATTCCACGTGGGCATGATTTGTATAGTCCTAGCGTGTATGTAATTTAAGATAGATATAACTTGTACATTTTTCCCGAATTAAAAAAAAAAAAAGGTTTTGAATCGTCAAGGATCAATATGATTAATGAAGCTACAACTGGTTCGGAATGTTGCTCTTACCGAGAAGAACCAGAACGAAACTCGGTGGTTAATCTTCTAAACATTTTCAATTTTACATTATTAAACCGCAGTTTTGTGTGAAGCTGAAAGGATTTTCTAATCCAGGCTTTTTCATCATCCAAATAATCTTCAATTTTGTAGTATGCTTTACATATAAGAATATCCCTTATACATATTTTAAACCTTTCTGTTCTTCTTCATCTTAACGTGCCATCTTCTCGCGAAGTTCGGCGATCATTAAGGCAATTTCAACTTTGTTAACCGCTGTTCTGAATAGGGAACGAGTACTTTTGCTGAACCAATGGCGTAGATTTTTTTGCCAAGATATTCTTCGTCGGCTCACCCTCCGTTTTCCTTTCATTTTGCCTTGTATGATAAGCCGCAGCAATTCATATTTAGTGTTTCTCATGATGTGGCCAAAGTACTCGAGCTTTCTTTTCTTCACTGTCTTCAACTTTATTGTCCATGCGACTTAACACGGTCATATTTTTTTCTTTCTCTCTCCAGGATATTTTTAGAATTTTCCTATACACCCACAATTCGGAAGATTCTATTTTCTTGCTCATCGATTACGTGAGTGTCCATGCTTCAACACCGTACAGGAGAATGGAGAAAACATAACCACGTGCTAAAAGCGCTCGGAACTTGATGTTTAGCTTTTTATTGCTTAGTGGCTTAAGCTTAAAGAAAGCTTAAGTGGATTAAGTAAGAAAGCGTTACGGACTTTTCTATGCGACACCTTATTTCCAGACTATGATCGCCTGTGTCATCAACCCAACATCCCAAATATTTGTATTTACTAACTTTTTGTAAGTCCTGTCCACAACAAAGTAGTATTTTACAAATAGCCATGTATTTTGTTTTCATATAATTGATGTTAAGGCCATACATGGAGCTAACAGATTGTACTTTATCCACGAGGATTCGAAGATATTCTATTGACGATGCAAGGAATACAGTATCATCGGCATAACGGAAGTTGTTGATAATCTGACCATTTACTGTTATACCTACATCCAAATCATTCAGTGCTTCACTGAAGATTATCTCAGAGTATATATTAAAAATTATAGGGGAGAGAATACACCGTTGCTTTCTCTTCGTAGGATTTTTACTTCATCCGTCAATTTTCCGTCTATACGGACATTCGCTGTTTGGTTTCAAAATAGATTTTTAATAAAGCGTATATCTTTAGAGTCAAACCCAATGGGCTGCATTATATCGATCATCCTTGCATGCTGTACTCTATCAAAAGCTTTTCATAATCGATAAAACATACAAATAAGTCTTGATTCATGGCCCAGCATCTCTGTACTAAGACCTGATACTCAAAAAGTGCATCTCTAGTTGCGTCCCGGATATTAGCGCTTCACATTTGGAGCAGATTCTTTAAGGAATTTCTTTTAAAAATAGTTTTAATATATGACTCACTAATGAGATAGTCTTGTACCCGTTGCATCTCTTAGCGGATGCCACTTTAGGCAAGGTGACAAAAGTTGATTTGAGCCAATCTGATGGAATGATACCCGAACCATATATGGATTTAAATAATATTTCTATAATTTCCAAGTTTTCATAGTCGAGCACTTTAAAAGATCCATGGGTAATTCGTCTCCACCTACAGATTTTCCTGGTTTTGACATTTTATTAGTATAAGCAATCTCATCTCTATTGGTGGAGCACACAGGTCGTTTTGTCGGTGCGAGTCCGTCCGCCGCCCGACGGGGACAGGCGGCGGTACCAATAAAGGGTTTTTTTTCTGTATTAAAAAAAACGTCATCAATATTCTGGGAAAATTTTATTGTATTTGGAAAATTTAATTATTTTATTTATTTGAACTTTAGCCGTTTAAAGTACAATTGTGATAAGCTTTGCAAGTCATATATAAAGACCAGCTGGTGGAATAACAGGCAGTATTGTAAAGCTTCTTCGTGAACACATCGGATACAGTATCGATTGTGATATTTCGATTAAGTATTCACAATGAACAAATCTGTATTATTGATTATGTGCCTAGTCGTTATATTGACGGTAGTTCAAGCTAATCCCACACCTTATCGTTGGTGAGTAGCAGACATCATAAGCTTCTAACCCAAATTACAATTACTATTAGCTAACGTTCCTGCCCTTATCCCAGTCTAAATGGGGTCGGCACAACCTCTTATAAGCATGTTGTCACTTGATTGGCTACGTATTTTACGACCCCCCGCTTGCTTGACGTTAACTTACCTCAGTCGTATTTTACAACACCTCGGTAAGAATGAGTGAGGTCTATTCTACTCAGCCGGATACAACACGGCGGGTCGACTAACCATAGTCGCCTTTTACGACACTTCGGTAAGAAATGAGGGTGGTCTATTCTTAATTTTAATTGACTATTTATGTAATAATAATTATTAGTTACTTAAGAAATATTTTAAACCCCATATATTATTTTTTAATGATGTTATAATAAAATTATATAAGTGAAGTGAAATCTTATCATTAGCATTCTCCTTTATTACAGCGGTGAAAATGGACCGTGTGGCAGACCAAATTGGGATGACGGGAATAATGGCTGTGGAAACAATGCTTGTAGTGAAATTAGAGATAAACCGTGCACAAATTGCGGCGCAAATAAAAATAATATTGGGAATGGTAAGAGAAATAAAAACAAAGTTATTATAAATGGCTGAAAAGAAAGACGTAGAAGACCAATAATATTATTAATTGTATATAATGTATTATGATTATGCTATAAAAGCACAAATAAAATGTGTTAAAGTATTATTGTATGTTTTATTAATTTATCTTTTCATATATGAATTATTGTTATATATATATATATATATATATATATATATATATATATATATATAAAAATTATACGAGCTTTTACCCTCAACTTCGTTCGCATGGACTGTAGTCTTGGAATTACCAGTAGCTTCTGTCACTCTCCAATTCTGCAAATATCTCCATCACAAATAATCAGTGGAATTTATAGTTTTATCAAGAGGATGATTCTATAATTTTAATAAATGACCCGTACTTACATGAAACCTGTAGGTATTGAAATAGCATCAAAAAAATTCTTCATCTTTTTCTGGTATTAATATCACTATAAATATTATAAACTAATAACGTGCAAGAACACTTTAATAATAACATTTATACGTAACGTATGAATCCAAGATTTTAGTATAAATACGAAAAAAATATATTATTAGAACATTTTTAAATTATGTTTTTGCGAACATTATGTTTTAAAATAAGTACTTGAAAATATATTAGCGTCACTTTATTAACTGTTATAACTTTTCAAATATTAAAAATGGTGTTAAGAAGTAAATTATTTTTTTCTATGGCTGTATGGATTAATCTCTATGGAATTAAATAAAAAATGTCCCAATACATGGCAATTATATCATTTTTTTCGTGCTCGTTGCCATAGACTACTATCAAAAGACTTATTCCGTTTATAGATATGTTTTCTCAAAACGTTTGTTTTATTGACGACAAAAAATATGAATGATCAACTTTTACTTCGATGATTATACCTTATTGTCAAATTTTCATCGCAAATCCTATCGTTTTTAATTTGTTAATATGGTACTTAACTTATACTTGTACTTATACATAACCTCAAACTATAATTCTTATTTTATAGTTCCCCCATAGAACTTAAACCTTTTCCGATGATTTTTATATGTTAACCCGGTATATGAACATACATTGTGCCAAATTTCATATATATTGGTTCAGCGATTTGGCAATGAAAACGTAATAGACAGACTTTCGCTTTATAATACTCTTAGTTTATTTATTTTAGTAAATAACCCGCATTACTTATATTATTTATCTATTGTAATAGTTCAGTAAAATTTATCTAGTAAACAGAAACCAAAAAATATATTACCTCTCTAAAGATCTCTTTTGACGTAAACCGAAAAATTTGGAATCTAAACACTTCTGTAAATACAGATTTGTGTTGATTTTGATACATCGTGAATAAAAAAGACTGCCATAGGTTTATTATAGATGGCGTTTTGAATGGTATCCTATTTAATTCATCCTGAATTTAATTCCTGTTGAATTAACAGTATTTTTATAGATTGTATGGTACCTCAGTGTATAAGGAATAATTGTGCCAAATTTCATCGATACTGATTCAGCGGATTGGCTGTGTAAACGTAACAGAGAGACAGACAGACAGACAGACTTTCGCATTTATAATATTAGTAAGGATTGTAATACTGCGGCAGTTTGTATGGAAGACTGATAAGTAGATTCCGCCGCTTTCAAGATTTTTTTAATTTTTATACATATTTCGTATAAAAATTAAAAAAATCTTGGAATAAACTGTATATATAAAAAAACAATTACTTTTTAGTTATAATTTTTCTAGCGAATACGATCGCTCTTTGTTGTTTGTTTAGACTGATTTCTAAATGATAATTTCACTTTACTTTTTATCAAAACCTCAATTACTAAAAAAGTTTTGTGTTTTCCACGGAAAATCAGAAATTATTTAAGCCTGACTTTTTTATTTTGGTTTATTTTGATTTTGTATAAGTTTGATTTGGTTAAAATAGAGGGTGTTTCTTTTAATAAAACCAAGGATAGTGTAATGATAAATGATGATTGTTATAACAGGGGCTTGATTCCGGGTACATAACTTTATTCCACCCTTTATTGAGCTATAAACAACAACTTAGTACTTATAAATGACAGCTCCGGAGTGCAACCCGTTTTTTGGGACCACAAGTTAATAGGTTTTATGGTGTTTTTAATGTTTTTAACTTACTTTTTATAATAAATAACTAGACAATTATTTAGTCTCATAACACAAGGAAAATATTAAGGTTGTTTAAAAAAATAAGATACCAGAGAAAACGTGTTAGCACTTTTTCAAACCATTTATAATATATACACTGTTTAATTTTAGTTGCTCAGAATATTGCTGTATTAAGCTGTGATAGCCCAGAGGAAAGAAAGGGTGATTCTTTTGAGGGTCAAGGGTTCAAACCCGGGGCAGACACTAAGGAGTTCTTCTCTTAAAACTTATGTGTCTAATTTATAATTGCAATTTATCACACTTTTTTGGTGAAGGAGAACATCGTGAGGAAACCTGCATATCTCTATAGAATTCTAGGGATATGTGAACTACCTATCCGCATTAGAGTAGCGTGGTAGGGTTTTAGTTACAATCTTTCGCTCCAAAAAACGCCTTTTGCCCAGCAGTGGGACAGTAACAGGCGGTTACTTACTTTTACTTAGACCATTTCAAGCTTAAAATTGTTACATACACTATATATAAACGCTACAATTTAAATAAATATCAAATACAAAATGGTCACTAACTTGCGGGAAAATTAATCAATGACGAGCTACACTCCCGGCATAAATTGTTCTATCAACCAAATAAAGCTAGGGCAGGTCGGCTAGTTTATATCCTATCCTACTAATATAATATTATAAATGCGAAAATTTGTGACTATGGTTGTATGTTTATTATTCTTTCATGGCGAATCCAAATTCGAATTCAAATAATTCTTTATTCAAATTGGCTTTTACAAGCACTTTCCTATTTTGTTAAATTACAATTGTTAGGTAAATTATTGTAAGTCTGTGCCGGATGTCACTTGTAAACGGGTATTCAACCCATGTGACATCCGTCAGAGAATTGTAAGACCTTGGTGTAAGACGATTAAACATCTTTTTGACGGAGGCTAGCGCCATCTTTTTTGGAGTCGGACATCGGGCTTGGTATTATAATCATGTAACTGACGTCATGCGAAGAATATATGATAAAATCCTGAACAGTTATCCTTACAGTTCAGAAGCGGGATGAACGGAGATTATAAATAGTTATCTCTTCACGCTCACAAAATAAAGGAAAGGAAAAAAGCGTATGTACATTCAATTGTTTTTTCTTGTCTAGGAAATGATATGATTTCGTACTTTTCAAGTGTTGAAACTAATATGAATTTTATCCATAAGAATTATTGATTTTTGATTAATTTAGTAGGCATTATGAAGCATAACGTGTTAAATATAAAATACACATATGACATTAAATAAGCATTTCTGACTCAAGTGAATTTATTTAGTTTACAAGGCATGTATGTTTAATTCATCTTGTTTTTCAAGCACATTGTAACTATTTTTGCTTAAATCGTTAAAATTGAAAATACCTGACAGCTCATATATCACATATCTTCATCATTTTCAAATTCTAAGCTTGAAATTGTCAGTTTCAGAAATGTCGGAAGTAGAAATTAATGATGATGAGAAACTGAATCAAAACTTGACCAGTGACGAATTAAGTCTACGTGAAGGACTTAATGCATTGGGAACGACAGGCGGACCCAGGTTAGAGGGTCGAAGAACACCCGGGTTAGAGGGTGAAGGGAGGCCCGGGCTAGAGGGTCAAAGGAGGCCCAGGTTAGAGGGTCGAAGGACACCCAGGTTAGAAGGTGAAAGGGCACCCATGTTAGGGGGTGAAGGGAGGCCCGGGTTAGAGGGTCAAAGAAGGCCTGGGTTAGAGGGTCAAAGGAGGCCCAGGTTAAAGGGTCGAAGAACACCCAGGTTAGAGGGTGAAAGGACACCCATGTTAGAGGGTAAAGGGAGGCCCGAGTTAGAGAGTCAAAGGAGGCCCAGGTTAAAGGGTCGAAGAACACCCAGGTTAGAGAGTGAAAGAACACCCATGTTAGAGGGTGAAGGGAGGCCCGGGTTAGAGGGTTCAAGGAGGCCCAGGTTAGAGGGTCGAAGGACACCCAGGTTAGAGGGTGAAAGGATGCCCAGGTTAGAGGGCTATGTGATGGCCAGGTGAGAGGCCAAAAGGATGCCCAGGTTAGAGGGCTAAGTGATGGCCAGGTGAGAGGCCAAAAGGATGCCCAGGTTAGAGGGCCAAGGGACGATAAGGTTTCAGGTTCAAAGGACGCCCAGGTTTGAGGGCCAAGGGATGACAAGGTTTCAGGTTCAAGGGACGCCCAGGTTTGAGGGCCAAGGGACGACAAGGTTTCAGGTTTAAGGGACGCCCAGGTTTGAGGGCCAAGGGACGCCCAGGTTTGAGGGCTAAGAGACGCCCAAGTTAGAGGGTCGGGCTTACCCGAGAGATCATAAGGATACCGAGATCACAGGTTGTGGGACGGCGCCTGGGTTAGAGGGCAAAGGAGCGCCCAGGTCTGATGGCAACAGGGCATCGAGATCTAAGGGAAGAAGGAGGAGGACCGAGGAGGCATGATTTGGAACACATAAAAGGCGATGTCACTGGAGACGATCAGCAAAGAAAAGGAGACCTAGAGTAAGGTCAATTTGTGCAAGGTGAAGGCACTTTACGTAATCTATAATAACTCTGCTAATGACATGATTATTAGATAGGATTTAAAATGGCCCAATCGATGCAATGAGCGGAAACCCATTGGAAGACTTTGAAACTGATACCCACCCATTGGAAGTTCTTTTTGGTTCAATGTGATTTGGTTCAGGATTAAATTATTTCAGTGCAATCAGCAGACGTACATAAAAACTATAAATTTAAAAAAAAAGTTGGGTTTATCGCATTGTGGAGAAGTCGCTAAACTGGTTGGTGCTTCGGTGGGTACGATGGCAAACAGTTAAAAGGAATCATGATGACATTGGTCATTACAGATTTGATAAAATACAATCGATAGCTTTACAAAATTTGTGAACATAATAGCCGTAAAGAGTACTAAGTCGCTTACAACGTTAAAACCGTTTAAAGACTACATTAAATATTGAGGTATACGCGCATGGCTAATTACTGACGAACAGAGGACTTTTACTAGCAAGACTTTTAAGGAATTTGTTTCATCTTTTTTTGGGTATGAAGCATATTCTTAATACCGTTGCAACTCCTAGAGCCAATGGACAACTTGAAAATTTCAAACATACTAAATTGAAAGCCTTGGTTATCTCGTCTCATGGCAAAGACGAAAAATCCTGATGAATGATAATAAACTTTATATCCAAATCGGTCTCAATACCGCCAAACACAGGCTTACAAAGGTTACATGCAAAACCTCATCGAAATTACTGTTGGGATTTAATATTACAAGTATGTCGGAAGGTATATGAAAGAAAATCGTAACGGATGCTTGTAATAAATAATAAACTAGTAATCTACAAAACTCTAAGGAACTAGGAAAATTAAGGCAAGGAGCATATGGCAAAATAAAAATGCAACAAATAAAAGATTCGGCTAAATTTAACAAAATAGGAAAGTGCTTGTAAAAGCCAATTTGAATAAAGAATTATTTGAATTCGAATTTGGATTCGCCATGAAAGAATAATAAACATACAACCATAGTCACAAATTTTCGCATTTATAATATTATATTAGTAGGATAGGATATAAACTAGCCGACCTGCCCTAGCTTTATTTGGTTGATAGAACAATTTATGCCGGGAGTGTAGCTCGTCATTGATTAATTTTCCCGCAAGTTAGTGACCATTTTGTATTTGATATTTATTTAAATTGTAGCGTTTATATATAGTGTATGTAACAATTTTAAGCTTGAAATGGTCTAAGTAAAAGTAAGTAACCGCCTGTTACTGTCCCACTGCTGGGCAAAAGGCGTTTTTTGGAGCGAAAGATTGTAACTAAAACCCTACCACGCTACTCTAATGCGGATAGGTAGTTCACATATCCCTAGAATTCTATAGAGATATGCAGGTTTCCTCACGATGTTCTCCTTCACCAAAAAAGTGTGATAAATTGCAATTATAAATTAGACACATAAGTTTTAATAGAAGAACTCCTTAGTGTCTGCCCCGGGTTTGAACCCTTGACCCTCAAAAGAATCACCCTTTCTTTCCTCTGGGCTATCACAGCTTAATACAGCAATATTCTGAGCAACTAAAATTAAACAGTGTATATATTATAAATGGTTTGAAAAAGTGCTAACACGTTTTCTCTGGTATCTTATTTTTTTAAACGACCTTAATATTTTCCTTGTGTTATGAGACTAAATAATTGTCTAGTTATTTATTATAAAAAGTAAGTTAAAAACATTAAAAACACTATAAAACCTATTAACTTGTGGTCCCAAAAAACGGGTTGCACTCCGGAGCTGTCATTTATAAGTACTAAGATGTTGTTTATAGCTCAATAAAGGGTGGAATAAAGTTATGTACCCGGAATCAAGCCCCTGAGATAGTCTTGTACCCGTTGCATCTCTTAGCGGATGCCACTTTAGGCAAGGTGACAAAAGTTGATTTGAGCCAATCTGATGGAATGATACCCGAACCATATATGGATTTAAATAATATTTCTATAATTTCCAAGTTTTCATAGTCGAGCACTTTAAAAGATCCATGGGTAATTCGTCTCCACCTACAGATTTTCCTGGTTTTGACATTTTATTAGTATAAGCAATCTCATCTCTATTGGTGGAGCACACAGGTCGTTTTGTCGGTGCGAGTCCGTCCGCCGCCCGACGGGGACAGGCGGCGGTACCAATAAAGGGTTTTTTTTCTGTATTAAAAAAAACGTCATTAATATTCTGGGAAAATTTTATTGTATTTGGAAAATTTAATTATTTTATTTACTTGAACTTTAGCCGTTTAAAGTACAATTGTGATAAGCTTTGCAAGTCATATATAAAGACCAGCTGGTGGAATAACAGGCAGTATTGTAAAGCTTCTTCGTGAACACATCGGATACAGTATCGATTGTGATATTTCGATCAAGTATTCACAATGAACAAGTCTGTATTATTGATTATGTGCCTAGTCGTTATATTGACGGTAGTTCAAGCTAATCCCACACCTTATCGTTGGTGAGTAGCAGACATCATAGGCTTCTAACCCAAATTACAATTACTGTTAGCTAATGTTCCTGCCCTTATCCCAGTCTAAGTGGGGTCGGCACAACCTCTTATAAGCATGTTGTCACTTGATTTGGCTACGTATTTTACGACTCGCCGCCTGCTTGCCGTTAACTTACCCCAGTCGTATTTTACAACACCTCGGTAAGAATGAGTGAGGTCTATTCTACTCAGCCGGATACAACACGGCGGGTCGACTAACCATATTCGCCTTTTACGACACTTCGGTAAGAAATGAGGGTGGTCTATTCTTAATTTTAATTGACTCTTTATGTAATAATAATTATTAGTTACTTAAGAAATATTTTAAACCCTATATATTATTTTTTCATGATGCTATAATAAAATTATATAAGTGAAGTGAAATCTTATCATTAGCATTTTCCTTTATTACAGCGGTGAAAATGGACCGTGTGGCAGACCAAATTGGGATGACGGGAATAATGGCTGTGGAAACAATGCTTGTAGTGAAATTAGAGATAAACCGTGCACAAATTGCGGCGCAAATAAAAATAATATTGGGAATGGTAAGAGAAATAAAAACAAAGTTATTATAAATGGCTGAAAAGAAAGTCGTAGAAGACCAATAATATTATTAATTGTATATAATATATTATGATTATGCTATAAAAGCACAAATAAAATGTGTTAAAGTATTATTGTATGTTTTATTAATTTATCTTTACATAAATGAATTATTGTTATATATATATATATACTAGTGGCCCGCTCCGGCTTCGCACGGGTATAAAATATATAGCCTATGTCACTCAGTAAAAAAATGATTAAAATCTATCTAGCAGTTTTGTTTTATTCATTACTGCCCGTGGCCCACACGCGTCAAATTTGGAGTAAAACAATTCCCCTGGGGTGCCAAAGTGGTCGGCCTCCTCGTGGCGCACCCTGGGCAAGCTTAGTCTTGGCGAATGGACCACTGTGGGGTGGCCAATCCAGTTGTCCTTCTGATTAGCAGAGGGCAATCTGGACAGGCCGGGGGGGCTGAGGTTCCTAATGAGCGAACGGGTCCGGTTGGGCTTACTCTAAGTCTAGCTGGACATGGGCCACCGTCGGCGAAACCCGGAAGCACAGCAATAGGAACGGGGACCTTCGGGTTGCGAGGAAGAAAACCTCTATAAAAAATTACCCGGTGGGGGCGGAAACGCCATCCAAGGCGTTGTGGCCCCTACTTGGGGCGCGGTCTCTCCCTGTTGACCGTGACATAACAAACACGGTGGGCAGGGAGCGCCCGTGGGCAGCGATGTCCTCCCTTTGTTCTGCGGAGGCGGGTGAAGGGGGGCGGCGGAGCGGTTCCACGAACTGTTGTTCTGGATCCAATCTGCTGCTGGTGAGTCCAGGTGTTAGTGACTCGCCCAAGCCCATCGTCTGCCGCCCTAACTGGGGACCGTCGGGTGTTCCGAACGGGGTATATCGGACGCCTGGCTTACAGGTCCCCGAGGCGGTCGGTGCATCTGGTGCTACCGATGCACCGGTTAGCGGTGGGGGGCTTCTCTTTCGAGGGGCCCCTACCCGAAGAAGGTGTTTGTTCTCTCGGATCAGAGCTGTTGGCGGGATGGGGGCAGTATGTACAATGATACCCTGTCCTTGCCATCGGCAGCGTGGTGGAGCACACAGGTCGTTTTAGTCGGTGCGAGTCCGACATAACTGCCGCCTGTCCCCGTCGGGCGGCGGTACCCATAAGGAGCTTTTTTCTGTATGAAAAAAAAACAATTCCCTGCTTTCTTTAGAATATCTAAATTCATATACTACATTTTTACTTATTTACTTTAACATTTTCCCTGAGTATTTTATTTTTACAATTAATTACAGAATGTCTTTATATACAACATTCAAAGCTTTTTTGTCATAAATAAAGAATCTTCATTACACAATACAAACATGTTTTCTTTAGAGGTTACTCTTGATAAAGCGACATATAGTCGGCCATGTGAAAAAAAACCCGTCCAATCGCAGCTAAATTCGAAGTGCTATAAGACAAAGCGCGCAATTGCTATATATACCCTGCATTTTAAATCTGTAATATCTTCGAAAATGTTCATTTAAATTACAAATGAAGAAGAAAATGACAAAAAAATGCTATTGTGGGTCCATAAGAGATAGACATAATATGTATACCATCGCGGAGTTTTCTGTAGACCTTTTCAAGGTGTACAAATACTTAGTACATTATTTTGACAAACATTGTAGGGTTCAGCCTGCGTTTGCAATGTAAACGCAAAATAAATGTAATTATTTACGAAATCACATTGGAAACCTCAAAAATGATAGTATTTCTTTACTCCATATTGAATGTTTATAATAAAAGTTTATAATATGTTAGATTATACATATAAACCTTTCTCTTCAATCACTCTATCTATTAAAAAACCGCATCAAAATCTGTTGCGTAGTTTTAAAGATTTAAGCATACAAAAGGATATAGGGACATAAGAACAGACAGAGAAAGCGACTTTGTTTTATACTATTTAGTGACGTTTAGCTATTATAACTAACGACGATATTTCTCCTTTATTCTTATGCAATAATAAAAATCAATTTTCCCAAAGTCAACTCATTTACTCTTTCTCAAAAACTACTCAATGACACATATGACAGCCACAATGCTTTTTCATATTAATGACTAACTCTGAAGGAGGTTGTATTAAAACATGTTGTAACAGTCGACCATCCTGACAACATTTGCGACCCCGCAAATCTCATAAGCTGACTTCTGGGAATGAATCTACCACCGAATTGGAATGCTGATTGTACTGAGAAGAATCGGCATGAAACTCATACTTGCTCTTTTAATCTGTAAAAGAAAAATCATTTCGCACCTTAAGCTCACCCTCAATCACTGTCCTAGCATAACACAGCTCAATAAGTGGCAACCAACTCAGCAGATACACACGTAAACAGACTCGCAAATGATAACGCTCAAAGAACAATCACCACATCTAGGCAGAGTCTAGCTGACAGATGGCCACAGTCTAGAAAACAATCGTTACAACTGGAACAAATCCAGAGAATAATCATCATTCTAGCTGACAGTTCTATCGAACAATAGTCACGGGCGCGTCTATGGCCTCACATAGCACATCGTGACGTTGATCTTAGAGTTAATAAACCGAATACCATTTACCATCATTAATATCTCCAATAAAAACTCCATTTTTTATTCCGTAGCATCGCATATCGCAACTATCTCTCAAATTATACGAAATTCGCACTCTCCGTGTTGTCTCAAGATATTGAACGTCATTTGTCTTTTCTTTAAACTCTTTAAATTTCCAGATATTCCTTTAGTCCTCTCTTTTTGTGAGTTTAGGTTACATCCCCTTCTGAATATAATAAACTACGATATTTCTCCTTTGTATTTATTATATTATTATACTTATTCAATAAATAAAAACAGTTTTCCCAGAGTCAACCCATTTACTCTTTCTCAACAACTTAATGACACATATGACAGCCACAATGCTTTTTCATATTAATGACCAATTCTATGAAAGAGGTTGTATTAAAAACATGTTGTAACACTATTATTTTGATAATTGTCAAATATTTTACCATACTTCACCAAAGAAAAATTACGTTTAGCTGTCATCTATGTTTTGTATTCCACTGACATTTGCGTTTTGTTATTCAATGTCATAGTCGTTCTTGTAATACCACGATTTATAGTGACTTGACAGGATAAAATAAATGCGGTTGAATGGGATAAAAAGTATCCTATGTCCGTCTCCTGGTTCTAAGCAACCTCTACACCAATTTTCGGCCGAATTGGTTCATCCGTTCTTGAGTTATAAATAGTGTAACTTAGACCAACTTTCTTTTATATATATAGATATATATATATATATATATATATATATATATATATATATATATATATATATATATATATTATACGAGCTTTTACCCTCAACTTCGTTCGCATGGACGAGATATATATATATATATATATATATATTATTATTTTTTTTGCTATGGCTGTATGGATTAATCTCTATGGAATTAAATAAAAAATGTCCCAATACATGGCAATTATATCATTTTTTTCGTACTCGTTGCCATAGACTACTATCAAAAGACTTATTCCGATTATGGATGTGTTTTCTCAAAACGTTTGTTTTATTGACGACAAAAAATATGAATGATCAACTTTTACTTCGATGATTATACCTAATTGTCAAATTTTCATCGCAAATCCTATCGTTTTTAATTTGTTAATATGGTATTTAACTTATACTTGTACTTATACATAACCTCAAACTATAATTCTTATTTTATAGTTCCCCCATAGAACTTAAACCTTTTTCGATGATTTTTATATGTTACCCCGGTATATGAACATACATTGTGCCAAATTTCATATATATTGGTTCAGCGATTTGGCAATGAAAACTTAATAGACAGACTTTCGCTTTATAATACTCTTAGTTTATTTATTTTAGTAAATAACCCGCATTACTTATATTATTTATCTATTGTAATAGTTCAGTAAAATTTATCTAGTAAACAGAAACCAAAAAATATATTACCTCTCTAAAGATCTCTTTTGACGTAAACCGAAAAATTTGGAATCTAAACACTTCTGTAAATACAGATTTGTGTTGATTTTGACAGCAGCAGGGTCATCTCGCTGACTCCCCGGGTGGGGGGTAAGCGGGGTACGGGCCTCGAGGCGTACCTCTTTGCCCGGGCAGTTCCTCGCGGGCACTTAAGCCCGGTTTGTGTTTCGGCCTGTAGGCCGAGGTCACCTAGGTGACCTAAGGGTGTCGGTATTTGGGCCGTGAGCCCAGGTCACCTAGGTGACCTAAGGGATGTCTGGTTCGGTGGAGAGGTCTGGGAATATTCGCTCTCAGACCTCAAAGTCATCGTCAGGTGGTGTCATATCAGGTGGTGTCATATCAGGTGGTGTCATATCCGGTGGTGTCATAATCCGTGGTGTCGCCCTCTCGCCCGTCGCGCCGTCCTCGTCGTCGCCGTCGTCATCCGCATCGGGCCGCGGAGACGGTGACCGCAGGAGCTCGCGAGGCAGGGAACGTCCATCAGGTGGTCGCGCATGGAGTGGCGCGATGCCGTGGAGGTGTACGTGCGCGCTGTGGTCCACACGCGCAAACATCCGGCGCGCAAGGCGACGGACATACTCCTCCACGGTCGGCATTTTGGTAGCCCGATGCACGACGTCGTTCCGCACATACCTCGGGGCTCCTACGATCAGTCGCAGGCAGCGGTTCTGCTGGACTTGCAGTCTTCGCTTCTGGTACGCCGAACATAGCGCGTACCAGGCGGGTGCCGCATACGTCAAGCGCGAGCGCACGTAAGCACCGTAGACTCGCAGTTTGGTGTTCATAGGTAGATGGGATGTGAATAGCGCGTGAAGCTTGGACCTGGCAGCGGCAGCTCGACCCACGACGTGATTCACCGTGGGGATCATGCACAGGCTGCGGTCCAACTCACACCCCAAAAACCTTACTGTGGTCTTCCACTCTACGTCCTGGCCTCGTAGAGTCAGCTGACGTAGCGGCTTGGAGCGGCTGGTGAGCAGAGCGGCCTTCTTCCCGACGTTGACGGCCATCCTCCACTTGTCCAGCCATTCCGGTAACAAGTCCAGCATACGCTGCATGCGGTTGGTGGCGACGATCTGATGGTAGGACGACGCGAAATACGCGCTGTCGTCGGCGAACAGCGACAACAGCACGTCCTCCTCCCCTTCCCGCAGATGGTGGCGCAGGGTGGGGATGTCATCCGTATACGCCGCGTATAAGCGCGGCGATATACAACTGCCCTGGGGTACTCCGGCTTGGATGGTGCGTGGCTGGGATTCGGCACCATCCACTGCCACGTAAAAGCTACGGCCGTGTAGAAATGATGCCAGCACTCGCACATAAGCAGGCGGCATGGTGGTGTCCAGTATTTTGACCAGGAGCCCGGCGTGCCACACACGATCGAAGGCCTTCTCGATGTCGAGAAAGACCCCCACGGTGTAGCGCCCGTTGTTCCGCTCACTGGTCAGGTGGTTGATTACCCTCGCCAGCTGGAGCGTCGTCGAGTGGCCGCTGCGGAATCCAAACTGCTCCTCGCGCAGGGGCAGATGGGGCGTGACTCGACGCAGCAGCAGACGATCAAACAGCTTGGCTATGTGCGAGAGCAGGGTGATCGGCCGGTAGCTTCCAGGCAGGCGGCGGTCCTTCCCCGGCTTGGGAAGAACGATGATCTTCCCGGTCTTCCACGCCTCTGGGAAGTGGCCGGTGCGGAGTACTCCGTTGAACAGTTTCGTGAGCGCTACGAGACCTGTTCGGGGCAGCAGCATCAGCGCGGCGTTAGTGATTCCGTCGGGGCCTGGCGCTTTTCGCTTATCAAAGCGAGCAGCGACCGACCGCAGCTCTGACAGGGAGATGAAGTCCTCTCCCCGGAGCGGCGGTGTAGGGGCCGACAGGAACCTTTCCACCTTGTCCTGGACAGCCGCGTGATGACGGATGACATGGAGGTTGGAGGTATTGGGGGCGTTGGGCGTAAATGTCTGTTCCAGGTGTGCCTCCAGAATCTCAGCACGATCCTTGGCGGCATAGGTGCGTTTACCCGCGGCATCAAGCAGCGGGTAAACGGGGGTGTCTTGTCTGGTGAGTTTCTTGCAGAGGGAGTACAGCGCTGTGTCGTGTTCTGTCGCTCGATCGACGGTATCCTCCCATCGCGCCTCGTCGAGAGCGACTACGGCACGCGCGATCCTCTCTGCAAGCCGGTTCAGGTCAGTCTTCACCCTGGGGCAACGAGTGCGGGCCCATAGGCGGCGCAGGGTGCGCTTCCGCTTAAGCATATTGCGGAGCGAGCTCGGCAGGTCCTTCCTTCGATTGGTGGCCAGTGAAGTCGACGTGGTGGTGGTGGCTGCTGCCTTGGCGGCGATGATCGCCTCCGCGATGAACGCAGCAGCATCGTCGACTCCCGAAGGTGTAGTGATCGGGCCTGCTAGCTCAAGCCCGGCAAGCTCTGCGGTGTAGCGCTCCCAGTTCGTCCGCGTCCGCGGCGGGCGAGGCACTAAGAAGCCTCCCTGGGTGGCTAGGGTGACCAGAACCGAAAGGTGTTGCGTGTCGAGGTCGTAGAGTACCTTGACATCAAAGGGGTTGTCCAGTCCATGGTGCAGCACTATGTTGCTGCCCGAAGATTGCCTCGACATCAGTGCTGCAGAAAGTCAGTCCGGGTGGTTTGTAGGCGGCATAGATGCGGAGCTCCTGGTTGCCCACGTTGACTCGCACCCCCTGTGTGCGAGTGCTAGTGAACGGGGTGTGCTCCAGCTCTTCATGTATGATGTCCCTCCGCACCAGAGCGGCCGTACCTCTGTATGGGCGGCCCCGGGGAGAGACTTCATCGCGGCGATACACGAAGTAGTTGGGCACGCGGAGCTCGACGCTGTCCGTGAGTTTAGTTTCGCCCAGGAGGATGACATGGATATCCTGCGACTGGGCGAGTAGTGTTAACTCACGGACGTGACCTCTGATGCCGCCCGGGTTCCAGTATAGAATTCGTAGGGAGGTCATTGATACGACCTCCCAAACTGGGTAATTGCTGCCGTGATGGCGCCGACTACGTCCCTGTTGATTTTGACACATCGTGAATAAAACAAACTGCCATAGGTTTATTATAGATGGCGTTTTGAATGGTATCCTATTTAATTCATCCTGAATTTAATTCCTGTTGAATTAACAGTATTTTTATAGATTGTATGGTACCTCAGTGTATAAGGAATAATTGTGCCAAATTTCATCGATACTGATTCAGCGGATTGGCTGTGTAAACGTAACAGAGAGACAGACAGGCAGACTTTCGCATTTATAATATTAGTAAGGATTGTAATACTGCGGCAGTTTGTATGGAAGACTGATAAGTAGATTCCGCCGCTTTCAAGATTTTTTTAATTTTTATACATATTTCGTATAAAAATTAAAAAAATCTTGGAATAAACTGTATATATAAAAAAACAATTACTTTTTAGTTATAATTTTTCTAGCGAATACGATCGCTCTTTGTTGTTTGTTTAGACTGATTTCTAAATGATAATTTCACTTTACTTTTTATCAAAACCTCAATTACTAAAAAAGTTTTGTGTTTTCCACGGAAAATCAGAAATTATTTAAGCCTGACTTTTTTATTTTGGTTTATTTTGATTTTGTATAAGTTTGATTTGGTTAAAATAGAGGGTGTTTCTTTTAATAAAACCAAGGATAGTGTAATGATAAATGATGATTGTTATAACAGGGGCTTGATTCCGGGTACATAACTTTATTCCACCCTTTATTGAGCTATAAACAACAACTTAGTACTTATAAATGACAGCTCCGGAGTGCAACCCGTTTTTTGGGACCACAAGTTAATAGGTTTTATGGTGTTTTTAATGTTTTTAACTTACTTTTTATAATAAATAACTAGACAATTATTTAGTCTCATAACACAAATTCAAATTCAAATTCAAATTCAAAATATTCTTTATTCAAGTGGACTGTTTACAGTACTTTTGAATCGTCAAATGTTTTAAAGAAGCTACCACTGATTCGGAAGTTTGCTCCTACCGAGAAGAATCAGCAAGAAACTCGGCGGCTAATCTTTTAAAAATTATTACAATTTGATGGTTACAAGATAATCGTTGCAGCTGGATGCGTAGCTGACTGCAGTTAAGATAAGCTATCACTCAAATAATCCTCAATAGTATAGTAAGCTTTATGTAGCAACATCGTTTTGAGATAATTTCTAAACTTGTGTAAAGGCAAGTCCAGATAATGTTGAGGAATTTTGTTATAAAAACGTGTACCGAGACCGACAAATGATTTTCGGACCTTTTGGAGGCGTAATCTAGGCGTCATTAGTTTATGTCTGTTTCTTGTATGTCTGTCATACCTATCACTATTTTTACTATACAAGTGAATATTTTTACGTACAAATAGTATATTACTGTAGATGTATTGTGAAGCTACAGTCATAACGCCAATTTCTTTGAACTTTTCCCTAAGAGAATCACGAGGTTTCATATTATAAATACCACAAGGAAAATATTAAGGTTGTTTAAAAAAATAAGATACCAGAGAAAACGTGTTAGCACTTTTTCAAACCATTTATAATATATACACTGTTTAATTTTAGTTGCTCAGAATATTGCTGTATTAAGCTGTGATAGCCCAGAGGAAAGAAAGGGTGATTCTTTTGAGGGTCAAGGGTTCAAACCCGGGGCAGACACTAAGGAGTTCTTCTATTAAAACTTATGTGTCTAATTTATAATTGCAATTTATCACACTTTTTTGGTGAAGGAGAACATCGTGAGGAAACCTGCCTATCTCTATAGAATTCTAGGGATATGTGAACTACCTATCCACATTAGAGTAGCGTGGTAGGGTTTTAGTTACAATCTTTCGCTCCAAAAAACGCCTTTTGCCCAGCAGTGGGACAGTAACAGGCGGTTACTTACTTTTACTTAGACCATTTCAAGCTTAAAATTGTTACATACACTATATATAAACGCTACAATTTAAATAAATATCAAATACAAAATGGTCACTAACTTGCGGGAAAATTAATCAATGACGAGCTACACTCCCAGCATAAATTGTTCTATCAACCAAATAAAGCTAGGGCAGGTCGGTTAGTTTATATCCTATCCTACTAATATAATATTATAAATGCGAAAATTTGTGACTATGGTTGTATGTTTATTTTTCTTTCATGGCGAATCCAAATTCGAATTCAAATAATTCTTTATTCAAATTGGCTATTACAAGCACTTTCCTATTTTGTTAAACTTAGCCGAATCTTTTATTTGTTGAATTTTAATTTGTAAATCCCTCTGATTATTTGTGATGGAGATATTTGCAGAATTGGAGAGTGACAGAAGCTGGTAAACTGGTAATTCCAAGACTACAGTCCACGCGAACGAAGTTCAGGGTAAAAGCTCGTATAATATATATATATATATATATATATATATATATATATATATATATATATATATATATATATATATATATATATATATATATATATATATATATATATAACAATAATTCATTTATGTAAAGATAAATTAATAAAACATACAATAATACTTTAACACATTTTATTTGTGCTTTTATAGCATAATCATAATATATTATATACAATTAATAATATTATTGGTCTTCTACGACTTTCTTTTCAGCCATTTATAATAACTTTGTTTTTATTTCTCTTACCATTCCCAATATTATTTTTATTTGCGCCGCAATTTGTGCACGGTTTATCTCTAATTTCACTACAAGCATTGTTTCCACAGCCATTATTCCCGTCATCCCAATTTGGTCTGCCACACGGTCCATTTTCACCGCTGTAATAAAGGAAAATGCTAATGATAAGATTTCACTTCACTTATATAATTTTATTATAGCATCATGAAAAAATAATATATAGGGTTTAAAATATTTCTTAAGTAACTAATAATTATTATTACATAAAGAGTCAATTAAAATTAAGAATAGACCACCCTCATTTCTTACCGAAGTGTCGTAAAAGGCGAATATGGTTAGTCGACCCGCCGTGTTGTATCCGGCTGAGTAGAATAGACCTCACTCATTCTTACCGAGGTGTTGTAAAATACGACTGGGGTAAGTTAACGGCAAGCAGGCGGCGAGTCGTAAAATACGTAGCCAAATCAAGTGACAACATGCTTATAAGAGGTTGTGCCGACCCCACTTAGACTGGGATAAGGGCAGGAACATTAGCTAACAGTAATTGTAATTTGGGTTAGAAGCCTATGATGTCTGCTACTCACCAACGATAAGGTGTGGGATTAGCTTGAACTACCGTCAATATAACGACTAGGCACATAATCAATAATACAGACTTGTTCATTGTGAATACTTGATCGAAATATCACAATCGATACTGTATCCGATGTGTTCACGAAGAAGCTTTACAATACTGCCTGTTATTCCACCAGCTGGTCTTTATATATGACTTGCAAAGCTTATCACAATTGTACTTTAAACGGCTAAAGTTCAAGTAAATAAAATAATTAAATTTTCCAAATACAATAAAATTTTCCCAGAATATTAATGACGTTTTTTTTAATACAGAAAAAAATCCCTTTATGGGTACCGCCGCCTGTGTGCTCCACCACGCTGCCGATGGCAAGGACAGGGTATCATTGTACATATTTCCCCCATCCCCGCCGACAGCTCTGATCCCAGAGAACAAACACCTTCTCCGGGTAGGGGCCCCTCGAAAGAGAAGCCCCCCTCCGCTAACCGGTGCATCGGGAGCACCAGATGCACCGACCGCCTCGGGGACCTGTAAGCCAGGCGTCCGATATACCCCGTTCGGAACACCCGAAGGTCCCCAGTTAGGGCGGCAGACGATGGGCTTGGGCGAGTCACTAGCATCTAAACTCACCAGCAGCAGATTGGATCCAGAACAACAGTTCGTGGAACTGATCCGCCGCCTCCCTCCGCCCCCCTCTGCATAGCAAAGGGAGGCCATCACTGCCCACGATCCCTCCATGCCCACCGTGTTTATTATGTCACGGTCGACAGGGAGAGACCGCGCCCCAAGTAGGGGCCCTAACGCCTTGGTGGGCATTTTCGCCCCACCGGGTAATTTTTTATAGAGGTTTTCTTCCTCGCCACCCGAAGGTCCCCTTTCCCATTGCTGGGCTTCCGGGTTTCGCCGACAGTGGCCCTAACCATGTCCAGCCAGACTTAGAGTAAGCTCAACTGGACCCGTCGCTCATTAGGGACTTCACCGCAACCCCTTCCCCTCGGAGTCCCCGTCCCGTCCAGATTGCCCTCTGCTAATCAGAGGGACAACTGGATTGGCCACCCCATAGTGGCCCGTTCGCCAAGACTAAGCTTGCCCAGGGTACGCCACGAGGAGGCCGTTCACTTTGGCACCCCAAAATATTGATGACGTACCTTGACAACTATTTACCTATAGTTCGCATACACACCGTTAGGCAAAGAAAAACCTTACTGATAATTATCATTCTCCTGCCCTTGTCTCACTTAAAATGGGGTCGGAACAACTGTTTTAAACTGTTGTCGATATCAGTCGTTTCGCCCCGCAACCGAAGCATCGTCAGGAGTTAGACTCCATGACAAAATAGCAGAATGGTAAATGGAAAAAATTCAGAAATTCTTTTATCTCTGTATTGTATGAGGGTTGAGATGTGTTTATTTTAGTGCGACCTCTATAGTGCAAGTGCTCAATAGTGTAAGAGTACTGCGACCTCTGTATTATTGTACGCTTATTGTACGCTTAGCATTACCCTATTCAGTATGAGGCCACATCAGGTCGAAAGCTCCTGATTATTATGCCCGCTATCGAAATCAAAAATATTTCAGATTAAATATAATTTTTTCATATAATTTATACAGTTACTGTATGCACATGTTTATATAGTTGTCAGAAAATAAAAAATATCCATAAGTACTAATAGAAAAAATTTGAAATTCATTACATTTTACCAAAAAATCGGGCAAAGTTGTAGTGTTTTACGGTAATCAATTAAAACGCCTACACCTGATCTCTCTTATATAACTTAGTATTAATTTTGTCTTAATATCTAGTAACTGCCGTTGTCGTATTCTACTTTTCCTTAATCTATGAGCCGATTATCACCCAATTATATTATTCCAAAAAACACCTTGCCTGTCCTACCACAATTATTTTCATTATTTTATTCATTACCGATAGGCCTACCAATACCAGTAGGCTAGTGTTTTCTCAGTGATTTCCTCCGTTTATAAATCCAATTGAGTATTTAATCTGGGAATTCTTATAAAAAATATTGATTTTTTTTTTATAATTTCACCGTCACTTTGACACACCTATATTAAGGACGCGTCAGCTTGTATAATACTTAAACTTCAATTATACACTACTAATCGAATACAATTTTGCTTTAAAAAACCAACGAGTACAAAAACAATATATGCCATTGAGTTATAAATAAACTAGCTAAAACATGTAAAATAGGTAAGCTGAAGTTAAGTACGGAACTTAATTTAAGTAACAAAAGTAGCGATAATGTTATTTTGGTAATGATTATCGATAAATATACATTAAAATTACTTTTGTATTAAATAAGTCGATAAAGTAAAACCTAATTCTATAAATAACTGGCAATTACCAGCGACTCCGCTCGCGTGAAAAGATTAAAACCGTGATACAGTATTTTGATAATCATAAAAATGGTTAAAGTGAGTAAACCTTAAAAGCTAGATATATGCTGTCGCGGACTTTTATTAAGAACTTTTAAAGGGGAACATTTTATCATAGATGATTTTTTAATGAATTTCATCGTTTTTTAGCGCACGCAAGGAAAGGTGCGTTTTTTTGCCGCTTTCGTAATATTTTTTATTACTGCTGCCGTTCTATTTATCTACGCGTGATGTTATATAGCCAAACAAACAAACAAACAAACAAACAAACTAACAAACAAACAACCAAACAAACAAACAAACAAACAAACAAACAAACAAACAAACAAACAAACAAACAAACAAACAAACAAACAAACAAACAAACAAACAAACAAACAAACAAACAAACAAACAAACAAACAAACAAACAAACAAACAAACAAACAAACAAACAAACAAACAAACAAACAAACAAACTCTTCAGCTTTATATATTAGTATATAGATACAAACTGGTGGTAACAAATTTATAAATTTAAAATTACAATAATTGCATTGAACCAGCAATAACAAATTACTTATTTATGATAACGGTATCATGATTTGTATAAGAGAGCGGTATTTAACGTAGTATTTTTTATAAAATGGGGCAATTTATTGGTCCCATTATTTTGTATATATTTTGCACATATTTCTGTTTGACATTCAGTAAGACATATAAAATAGTACTCTACGTCTATTTCAGTACTCTGTTTTAGACAAAATGATAAACAAAAGAAACAATTCGACAACAGAGTATGTATACATGCAACAAATATTTATATTTGTGTGTGTCAAATGCATGGTAGTGTGCATTAAATCAATTAATAAAGCATTATTGCTTTATTTATTGATTTAATGTAATTTATTAGCATTACTTTTGAAAAATATAAGTGTTCTGCACTTGGCCTACACATAAACTATAAGTGTATCAAATTTCAAATTCCTCCGTCCCCGCTTTTTCGTAAAAAGGAGTCCAAAGTGTTTACTTCGCTTATTAATATATAGATATTATAAATGTAAAAGTCTATTTATGACTCTTTCACAGCTTATCCGCTGTGATAATATTGATAAAATTTCCTTCACTTAAAGCTCATATACAGAGCTAACCTTATTCCTTGTTTTGTCTTCAGTAAGAAAAAAACTTTTGTTTAATACTTAATACAATTAAGAGTATTTTAAGAGCAACAAATAGTTACATAAATTTAATGGAAATTAATAGCAGGGTCTTAATAAAAGATGCAACAATACATTAACACATTTTATTTGTGCTTATATGGCATTTTTATATTTTATACCATATAATTAGCAATATTAGTAGTCTCCTACATTATTCTTCTTAGCTGTATATTACAACATCGTTTTCATTTCTCTCGCCATTCCCAATATTATTTATTCTATTTCCTCCGCAATTTCTGCAAGGTTCATTTCTAATTCCACTACAACCATTGCTTCCACAGCCACCACCCAAATTTGGTTTAGTACACAGGCCATTTCCACCGCTGTAATAAACAAAAATACTAATGATAAGATTTCACTTCACTTATATAATTTTATTATTACATTATGAAAAAAAATTATATGCGGATTAAAATATTTCTTAAGTAAGTAATAATTATTGTCCTACAAATAGTCAATTAAAATTAAGAACAGACCGCCCTCAATTCTTACCGAGGTGTTAGAAAAGTCGACTAAGGTAAGATGACTCGCTGTGTGGTATCCAGATGAGTAGAATAGGCCACCCTCAAACTTACCGATGTGTCGTAAAATACGACTAAGGTAAATTGACGTCAGGCAGGAAGCTGGCCGTAAAATACGTAGTAAATCAAGTGACATGTTTAAAACATGTTATGCCGAGCCCACTTAGAGTGGGATAAGGGCAGGAGGATAACATTATCTAACAGTAATTGTAATGTGGGTTAGAAGCTGATGATGTCTGCTACTCACCAACGAAAATGTGTAGGATTAGCTTGAACTACCGTCAATATAACGACCAGGCACATAATGAATAATACAGACTTGTTCATTTTGTATACTTAATCGAAATATCACAATAGATATTGTGTCAGATGTGTTCACGATGGAGCTTCACAATACTGCCTGTTATTCCACCAGCTAGTCTTTATATACGACTTGCAAAGCTTATCACAACTGTACTTTACATGGCCAAAGTTCAATTAAATAACACAATGAATTTGCTCATTAAATTGTCCAAATACAATAAATTTTACCCATAATATTGATGATGTATCTTGACAACTATTTACCTATATTTTGCATATACACCGTTAGTTAAATAAAACCTAACTGATTATTATCATTCTCCTGACCATATCTCACTCTAAATGGGGTCAGAACAACATGTTTAGAATGTTGTCGATATCAATCGTTTTGCCCAGCAACCAATGCATAGTCAGGAGATGACTCCATGAAAAATAGCTGAATAGAAAGTTGAAAAAAATCTGAAATTCTTTTATCGCTGTATGGGATGCGGGTTGAGATGTGTATATATAACTTTGTGTATTTATATAAAAGACACATATATGTAATACATACATGTACATACTCAAGTGTGAGTATGTACATGTATGTGAGTATGTATATATTAGTGTGAATTAGTGAATTCACACTAATATTAATGTACAGAGGAACATACACGGTCTCAGAATGTACCACGTTAGTAATACGAGAGCCCTTGGTGAGAATGGACGTGAAGTGACAGGTGTTTGACCATGTGCTATATTTATATAACATTATATATATTGTATATTTTATATACACTACAATCGCAGACATAGCAAAATACTTCGCGTATCCAAATCACGAAATTCCATAATTTTCGTAATTCATGTGTGTGCCAGCCAATGATACGAAAATTTATAATCACGTAGTTTAACGGTCGCCTATCCAGTGAGATCATCCTGTCACCCTCTTAAGAACTGCATGACAGAGCTTTTTCTGTTAGCACGTCATGTGATGTTTTATACCAATACACAATGTCAGTTCAAATTCAAATTTCAAAATATTCTTTATTCAAATAAACTTGTAAACAAGTGCTTTTGAATCGTCAACTATACTGCTGTGTCAGCAAGCTGTTCCTACCGGGAAGAGCCAGCAAGAGACTCAGCGGTTGCTCTTTGAAAAATATAACTCTTATTACTCATTACATTTGGTTATTACTGTCTTGTACAGGCTCGAAAAGTAGCTATGTCTAACGCATTCTTATCATCTTAGTAATCCTCAATACTATAGTAGGCTTGCTGTATTAGGCTTTTATTAATAGTGTTTTTTTGAATTGCTGTATGGCAAAGCTAAAATTGACTGCGTAATTTTTTATAACATCTTATAACCAAACCCAAAATGAATTACGAACTTTTTGCAAGGCGCTAAGCAGAAGCCGCAAGCTTATGTCGGTTCCTACTTAGTCTATTATATACTTCGCCAATCTTTTTATAATCATGTATATTATAATGCACAAAAAATAAATTTACTGTGAAGCCAATGTTAGAATACCTATTTCCTTAAACTTCTCTAGCAGGGAATCACGCGGACTTAAATTATAAATGTCAGGTATGGCTCTTTTTGTAAGACTAAGACATACTACTATGGAAGTAAGCAAAATAAAATAAACATAACAATTTCAAGTTTATTCATTAGTGTACTTTTATTTGGAATAAAGCGCCAATAAATTTTGTTGGAAATCTAAATAAAATTAAATTATATGGCATATTATTTTTATTGTTTATTCTTATTATTAGTTTTTGTTACTTTTTCGTAAAACGCGACGAAAGTAAGTTGACCCGCCATGTGGTATCCGGTTGAGTAGAATAGACCACTCTTATTCCTTACCGAGGTGTCGTAAAAGGCGAATAAGGTAAGTTGACCCGCCGTATGATATCCGGCTGAGTAGAATCAACCCCCCTTATTTCTTACCGAGCCCTTATTTCTTAAAATACGACTAAGTTAAGTAGACGTCAGAGCGGCCTGTCGTTAAATAACTAGACTAAACATATAACAACATGTTCAAAACATGTTATGCCTACCTCACTTATTAAAGTAGACGCTTAGACACTTAGAGTAAGATAGGGGTAGCATTATACTAAAAGTCTGATAGCATAACACACACACACACACACATATCATCTTGATATACTTGAGATTTCCATATTAAATTCACTAAATAAGCATTAAGAAACCTATTGGACTATTTATAGAACTGATAGATACCTAAATTGACATTACACCACTTATTTCTGTATGTTTATTTCTAATAGTTAAATAACTACGACCCAATTGGTTCATTGGGCCTGTAATTGGGCACTCTCTAGCATAGCTTAAATTAGTAAATCTCTATCCTACGTTTCGAACGCTTTTATATTATCAATAAAATACATATATTACGACGCGTCAGCTTCTATAATACTTTAACGTCAACTAAATACTATTAATCTACTATAATTTTGTTAAAAAAATAATTAAGTACGAAAACGAAACTAATGGTCACCCATTGGTCGCCATGGTTACATCCATTGTGTTCAGCATAAAAACCTTTTGCTAAAATTAAGTTATTATGGTGTAAGTGGCAACTCGCTCGGTCTTATTTCCACTTATCTTAGCAATAGGTTGCAAAAGGTATGTATTAATGATGCTCGGTCATCTGGATAGTTTAACGTTATGGGTGTCCCACAGGGATCAATCCTTGGTCCTTTTCTGTTTTTAGTATATATAAATGACTTAGCTTATTGTGTTAAAAATATTTGCGATATTGTGTTGTTTGCATATGACACTTCTCTTATTTTTAAAGTAAATCGAGATAAAGATAACTTTGACGATGTAAACAGTGCTCTATCACAGATATCAAACTGGTTTTCTGTAAATAATTTACTTTTAAATACAGATAAAACCAAATGTTTGCAATTCGTTTTACCGAATGTAATTAGATCAAACATAAACTTAGAGATTAATAAGCAAATACAACCACATTTTTGGGGCTAACTTTGGATGATAAACTCCAGTGGGGCTCCCATATATTTTCCCTCGCAGGTAGACTTAGTTCCACCGCTTACGCTGTTACAAAAATAAGGCATCTAACCGATGTTGAAACAGTGCGACTAGTTTATTTTGCTTATTTTCACAGCATTATATTATAGCAGTATATATTTAGAACTTAATTATTTTGTACACCCCCACCGCTAATATTTCATTAAATCCTCTACCCCTGCCTGGAAGAGATCGCTTTTAGCGATAAGGCCGCCTATTGTACTAATACTTTTTTTGTTAATTTCATGTACTGTTTTGGTGTGCAATAAAGTGTATTCTATTCTATTCTATTCCATTATGTCATATGAAATAATGCTGTGGGGCAAAGGGGCCGATATAGAAAAGATTTTTGTTGCTCAAAAAAGAGCCATATGGGCTATTTATAATATGAAGCAACGTGAAGGGACCTTCGCGAAAAGTTCAAAGAAATAAGCATACTTACTGTAGCATCACAATATATATAAAGTAGTTGATATTTTATTCCTACAGAACAATATCCATATGTATAAGACGAAATTCGATGTATATCATAGACATACGAGAGATCACAAAAAGTTTGTGATACCTGTGCCGCGACTTAGCCGAGTAGGCAACTCATTCGATGGTCTCGGTATTCGCTTTTACAATAAAATAACGCAATCAATACTAGATCAGTCTACAGAAAGGTTTAAATTACGTAAAGCATATTACAAAATTGAAGATTATTTGGATGATTAAAAAAGCCTGGATTTGAAAATCCTTTCAGCTTCATACAAGACTGCGGTTTAATAATGTAAAATTTGAAAATGTTTAAAAGATTGACCGCCGAGTTTCTTTCTGGTTCTTCTCGGTAAAAGCAATGTTCCGAACCCGTTGTAGCTTCATTAATCATATTGATCCTTGACGATTCAAAAGTGCTTGTAAGAGCTTACTTGAATAAAGATATTTTGATTTGATTTGATTTGATTATTTTTTGTACATTTTGCATATATTTCTGTTTGACATTCAGTAAGACATATAAAATAGTACTCTACGTCTATTCCAGTACTCTTTTTTAGACAAAATGATAAACAAAAGAAACAATATAATATTTTTTTCTGAATCTCGTAAACTGAATCTGAATTTACGTAAACAGCTCTAACAATTTTCATAAAACAGTATTTAGAAGGTTTCGGGGGCGAAAAATCGATCAATCTAGGTTTCATTTCAATAAAATTTCTTGCTTAAATAGAAATAGATATAAAAACTTATATTTACTGTCATCCGGAAAGTTAAGATAGCTTAATGGGGAACATCCGGATTGAAACAGTTAAAATACCTGGGATCGATTCCCACACGGGCCCCTACTTACATTTTTTTTTCTTTTAAATTGCAATTTTTTTAAATAAATAACCTAGCAAGGTTCAGTCACCCAGGTACTTGATATTATAAATGGGGAAACCAGTATATCGATGAAATTTCCTTCAATTAAAGCTCATGTACCGGATCTATAATTCCTTGTTTTGTCTTCAGAAAGAGAAAAACTTTTGTTTAATAGTTTTATACAATTAAAAGTATTTTAAAAGCAACAAATAGTAACATAAATTTAAAAGGAAATTAATAGCAGGGTCTTAATAAAAGATGCAACAATACGTTAACACATTTTATTTGCGCTTATATGGCTATTTCATATTTTGCACCATATAATTAACAATATTAGTAGTTTCCTACATAATTCTTCTTAGCTGTTTATTATAACATCGTTTTCATTACTCTCGCCATTCCCAATATTATTTATTCTATTTCCTCCGCAATTTCTGCAAGGTTTATTTCTAATTCCACTACAACCATTGCTCCCACAGCCACCACCCCAATTTGGTTTAGTACACAGTCCATTTCCACCGCTGTAATAAACGAAAATACTAATGATAAGATTTCACTTCACTATAATTTTATTATTACATTATGAAAAAAAATATATGCGGATTAAAATATTTCTTAAGTAAGTAATAATTATTGTCCTATAAATAGCCAATTAAAATTAAGAACAGACCGCCCTCATTTCTTACCGAAGTATAGTAAAAGGCGACTAAGGTTAGTCGACCTGCCGTGTGGTATCCGGCTGAGTAGAAAAGACAACCCTTATTTTTTACCGAGGTGTTAGAAAAGTCGACTAAGGTAAGATGACTCGCTGTATGGTATCCAGATGAGTAGAATAGGCCACCCTCAAACCTACCGAGGTGTCGTAAAATACGACTAAGGTAAATTGACGTCAGGCAGCCGGCTGTAAAATACGTAGTAAATCAAGTGACAACATGTTTAAAATATGTTGTGCCGACCCCACTTAGAGTGGGATAACGGTAGGAGTATGACATTAGCTAACAGTAATTATAATGTGGGTTAGAAACTGATGATGTCTGCTACTCACCAACGAAAAGGTGTAGGATTAGCTTGAACTACCGTCAATATAACGACCAGGCACATAATGAATAATACAGACTTGTTCATTTTGTATACTTAATCGAAATATCACAATAGATATTGTGTCAGATGTGTTTACGAAGGAGCTTCACAATACTGCCTGTTATTCCACCAGCTAGTCTTTATATATGACTTCCAAAGCTTATCATAACTGTACTTTACATGGCTAAAGTTCAATTTAATAGCACAATGAATTTGCTGATTAAATTTTCCAAATACAATAAAAATTTCCCAGAATATTGATGACGTACCTTCACAACTATTTACCTATATTTTGCATATACACCGTTAGGCAAAGAAAACCTAACTCACCATTATCATTTTCCTGCCCTTCATCTCCATAATCATGTCACTCTAAATGGGGTCGGAACAACATGTTTTAAACTTTTCTCGACATCAATTGTCATTTCGCCCCGTAACTGAAACATCATCAAGAGATAGACTCCATGACAAAAAGCAGAATAGCAAATTGAAAAAAAATAAAAAAATCTTTTATTGCTGTAGTGTATGCGTATGGCTTCGTTAATAATACAAAAAAAAATTTAATGTCCATCACATGTAGGAACTGCCAATGTTGAACGACGGGGAAAAGTCTGAATCAATGCTGAGCCACCGAACCACGGCATTTCAATGCTGCCCCAGGCCGGAATTGACCTTGGGCAAATGAGTCATGACTATTTTTTATGTTGAATCAAGTCCTAGCTAGTCTTGATCAACCGAGCCTCGACTATCTGGTGCCAGCCCAAGCCCATATAAATATCATGATAGCGATAGATGGTGCTGCATGGCGTAATAATATTAAAATTAAATTGCGCTAAAGAGATTCTTTCTCACATGTATAGGTAGGGCAATGGTTCGTTAATAGAGGTGAGATTTGTATTCTATCGGTTGAAGTTTCAATTCTCCTTTAAGCTCTAAGTGCGGCTGATTTTGTATGCATAAAAAGTATACCAAGTTCGGTCAACTTTGATATGTAAGGTTGGTCAGAGCTGTAGTTTAGGAGTGGGTTTACGGTTGTTGTCTGCTTTTATCCACTGGTCGTTTTACCTCTGCCTTTGTCCAGTCTTTGTCCAACCTATATTAAGTATTGGGCCAACGCTTCTTACTAGACTTGGCCCAGTGCTGTGCACCAAGCCTTGCCCTTAGTTATCATCGGAGAAATCAAACAAGATTCGACCAACGTGGGTGTGCACCTTTGGGACAACCTTAAAAAGGATCGGCGCAAGCTTGGTCCAATTTCGGGCGCATCGTAATTTCATACATGGGATAATACATAATAATATGGAAGTAAGCAAAATTAAATAAACATAATAATTTCAAGTTTATTCATTTGTGTACTTTTATTTGGAACTAGCGGCCTGCCCCTGCTTCGCACGGGTATAAAATATATATCCCATGTCATTCAGTGTAAAAAAAATGATTAAAATCGATCCAGTAGTTTTGATTTATTCATTACTGCCCGTGGCCCGCAAGCGTTAAATTTGGAGAAAAACAATTTCCTTTCCCTATACCAAGAAGATTTCCTTCTATCTTTGGAATATCTACATAGTATAGTACATTTTACTTATTTACTTTTACATTTTCCCTATGTATTTCATTTTTACAATTAATTACAGAATGTCTTTATATACAACATTCACAGCTTCCTTGTCGTTAAACAAACTCTTGAAAGAACGATATAGCTGCTGGATTCGAAATGCTATAGGGTGAAGCGCGGCCTCCTCACGGCATTTTAAATCTGTAATATCTACGAAAATGTTCACTTAAATTACATGCTGTAAACGGCGATATTGATCTATATTTAATCAACTATTTATTTAAGGTTGACTTGATTGGATAAAGATTAATGCTGTAGTGTATAAAAATTGCTTCAAAAATAAGGCATTATTTTTCGTAAAAAGTAAATGACAAAAATGCTATTGTGGGTTATTCATAAGAGATATATACCATCGCGGACTTTCCTGTAGACCTTTTCAAGGTGTACAAATAAAAATCAAAAATCATTTTGATAAATCTCGTAGGGTTTGTTTAGCCTGCGTTTGCAATGTAAGCGGAAAAAAATGTAATTATTTACAGAAACCTCAAAAATTACAGTATTTCTCTACTCTGTATTGAATGTTATTATACGTACAAACCTTCCTCTAGAATCACTCTATCTATTAAAAAAAACCGCATCAAAATCTGTTGCGTAGTTTTAAAGTTTTATGCGTACAAGAAATCTAACAAACAAAGAATGCGACTTTGTTTTATAATATGTAGTGATAAAGCGTCAATAAATTCTGTTTGAAATCTTCTAAATAATATGCCATATTATTTTTAATATCTGGGTGAGCAAGTAAGTTGACCCGCCGTGTGGTATCCGGTTGAGTTGAACAGACCATTCTCATTCCTTACCGACATGTCGTAAAAGGCGACTAAGGTAAGTTGACCTGCCGTTTGATATCCGGCTGTGTAGAATTGACCACTCTCATTTCTTACCGAGCTGTGTTAAAATACTAAGGTAAGATGACTCGTTGTGTGGTATCCAGATAAGAAGAATTGACCACCCTCAAACTTACCGAGGTGTCGTAAAATACGACTAAGTTAAGTTGACGTCAGATAGGCGGCCAGTCGTAAAATTACTAGCTTGTTCAGGCAACATGTTCAAAACATGTTATGCCTACCTTACTTAGGGTAGGATAAGGGCTGCAGGATGCTTAAAGTCTGATAGTATAAGTATACATCATTCAAATGATATAGTCGATTATATCATTTGAAGTAAAAAACAAACTCGTCTTGATGTACTTGAGATTTCCATATTAAATTCAAAAAATAAGCATTAAGATACCTATTGGACCATGTATAGATCCGATAGGCGCGTTAGATCGCATTCCTCCCTGATTACACCACTTATTTCTGTACTTTTACTTCTAATAGTTAAATAACTACCGCCTCATTGGTTCACTCTCTAACATAGCTTAAATTAGTAAATCTCTATCCAGCGTTTCGAACTTTTATATAATCAATAAAATACATATATTAGGACGCATTAGCTTGTATAATACTTAAACGTCAACTAAATACTATTAATCTAATATAATTTTGTTAAAAAAATAATTAAGTACGAAAACGAAACTAATGGTCGCCCATTGGTCGCCATGGCTACATCCATTATTTTTATACATTTGGCATATTCTGTTTGACTTTCAGTATGACATATAAAACAATACTCTTCGTTTATTTCAGTACTCTGTTTTAGACAAAATGATAAACAAAAGAAACAATATAATATTTTTCTGAATTTCGGAAAGAGCTCTAACAATTTTTATGAAACAGTATTTAGAAGGAAGGTTTCGTGGGTGAAAAATCGATCAATCTAGGTTTCATTTCAATAAAATTTCTTGCTTAAATAGACATAGATAAAAAAGCTTAAACTTGCTGTCATCTAGAAAGTTATGATAGTTTAATGGGAAACATCCGGATTGAACCAGTTAAAATGCCTGGGATCGATTCCCACACGGGCCCTTACTTACATTTTTTTTCTTTTAAATTGCAATTTTTTTAAATAAATAACCTAGCAAGGTTCAGTCACCCAGGTATTAGATATTATAAATGGGTAAACCAGTATATTGATGAAATTTCCTTCAATTAAAGCTCATGTACAGGATCTATAATTCCTTGTTTTGTCTTCAGAAAGAGAAAAACTTTTGTTTAATACTTTTATACAATTAAAAGTATTTTAAAAGCAACAAATAGTAACATAAATTTAAAAGGAAATTAATAGCAGGGTCTTAATAAAAGATGCAACAATACGTTAACACATTTTATTTGCGCTTATATGGCTATTTCATATTTTGCACCATATAATTAACAATATTAGTAGTTTCCTACATAATTCTTCTTAGCTGTTTATTATAACATCGTTTTCATTACTCTCGCCATTCCCAATATTATTTATTCTATTTCCTCCGCAATTTCTGCAAGGTTTATTTCTAATTCCACTACAACCATTGCTACCACAGCCACCACCCAAATTTGGTTTAGTACACAGTCCATTTCCACCGCTGTAATAAACGAAAATACTAATGATAAGATTTCACTTCACTATAATTTTATTATTACATTATGAAAAAAAATATATGCGGATTAAAATATATCTTAAGTAAGTAATAATTATTGTCCTATAAATAGCCAATTAAAATTAAGAACAGACCGCCCTCATTTCTTACCGAAGTATAGTAAAAGGCGACTAAGGTTAGTCGACCTGCCGTGTGGTATCCGGCTGAGTAGAAAAGACAACCCTTATTTTTTACCGAGGTGTTAGAAAAGTCGACTAAGGTAAGATGACTCGCTGTATGGTATCCAGATGAGTAGAATAGGCCACCCTCAAACTTACCGAGGTGTCGTAAAATACGACTAAGGTAAATTGACGTCAGGCAGCCGGCTGTAAAATACGTAGTAAATCAAGTGACAACATGTTTAAAATATGTTGTGCCGACCCCACTTAGAGTGGGATAACGGTAGGAGTATGACATTAGCTAACAGTAATTATAATGTGGGTTAGAAACTGATGATGTCTGCTACTCACCAACGAAAAGGTGTAGGATTAGCTTGAACTACCGTCAATATAACGACCAGGCACATAATGAATAATACAGACTTGTTCATTTTGTATACTTAATCGAAATATCACAATAGATATTGTGTCAGATGTGTTCACGAAGGAGCTTCACAATACTGCCTGTTATTCCACCAGCTAGTCTTTATATATGACTTCCAAAGCTTATCATAACTGTACTTTACATGGCTAAAGTTCAATTTAATAGCACAATGAATTTGCTGATTAAATTTTCCAAATACAATAAAAATTTCCCAGAATATTGATGACGTACCTTCACAACTATTTACCTATATTTTGCATATACACCGTTAGGCAAAGAAAACCTAACTCATCATTATCATTTTCCTGCCCTTCATCTCCATAATCATGTCACTCTAAATGGGGTCGGAACAACATGTTTTAAACTTTTCTCGACATCAATTGTCATTTCGCCCCGTAACTGAAACATCATCAAGAGATAGACTCCATGACAAAAAGCAGAATAGCAAATTGAAAAAAAATAAAAAAATCTTTTATCGCTGTAGTGTATGCGTATGGCTTTGTTAATAATACAAAAAAAATTTTAATGTCCATCACATGTAGGAACTGCCAATGTTGAACGACGGGGAAAAGTCTGAATCAATGCTGAGCCACCGAACCACGGCATTTCAATGCTGCCCCAGGCCGGAATTGACCTTGGGCAAATGAGCCATGACTATTTTTTATGTTGAATCAAGTCCTAGCTAGTCTTGATCAACCGAGCCTCGACTATCTGGTGCCAGCCCAAGCCCATATAAATATCATGATAGCGATAGATGGTGCTGCATGGCGTAATATTATTAAAATTAAATTGCGCTAAAGAGATTCTTTCTCACATGTATAGGTAGGGCAATGGTTCGTTAATAGAGGTGAGATTTGTATTCTATCGGTTGAAGTTTCAATTCTCCTTTAAGCTCTAACTAAGTGCGGCTGATTTTGTATGCATAAAAAGTATACCAAGTTCGGTCAACTTTGATATGTAAGGTTGGTCAGAGCTGTAGTTTAAGAGTGGGTTTACGGTTGTTGTCTGCTTTTATCCACTGGTCGTTTTACCTCTGCCTTTGTCCAGTCTTTGTCCAACCTATATTAAGTATTGGGCCAACGCTTCTTACTAGACTTGGCCCAGTGCTGTGCACCAAGCCTTGCCCTTAGTTATCATCGGAGAAATCAAACAAGATTCGACCAACGTGGGTTTGCACCTTTGGGACAACCTTAAAAAGGATCGGCGCAAGCTTGGTCCAATTTTGGGCGCATCGTAATTTCATACATGGGATAATACATAATAATATGGAAGTAAGCAAAATTAAATAAACATAATAATTTCAAGTTTATTCATTTGTGTACTTTTATTTGGAACTAGCGGCCTGCCCCTGCTTCGCACGGGTATAAAATATATATCCCATGTCATTCAGTGTAAAAAAAATGATTAAAATCGATCCAGTAGTTTTGATTTATTCATTACTGCCCGTGGCCCGCAAGCGTTAAATTTGGAGAAAAACAATTTCCTTTCCCTATACCAAGAAGATTTCCTTCTATCTTTGGAATATCTACATAGTATAGTACATTTTACTTATTTACTTTTACATTTTCCCTATGTATTTCATTTTTACAATTAATTACAGAATGTCTTTATATACAACATTCACAGCTTCCTTGTCGTTAAACAAACTCTTGAAAGAACGATATAGCTGCTGGATTCGAAATGCTATAGGGTGAAGCGCGGCCTCCTCACGGCATTTTAAATCTGTAATATCTCCGAAAATGTTCACTTAAATTACATGCTGTAAACGGCGATATTGATCTATATTTAATCAACTATTTATTTAAGGTTGACTTGATTGGATAAAGATTAATGCTGTAGTGTATAAAAATTGCTTCAAAAATAAGGCATTATTTTTCGTAAAAAGTAAATGACAAAAATGCTATTGTGGGTTATTCATAAGAGATATATACCATCGCGGACTTTCCTGTAGACCTTTTCAAGGTGTACAAATAAAAATCAAAAATCATTTTGATAAATCTCGTAGGGTTTAGCCTGCGTTTGCAATGTAAGCGGAAAAAAATGTAATTATTTACAGAAACCTCAAAAATTACAGTATTTCTCTACTCTGTATTGAATGTTATTATACGTACAAACCTTCCTCTAGAATCACTCTATCTATTAAAAAAAACCGCATCAAAATCTGTTGCGTAGTTTTAAAGTTTTATGCGTACAAGAAATCTAACAAACAAAGAATGCGACTTTGTTTTATAATATGTAGTGATAAAGCGTCAATAAATTCTGTTTGAAATCTTCTAAATAATATGCCATATTATTTTTAATATCTGGGTGAGCAAGTAAGTTGACCCGCCGTGTGGTATCCGGTTGAGTTGAACAGACCATTCTCATTCCTTACCGACATGTCGTAAAAGGCGACTAAGGTAAGTTGACCTGCCGTTTGATATCCGGCTGTGTAGAATTGACCACTCTCATTTCTTACCGAGCTGTGTTAAAATACTAAGGTAAGATGACTCGTTGTGTGGTATCCAGATAAGAAGAATTGACCACCCTCAAACTTACCGAGGTGTCGTAAAATACGACTAAGTTAAGTTGACGTCAGATAGGCGGCCAGTCGTAAAATTACTAGCTTGTTCAGGCAACATGTTCAAAACATGTTATGCCTACCTTACTTAGGGTAGGATAAGGGCTGCAGGATGCTTAAAGTCTGATAGTATAAGTATACATCATTCAAATGATATAGTCGATTATATCATTTGAAGTAAAAAACAAACTCGTCTTGATATACTTGAGATTTCCATATTAAATTCAAAAAATAAGCATTAAGATACCTATTGGACCATATATAGAACCGATAGGCGCGTTAGATCGCATTCCTCCCTGATTACACCACTTATTTCTGTATTTTTACTTCTAATAGTTAAATAACCACCCCATTGGTTCACTCTCTAACATAGCTTAAATTAGTAAATCTCTATCCAGCGTTTCGAACTTTTATATAATTAATAAAATACATATATTAGGACGCATTAGCTTGTATAATACTTAAACGTCAACTAAATACTATTAATCTAATATAATTTTGTTAAAAAAATAATTAAGTACGAAAACGAAACTAATGGTCGCCCATTGGTCGCCATGGTTACATCCATTATTTTTCATACATTTTGCATATTCTGTTTGACTTTCAGTATGACATATAAAACAATACTCTTCGTTTATTTCAGTACTCTGTTTTAGACAAAATGATAAACAAAAGAAACAATATAATATTTTTCTGAATTTCGGAAAGAGCTCTAACAATTTTTATGAAACAGTATTTAGAAGGAAGGTTTCGGGGGTGAAAAATCGATCAATCTAGGTTTCATTTCAATAAAATTTCTTGCTTAAATAGACATAGATATAAAAGCTTAAACTTGCTGTCATCTAGAAAGTTATGATAGTTTAATGGGAAACATCCGGATTGAACCAGTTAAAATGCCTGGGATCGATTCCCACACGGGCCCTTACTTACATTTTTTTTTCTTTTCAATTGCATTTTTTTTAAATAAATAACCTAGCAAGGTTCAGTCACCCAGGTACTAGATATTATAAATGGGGAAACCAGTATATTGATGAAATTTCCTTCAATTAAAGCTCAAGTACAGGATCTATAATTCCTTGTTTTGTCTTCAGAAAGAGAAAAACTTTTGTTTAATACTTTTATACAATTAAAAGTATTTTAAAAGCAACAAATAGTAACATAAATTTAAAAGGAAATTAATAGCAGGGTCTTAATAAAAGATGCAACAATACGTTAACACATTTTATTTGCGCTTATATGGCTATTTCATATTTTGCACCATATAATTAACAATATTAGTAGTTTCCTACATAATTCTTCTTAGCTGTTTATTACAACATCGTTTTCATTACTCTCGCCATTCCCAATATTATTTATTGTATTTCCTCCGCAATTTCTGCAAGGTTTATTTCTAATTCCACTACAACCATTGCTCCCACAGCCACCACCCCAATTTGGTTTAGTACACAGTCCATATCCACCGCTGTAATAAACGTAAATACTAATGATAGGATTTCACTTCACTTAAATAATTTTATTATTACATTATCAAAAAAAAATTATATGCGGATTAAAATATTTCTTAAGTAAGTAATAATTATTGTCCTATAAATAGTCAATTAAAATTAAGAACAGACCGCCCTCAATTCTTACCGAGGTGTTAGAAAAGTCGACTAAGGTAAGATGACTCGACGTGTGGTATCCGGCTGAGTAGAAAAGACAACCCTCATTTTTTACCGAGGTGTTAGAAAAATCGACTAAGGTAAGATGACTCGCTGTGTGGTATCCAGATGAGTAGAATAGGCCAACCTCAAACTTACCGAGGTGTCGTAAAATACGACTAAGGTAAATTGACGTCAGGCAGCCGGCTGTAAAATACGTAGTAAATCAAGTGACAACATGTTTAAAATATGTTGTGCCGACCCCACTTAGAGTGGGATAACAGTAGGAGTATGACATTAGCTAACAGTAATTATAATGTGGGTTAGAAGCTGATGATGTCTGCTACTCACCAACGATAAGGTGTAGGATTAGCTTGAACTACCGTCAATATAACGACCAGGCACATAATGAATAATACAGACTTGTTCATTTTGTATACTTAATCGAAATATCACAATAGATATTGTGTCAGATGTGTTCACGAAGGAGCTTCACAATACTGCCTGTTATTCCACCAGCTAGTCTTTATATATGACTTGCAAAGCTTATCACAACTGTACTTCACATGGCTAAAGTTCAATTCAATAACAATAAATGAGCCGATTAAATTTTCCAAATATAATAAATTTTTCCAGAATTACGATAATATTTAAAATTTAGGCGTGTGTTATCCGGCTGAGTAGAATAGTACCACCTTAATTTCTTACCGAGGTGTCGTAAGAGGCGATTAAGGTAATTCGACCCGCCGTGTCGTATCCGGCTGTGTAGAATAGACCGACCTCATTTCTTACCGAGGTGTCGTAAAAGACGACTAACGTAAGTTGATCCACCGTGTAGTATCCGGTTGAGTAGAATAGACCACCCTCTTTCTTAACGAGGTGTCGTAAAATACGACTATGGTAAGTTGCCGCCAGGCAGGCGGCCTATCGTAAAAACGCAGCCAAATCATGACAACATGTTTATAACTGTTGCGCCCCACTTAGAGTGGGATAAGGGCAGGAAGATGATGATACGATCATATTTAAAATTATGATACTGCAATATTTCTTTAGCATACTCAAACTCACAGGCCCATAAAAGCTATCTATTAATATACGATGAAGCAATAAAAATTATAAAACAAAAACTGAAAAATAATATATTAGGTCCTTACATATGAAATTGGCGTTTTGTCGTACTGGCCACTTTGATCTCAAATATTACCTTTATGGTTAGGAATTCCAAATTCAAATTCATACAGCTATTTACTCATGCATTTGTGTCACAAACCCCCTAATTCATTTGTTTTTTCTTCTTTTTTTTTTTGTTTGTGTCACTCTGTTTACAAAATGGAAAACATGAAATATCGCGTTATTTACGAGTATGAGTTCCACCGTGGCACCAGTGCTGCAGAAACGGCTCGAAGGATTAATGATGTGTATGGTGACGGTGTCGCACAAGAAAACACAGTGCGTTTTTGGTTCCAACGTTTTCGTTCTGGAAATTTCGACCTGCATAGCAAGCCTTGTGGACGGCTGGAGACCAAAGTTGATAATGAAGAATTGAAGGCTATTGTGGAAGCGGATCCATCGCAAACCACGTCCGAGTTAGCTGCAGGCTCCGGTGTTAGTGATAAAACTATTCTAATCCACTTGAAGCAAATTGGGAAGGTGAAAAAGCTTGAAAGGTTGGTACCTCATGAATTGAGTGAAGCAAACCGACAAACGCGCGTCGAGTGCTGCGTTACGTTACTCAACCGGCAAAGAATTTTAAATGAAAGAATTTTAAATCGAATCATTACCTGTGATGAAAAGTGGATCCTCTACGATAATCGGAAGCGCTCATCGCAATGGCTGAACCCTGGCGAACCAGCCAAATCCTGCCCATAGCGAAAATTGACTAAAAAAAGTTGCTTTTAAGTGTTTGGTGGACTAGTGCCGGTGTCGTTCACTACAGCCTTCTGAAATCTGGCCAGACGATTACGGCAGATATCTATTGTCAGCAACTGCAAACCATGATGGAAAAGCTAGCTGCTAAACAACCGAGGCTGGTCACTGCTGCTTCAGGACAACGCTAGACCACACACTGCACAACAGACGGCTACCAAATCAGAGAAGCTTCAATTAGAATGTCTTAAATATTCACCGTACTCTCCGGACCTTGCTCCAACAGATTACCTTTTTTTTCGCAATTTGGATAACTACTTGCAAGGAAAAAAATTCAACTCCGATGGGGCAGTCCAAACCGCCTTCAAAGATTTTATTGATTCCCGCCCGAATGGTTTTTTTTAGTAAGGGGATCAATGAACTACCTATGAGATGGGAAAAGTGCATACATAGCAATGGTACATACTTAGATTAATTAAATAAATTTCATTAAAAAAAAACGACTTTATGTTCCTCCCATAGACAACGCCAATTTGATATGTAAGGACCTAATATAAAACACTATATTTGTTAATGTCAAGTCAGCGTAGCTTATTCGGGGAACGGGTGGTCGTGAGAAATAAAAATACCGATGAAATGAAAATGATCGAGCTCCACCTACCCTATTATATTTTTTTTTGAAGTTTCTTTTTTATTTTGCAAAAAATTACCGAGCAAGGCTCGGTCAACTATGTACTTATTTTAATGCAGAAAAAAGCTTGCTGTCAAACTGATCTCAACGAGGTATGGATAGTCTTTCTTCTAAAAACAAATGCCAGGCAGTTCCAACAACGCTATCACCCTGATAGGGTAAACATATCTGGGTGTTTAAGCCTTTGAGAATTATTAGCTCTATAAGGAGTTCTTATATAAACGTTTAAATGGATTAATTCACAACCCAGAACAGTTAAGCCAAATATTGATTAAGATTCTCTCTCGCTTGCCATGACATCCCCTCCCGTTTTTACTCATTAAATGTATAAAACAAACTTAGTGCATAACTCCTTGTTACCCAGGATGTGCAGGCAATTTAAAGAATTCGTCAGTAAGAATACCTCAATAGATATTAGTGATAAATTAAATTTATTCAAGAAACACTTATACAAAGGTATGCATTGAGGATGGACGTAATTTATACGTCCATTCTCAATGCAAAGTTATTTTCCATATTTTTCCTATTTTCCTTAAGTTTGTTAGACTTCATATTTTCTATTTTTTTTCTTCTAATTTTAGTTATAAGAGTTGTTGTACGTTTGTTACCTTTTAAGCACGCTGTGACTACCTTTAATTAGATTTAAATGTTATTAGCGGCCATGGGAAATATAACCATGTTCTTTAGTTACACGTGTAATTCTGTTGGTAGTATGAAATAAATAAATAAATACTTATTATCCTTGTAAGCTGATATTTTGTTGCCATAGCGCAATCTTTTTTGGTCCAGCAATACACACGCCACTCATTAATTTCATTAACCCAGCACGCGAAACGTTATCTTAGCTCATGACCTAGATATCAGCGTCTAATAGCCGTTCGTCTCAGCTAAAGATTGGCTCTGTGAGCACCTACTGAAAAGAATATAGGTACAAGCAAATAAAAGGTCAATTGAGGCAACCGTGCATTCGTTAGGCCAATATAATCGATAAAGTCAAAATACGCATGCAACATTGACGGCGACAATTTTGTCTATATTATCAAGCTTATTGTTGTATTTGTTTCATGTTGTAACACATTTTTGTAGCCGCTCAATACGATATATGTAGTTTTTATAATGTGGATACAGACCAAGCGTATTCTTATATGCTTCGTATAATAACAATTTTATGTAAAAAATTACAGATTCTCTAATGAATTCAACCATTTTGGATTTCAAAATAATCAAGTCAATATGTGGTACATTTGACTGATTTCGGCCGATTTCAATTTCTAGATACTTGCAGCAGTTTAAAAAACTGTTAAAAAGAGGCTGATACAGAAAGCCTACAACAGTAACAGTATGTAATTCTCAACAGTATTACTATACTATACTGTTGAGGATTACAAGATGAGATGTGGATATAGCTACTCTTCTACCCAGTACAAGACAGAAATAACTAAATACAACTAGTAATAAGAATTATATTTTAAAAAGAGCAACCGCCGTTTTTCTTGCTGGCTCCTTGAGGAATAGCTTTCCAAACCAGTAGTAGAGTTGACGATTCAAAAACACTTGTTTACAGGTTTACTTAAATAAAGAGGATTTTGAAACTGAATTGAATGACTTAGGTAAATAAGAGCATACAAATATATTTTTTATATTTATTTATGTTCTGTGTATTTACATTACTTTTTTTATGGGACATTTGTACACACGGTCGTCCGTCAAAGTAAGTAATACTTGTAATACTTGTGTTATTGGTGAGATACAACTAGTGAATATACTCATATATAATTTCTAAATACATACTTAAATACAAATATACAGCCAGGCTCGAAAAACCCAACAAATTGTTTATAAAAAATGTTGGCCCTCAGCGGAAGGAATCGAACCGGCGACCCGAGGAGCTGAAGGCGGGATTACTACCCACTGCGCCAACTGGTCAGTCAAGTATCTTTAATATTTAAATGAGTTAATCTTGTATATATATATATATATATATATATATATATATATATATATATATATATATATATATATATATATATATATATATATATATATATATATATATATATATATATATATATATATATATATATATATTCCGAATCTCGGAAACGGCACCAACATTCATATTGAATTGTATTTTCGCCATTGACTGTCAAGTCGGTGTAGCTTAATCGGGGAACGGGCAGCCTCGAGAAATGTGAATGCCAAGGATCCCAACTAAATAGTAGTTTTTTTCTATTTTTTAAGTTTTTTATTTTTTTTGTTAAAAATTACCGAGCGAAGCTCGGTCACCGAGATATTTATAATTATTAAAACTAATATTCCTGTAGCTTAATAAATAACTTAGATTGACTATTAAATTACTTGATTTTAAAATTTACATAGTTAATAATTAATAATTTGAGAACACAAAACATTAATTGTGATTTATAATAACAATATTATGATTATTGGAACCATTTCCAATATTATTAACTACATTTCCTTGGCAACGTGGTCTACCGCAATCCCCGTTTCTACCACCACGTTTATTTCCACCACCACGGTAAATTCCACCAACATGGTTATAGTTCGGAGCACGGCTATTCATAAGTTTATGTGCCAACAACCAGCCAAAACTGTAAGGAAAAACGTTTAATATTAACAAACTAATACAGAAAATCGAGACACAGCAATACTGAATCTTATTTTAAATGTGTGATTAAACCGTTAGTTAGGTATCGATAAATGCGAGTCTGCCCGTCTATTATGCTTTCAGTAATCAAACTACTGGACCAATATTGGTGAAACTTGGCACAACTAAACCTTGTACACCTGGGTGGCATGTACAATAAAAAACAGTTTTTCTTTCAGGAACCGAAAAAATACATACTGAGGGTATTTAAATGCTCTCGTTGTAGCGAACAATGTCGCTGCTCCACTAATCATTCACCTATTCTTATCCTACTCTAAGTGGAATCGGCACATGTTATGAACATGTTGTCACATGATTTGGCTAGGTATTTTCGACCGGCAGCCTGCTGTAGTCGGCTTTTACGACACTTCGGTAAGTAAGTGGGTGGTGTATTCTACTGAACCGGATACCACACGGCGGGTAAACTTACATTAGTCGCCTTTTACGACACCTCGGTAAGAAATGAGAGTGGTTTATTTATACCACAAGGCGGGTCGTGGGTGCACTAGCAATTGATAAAATCTTGTATGAAGTTTGTTAAATAATCAAACAATATTACCAATTCAGTTCGGGTATTGCAAAACAAAAAAAAAATAGTTTATTTTAGTTCTGTCCTCTCTGTCTTTTTTTATGTCGACCACAAAATTAAGTCTTGTAACAATAAAGTGAGAAATTTATTGTTTATTTATTAACTTATTTCTTTTTATACATAACGTTAGAAAAGAGAAAGAAGAAGTAAAAAAGCATATGCACAAAACACACAAACAAAACACGCACTTATCTCATCAAGGGATCTCTTCCAGTCAACCTTTGAGTAACAGAAGGAAAAGGACAAGAAGTGAAGAAGAAAGAGAATACGGGTAATATAGAGAAAAAGAAAAAGTTTATATAAATTTAACTATTTAATTTAATAATTTATTGTTAGTCAATGCGATGAAATTTAAGCACTGGTTTTCGAGAAAACGTAAGCTAACTAATACTTACAACGGTGACGGCGCCGATTCTACGATTGCAAACATAGTTATAACAAACAGAATAAATAAAAAAGATTTCTTCATACTGGAATTTTTTTTTATATTCTTAATTTAGATTTGGAGACCTAACAACGGTTCCTTCGAGTAAGGATCCGAGTAATTAACATTACATTGACCACTGCTTTTATACTGCTGTCAACTTTATTACAAATAGTGCAGGGGTTAATTTGATTATTATATTTTTATCCTAATTAATATTCCCAATGATATTGACATACTAACAATAATAGGAATTTCCATCCATAAAAGGATGGTAAAACCGAGACAATTTATATTTTAATAACTACCTGCTCCCCGCGGTTTATTCCGCGAAGCAAATGTTTTTGCACAAAGTAAGACGATTATGAATAAAATTAGGAATAAAATAAAAGCTTATGAGCCGCACGAACAAGCATTCAGAACTGGCTATAGCACAATTGACAATTTGCATTGGGTTAAAACCCTAATTGAAAAGTGCAAAGAGTACGAAAAGCCAATCATAATTTCATTCGTCGATTATGAAAAAGCGTTTGACTCCTTTGATACCTGGGCGGTCTTAAATGCATTGGCAGATTGTAGAATAGATGAGCGATACAACGCCATGGTTAAATATCTCTAGACACGCGCAACAACAAAAATTAGTTAAGGCATGTTTAGTATAGTTTTGAGATTGTTAGCCTGTAAGTGATGCATTATTTCGAATAAATATCTTCTTTCTTTCTTTCTTTCAAAATCAAATACTAATGTTGCCGTTATAACCATTTTGGCTGGTAAGCCCTCAAGTTAGAAACAGTTAACAGGTATTTATATATACATATGATTGTGAATCACATACTTTTGTCTATTTATTTTCACAGTTACATTGACCTAGTGTGGTATTAATTACTCTATATAAATAGTGTAGTTATTGTATAGAACCGGCTATACTCACGTCTTATTCTATCGGGTTAGCCCGACTAGTTTCGAACCCATCCGGGGCACTTATTCATGAGCTCTTTACACGACGTTATCGCGGCGAGAGAATAAGACGTGAGTATAGCCGGTTCTATACAATAACTATGAATACTAATCACGATAGTTTAAATTTAAAAATAAATAGTGTAGTAATTAATTACTCTATAAAAATTCAAGTGAAATCTTAGTAAACGCAGTGAAATAAAGATGCAAGATGTCCTTGATGCATATCAATCTACAACTATTACATACAATCAACTATTTGAACAAGGCCATATTTTACAACGTTTTTTGAGATTAAAAAATATATTTGTACTTAGAAATAATAGTGCTAACAGCTATATTTACAAAAATAATCTGTAATCAAGATACTCAAAAAAAGTTTAATTTCCCAAAGCAGAACAAAAACCTCCTCTCCAATTCTCAAGGGAATAATGTCGTTTTTATATAAAGATAGGGCTTTTACAGATTGGAGAGTTTCAAAACATCTTAGACTAAGAATATATAAAAATATTGTCTACAAAATATAAAAATTTACGAGCTTCTTAACTACATTGCAGCTCCTTTTTGTTCATTTATTATATCATCAATTTCTAAGTCATAAAGTCATAAATGCCAAAGTTTGTGAGTATGGATGTATGTTTGTTACTCGTTCACGGCGAATCCGCTGAAATAATATCGATGAAATTTGGAACAATTATTCCTTATACACCGGAATAACAAATAAGCTATAGAAAACCTGTTAATTCTACAGGAATACTGTGACATTTGAAAGCATCATCTATTATTTGTTCCGATTTCGATATCCGGAATCCATGTTGAGTCAAGCCTTCCGTTTTTCGTGTGTTTTAGTCAAATTGCACCCCCCCACTTCATTCATTTCCGCTTCCTCTCTTGGCCCCACTTACGTTTCCGTATCCGCTGTCTTTGAATATGGCGTCGGAGGTGAGCCCATTTGGTTTTGTCATTATAGCATCGTTTTTCGTAGTGTTCGGACGTAACCATTTTATAAAGTCAGTTTCAACTTGTTAGTGGTTAAATATTGAAATAATACTTTTAAGTAATCCCCTCACTTCATGATGGAGGATAAAAAATCGTGAAATAAGCGGTCGAGAAAGGTAAGCGAGCCTAAAAAGTGGTATCGGTAGCGTCAAAGTCAACTAGGAAGAGCGAGATACGTTCGGTGATTCAAGTTCCGGACTAAAACTGTCGAAACGGGCACAAAGGTTAGTAATCTGAAATTTTAATTTTATTTCCACAAGCTGTGTATTTGACACAAGCTGTGATTACCTAATGGTAACGGGCGAACATAATGTTTAGAGCCTGGATTCGATTCCCACATGTCACTCGGCGCTTTCTTTCCTTTTAATCTGATTACTCGATCAAGCAATAAAGTGAACGCTATTAAAAAATTGTCTCTTACAACAATCTTGTAAGTAGCTAGTAGCTTCGATCAGGAAATTCTTTAGAAAATCCTGCCGGTTATTGCTGCCGAAAAGATTAGATTAAATACTTCAGAATATATAACAATTGTTAAGGATTCTATTTATCTTTTTTATTCTATTTATCTTAATTTGGAGTTGCAAAGTTTTGAAACCTACAGAATGGAATTGAGTGAGGTTTTCTGAGAATAATATTTTGCAAATATCATGTGGAGGGACAACAAAAATGCATAAGAATCAGATGAATTTCAGAAATGCAGATTCTTGTTGTTTATACTAGAACCACCAAAAATTTTTGTTACTTTTTGACAATAATACAAGGCCCGTTGGCGCATTTAGCAGTAACCCTGGCCTCAGCTCCGCGAATCGCGATTTCGATTTCCGCCAAAGGACAACATTTTCTAGTTTAAGAAATTTGGGGGGGGAGGTAATCATTGCTCTCCAAAACAATAGTTTTCTGATACAACTCAGCTAAGTACTCGTTCGTCATTCAGGCAATATAAACATAGATCCTATCATTGCCATGGCTTCCAAAGGAGGAATACAGGAGATAGTGCTTACACAAAAGCCAAAAATCAGAGAAAGGGTAAAGCTTTCGTTCTCACTCCCCGCTCAAATATAAGAACCGTCGGATATGATTCAAACGATTTTGATACAGCTGTCAAAAGGGATTTCTGCATATCTGGCGAAATTTAAGTGCTTCAGAGCTACTTTTGCCAGCTTCTGATTGGTGGCTGCAAGGTCCTGACTACCTTTCCACATTCTTTCTGATATCCTGAGTATAACGGTTCCGTTTTTGAAACTTTTAAACATCCTTAAAACCAAAGTTTTCAGTTAATAAGTCGTTTCCGAATATCGCCCTTTTTACAAAGCACATACTGGATCGTGAAACGAGACTTGAACCAAACACATTCCCAAGTATCCAGAGCAAACCAACATCTGAGATTTCTCAGGACAAGTTACGCAGGTACACTTTACTAGATGACTTGTCTACCTTTCGGTCTGTCATCAGCACCAAAAACCTTTTGCGACAGTTACGAATTGGATGGCGGAATACCTAAGAAATAACATTTGATGGGTATAGTTTCTGGATGACTTTATGCTGAATGCTTTATGACGAATCAATCGTTCCAGCAGTGGTGGTGGCGTTCACGATAAGCTTCTTGAGACGCCTTGGGCTGACAATAAACTTCGACAAATCTGTCTTGGTTCCGACACAACGCCTAATTCGAATTCAAATTCTTAGGTGTGACTTAGGATACGCGAGCTAGCTCGAAATCCCTGTCGGAGCCAAAATGCTAAACGTTACGCATGGCATTACAGAAATTGTCGAGAGGCAGTTGGTCCCTCAGACAGGCCCAGTTCCTAATGGGGAGACTCAACTTTGCCTCATTCGTTGTTCCCCAGGGAAAGGCTACATTGTCGAACACTGCAGCAATACAGTTGACAATTGCCGAAATCCTAGCCCCACAACCAATTCAAATTTTCAGAGCCGGTCTTAACCGAAATGAATTGGTGAGTGAACATGGCATCCAGCTCAGTGCCTCGCTACATGGATCCCATCTCACATTTGTTTCCGAATTAGCCTGGGGATCAATTAGGCCTGTCCAAATCGGCAGGTCCGTGGACGGTTACTCAACAGGCCTGGTACGTAAACTGCTTGGAGCTATTTACTGTATATGCAGCAATATATCATGAGCAATAACAGCTGAAGGAAGGCTCATGTGCTGTTGCTAACCCATACAGTATTAGCCTATACAAACAAAGGAGGGGGAACACGTTCGAAGAAGCTATTTAATCTAACCAGACGGCTACTTGCTCTGTTAGATCAGTTGAATCTCCGGTTGACGGAGCAATACTTTGCGGAACGATTCAATACGGAGCTAGATACCCTGTCGTGCGACACGATAGCTCCATGAGTGGCATCTTTTACCGGAAGTTACGAGGATTCCCTTTCAAATTTTGGGAACGCCAGTAGACCTGTTTGCACCCAGATCAGCTCACGTCATGAGATAGTATTTTATTTTCGAGGGACTCGCAAGATGGACAGACAATATTCCACAATGCATTTCTTCATTGTTGGAGTTAGAGTTTGGGTTGGCTCTTTCCTTCGCCCAATCCAATACCGCAATTTCTCGCTCACCGGATTTTGCTCAGGGTCGATAAGTGCTAATATCTCCAAGGGTGACAAAGCGCTTTGGGCAGTGGACGTTCGGCATGGAGATGTCCAGAGTCTGTATTTAAATCAAAATCTTGCACAAATATTGATAGACACGACTACTAGTAGCTGGCATCCATAAGGTTGCCTGGAAGAGATCGCTCTTTAGCGATAAGGCCGCCTGTTGTACCAAACTTCTTTGTATACTTTCTGTATTCTTTTTGGTATACAATAAAGAATATTATTATTATTATTATCCACAAGTTCTGAACTTAATTTTGGAGGCATGACTATTCAAGGTAGATGGACGTAAGGAATGGTCAGAAGAAGCGCGATCTTTGCTGCTATCTTGCTGGAGAAAATTTACTATTCGTACTCGTATACCAGCTATATTTATATCGAACATGTGCTGTGTCTGTCATTCAGTATTCATTATTCATATCATATTCATTTTCAAAGTCATTTTCAAATTCAGATCAATATTGGTTTATAAGTCAGTTATGGCTATCTTCACAAAGATTAGTGAACATGACGTATCTTTTAGTTTCCTATTTAAAGCAGATTCTGCGAGATATATCGGTTACCAGAGTGAAATAAGCAAAACTCTCTGTTTATAATTCCTAAGTGCTAAAAGCCTAAATAAATATAATCTATATCAGAATTCAACACGTGCTGATATTTCGCTTTTGTTTGCCTCTGAAGAGAGGTTGCATGATCTGAATCTACCAAGAACTGGCCCTGAATATTTGATTGATAGAGGAATAGTATAGACATGTAGCCAGTTTTTAGTTCAAAAATAGATTCAGCCAAGTATATGCCATCTGGTTGGAAGATAATGGAATATCCCAAAAGAAATCTTAAGGCGGTTTATTGAATCCGTCGTTGGAAAGCAATATCACGACAAAGGCGTAACTATAATAATTTGTTAGTTGTTTATTACGACTAAAAGACAATGTAAACCCGCCAACAGGACACAATTATTGGATGGATTCAATGGATTGGATGGATTCGAATTCAATTCAATTCAAAATATTCTTCGAGAAGCGGGAATAGGAGCGTCACCGCGATTAGTAAGGTCTGCGGTTTCATCATAAGACTGATTATACGGTGATTAGACAGATTATACAGTCAATCAGATTTTGACAACAGGAAAATGTAAGCGAGAACATACTTTCCAAAATTATCAGAAACCGATCAGTGATTTTAATAAGTCGGAAAACTATGGAACGTTTATCATCATCTTCCTGCCCTTATCGCACTCCGAGTGAGGTCGGCACAATATGTTATAAACACATGACTTGGCTACGTTTTTATGACCGGCCGCCTGCCTGGCATCAACTTACTTTAGTCTTATTTTACGACACCTCGGTAAGTAAGAGTGTGGTCTATTCTACGTACTAAACCTAACTAATGAACGTTTATAATTTTCAAAATATTTTAAATCTGTCTAAAGTTGGTTGATTTAAGCAAAAGTGTTATAAGGACTAGAATTCGCAATTGAAGTAGAAAGCAGTAATAATCAACTAGTCAATTATTAAATTTTTGCATTGTAATGTCTTATGAAGCACCTTAATTGGCTCCATTCAGATCAACATTTATTATACACATTATAGCATTAATTGGTGTATACCAGGAGAAATCAAACATATCACTCAACATGGATTCCGGATATCGAAATCGGAACAAATAATAGAGAGTTTTACCTACCAATAAAACTTACCTATTATTTTTCCTGAGATATCCGGAATCCAAAGAATTCCTACCTGGTATTTTCGCTAATAATGACAAAACCAAATGGGCTCACCTCCGACGCCATATTCAAAGACAGCGGATACGGAAACGTAAGTATGACCAAGAGAGGAAGCGGAAATGAATGAAATGGGGGGGTACAATTTGACTAAAACACACGAAAAACGGAAGGCTTGATTCAACATGGATTCCGGATATCTCAGGAAAAATAATAGGTAAGTTTTATTGGTAGGTAAAACTCTCTATTATCGACCTATCACACAACAACATTCTACGCGAACGAAGTCGCGGGTAAAATCTAGATTGTCTATAAAAACGGTCGAAATTTGATGTAAGTATAATTTTATGCCTTCATATATTGGGAAAATTTAATGGAGTGTATTTGTTCGTTATCGTTAATAAAAAAAAAACCATTAATGATACGGAGCGTATATAAGAGAAATTTTAGATATTTAAGTCAGTATTCAGTACATCGTCATCGACACAACTTTGTAACTTAAGAAGTTTCAATTAATTGTCATTATGCAGAAGTCTTTGTTATTTGTTCTAACCGTCATCGCTATGTTAGCTGTAGCTCAGTCAAAACCATCCCCATGGTAAGTAATCAATCGTTTTAATTGATAACATTACTATTTTAACATATTATCTTTTTGTTTATCAACCGATAAACGTTCACTATTAGACATAGATCTTTAGCCGTGTGGTATCCGGCTGAGTAGAATAGACCACCCTCATTCCTTACCAAGGTGTCGTTAAAGGCGACTAAGTTAAGTCGACCCACCGTCTGGTATCCGGCTGAGTAAAATAGACCAACCTCATTTCACGCCGAGGTGTCGTAAAAGGCGATTAAGGTGAATTGACCCACCGTGTGGAATCCGGTTTAGTAGAATAGACCACCCTCCTTCATTGATGAGGTGTCGTAAAATATGACTAAGGTAAGTTCACGTCAGGCTGGCGGCCGGTCGTAAAAACGCAGACAAATCATGTGACAGTATGTTTATAACATGTTGTGCCGACCCCACTTAAAGTGGGATAAGGACAGGAGGATGATGATTCATTTCGTAGGGGTATACCGGCACTGCGTTTTATCAGCCGTACTTTACGTCACTTCGGTAAGAAATGAGAGTGGTCTATTCTAGTCAACCGGATACCACACGGCAGGTCGCCTTACCTTAGTCGCCTTTTACGACACCTCGGTAAGAAATGAGGAAGTCTATTCTACTCAGCCGGATACCACAACAAAAACGTTTTGTTAGAATATTAACAAAATAACAGACTTTTCTATCAAAGTCAAAATATTCTTTATTCAAGTGGACTGTTAACAGTACTTTTGAATCGTCAAATGTTTTAAAGAAGCTACCACTGATTCGGAAGTTTGTTCCTACCGATAAGAACCAGCAAAAAACTCGTTGGCTAATCTTTCAAAATCTATTCTATCTATGTATTGTTAATCGGACACCTTTGGATTTTGCTGAAGGTGAAAGTGACTTAGTTTCTGGGTTTTATACTGAATACGGAAGAGGGGGATTTGCATTATTTTTTTTTAACTTAATATTCAAGAATTTTATTTATAAGATTATTGTTAAATGGTAGACTAAAAGGGTTTTTAATGTATAGCAATGGAGTCCCGGGATGTGGAAGCAACCGGTGGGCTAACAACGACTGGATTGACTACGATGGCGACGGTGGCTGCGATGGAAATGAATGTGGAGGCGACAGAATTAATAATGTTGGGAATGGTAGAGAGAATGTAAACGATATTACTATAAATCAGTAAATGTCGTAGCTAATATAGGAACACAATAACAGTTTTTAGAATAAACCTATTGTCTTACACTTCCGTGTCTCATTTACATACTGCGTTTTTTTATATTATTACTAGCAATCGCCAGCGGCTACGCCCGCGTGCAAAGATTAGAAATGTAATATAGTCTTTTGATAACCATAAAAACCATAAACCATTTGATAACCTTAAAAACAAAAAATAACCATAAATGGTATCCGGCTGAGTAAAAGAGACCAACCTTATTTCTTACCGAGGTGTAGTAAAAGGCGACTAAGGCAAGTGGACCCACCGTGTGATATCCGGTTGAGTAGAATAGACCACCCTCTTTTTGTTATCGAGGTGTCATAAAATATGATTAAGGTTAGTTAATGTCAGGCAGACACCAATGAGTTTTTCTATTAAAACTTATGTGTCTAATTGATAATTGCAATTTATCACACGCTTTTCGGTGAAGGAAAACATCGTGAGGAAACCTGCATTTCTCCAGAGAATTCTGGAGATATGTGTAACCTACCAATCCGCATTGGAGCAGCGTGGTAGGTCTTAGCTCCAATCCTTCTCTCCAATAACGGAGAGAAGAGGCCTATGCCCAGCAGTGGGATAGTACAGGCCGCTACTATCTATCTAATGTCAGGCAGGCCGGTCGTAAAACACGTAGCCAAATCATGTGATAACATGTTTAAAACATGTTGTGCGGACCTCATTTAGCACGGGATAAGGGCAGGAAGATGCTGACTTACCTATACTTTATAATTAAGAGCTGTGATAGCCCAGCGGTGAGATCATGCGACTCTTCTGAGGGGGTGAAGAGTTCAAACCCCGGGAGAGCTGTCGGCGGGGACGGGGCAATATGTACAATGATACCCTGTCCTTGCCATCGGCAGCGTGGTTTAAGTTAAATTGAAGAAATAAAAGAATGAAAGCATATAATTTATATTTATTTACGCTGTATCAATATAATTCTGCATGTTTACATAAATTTAAAAAACAAACATAACTACTGATGAATATGAACATTATTAGTATTTTCCTTACCATTTCCAATATTATAATGATTTACAATATTACTTGGACTTTGTGTTGCGGGTATAAATACTGGAAGTGGCGGCGGAGGTAAAAATGGGGGTGGGGGTAACAGTGGGGGTAGAAGAAAACCAGGAGGGTTGCACCACCAACAGTAAAAACTGTAAGAAAATAAAACATCATAAAAATTATATAGTTTTTTATTTTACATTTTTATTTTGTTCATATTTGTTCATTTTATACTTAGTTGTATTAGGAAATTAAAACTATTTAAATCACTGACTTCTGTTAAACTATTTTTCAAGCTGTCTCAAAAAATTCAACCAGTTTAATTTAGTCAAAATAAATGTTTTTAATTCGTTTCAAACTTTCCATTACTTATAGAGCGTCCGTAAATGCTACATGCTATTTGTATTACACAAAATTAGCAAACAAGATACGCCATTGAAAATAAAAATGCATTTTGTTTTGATGATAAGCTTATATCCATAGTAATATTATAAAATATGCGTAAATCCGTCTGTCTGTAAGGCTTTCGCGTGACTAAACCTAATACATCAGCGTAATTATTATTTTTTGGTTTAGCTAAGGAGAAACCTAAATAAACATGATGATTTTTAATGATGATAGATCATTTAGTAAATCGTAATTATGATCATCTTCCTGCCCTCATCCCACTCGAAGTGGGGTCGGCACAACATGTTATAAACATGTTGTTACATGATTTGGCTGCGTTTTTACGACCGGCAGCCTGCCTGACGTCAACTTACCATAGTCGCCTTTTACGACACCTCGGTAAGAAATGAGATTGGTTTCTTCTACTCAGCCGGATACCACACGGCGGGTCGTCTCACCTTAGTCGCCTCTTACGACACCTCTGTAAGAAATGAGGGTGGTACTATTCTATTCAGCCGGATACCACACGGCGTTTACATTACTTTTAATCGTTAACACAACATCACAAAAAAAATGTTAAATAACAAATAGGATGTTTGTGTAAACCATTACAATCAATAACCCTGATTAATTATTATAGCTGTGATGCCCTAGCGGTGCGACCGTGTGAATCTCTAGAGACGATCATGGGTTCAAACCCGGGCAGACACCAATGAGTTTTTCTATTCAAACTTATGTGTCTAATTGATAATTGCAATTTATCACACGCTTTTCGGTGAAGGAAAACATCGTGAGGAAACCTGCATATCTTTAGAAAATTCTAGGGATATGTGTAACCTACCAATCCGCATTGGAGCAGCGTGGTAGGTCTTAGCTCCAACCCTTCTCTCCAAAAATGGAGAGAAGCCTATGCCCAGCAGTGGGATAGTAACAGGCCGCTACTTACTTACTGGCTTTTTTTCAGTAATAGACTTTGCATTCGTTATTTATCATTCATTATTTATTTACCGAGTCCATAAAAACACTGAATATAACTTTCTGTATATAGCGCAAACTTTTCAATTTCAATTAAAACCACACTGGTTTTGAAGAAACGTAACTTAACCAATACTTACGTTGGTGCAGATTCCACTGTTCCAAATATAGCAATAACGCATATAATTAGCAAAAAAGATTTCTTCATATTGTATAATTACTGATACTTCGTAATTTATATTAACAGACCTGCGTTGACTACTACCCTTTTTATACTGTCTCTCAGATTTATCATACTGTCTCTCAGATTTATCAGAAATGCAGGTTCAAAGGTTATTTTAACGATTATTTACACGGTCGCACTGTTTGTGCAACTTGGTGTCACTTGCAGTATGCCTTACGATATCTCTGAGAAGTTTTTTTTTCTTTCAAATCTAGGCCGGTTTGAAGCTTTATGAATTTATGGAAGATTTCAAATGTTTACTCCCAGTTTTTTTAGACAAAAATTCAAAATATTCTTTATTCAAATAAGATAACAAATGCTTTTGAATCGTCAACTCTACTGCTGGTTCGAAAAGCTGTTTCTACCGAGAAGAGACAACAATAAACTCGGCGGTTGCTCTTTTAAAAATATAATACTTATTACTACTTGTACATGCTCAAAGAGTAACTATGTCCATTCGCATTATTATCATCTAAGTAATCCTCAATACTATAGTAGGCTTGCTGTATTAACCTTTTATTAATAGTGTTTTTTTTAAATTGCTGTAATGGCAAAGCTAAAATTGAGTGCTGAATTTTATTATAGAATCTTATAACCAACCCCACAAATGAATTACGAACTTTATGCAAGGTGCTAAGCAGGATCCGCAAGCTTATGTCGGTTCCTACTTTGTGTGTTATATACTAGTTACATTTAGTCATTACTGTCTTGTATCCACATATTCTTATCTTCTAAGTAATCCTCAACAGTATAGGCTTTCTGGATCACCCTCTTTTTAATAGTGTTTTTAAACGGATGTAATGGCAAAGCTAAAATTGATTGCGGAATTTTATTATAGAATCTTATACCCAGACCCACAAACGACTTACGTACTTTTGCAAGGCGCAAAGCAGGAGCCGCAAGCTTATGTCGGTTTCTTCTTTGTTTATTATACACATCACCTATCGTTTAATAATTCTTTATATTTTTATGTTTTTAAATTTAATTGCTTATAATTTACTTCGAAGCAAATGTAAGAATACCTATTTCCTTAAACTCTAGCAGGGAATCATGCGGGTTTAATTTGTAAATACCACAAATTCTACTATCCTATCCCACTAATACTATAAAAAGTGAAAGTTTGTGAGTATGGATGTATGTTCGTTACTCTTTCACGGCAAATCCGCTGAATCCATATCGATGAAACTTGGCACAATTATTCCTTCTACAGAATTGGAATAAAGAATACACTACTGTGTAAAAGCCGTATATAAATTTGTTCAGCAGATTAAGAGAAAATTTATCACATACAGACGAACAGCTTTTGAGGACTTATAATAAGTATATATAGATGAATAAATAAGAGAGCAGAAATGTATTTAGTATATTTATTTACACTAAATCAAAATAAATTTGTCTATTTACATTGTAATATCTGGGTGACCGAGCTTCGCTCGGTAATTTTTTACAAAAAAATCTTTAAAAAAGAAAAAAACAATTATTTAGTTGGGATTAATCCTTGGCACTCACATTTCTCGAGGCTGCCGCTAACAGAATAAGCTACGTCGACTTGACAGTTAATGGCGAAAATTCAATTCAATATAAATGTTAGTGTTTTTTAATGCCCAAAAATAGGGGTTAAACAATATTTTTTTTACATAAAACCTAGCTAGATCAATTTTTCTCCCCCAAAACCTCCTACATGCTGAATTTCAGGAAAATCGTTGGAGCCATTTCCGAGATTCAGAAAATATATATTTACACAACAACACAACAATTACAAGATTAACTCATTTAAATATTAAGAATATATTATTACTAATATTTTTGTTGATTAGATGGGTATTACATCGGTATATTGTTTGTGTTTAAACTTTTTTTTAATATATTAAAAAACAAAACAACTACTGATAAATATATTTAAAATTATTATCGTTGTTACCATTTCCATTCATATTATGTGCAAGCTTTCCGTCACCACCATAATATCCGCGACCACCGTAATATATAGGATAATAGTTCCAACCATAAACATTCACTAGTTTATGTGACAACAACCAGCCAAAACTGTAAATAAAACGTAATATATTAAAGACAGATAGTCCGAGCTTCAGAGTAAAGTCACTACACGTTCGGATTTTGACGGGACAATCCCGCTTTTTGGTGGCCTTTACCGCGTCCCGCTTTTTCTTCCTGCCCTTATCACACTCTAAGTGGGATCGGCACAACATGTTATAAACAAGTTGTCAAGATTTCACTATGCATTTTACGATTGGCCACCTGCCTGACATCAACTTACCTTAGTCGTATTTTACGACACCTCGGTAAGAAAGAGGGTTATCTATTCTACTAAACCGGATACCACACGGTGTTTCAACTAACCTAAATCGTAATTTACGACACCTCGGTAAGAAATGAGGTTGGTCTATTGTACTCAGCCGGATACCACACGGCGGGTCGACTTATCTTAGTCGACTTTTACGACACCTCGGTAAGAAATGAGGGTTGTACTATTCTATTCAGCCGGATACCACACGGCGACCTGAAATAATGTATTATTAAACCATAATACGAACCTAAGCTTAGCTAAAAAAAGGTTAGCTTTCATTAAAAAATAATATTTGATTGATGATTTTATTTTTACTTTATAAATGTAAAATAAAATAAAGGGACATTTTTATAAATCAGCAGGACGCGGTACAGGCCGTGTGGTATCCGGATGAGCAGAATAGACAACCCTCATTCTTACCGAGATAGTAAAAGGCAAATAAGGTAAGTTAATGGCAGCAGGCGGCCGGTCGTAAAATACTTAGCCAAATCAAATATGACAGTATGTTTATAACACGTGCCGACCCCACTTAGAGTGGGATAAGGGCAGGAGGAATGAAAACTGACTAATACTTACAATTGTTCTGGTGCGGACTCCACTATTGTAAACATAGTAATAACGCACAAAATAAATAATAAAGTATTATTCATACTGAATGATTTGTGATACTTCGTAATTAAGTTTATGAGATCAGACAATGGTACCATCGAGTATGGATTAAGAATAGAAGGCACTACATCGACAACTACTTTTTATACTGTCTGTTAGATTATCAGTCAGATTTATCATTAAAATAGAAGTTCAAAGGTTAACTTGACGCCTATTATTTTATCTCAAATAATATCGAAATGATCGGAATAATGTTAATAGGAATTTCCTTAATTAATAGGATAAATAATACAACGTGGTGACAGTATTATGTCGTAATATTTAAATAAGTAGTCACCGGTTTTTCCGCGGAGCGAACGTATTTTTAACTAAGTAGGGTGCTTATATTATATATCTACGAGTAAGTATAAAAAAAAGCTGTGATGGCCTAGCGGTGCGACCGTGTGAATCTCTAGAGACGATCATGGGTTCAAACCCGGCAGACACCAATGAGTTTTTCTATTAAAACTTATGTTTCTAATTGATAATTGCAATTTATCACACGCTTTTCGGTCAAGGAAAACATCGTGAGGAAACCTGCATTTCTCCAGAGAATTCTGGAGATATGTGTAACCTACCAATCCGCATTGGAGCAGCGTGGTAGGTCTTAGCTCCAATCCTTCTCTCCAATAACGGAGAGAAGAGGCCTATGCCCAGCAGTGGGATAGTAACAGGCCGCTACTTAAGTATAAATACCTTTTTAAAAACGTTTTTTTCCGCAAACATGTTACGAATATGTTGTCACATGATTTGTCGTATTACCTTACCTTAGTATTTTACGACACCTCGTTAAGAAAGTAGTAGTAACGGCCTGTTACTATCCCACTGATGGGCATAGGCCTCTTCTCTCCGTTTTTGGAGAGAAGGATTGGAGCTGAGACCTACCACGCTGCTCCAATGCGGATTGGTAGGTTACACATATCCCCAGAATTCTCTAAAGATATACAGGTTTCCTCACGATGTTTTCCTTCACCGAAAAGCGTGTGATAAATTGCAATTATCAATTAGACACATAAGTTTTACTAGAAAACTCATTGGTGCCCACCCGGGGTTTGAACCCTAGACCTCTTCGAAAGAGCCGCACGGTGTTACCGCTGGGCTACCACAGCTTAAGAAAGTTTAGTCGTTAAGAAAGTAGGTGGTCTATTTTACTCAATCAGATACCACACGATGGGTTAACTTATCTTAGTCACCTTTTACGACACCACGGTATGAAATGAGGTCTATTCTTATCAGCCGAATACTACTCGGCGGCCATTATGTCTTCTATGTTCCTGCTATTTCTTTTTACTCCGTATATAATAACAAAATTATTGTCAAATCTTTTCTACTGTGGAATTGCGCAAAATAACGCGTATGTACTATAAATTATGTCATTTATAATTATGGTCATACATACTATGACATTTATGATTATAATATATTTATCTCCTAAAAATATATATTATCAAGTTGGTTTTCCCATGTCAGAAGTGTCATCGCCTTTTAAATGTTGCAGTCCAGACCAGGTCAAGACAATTTAACTTATTTGTCATACGGGAAATTTCGTAAATGTAAGCGTTTTTGTTTTTTAAAACTTATGTTATTCACAAACAATTTACCAACAGACCTGACCTACAGAAAAGTTTAAATTAAGTGTAAGAAATATGATTTCACACCATCCCAGCAGTCCAAGTGGGATCGGCACATGTTACAAACATGTTGTTATATGATTCGGCAACGTATTTTATGACCGGCCGCCTTCCTGACGTCACAAGTTGACGTCGTATTTAAAGACTCCTCGGTAAGAATGAGGATGGTTTATTCTACTCAGCCGGATACCACACGATGGGGCACCTTACCTTAGTTGCCTTTTACGACACCTCAGTAATATACGAGGGTGGTCTATTCTACTCAACCGGATACCAAATGGCATAAGAAATTTGATTATACGTAAATCATGTACACAATTGAACATTATGTGAATAATAAAATGCTTGCATTAGAAAATCCTTTCAGCTTCATACAAGATTGCGGTTTAATCATGTAAATTTAGAAATATTTAAAAGATTGCACGCCGTGATTCTCTGTGCTTCTTCTCGGTAAGAGCAAAATTCCGACTTATTGATCCTTGACGATTAAAAAGTGCTTACATTTTTTTTATTATAATTTACTGTAGCTAACCCTATAGACGCTATTCGTCTTAACTATTTAAGCAACATAATTTTCTTAAAACGTACATTTTTTCTTTGGACGCGTGGATGAAATTTATGCATAAAAAAAAATTAAATTTAAGAACTTTGTTATATTATTGGTATGTTGAATACTTATTCAACATTAAGACGATACGGAAATAAATTATGGAACTGTCACTGACCTCTATTTTTATTTATTGAGCATAATTAAAAAACTTGGATTATTAATACTATAAAAAACTCTACAAACTATTCAATTAAAAGTGTTGTCAATTTATGTTCAGTCGATGTAAAAACTATTTTAACCAGGCGACAAAATCGCAAGGGCTTTGCGATTTCGTTGTAGAGTCTATCTCCTGATGATGCTCCGTTTACGGAGCGAAACGATTGTTGAGACTGTGTTTGTGAATGTGTACAGTGCTTGTGTATTGTTGTGTTATTAGTGGTGGGTAGTGCATCACTTTTCCGAATTCGCATGTATGAGGTATTAAAATGGACAGTTCATAGCTCTACTTTATAGTCGTATAGTAGCGATCTGTTACTCTCCCTCTGCTGGGAATAGGCCTCTTCTATCCGTTTTTAGAAATAAGGATTGGAGCTAAGACCTACCACGCTGCTCCAATGAGGATAGGTAGGTTACCCATATCGCCAGAATTCTCTAGAGATATGCAGGGTTCCGCACGATGTTTTCCTTTACCTTTTTAAAATTGCAGTTCTCAATCAGACACACCGTGACTCCATCAATAGAGTCGCAGGGTGTTACCGCTGGGCTATCACAGCTTACTCTAACTCTAAAATGGTACAAATATAAGTCACAGCGCGCATTTAATATACTAACTGCAACATTAACATACAACGGTTGCTTGTCTGTTAGTCACTCAGTTCTTATAAAATGGGACGCTGAATTCAAATAGTATTTAGTATGACATTGTTTACACTTGATTAGCTATCGTATTTTTATGTTATTACGCAGCCAAAATGCATAAAGTTTTGTTGTCAACGCTGTGCTTAGTCTCATTATTTGCTGTGGTAAAAGCAAGACCGTGGTTAGTATAATTTTTTAAATATTTTTTTTGAGAAAATTCCTTTAAGTTTACATTAAAATGTATTCGTTGCAATTAGAAATATACTGATTAAATTTTACAAATTACATTACTATATTATTTGTAATGTGGTGACGTAAAAGAAATACAAAGGCAATGCTAATAATAGTTACATTATATTTTTTTTATAAATAACACTACAGTCTGTAGTTGATTATAAAAGATAATTGTAGCGGATATTTTGGGTACAGCGGAGAAATAAAACTTGCGGATTATCTTGATGTGTAGGCGTGCGCGCGCTATCGTGCCGGCGGGCGAAGTGACCGATCGGGCCCGGGGGAGGCGGTTTTATGCAGGCCTAGCGCTGGCACCCTTACAACCTTTATTGCGTTACTTAACAATAACAATTATTGTTCTTACAACTATATTACTTGCTTATACGTAATAATAATAGGCGCTTTAGTTACTAAAGACTTTACAAAATATCGCTTATTTTGTTAATTACTTAAAATAACTTAAATCTAAAGGTTAGTAAAAGACTACGGATTGTATATTTTATTTGAAACTAAACTTATCCTATCGTTAACATATTAATAATTATAACTAATAAATCGTCGTCAACATTCCCCCCTCCGTGCGAGAGTATTCACGAGCACTGACTCGATTCTGCTGACGGCGATTTGGTTATCACTACCAGTTTTGAAGTAGGTCTTTTGAGGATTCCAGCAGCCGTGCGAACTTCGACGACTCTGATTTTGCTGTCGGGTCCTGGATGCGCTTCGATTATTTCACCTCTGGGCCACATTCCTCGAGGCAGGGTTGAATCCACGATTAGTACTACGTCGCCGATGGATGGATTTGCATAGTGGCCATGTCCATTGCCGTACCTTGGAGCGATAGTAGGTAGGTACTCTACAAGCCATCTTTTCCAAAAATGATCTGTCAAGCGCTGTACAGTCTTCCAGGTGGCCGATCCAATTAACTCGTCATCGCTGAATTCACCGAAGCGTTGCGTACCGCTCGATCGTCCGATTAGGAAATGGTTCGGCGTTAGGCTTTCTTCATCTTCTGGTTCCATTGAAACGTCTGTGAGTGGACGAGAATTGATTAAATGTTCCGCTTCCAACAACAAAGTGTGAAGTATTTCTTCGCGTGGGTGTCTCGCCGTAAGAGTGGCGGAGAGGGCGACTTTGACAGATCGCACCAACCGTTCCCACGCTCCTCCCATGTTTGGTGCTCCCGGAGGAATGAATTTCCACTTAATGCCTCGTTGCGTCGCTTTCTCGGTCATCTTTTCAAATTCCTTTCTGAGTTCTTTATTTGCACCTACGAAGTTGGTGCCGTTATCGCTGTATATTGTTTTGGGTGTGCCTCGGCGGGCTATCATGCGTCTTAGCGTAAGTAACATGCTGTCCGCTGATAGTGACGTGGCCATTTCGAGGTGTACGGCTCTGGTCGTCAAGCATGTGTAGAGGGCGACCCAGCGTTTTTCAGTTCTTCGGCCAATCGTTACACTCAAAGGTCCGAAGTAATCTACAGCCGCGCATGTGAATGGAAATTTTCCTTGCTGCAGGCGTTCTGCGGGCAAGTCGCCTAGCGGGGCTGTGTTAGGCATGGCTTTTCGGATTCTGCACCATTGGCAGGACCTGGAAATCTTTTTTAATGTGCTTCGTAGTGACGTCACATAGTATTTTTGCCGAATTTCATTCATAGTGGTGTTGTTGTTGCCATGGTTGTGGTCGCGGTGATATTGCTCAATGAGCAGTCGCGTAATTTTGTGACGTCCATCGAGTACAATGGGTCTCTTGTAAGACTTTTCAACACATCGAGCCGCCGAGAGACGTGTTTCTAGGCACAAAATGTTGTCCTCAAGCACTACGGTGAATCTCTTCAAACGTGATTGTTTCGTTATTGGTTTCTTGCTGCGCAGGCGTGATAATTCTTTGCCAAAACTATCATTTTGGATACGTCTTACAAGTAGGCGTTCGGCTCTAAGTAGATAGTCGTCGGTTAAAGGTATGACGAGACTAACTCGGATAGTGGCGATGTCGTTTGGCAGTTGATTTTGCTTCCTGCGTGCGTGCTTTCTCCATGTCTCTTCTCTGACCGTTCTTTTTATGGCGTTGACGTTGCCTCGTTTGGTGAGAAGCGATTTGAATACGTCCACGCACTGTATGACACGTCCAGTTGCACGTAGAAGTCGTATCCATGACGAGAACCTGTTCGCGTCAGGTGTTTCAACTGGGTCGTGGAATGTTTTGTGGGTTGTCAGGCATCTTTCTTCGCCAGTGGGTGGTGGTGGCGGCGAGTCGCTGCTGTCGGGAGGCCACTGGCTTGGTTCGTGGATCAAAAATGCGGGTCCATTGAACCAGCGGTGTTTCGTGTTGAAGTTCTTTGGTGGGTTTCTGGTAGCGTCATCTGCGACGTTTAAAGCGGTAGGTATATACCTCCATTCGGTAACCTTTGTAGAATCTTCTATCTCAGCTAGTCGGTGGGCGACAAAGGTTTTGAAAGAACGAGGTTTTGATTTTATCCATGCCAGTACTGTTCTTGAATCTGACCAGAAAAATCGCTGAATCACAGTTGCTTCTAATTCCTTTTGTACGTTAGCGGCAAGTCGACTGCCTAGCAGGGCGGCTTGTAGCTCTAATCGTGGTATTGAGATTGGCTTCAAAGGGGCTACTTTGGCCTTGGCTGCTAGCAATGTTACTGTTGTGTGACCATTTTGGCGCGTTCTCCAATAAGTAGCGGCTGCATATATAGATTCGCTGGCGTCTACGAATGTATGTAGTTCACCGTCGCCGTATGAATGTGTGCAACGTGGTATTCCTAGGTCTTGTAAGTAATTCAAGCTATTTAGCCATTCGGACCATAGTTTCGACAGCGCTTCAGGTATGTGGTCGTCCCAATCTATTCCCGTTCGCCACAGTTGTTGTATCAGCGCTTTCCCTTGTATCAGGATTGGAGTGGCCAATCCTAAGGGGTCGAATACGGACATGACGGCGCTCATCACTTCTCTTTTTGATGGCGGTCGGTTTTCTTGTAATACTTCAACTGGTGTATTGCGTAAAGTTAGCGTGTATTTCAGAGAGTCGCTTTGAGTGTGCCAGAGCATTCCTAAAGTCTTCTCTAATTTATCATGCTTGACCAGTTGCACGTTTTCGTTTTCAATATGTTGGAAATCTCTCAGAATGGACGGATTGTTGGATGCCCATGCCCTCAGTTCGAACCCACCATTTTTGTGGATGAGATCGACCTCCTTCGATATTCGTTCTGCGTCTTCTTCGCTGGTGAAACTTTGCAAATAGTCGTCCATGTAATGACAGCGTTCGATGGCATGTACTGCTTCCGGGTATTTCTTTTCGAAGTCCTTGGCGTTTCTATTTTTCACATAAATCGCTGAGCATGGTGAAGAAGTCGCTCCAAATATTAAGGTCTTCATTCTATATTCTTGTGGTTCTGCATTTAAGTCGTTTTTCCATAAAAAACGGAGACTGTCTCTGTCTTCTTCGCGTATATGGACGCGTAAAAACATTTCCTTAATATCTGCCGCTACGGCTATGGGGCCCTGTCGGAATCTTATTAATACGCCGAAAAGCGATTGCAGTAGATCGGGTCCGGGTAACAAGGCATCGTTCAAACTTTTCCCATTCGTGCGTTCGGCTGCGTCAAACACCAACCTCATTTTTAGTTTTTGGGGGTGTACGACGGCAAAATGCGGCAGGTACCATGTTCTAGAAGAGGTTGGATGGGTGTTCGCCAATTCAGCATAGCCGCTCTTCAATAAATTTTCTATTTGTTCAGTGTACTTTGCTTTAAGACTTTCATCCTTCGTAAATTTTTTAAAAATTCCGTTTAGGCGACGAATTGCACTGTTTCTGTTTGGTGGGAGAGTTTCTGCGTCGTTTCGCCACAATAGGCCGCATTCGAATTTCCCTTCGGGGAGTCTTCTTGTGGTGCTTTCCAACAACGTCAGCGCTCTCTGTTCGGGGTCGTTCAACGGTTTTTTCGGTGCTATTCCCAATGAGTCAAGTTCAAAATGTGATTTAATTAGGTTTTCTATTTCACTTTCTTTGCTTTGAACTAAGTGGTTTATAAACAACACGGGTTTAGTTGCTTCACTCTTGTAACCGTGCAGTATCCAGCCAAGCTGGGTAAATGAGGCCACTGGCCGCTCGGGTTCCCCGATTTTCAGTTCTCTCGAGACAATCAGATGCCAATTATCTTGACCTATGAGGAGGGAGGGTCGTGTCTCCTCATATAGAATCTGATCTTGAATGTCGTCAAGGTGAGGGCAGTTTTCGATGTCTTCCATCTTGATCGATTGCGACGCCAAATTTAAATTCTGGATAGTGTACGCTTTCATGTGGGCGTATTCCCTTTCAAACATACCTCTAATTTGCAACTTCAAGAATCTTGATTGCTCAGTTTTTATTTTGTGGCCGCTAACACCCTCTATCGAAAGATTGTGTCGTGATCCTGTGGCGCCTAGTTGATCGGCTACTTCTTCTAGTAGTAGCGTGACAGTCGAGCCCTCGTCCAACAAGGCCGAAACGGTTGTTGTGCCGTTCGGGCCGCGTACTTCAACAGGTACGATCTTCAGGTAGGCTCTCGTCGTGCCTACGTGGTTCACCGACACTATTTTATTTTGTTCGGTTTTCTCTTCGGTGGTCGCGTGGAGTAAGGCGTGGTGATTTCTGGAACAGCCGTCTTTACCGCAACGTTTAGATTTACATACTTGGTTGCGGTGATTCGCCTTGAGGCACTTAAAACACACTTTTAACTTTTTCACTGTCGTCCACCTCTGTTCCACAGATTCTTTCGTAAACTGCGCACAACTATCTAGTTCGTGGTCACTTTGGCACAATGGACACTTTTTTCTTTCTTTTCGTATGATGTTGAGCACGATATTCCTTTCCGTTTCGAATTCGTCGTTGTCACTATCTTCTGAACCCGATTCGGCGCTGCTATTTTTGTGTTTAGCAGCGTGTACTTTCGCGTTTCGCGACGACCTTCTGAATGCTTCTGTCTTTGCACGTGTTGAGGGTTGTGCGTCGTATGCCCCAAACTGATCCGCGATCATGTTTAAAAACTTGGAGAGGGCAATCAGCACGGGTTCCTCTTCTCGTGTGGCTCGGTACTCGTACCATCTAAATTTCACAAGCATGTTCATTTTGTCGATGATCTTCTCAGCTATGTCGTTAGAGTACAGGTAATCAACTCTATTCATGTGCCGAATAGCGTTCACGCTGTTGCTAACGGTCGTTGCGAAGGCACCTATGCCCTTTATATCATGTGACATAGGTGGTATTTTTTCTAACAAGGCCACCTCACTTTTCACTAAGTGGGTGGGTCTTCCAAATCTTCTTCCCAGTGTTTCCAATATTTCGTCGGTATTAGTGTTTGTGTATAGCAACGACTTGACGGCTTCTCTAGCTTGTCCTTGCAGAGATCTTCTCAAACGAGCCACATTCTCGTTTTCGCTGAAATAAGCCTTAGTGTCCTTGTACGTTGCGGTAAACGCGATCCATTCTCTTGGATTACCGTCGAAATACGGCAACTCGCTTATGAATCTCGGAGGAGGTTTAGGCGTGTTCTCTCTTGAACCATTAATGGCGGCTATCAAGGCTGACGTAAGTTTGCCCAGTTCACTGTCTTGTTGCGGCCCGTTGCTTTGCGTCTGTGGTGGCGTTGATTTGTCGACCCATTCGGATACCGTGTCGTTGTCTTCGTCGCTCGAGTCCGAATGGTCCGATTCTAGGCGCAGTAATTCGATTTTTGTTTGCGCAAAGGCGGCGGCGGCGGCTATTCTTTCCTTTTCTAAACGTTGGGATTCCAAACGCGCCAGCAATTCTGCGCGCCGGCTCTTCGAAGAACGTGACCCCCCAGGCTTCCTCCCTTTTGCTATTTTCGTACTTGCAGACGGTTCGGTGCGCGCCGTGTCTTCGGGGCACGTGGTATTTTCTATACACGGCGTGCTTTCTATACACGTGGTGTTTTCTGGACACGTGGTGTTTTCTGGACACGTGGTGTTTTCTGGACACGTGCCTGCGTTATCTTCATTTGCGTGCAACCTCTTGCTTGATCTCGTGGTCATCATCTTGAGGCTTCCTTTTCTTCTTACCCTAACGTCCCTAACAATCTCGCTCGAGGGTCCCGAGAGACACGCTCTCCCGAGGATGGATATGGTTGGGATAAGGAAGGTGGGAGTCGCCCGCCAGAGGACGCCGAGTGAAATTAGCGTGCTCGGGTATCGAGAGGAACGCTCGACACCTTCGGCTTGCCTACCAGGAGGCCACTAATTCACACGAGCCTTATCGGCGCGACCGGACTGATACAGACTAACAGCCTCGAAAAAGGCTAGCTGGCAGTGTCGTCCGTTACACCACTTCCGTCACAAGAGGACGTTTAATCACTGTCCACCGTTTGGCACCGTTAGGTGGTGGAGCGAGTGAGTCGGACTGGTACAGACTAACAGCCTCGAAAAAGGCTAGCTGGTAGTGTCGTCCGATACACTACTTCCGCCGCAAGGAGGGCGTTTAATCACTGTCCACCGTTTGACACCGTTAGGTGGTGGAGCGAGTGAGTCGGACTGGTACAGACTAACAGCCTCGAAAAAGGCTAGCTGGTAGTGTCGTCCGATACACTACTTCCGCCGCAGGAGGGCGTTTACTCACTGTCCACCGTTTGACACCGTTAGGTGGTGGAGCGAGTGAGTTGGTGTGCCTTCGGGCACGGTGCGACTCCGTTGCCGGCAGGTTCTTGAAGCGATCTTCGGTAGTGCCTTCACGGTCCGATTCGTCGGCGCCCTGCTGCGTGAACGATTCGTCGATCAATGCTTCTCAGGGCTTCCCGTCGCACTTGTGAGATTCCTCTTCTTATCTTCAATAGCTTGCTTGTTCAACGCCGGTTTCTTGTTAATCCGGCTCGAAGGACCATACACTGTAGCGGATATTTTGGGTACAGCGGAGAAATAAAACTTGCGGATTATCTTGATGTGTAGGCGTGCGCGCGCTATCGTGCCGGCGGGCGAAGTGACCGATCGGGCCCGGGGGAGGCGGTTTTATGCAGGCCTAGCGCTGGCACCCTTACAACCTTTATTGCGTTACTTAACAATAACAATTATTGTTCTTACAACTATATTACTTGCTTATACGTAATAATAATAGGCGCTTTAGTTACTAAAGACTTTACAAAATATCGCTTATTTTGTTAATTACTTAAAATAACTTAAATCTAAAGGTTAGTAAAAGACTACGGATTGTATATTTTATTTGAAACTAAACTTATCCTATCGTTAACATATTAATAATTATAACTAATAAATCGTCGTCAACAATAATTCTAAGGTAAGAAAGAAAAAAAATATTAATTAATAATAAGATACTTATTTTTGTTTAGTATATTATATTTTCACAATATTTTTGTTTTATTATTATTATTGTTATTAATATTTTGGGTTTCGAGTTCAACAATTTATCATTCGAAATGCTAATTTTCAGAAAAGATTTTTAAAAGATTAGAACTTGAAATAATATTTATAAATAACTTTTGCGTAAATGACTATTTTCAGTGGCAGAAGCGGTGTGGTATCCGGCTCAGTAGAATACACCACCCTCATTTCTTACCGAGGTGCCGTAAAAGGCGATGAAGGTAAGTCGACCCGCCGTGTGGCATCTGGCAGAGTAGAATAAACCACCCTCATTTCTTATCGAGGTGTCGTAAATGGTGGCTAAGGTAAGTTGACCAACCGTGTGGTATCCGGTTGAGTAGAATAGACCACCCTCATTTCTTACCGAGGTGTCGTAAAATATGACTAAGGTAAGTTAACGTCAGGCAAACGACTGGTCGTTAAATACGTAGCCAAATTAGGTGACAACATGTTTATTATGTATTGTACCCAACCCCACTTAGAGTGGGATAAGGGCAGGAGAATGACTAATTGATATAATGATATAATTGATTAATGACTACTTTTAGTGGGGGGAACTGGTTTAACGGCTGCTACGGTAACGAAAACCTGAGTTCAAAGGGTGGTAACTATGGTGACAATAGCTATCGCGGTGGCGGTAGCTACGGTGGTGTTGGATATGGCAGCGGTAGCCACGGTGGTGGCGGATACAGTGGCGGTAGCCACGGTGGTGTCAGAAACGGTGGTGGTAGCAACGGTGGCGGCTATACTGGTGGTGGTGACTACGACGTTAGTGACGAAGGCACTTATGAATTCGACTATCCACGTTCAAACTGTAGAGGATGTACGGTTAACAATATTGGCAACGGCCGGAAGAACACTAACACTGTATACATTAACAAACCTAGACATTAGAAAATGTATTCAAATATATAAAAGTAAAAAAGTAAATAAGTAACCGCCTGTTACCCACTGCTGGGCATAGGCCTTTTCTCTCCATTTTTTTTTGGAGAGAAAGATTTGGAGCTAAGACCTACCACGCTGCTCCAATGCAGATTGGTAGGTTTCACATATCCCAATAATTCTCTAGAGATATGAAGGTTTCCTCACGATGTTTTCCTTAACCGAAAAGCGTGTGATAAATTGCAATTATCAATTAGACACATAAGTTTTACTAGACAACTCATTGGTGCCTGCCCGGGATTTGAATCCTAGACCTCCTCGAAAGAGGCGTACGGTGTTACCGCTGGGCTACAGCTTCAAATATGTACTGAACGCTAAAAAAATATTGCTATAGCTCGATAAAAATAATGAATAGCACTTTTGTAAATATAGTAAATTGTGACTAGGAAGACTATTGTAGCCAATACTTGTAATATATAATACTAGTAATAGCCCGCGGTTACGCCCGTACACACACCAATTTTATGGCAGTGGAAAGTCTACTAAGTCAGACTATGGATTTATTTTTTTTAAATATATCATCAATAGTTTCCGCAGCGCATGCGATTACAGATTTTTATTACAATATAGAACAGAAGTGTGTTACATTTTGTATTAGAATTTTTATTAATAGTGAACTGTCTTGAAGCTATACGATATATTATAGAATTATTCTCTCTAAGTTCCCTACTATTTATGTTATTTTATATTAAAATATTATTGTTTAACATAAACATATTTACCGTTTTATAATTGATTTAAGTTATGAAAAATTACTTAATATCTCAACAACTAGAAGTCGATCTATCGTGACAGTAACATTTTTAAACTTTAAGTAACTTGCATGCTATAAATTAAAAACCTAAAATAAAAGTTGTAAAACTATTCAACAATGAATGTTATTATATTGAATTTCGAAAAAAAATCACCTTAATTATTCATATTTAATAATTATTGGTGGTTAAACCAGCGGGGCGGTTCCGCGATCCTATGTTCTCCCCTGCGGATAGGCGGATAAGGCGTCTAGTGCAACAACAAGACAAAGCACTTACCTTAGCGGTTGTAGACTGTATGGTGATAGCCTGCTCCAGATCTCTCGGGGTCCAAAGAAGGCGCGACGTGGATGACCGTTGCGGTACAAAACTATGATGCGGAGAAGCGATGCGGATCTGACTTGTCGGCGGTTTCAAGCGTAATGGCGGTTGCGGCGCGGCGATAAACCGCAATGGCGGCTGCAATGCGACCATTCGATTGGTCGCGCGACTTCACCACTGTCACTCACCACTAAGTTCTTGGCAGTGATATGTATTACAAAATACGCCCAACCAATTATATTCTTAATTTTGGAAACGGCTCTAACGATTTAAATGTAATTCAGCATGTATGGGTTCGAGGGAAAAAAATCGATCTAGCTTTTATTTAAAATAAAACATTTGTAAAGTTATAGCTTAGTGGGAAACGAGCGGACTGAAGAAGTCATTACCTGGCATCGAGTCCCAGATATCTCCAGTTCTTTTTATCTTTGTTTATTGCATTTTTTCATATCTTTAAAAAAATGACCGAGTAAACCCACTCACCCCAATCACTCAGGTTAATATGTTAAATAAAACTAAATTATACTTCATGATTAATATTTAATCGTACATATAAACTTCGTTGCGGTTGCGTTGACCATTCCCAATATTATTTACACTACATCCCCTGCAAGACCTGGGTGTATACTGAGACTCTTCAGATCCCATATCTCCGTTATCATCATCATGCTGGAACCTAAAAACGATAGCTAATAAAATATTACTATATTATAATTTATAGAATTAGGCTCACAAACTCAACAATCGTTTCGCCCCGCAACCGAAGCATCAGGAGATAGACTCCACGACCAAAATCACTTTGATAGTGATAGTGAACGTATGTAGTGCTTGTGTATTGTGGTGGCGGTGGTGGAGGTTTGTGCATGTGTTTTTACGAATCCTGTATGTATCAGGTATGATACATACAGGATAACCGACTGTCCACTCTACATTTAGCATTATATATTTTTTCTATTTTACTTCATCGCGGATTATAGCAAAATAATTTTATTATTACTTTTGTATTACTATAATATTTTGTGGTATCCAGCTGTGTTGGTAGTATTTTCTTGCTTGTAAAGAAAACAAAGAAAACATATCATATCCCCCTCAGACTCAAGCCATTTGGCCAGTTGGCCAGAGCCAAGGCCAACAGGCCTAAACAAACAACCAGGCTTAAGGCCTGCGAGGAATGGGCCGGTTAAGGAGGTAGAAAGGCCTCGAAGCCTTCGAAGCCTTAGAAAGGCTTCGAACCACACCCGCCTTCGGGCGAGTGAAGGCCTGCTTTTTCTCTTGTTCTTCCAAGTTACTTTACTAGTGCTTTTTACACACAAGTTTTTAAGGTGATACGCTACTTTTTGCAATTTGCAATAAAACAACTTTTTAAATTAGATCACTTTAATACTAAGCGTGCAGCCGTGTGGTATCCGGCTGAATAGAATAGTACCACCCTCATTTCTTACCGAGTCGTCGTAAAAAGTGACTACGGTAAGGTGACGCGTCGTGTGGTATACGGCAGAGTAGAATAGACCACTCTCATTTCTTACTGAGGTATTGTAAAAGGCGACTAAGGTAAGTTGACCCTCCGTGTGGTATCCGGTTTAATAGAATATACCACCCTCTAACTTAACGAGGTGTCCTAAAATACGATTGAGGTAAGTTGACGTCAGGCAGGCGGCCGGTCGTAAAAATGTAGCCAAATCATGTGACAGCAAGTTTATAACATGTTGTGCCGACCCCAATTAGAGTGGGATAAGGGCAGGAAGATGATGATTTACTACTAAACGTGTGAAATATGTAGTACTAGCTGTGTAAGCGGCTTCGCCCAGAAGGGAATCAGTGTATCGCGAAATTAGTTCCGAAGTGAATTAACAATAAGAGATAGAGACATGCTTTCACAGACTTTTTTGTAATATTTTTGTAGATGTACAATTCTCTAGTACATTACATTATGCAATTTACATAAAACGGTAATGTACTATTAAGTTAAACCTTCTGGAAGAATTGCAATATCTTTTAGTAAAAACTGTACAGCAATCTGTTTTGTAGAAGGAAAAAATCAATCACATACAAACAGACAGCTTTTCGTTACTTTATTTTATAATAAGTAATATATGTATTATATTTCGCTCATCTCATAATTTTGAAGTCTTACTCACTCAAAACAAATTCTAGTCACATTAAATTATTGCGGATCGTGGTATGAGCTTGTAGATATAATATAATGAATTCTAAATATTAAATATTATATTTATCTTTCTCCTGCCCATATCCCATTCTAAGTAGGGTCGGCCTACATGTATTAACCATGTTGTTACATGAGGATCGAGCTAAGTGGCGTATAATTGGGGAGGCCTATGTTCAGCAGTGGAGGAAAGTGGGCTGATAATGATGATGATGATACATGTTTTGGCTAGCTCCTCTTTTACGACTCCTCGGTAAGAAATGAGGGTGGTCTATTGTAGTTAGCCGGATGCGACATAGCTTTCTCATTACGGTAAATCATAAGTCTTTTGTCCAGTGATATTTACTTACCTGCCAGCACCTCTACCTCGGATTTGATACACTCCACGACTGGCGTATCTACCCCCATATCCTCTACGACTTGGGTACTCGTCATTGTCTTGATAATCGTCCTCTCTTTGATATGTACCCCCTTGTTGATCATTTACATTTCTATATCCACCGTATGCTTGGTATCCACTAAATGCTCTATATCCACCATATGTTTGGTATCCATCAACTCCACCCCTAATTTGTGCGCCCCTGTTTACTTGCAGACTGCTGAAAAAAAGCAAGCGCTGTTATAACGCGCACGTTTTTTTCTTTCTTGTTTTTAACGACAATCACCGCTTCTGATATGCAAAAGTAATAATAAAATTATTTTGCTATAATCCGCAATGAAGTAAAATAGATAATGAAGTAAGATAGAATAATGCTAAATGTAGAGTAGACAATCGGTTATCATACCTGATACATGCAAGATTCGTAAAAACACATGCACAAACCTCCACCGCCACCACAATACACAAGCAACATACGTTCACTATCACAAACTCAACAATCGTTTCGCCCCGTAACCGAAGCATTATCAGGAGATAGACTCCTCGACCAAAATAGCAAAGCGATGCTTTCACGGATTCGGATCGCGGATTATAGCAAAACAATTTTATTATTGCTTTTGTATTATCTCCGTAAAGTAACGCCTAATTCTATAAATTATTTAAACACGATGAGCTTCTGACATGCTTTATGTTCATTTCAAACCATTGTAAGCCGCTTCAACTTAATTAGGAGATCTTTTTGAGATCAATACTGCTTGTGAAGATATGCCACCACCTGTAAGACTTTGCTATTGCAACACCTTAAAATCCAAACCCAAATCGGCATAATCAGTGATAAAATTTCGAATCCACAAGCCACCACTTGCAGTAAGCACTAGGCAAGGATTTTATTTAGTATTTATGCACTGTTGTTTTTTACACGAAAAGATATCACATATCTACTTGCTAAAGGCTGAATCCTGAAACTTATAGACTGTAACTTTAATACCATATTATCCATCCCAGTTAAATGGTGACTGATTTTGAAAATTACAAAAAAAAAAATTAGACTACATTTCTGTCAAACCTAAAATTGCTTTACGAATACGATTCGCTGATTTAACACATAGTCTTAATGTTTTATTTAATTTCTAATTCCTTATATTGTTATATTTTTCATTTTGCTCACCACGATTTATTTATTTATCGGCGGCGATTATCTTTAAGTAAGTTTACATAATCCCCCTCCTTTCCTTATCCCACTCTAAGTGGGGTCGGCACAACATGTTGTAAACATGCTGTAACATGATTTGGCTGCGTTTTTACGACCGGCCGCCTTCCTGACGTCAACTTACCTTAGTCGTATTTTACGACACCTCGGTAAGAAGGATGGTGGTCTATTCTACTTAACCGGACACCACACGGTGGGTCAACTTACCTTAGTCGCTTTTTACGATACTTTGGTAAGAAATGAGGTTAGTCTATTCTACTCAGCCGGATACCACACGGCGGGTCGAGTTACCTTTGTCGCCTTTTACGACACCTTGGTAAGAAATGAGGGTGGTCTATTCTATCCAGTCGGATACCACACGGTTATAGGTTTACATAAAGGCAATTTTAAAGCATACATTTTTACTTTTTAATAGCTTGTAAGTTTAATATGTTAAAGATTCTTCATTTTAAAGATTCTTAGACAATAACAAAGACATGATATAGATTCCGATAAAAAGTAGTAAAGTAAAGGTTAAAAAAAAGGTTAAAGTAAAGGTTTTAAAGTAAAGTAGTAAAAAAAGTAGTAAAGTAAACTATTTTTTGTCTCTTTCCTGTTCTAAGCTCCCCTTCTTACGAGAGAGATCTCAGTACTGACTAGTCTTCCTTTTAACGTCAAATAATTGTGCTTTTAATTTAATCTATGAATTGAATTGAATAACTTCTTGCTCACCCTGTTTCAGTCATATGCTCGTAACTTCCCCTGTGTCTGTGAAATATAAATTTTAATCATTTTTATTTGTGTGATTTTAATTTAATTAGTACTAAATACGATACACAAATATTGTAAATGCAAGAGTCTTTGATGTTGACGGATTCTTGTAACTCTTTATTAAAAGAATTAACTATTAATACAGACTTTTTATCTTGGTATTAAAATCTACACAATGACGAGTCTGTCCCCAAAGAAAGTAAATTGATACTTGTGTTATGTATGGTGATAAACAACCCTAAATATATACATATATAATTTTAAATAAATACTGAAATAGATAAATACACTCTAACCCAGACTCGACGAAGTAACAAATTGTTTTAAAGAAAATGTGACCCTCAACGGGAACCGAACCCGCAACCCGAAGCTGAAGGTAGGATCACTAACAGCCGCGTAAACGGGCCAGTCAAAGATAAGGTATTAGCTAAAAGCTAGTTTAGATAAGTAGTAAAAATAAGGTATTAGATAAAATTTATTATTTTTAGTTAAAACTTGAATTTAATATATGCAACGGCAATGGAGATTGAATTGCTTTAACATTAACTTAAAACAAAACGTGGTTATTTTAAATATTAATAAAATTTGCAAATTACGAACTTGACAAAGCATTCATAAATAAATAAATATATGGGACACTTATACACACGGTCGTCCGTCCCCAAAGTAAGTAACTTAATACTTGTGTCATGGTCGACAGACAACTGGAATATATACATATATAATTTTTAAATACATATTTAAATGCAAATATACACCCAGAACCGAAGACCAAAAAAATAATTTATAGAAAATGTTAGCCCTCGGCGCGAATCAAACCCGCGATCTGCGGAGCTGAAGGCAGGGTCACTACCCACTGTGCCAACGGGCCAGTCATAATAGTTAGTCGTATTAGCTAAAAGTTAGTTTAGATAAGTAGGAAAGATAAGGTATTTGATAAAATTTATCAACTTAAAACAAAACATGGTTATTTTAAATATCAAGCAAATCAGCAATTTACGAACTTGACGAATTTGTAAGTATCGATTACCAACGGACAGCAAGACCACCGAGACTGGAAGGAGAAGTCCAGGAGTGGACCGAAAAAAGCTCACCATCATGATGATGATGGAATATCGTCTAGTCAGAGTATATAGTAATAATACTCACGTTGGAATTGCTTCAATTAAAGCAAACGTAACAACATAGAAAACAATAAAAATTAACATTTTACTGATATTGAAATATTTTCCTTATGTCTATCTTAAATCGCAACACTCCTCTTACTGTAACAATACATTGGCAAAGCTGGCACAAATGATAAGAAAGGTTAATGCTGATATGAATATGGGCACAAACGATTGTATGGACAATGTTTTTATTTATAAAAATACAATTACTCAATATTAAGCTGTTAATAATATAAATTTATTATGACGCCGTGTGGTATCGGGCTGAAAAGAATAGTACCACCCTCATTTCTTACCGAGGTGTCGTAAAAGGCGACTAAGGTAAGTCGACCCGCCGTGTGGTATCCGGCTGTGTAGAATTGACCAACCTCATTTATTACCGAGGTGTCGTAAAAGGCGACTAAGGTAAGTTGACCCAGCGTGTGGTATCCGGTTGAGTAAAATAGACCACCCTCTTTCTTACCGAGGTGTCGTAAAATACGACAGAGGTAAGTTGACGTCAGGCAGGCGGCCGGTCGTAAAAACGCAGCCAAATCATGTGACAGCATGTTTGTAACATGTTGTGCCGACCCCACTTAAGAGTGGGATAAGGGCAGGAAGATGATGAATGAATATAAATTTATTATGAGGTAATTATCTAAGCTTAATAAAAGTAAATATTTTACTACGCTATATTAACGGTATATATTTCATGTAAGTACGGGTTATTTACTAAAATTATCAAATTTAGCTCTTGGTCAAACGATAAATCCCTCTGATTCTTCCCCGTTCGATCTGATTTTTGTGATGGAGATATTTGAAGGTTTGGATGGTGACAGAAGCTAGTAATAATTTCAAAACTACAGTCCACGCGAACGAAGTTGCGCGGGTAAAAGCTAGTAGTTAATATGTTACAAATAAAATACAGCAAAGCTTGTTTTAAACGGGTTATAAATGTTTTGAAGTTTCCTCAAGTGGATTATAGGTGGCGCTGTATGTATTAAACACCGTGCTAGTGGCCCTATACACTATTGTTAGTAACGACAGTAAAAAGAAAGTGCCATATTACAAAAAAGAGAAAGTAAATGAGGGTGATCTATCTGTCATTTTTTTGTATGCTAGTAGACAAAAATAAGTATACAAGTTTCATCTTCCCTCATGAGATGGAAATAATGATATTTATTGTGTCATTATCACTTACAGCTATGATACTTATAGCCTACCTATAGCTATCTCATTCTTTGTATATTAAATCTATGAACCTACGTTAGTATAACAAAAACATTAGAAAGCCACTGTGATTTTATGCATAGTATATTTATTTGTTAATTTGAAACGATTACCTTTCTGTGGATGTATTATTATTGTCATCCCTTTGTGGTTTCTGCCTATTCCTGTATAAAAAACAATATACATTTAAATTTATATTCTCCTTTTGTGTTCAGTGTTTTCAGATACGAGCAATAGCACCTACATTGCTGACATCGTCGTAGTCATGGACACTGGTGTCGTTTGCAACATCTAAAAGTTTCTCCTATATCAGACTAGCCCTCAGTCTGTGTGCTTCTTTCCCTCGCTTTCAAAGCAATTGGAATACGTTGGGTTCGCGTTTTTTGCTTTTTGTACATTTACAAAATATTATCACATTTATTTTTACAACCATTTGTCCCAAGATCAAAAAGATGTATATTGAATAAAAGAGTAAAATCATAGAATAACATAACCAAGGTGTACGAGTAATTGACTTGGCGATGTATAGGCGTATGACATCAATGATATATGCTGTGCTAAATCAGAAGTTTATAAAGGGTATAAAGCCAGCTAAGGGCGTTACAATAATTTCTAAGCTCTGTACCTCTCTTGATGAAAAAATTGAGAATCTACTGATGGTGTGGGTGAGAACAGCTTCAAGGAGGAGCTTTAACACAATGCATCATATGTGAGAAGATATGAGCAATTTACTGTAATTTTTATGAAGATAATTGAAGGGGTGTTTTTGGAGCTGGAACGGATTAATGGCATTTCAATAATTTCCAAAATAAAAATTCCTTTGAGATACGAAACAAATTAAACTCGTAAGTCGAGGTACCACTGTATCTTTACATGGTACTACAGCACATAAAGTAGGAGCTGATATTAACTTCGTATTCAAAAATGTAAAAACACTTGTCAGAAAATTGCACACTTATTTTTAATTTATGTCAATATTATATATAGATACAAATAGGTTTCAAATAATAAATATATTAACACAAAATTATAGTATGATAATTTGGTACACATTCAAAATATTTTATTATATGTATAATGGTTTAACAAATTGAAATATTAATAAATTAAATCAACTTAATCATACATGTAGACTCTGTTATAATTCCTCCGGCCGTTTCCTATATTATTGTAACAACCTCTGCAACCGTTTTTTGAACTTTCATTAGATTCATCGTCATCTTCACTGTTGTCGCTGAAAAATGGATAAATTCAAATTATTCTATATTCAAACACGATGGATAGTCTAAAAAATATATACAATTTGATTGATTACATATTTATGGATTGAGCTTAGTGTGTAGCTGATTGCAGTTAAAATATGTACTCACTCAAACAATCATCAATGGTATGGTAAGTATTATGTAGTAGCATAGTTTTGAGACAATTTCTAAACTTGCGTACGATACTAGAGTTTAAAAGCGATTTAGTCATAGATATACGATGTGTGGTGTCATATATACATTACACATCAATATCAATTTTGGTTTGTCCATTCTTTTCACGTAATTTTTAAAGAAATGCATCATGAAATTCAATGAAATTAAGATGTCTATAAGATTGAATCATTAAATATGACTGATGATGAACAATATCATAAAGATTCTAAGAAATTTATACACATAATGTATGCAATCACTTTTTTTTTACGAAAGTAGCTATATAATAATTTAAGAAAAGAGACTTTTCTAAGATTGTTATATAGCTTATCCTTCAACATTTAGATTTATAACGAAATAAAAACATAACTTAGTCAACTAATAATCTTCATTCATTTTTTGTATACAGACTTAGTGTTTTTCGTAACTTAGTAACCTAATAAGTAGGATAATATTATATTTTTCGAGATTGCTGAAATAGTATTTTACATTAAAATCGAATCGAAGCATGTAAATTTTTTTGGTAAATTGATCATGAAAATTTTATAAATTTCTTTGATGCATTGATAAAAAAATGCCAAGAAACATAATCTGTTGCTGATAGTAGCTGAACAGTTGAAGTCAAGACTAATGAGTAAATTACGAGTATAATTTAATATCACAATGAATAATAATCGCATTTAATAGACGAAGAGCTACTTGGTACTTTTTCTTTTGGCTTCTAATACAATAAATAATCTTTATTAATATTACCTGTCACTGCTATCGTCTTCACCGCTGTATCTATTTTTCATTCTACGATCATTATGTTTTCCATATCTGGTTATATATTTTCTTCGACCTCGATATCCATTTTCATCTAAGTCGACGGCAACGCCTTGTTCTTCACCACCTTGGAATTCACGATTACCCAGGTAACCCCCACCATTTTGAGGTACAGCGCCATTATTATATCCCGAGCCGCGATTTGTGCTGATAGTGCTACACAAAAAACACAGAAAGTTAAAGCAATATATAAGTACCTACTGTACAACATAATTTTAGTCATTGTATCTTTGGGCTATCATACTCTGGAAAGCCATAAAATGTATTAACGTATTAATCATATTTTGACTTAATGTTACTCCTAACAATAAGCTTATAGCTCTCACAAAACTACAATATACTATTCTAATATCACAGATACCTAAACACAATCTAATTCCAGAAATATATTCCAGTTTATCTTCATTCATTTTTGTATATAGATTATGAAGTTTTTCGTAACTTGTTAACCTATAAAGTAGGGTAATATTGTATTTTTTAAGGCTACTCAAATAGCATTTACATTAAATATCGAATCGAAGCATGACAATGTTTTTGATAAATTGATCATGAAAATTTTATAAATTATTTTGATGCGTTGATAAATAAGTGTCAAGGAACATTATCTGTTGCTGATACTAGCTGAAAAGTTAACTGTTGAAGCCAAAAGTAGTAAATAAATTAGGAATTTTGAGTATAATTCAGTTTCACAATGAAAAATGATCGCATTTAACAGACGAGGAGCTACTTGGCACTTCTTCTTTTACAAAAGTAATAATAAAATAATTTTGCTATGATCCGCGATTAAGTAAAATAGAAAATATATATAATGCTAAATGTAGAGTGGACAATCTGCTTTCATACCTGATACATGCAGGATTCGTAAAAACACATGCACTAACTCCACCACCGCCATCACAAAACACCAACACTACAAACGTTCACTATCACAAACTCAACAATCGCCCCGCAACCAAAGTATCATCAGGAGATAGACTCCACGACAAAATCACAATGCTTTGCGATTATAGTATAATATATTTTCTATTTTACTTCATCGCGGATTATAGCAAAATAATTTTATTTTTACTTTTGTATTATGGATCTCCGCAAAGTAACGCATAGTAATTCTATAAATTACTTTTCTTTTTACTTCTGATACTTAAATAATAATCTTTATTAATATTACCTGTCACTGCTATCGTCTTCACCGCTATATCCATTTTTCATTCTACGATCATTTTGTTTTCCATATCTGGTTATATATTTTCTTCGACCTCGATATCCATTTTCATCTAAGTCAACGGCAACGCCTTGTTCTTGTTCTTCACCACCTTTGAATTCACGATTATCCAGGTAACCTCCACCATTTTGAGGTACAGCGCCATTATTATATCCCGAGCCGTGATTTGTGCTGATAGTGCTATACAAAAAACACAGAAAGTTAAAGCATTATATAAGGACCTACTGTACAATAAAATTTTACTCATTGTATCTTTGGGCTATCATGCTCTGGAACGCCATAAAATCTATTAACGTATCAATCATATATTGGCATAATGTCATTTCTAGTAACATTAAGCTTATAGCTCTCAAAAAACTACAATATACTATTCTAATATCCCAAATACCTAAACACAATCGCGACTTTTTCTACTCCTTCTAGGTGGTCTGCCTACACTGTGTTTTCTAGCGTCGTGTCGCGTCTCTTGCACTAACCCCCCAGACTGACTTAAATCCCCAACACCCATTCTTCTTCTTCAAACTATGTGGTCCACCCATTGCCGATTCAGTTTCACGACCCGTTGAGAAATGTCAGTAATTTTGTCCTACGGATCTCCTCATTTCTAATTCAATCACGCAAAGGTACTCCGATCATAGCTCTTTCCATCACCCGATGAGCGACTCTGAGGTCTCTTATGAGGCCCATAATTAGCGACCAAGTCTCAAATCCATATATCGTTACTGGTATTATGCACTGTTCGGTGTTGGTCTTAAAGCACTAAGGAAAATTTAGAACTTAAAATATATCCACCATACCAAACATCAAAATAGGATTTTGATGAAGGGTATTTTGATTACCAAAATTAACGATTGTTTCATCTATCATCATTCTAACCTATATATCTATCCAACATTAGTTTCAAGTGTCGTAAAACATATCCAATAATTAAGTTTATAGTTTTTTAAAAACAAATTGTGTTAAAAAAAATAATTTACCTCGGGATCAATTCAGCATCCGGGTCCATCACATTACTTACGTACTGCTCGCTCTTTAAGCCATTGCTTCTTCTGAAAATATAATAAGATTATCATATATTTTCATTACAACAAGCTGTCTACTAAAACTAATTTAAAAATGAAACCTAGCTAAGATTTATCGACCTCGAAAACCCCTGCATACTAAATTTCATGAAAATTGTTGTAGACGTTTAAATTATACAAGGTGTGACAATTAAGTAATGAGACTGACTTAGTCGCTGCGCTTGTGGTCAACCTGCGACGTTAAAATTCCCTTCCCCTTTCCCAGCATCCTTTACCTCTTAAGTAATGATAAGTAGACGGGTGTTGCTGCTCATCATAATAATGGACAAATGAAATCTCTCATCAATGAAAAAACATATAGAGTCTAAGGAGCTTTATGAAAGCGTAGAAGACTAGGCGTGGAGTGGACGAAATTTTTTGATAGTGGAATCATGATATTCACCTTGTGACTTTATTGTGTTCCTTTGAATAAAATTGGAAGTCAAAGTAAACCATTTTGATTCGATTACGGACATCTTACGAGGGTACTTGTGGAGATAACAGTGGAAGCATTTCAGATATGTCACGAAACGTTTAAAATGCACTAGAATCGTTGTATCCTACGGGAGGCTACTTTGAAGGGGATGGCCGAGTTGTAGATTTTTTAAAATATACGGTTTTTATGGAATCAGCCTCATTACTTAATTTTCACACCTTGTACATATATATATATATATATATATATATATATATATATGTACAAGGTATTAGATAGAAAACAAGGTATCGAATTCTTATTATTAACTAGCTTATTACTAAATATTAACTAAGTTACTCGTAGATCAAGTGAATAGAACAAATATCTTTCTTTGCGTACCCATGAAAATCTGTTTCCTCATATCTTTGTGGTTTTGCCTGTCTATACCTGTGGAAAAGAAAAATTTAACTTAACACAAGCCTGTCTATACCTGTGGAAAAGATGAAATTAACTTAGTACAACAGATATATACAAACTGAATTCGGATGAAGTGTAAAAATCTATACTTGTAATATATTTATGATACTAGTGACTTCGTTCTCGCCACCACCACCGGCCACCTGCCTGACGTCAATTTACCTTAATCGTATTTTACCGCACCTCGGAAAAAAAGAGGGTGGTCTATTCTACTAAGCCACATTTCACACGGCGGGTCGACTTACCTTAATCGCCTTTTTCTACACCTCGGTAAAAAATAAGGATGGTCTATTCTACTCAACCGTATACCACATGGCATAAAAAAACCTATAAAATATATGCGGCAATAATATTCCCACTTATTCCACTTACGTCACTTATTCCCAAAATAGGGGAATTCGCCGCCGTGGGGTATCCGGCTGAGTAGAATAGTGAGTAGAATAGACAACATGTTTATAACATGTTATGCCGACCCCACTTAGAGTAAGATAAGGGCAGGAAGATGATTAGAAAAGGGTGTTCGCGCTTACTGCGTGCCTTCGATAGCTGCAGTTGGTGAGCATAGGTAGGATAGGCAGACAACCGGCAATTTCTCCACCCCGAATAATCAAGGAGTACTGACCTTTGAACTTAGAGGTTTCTTCTTAATGTATGGCGTCCACGCCGCTCCGGCCGGAGTATAACCACAAAAACTGAATCCAGCTATATTCGTGGAATCACCAAGTAAATTGTTCCGTAATACAGTTAATACACTCGACCACCGAATTATCCTTCTTATTTTGTATATATTAATCCACCGAACACCGATATTTATTGTTATTAACTGAAAGGCCCGTGCACCGTGTTGCGCGGCCGACCGATCTTCTCTTTTTGTGTGACATTAATTTGCCACCTACCTACACCTCAGGTGCAGTAAGCCCCGATTACCCTCGGTGGAAAATATTGCCCGAACATCCCGCCGCCTAAGCAAGGCTCTCCTTGCTTACACTCACCAAAGGCAACCGACACAATTTCGAAATAGGCCTAGTCAAAATACCGCCCTGAGTCTTTACTTCCGCGACTCTAATAATACCATCTTTGCCGGGTAATAATTTAACTAACCGACCGCGTTTCCAAAGTAGTGGAGCTAAATTATCATCTTTAATTAAAACTAGATCATCCAATCTAGGCGGTTCCGAAACCGAAGTCCATTTATACCGTTGTTGTAAGGTATGGAGATATTCATTTCTCCAACGAGACCAAAAATGTTGTGACATCTTTTGAATTAATTGATACCGAGATAAACGATTTATATTAACTTCCGTATATGGATATTCTGGAAGGGCTACCAGTGGTTGTCCTATTAAGAAGTGCCCTGGAGTTAGGACTTCTACGTCCGTAGGGTCCGTACTAAGAGGGCATAATGGCCGAGAGTTCATGATAGCCTCAACCTTTACGAAGAACGTCGTAAGTTCCTCAAATGTAAGCCGAGAGTCACCGAGAACGCGTCTAGCGTGAGTTTTAGCAGACTTGACAGCCGCTTCAAAGAGACCGCCGTGATTAGGACTCGCTGGTGGGTTGAATAACCATGTTATATTCTCTTTAGTTAAATCGCGCTCTAACTGCGAATGATTATTACGAAGAAAAATATATAACTCCTTTAAATACTTATCCGTACCCGTATAATTCGTACCGCAATCCGACCGTACCAAAGAGGGAAGTCCTCTTCTCGAAACGAACCGAGTAAATGCTGCTACAAAAGCTTCAACCGAAAGATCCGAAACTACTTCTAAATGTACCGCCTTAGACGATAAGCAAACAAACACACATAAATAACATTTTTGAATTTTTGCATTTCTCATTGTAGTAGACTTTATGAAAAATGGGCCAGCAAAATCCGTACCGACGCCAATAAAAGGCCGTACACCTTTAATGCGATCCGACGGCAAATCTGCCATGTAAGGTTGTGTCGGTTTCGCCCGAGTCCGATAACACTGAATGCATTTAAACGTAATGTGTCGAGTAACACGCCGTGCCGAAACTATCCAATAATTCCTAGACAAAATAGCCGATAAAGTATTCGCTCCAACGTGACAATAAACCTTATGATAATGTCGAACCAATAATTCCGTAAAATTACCCTTCGCTGGCAACAATATAGGATGCCTAGCATCGTAAGATAAATCCGAAGCCCTAATTCTACCGCCGACACGAACTATATTATTTTTATCTATAAATAAGCTTAAGCGCCGTAAATAACTTTTGATAGCCTTACCCGAATTTAAATCCGAAATTTCCTCACCGAAATAAGCTGATTGCACTAGTCTTATTAAATAAAAGACTGCATTTCTTCTTTCCGACACTGTAATATTACCGTATACACGAGAATTTTTATTTTTACAATTATACGTAAAACGAAGTAAATAAGCCGTCACATTAATTAATTTCTCAAATGAGCTAAACCGATTTATAAGATCAAAGTCCGTATCTAAAATTCCATAATTAATTATTTTTGGTTTCACGCGTAATCCGGGTAACAAATCTGAGGGAAATTCTAAATAATTTTTTGGCCAAGTTCGCGCAGGTTGACATAACCAGTGTGGATCCCACCATAAGTCATGCTGCAACAATACCGCCGCCGTGCAACCGCGAGACGCGACGTCCGCGCAGTTCATTTCACTGGGAACGTGCCGCCAAGTAATATTCACTTTAGATGAATTGATTTGCGAAATCCGATTTCCTTCAAAAATTTGCAACTTGTGCACCGGGGTACGCAACCAAGCTAACACTATCGTACTATCACACCAAGCTACTATTTCGTCAAATTTGATGGTACTTTCCATCGCAGCAACAACATGATTAAGAAGCGTACTTAATAAAACCGCACCGCTTAATTCCAATTTCGGTATCGTGTGCTTCGTCTTTAGAGGGGCTACTCGAGACTTCGCAATAAGTAGACGCACGATAGCCGAACCATCCGAGCGCTCCGCGCGTATGTAAACCGCCGCCGCATATCCTGATAAGGAGCCGTCACTGAAACCGTGCAAACTGTACCGGGCGTCACCGTCCGGTTTTAAGCAACGAGGTATAGAAACCTGTTGTAAAAATGGTAAATCCGAGACTAAATCTTTCCATTGACCGATAATATCTGAAGGGGCTGGGCTATCCCAGTCCACCTTTCGAGAGTCATCACTAACACCTAGCAATGACTGTAATAAAAGTTTCATTTTAAATATGACAGGACAAATCCACCCGAGTGGATCATATAAACGTGCGATCAATGATAAAATACTGCGCCGAGTAACTTTATCGTCCGAAGGTAAATTAACCGTGTAAGTAAAATTGTCCGAAGCCGGATTCCACTGTATACCTAAAACTTTAATGAGACCGCAACTGTCAAAACCGTCAAAGTACCGTGGAGACTCTAAATGTTCTGCCGGTAAACCGTCCAGCAGTTGTGGCACGTTACTAGACCACTTTCTCAACTGATAACCCGCCGAATTCATGAGCGAGATCAACTCGTCTCTAAGTTGAAGAGCCTTCTCTAAGGTATCTTCTCCGCCGTTCAAATCATCAACATAACTATTTTTTACGATAATTTGCGCCGAACGCGGCATGTCTGTAAATTTAACCGATTTAATATCATTCCAATCATTACATGTATCCGAATTTATTTTTACCGAAGCATCATATGCTAACTGATGCAAGCACCGTATCGCTATAAAAGGACTAGATTTAAGTCCGTATGTGTTCGTCGTTAGCTCATAAACCGTTAATGGATCCGAAGGCGAAAACCGCCAAAATATTAATTGGTACCTGCGATCATCGGGATGTACCCATGTTTGCCGAAACATCATTTTTACATCTGTAGTAAAAACTATACGATGCCACCGAAAATTCATAATAATATCCGTAATATCACTCTGAAGCCGCTCACCGCAATATAAACAATCGTTTAACGAAACGCCCGAATTTGTTTTCTCGCTACCGTTAAAAACAACCCGTATTTTATTTACATCTCCCGATTTTTTAAACACCCCGTGGTGACTAATAAAGTAATGCTCTAAGCCCGATGTATAATCGAAACTCGAAACTTTCATATGTCCGAGTTCTAAATATTCTTTCATAAACTGAACGTATTTTTCACGATATTCTGGATTCCGCTCCATTCTCCGCTCTAACGAGAAAAACTGTTGTAACGCTTTACCTCTTGAATCGCCTAACAATTGTCTATCACTCTCCGGTAAGAGTGGAAGACGCACAATGTATTTGCCGTCCGGTCCGCGGGACGTCGTCGATGAAAACAAACGTTCACACTCGATATCTAAAGGATTTTTAATTTTAATCCGAGGTGGCTCTTCACAACGCCAAAATCTTTCAACCGCTTCTAACAAAGTGTTTCCAACAAAAATATCCGAATTATTTTCTGACCGTACCGAACCGAAAACTGCAAAATCAAATATAGTACCTAATGCATAAGGACCGCTTTTACCTAAATTAATTTTAATACCGTTCAAAATTTTACCTAATATATCACAACCGAATATGATATCTATTTCCTGGATGTGAGAATAACCGTCATCCGAAATATTTAAGTTTTTACAATTAACATTAAGTCTCCGAGCTAAATAAGTAGTAGGTTTCTTTAAAACCGCCGCCGAAGCCGAAATTAATACGTTATCCGAGTTTCTAGGTTTAAAATGTATCAAAACAACTGACTGGCTGTCATCAGTCTTCAAACCGCCAATACCTACTAAAGGTACGCGTGAGTAATGCCGTTTCAAGCCTAACCGGGAGACAAAATCACTTTTTATTAACGTTACCTGAGAACCGAGATCTAAAAGTGCTCGCGTTTTTATAAAATAATTATGAATCGTTTTTACCTCAACGATAACCGTAGGTAACACAACATTATCCGATAATTGTGGTGCCGAAATAACCGAATCATGCGAGCCGACCGAACTATCCGAAACCGAAATTGTATTATTAATCATTAATTGCTATTGTGTTTGGTCGCGAGGGTACGCACACGTACCGCTTGTCGCCGTGTCACGCTGCTCATCGTGTGCGCGCCGAGGCCGACGCGATCCCGAGCGCTCCGAGCGCACGCGTTCTTCCGTTGAAGGGCGTCCGACCTTGAACTGCCTATATCTCGACTGATGCACCGATCTCTTATCTGGAGCAGACGGGCTCCCACTAGCGCTGCTCGCAGGTGACCTGTCGTGTCTTGAACCGAATTTATTACGATGAAACGAAACCATCGCATATCGCGGTGGCGAAGGGCTCACCTTCTCCTCACGAGTTACCGTGCATATTAACTTGTGATGTCCGACATTGCCACACTGATCACATGGAACATGTGCAGTGCACGAAGCCGCCGTGTGCCGACCGAAACACTTAAAACATAACCCACCATTCATTATGAAATCCCGCCGCTGTTGTGGGTTAAGTCTTATAAATTTAAAACAATCCGATGTAGTATGATTAGTCATATTACAGTACAAACAACTATTCCGATTTAAAGTTTTATTTTTATTTTCCGTAATATGAACAACGCGACCGATATATTTATTCTTGTTCGAATAATTATTATGTTGATAACCTCCTTTAGCCGATCTGTCCGGGGATGACGTGTCTATTAATCGACATTCGTTTTGTAAAAAATCTAACAATTGATTAAATGTTGGCATCGCACTATTATTTCCGCCGTATTTATGTTCGAACCTGCTCTTAAGATCTGAAGGTAATTTATTAAGAGTTATATGGAGTAAAATATAACTCCATTCGGTTACAGGAAAACCCAAATTTTCTAGCGCGCGAGTTGATTCTAATAATGGATTTAAAATCTTAGTTCTAAGACCGAATAACCTATTTAATACCGGTAAATGTAAAATCCGAGATATGTGACTGTCCGCCAACAATCTTTTGTTGTCGTATCGACCCTTTAAAATATCCAACGCCGTATCTAATGACTCATCTATCATAGGTAAATGTTTAATTAAAGACCGCGGCTCTTTCTCGACGTGAGAAAAGAGATAATGGAATTTTTCCGTTTTAGAAATATCCTTCCGAGACAAAACTAACGAACTAAATAACGACATAAAACTAGTCCACGAATAAACATCGCCGTCAAAAACCGTAAGATTAATCGTGGGCAATCTAGCCGTGGGCGCACCCGATTGCGCCTCCTGCTCGTTTTTCAAAATAGGACAAGTCGCTGATTTCGCTTCCAGTTGATTATAAATTTCCTCCGCTTTTCTAAATTTTTTATCATATTCAACAACAAGTTCATCGTCCGAATCATCAATATCATTCAATAATGCCTCATAAGTCGCACACAACAAGGTATATCTTTCCTCCAATTTACGTAACCGCACATAAATAACAATCGGCTCGTAAGTTTTATTGTTTACAATGTCTAAGGAATGAACGAACCAGTCATAATGAGTTTTAAATCTATTTAACAATGGCTTAGACATTTTTATAAAAATTAAATAGGTAACCTGAACAAAATTACCGAACTATATTAAATAAAAAATAAATTATATCACCGATATTACTCGCCTATAAAATAATAAGATAACCGATTTAAATGCCGAGTTATATAAAAACTATAAACTTGTTATTTCTTTTAACGTAATTTACATTTACTATAAATATCCGAGAATCCCGCCGAAACAAAATACCTAGGTTGCCTATTAAACCTAACCTAGTACTAAACAATACTATGGCCCTGTTCGTTAATCGAACGATCCGACTCGAATGGAACAAGAACTATGTTCGCGCTTACTGCGTGCCTTCGATAGCTGCAGTTGGTGAGCATAGGTAGGATAGGCAGACAACCGGCAATTTCTCCACCCCGAATAATCAAGGAGTACTGACCTTTGAACTTAGAGGTTTCTTCTTAATGTATGGCGTCCACGCCGCTCCGGCCGGAGTATAACCACAAAAACTGAATCCAGCTATATTCGTGGAATCACCAAGTAAATTGTTCCGTAATACAGTTAATACACTCGACCACCGAATTATCCTTCTTATTTTGTATATATTAATCCACCGAACACCGATATTTATTGTTATTAACTGAAAGGCCCGTGCACCGTGTTGCGCGGCCGACCGATCTTCTCTTTTTGTGTGACATTAATTTGCCACCTACCTACACCTCAGGTGCAGTAAGCCCCGATTACCCTCGGTGGAAAATATTGCCCGAACAAAGGGGAAATCGAAAAAAGATTGAAGCCATAGCAACGCGTGGTTGGTTATACTGATAGAACTTATTTATTTATTTATTTTACAACAATGCACATGTACAATTATTGTATCCCTGGCTCCCAAACTAGTATAAACTGTATTTTGGGAACCAGTGTCCACCTTAACATGGTTCAACTAATATATGCACGAGTAAAGAAAAAAAAATACGAAGACAAAAAATTACAACTAATAAATAAAAAGGAATTTAAATTAAAGATAACAATTTTCAGGTTATTGATTAAAAGTAAAAACGATAAGAGAAAACTAAAAACTAAAATTAAAATTAAAAATACAGCCGTTTGTGTGCAAGTGGATGTGTGTTGAGAGAGTGTGTGTAAAAAGTCTCCTATTATTATAATATATTACTCATAGAACTCACCGTGGGGTTGCTTCGATTATTGCAAACGTAGCAATAACGCAAATAAAGAGAAATAAAGGTATTTGCATGCTGTGTCTTTTCACTTGACTTAGCATTTACCGAATGCCATAGTTTCACATAACAACTCCCATTTTATACATTACATATTATATCGTTGGGTTAAGTTGATACGAATAACATAATTAAATACGTAATGTCGTCACTGACTCACCAATTATTAAACGCTCAACAAATAAATAATAATTGGTACTTATTTTCCTTATATATTTTAGTTTAATCTCTTGGGCCGCGTTCGGCTTAATAGAATAGACCACCCTTATTTCTTATCTAGGTGTCGTAAAAGGCGACTAATGTAACTTGAACCGCCGTGTTTCGGTTTAGTAGAATAGACCACCCTCATTTCTTACCAAGGTGTTGTTAAAGGTGACTAAGGTAATTAGATTTGATTAGACTTTAAAAAAATTACACACTCATTTGTTGCTCAACTTGGCAAAAATTTGTTATTTTTAAAAAATAAAAGATTATGAAATACAAAATAGGAGATGTATATTGTTTTCCTTGATTGACAAAAATAGTTAATCGAAGAGAAATATATTTAATACGTTTAAAATTAATTTATAAATATTTAATAATAAAATATAAAATGTTCATAATAAAATGATTCGCACAATCGTTTGCACTTTGTTGTTTAAGTTTATTATTAGAACTTTATGTAAAACAATCATATTTACAATAAAACATTTGGGTTTTCATAACCACAGACGGAAAATCATTGTATTATGAAATGTGTCACGTCGTATTGATTACAAGCTTAAGGCAATTAAATGTCAATTTCAGAACTAAAATTTTCAAATGGTTTATCTCTCTTCATATAACTACTAGACCAGATTAAAGCTTTAACTTAAACTAAACTAACTTCAAACTTAAATTTCACCAGGCTCGCGATGGTCTTGAATATTTTAGTTGAAATTTGAATTTGATACCGAATTAGAATAGAATTGAATACATAGACCAGTGTTTCCTAAACTGGAGCCCACGCCCCACAAGTGGGTAATTTGATTATTAAGGGGAGGCAATTTAAAGATGACACGAATTTAACCCTTCCGCTCCAACGAATGGATAGAAAATGCGAGAACTAGTATGTATGTAAGAAAACCTGCATATCTCTAGAGAATTCAGGAGATATGTGTAACCTACCAATCCGCATTGGAGCAGCATAGTAGGTCTTACCTCCAATCCTCTCCAAAATACGGAAAGAAGAGGCCTATTCTTAGCAGTGTGATAGTAACAGGCGGTTACTTTTTACTAACTAAATAAATTTAATATAAACATGGCATTTTGTTAAAAGTTTTATTATATAATATTTTTCTGTATAAAGTTATTGTTTTTATATCAGAATACCGAATAATTTACTCCGACCGCAAAACTATTGTGTACGTTCGATGAATTTTTCTTATCACATTGACCCGAGTAGTTTTACCACAGTTGACGTATAAAATAAGCAACACATCTTGTAAATGTCAGTCATTAATTATATGTGCTTTGTTATGTTACATTTTTGAAGTGTGTGCCTATTTTAATATATTAGCCATCGTGGTCCAATTGTCGAAATCCCAAATATGAACAAAGAATTTATTTTTATCTTCTGTTTACTCGTATTGGCGTCCCTAATCGAATCAAATCCAAGGTATTTCTTAATTTCAAATAGTAATAATGTTCTTTGACAGGAAAAAACCCCTTATGGGTAACGCCGCCCGACGGAGACAGGCGACGGTTATGTCGGACTCGCACCGACTAAAACAACCTGTGAGCTTCACTACGCTGCTGGTGGCGGGGATAGGGTACCTATGAAGACATTGCCCCCATCCCCGCCAGCAGCAACTCTGTACCCCAGAGTGCGCCACCTCTGGGTCGGGGCCTCTCTAAAAAGTAGCCCCTCCCTCCGCTGGGCGATGCATCGGGAGCACCAGATGATTCGACCGCCGCAGGGACCTTATAGGGCGGGTGTCCGATTAAACTCCGTTCGGAACGCCCGTTCCGTCCAAGTCCATCGCGTGCCACCCTAACGGGGACCCCGTTAGGGTGGCACGCGATGGACTTGAGCGAGTCGCCTGCGCCCGGCTCGCCTGCGGCGGATCGGATCCAAGGACTCGACTTCCCGGATTCGCTCCGCCGCCTCCTTCCGCGAGATAACGTCCTCGCAGAAGGAGGCCACGATCGCTCCCCCAGAGAGATCGTGCCCCACCTGTCAAAGTGACCTAAGTCAACAAAATTTTATACACCCGTTTACCATTACGCTATTACAACTTTAAAAAATAATAATTTTATAATTTATGTTTAATCATATAATATTTCCTTAATAATTTATGTAATAGTATATTTAATAAAGACTGTGTTTAATTTCATTGCTTCACAGGCAGGGTGGCGGTGGACGTATCCAATAGCGGAAGCCGCCACCCTTGACCTGGACGAGTTTGGCCGAGTGGGGCGTTTCTCGCCAGTGAGCCACTTAAACAACCCCACTCAAAACTGGTAAAAAAGTCAACAGAATTTGTTTTGTGACTAATTGCTATAAAGCAGCGCCTACAAAACTCGTGAGCGCTTAAGATTACTTAAAAGAGCCAAAAAATACTAGTTTTTTAATAGTTCATAGTATTAGTCATAGATGGCATTGAAATAAGGATAACAATGTTTCTAACTTAATTAAGCCTAATTTTGAATCAGGTCACTTTAATAATACGCGTGCGGTATAGTTAGTACAGTCACAATATGTTTAATCTAATACAATTTTTTTTCATTCAATTAAACTTGTAAACAGGTGCTTTTGAATCATCAACTCTAAACTCTGGTTCGTTAAGCTGTTCCTGCCGAAAAAGCCAGCAAGAAACTCGGCGGTTGCTCTTTTTAAAATAATACTTATAACTAGTTACATTAAATCATTACTATCTTGTACAGGGTGAAACAGTAGTTACATACACGCATTCTTATCATCTTAATAATCCTCAACAGTATAGTAGGCTTTTTGTAACAGCCTCCCTTTAACAGTTTTTTTTAAACTGCTGTAATGGCAAAGCTTAATTTGAATTTTATTATAGAATCTTATATCCAAATCCGCAAACGACTTACGTACCTTTGTAATGCGCAAAGCAGGAACCGCAAGCTTATTCCTATTTGTCTATTATATACATCATCGCTTTAAAATTCTTTATATACTTGTTTACAAAAATTGGATTTCTTAAAGACCTTTACAATCGACAGATCAAGGAAACTTTAAAGTTTTATACTATATACTAATAAAGAACATCACTAAAAGAAAAGTTAAAAGAAATAAATAAATAAATAAATAAACTTGTTGTTCTATAGTCATTTGCTTTAAAAAACTTCTTTTATAAACACAAACCCTTAGAAATCGTGTGTTATGAAATAATTTAATAATTGACTTCAACAACTTTGAAGCAGAAAAAAGTTTCCAAAGTTTTTATTAGGTTAGTAGAGTGTATTAAAAGTTTTTGCAAGCTCATTTCTGTCATAAATGAATAAATATTGAAACGCAAAATTTATATGGATTCTGAATCTTGTTGTATCGATACATATTATAAAGCAAAAGCTCAAAAAGCTGTCTGTTTGTGATCGAATTCTCAAAAACTACTGAAATAATTTTTGTATGGTTTTATTAAAGGGTAGAGCAATGCTTCCGGAAGGTTTTCGTTAATTATAAATAAACGTCATATGTGAAATTATATCAAAGAGGTTGAAAAAAACTTGTCTATTGTTTCATTTGCGTGCGCCGCGTAATTTGGTAGAGATAGACTAAATTAATGTACTAGAGAATTATAGATCTACTAAAGAAGTCCACGACAGCATGTCTCTATCTCTTGTGGTAACTGGTTATCTCACAATAAATTGTAATACTACCAACTTAAAAACTTAATGTTAACAATCTTAAAACAGATCATTTTACTGCCCTTATTTCACTCTAAGTGGCGTCGGCACAACATGATTGAACCTTTTTGCTTCGTATTTTGTGGCCGCCCACCTGCCTGACGTCAACGCCAACTTACCTTTGTCGTATATTACGACACCCCGGTATGACATGAGGGTGGTCTATTCTACTCAGCCGAATAGCACACGGTGGGTCAACTTACCTTAGTCATCTTTTACGACACCTCGGTAAGAAATTCGGATGGTCTTTTCTCCTCAGCCAACAACACGGCATAACAATCTTAAAACAATTTATAGAATTAGGACTTTGCGGAGATCCATAATACAAAAGTAATAATAAAATTATTTTGCTATAATCCGCGAAGCGGTAAAATAGAAAATATATATAATGCTAAATGTAAGTGGACAATCGGTTATCATACCTGATACATGCAGGATTCGTAAAAACACATGCACAAACCTCCACCACCGCCACCACAATACACAAGCACTATATACGTTCACTGTCACAAACTCAACAATCGTTTCGCCCCGCAACCGAAGCATCATCAGGAGATAAGACTCCACGACCAAAATCGCAAAGCTTTCGCAATCGCAAAATCTTAAAACAGATAAATAAATTATAAATTATATTTGTTTTTACAGATATAGGAGCGGAAGAATGGGACGGTATAGATTCCCTGTTAACTGGAACGAGGAAAGTATCGAAAGCGAAGAAAGCGTTGAAGAAAACGGTCCATGTAAAAAACACTGTACAGAAAATAACATTGGTAATGGCGAACATAATGAAAATACAGTTTATATTTATAAATCAGAAGGTATAAGAAAATAATACATGTCACAATACTATGGAATATTAGGATTTACAATTCTATTTTAAAAGAATAATAATTATAGTTAAACTAATGTTTTTCTCTGTTGATTCTTTCAGAAGTGACTTAAATATTATAAAAATATATAACATTATTTCAAAGATGGTAATTTATACAGAAGCTATTCTATTTTTTAATCATAGGCACAGCACTCATTAAATCTGAATTACATAAACTGCCTTTATAAAAAAATATGCCTTATCTTTTGTTGCTTTTTGATCCACCATTGTTTTAGACGGGAACCATTTGTAGAGTAAATAAGAAGTTTCGCAAAATTACATGCGAAGAAATAAATAAAATACTTTCCTACAACGCAATAAATCAAAAGCTATGTATTATTGATGGCAAAAAATGTTAATTTTCTGTTACTCCAACATATTATTAGTAAATTAATTTTTCACGTAAAAGAATAATGATTCATTAAATTAAAAAAAAATTTGACAAATACGGTTTTTTATTTAACGTTAACTTGATACGAAAATTATTGTGATACTGGAATCCGGTAGTTATTTTCCGGTTATTTTCAGTGTATTATTTTTTAATAATACTCTTCTTTTGTAGTCTAAGTACAATAATAATACAATAATAATATAATAATAATTAGGAAATAAGAAATACTATTATACACATTTTTATTAAAACATTAATTTGATATTCCAATTAACTTTAAGTACCTAATTGGCCTTGCTCAGCATTTGTTTTTGAATATATTGCAATAAAAAATTACAAAAAAAATAAATTACATAGATTTTTACAAGATTTTTAATCGATCCTGGTGTCCACACTTTGATACACAATTTGTACACAATCATAACTTTAGAATCGACAGCGTAATTATCCTTTGGTTTCTCATAAAGTTAAAGCAGTTTTTTTCAGTGCCCGAAAACAGAGAGAAAACACTTTTTTTAATAAAACCTAACTATACCGATTTCATCTCCCCTAAACCCCCTGCATGCTGAATTTCATGAAAATCGTTGGAGCCGTTTCTAAAAATAGGAAAAATAACAAGATTAACTCATTTAAATATTTAATATATATATATATATATATATATATATATATATATATATATATATATATATATATATATATATATATATATATATATATATATATATATATATATATATATATATGTGTAAAAATACACCTTTAATATTGAAATATTATTTCTGGTAGTTATTGGTAGAGCCTCCATAACAATGATTCATAAAAGTATACTGCAACAGGGAAAATTTATATCAGCAGAATACGCCCCAAACAAATTTAAATCGAACGTAGTTACTCTAATCCGTATTTCCTCTAACTCAATATTCGTTACAGGTTGAGAAACGGAAAAATCGAAAGCAGAAAAATAAATGTCTGATAAAATTCGCCTTATTCATGAACTTGTATTTACATTTACCTTAACAAGATTGTCCTGAGCCGCGCCAAAGTTTGCCGTCTCTAAGTGGATGGGTAAATATTATTTTTATCTCGGGCTCCGCACTGTTGGTGATGGCAGGACGGATATATGACCTTGGATACACCTTTTTATAAAAAGCTCACTTACATTGCTAGGACTTGTAACGCATAGTAAAGTAGCGCCCTGTTACTATCCCACTGCTGAGAGTAGGCCCCTTCTCTCCGTTTTTGTAGAGAAGAATTGGAGCTAAGACCTACCACGCTGCTCCAATGCGGATTGATAGGTTACACATATTTCTAGAATTCTCTAGAGATATGCAGGTTTCCTAACGATGTTTTCCTTCACCTTGTTTTAAATTCAAATAATTCTTTATTCAAATTGGCTTTACAAGCACTTTTGAATCGTCAAATTACAATTAAGCTACGACTGGTTCGGAAAGGTGCTCTTACCGAGAAGAACCAGCAAGAAACTCGGCGGTCACTCTTTACAAAATTAAGTATATCAATAATGTATTTTTAATTAACAATTTTATCTAGTGCGTAGCTGGTCGCAATTTAAATTCAAGCTTTGTTATCATTAACATAGCTTTATGAATAAGAGCGGTAATCGCCCGTAATCTCCGGTTACGGGGCGAAACGATCGTAGAGATTGTCGTAATGAATGTGTGTAGTGTGGTAGTGCTTGGTGGCGGTGTTTCTTTATTTCTAATGGGCTCATTTTAGGGTCCCCTATTCTAGTATATCAATTCAATGAATTTAAATCTCAGCATTAAATTACACTCAGAATATTATAGTAATTAATATCAATACCTGGGTGACCGAGCTTACGCAGGCAATTTTTTTTGTAAATAAAAAAATGCAATTGAAAATATAAAAAGGTTTTTTTTTGAAGTTTTTTGCGACCTAGCAGATAGAAAGACGCGGTGGAGGACTTTGTTTTACAACATATACCTGTGCCTATCATCATCTTCCTGCCCTTATCCCACTCTAAGTGGGGTCGGCACAACATGTTAAAAACATGCTGTCACATGATTTGGCTGCATTTTTACGACCGGATGCCTGCCTGACGTCAACTTACCTTTGACGTATTTTACAACACCACGGTAAGAAAGAAGGTGGTCTATTCTACTAAACCGAAAACCACACGGTTGGTCAACTTACCTTAGTCACCTTTTACGACACCTCGGTAAGAAATGAGGTTGGTCTATTCTACTTAGCCGGATATCACACGGCGGGTTGACTTACCTTAGTCGCCTTTTACGATACCTCGGTAAGAAATGAGGGTGGTACTATTCTATTCAGCCGGATACCACATATTTTATCTTGTACCTAATTCTCCTATATTTGTCAACAATCATCAATCAAAAGTTCGTCACTCGTTATTTTTCTATCCTCACTTGAAAGCTCATTTCACGGCACAATGCTTTAGGCAATTTGTCTTTTGCAACGTATATAACGTAAAACCTAACAGTGAAATAATAATACATGTTACATTATTAAAATTTTGAGGTCGATGACCTGATAACGTGTGTATCCGGCTGAGTAGAACAGATCACCCTTATTTCTTACCGAGGTGTCGTAAAATGGAACTAAGGTTAAGTTGACGGCCGGTCGTAAAATATTTAACAACTTGATTATAACATGTTGTGTCGATCCAATTTAAACGGGATAAGGCCAGGAATATGACGAATGATGATAACTAAAGTACATACGAGTACACCTCGAAGAACCAATAAAATGTTGCCCCTGGGCGGGAATCGAACACGCGACCCTTAGAGCTAAAATGCAACTAAGGAAAGTAAACGTCAGGCAAACGCCCGGTAGTAAAATACTTAACCAAATCATTTAACAACATGTTTATAACATGTTATGCCGATCCACTTAGAACGGGATAAGGGCAGGAAAATAATGAATGATAATAACTAAATTACATACGAGTATATACACCTCGAAGAACCAATAAAAATGTTGGCTACGGCGGGAATCGAACCCACGACCCAAAGAGCTGAAACACTGTCACGAGCCAAATTAAGTTACATAAAATTTTCTATATATCATCATATTTCATCACCTATAGATCTCAGGCATCATTCGTAAAAACTCTTTTGATATACTCTGATTTTTTAATGAAATTGTATAATTAGACCAAAATGCAAAATGAAACAAAATTTTTTGATATCATTATTAGTAACGCGCATCATTAAAAACCTCTGATGTTCTTTCACTAAGAGATCACGTAAGTATTTAATATTAAACATTTCTTCCATTGCAATATTCAAGGCAACCTTGAATGAAGTATTCACAGAGTACAATCCAAGAGAAATGTAATAAAATTCTACTTTTTTCTTGCACTAATAGGCGATGGATATATAAATTAACTTCTGCCTATTAATTCTTGGATAAGGTGTGAATCTCTCTCTGAAAAATATATCTTTAAAGCTTAGACCAATACTGAGCTTTAATGCAAATTATATATGTTCCAGGAATTTTCCAATATGCAAAATTCGTGATAATGTGTTCCTTCAGTGAAAAGCGCATGATGATTTCTAAATAAAACTTTAAGTTGTTTTAGGTGAGATAGGACCGGTACTTAAAGTCGCCACCCTCAAGGGACGTTAGGGTCGTGTGGTTGGACTTATCGGCCATCGCAGTTTAACATAATGTATACTTATTATAAAACACAGTCCCGAAAAACTATAGATTTCCTCAAAAACTAGTGAACCGTCTTTTGTACGGTTTTTACTAAAATATAGTGTAATTTTTGCGGAAGGTTTCAGCAACCAACACATTACAGTTTTTTATGAGACACTGGTTTTCACGCGGGCAAAGCCGCAGGCCGAGCTAGTGTGTTATAAAGAAAAAGGCGTCACTTTGCGAACGTCACCATTACTATCATATAAAAGGTATCATTACTTTCCTATGTTATCAGTGAGACGTATAACGAACCCGTAATGTACATGCAATAAAAATATTACGAGTGAACATTCTCCGAAGTGCGATATCTGAACCCCCCTTTACTAACATGGTGGCGTCACGTTCAGTCAACGTGGTCACATAATATTACCTATATATAAAAACAGGACGCTGCCTCTGAAAGGTTTTCAAATTTTCAGTCACATCGCGACCACGATAGTGAAAGCACGCTTCGTCGTCGTTTAATTTCTCGGGAATAAATACGATAAATATGAACGGTGAATGATAAAATTACAAATATTATGCTATTTAGTTCTGTGTTGTTTTCTACATTGACAATAACTTAAAGGTGAGTAATTAAGTCCAGAATTTACGTCTTTGTCACCAATACAAAAAATCAAACTTTTATTATAGTATTGGCCAAAAAGAAAACTAGAATATTTTTTCAGTTTAAATGGACGCTTAGTTTCGAATGTGACAAAAAAGGATGATATCAAAACATGTAAATGGCCTTCCCTTGAAAAGTTCGAGGTTAACGAAATTGCTTACTTCGTGGTACATTAAATTTTCAGTGTTTTGGAGTATGTTAGTGAGTAGTTTTGAATGCTTTAGTTTGTTGTTAACATCTAGTAAATTGAATATCAGTCTATTTTTTAACCTATTTATGTATGTATCTGTTTTACATAATATAAGTTCTTAATGACTAATAAGCAGTCTACGAACAAATAATTTACTTATTAATTTGAATGAAGTGAATGAATGGAAATAAATGTTTTATAACAAGTTAGAATAAGTTAACAAAGATAGTAAGATTTAAAACCGTTTGTGTTTCTTTACATTTAGTTACAAAATATTTAGACATCTACAAGTTTTGCAAACAACTTTCAATATCAAAATTTAATGCGTTAATCAAGTGCACATTTTGTGAAAATTTAATTACCATTTTGACATTAACAAGTACAACAAAAATTGACAAAATATATTTTATTATTTGAAATCTTTAACATTAAACATAGCTTATTTACAAAATCTTAGCTTCTCAATAAATATTTAAAAAGCTTGGTAAATCGAGCACGAAAAATTGTATTAGTTTTTTATAAAAGCTTCTGTATAATAATAATTGAATAAACCTGTATGTCCCTAGATATTTTCTCGGCCATTTGCTATCTGCCAATACCCATTAGCATGGTGGGTGTGATTCCATTTTTTTTTCTTTATTTATGACCTATGAAATACATTCAATATTCATATTCAATTCTGTTAGAGTTTTCTTTGTTTTTCCTGCTTATTCCTTTTTTAACAAATAAAATAAATTTTAATTATGCATCAACACTGTTTTTAGTGTCTATTTAAGTTTTGATTTGAGTATTTGTTTTTTTTTGTCAACACCCCCTTGTGGTATCCGACTCAGTTGAATATACCACCTTCATGTCTTACCGAAGTGTAGTAAAAGGCAACAAAATTAAGTTGACGTTAGGCAGGTGTGGAACAGACCATCCTCTTTCTTACCGAGATAAAATACGACTTAGCTAAGTTGACGTCAGGCAGGCGGCCGGTCGTAAAATACCTAGGCAAAACATAAAAACATTACATTGTTTAAAACATGTACCGCCTAAAAAGGGATAAGGTTTTTCGACAAAAAAAAATAATAATTTGGTTCCAAAGAGTAAGGTAACTTTTACCTAGCTGTTAAACAGTGATAGTCTATTACTATATTATGAATAGCTCTACATTTTCGATCTGTATTTATACAGATCAAAGTTTATTTAAGCAAGTTCAAGCTTTCTAACAAGCAATGGTATATTTTAAGTTATTACAGTAAAGAAATTATTAGTGTTGCCACTTTCAACTATCAAGTCGTGTTCACCTTTGTTTATGACAAGTTAGAAATTTGTAGTTTAGTTCTCAAAACAACTAATTCCAATTAACCTCAAAATTCTACATAAAACAATATTAGTATTATAATACACCAATACCTCGCTTTGCGTCGTGGTAAGGTTCCAAAAAAATACGACGCAAAGTGAACAAAAATTATAGAAACAATTGAAATAAATTATAATTATTAGATAATAAATATCCGCCGTCATAATACTATTTATAATCGTAAAAATTTGGATAAATTTATAATTTTTGAAAAAAGCACCACACACTACATTACAACTTTTATTGGTTCGGTAAGATGCACTTACCGTGAAGAACCAGCAAGAAACTTGCCCACACAAAGCTTTAAATTAAGTATAAGGAATATGCTTATCTGTGGTGTCCGGCAAAGTAGAAAAGACCATCGTCATTTCTTACCGAGGTATCGTAAAAAGTGACTAAGGTTAGCTGTCCCGACGTGTGGTATCCGGCTGAGTAGACAAAACCAACCTCATTTCTTACCGAGGTGTCATAAAAGGCAACTTAGGTAAGTTGACCCGCTGTGTGGTATCCGGCTGACCAGAATAGACCAGCCTCATTTCTTACCGAGGTGTCGTAAAAGGCGACTAAGGTTAGTTGATGTCAGGCAAGCGGCCAGTCGTAAAATCATCCAACCAAATAATGTGACATCTTTTTCATAACATGTTATGCCGACCCCACGTAGAGGGGATAAGGGCAGGAAAATTATGATGATTTTTTAATAATGGTGTTTGTATTTGTCTTGGTAAAATATCATCATAGACATTAAGAAATAAGGGGAATTGGACGGCCAGTTAGAGTAGGTGCCCGAGGCCGTCAATGCATCTGATGCTCCCGATGCATCGATTAGCGGAGAGAGGGGCCACTGTTTAGAGAGGCATCCGGAGGTAGCGATCTTCGGAGTACAGAGCTGCTGCAAGCAGGGGTAATAAGAACATCTGTACCCTGTCCTCGGGCCCAGTAGCGTGGTAGAGCACTATCAGAAGGTTTAGTTGGTGAGAGTCCGTCAAATCCACAGGTTTTCTCTTTTGGACGGCACCGACTCATAATGGATTTTCCCGATGTAAAAAAACATCAAAGCATATATATCTATAAGTAGTAGTAAAATTAAAAAATTGAAATACGGCCTCCCACAGCTGGTCATAGGCCTCCTCTCTCCGTTTCTGGAGAGAAAGATTGGTCCTAAGACCTACCACGCTGCTCTAATGCGGTAATAAACAAACCCCCAATATGATAGCTCAGTTAGGTAAGACGTTAGGTTATGGGTCCAGCATACAAGGATCTACGTCATCGGCTCCAAGGTGTTTTTACACGTACATCGAAACTCCAACATTATTAAAAATTCCATCACAACCTTATACAAGCAAGTGCTACGAAAATCGTTTACAAACAAACCTGGGAAGAGCATATCCATAATAAATAAATTGACTGGCCCGTTGGAGCAGTGGGTAGTAACCCTACCTTCAGCTCCGCGGGTCGCGGGTTCGATTCCCGCCGAGGGCCAACATTTTCTATAAATGAATTTGTTGGTCTTTGAGCCTGGGTGTATATATGTATATAAGTATGTATTTAAAAAATATATAAGTATATATTCACCAGTTGTCTGTCTACCATAACACAAGTATTAAGTTACTTACTTTGGGGACGGACGACCGTGTGTGTAAATGTCCCATATATTTATATTTATATATTTATATTTAAAAAAAATAAAAAAAAAATAAGATTTCCAAAAGAAATTCAGTATTTTATTTCCGACTTAGTTAAAAGCTTTCTGAATAATATAACACGAACACCCATAGAGAAAGCAATATATTTTATGGAATTTGGCGATCTTTTGCTGAGGTATATAATACAAAAGTAATAACAATATTCATCATCTTCCTGCCCTAATCCCACTCTAAGTGTGGTCGGCACAACATGTTATAAACATGTTGTCATATGATTTGGCTACGTATTTTACGACCGGCCGCCTGCCTGACGTCAACTTATCTTAGTCGTATTTTACGACACCTCGATAAGAAGAGGGTGGTCTATTCTACCTAACCAGATACCACACGGTGAGTCAACTTACCTTAGTTGCCTTTTACTATACCTCGGTAAAAAATGAGGTTGGTCTATTCTACTCAGCTGGATATCACACGGCGGGTCGACTTACCTTAGTAGCCTTTTACAACACCTTGGCAAGAAAAGAGGGTGGTACTATTCTATTCAGCCGGATACCACACGGCAAGTAATGACAATATTATTTTGCTATAATCGGCGATTAGAGAAAGAGAAAACCTATGTATTGCTACAAATCAAGTAAAATCGCTGGAACATCGGTCACTAGATGTCGCTGTTAGAGCGTCATACATATTGACGTCACGATAACTATTATGTAATAATGACTGTGTACAGTTATTATAGTACAGGCAGGTTGGTGGTAGAGGTATCCCATCGCGGAAGCCACCACATATGATCTGGGTGAGTTTGGCAAATAATGGCGTTTCTCTACAGTGCGTCAAAAATACCACCACAAGGGTAAAAATGGGTAAAGACAAGAAATATATATTTCACCTCAATGGATTATTTTTTTCTGTTAAACAAATGTAAACATTACGTAAGACCTGTTATGTGTCTTGACGACAAAAGGTTGACATCTTTACGTGCTTCCCTTGTATTTTACGCGACATTTATTTTGAGTTGGGTAAATACATATGCGATATTAATACGTAGATCTTGTTTTATTTTGTCGCTGTATTACTATTTGAGTTTTGACTGCAATGTATCCGAAATTATTTCTAAAATTTAAGCTTCATTCTTTCACTTACAAATACTAAACAGAAAGAAGAGTACTATTTTTAAGGCAAATTTGAAGTGCTCGAGCATTTTTTGTAAGCAGTTCATAATTTTCCTAAATAATTATTATAGCTCTCATCGTAAATAATGCTGAAGGCGTATAGTTTGTACGGAGTTACAAGAAGCAAAACAATAGACGTCTCGAAAACTAATCTAAAGCAAAAATAATATGGGCTAATTGTAATTTAGAATAATTAGTCCAAATTCAATAGAAGCGGAAGTGGCAACGGGCGGGGCACGTAGCGTGGAGAACCGATGGTCAATGCTGAGGTACTGGAATGGCAACACGCACCGGAAAACGCAGCGTCGGTAGACCTCCTACAAGGTGGGCTGACGACCATAAAAAGGTCGCGGGGAGCCGCTGGATCCAAGCGACACAGCATTGTTTGATGTGGAGATCCTGTGAAGAGATTTATGTCCAGCAGTGGACTTCTCCTGCGTTTTCCAGTTCTGGGTCGCCATTCCAACACCTTAAGACCCCAACACCCATGGGTTCTCCGCATTATGTACCCCCCAATCTCCACACCAACACTCCGAACTCTGTTGGTAACTTTAATAGAATAGCGAATAATGCGTATATATTCTTAATTCCCCATGACTTATATTTTCGTAAAGGAAATATAATCGTATTTCGGGTAAAGGTAATATTATCGTTCTGTATAGTAAATCAATTGTTACCAATTTTTTACGTTCCAATGATTTCATTTTATTTAACGTCAGCTCATTATTTTTAATTGAAAGGATAGCGCTCGGATCACAATCTCCAATTATTGAAAATGACTGATGCGTGATTGAGTAGCATCTAATTCCTTATTTTCCGTAATCCATTAGAAATGAACATGTAGCAAGGAGATAAAATATATTCCACTTCTGTGAGCTTTCATTGCTTTAAGATGTTAGTGATGAACTAAACCCTGATAGTTAAAGGTAAAGCTTTGTGACTCATAAAATGGGATTTGCTATATCCAACCATCGTTAATATTTAAATGAGTTAATCTTTTTTTTTTCGGAATCTTGGAAACGGCTTCAGCGATTTTCCTGAAATTCATCATGTAGGGGGTTTTGGAGGAGAAAAATCGACCTAGCTAGATTTTATTTTAAAAATTCGTTTTATGCCTGTTTTTGGCCATTAAAAAATACTAAAATTTACATTGAATATAAAACACTAATTTTGAAATGTAAATATCTAGGATTGAGCTCCACCTACCCAGTTATTTTTTCTTTTTTTTAAGTTTCTTTATTTTTGTAAAAAATAACTGAGTAAGGCTCAGTCAACCAGGTACAATAATTAATGTGCTCAATTGATATTTTTCAAACTCATTCTTCAAGTATAAGAAATCATTCTTTATTCAATTAAATTTGTAAACAGAGCTTTTGAATAGTCATTTCTACTGTTGATTCTAGTGAAGTAGCTAGGTAATAAAAGGCCCTGGGGGCGACAAGGAAACTATGGCCCCCCACTTTAAAATGTAACTTTATAATAATTTAGTTTGTCTTCCAGCGGATGATTTGTCTTCCGCTGGATCCAATGGCGATTGTGGATTGTGGCGATCCCTTAAGGAGACCTATGTTCAGCAGTGGACGTCCACCGGATGAGAAAGAAAAAAAAGAAAAAGAAGAAGTTTGTCTTCTTCGTGTTAGGTTTATGGTAAAGGTATGGTAACAATATACCTACTTGTAGTAGGTATATTGTTGCAAAAATATTAAATGAATGTCCAATTGCGCTACAAGATAAAATCCTTAAAAAAGAATAAAAACTAATGATGATGATGCTTAAAACTAATTATATAAACCATATTGTTTGACTGTATCGATTATATAAATTTAAAATTAACATGCAGGTATATAAGAATTTTAATAGAAACAGCTGTTTCTATTTAAACTCTTCTAAACTTGCACGTTAACTTAAAAAGTTTCAATATAGCCATTGAAACGATAAAATTAAGAAACTTATATTATTAGACATAGATTTAGAGAAATAATGCTAGTTCCACACCTTCATAAAAAGCCTGCGTGGTTTTCGAAAGGTTTGTTTATATATGTTTATTTTATGTCTCAGAATTTGTATTGGATAATAAATTTAAAAAAAAAATTGTTTCAGATGAAAGCCTGGACTGCCCATGAACAGGACACAACTCTATCGTGCTGTAGAACTCTACACGTAAAACACGCTGCATATGCAAGTGCTCTCTACACATTGGTGAGATAAATTTATACTTATATATAACACTGAAGAGTTTCGTTTATTTGTCTAATTGTTTGAACGCGCGGATCTCAGGAACTACTGGGCCGTTTTCAAAAATTATGTGAATGTAAGATAGTCCATTTATCGAGGCTAAAGGCTATATAACATCACGCTAAGATAGTCCATTTATCGAGGCTATCGGCTATATAACATCACGCTAAGATAGTCCATTTATCGAGGCTATAGGCTATATAACATCACGCTAAGATAGTCCATTTATCGAGGCTATAGGCTATATAACATCACGCTAAGATAGTCCATTTATCGAGGCTATAGGCTATATAACATCACGCTAAGATAGTCCATTTATCGAGGCTATAGGCTATATAACATCACGCTAAGATAGTCCATTTATCGAGGCTATAGGCTATATAACATCACGCTAAGATAGTCAATTTATCGAGGCTATAGGCTATATAACATCACGCTAAGATAGTCCATTTATCGAGGCTATAGGCTATATAACATCACGCTAAGATAGTCAATTTATCGAGGCTATAGGCTATATAACATCACGCTAAGATAGTCCATTTATCGAGGCTATAGGCTATATAACATCACGCTAAGATAGTCCATTTATCGAGGCTATAGGCTATATAACATCACGCTAAGATAGTCAATTTATCGAGGCTATAGGCTATATAACATCACGCTAAGATAGTCCATTTATCGAGGCTATAGGCTATATAACATCACGCTAAGATAGTCCATTTATCGAGGCTATAGGCTATATAACATCACGCTAAGATAGTCCATTTATCGAGGCTATAGGCTATATAACATCACGCTAAGATAGTCAATTTATCGAGGCTATAGGCTATATAACATCACGCTAGGATGCATAGGAGGAGGAGCAGCAATAAAAATAATTACGAAAATGGGTAAATTAAAGCTTTCCTTACGTGCGCTAAGAAAACGGTGAAAGTTATTCAAAAATCATGAATTACAAAATTTTTCCCGCTAAAAGTTCTTAATAAGTGTTCTCGACAGCATATGTCTAGCTTTTAAAATTAACCCATTTTAACCATTTATATGGTTATCAAAATACTATATTACGGTTTTAATCTTTCCACGAGGGCTAGTTAATTAATAAAGATTCTTATGTACTAACTGTGATAGCCCAGTGGTTCATGCGACACTTTTTAAGAGATCACGATTTCAAACCCCGGGCAGGCACCAATGACTTTTTCTGTTAAAATTTATTATCTGTCAATATCTTATGATAATTGCAATTTATCACACGATATTCGGTAAAGAAAACATCGTGAGGAAACCTGCATATCTCTAGAGAATTCTGGGTATATTTGTAACGTACCAATCCGTATTGGAGCAAACCTTTCTCTCCAACAACGGAGAGAGGAGGCAAATGTTCAGTGGGAAAGTAACGATTTGTCATTGAATCTATTTCTACTGTTTTCGCTTTTAGAAAACAACACTTACATTCATTTCACTTCAGTCGTGTGATCCGGCTGAATAGAATAGACCGCACTCATTTTTACCGAGGTGTCGTAAAAGTCGAGTAAGGTAACTTAACGTCAGGCGACCGATCGTAAAATACTTAGCCAAATCACGTCACAACATGCTACCAATTATACCAATAGAATGAGGAGAACATTCTCTCCATATCTTTATATTCTTTATATCTCTAATCATTCTCTTAGAATTATAGAGTCATTATATTTCTCTACTATATGTATCCATGACAAAAAAATAAAAATCATTTTAAATCTTATGAATTTAGTAGACGTAAGAAATGTCCCTGCATTCATCTTAATTTACGTTCCAGATTCATAAATCCTCTATTCATGCTCCAATCTAATTTACTGGAAAATTTACGGCGACGACGCTTCCAAACTTTGAAGTTTATTTTGCCTTCGGTAGATTTTGTTTTCCACCTCATTGAACCTTAAGATTACAAACATTTTGTACTGTGAAAGGCCGTTATTGTAATAGCCGTAGACACGGCTGTGCAATATTTACAGAACTGCCTTAAAAATACAGCAGTTACAATATAATTATATCGCTGTTATCCGCGTTTGTTTAGAGAATCTATGTAATTGCTATTAAACTACTAATATTATTAAAAGAAGTATTCTTAATCAGTTTTATTCTTTTCATAAAAAATGCAAAAATAAAATCAAAGCAAACTCTCATTCGCTATTCGCGGGCTAGCTGCTAATGACAGCGGCTGTCACATCTCGCACGTCAAAATGGCGCGAAAGCCTGTGGCAAGCTGTGACGTCATGCGTTTCTTGCTTGCTTGCTTGCAGTAGTGACACGGTGGCGTTGTTACAGAATGCTAAGTTTATGAAGCAGGCAACATTCACATATCATACATGCAGGACAAGTCATTACGCGTATCACAAAACGCCATCAGTAACACTCCACACAAGGTAGGTCAACTTACCTTAGTCGCCTTTTACGACTCCTCGGTAAGAAAGAGGGTGGTCTATTCTACTTAACCGGATACCACACAATGGGTCAACTTACCTTAGTTGCCTTTTACGACACCTCAGTAAGAAATGAGGGTGGTCTATTCTACTTAACCGGATACCATACGGTGGGTCAACTCACATTAGTCGCCTTTTACAACACCTCAGTAAGAAATGAGGGTGGTACTATCCTATTACGCCGGATACCACAGCCTATCGTCATGCATGTATAAGGTATATAAATTTTGCCTTCATACACTTGATTGTCTTTTATGTAAAAAAAATACAAAAATATATTATGATAATTTTAGATGAATTATTTTTCTGGTAAGAGCTTTCTACTATAAACTAGTTATCTGTTTTGCGTACAAATATTAACTTTTCAATTCTATTCTGGCACTGGTTCGAAATTTCAAAATTACTCTTTCACCGAGCTCTCCAAAGTTTGTAACTAATAGTGACACATGTGACACCAAATCCGTGTTCAAAGTTTTCAGCTCGAGCTTACGTTACAGCTTTATTAAAACATACATTTCTTACTGTCCCAAACAAATGCTTGTTTTCGTGGTGATTAACAGTTGAGTAATGTTTAGAATTTACTCAATCTGATGGTTGATTTTATATTTGTAGAAATATTAGTAGTACCCGCGACTTTATTCACGCTAACTTAAGCGTTAAGGTGTTCTCAATGTTAGATTCTATTATAATATATTCATCATACTCTGCCCTTATCCTCTCAATTTTATATTCCCTAAATGGGGTCGGCTCAATATGTTTTTGCTTCTATTGTCTCCTATCATTCGTCAACTCAAACGCTAATACTATTGACGTGACAACGTCTTAAATTAGGTTGCGGCTTGGAGTCCCTCATGAAAAAGTGTAACGCCCACTCACGTCTGTTACGATGAGTCACCGAACGAAAGAGAGGCTCGCCGGACTGGCGAATGCCTGCATCTCTCTCCCACTCCACTCCATCACATTTAAAAAGACGTTGTCACGTAAAATCTTTGTCCATAAAACCGACTTTACAGGCAACCGTTTTTTTATTTACATGTCATACAATCCACTCAATCAAATCATCTCTTTTAGACCTCCTTCTTGGCAAATATCCATTAAAATTATTTTTAACGTTCCCGCCGTGTGGTATTCTGCTGAACAGAGTCAAATTCAAATTCAAATTATTCTTTATTCAAATAAACTTGTAAACAAGTGCTTTTGAATCGTCAACCCTACTGCTGATTCGGAAAGCTGTTCCTACCGAGAGGAGCCAGCAAGAAACTCGGCGGTTTTTAATAAAGTGTCGTAAAAGGAGACTAAGGTAAGTTGTCGTCAAGCAGGCGGCTGGTCGTTTAAAAGTACCCAAACCAAGTAACATCATGTTTATAACATGTTGCCAGACCCCACTTAGGAAGCGATAAGGGCAGGAGAATGATAATTCATATTTAACACTCGTTTAGTCTCATGTTTTTCATCCTTCCTCGTTATATGTCCATACCATCCCAATTTAATCATTGCCCCTATCAACAAAATAACTCTGGTGTTATAAATTCATAAACCTCGTGGTTCGAGGGATAAAATCTACTATTCAATGAAATTTGGGCAGTATGCTTTAAATATTTCTCATTAAATTATAACACTTGATTTACTTCTTTTGTTACCAATTCGTGCTTACTGCTTGAAACCCATAATAAAATAAATTAGTTCCGAGTTTAACTTTATGTTAATAATGCTACACCGCCAATTTTAAGGAATTTCGTTATAAAATAGCTAGTAGCTGCGCCTACGGCTTCGCCTTGGAAATCAGTGTGTCAGAAAGTTTTTCCCGAGCAAAAATCCCTTCATTATTATGAGTTAAAAATATAAATGAAACCATAACCCGTTCACCGCATAAACCACGCTAACTTGACATTTAACGGCAAAAATAGTGTTTCATATATTCAATGTATTTTTTTAATGGCCAAAAACAGGGATAAAATGATTTTTTTTTTAATAAAACCTACCTTGATCGATTTCTCCCAAAACCTCCTGCATGCTGAATTTCAGGAAAATCGATGGAGCCGTTGCCGAGATTCCGAAAATATATATATACCTATACATTTAAATATTAAAGACTAGCCTTTACCCGCAACTTCGTTCGCGGGGACTGTAACTGGGGACTGTCTTGGGATTACCAGTAGCTTCTGTCACTCTCCAACTGCAAATATCTCTATAGAATAATCAGTATAGTCAGAGAGATTTATAGTTTAATCAAGAGCATAATTTTATTATTTTAGTAAATAATCCGTACATATATATTAAAAGAAGACTTCCTAGATTGGGCTTATCTGTTACAATAAACTCCATATATGCACATCAAAAAATTCTTAATTTTTTCAGGTATTAAATATCATTATAAATATTATAAACTAATAACGTGCAAGAAAACTTTAATAATAACATTTATATGTAACGTATGAATTGTCAATCTGTTTTTTTTAATTATCTATATAGGTTCAGCGCTGGATTCCAAGTTTTTAGTATAAAATAACCCTAAATTTAATGTCTCTAGCCCAAAGGTTGCCTGGAAGAAATCGCTATTTAGCGATAAGGCCGCCTTATTGTATCTACATTAAGATAACATCGTTTTCTTTACAATGTATATTGTGATTTTATGTGGTGCAATAAAGTATGTTCTATCTATTTATCTATCTATAAATACGAAAAAAACATATTATTACAGCATTTCTAAATTATGTTTTTGTGAACATAATGTTTTAAAATAATTATAATTGTCTGAAAATATATTAACGTCTCGTTATTTACTGTAATGACTTTTCAAATATTAAAAATGGTGTTAAAAGTAAAAAATACATGTCAATTATTAGTCATTTTGTACTTGTTGCCATAGACTACTATCTAAAGACTTATTCCGTTTAGACGTAAACCGAAAAACTTGGAATCACCACACTTCTGTAAATTCAGATTTGATTTGATTTTAACATATAAAATCGTGAATAAAACAATCCATAATTTTATTACAGATGGTGTTTTGAATGTCTATTTAATTCCTGTTGAATTAAAAGAATTTCTTTAGCCTATATGTTACCACAGTGCATAAGGAATAATGTGCCAAATTTCATCGATACTGGTTCAGGGGATTGACCGTTAAAACGTAACATACAGACAGATAGACAGACATACTGAGACAGACTTTTGCATTATTGCCGTTTGCATTTGCCCACGCGGGCAATTGCAAACGGCAATAATGAAATGAATGCCTTCAAGGAATAAAAAGTTTCAAACAACATGCACCCTTCATTAACAATGATTATTAACCATAATATAACTTGGTTAGACGAAATCCTTACTCTTAAATCTTACCCGTAAGTGTGACTCACCGATCAGTTTAGCCCGTGCATTATAATGCTATCGATAAGTACATGTTACCCTATTGTTATGCCTAAAGAACTCGAATAAAAATGGAAATTCTTTAAAAAATCAGCTTCAGACCCGCCTTCAGATTATTTGTCATAAAAAGATTTTTGTGCTTCTCTTGGTAATATATGTAATTCAGTAAGTGAGATCGCTTCAGGAACGGCGAAAAATGGAAAAAAGTGCAAGTACCACTATCATAGTATATGACCTTTCAACTTAAAATTGACATATCTTTTTTATTTGTTGACCGATTGTAATAAAACATTTTCTACTGCATATTAGTGACAACCGCGTCCAAATCGGATCAGCGGTTTCTGAGATTAGCGGGAACAAACGCGCAGACACAGACAAACAGACAAAAATTTTAAAAACTATTGTTTCATGTTTAGAAGCGTGTTTTGAGACGACAACACTAACTATTTCTTTCTAAAAAATATCAAATGTACAGATTTGGCAGCTCTACGATTTTATTATATGTATTGATTGATATTGATGATGATGATATTGATTGATTGATTGATGATGATGATATATTTAAAAAATATATAAGTATATTATAAAAGACGACGATATTTCTCCTTTATACTTATTCAATAAATAAAAAGCAGTTTTCCCAATGTCAACGCATTTACTCCTTCTCAAAAACCCAATGACACAAATAAAATATGACAGCCACTATGCTTTTTCATATTAATGAACAACTCTATGAAAGAGGTTGTATTAAAAACATGTTGTAACAGTCGACCATCTTGACAACATTTGCGACCCCGCAAATCTCATAAGCTTCTGGGAATAAATCTACCACCGATTTGGAATGCTGGTTGTACTGAGAAGAATCGGCAAGAAACTCAATACTTGCTCTTTTAATCTGTAAAAGAACACCGCACATGACATGACAGGACTACGCTCACGCTTTATGGCCAACTCTTTAAGCTCAACTCCTATGCTTTTTGCACTGTAAGCATTTCGCACCTTAAGCTCACCCTCAAATCACTGTCATGGCTCACACAGCTCAATTAGTGGCAACCAACTCAGCAGATACACACGTAAACAGACTCGCAAATGATAACGCTCAAAAAACAATCACCACTTCCAGGCAGAGCCTAGCTGACAGTCGTTGCAGATGTCCACAGTCTAGAAAAAAATCGTTACAACTGGAAAGATCCAGAGAACAATCGTCATTCTAGCAGACAATCCCATCGAACAAAAGTCACGGGCGCGTCTAAGGCCTCACATAACACATCGTCATGTTGATCTTACAGAGTTAATAAACCAAATACCAATTACCATCATTAACCTCTCCAGTAAAAACTCCATTTTTTATTCCATAGCATCGCATATCGCAACTATCTCTCAAACTATACGAAATTCGCACTCTCCGCGTCGTCTCAAGATATTGATCGTCATTTGTCTTTCCTCTGAACTCTTAAAATTTCCAGATATTCCTTTTGTCCACTCTATTTGTGACTTTAGATTACATCCCCTTCTGAATATAATTAACAACGATATTGCTCCTTTATTCTTATTCAATAAATACAAAGCAATTTTCCCAAATTCAACCCATTTACTCTTTCGAAACAATTCAATGACACATAATGATGGCCACAATATTTTTTCATATTAATGACCAACTCAATGAAGGAGGTCGTATTAAAAACATGTTGTAAAAATTGTCATATCTTTATTATTCGCTGACCTATTGAAATAATACATACCCTATATGTTAAGTGAGGCTTTCTACTACATATAAGTGAAAACCCCGTCTAAATCGGATCAGCGGTTTTTGAGATTAGCGGGAACAAACGCAAAGAGGTTCTCAATCGCAAAGAGGAAGAGATCTTATTCTCAACGATTTTATTATATGTATAGATATAGAATAGAATAGATAGATAGAAGAAGATAGAAGATGATATACTCGTATTAGATTATGACAACTTTCAAACATCAAAATATTAGAGGGTGCGCCATGAAAATTTTAAAATGTATAAATACTCGTACTTTTCAAACATATTTAAACATACTTTCAGAGTTCACACCGCAATAACGCCTTACAAAAAGCTTATGAATAAGGGCCTCCTATGACCTTGAAACCAATAGTAGATTTTAAACTTTCACGATTCATACTGATTATTAAATAAACATACGGATCGCGACGCGATGTGACCCGTATGTTTATTTAATAATCAGCTTGATACCAATCGGGCTAACCTGATAAAATAAGACGTTTGTATAGAAGGTTTCTTCCTATACATTAACTATGAATAAGAATATAAAAAAAAATCAAATAAAATTATAACCGGAGAATAAAGAATACCTAATTATGCTTGGTTTTGTTTGACTCCTCTAACCCGGTAAATTTATGGCTTCTGAATATGAAAAGGGTTTGGTTTATTACACTCACGACGTAACACGAGCGTTAATTAATTACACGTTTCGTTTTACATATTTTGTCGCGTACTCGTTTAGGAAACCGAGGTTATGTTTCATATTTTGACGCCCATTAAATCTTGGACTATGTATTTTATTAAAGGTAGTAAAGGTTGTATTTGATTATCGTGATTTTGATTTTTAATTATAGTACAAAAATGATTTTCTCCACGGGCGATTGTATCTAAGCGAGCCTGCTATAATAATGTCGGGTGATCTCCACGTGCGATACTATATCAACGAGTTTGCTGTAATAATATCAGATAATCTCCTCGAACAATGCTCTCAACAAGACCGCTATAATATTGTCGGGTAATTTTCACAAGCGATAATAATATTGGGTAATCTCCACGAGTGATGCTCTCAACAAGTCCACTATAGCATTGTCGTGTAATTCCACGAGCGATGGTATACGAACGAGTTCACTTTAATATTGTCGAATAGTCTCCATAAGTGATGGTACATAAATGATGGATAGGAATTGAACGAATCGGCCTTAATATTGTCGGGTAATTTCCAAGAACGATGATATATAAAGAAGTCCGGTGTAATATCATTGGATAATCACCACAAAGGATGGTACATCAAAGAGTCCGCTGTAATATCGTCGGATAATCTCAACGACCGATGTTATCTCAATAAATGCACTGTGATGTCGTCAGGTAATCTCCACGAACGATGCTATCTTAACAAGTCCACAGTAATATTGTCAGGTAATCTCCACGTACTCGTGGAGCTTGATCTCAACGAGTGCACTATAACATCTTTGAGTAATCTCTGCTAGACAACAATTATTTCAGCAAAGTTTTTTAGCTACAAAAACTTCGGAATAAACTTAAAAGCACTCAGATCACAAAACAACCTACAAACTATTTCAATATGGTACCTTGTTATAAGTTATTTCCTGACTTCGCAATCACATGTCTACATACTATTACATATTAAAATTTATAAGACGTGGCCTCAGTACCAACGCTTTGTATTAGCATTTGTGACCCGCATAATTTATCACTCCCGATCTTATATGTAAATAGGTATGCTCTTCTCATTTATGGCAGTACATTTGTTTACTCGCATCCCTTTAAAACGCTTACAGTAATCTAATTTTATATTATATGCATAAATGTTTTATGTGCTATGTGGTATCCAGATGAGTAGAATCGACCACAATTCTTACCGAGGTATCGTAAAAGGCGACTAAAGTAAGTCGACCCGCCGTGTGAGATCCGGCTGAGTAAAATAGACCACCCTCATTTCTACCGAGGTGCCGTAAAAGGCGACTAAGGTAAGTTACTCAGCGTGTGGTATCCGTTTAAGTAGAATAGAATACCCTCTTTCTTTCCGAGGTGTCGTGAAATACGACTAAGATAAGTTGACGTCAGGGACGCGGACAGTCGTAAGATACGTAGCCAAATCATACGACAACATGTTTATAATGTGCCCACCCCACTTAGAGTGCGATAAGGGCAGAAGGATGATGATGATACATAAATGTTTTATATATACATAAGTAGCTCAGAGAGACGGTCTCTTGACTAATCTCTCCTTTTATGACAATAAAAATTAATGTGAAAATGAATGAATGTAAGGGAAGAAACCAGAAAAACTGTTTATATCAGCAAAACAGACAGTTGACAGAAGTTTAGTATAATTCTGAATTAAATTTATAGTTAAACTAGCGGCTTGCCCCTGCTTTGCACGGGCTATATAAAATATATAGTTTGTTTTATACTGTGTAGTGATAAGTTAGTCATATAATTGATTGATAAGATAGATCTATCGCTACTTATTTTAACATTTAAGCTTAGCTGTTCACTCATAAATAGAAATATACTCCCGAAAATGTGAAATAAAACATTCCCTATACATTTACTAAAGACATCTGATTTGTTTTGCATGAAAAATGCGATACCAAAAGCGGCTTTATCCTAAATTGAACCAATTGAGTCATGATTGCAGAGATCGTAGCTTAGAGAGAAGCGATACAATTTCGTTTTCAATTTGTTTCGTATCAAAAAAGTTTATAAAACTTCTAAGTGTTGTTTCTCGTCATCCTCATCAAAAAATTCTTTAATATTAGTTTTCTGTTGGATAATTTTTTTTCTTTTCGTTGTGTTGGTATAGACATTCCACTATTATATACACGTAGCAAAGAAGATTATTCCTTATTTATTATTATTAGGGTTCCCGCCGTGATAACGCCGCGTAAAGAGCTCATGAATAAGGGCCCCGTATGGGCTTGAAACTATTCGGGCTCATCCGATAAAATAACACGTGAGTATAGCCGGAATCTATAAATTAATTAAGAAGATTATTCAAAAAAAATGTAATTAAGTGCATTTTTTCTATCAGTATTATAACTAGCTTTTACCCGCAACTTCGTTTGCGTGGACTATTGTCGCGCGATAGGTTGATAATAGATGGCGCTTTTCAATGTCATCTTATTTCTGTAGAATTAACAGGATTTCTATAGCCTATGTCCTATCCCGATGTATAAGGAATAATTATGCCAAATATCATCGATATTGGTTTAGCGGATTCGCCGTGAAAGAGTAACAAATATACATCCATACTCACAAACTTTCGCATTTATAATATTAGCAAGATTGCTATTATTATAAATGCATTAATTAATATCATTCATTCTATGAATTCTTGCATGGTACTCTAAAATCTTGCATAATTCTTGTATAATATTTAAAAATTAGATTCTTGCCTCTTCCAAACATATTTCTGTTTATTATATAACCCTCTAAAGTCTTAAGTAATTTCTAGACAGAACTTTCTCTTATGCTTATCATAGGCTTACAAATAAAAATTATGCTATACCTCTAGAATCGCTATATATAATTTATCAATTTTTCTTTTACCTATATGTAGAGAACCTATGTAGAGAATTTTGGTTCAATTTAGGATTTCCTCATTTATTATTAAATAAAATACAAAATCGACTTGTAAGATTCTATAGCTTTATTATGAGCCTAATATTTTGTATCAAGGTTTTAGAAATCTCATCTCATCCTAGACAATTACTGTTTGAATTCTTTACACTACACAAAATCTATCAGATTTAAAAAAATATGTGGAAAATTGCGTATATTATTTAAGGAATTAAGGCAAAAAAGAACTATAAAAGATTTACTTGAATTAAAATAAAATGCCTTTTCCTAAAAGTTAGATTAAAATTTCATATGGTATGTATTCGTTAATATTTTTGTTTGGTTCTTTGTCCTTAGTTTCTTTGTTTTTGTGTTTATTTTACCTTCACATGTTTTACGAATATTTTTATTTGAACAACATTAATATTTTCTAAGGGTCAACCGAACCTTTATCATAGAACCCTGAACAATTTATGCTTGTTCAAAAGGAATAACTTAATAACATTAAGTATAACTTTCGTATATAAGTCTGCTGCCTCCGCCCACCTGAAGTCAACTTACCTTAGGCGGATATCACACGGCGTAAGTGTTTTGCACAAATTCAGTTCAAAAATTCATAATAATTTTTTCAACAATACATGTAAGTTACTATTATAAAATAATTTATTGTATTCTATGGTGAATTTTATAACAAAGAAAATGTTATACAAATCATAGGCATAATTATTATATCTTTAATATTTAAATGAGTTAATCTTGTATATATATATATATATATATTTTCCGAATCTCCGAAACGGCTCCAACGATTTTCCTGAAATTCAACATGTAGGAGGTTTTGGGGGAGAAAAATTGATCTAACTAGGTTATATGTAAAAAAAAAATTATTTTATCGTTTTTGGGCATTAAAAAACACTAACATTTATAATGAATTCAATTTTCGCCATTAGCTGTCAAGTCGACGTATCTTATTCGGGTAACGGGCAGATTCGAGAAATGTGAATGCCAAGGATCGATCCCCAACTAAGTAATTGTTTCTTTTTTTGTAAAAAATTACCGAGGGAAGCTCGGTCACCCAGATATTAGTAAATAAAATGATCTAAAAATGAATGTCAAAAATTCGTTTACCCCCTTATCGTTCAAAGAGTTAATTGAATTCGTCATTCTATAAATTTTTTATTGCGCACACTTCCGGACACGTGGCGATTTCCGGTTTTGTTCTGCTGCTCCGTGTTCTATATTCGAATAAATACTAGGTGAATCAAATCACGCTTCGCTGTATGTTGTACGGACTGAAATAAATTATTAAAGCTTTGAATCGCTAGTTTTGAATAAAGAATTTTGATTGGCGCAGTTGGCAGTGACCCTACTTACAACCGCGGATTGCGGGTTCGACTCCCGCCAAGGTCCATACAAATAAAAATTCTAGAACTTGACAAAATAAAACTGCGAAATTCGGCAAAGTATTTTTTTGGCTGTGGGATTTATAATATTGGCAGGAAATTTTCTGTCGAGTCAGCTGGTAATAATTAAGTGCTATATACTAACGTGGAGATACTAACATGTCTAGACGGCTTAGTTGAATGACCTCGACCCAAAATTATTTGACAGCTGAATTTTGTGTTATCAGCTAACCTAAGCTAGTTAACCAGCTAACTCAGGACATAATTGGTGCAAGAAATGACATGTAGGTTAAAGAAATAAGCAAACACATGTGTTTAAGAAACCATTGAAATAGTATATATGTAGGTATACAAAATATATGGTAGAATAATTTTGCCAAAATCTGCATTTGTTAAGAAAATCTATGTAATACTAAGTGTAGGAAGCAATACCGTTCTCATACCTTATACATGCACAATTAGTTACCACACTTCATCACAATATACCACACCGACAGTACTCTTCATAAACACTGCACACATACACTATGACAATCTTAACGATTGTTTCGACTCGTAACCTATGCATCGTCAGGAGATAGAGTCTACGACAAAATCACAATCTTACTAATCATAATGCATGTATAAGATATGAGAACGGCTTTGCTTCCTCCACTGAACGTAACATACATTTTCTTAACAAACGCGGATTATAGCGAAATAATTCTATCATAACTTTTGTATGTTGGAAAATAACTCCTACTTGTATTAATTATTTAAAATCTATGTATTTTACTGTTTTAATTATACCTGATCATTCCATACGTAATCTATCATGTAGATTGAAAAAAAATGTTGAAACCTTCACATGCAATAATAAGTCTGGGATATGTATAAACTACAAATTGGTTTTAAAGCATTATGATGGCTAAAACTCGAAACTTTTTTTCCAAGCTTTAGGATATACAAATATTTTTTTAGACACCATGTTAATAAATACAAAGTAAGTAAAAGTAAGTAGCGGCCTGTTACTATCCCACTGCTGGGCATAGGCCTCTTCTCTCCGTTATTGCAGAGAAGGATTGGAGCTAAGACCTACCACGCTGCTCCAATGCGGATTGGTAGGTTAAAATAAATACAATATGATACAAAATATAAGTTTATCCAATACCGCATTGCCTAAATTTAAAAAAAAAATATGACTGTAAGTCACAATTTATGCATTAAAAGGCATTGCGATATTACTTCTCAAATCGGATTACTGAAAAATAATTTGTGTTACAGAAACCGGAATGTAATTTTTTTAATTTCTGTAACATATTAAAAGTAAGTGTTTTTTTAAAAGCATCTGATCTTCTTATTTTTGTTACAGAATATATCAATACTGGTGGTGCTTTTATATAGCTGGAGAATAGGAGTTAATGCGAAGAGATATAAAGAGCTGGACGATGTTTACTATGGTAAGTGTCTTCTGTAAAAACCCCATAATCATAACTGAAATTTTTAATGCGTTTCTGTCTTTCTTAGGCAATGTTTTTTTTAGTACGAGACAGTTAGAGTTTGGACATCGTCGAGTTTATTCTTAAGACGTTTTCTTCCTTTTCGGAGAAAGGGCTCAAGATCTCGGTAGTTAGGATAAAAGAGTAACTTTCTCAATATGTGCGACATTCCCTTCTATTATATTATATTATGCGTTATTAATGTTAGAAACATATCCGTAAATAGCAAAAAATCGATTTAAGTTTTGCTTGATTTATTTTTGGCTGGAGAGTAATATAGGCAACTTTATAATTTATAGAAGTAGGCGTTATTTTGCGGAGATCCATAATACAAAAGTAATAATAAAATTATTTTGCTATAATCCGCGATGAAGTGAAATAGAAAATATGTATAATGCTATACGTAGAGTGGAAAATCCGTTTTTATATTTGATACATCGCAAAGTGATTTTGTCGTAGAGTCTATCTCCTAATTATACTTGGCTTGCGGGGCGAAACGATTGTTAAGTTTGTGATAGTGAATGTATGTAGTACTTGGTTTTTGTGATGGCGGTGTTAGAGGTTTGTGAATGGGTTTTTACGAATCCTGCATGTATCAGATATGAAAATGTATTGTCCACTCTATATTTAGCATTATTATTATTATTTTCTATTCTACTTCATCATTCATTATTATTTTCTATTTTACTTCATCGCGGATTAATTCGCGAACGCTACATGCATATTTCTTTAGTTATGTGAGTCGAATTTATTTCTATTCTACCTTAAGAAAAAATACGTAGAGCTTAACACAATAAATAAAATTAAAGCACATTCCTTAAAGTAAATAACAAAAAATCCCTTGCACACATCTTAAAAGGCATATTTTCATGTGACCGAACTAGTAAGCTAACGGAAAACATCAAATAGATTTCTAGATAACATCATCCTCCTGCCCTTATCCCACTCCAAGTGGGGTCGGCACAACATGTAACAAACATGTTGTCATATGATTTGGCTACGTATTTTACGACCGGCCGCCTACCTGACGTCAACTTACCTAAGTCGTATTTTACGACTCCTCGGTAAGAATGAGGGTGGTCTATTTTACTAAACCGGATACCACACGGTGGGTCACTTACCTTAGTCGCCTTTTACGACACCTCGGTAAGAAATGAGGTTGGTCTATTCTACTCAGCTGGATACCACACGGCGGGTCGACTTACCTTAGTCGCCTTTTACCACACCTCGGTAAGAAATGAGGGTGGTACTATTCTATTCAGCCTGATACCACACGGCGTAGATTTCTAGATAACACTCAACTATTAAAATATTCGAAGTTGAACACAGAAAAATCACAAACGAAAATCTTATTAAAATATTTGCCATAACAATCTCTGTTCAGCGATCCGTCAATAATTCAAGAGTGGAACCTTTTGTAGATTTCTCCACAGTAACTCGAGACGAGTGAGCCGTATAACAGAAATGAGTTCTCCGTTACATAATTATGTTGATCATTGAAGCGAGGAGAGTTTCAATTTTATAGGATCTCTTTTAAATCTAGTACAAATCTGGCTTACACCGGTGATGCATTGCATAATCACAATCTTTACTTTTTTCTGTTTATTTAGCTTAACAAAACCTTTAGACTCAAATCAATCTTAGTGTATGTTATATTTTGTAGTAGTAAGTAACGGCCTGTTACTATCCCACTGCTGGGCATAGGCCTCCTCTCTCCACTTTTGGAGAGAAGGGTTGGAGCTAAGACCTACCACGCTGCTCCAATGCGGATTGGTAGGCTAGACATATCCCTAGGATTCTCTAGAGATATGCAGGTTTCCTCACGATGTTTTCCTTCACCGAAAAGCGTGTGATAAATTGCAATTATCAATTAGACACATAAGTTTTAATAGAAAAACTCATTGGTGTCTGCCCGGGTTTGAACCTATGATAGTCTCTAGAGATTCACACGGTCGCACCGCTAGGCCATCACAGCTTATATTACGTAAGTAATTTTCTAAATAAAGTTACTTAAAAGTAAACACGCCGTGCTATGGTATTTCAACTTGAATATGAATATGAGACTTGAAGCTTAAGGAAAAAACATTTTTTCTACATTAAATTTACCCGTATTCACAATATGTCAACACTCTGAGAATTTTTATTTCCCATGCTTTTTATTCACTTTGTGTTATATATTTTTTTCCTTATGTACGCATCGTTTCATGTTTGAAATGTATTTATAAATAAAGAATATTATAATGCTTCTCGAATCTTAATCTTCTCGAGTTTATCGCATTCTATTTTACCGTAAAATGTTTATATAAAACATTCTCAATTAATACTATAAATTTCTTGTTTTGTTTTATATTCTCTATTTAATCCCTAAAAATTGGCACTATAATTTATATCGGCTTGTTACTATCCCACTGTTGAGCATAGGCCCCCTCTCTCCATTTTGAAAAGAAAGATTGGAACTAAGACTTATCACGCTGCTCAAATACGGATTAGTAGATTACACATATAGCCATATTTCTCTAGAGATATGCAGGTTTCCTCACAATGTGTTGCGTCACCGAAAAGCGTGTGCTAAATTGTCAATTATAAATAAGACACACAAGTTTTAACAGAAAAACTCATTGATGCCCGGATCTTAACTCCGTGACCTTTTTGAGAAAGTCATAGTCTCACTGCTGGGCTATCGCAGCTTATTCAAAGCAAATACGTAAAACTAATTCACCACATACCGTGCAGTTGATCAAACATTATTTTTATTACCAATTTGTACAGAAACGATCTTCTAAGTCAATTTATTGGTCGGAAATAAAAGGTATTAAGGTTATAAAACATCCTTTATGTCGTACCATAACTAAGTAGATATTGTATTTATTTAACTAAATAAATTGAACCTTTATAAAATAAATACATATTTGGGACACTTACACACACTGTTGTCAGCTCCCAAACTAAGTAACTTAATACTTGTGTTATGAGTGGCAGATCACTGGTAAATAAATACTTATATAATTTTAAATATATGTATACTTAAATACATATACTCGTACACACTCAGACTTGAAGAAACAACAAATATGTGTAAGAAAATGATCGCCCTCGGCGAAAATCGAAACCACGACCCGCGAAGCTGAGGTCACTCCCAATGGATCAGTCAAAGTCTTGAGACTTTACTATTACTGACCAAAAACCTCCTCTAAAGGTTTAGGAACTAACACCCACCACTCTCCATCCATTCCGAATTGACAGAGGAATCTTTCTTACATTTTTTTAAGATATATTATACAGATGTCTTCACATATTTTTTTATGCGATGATGGAGCGATGATACATTGGACATGCATCCAAATTCTTTAACTAAAAATTGTAAACGTCAGTCCGGTATGTGAACTCGCAAACCCCTGGTTACAATAAAGTGTTAAATACTTATAGACATAATTAACTGAAACTTCACCGTACTTTGACTAATACAAATTAATTTTCAAAACACTAAGAATTAAACTCTATGCTCTTTCATAGAGCTAGAATCTATAAACGTTTTATTTCGTTCCTCTCATTAACGTCCAGACCGTCTCAAGAGTCAATTTAATCCATGAATGGAATATTGTTTGAAAAAAACCTCTGTATACTAATTATTCGGAATAATCTTTTTCGTTTTAATTTATTAGTTCTCTCACAAATGTATTCTTTAAATTGATAAGGCTGTATACGTGTAAGCTTTTTAAAGACCATTTAAAATATAGTAAAATGTAGTCAGCTATGAGCCATGAATACAAAACTTACTAAGGGCCTGGTAAGCTCGGAATCTCTCAACAGGTGATATAGCTATTTTTGGAATTTCAAGATCACGTAGATAAACTTATTGACGTGTCTTTAAGACTTAAGTTTGTAGAAAAATAGTGCTACACTTTCGTTCGACTTTAATGTTAAAATACCTTCAATGATGTCTTCAAGTGTGTGTGTGTTGATTTTTTTATATTAGCTAAGGATTTTTTTATGTGTTGGCTTTATTTGCATGCAATATCATCTATATTGATTTAGCGGATTAGCCGTGAAAGCAAAAGCACAGGAATTTTTACTTTTTTTTTAATAAACACGATTTATAGTGATCAATGACCGTACACGCCATTCACCTTGGCCTAAAAAGTAATTACGGTATAACTAATGAGGTGCAGTTGCAAAAAGGACAAAACTATAATGTTATTGCATTTTCCTGTCCTTTGCTAACAAAGCCACATCTAAATAAAATTATTTTTATTTCGAAAATTTTATTTAAACGATATTTAAGATAATTGAAGGCCAAAGTTATTTTATACGTTTAAATCGTTTAAGTGATTTAAATAACTTTGGATTTGAGTTTGAAGAGTGGATTTATTTAATGTCGTATCGCTGTTACAACCCGTATATATAAGGACGAATTTTACGGTATATTTCCATTCAATACAAAATTGTATGAAAAGTAATTAACGAAAACATATCACGTCTTTGTTGTGCGTCAGCGTCGATATTTCTTGATTGAAGTGACAAATACGAAATTTAATACAAGGGTTGAAGACAAAATTTATGGTACAAAGCGCTATTAAACTGATTGGAAATCATTAACCGCCTTAAGCATTCAGCTGGCATCTTTGTTTAAGCCTGACTTAAGTTTATCGCTTCGCGTTACACTGCTTTAAATGTTCCAAGATAAACACGGAATGATGTTATTTAATTTTTTACTGGGATCTTAAATATATTTAAGAAGAGTTTTTAAGACGCGATGTATGTGAGATATTTTTAATTCGACGTAACGTGCAGTAAATTTGTGTTTTTAAATAATAAATAACTTAGTTTACTTTAGTTTAGTTTACTTTAATACGACTTAAGGTAAACTATCAAACAAAAGTAATCATAAATCTTTTTTTGTTATAATCCGCGATGAAGTAGAATAGAAAATATATATAATGCTAAATGTAGAGTGGATAATCCGTTTTCATACCTGATACATGCAGGATTCGTAAAAACACATTCACAAACCTCCACCACCGCCACCACAATGCACAAGCACTACATACTTTCACTATCACAAACTCAACAATCGTTTCGCCCCGCAAGCGAAGCATCATCAGAGAGACTCCACGACAAAATCGGAATGTGATTTTACTTTATTATACTTCATCGCGGATTATAGCAAAATAATTTTATTATTCCTTTTGTATTATGGATCTCCGCAAAGTAACACCTAATTCTATAAATTATTTAAACTATCAAACTCAAATTATTCTTTATTTAAATACTTGCAAACAAGTGCTTTTGAATCGTCAACTCTACTGCTGGTTCGGAAAGCTGTTCCTACCGAGAAGAGCGAGCAAGAAACTCGGCGGTTGCTCTTTTTAAAATATAATTCTTATTAGTTCTACATAGTTACATTTGGTCACTAATGTCTTGTATAGGGTTGAAAAGTACCTATATCTATGCATTCTTATCACCTAAGTAATCTTCAACAGTATAGTAGGCTTTCTGTTTTAGCCTCTTTTTCACAGTGTTTTTAATCTGCTGTAATATCAAAGCTTGAATGCGGAATTTTATTATAGAATCTTATACATAAACCCACAAACGACTTACGTACTTTAGCAAAGCAAGCAAAGTGCAAGCAGTTAGTTATTTCAGTTTACTTACTTTTAGTGAAATATTAATTTTTGTTCAAACACCTTGGTATACAAATTTCAATTTCAAACTAAGTGCCGCGCCCGTACATATTTTAAATTACATTAATTTTTTTTTATAGTATAAAAAGGTGAAGTGAATGTTGTATAAACTATTAAGTGACATAAGTTATTATTAAACTAGCTTTTACCCGCGACTTCGTTCGCGTGGAATGTTGTCCTGCGATAGGTTGATAATAGGTAACGTTTTTCAATGTCATCCTATTCCTGTAGAATTAAAAGGACATCTATAGCCTATATGTTATCCCGGTGTATAAGGAATAATTGTGCCAAATTATACTGATATTGGTTAAGCGGATTCACCGTGAAAGAGTAACAAACATACATCCATACTCACAAACTTTCGCATTAATTATATTAGTAGGATAGGATTATACTTTTCTTTATTGACCAACCTCTTTTCTTACCGAGTTCTCGTAAAAGGGGACTAAGGTAAGTTGACCAACCGGTTTAGTAAAATAGACCAACCTCATTTCTTACCGAGGTGTCGTAAAATACAACAAGGGTAAGTTGACGTCAGACAGGCGGCCGGTCATAAAAACTCAGCCAAATCATGTGACAGCATGTTTGTAACATGTTGTGCCACACTTAGAGTGGGATAAAGGCAGGAGGAAGACGAGGATAATGAGGATTATACTTTTTTTTGTTTTAATTTTTAAGTTAATCACATGTGAAAAAAGAAATGTTACTTTCGAAGTTTTTTTATAAGTTTCTTAACTCACCTGTACAAATATTTGAAATCCGAATTACTCAATAATCCTTCTAATTCAATTTGGGAGAAGAAAATTCCAATGTAATTCTATTTACTGAAGGATCCCGACGTAATTCCGCCATATATTTTATCAAGCCGAGCAAAGTAAATACCTCTGGGTAATCGATGTGATCGATTCTGCTCGATTTGTTGGTACACTTCAAAATCGATTACGTGCTCGTAGTAGCGGGTTTGAAGTAAAATCCCTGTTTGCATTGTAAATTGTATGTTAAGAAGGCTTTAGACTGCGTATATGTTATATAAACTATTTCGTTAGCGTAATAACGTGAATCCTGTGCATTAATTTTAAACGACGTGTTCATCCAAAAGAAAGACTCCAAATATGTTTAAGAAATTGTGCTAATGTTCTTGGTCTTTTTAAAAATCTATTTCGACAGATAGGGGAATTATATTAAAATGACCACACGTCCCTATTTTTGTGAGACAGTCCTGCTTTTGTTGGAATGCCCACGTTTCCCCTATTTTTCAAAATACCCCTCTTTTAAGAAATGTCTGCATTTCTAATTTTAAATGTAATAAAATAATACCCAAACAGAAATCATATTTTAGATTTTAAATGAAAAAATGAATTTTTATTTAAAATCATGATGTTCTAATTAATATTTTTTTAGCTATGTGAGTAGAATACACGACCCTCATTTCTTACCGAGGTGTTGTAAAAGGCGACTAAGGTAAGTTGACCCACCGTGTGGTATCCGGTTGAGTAGAATAGACCACTCTCTTTCCTACCAATAACGAAAAATCGTAAAATACGTAGCCATATCACGTAACAAAATTTTTATAACATATTATGCCGATTCCACTTAGAGTGGGATAAGGGCAGGAGGATGATGTTCTAATTATTATTTTTTACAAATTTTTTTAACTTACCAATAATTAATACATATTTGTACAAGTATATAAATTTATAAGTACAATATATTAATAAATTGTAGGTAATTCTCATTTCATCCCATTGGCCCCATTTTGTCTCACTCAAAATGTGGTCCCATTACTCATATTTTCTGCTGTACTACATATATTAACTAACTACATTTTACTGAGGATTTATTGTTTCAGGTGTACAGATAGCATATTTCGCAATCATTGGAACCCAAATGTTCATGATTGTGCTCAGCATTTTTCTATTTTACGGGATCTACAAAGTAAGTAAATAAAATTCGTTTATTAAATTAAATTCATTGTTGCTAAATACACTACGCATTTACTTTATATTTTTTTTATGTGTCTTTGATTGTATAAAAAAAAATCTAGTTATTACAATGAACTAGACTTCCATGCACTTTTACTCGGGGAATTAAATTAAATTTTTTATACTCAATCTAGCACTTTTGAATCATTATTGGTGTTATACACAAGATAAGAAAGAGAGACAAATAAGTAGCCTCATTTGTTTTCTCTTTTTTTCCATGGACACGCAGACTGGCTCCCCTACTCTATTATAATTACTCTGTGTTATAGATACTAGGTGTGCCCCTGGCTTCGCGCGCATTGATCTCAGTGTTTCACCTTGATTACACAAAGAGAGACAGCTTTAGAGTATTTTGTTTTTTAATACGTATAGAGAAACTTATGAAAGCATTTATTTATACTAACAGAAGAAAACTTATTATTTTTTATGAAAATCTTGAACATAAAAGTAGTTATTATGAGTTAACTATAAAAGATAGAGACATATTTTCGCAGACTTTTTATAGCATTTTAGTAGATCTACAATTCTCTAGTATGTACTAGAGAATTGTAGATCTACTAAAATGCTATTTTAATGTATCTCTTTTGGTTTACGCGGTACAAGCGAAGATAGCTCCCCGGGTTTTTACAACTGTGTAAGCTCTTCAAGACAATTGTAATGTAATGTACTATTAACCTGAACCTTTTGGAAGAATTACACTACCTTTTAGTAAAAACTGTACAAAAATCCGTTTAGTATATTTTGAAAAATACAGACATACAGCTTTTAAGGACTTGGTTCTATAATCATAATTCATAATAGAAGCGTATCTCTGGCAGTCATTATCTGTGATAATAACTAGTGACGTTCATATAGTATTAATTAAGGGACGTATCATTATGTACAGATATGTTATTTGTCACATTGTCTCTTGCTTACTGTAATTATGCCATATTCATATTCAATGTTGCTAGCTAGCAATATTCATACTTAGATATAACACAAAAATTTAATAAAATGCACTACACACGTTCACTATCATAAACTCAACAATCGTTTCGCCCCGCAACCGTCATCAGGAGATAGACTCCACGACAAAATCGCAAAGCTTTGCGATTTTCTCGTTGTTCCTTTCATTATTCGTTTCCCCTGTTTTTTCTTTAACAAGCGCATCGCACCAACTATTATTTAATTTTCTTCGAACATACATTTTTTTAAACAATATTAAGATTGAATTATGAACGCCGTGTGGTATCCAGCTGAATAGAATAGTACCACCCTCTTTTCTTCCCGAGGTGTCGTAAAAGGCGACTAAGGTAAGACGACCCGCCGTGTGGTATCCGGCTGAGTAGAATAGACCAACCTCATTTCTTACCGAGGTGTCGTAAAAGGCGACTAAGGTAAGTTGACCCACCGTGTGGTATCCGGTTTAGTAGAATAGACCACCCTCTCTTACCGAGGTGTCGTAAAATACGACTAAGGTAAGTTGATGTCAGGCAGGCGGCCGGTCATAAAAACGCAGCCAAATCATATGACAACATGTTTAAAACATGTTGTGCCGACCCCACTCAGAGTGGGATAAGGGCAGGAGGATGATGATTAAGATTAAATTATGAGAAATATTAATATTATAATTAGATAATAAGAGAAATTATATATTTTGTACAAATGATCAGTGGATTTATTTAATGTGGTACCGTCGTACCGCCCTATATACAGTCAAATGGATTTTCATAGTGAAAAATATAGCATGAAATTTTCAACCGCAATCACATTACTTGTTTCGGATGTAATATCTGGTTTCTAGAATCTTTGGCAGGCTGAAGAATATGTTCCGAAATAAGATTAAGTGTCGAGTAGGTTTTATGAGATCCTTCCATTTTATTTTATAACTTTATCGCAGTATTATGGCGGTTTATCTTAACTGCTTTTCTAAGCGTTTTTGGTAACGTTTAAATCTGGAGGGAATTCGTTACTATAAAACAGTTACGGCTCAAAATTATTTTTATTACTATAAAATGATGCCCTAAATTTATCATAGTCAAATCAAGTATTATATGTACCTTATTAAACTGTTTACAATGGCTTTCTTTGGGACTATTCGATTTTGAACTCAAACTTATGGTGGATCTTAATTCTAAAATTGACTTTTTCAAAGTACAATAAACATAGAGGTATCATACTAGATTATGCGAACCGTAGATAGGTAGTAGTAAAAAATGAGGGAAGGTAAAACTCGTGTCTTTCTCTAATCACACATAAAAAAGACAGACAGAATTATACATACATCTTACTTGCTTTGTTTTTATTTCTATTTATTGTAATATGGCGCATTTAAGGCTTACTTCCCTTTTCTAGAATAACTATATTATAATAATATAATAAATATATGGGACACTTACAAACACGGTCGTCCTTCCCCAAAGTAAGTACTTTATACTTGTGTTATGGGTCACAGACACCTGTTAAATATTTACATACATACAATAAATACATTCTTAAATACAAAGACACACCCAGGTTTGAAGAACCAACAATTTTTTATAAAAAATGTTGGTCCTTCGGTGAGAATCAAACCCGCGACCTATGAAGCTGAAGGCAGAGTCCACTGCGCCAACGGACCACGTGAAATTGGGTTACAGATATTTAATAAGAATAAGAATAATTAACAATATTTTTTTTTTCAGGAAAACATCGCGTTCCTTGTGCCATGGGTTGTAGGTTGCATGACTTTCATGGCCCTAGAAGCAATGGCTATGGTCTACTCCAATATACTCCGGGATCACGTCAATAAAGTAATTATACATACAAATATTTCCTCTAACAATGCTTTACATCCGAGTATCAAATAGTTCATCAAACCAGAGTCAACAAAACTCATCTGCGGAGGTGGTGACCTTCTTCTAACGAACCTTACAAAAATGCTTTTCATTCTGGTTGACTTGCAAATTTTTACAATATACAATAGAATATGAAATAAAATTAAATAAAAGTTCAAAAGAAATCATATCCGATTGAATCAATTACTTGCAATATATGATATTACTTTTCCGCCGTGTGGTATCCAGCTCAGTAGAATAGACCACACTCATTTCTTAATGTCCGATGTGTCGTCAAAGTCTTTCAACCGATGTGTCGTCAGAGGTGACCTTGTGGTATACGGTTGAGTTGAATAGTATTATCGAGGTGTCGTAAAATTGACTAAGGTAAGCAAACGTCAGGCAGATGGTCGGAAGTAAAATACCTAGTCAATTACGTTTAAAACATGTTCTGCCCCACTTAAAGTGGGATAAGTGCAGGACATTGATGATGCTAATATGATATTACTTTGGGGATTTGGACAAAGAAAATGAACTCAGTGTGGAAAAGCTGTTGTTGGTGAACATGATTTGCATTATAACATGAAATTAATTTAACTTTAAGCTGTTTGGTATCCGGCTGACTAGAATAGACCACCCTCATTTCTTACCACGTTGTCGTAAAAACGACTAAGGTAAGTTGACGTCAGACAGACGGCCAAACCACAAAATAACCAGTCAAAACATGTTTAAAACATGTTGTACGAAACCAACTTAGAGTGGGATGAGAGCATGAGAACCATTATGATGCTAAGCTATAGACTTTCGTTTAAATCCCCATAAATCGCATAAACGAAAAATCAATTCTATAATTCAATGATATTTAGATATTATTATACTTACACCCAGCGCTTGATATTCTATTGATCAAAGGCGACCTTGAAACTTATCCATTGTGCATATTTAATTCAAATTCCAAGTTTAATGCCCTGTAATACCAATTTTCCATAATGAAATGACCAACAAACTTTTAGTAACGTGTACCAACTTTTAGTTTCAAACACGGGGGGCACGCCCAATGTAGCGGTGGAATTAATTAACTTAAAAGCTCAATAACTGTTATGTTTTTATGACTTTGTTTTTGTGAAATTACGCGTAAACAAGCAGGCTTATGGCTTAATAATGCCGAGGTATGGGTCAGCTTGAGAGATCTAGATGTAATATGTTTAAATAGGCATAATTACATAAATTTATAGAGAAAATACTTTTGTATAAGAAGCTTTTATTTACGCCTTATAAAGTTAGTAAGATTTAAATTATAATACATTAAAACTATTTATTTTTCAAATTCTTTACAAAGTAAGTGTAAGGTAATTAATATTTAATTGTAATAATTTAATATGACTCAGTTGACCGAGCCTTGCTCTGTAATTTTTTTACAAGATAAAACTTAATAAAAGAAGAAAAAGTAATTGAGTAGGTAGGGCTCAATCCCAGGTATTTTTCTTCTATAGACCGCATATTCCCCAAATGAGCCATACCTTTGTAATTGACAGCAAAAATAATCTTACGTATTCAATTTAATTGTTGCGTTTTTAAAATGCCCCAAAAACAGGGATAAACAACAATTTTTTTTAATAAAACCTAACTTGATCGATTTTTCCCGAATAAAACCCCCTAAATGCTGAATTTCATGATAATCGTTGGAGCCAATAGCAAAATACAGAAATATATATACACAATTAACTCGTTGAAATATTAAAGATACGTTAGTAAATAATAGTTTCTAAGCTAAATTTCTAAGTTAATTCACACGTTAAAGTTTAAATTGTAATATAAACGAAATGTTAATAATATTTTTCAAAAGAACAAGCAATTACAGCGGCAGATTATCATTAACTTGTCTCAAGCGTACCTTTTACACAATCGTTACAGACATTCATTTCGCTAAATATCTCATTTACACGAAATATTCGCATTGTTATCGCGTGGATACAAAATAACCATTACTTGACTTGTGCTTAACAAGTAATTTTAAAACTTTGACTATCACTTTAACTTTGAGCATCATCATTGTCCTGCCTTTATCCCACTCTAAGTGGGGTTGGCGCAACATGTTATTAACATGTTGTAACATGATTTGGCTAGATATTTTACATCCGGCCGCCTGCGTGACGTTGATTTACCTTTATCGCCTTTTACAAGATTTTGGTAATAAATGAGGGTGGTCTATTCCACACAGCCGAATACCACACGCCGAGTCGACTTATTTAGTCGCCTTTTACGACAACTCGGTAAAGAATGAGGGTGCCTATTCCACTCAGCCGTATACCACACGGCGGATCAACTTACTTTAGTCGCCTTTTACGATACCTCGTTAAGAAATGAGGGTGGTCTATTCTACTTAGCTGGATATACGGAGGAAATATTTCGACATCAAATATATATTTATTATCATATATAAGCTGTCTACTACATCGGTAAGAACTCTTCTTTTGTAGTTCGTAAACTATTAAGTGCTTACAAATCAAAGTTAAATCTCTAACAAGAACTAGTTTCTGAATGTAAGAAAGAATGTTCGTTACGTTCTGTGTGTAAGAAAGAATAATTTGTCTTGGAATGAAATCCAAAAACATTTGCTATTTATCGCAATTAATCAAGTTATCACGCTATTGAAAAAGTCGCCTTACTCACTATAAAAGTCGCCTTAAATAATCAAAATTTATTTCTATGCCAAATTAAATTAAATTCAATAATTTTCAACAAGAAAAGAAAGTAACGACATAGAATATTTTGTTTCCTACTACTATCTTTACCATTTATTTCATACTGTTGACTGTCGACTGTTGTTTTGCCTGTTAATACAGGTAACCCTCCTATAACAAGGTATCGTCTAACACGGTTTTTCTATAACACGATTTGTAAATTGCGGAAAACCCTCCTACAACACGGGTTCACAATAATATCTCTTTTGAATTTCGTGTTATGAGAATCTAACCTTAAATAATCACTATTCGTGATAAGAGCGACCACTGAGTTTCTTGCCACCTCTTCTCAAATAGATTAGTGTTCCCAACTGGTGGTAGAATCATTCTTTCGTTGGATTTTGTAGAGAAAAGTGTTGATGCAAGTGTTGGTGCCCGACGTGATTCCCTAAACGAATTCGTTTATGTTTTTATTATTCATTTTAAATTTAATTTAGACTTAATTTCTAACAGTATGTATTCGTATTAAAAACAAAATATTTTTACTTAAAACTTTTCTACTAGCTCTAGTTCTCATACAACACGGTTTCACACAACACGGCTTTATCTAGGAACATAGCTACCGTGTTATAAGAGGGTTACCTGTACCCAAATATAAACTCTCTATTCAAAAGTTACTCAATAAAGCGTAAATAATAGGAGCATCATAAAACAGCTATGATGTTATTTATGCTTATATGATTTGAAAGTAAAATAAGTTTTACTGAGATAGCGACCTATCTTCGATTTTTACTGTTCACTGAGTTTTCGACGAGACTTATCTTATAATAAAGGCAAACAATTGAAAATTAATTTCTGAATATTCATAGTAGAATATAATGATTTTGTATATAAAATAAAATAAAATTGATAAAATTGATTTAGATTTTCTTCTAGTTCGGTTTATAATTTATATAAAAAGAAAAAAAATGCAGTTGAAAAAGTAAGAGAGCACGGGTGGCATGTGGGTCTCAAACCCCGGTTTTGAACTTTCATGGTCCACCCATTTGGCAATCAAAGCTTTACGTTTCACAGCCAAAAATATAATTTGCTTTCAATTCTGTATTTAAGAATTTTTCTATGCCTGAAAACAGGGATAAAACGACATATTTTAAAAATAAAACCTAGCTAGATCGATTTTTTCCTCCAAAAACCCCTTAAATGAGTTTCATGAAAATCAGAGATTCAGAATATATATAATATATATATATACAAGATTAACTAATTCAAATATTAAAGATATATTTAACAAGCAGGTCTAAAGAATTCAAAAGTAATAAGAATATTATTTTGCTATAATCCGCGATAAATGAAAATATATGTAATGCTAAATGTAGGAGATAGACTCCACGACAAAATCGCAAAGACGATGCTTCGGTTACGGGGCGAAACAGTTGTTGAGATTGGGACGGTGAATGTGTGCAGTGCTATTGTATTGTTGTGTCATCAGTGTCGGGTAGTGCATGAGTTCTTACAAATTCTGCATGTATCAGGTATGAGAACGAATACTCTACATTTAGCATTAGGTACATATATTTTCTTTTATCGCGGATTATACCAAATAATGTACATTTTACTTTTGTATTATGGACCTCCGCAAAGTAACGCCTAATTCTATAAATTATCTAAAAGAATTCTTAAAAAATAGAACACGATAAAAATTCCATTTCTTGTTTCAGCAATTCGACGCGATATGCAAAGCGGAGGTATTATTTTTAATACCGAGAGTACTTTTAAATGTAAGTACGCCATTAGGCTCTGCTCAGAGTGTACGATAATTCTTAAATCTCTACCATTTTTGCTGAACTTTGTTCTTTTACACTTAATTTTTTATGTAAGCATTCAGATTTTTTAATGTAGTAAATAAGAACAAAATTTTACAGAATTATACATTTTAAATACTACTGTGTATATAAAGAAAGTATATCACAGCTTTCTTCATATACTGTGTATATGAAGAAAGCTGTGATGGCCTAGCGGTGCGACCGTGTGAATCTCTAGAGACGATCATGGGTTCAAACCCGGGCAGACACCAATGAGTTTTTCTATTAAAATTTATGTGTCTAATTGATAATTGCAATTTATCATACGCTTTTCGGTGAAGGAAAACATCGTGAGGAAACCTGCATTAGTCCAGAGAATTCTGGTGATATGTGTAAGCTACCAATTGGAGCAGCGTGGTAGGTCTTAGCTCCAATCCTTCTGTCCAATAACGGAGAGAAGAGGCCTATGCCCAGCAGTGGGATAGTAACAGGCCGCTACTTACTTATATAAAGAAGTGAAGCCTTATACTTAAGGATAAAATGAAATGGCAACGTATATGTCTGACAAATATATACTTTTAATATATGATTGATAACTGGCCTGTGGGCACAATTGGCAGTGACCTCGCTTTCAGCTCCAGGGTCGTGGGTTCGATTTTCGCCGTGAGCCAACACTTTCTATTTAGAATTTATTGATTTATCGAATCTGTGTGTTTATATGTATTAAAATATTTATTTAAAATTATATGTATGTATATATTTACCAGTTGTCTGTCACCCATAAAACAAGTATCACACGGTCGTCCGTAACGTACTAAAGCTCTCTCTCTCTCTCCGGCTATGTATCCCACATGGTGGTGGGGTCAGCCTTCCTTATTATTCTCCCCCACTTCGCTCGGTCATGGACATCGTCGTCGGCAACTTTGCATACACTCTTATCTTTTAGCACTACTTCTTTCCACCTTGAACCGTAACGTACTAAAGCAAGTAGCTTAATACTTTTTTTTATTACATAAAATCTTAAATAATAATACAAAATTCGACACGGCATAGCATAAACTTAAAACAAGTTAAACTTGTGTTATGGGTGACTAACAACTGGTAATAATATACATATGTATAACTGGTAATAATATACATATATATACATATGTATATGTATAACTGGTAATAATATACATATGTACACAATAATATAAGTTTTTTTTAGTTAGTACTCCATTATCGCATTGGCTAGCTGTTAAGATAATGGATGTTGGTCAATAAATAAATAAAATAAAAATAAAATAAATGTAATTTAAATACATATATACACCCAGACTCGAAGAAACAAACTGGTTAGAAAATGTCCTTCGGCGGGAATCGAGCCCGTGACCCACGGAGCTGAAAGCAGGGCCACTAATAACTGCGCCAACAGGCCAGTAAATTCAATAAAAAAAAATAATGTTAAAATTTGAAAGGTTTAATTCTATAAAACTGACTGGATATATTGACTGGCCCGTTGGCACAGTGGGTAGTGACCCGGCCTTCAGCTCCACGAGTCGCGGGTTCGATTCCCGCCAAGGGCCTACATTTTCTATAAATGAATTTGTTGGTCTTTGAGCCTGGGTGTGTATTTGTATTTATGTATTTAAAAATTATATATGTATATATTCACCAGTTGTCTGTTTACCATAACACAAGTATTAAATTACTTACTTTGGGGACGGACGACTGTGTGTGTAAGTGTCGCATATATTTAAATTTATAAAATTAAACGGCGTTCTCAACAAATATTAAGGTGTTGCCTTTTTACAGTGTTTATGTATATGGTGCGTCCTAAGACTCTACCATCTCCTGAGAGCCGGTGTCACGTGGAAAGGCTCCACGGCCATTGAACTGTGACTAATGCCGCGTCCAGACTTGCGACCCGACTCGCCGACGCGCCCGCCGCCTTGTGAAACAAGCTTGCTGCTAGGCGGAGCTGAAAGTGATACAGACGCCAGTCTACACTCACTATGACAAATCTTCCGATTATCATTAGTATACATCGTTTTAAATTACGAAAATCAGTTTATAAAAAAATAATTATATATAGTTTTGTATATTTCGTATAGTGTAAAGACAAAAATGTGATAAATGTTAGCTATTTCTTGTATGCAAATGTATAGTTTTAAGTTAGCGCTATAATTTATTAATCATCATTATTCCTTTATGCCTTAACGCTTAGTATATTGTTAGTTAAATTTATATCCAATAAAATATCATAGTTTGTATATATAGGTATTTAAAATAAGCGTAGTAATAACTCACAACTTAAATATCTCAAAAAAATTTTTTTTTTTTACTTATTAAAGCATTGATTTTAGGACTGAAGCAAGATTAAATGTTTTATTTTGCTTACGCAGATGAAGTTGCGGAAAGAATTTAGTATATATATTTAAATAGAAGTTGCTTAAGCCTGATTATTAAACAAATTTATTAGGTATCGATCTTCAGCAATTATTTTTATTATATAATCAGTCTAGAATTTAAAAAAAACCCAATTTCTGCATGAAGAAATATAAATAGTCCAAAATTTTTATTATTTTTAAGACAAATTACAAAAAGGAAAAAATTTAAGAGCTTTAAAATTTTAGCTCTTTTGGAATAAATTAATAGCAGATATAGGAAGCTTTAATCAGCATAGTCCAAATTCTTCGAATTGGAAATTATTACCGAATAAAAAGCTGTGATGGCCTAGCGGTGCGACCGTGTGAATCTCTAGAGACGATCATGAGTTCAAACCCGGGCAGACACCAATGAGTTTTTCTATTAAAACTTATGTGTCTAATTGATAATTGCAATTTATCACACGCTTTTCGGTGAAGGAAAACATCGTGAGGAAACCTGCTTATCTCTAGAGAATCCTAGGGATATGTGTAACCTACCAATCCGCATTGGAGCAGCGTGGTAGGTCTTAGCTCCAACCCTTCTCTCCAAAAATGGAGAGAGGAGGCCTATGCCCAGCAGTGGGATAGTAACAGGCCGTTACTTACCGAATAAAAACATTTAACGTAAGGGAAGAGAGGTCTTAAAAAATGGTATCCGAATAAAAACAATTCTCATCTTTAGTAGATAACAAATCCCCTAATGATACCCCCAACATAAAAATCATATAATGTGTATCGGACCAAGTGTATCAATGCCTTAACTAAACACGTCAGCAGTTCCACATAAATCTTCTGCGGCTAACCGCGCAAGCGGTCGACCTCTATTGTGCAGAGAGCTTTATACGTGACATATATTGAATACACTATTCACTAAATCTACGCCGTGTGGTATCCGGCTGAATAGAATAGTACCACCCTCTTTTCTTACCGAGGTGTCGTAAAAGGCGACTAAGGTAAGACGACCCGCCGTGTGGTATCCGGCTGAGTAGAATAGACCAACCTCATTTCTTACCGAGGTGTCGTAAAAGGCGACTAAGGTAAGACGACCCACCGTGTGGTATCCGGTTTAGTAGAATAGACCACCCTCTCTTACCGAGGTGTCGCAAAATACGACTAAGGTAAGTTGATGTCAGGCAGGCGGCCGGTCATAAAAACGCAGCCAAATCATATGACAACATATTTATAACATGTTGTGCCGACCCCACTTAGAGTGGGATAAGGGCAGGAGGATGAGGATCATGACTATTCACTAAATCTATTACTTTTTTTACAAAAAATATATTTAGCTACCTGTTGGTATATTTTTTTGTCATTATCTTATATATAAAATTATCATGTCGCAATGTTAGTTACCATACGAAACGGCTTAACCGATTTTTATGAAATATGTGGATATTCAATAGATCTGAGAATCGGCTACTATCATAGCCCTGAATGAAAAAAAGATTGATAAAAAAGGAAAAATGAATTGGGCAGGTGTTGCTCGATATATCTCATACATTTTCACTTCTAAAGATCACATGTATACCTGTATCACCCTATAACGTTGCGAATGATAGCATAATTAACCTTTTTAAGCCTTTTATATCAGTTTTTCAGTGTCCGAAATTCAGGGATAAAACAACATTTTTTAAATGAAACCTACCTTTATCGATTTATCGCCCCCTACACACATCATCTTACTCTTCCTGCCCTTATCCCACACTTAGTGGGGTATAACATGTTATAAAACATGCTGTCACGTGATTTGGCTCCATATTTTTCGACCGGCCGCCTGCCTGACGTTAACTTACCTTAGTCGCATTAAAGACAGAAACAGTCGGTAAGAAAAAGAGTGTTCTATTATACTCGACCGGATACCACACGGTGGGTCAACATACGTTAGTCGCCTTTGACGACACTTCGGTAAGAAATGAGGATGGTCAATTCTACTCAGCCAGATACCACACTGCGGGTCGATTTACCTTATTCGGTTTTTACGACACCTCGGTACGAAATGAGAGTAGTGTCTTCTACTCAGCCGGATACCACACGGCAGGTTGACTTACCTTAGTCGCCTTTTACGACTCTTCGGTAAGAAATGATGGTGGTACTATTCTAGTCAGCCGGATACTACACGGCGTTAAAAAAACACGTACATACTAATTGCCATGAAAATTGTTTCAGCCGTTTTCGAAATTCAGATTATTTACAAGATCATCATCCTCCTGCCCTTATCCCACTCTAAGTGGGGTCGGCACAACATGTTACAAACATGTTGTCATATGATTTGGCTACGTATTTTACGACCGGCCGCCTGCCTGACGTCAACTTACCTTAGTCGCCTTTTACGACACCTCGGTAAGAAATGAGGGTGGTCTATTCTACTCAGCCGGATACCACACGGCGGGTCGACTTACCTTAGTTGCCTTTTACGACACTTCGGTAAGAAATGATGGTGGTACTATTCTATTCAGCCGGATACCACACGCCGTAGATTATTTACAAGATAATAATATATTTAAAATAAAGATAACAACATCATCCTAAGATATACCTTTTAAGAAGATTTCAAAGCAGAGAAACAAAGGCATCAAGGTAAGACGGATTCACCTTTGTTTATTATCTAGATTGTTCGCGTTTAAGTAAATGTAAATATTAGCTTTAGTAGGAATACTCTGTACATAAATTAGATTCGTATAGACACTATTTTGCTTTTAGGGCATTGGTCATGTGTTCGAATCTCGGTCGTGAAATGATGGAAAAATAATTATAATATAAACTAGCTGTGCCAGCGGCTTTGTCCGCGTGGAAATCAGTGTGTAACAAATTTTTTTCTTGAATAGAAAATAAAAATAGTTATTATGAGCTAACCATAAGAGATAGAGACATGCTGTCGCGGATTTTTGCGGATGTAAAAGTTTTTAGTACGTCATTTTAGTGTATCTCTGTTGGTTTACGCGGCGCACGCGACTAAAGTTCACAGCAAGTGAGCTTTTTTACAACCGCGCAACCTCTTTAAAACTATTTTGACTGGCCCGTTGGAGCAGTGGGTAGTGACCCTACCTTCAACTCCGCGGGTCGCGGGTTCGATTCCCGCCGAGGGCCAACATTTTCTATAAATGAATTTGTTGGTCTTTGAGTCTGGGTGTATATTTGTATTATATATTCACCAGTTATCTGTCACCCATAACACAAGTATTAAGTTACTTACTTTGGGGACAGACGACCGTGTGGTTAAGTGTCCCATATATTTATTTATTTATTTATTTACACAAAACCTTACTATACTACTAACCTAAACCTTCCGGAAAATTTACACTATCTTTAAGTATAAACCATACAAAAATCCATTTAGTAGATTTTGAGCAAACCGATCACATACTGACAGATATCTTTTGGGGATTCATTTCCATTTCTGTCACCACTGTTTCACTTTTGAATAAAGACCAATACTTTGGTACTTTTTAATAAATTGGTTATAAATTTGGTAAACATGGATTGGAAAACTTCACGGATCTCCATCAGAAAATAACGGGTGTTCTATATAAGTTTATTCTTTCTTTTACTTTCATCGAGAATTCTGGGCGAATTAGGCTGACAACCAAGTAGCTAGACTAGGACGTAGTTTCCCTTACACCTCTAGATATGTTATTCATGTTTCAGAAATAAGTTATTAGCTATTTTCTAGTTAAATAATATGTTTATTAATGTATAATGCATATAACGTGCTATCGCATAATCTGTAAGAATATTTTTGAAGAAGACAACAAATAAACAAATGTATATTTTAAACCTAATAAACGATACTATTGAATGTTAAAATGACTTTCATTTAGCCCAATAATTCATTTTAATATTATATTAATTTCTGAAATTGCGCCCATTATAAAAAAGATCTGTTAGCTAGATTAAGATGAACATATAATGAAGAGACATGAAAATCATGTGACCAAAGGAGTGTTTAATATAATCATCATCATCCTGTCCTTATCCCACAGTAGTAGGGAATAGCCGGTTCTAACTCACTCCCAGCACCTTGAAATAGGCTAACTTAGCGGTTCCTAAAAAAAGCTCGCCAAAGCAGATTCCAATCAGAATAAATTCCAATTGACCGTCAAAGGTCTTTTCGGATTTTCCAATTGGATCCTGGGTTGCAATAGGAATTTCCTAACTTACCCTCGTAACGAATCGGTTTTCTCGTATTTTATTAGATTAACTTATCGGACTCCTTGACCAATTGGATTTTCCATTTGATCCACGACTTTCCTTTCCTACATTAATTAATCAAATTAACTGAATTCTAATTACAGTATGAATGTCTGATATTTAATGACCGATTCTAACTCATTGGCTTGGTTTTATCAAACTTGATTAGGTTTCCAATCTAAGATTTTTCTTAATAAATAACATCAATCGTTCAATTTTGTTTTTATCATTAATTTGATATCAAACTGATAATAATTGAATAGGATGTGTGTCAGATATAAATTCAATATGAAAATATAAATAAAAAAAGTCTCGTACAAATAACTCAAAAGTTTTATTTTTTCGAAGAAACGCTTTGACTTTTTGCTGCTATTTCAAAGAAAGTGTCTCATAAAATAATATTTTAAATTAGACAGGGTCGTAGTAATTTATTATAATAGACCCTAATAAATCAATGGAAATAATGGGCATCGACCATTCGCCCTCTTCCTTATAATATTCTTTTATCCAGCCTAAACGTTGTATTCTGTGGCGACAAGTTTAGACACGATCTCGCAAAAAGCAGATGTAAAAGGATCACATGGCATCATGTATATCATAATTTATTATAATAGACCTTAATAAATCAATGGAAATAATGGGCATCGAACATCCGCTCCTTTTTTATAATATCCTTTTATCCAACCTAAACGTTGTATTTTATGGCGACACGTTCAGACACGATCTCAAAAAGCAGATATAAAAGGATCACATGCATCATGTATATCACAAGATATTTTAATACCACGCGGCTAGTATCCAGGCTGACGTTGTGTTCAAGTGAAGGCAGTAACTAGGCAATTATTAATCATGGAGGTAAGATTACGTACTTATATAGTATAATTTCATGATATATATGAATATTCGTATTAAATTTTAATCCCTGTTGACCAAGTGACAAGAATACGTGTTACAACGATATCTTTGTTACTAGTAAAGTTAAAGTAATAAGACCAAGATTAATATTTTTTATAATTAAAATCTTATGTTTCTAACCTAACCTAACCTATAACGGTCACAAAAATCTATAGATTCATTCTGCAATAAAAATAATATTAATGTATTAGATTTTAATAATAATAAAGGTTCTTTACTGTATATGAATAATTTTGATGACACTAGTGATTATATTTACTTATTTCTATTTTTTTTTTCAGATCTCACCGAATCTCGATGAATTCAAGTTAAAAAACTTTTATTATCCTATTAACTTAAGCGATGACGAAAATGCAAGCAATTCTTGCATATTGAAAAATAAAAAAATCGCAACGAAAAGAGCTGGTAACAATATCGACATATTCTTTGAAAAGCCTAAGAAAAAGAAAAAAACCATTCCGTCTTCATGTGTGGCTCAAGCGTGTGATGGAGGTGTATCATTTATTTCTTCCAATGATAATGACGGAGCGAATGCTTCATACCTCATGAAACTAGAAATTTATGACATGAAGAATCTGAAAGAGGTTTCGCCTGTAGACTATTGGAAACATGCAGACTTGCGATTAAAGTACTACATACAATCCAATACTGATAAACATTATCAGAACACACGAGATATAATATACAACATTACAAAGCAGATCGCCTGCAAGGAAGACTGTAAAAAATATTTCATTGATAGAGACAGTAAGAAACAATAGAACTTTCTCTAACTCATCACAAATCAAACCCATAATATAACTTTACTTACAAAAACCTTTTAAAAAAATACAACCCCCACTGCCGCTCTCGCCTCGCAAACAAATTATAAAGAGGTCAGTCATTCGCTACAAGCGTTCATACTAAGCACAACGAAACACAATGGCTGAGCTTGACAACTCTGTATACGACGAAGAAATGGTCGCGATATGTGAAGAAATTGAAGACAACTTTTTGCACCTATGTAAAAAAATTGAAAAGGACCATGCAGAGATGTGAGTGATCAATCTTGTTTAAACTTGACTTTTATGGAGGGGTTGATTTTGTATATAAATATACGGACATCTAGAACGTTTTATTCAGTCACGAGTACGCAGTGAATATATAAAAGTTACTATGGAATTCTTAAACAGTGATGATATTAGTTCATTTACAAAACAGTTTTTGATCGATAAGATGCATAAATTCATACGTTTGTGGTATATCAGTGATAGACTTCCAGGGTGGATGTTACAGGATCCTGATATAAAACCCTATTTTACTCCTTGTAGTGGACATTTTCAAACGTGTTCTGTATTTGATGATATATATGATGAAATTGATGGAGTATTCCCGATGGAAGCTTATTGTACTTTATGCAAAAAGTCTGAAAAATAAATAGTTTATGTAAGTTGAATATTTATTAACATCAACTTAAAACGTAACACGGAATATTATTTGAATTTTATATATTTATTGGTTTACTTCATTCCAGTACGGATCAGTTTGGAGCAGGAGTGAGACAAGTTGGAGAAGCAGTCAAAAGAAATGCCACAGAACATGGAACTTCTCAATATTCAAGGAAGCGTTTATACGCACAAAAGTCTACATCACCTGGGAAGGCAACAGCTTCACCACCGAACACAGAAACAGAGCCATCTGTAAGTTCTGCAAACTTAAATAGCATTAAATGCCCAACTTGTGAAATATTTGTTAACAAAAGGTACTTTACCAATCATCTTAAAAGTAATAGGCATAAAAATAATGTTTTCACGTTGATACCGAACTTAAATAATGTTCAGTTAATAGAAAAAGCGTTCGGTCAGAGATTAGTAACATACAGAGTATTCTCTAACTCTGCTACAACTGATACCGACTTTAAAACTCCTGAATCATTTCTTGGTTCAATTCGAAGCACTGTTCAAACATTACTGGAAAAAGTCTTGAAAGAAAATACCACAGTTAAAGTTAATTTTATTTTAAATGGGGATTTTGTTCAGGCAACGAAAAATTTAGAGAACTCCTTTGACTTTCAAACTTTTAATTACATGTTCTGTTTAGGTGATGAATTTGATGATATTTACTCAAATATAAGTTCTGAAATTTCAAACAAAATAAGTAATTTTGAAAAGAAAGATAGTGGTTGGAGTCTTAAAAAAATGAGATATGTCGATCTAAACATTAACAAATTCAACCCATTAAAAGGATCTTCATACATAGACCTACCGATAGATATCAAACGTAAACGAGCAGTAGTTAATGTTAAAAACAATGATTATCAATGTTTTCTATGGGCTGTTCTATCCGCTTTATATCCTGTGAATAGAAATTCAGACAGAGTTTCCTCATATTTATCTAAACAAAACTTGCTAAATTTCAAGGGTATTGCTTTTCCAGTAAGACTAAAAGATATTATAAAATTTGAACGCTTAAATAATATTAGTATTAACGTTTTTGGAATAGAAAAATCTAATAATAAATCTACGAAGATAATTGGGCCTCTGCATTTTACCAAATGTCGTAAATTAGTTCATGTAAATTTATTATATTTAGATAATGGTTCTAACGGTCATTATTGTTATATTAAAAACCTTTCTAGACTAGTCAGTCGTCAATTAACTTCACATGAACATGCAGTCTATATCTGTGATGGCTGCTTGCTTTATTTTCAAACATATGATAAATTGATTTCTCATAGACAATTTGATTGTAATCACGTTAGAACAGATTTGCCTGATATCAGTAAGGCAAAAATTTCATTTAACAAATTTGAACGTGAACTAAGAGTACCTTTTGTGATATACGCAGATTTTGAAGCATTTTTAAAGCCAATACAAGGGTGTGATAATAATCCATCTCTATCGTATACCAGTAATTTTCAAAAACATGATGTGTATAGTTTTGGATATTATATCAAATGTGCGTATAACGGTAGCCTCTCCAAATATATAACTTATACAGGTAGTGATTGTGCAAAAGTGTTTATGGAAAGTTTGAATGAAGATTTAAAATATATATCTAAAGAGTATTATGTCAAAGTTGATCCTCATCCGCTTACAGATGAAGCTAGGAGAAGAATATCTTTGACAACTACTTGTTGCATATGCAAAGACACTCTGAAATTAGATAGTAGCTTAAATTTTGATAAATATACTGGAATCTTTACAGGTGTTAGTCATAAAGCTTGTTGTAAAAAGTTAGAAACCCCTCGATTTATACCGATTATTTTGCATAATCTTAGTAATTATGATGCTCATTTCATTGTGCGCGCATTAAATTTTGCTGAAGGTAACATTAAAGTTATACCACAGAATAAAGAACGTTACATTTCCTTCTCAAAGATATTAAAAATCGAGAATCAAAATTTTGAGTTAAGATTTATTGACTCTTTTAAATTTTTATCATGCAGCTTGGAATCTTTATCAAATAATTTGAATGATGAGGATTTTATCGAGCTGCGTAAAAATTTTCAGCACCCTGACGATTTTTATTTTTTAAAACGCAAAGGCATTTATCCATATGATTACATGACCTCATTTGAGTCATTAAAGTTAACTTCACTTCCCACACAAGATCAGTTTTACAATATACTAACTAATAGCGATGTTACAAATGAAAATTATAAACACGCTAAAGATGTGTGGCATCATTTTAAGTGTCGCAATATGGCTGATTATTCTGATTTATACCTGAAAACTGACGTGTTACTTCTAACTGATATCTTTGAAAATTTTAGAAACGTTTGTATCAAAACTTACGATTTAGATCCTGCACAATATTACACTGCACCTGGCCTAAGTTGGGATGCAATGTTGAAGCACACAAAAATAACATTAGATCTATTGACAGATTTTGATAAAATTGCTTTCATAAAGTCTGGTATACGTGGTGGTATTTCTCAATGCAGTAACCGTTATGCTCATGCTAATAATAAATATATGTTCAATTTTAGTGAGACAACTCCTACATCTTACCTTACTTACTTAGACGCGAATAATTTGTATGGCTGGGCTATGTCTCAATATCTTCCTACGGGTGAATTTCAATGGGTAAATTGTGACACAAATTTTATGGTTCCAATTGACTCAGAAATAGGTTATATTCTTGAAGTGGATTTAGAATATCCACAAACTTTGCATGAATCACATTCAGACTTTCCACTATGCCCAGAAAATATATGTATTGGTGGTAGCAGAGAAACAAAATTAGTTCCAAATTTATATGATAAAACTAAATACGTTATTCACTACAGAAACCTCATACAGTGCATAGAAATGGGATTAAAGTTGAAAAAAGTTCATAGGATTTTAAAATTTCGTCAAAGTCCATGGTTACAAAACTATATAGATTTAAATACACAATTACGTATGTCTGCAACATCTGATTTTGAAAAGGATTTTTATAAATTAATGAATAATTCAATATTTGGGAAGACTATGGAAAATGTAGAAAAACGTGTGGATGTCAAACTTTGTACTCATTGGGAAAATAGGGGTAAATGTCAAGGTGCTCAAAATCTAGTAGCACGACCTGAATTTCATAGTCTGTCTATATTTTCAGAAAACTTAGTGGCCGTTCAACTTAAAAAAACAAAAATACTCTATAATAAACCCATCTATCTAGGACTTTGCATATTAGACATATCCAAAACGCTCATGTACGATTTTCACTATAATTATATGAAAAATAAATACGGTTCACGCTGTAAAATGATGTATACCGACACTGACAGCTTCATATATCAGATTTTTACTGATGATTTCTATGAAGATATTAAACCAGACTTGAACAAATACTTTGATACCTCTGACTATCCTTTTGATAATCTTTTTGGTTACCCTCAGATAAACAAAAAAAAGATTGGTTTTTTCAAAGATGAAAATAACGGTAAGATCTTTACAGAATTTGTCGGTTTAAGGTCAAAAATGTATGCGATGAACGTACAGAATAAATTTATAGCTAAAGCAAAGGGAGTTAATAAGTCCGCTACAAAAAAGTTTAATATGCGAAATTACAAAAACGTCTTATTTAAGAAAAATAATCAAATATGTGAAATGTACAGATTTAGATCGATAAAGCATGTTATTTTTACTCAAAAGGCTAACAAAATTTCTTTATCGCATTCTGATACTAAACGATTTTTAATTAGTAACTGTACTGATACTCTGGCTTGGGGTCATTATAAAATAAAATCATATAAAAGTGATGAATAAACTAACATACACTATTAAAATGACTTTATGTTTAAGAATTGCTAAGTATTATTATTATTTCGTCAATAGTACCTAAGAATGTAAATATGTAATTATAATATAAAATACGAACTTGTTGAGTTTTTTTTAATTGGATTCCTACCTCTTCCAAAAACACACGTATTCTAAAAATGTATCACTTTCTTCATCCATTTACTGCAATCGTGGCAGGTCCGAGTGGTTGTGGTAAATCAAACTTTGTTACTAATTTTCTAAAATATTGTAATGATATATGTAATACAAGTTTTGCACAAATTTTATGGTGCTATGACGAAATGCAGCCACTCTACAACCTAGAAAATGTATCTTATGTTCAAGGGTTACCAGATATGAGTATGTTCGACGGCATACAGCCACGATTAGTTATAATTGATGATCTTATGAGAGAGTCCGATGGTCGTATTGTTGACATTTTTACTAAAGGTAGTCACCACAGAAATTTAAGTGTGTTTTATATTACGCAGAACTTGTTTCACCAAGGTAGAGGACAACGAGATATATCTCTCAATACAAGCTATATTATTTACTTCAAAAATCCTCGAGATCGAACACAAATACGTTACTTAGCACGTCAAGTGTTTCCAGATAATTGTAAATTTGTTGAAGAAGCTTATAAAGATGCTACTGTCGAACCACATGGTTATCTAATGATCGACTTAAAGCAGAATACACATGATCTCTGTCGCTTTAAAACCAAAATCGATCCAATAAAAAATCTATGTGTTGTCTATGTACCAAAGAAGGGACTTAAATACAATATACATCAACCAATTATAGTTAGTGATAAATAATGGTCGAAGATAGCACAACGTTAGATGAAAAATCGTTAAGGTGTGCATTACAAACTTTCAAACCAAAATATCGTAAAATATTGCTAAAGTCGCTTAGTAAAAAAGAGATAGATCTGGTTTGTAAATATATTCAAGAAATTTTCAAAGATAAAACCCCAACAGAAAGAAATAAACGATCGTCTATTGTTAAATTGAACTGTTTTCTTTCAACTAATATTATATAAATATTAAGTTATTTTAAAAATCGCTATCAGTCGGATATAATGCCTGGACGAGTGACAACTCATAAGGATTTATTAAAATCGTTACACACTCTCAAACCTAAATACCGCACAGCTTTATTAAAAGCTTGTAACGAGGAAGAAATAAATTGTATTTGCGAATGCATTTATAACACCTTAAATGGTAAAGTGGTTTTAAAAGAAAACGAGAAATCAAAATTAAGAAAACATAAAAATATTCTCAGAAAACTAATAGGTAAAGGTAAAAATAAAATAAGAAAAAGAATTATCATTCAAAAAGGAGGAGCATTTCTGCCTATCATTCTAGGAGCTGTGTTGAGCGGATTATTAAAAAAATTTTTATGATCAATTATTTTAATTAAAAAAAATGGATAATACTAAGAAAATGATTCTCATTGAACAAGATGTTATTGATAGACTTAAATCAAGAGACACAACGCCTGAAAGTAATTTATCTAGATTAGATAAAGAAATGCAAAATATATTAAGTAGTAAAATGGACGATCGCGAAAAATGGTCACTGTACATGCAAATCTTACAAAGATATCTCCATTTCGCTAATGAAAATCGAAAACCAATAAAACTACCCGTGACCGTTGAAGGTGAGCATAAATATTCAGAAGATTTGACTCCTCATAAAAAGACAATTAAAGACGAGGACGCACCAGTTGACGAAAACTCCGTACATGATAAGGACGCACGAGATGTATCAAATGAAACATTGTATACACCTATTTACATAAATAAATTCATCCCAAAGACGTATCGGAGAAGAAGTGAATTATTGTTGGACACTATTCTCAATCATAAAGATAAAATTAGTTGGAACGAGGAGGGGTTGGTGTTCATCGATAATGAAGTTGTAGACGACAGCAACATTGTTGATCTCGTGAATTATACTCTTAGGCCTTTAAAGCGCCCGAAACCTAATGGATGGAAAAAGTTTACAGAAACTATTAAAGATATAAGGGTTCCTCTCACTTGTATTGGTAATCCGCAAACTCTTGAGTATATTAATAATCTTTCTCTGAAAGGACAACACCATCTAACACCAAGTGATGATAGTAATCCAAAAATCAAAACATCATATAAACTGAGAAAGAGAAAAGACATTTGGGAAAGATGGAATCCGTACTAGACATTAAAGATATATATTACGACGTATCGAATCCAGCGGGATACAGCAGTGTTGGCAAGTTAACTCGAGCGTTAAAAGGTAAAATGAACAAAAAACAAGTAAAGGACTGGTTGCAATCCCAGGAAACTTATACACTACATAAACCGGTACATAGAAAATTTCAACGAAATAGATACATATTGTCAAATTTTAATGAACTGTGGCAAGCTGATTTGAGTGATATGCGGACTTATTCTCAATATAATGATGGTTTTAAATATATACTTTGTGTTATTGATGTTTTTAGTAAATACGCTTTCGCTAGGCCGTTAAAAAAGAAAAATTCAGAAAGTATAAAGGAAGCGTTTGAAAGTATATTTACTGAAGCTAACGCGACCCCCACACACATACAATCGGATAAAGGAACAGAGTTCGTATCAAAGGATGTTGCACAATATTTTAAAACTAAAAATGTAAACTACTATACTACAAATAACCCAGATATTAAAGCTAGTATTGTCGAGAGATTTCAACGAACTCTAAAAACTAAAATGTGGCGTTATTTTACACATAAAAATACATACACTTATATTGATATTTTGGATGATTTGCTTTATTCTTATAACCATAGTTTTCATTCAAGCATTAAGATGTGTCCATTTGAAGTTAGTTCTAGTAACATCATGAACGTTTGGAATAATTTATATGAGAATAAAAAATATAGATTGGATGTTATACAAAAAAATAAGTTTGAAGTTGGTGATCACGTAAGAATAACTAGACATAAGCATATTTTTCAAAAAGGCTATGAAACTAATTGGAGTGATGAAATTTTTATCATCACAGCTATAAAAAATAACATGCCTAAAGTAGTCTATACACTCAAAGATCTTCAGCATGAGCCCATTATAGGAACATTTTACGAGAATGAATTACAAAAAGTAATTTATAACCCCACTACTCATTATAAAATAGATAAAATACTGCGTTCTCGTAACTCAGGAAACAGAAAAGAGGTTCTTGTTAAGTGGAGAGGTTATCCCAACAAGTTTAATAGTTGGATCTCTGTATCAGAACTTGAAAAAATATGAGAGAAGACAGCTTTTATCTCACTTTGCTAAGTAACAGTTCCATGACATACTTTGCTGAAAACACTACAGCAAATTTTTTTACCAAGTTACCAAAGACTATGAAATTAGAAGGCGAATGGGAAGTCGCTATTGTGGAATTTCATTACCCATGTAGTATGTTTAATCTGGAAGAAAATGAAAATATTATTTACATCACGTCTAAAGGCGATAAATCGCAGTTATTTACGCATCTGGAATACATGACACCAACCAACTATATTAGTGTGGATCAATTCGTTGTCGATTTTAATGAAAAATTAAAGGATAAAGTTAAGCTTAGATATGATACATTATCGAAACTCGTTACAGTGAGTAGTTGGGCAATCGACGTTACATCTGTGGTATGTAGTCCTAGACTGAGTGTGCAGTTAGGCTTTGCACCATTTACTAATTTAATAAAACATAACTTCGGAAAATATCCCGCGAATCTAAACTTGGGTCTACCTTCACAACTTTTAATATATTGTGATATAGTAGAACCACAAGTAGTGGGTGATGTCATGACACCTTTATTGAGAATTGTTTCGTTGGATCCCACCAAATATGTATATGGCGCTTCTAAAATAAATATCTTTTCGTCCCCTCATTATGTACCTGTTATGCGCAGGGAATTTGACGTTATAGAAATAGATATAAGAACAAGTACAGGTCAAAGAGTACCATTCCAGTTTGGAACTACGTGTATAAAGGTACATTTTAAAAAAGTCAAGTGAAAATATCAATCATGTCTTGTCCATATTTACATTATTATACTCATCAAGCTGGTTCTGGTATGGGGGTAATTTACAAAGGTGCACCACATCAGCGAGGTCATGGTATAGGGAGCTTTTTGGGGGGTTTGTTCCGATCGGTTCTTCCACTTTTAAAAAATGGTGCGAGATTTGTAGGCAAAGAAGCTTTAAATGCAGGTGTAGGTCTTCTATCTGACATGTTAAATGTTCAACCAATGGGTGAATCTGTCAAATCACGCTTGAAAACGGCAACTTCAAATTTGAAAAGGAAAGCTGATGAAAAAATAGATTCAGTAATGTCTGGATCCGGATATAAAATAAGAAAGCTAAAAAGGAAGATCATCACTTCTAAAAAACCTTCCAAACGGAACGGTACTAAAAGAAATAAACGACAAAATATTCAAGATATATTTTCTTAAATTACTTCTCGTAATTCAAAAATGGCGTTTTTACATCATCATTCCTGTGAATGCGTAAAATCAGAGTTGGATTTATTTGCTCTACCATCTACGCAAACGAGTATTGAGAGTGGTCAATGGATACATTACAATCCCATTTCATCATTGACTGACGATGGACCGATTGAGTTTTTAGTACCGGGCAATGGAGACGATTACATTGACTTGTCCCACACTTTACTTCATATAAAAGCTAAAATACAGAATGGTGATTCAAGCAAACTTTTAGCAGGAATTCATGTCGCTCCAGTTAATAATTGGTTGCATTCTCTTTTTAGTCAGTGTGATATTTATCTTAATCAAAAGTTAGTGTCTCCTCCAAATAATACCTATGGATATCGCGCATACATTGAAACGTTACTCAATTATGGAAAAGCTGCTAAGGAAAGCCATCTTACTTGTGGACTTTGGTACAAAGACACTGCTTCGAGCATGGATTCATGTGATGTTTCAAATCGAGGATACGTTCAAAGAGAAGAACTGGCAAAGGAAAGTCACACTATTGAAATGATAGGTCACATACATGCTGATATTTTCAATCAAGATAAGTTTTTAATCAATGGTGTTGAAATGCGCTTAAAACTAGTTCGTTCAAAAGATACTTTTAATTTAATGTGTTCATCTGTAGATAAAAAATTCAAAGTCCATATTTCAAGTGCTAGTCTCATTATGCGTAAAGTTCGTATCAATCCTTCAGTATTAATTGCTCATGAAAAAGTATTAGCAACCACTCCTGCAAAATATCCAGTTACGCGTGCCGAGGTTAAGGTTTTGACTATCCCATCAGGAATCCAGGGTAAAATGCTCGACAATGTATTTTTAGGTCAAATACCTAAAAGATGTATTGTTGGGTTCGTTAGTAATGCTGCATTTAATGGTGCTCTTAATGTGAATCCGTTTAATTTTGGTAACTATGGTCTCAACTTATTTGGTTTGTATGTCGACGGTCAATCTATACCATCGAAAACGTTGGTTCCATCTTTTCATGATAATACATATATAAGTGCATATCATACCTTGTTTTCGGGAACGGGAATTCATTTCCTGAACGAAGGAAACGATATTTCCAAGGCAGAGTACAGTCATGGTTATTGCTTGTATGCATTTGATTTAACTCCAGATCTATCCGCTAACTCAAACTCTCATTGGAATCTTATAAAGCGGGGTAGTGTAAGGTTTGAAGTTCGATTCGATAAAGCTCTAACTACAACACTTAATTGCATTGTGTATGCAGAGTTTGATAATGTAATTGAAGTCAATAAAAATCGAGAAGTCAGCTTAGATTATAATAGTTAAGATAAATATAAGTGGAGATTTCTAATGTTTAAGTCATTCTGTGTTAGGTCATGCTATTACAAAGATATGGATACAAAAGAGATAGAAAATTATTTAAAACAAATAGATAAAAATATTGAGTTCAATGTGTTTGCGGCGAATCAAATGCCTGTGTATTTTACTAAGCCAGTATATCTCATTTCAAATTTAGATCCTGATACAAGACCGGGATCACATTGGGTTGCTATATATGTAGATATTTACGGATTTGGAGAATATTTTGATTCGTTTGGCCGTAAACCAGAAGGATATCATGAAATGTTTTTAAAAACCAACTGTAAAAAGTGGATTTCTAATAATAAAATACTTCAAAATTATTTCAGTGCGCAATGTGGACTCTATTGTTTAGTTTATATTTATTTTAAGTATAATCATGTTTCAATGTCTAACTTTATTGATTTTTTTTCTAATGACACTGTAACAAACGATAAACTTGTACAACAAATGTTTATTTCTTTATTTAAAACTTGAATAAACAATAACTATGTGAAATGAGGTTGTTTTATTTATTTCAATTATCTATTAAATTCAAAGCGTAATAAATAAAAACTTAATATAATTTTAAAGAAATTTATTACAAAAAATTAAAGTAAAAGAACATATTTGACTTAAAATTATAACACAATTATTATTTAATCTCCCATCGATTCCCAATCTATCTCCAGAGTATTCGATAGATTCTCCTGAAGAATCACGAATGGAATTGGGACTTCGTAATCTCTGTAGTCAGACACATGGAATGAATCAGGGCTATATAAACTTGGACTTGGAGACAGGATCACTAGTTCATCCGTTTCGTCTTCTTCAAATAATGATTGAGACATTGGTTGGTACTCAACCATGTACTCGAAGTTTAATGGAGCTATTGGATTGGAATAACCCCTTTTAATTTGGTCCTCCACGTCCTCACATATTAACACTAATTGTTCTTCAATATCACTCTCTTCGTTCTTATCCAGGACACGACACATATCATTTTCTAATTCAATTTCTTCACATATCGCGACCATTTCTTCGTCGTATACAGAGTTGTCAAGCTCAGCCATTGTGTTTCGTTGTGCTTAGTATGAACGCTTGTAGCGAATGACTGACCTCTTTATAATTTGTTTGCGAGGCGAGAGCGGCAGTGGGGGTTGTATTTTTTTAAAAGGTTTTTGTAAGTAAAGTTATATTATGGGTTTGATTTGTGATGAGTTAGAGAAAGTTCTATTGTTTCTTACTGTCTCTATCAATGAAATATTTTTTACAGTCTTCCTTGCAGGCGATCTGCTTTGTAATGTTGTATATTATATCTCGTGTGTTCTGATAATGTTTATCAGTATTGGATTGTATGTAGTACTTTAATCGCAAGTCTGCATGTTTCCAATAGTCTACAGGCGAAACCTCTTTCAGATTCTTCATGTCATAAATTTCTAGTTTCATGAGGTATGAAGCATTCGCTCCGTCATTATCATTGGAAGAAATAAATGATACACCTCCATCACACGCTTGAGCCACACATGAAGACGGAATGGTTTTTTTCTTTTTCTTAGGCTTTTCAAAGAATATGTCGATATTGTTACCAGCTCTTTTCGTTGCGATTTTTTTATTTTTCAATATGCAAGAATTGCTTGCATTTTCGTCATCGCTTAAGTTAATAGGATAATAAAAGTTTTTTAACTTGAATTCATCGAGATTCGGTGAGATCTGAAAAAAAAAATAGAAATAAGTAAATATAATCACTAGTGTCATCAAAATTATTCATATACAGTAAAGAACCTTTATTATTATTAAAATCTAATACATTAATATTATTTTTATTGCAGAATGAATCTATAGATTTTTGTGACCGTTATAGGTTAGGTTAGGTTAGAAACATAAGATTTTAATTATAAAAAATATTAATCTTGGTCTTATTACTTTAACTTTACTAGTAACAAAGATATCGTTGTAACACGTATTCTTGTCACTTGGTCAACAGGGATTAAAATTTAATACGAATATTCATATATATCATGAAATTATACTATATAAGTACGTAATCTTACCTCCATGATTAATAATTGCCTAGTTACTGCCTTCACTTGAACACAACGTCAGCCTGGATACTAGCCGCGTGGTATTAAAATATCTTGTGATATACATGATGCATGTGATCCTTTTATATCTGCTTTTTGAGATCGTGTCTGAACGTGTCGCCATAAAATACAACGTTTAGGTTGGATAAAAGGATATTATAAAAAAGGAGCGGATGTTCGATGCCCATTATTTCCATTGATTTATTAAGGTCTATTATAATAAATTATGATATACATGATGCCATGTGATCCTTTTACATCTGCTTTTTGCGAGATCGTGTCTAAACTTGTCGCCACAGAATACAACGTTTAGGCTGGATAAAAGAATATTATAAGGAAGAGGGCGAATGGTCGATGCCCATTATTTCCATTGATTTATTAGGGTCTATTATAATAAATTACTACGACCCTGTCTAATTTAAAATATTATTTTATGAGACACTTTCTTTGAAATAGCAGCAAAAAGTCAAAGCGTTTCTTCGAAAAAATAAAACTTTTGAGTTATTTGTACGAGACTTTTTTTATTTATATTTTCATATTGAATTTATATCTGACACACATCCTATTCAATTATTATCAGTTTGATATCAAATTAATGATAAAAACAAAATTGAACGATTGATGTTATTTATTAAGAAAAATCTTAGATTGGAAACCTAATCAAGTTTGATAAAACCAAGCCAATGAGTTAGAATCGGTCATTAAATATCAGACATTCATACTGTAATTAGAATTCAGTTAATTTGATTAATTAATGTAGGAAAGGAAAGTCGTGGATCAAATGGAAAATCCAATTGGTCAAGGAGTCCGATAAGTTAATCTAATAAAATACGAGAAAACCGATTCGTTACGAGGGTAAGTTAGGAAATTCCTATTGCAACCCAGGATCCAATTGGAAAATCCGAAAAGACCTTTGACGGTCAATTGGAATTTATTCTGATTGGAATCTGCTTTGGCGAGCTTTTTTTAGGAACCGCTAAGTTAGCCTATTTCAAGGTGCTGGGAGTGAGTTAGAACCGGCTATTCCCTACTACTTCCCACTCTAAGTGGGGTCGGCACAACATGTTATAAACATGTTGTCACATGATTTGGCTGCGTTTTTACGACCGGCCGCCTGCCTGACGTCAACTTACCATAGTCGTATTTTACGACACCTCGGTAAGAAAGAGGGTGGTCTATTCTACTAAACCGTATGCCACACGGTGGGTCAACTTACCTTAGTCGCCTTTTACGACACCTCGGTAAGAAATGAGGTTGGACTATTCTACACAGCCGGATACCACACGGCGGGTCGACTTACCTTAGTCGCCTTTTACGACACCTCGGTAAGAAATGAGGGTGGCACTATTCTACTCAGCCGGATACCACACGGCTAGAGTGTTTAATATAATATGGATGGATATGTGACTCGCAGGAGGCCGAGACTGAGATTGTTTGATTGCGTAAAGTATATTAAAGAAGTAGTGCTAGAGTTGACAAATAAAAGAAAAATAGTGAATATTGTCCGAAACATTACGATAGCGCATTTTCAAGATATGGAATGCCATTTACAATTGAAAATGTATCTGGAATCCGAACAAAATATAGGTATGATATGCGTATAAAAGAAAAAGAATCATCTATACTTATTACAAAAAAACCCCCAATGCAGTCTGTCTGTATGTGATCGATTTTCTCTAAATCTACTGAACGGATTTTTGTACGGTTTTTATTAAAAGGTACTGCAATTCCTCCGAAAGGTTTAGGTTAATAGTACATAATGGTTTTATGTAAATTGAGTTGAAGAGGTCGTTTTACAACAATTTTTAGTGGGAGTAGTAACAAACCAGTGTCGATTGTCGTTTAGAAGATAGGGACGTTAGAGGAATAGGTATAAAAAGCGCTGTAGGGCAGGGCTTCTTAAACTATGGGTCGTACCAAAATTCTGCGGTCGCAAGACTCTGCTGATTTCGATTTTGTGCAATTTTTAATTTTAGATTTTTGTACGTTTCGAAACTAATTCCAAAACTATATATTTTCATATGTATATGTATATTATTACCTAATAAATAATTTTTTTAAAAGAGCAACCGCAGAGTTTCTTGCTGGCTCTTCTCGGTAGGAACAGCTTTCCGAAACAGCAGTAGAGTTGACGATTCGAAAGCACTTGTTTACAAGTTTATTTGAATAAAGAATATTTTGAATTTGAATTTGATTTTGAAAAATCATCAAAATATATTAATTTATTTTTCTTTTAAATTTCTATGGGGTTATCAAGAAACTCGCAATCATGTATGGGTTTGTGAATAACAAAAGTTTAAGAACCCCTGGTGTAGGGTATCACAGACCAAGACTCGAGGGTCTATTACATGCTAATCACCGATTTCCACGCAGGCAAAGCCTCACATATAGATCGTATATAACCAAAAATATCTGGGTGACCGAGCTTCGCTCGGTAATTTTTTACAAAAAAATAAAAAACTTAAAAAAAAGAAAAAACAATTAGTTCGGGATCGATCCTTGGCATTCACATTTCTCGAGGCTGCCCGTTAACCGAATAAGCTACGCCAACTTGACAGGTAATGGCGAAAATTCAATTCAATATAAATGTTAGTGTTTTTTAATGCCCAAAAACAGGGATAAAACAATATTTTTTTTACATAAAACCTAGCTAGATCAATTTTTCTCCCCCAAAACCTCCTACATATTGAATTATATGTAGGAGGTTAGGTGAGGTAGAAGTATATATATATATATATATATATATATATATATATATATATATATATATATATATATATATATACAAGATTAACTCATTTAAATATTAAAGATAATATACCTGTTTTTGACATATTATCCGACTAGATTCACTTATAAAAAAAAAACGATAAAATATGGATATCATTGAAAGTTATTTTGTTTCATCCCTTATTAAAAATGTTATCACAACAAAAATATCACTGAGTTATTGTTATGGAAAACTCCCTCGCCTACCACAAACATATCGATGTGCTTATTAGTAGAATGCTCTAATAATCGTTTGACGTCAATCGCTAAATTGTAGATTGCGATACACAATTAGGGATGTAACTAGGAGTGGATAAAATCGATTAATAAATAATCGATAATTCTCTATATAAAATAAATAGATTTGTAAAAAATAGATTACCTTTATTAAAAAGAAATTAATATTAATAATTTTTTTTTGATTATTTTAAAGTTTCCTTGTTTAATATTATTAATTAATTATTATTAGATTAATTATTATTATTAAAGAATTAAAGGAGACAGATAAGAATAAAAAATACTTATTTCCTCCTACCCGTATTCCACTCTAAGTGAGGTAGCCACAACATGTTATAAACATGTTGTCACATAATTTGGGTACGTATTTTCCGACCGACTGCCTAACTCACGTCAACTTACCCAAGTTTAATTTTACGACACCTCGGTAAGAAAGAGGGTGGTCTATTCTACTCAACCGGATGATACATGGTGGGTCAACTTACCTTAGTCGCCTCTTACGACACCTCGGAAGACTACTGAAAGCAAAAGGCGTCGCAAAGATCTGATACTTTTCAATCATTATTGATACAACTACATGGCTGCAGCTGTCCTTCAAATAATTTTTCTAACAAAGATTTATTGATATTTCTCATCCTAAGTTCCTTCATTACCCCTTTTCATTAAATTTAATTAAATAGATTTTAATTAATTTATGATTATATATTTCATTATATGGAGGAGGGGGTCGTTTAAAATTTCCTAAGCTTGAAGGGGGTCGCTATATAAAAAGTTTAAGAAGCCCTGATCTAGTCTACTCAGCCGGCTACCACACGGCGGAATACGAATAAAAAATGTTAAAAAATATTTAACAGATGCGCTATTTACGGAATTCGATTAAAATGTATAGTTTGGCTACATTCATCCAACAACGCATGTCTTACCTAAAAATTAAAAAAAGGACAATGAAATAAGAATATAAAAAGGATAATTAATGTAATCGATTTTTTAAATTCAATTAATAATGTCTAGAAAATAGATTATATAATAAAATAATCTATAATATTTTCACAACCCTATACAGAACCTGATATACGTTACATGAAAACAAAGGATTCGCTGTAACTCTATAACTTAATTAATTTGCCAAGTAGAGTTAGCCACAACTGGCAGTTTATTTGCATTCTAGCTCGACTGGAAAACCAATTAGTTCTAAGACCAAATCACAGTTGTTGTTTCAATTACTCCTCTACAATGTCCAGTGCAAAATGTTCTGTTATAAATCTGTCTCTAATCTTTAAATAAGCTAGCCAATCTTCCATTTGTAATTTTTTGTATTTGTAATTTTATTTGTATGATATCGATGTTTTCAAAATTTATTGAACAGATTTTAGAAAGTTTTTACTTAAAAATAACGCAATTCTTGAAGAAGGTTTAAGTTTATGTATTCTTCGAAATGGCTAAAACATAGAAATATTTGGAGAAACATAAAGGCTGTTAATACTTTATAATAGCTATATATTTCCCAAATAAAATCTAAAAACTGGCATTATTATTTGATAATAGTGGTTACGAAATGCCATCAGCAAATGCGCTAACAAATTATTGGCGCCTTTTCACCTAAAGACAACATTTTTCGTGACATATTTTTTGACAATATTAACTATTGAAACTTAAAGTGATATGATGTGATTTAAATGATCTAAAATATAAAAATAGCTATTTATCCGATTTAACTTACACTCAGTAAGCGATATTATATACAAACTTTGTTTAACCGGAACCCACATGTTCTGACAGCTGTTCAAATGCATGCAATGTATAAGGGAGTGTGCACAAAACAACATACTGTTATGTCTGATGTTGACAGTAGAAATTTAAACAATGAACATTTATTTACTTTACTTTTTTTACAAAAACTTTCAAATATATTATGATGAATAATTTACATAATTACATCCACCTGCCCTTATCCCATTATAAGTGGGCATAACATAAACATTATCACGTGATTTGGATATGTATTTTACAACCGGCCGCCTGCCTGACGTCAACTTACCGTAGTCGTATTTTATGACATATCGGTGAGACATAAGGGTGGTCTATTCTACTCAGCCAGATACCACACGGCTTAATTGAACCAAATTTCATCTTTAATGCTTTAGCGTATTAGCTGTAAAACCATAACAGAAAGACTTGTGTATATATAATATTAGTATGGATAAAGTAGTTACGCAAATACAAAAAACTTTACTAGCGTATTAACAGTTAAGTGCACATCTGGCGGTAACAGCTTGCAGTGAACATCTGGCGAGACGTCCGATACGGGATCCTATGTTGCATGCGAACAATGTATAAATTTTCAAGCGGATAATTTAACGACGTGTATATCATCCTATTCCTGTAGAATTAACTAGATTTCTATAGCCTTTATATTACTTCGGTATATAAGGAATAATTGTGCCAAAAATAATGTCTTCATCCTCCTGCCCTTATTCCACTCTAAATGGGGTTCCACATGATTTGGCTGCGTTTTTACGACCGGCCGCCTGCCTGACGTCAACTTACCTTAGTCGTACCTTACGACACCTCGGTAAGGAAGAGGGTGGCTTATTTTACTAAACCGATTTCCACACGGTGAGTCAACTTACCTTAGTTGCTTTTTACGATACCTTGGTAAGAAATGAGGTTGGTCTATTCTACTCAGACTGATACCACACGGTGGGTCGATTTACCTTAGTCGGTTTTTACGACACCTAAGTAAGAAATGAGGTTGGTCTATTCTACTCAGACGGATACCACACGGCGGTCGACGTACCTTAGTCGCCTTTTACGACACCTCGGTAAGAAATGAGAGTGGTATTATTCTATTCAGCCGGATACCACACGGCGTCTTTATATTACTTCGGTACATAAGGAATAAATGTGCCAAAAATAGTAATAACACACAATAATAACAATAATAAAAGAGTAACAAATATACATCCATACCCACAAACTTTCGCATTTATAATATCAGTAGGATTACCTTATTTATTCACTAGTAAGATGAGAACTGGGTAAATCTAAGCTGAGAACTTATAAATATCCTTTCACGGACTATTTTTGTTTGTAAAAGCTACTATTAGCCTCAAAAACGGGATAATAGTAAATCCCATGTCCTAAAGAGAAATAGATAGGAAAGTTCTTAATGTAGACTGACCACTGTCTGGGACGCGTGTTGGGACAATATATATATATATATATATATATATATATATATATATATATATATATATATATATATATATATATCTATATATATATATGACATATATGAAGGTTTACTCAGGATGTTGTCTTTCGCAGGAAAAAGCATGGTGGGATCAATTAAACACGTAAATTTTATGGCAAAGTTATGTATGCCTGGAGGGCTTTTTAGACTCAATCTTTTGTAAGAATTATATGGTTTCATTATATATCATTCAATATTAGTGTGAGCTTACTTATGTGATTTTCTTATACACGCTACTTATTTGCCTTACTTATTACCTGTTTTATGTTTCAAGCTTCCCTAATCATAATGTTGTCTGAAAGAAATTGCTTTTAAGGCATAAGGCATAGGACAGCCTTTCGCATGTAAAAGATATATTTATTACACGATTTTTTTTTCTTTATTGCGTTGTATTTTTGTGATATTCAATCCATAATATTATAAATGCGAAAGTCTGTCTGTCTAACGCATGACCGCTGAAGCAATATTGATGAAAATTGGTACAACTGACGCATAATGAATTTAATTTACTTATTAAGATATTAGATAGTTCGTCTTATATCTTTTCAAACAGTCAATATTGATTAAATTAATGTCATGTTTATCGAGTGATGTGATATAACAAAATATCTAACATATTTCTATTGTATTTTGTAATAGCCAGGTTTTATTTTATTGGTTTTGACTTTCCTATTTGATCGCTGATGCTGTATTATGGCATTAAAAATAATGATCAAATAACTTTTCCAAAGCTACAAATATGTCCTTTGTGTGTATTATTTATAATTCACCATGCGCTTTTCGGTGAAATAAAAATAATCTGAAGAATCTTCGTATCTGTTGAGAAGTTACTAGGTAGGTAGTACTAAGTTACTTAAATATTTGTTCAAACATAAAAAATTATGCATCTTTCGGTATACAACACTTGATATTTGGAAAGACAGTGGCTTCTACTTACAAAAGAGGATAGTGCAATATTACACAGATATTTAGATAGTCTTTGCTTTTTGGCACCCGTCCAAGTTAACTGTATGCGAGACGAGGAAGTTTTGAATGTTGCCAATGCAAAATTTCCAGTAGCTATTTGGAGTTTGCGAGAGAAGCTTTGTCTTTGGTTAAGTTAATATCTTACGCTTGTTTCGTTATACACGTATGTTTGCTGTTTTAGATTTTGGAAGATTTTGCAAAAAGTTTTATTGTAAATGTGGTTTGATAGGAAACACGCCGTTTGGTATCCGGCTGAATCGAATAGTACCACCCTCATTTCTTACCGAGATGTCGTAACAGGCGACTAAGGTAAGTCGATCGCCGTGTGGTATCCGGCTAAGTAGAATAGACCACCCTTATTTCTTACCGAGGTATTGTAAGTGGCGACTAAGGTAAGTTGACCCACCGTGTGGTACCCGGTTGAGTAAAACAGACTACCCTCTTTCTTACCGAGGTGTCGTAAAATACGACTAAGGTAAGTTCACGTCAGGCAGGTGGCCGGTCGTAAAATACGTAGCCAAATCATGTGACAACATGTTTGTAACATGTTGTGCCGACCCCACTTAAAGTGGAATGAGGGCAGGGGGGATGATGATGATGGTTTAATATGAAACACGTGTCCCAGACAGTGGTCAGTCTAAATTAAGAACTTTCCTATCTATTTCCCATTAGGAAGTCGAAATCCCAATAGGAAATTATTAATCGAATTAGGGTGAGCTTTGAAATCCAATGTAAAGGCAATATCAAAGACATGATTCTCCACTAACACGTTGAAAATAAAGCCTATTTCTAAATAATAGAAACAAAAACAATTTAAATCAGTTACATTACAGCAAAAACAATTTAACACAACCTTCTACGAAATGCAATCAAGATAAAAACTCACTTAAAGATTTCCCCTCAAGTATTCAGGTGCTTGCGTGTTTCCATAAATTTCTTAGCATTGTCACACCGCCCGCTTACATCGTATCTTTTGTTAAATGCTCCCCGAATATCACAAGCTTTAGTTGAATATTTCCCGCGATTCAATATCGAGTCTGTGGGAATATAAAACAATAATTTACCGTTATTTTTATACAAATGTTTTATTGATTTTATCAAAATTTATAATTGTAAAATATTTCTAGTATACAATTACCAGAGACTTATACAATTCAGCCTTAAGACTCTTCTATTCTACTAATATTATAAATGCAAAAGTTTGTGAGTATGGATGTATGTTTGTTACTCTTTTACGACGAATCCGCTGAACCAATATCGATTAAATTTCGCATAATTATTCCTTTTACACTGGAATAACATATAGGCTATAGAAATCCTGTTAATTCTATAGGAATAGGATGACATTGAAAAATATATCTTGCTGCCTTATCCCACTCTAAGTGGGGTCGGCACAACATGTTATTAACATGTTGTCACATGATTTGGTTACGTATTTTACAACCGGCCGCCTGCCTGACATCAACGCACCTTAGTCGTATTTTACGACACCTCGGTGAAAAAGAGGGTGGTCTATTCTACTTAACCGGATACCACACGGTGGGTCAACTTACCTTAGTCGCCTCTTATGACACCTCGATAAGAAAACGCGCAATCGAAGTCGCGGGTAAAAGTGTGAGTACAGATGTATGTTTGTTACTGTTTCACGGCGAATCCGCTGAACCAATATTGATGAAATTTAGCACATTTATTCCTTATACACTGGAATAAAGGCTACAGAGATCCTGTTAATTCTACAGGAATAGGATCACAGTAAAACAGTAAAAAGCGCCATCTATTATCCACCTATAACGCGACAACAGTTCACGCGAACGAAGTCGCTGGTAAAAGCTAGTATAAATATAAATAATATAATTTGCTGCAACCGAATCATGCCCCAATTCACTATTATATCTTACAGCTGCCAATAAGACGTTTTCAATTACCAAATATTGGCTACTCACCAATTTACTAATTAAACCAGCAATGTTCTAAAGTTACCAATAATTACTTACTGATGTAACTGATCTAGCACTCGCTCTTTGCAAATTTCATTTTTTTATTAAAACGTTATATTTTTTTTATTAATTACTCAATTCCTAATATCTTTAGATCGAATATATACAAGCAGTAAATCAACCCAGCTGTCTTTAAGACTTCCTTAGAATTCCTTAAATAACACAAATTAGACACTGTAGCGATTTAATTTTTCAGCTTCTCAATTACATTTATTATTCCTCGTTATTGATATTGTCATACTAAATGTGTGTCATAAAATTTTATAAATTTTTTATTGTATACTCATATTTCGCTAATTCTTTCGAAAGCTAACCAAAAGAATTTTCATAAATTTCCGCCTTGAAAACTTTTGAACATTACAGTTTGCATACCTAAAAACATAAATCAGAGTGCTTCGTTAACCCGGTTGCGACATGTGAAAGGATCCAAATCCTTTTAAGTTTGTAGAAAACAAAATCTTACTAAAAAATTCCTTTGACAAACATTTTGGTGAAGGAAGCACTGATAAATTAAAAGAACCTTTGATTTATGGAATATTCCGATATCTTTTACTAATATTTTTTAAATTAGCCAATCATTATAAAGGTCGTGTGAACCAATGAAGTCATCCTCCTACCCTTATCCCACTCTTTGGCTAGGTATTTTAAGGCCGGCCGCCTGCCTGACGACAACTTACTTTAGTCGTATTTTGGTACACCTCGGTAAGAAAGAGGGTGGTCTATTCTACTCAGCCGGATACCACACGGTGGGTCAACTTACCTTAGCTGCATTTTACGAATCCTCGGTAAGAAATGAGGGTTGTCTATTCTTCTATGCCGGAGATAACACGGCATGTGTAAACCAATGAAGTTTGAACCCTAAATACGCAGCGCATTTAAAAAAAATGTTTTTTCCTTATGAGTCATCTAAATAACACAAAAAAATGTTTTGTTTTATATGTTTTAAAGTTTTGCAGCAGTCCATGGTTCGTAAAATATTATCTTTTCAACTGTTGAGTTAACATATACTATTTAAAAAGTTACTATAGATAAACTTATAGGTACTAAATTTTGTACAGCCTGATTTTCTCTTGTTTTTGTTACATTCGTCGAAACTTTACACTAGCTTGTTTTTAGTACTTTCGTTTTGTCGGAATGTTTACAACTAGAAAACATGGCCCACATGGGAGTTTACGTGTTATTTACTGGTGACATTCAAGAGAAACTAATACGAGATTTTGCATGTGTCAAGTTTACTTTCAAACCAGCACTAACCAGATTAACGAGATTAACCGTGAAAGCATTTCAGCATGTTGTGCCGACCCCACTTAGAGTGGGATAAGGCCAGGAGGATGATAATTTTATTACTGTAAATGTACTACTCGCGCCAATCTCAGAAACTACTGGACCGATTCTTTCAGAGAGAGATAGGTCATTTATTGAGGAAGGCTATAAGCTATAGCTTATAGATACATACATAACATATACATACTTACATAAATAACATCACGCTTAGAGGAATAGGAGATGAGCAGCAATAAAATATAGTACAAACACGGCAAAATTTAAATATTTCTTTATGTGGGCTGAGTAAACGGTGATAGTTATTCAAAAATAATGTATTGCCAAATTGTTCTCCTCTAAGAGTTCTAGATAAAAGTCCGCGACAGCATATGTCTAGCTTTTAAGGTTAACTCACTTCAACCATTTTTATGATTATCAAAATACTATATTACGTCTTTAATCTTTCCACGTGGGCGGAGCCGCTGGCGATTGCTAGTATATTATAAAATTCAAGTTAAATAATTCTGCATATTGCAAGAATATATTTCTTTAATATTTATATATAGCAAAAATTTACAAGTTCTATCTATCTTAAATTACTTACACGCTAGGACTATACAAATTATGCCCACGTGGAATGGTCCCAAGAATAATGGAAGCGTTTCCGCGCTGAATCGCCAAGCTGATTCTTTGTGCAAAAAAAGAGTCAGCCCTCTTGTCACCTGAAAAGGCAATAAACCAAGGTGTTAAAACGGATAAAAAAAATTTTGCACTTTGACTCCATGGCCCTAGGGTCTCGACTGCAAACGGCATAAATGTATAACTCTCGATGAGAGTTGCATACTTCCACCGTTTGCCGGATTTGGCCATTTCCGCCGCAGCTCCAGGTCTTGACGCTGTTTCCCTGATATATGACGAGGCTAACGTCTCAACGCATGTTGCGTCTCACATTAGGGCCCGTCCCCGTTCCGAAGGAACCAGCGTCAAGCCGTCTGGTCTCTTGCCATCATCCCGACATATCCCGGAAGGCTCGAGAAGAGCAGGAATGTCTTAAAGTAAGTACCTGTATGGTGGCAAGGTATTTCTTTTGACATATTAATTTATGCTGGCCAATATAGCAAAGCAGCTTGCAATACTTGAGTAAAGCATCTCACAACAGAATAGATGTATCAAAGACGGATAATATATTCCGGCGAGTCGGGTAACCAGTCCACTGGAATTCCAATATTGGTATTGTATTTGCTCTCCGTTCACGTCGTTTCATGTTCGTTTGTTATATAATACGTCACAAGTTTGTTACGAATACCAAATATCGAAATTTCGTTATTAACTTGTTACCCAACAGTAGATTATGATACTGTTGCATAATAAGGGTTCTCATAACACGTGTGTGTTTTAAAAAACACAAGTCGCAGGCGAGATTTTTTATAGTCAAGCGCCAAGGCGCAAACATCGATTGCGCATGCATGTTGCGTCGCCGCGAACTCGTTCATTGAAACCTTTTTTTTTAGGGAGAAGTTCAACGTCCTTGATCCAGCTGGAGGTTGTATAGGTGTATCGTTATGATTAAAAAGTTAAATTATGATACAGGTGTTCATACAAGACCTGTATCGTAATAAAACATTTAATTTTTTATTTTTGTCTTGTACGTAATGTTTGTCATAAGAGTTTTGGTTTCAGTTTTATAATCTTTGTATTATAGTATTCGAGTAGATAAATTCTTTACGTTGCCGACATATTTGAACTAATCGCCTACTTCTTTGGTTGTTTATATTTATGTAATAACGATGCTATTAAACAAACAAATATATTTTGTGTTTTATATTGAAAAAAGCTATAGTTAACGACTCCTATCTTTCTCTCCAAAAAGGGATGTAATAACTCTTCATATGTAGGTACCTATATTTGTTTTTAAACAAATATTACAAGAATTTCCAGCGAGTATATATCCTCCTGCTCTTATCCCACTTTAAGCGGGGTCGGCACAACCGTTTTTCAAATATGTCATATGATTTGGCTACGTATTCTACGACAGGCCGTCTACCTGACGTAAACTTACCGTAGTCGTATTTTACGTCACTTCGCTAAAAAGTCAGGGTTGTCTATTCTACTCAACCGGATACCACACGGTGAATCAAGTTACCTTAGTCGTCTTTTACGACACCTCGGTTAAAAATGAGGGTTGTCTATTCTACTCAACCTGACACCACACGGTGGGTCAACGTACCTTAGTAGCCTTCGGCGACACCTCGGTAAGACTTTGGGTGGCCTATTGTATTCAGCCGGATACCACACGGTGGGTCAATTTACCTTAGTAGCCTTCAAAGACACCTCGGTAAGAAATTAGGGTGGTCTATTCTACTAAGCCGGATACCACACGGCGGTACTACAGTACGTATAATTTAATTAGAAGTGATAAAAGAAGAGAATCTCTTAACCAAAGAAATTTTTACACGGTTCCATAAATTGTTTTCTATTCTGTATTTTCGCCAGTAATATGTTGGCAGTTGAAATTGAAAATTTTTATATCATGCATATAAACATTAATTTATTTCGTAATCGCAAATTATTGCTCCGATATCACTGATAGGCTGTTATAATGGCCTGACTCAAAAAATCATGTTTTGAGATAAATGGGCTTAAAGTTTTCATTGCTAAGGAAAATGTTTGAACAATGCTTGAGTTTGTTTATACTCACGGCCTAATATTAAATTATCAATTCTGCCTTCATTGCTGCTGAAGATAATAAATAAATATATAGGACACACATATATTTATTTATTATCTACAATATCGGTCCCCAAAGTAAGTAACTTAATACTTGTGTTATGGGTGACAGATCACTGGTGAATATATACATATATATATTTTTTAAATACATACTTAAAAATATATATACACCCAGGTTCAAAGACCAAAAATTCCTTTATAGAAAATGTTGGCCTTCGGCGGGAATCGATACCGCGACCCGCGGAGCTGAAGGCAGGGTCAATACCCACTGCGCCAACAGGCCCGTCAAAAGAGAAGAGAAGAAGAGAAAGTGTATTGTACATTTACATCTATTCTTAGTCCAAAAAGAGTTTTTGTAGTTGTGCCAATATTGCAAAGCATAGCGATATTATTTATATAATGGTTTTCATTTGTGACTGCAGATTAATATCTCTTTTATAAGCTTTCACTAGAAACTTCGTTCTCTTTTGTAAATGATCAAACAAATAATATTTCTCTTATCTTTATGCAAATAATACAGTCATGTTTTATGAATGACTATTTGCACTGATTGCTGGATTACTACATGTAATTAATTTTGTTTTAAAGCAAGTTAATATAATATTTAGTAGGCACTTAATGTGAAACAAACTTCTAAGTTCTATTTAGGCTTTATATTTCATCACGATGAAACAGTATCGTATTAAAGTGTTGTAATATAAGATTGAAAGTTGAGTGCGGTTATATGAGAGGCTTACACTTTATAACTTCATGAAATTACTTATAAAGAGCTCTTGGCCTGGTGACATTAACTTTTTAATGATGAAAAAATGTACGTTAGCCTATCATGTACTTAATGATGAACTTAACGACAATAAAGTTCTTAAAACAAATAAAAACGAACATCTATTGTATAAAATAAACATCCCGAATGATTAAGAATATTCATGACCGATAAAATTCAATTTAAATTCACAACAACAATGAGCAATAAATATTAATAAGCAATGGCTCGTGTTGTTCGATATGCAATGAGCAGATATTTGCCTTACGGATATTAAACGAAAAGTGAAAAGTTAAAATATATTGTGACCTGAATTTTCACACTTCACAAAAGTTCTATAATGGAAATGAATAAACAGATATATGCGACAATTACACACGGTCATCCATCACAAAGTAAGTAACTTAATACTTGTGTTTGACAATGATCATAATGTGCCTTAATTATGTACTATATTTATACTATTCTTATCTTTTCTTATCTTATATGATACCATTAACGACAACGAACTTTGAGAAAGTATGTATATTAAGTATATAAAGTATTATGAATATTATATAAGTTCCTACTTCAAAAATATAAATTGTTTAAAACATACCAAACTTCTTACCGATAAAATTCAACACTATTTTTTTGCCTAAAAGAAAAATTGGCCTTTGATTTTTATAAGTTGACAAAAATCGCAAAGAATTTTTAGGATCAAACAAATTTAAGCTTTCAAAGACCGGGAAAGGGCTAGTGGTATTTTACGATCCTTTATCGCCTTTGTCGTTATCAGTCGGGCCTACAAAACGATTTATCTTTGATCAGCGTTTTTCCTAAATGATCTTGTTTACTGATGCGAGATTAGAAATTCTATCTATTATCCCGTATCTCGAAAACATGATCTCTTTTTCATCTTGTTTCACACGAAATATATTCATAAATATTCATAGCCCGTTGACGTTATTGAGTATTCATGAAAAAATACAATTTATAAACAATTTGCGGTAAAACTTCTTTCTGCCAAAAAATCTGATCTGAAAATTTCTTCATAAAGTTAGCGGCCACATAACCATCCATCACCTTAACAAATATAGCTGCGGGGAAGAGATAAAAATAACAACGAAAATTGACGGCGGAACTTTTTAATACTTTACTTTGATGTAGCATTTCCCTTTCGTGTTCATTTTCATGAAGAACTACTTTACTTCGTTTAATATCGGAATTGTTGTCTCAAAGTAAATAAGTCTGTGCTGTTTTGAACATTGACTCGATATGACTAATAGATGCTCTGGCTGGATTAGACTTTATAAATGTCGTTGATAATGTTTATTTTTGCTTTAGATAGACAATATTCTGTTGATATTGGTGTTCTGGGATTGTTTTTTTTCTTCTAAGGATCTTTGAAATTTGTAAGTTTCTTGGCCAATATTTAATGGTTCTATTTATTTGATTAATGGGAAATTAGGTCGTAAACATTCACAAATAGGGTTGACGTCAGGCTGGCGGCCGGTTGTAGAATACCATGCCAAATCCTTTTTCTCAATATGGTCTTACCAGAGTTGACGAATGATAGAGGAGAATAGAAGAAGAAATATTGTGCCAACCCCACTTAGAGTGGAATAAGGGTAAGAGAATGATAAAATGATTTAATGGTTCTCTTTGGCCAATTTCTTGACCAATATTTAATGGTTGATGCATATTTGGCAGCATTTGCAGTTAATGATAATGTAACTTATGTTAATTTTTGAGTAATATTAGTTCAGGACAGCAAAACTGAAAAACAAAAAGGTTTATGCATTTAAAATCGCATCAATATGGATATATGTACATATATCTTACAAGTCGCAGGAGATCGCAAGACTTGGAGATCTATTATCCATGAGAAAGTGATCCGTGGAAAAGGTCACGACCCTCAGCACTGAGGAGAACGACGCAAGGAGGAGGACATATATCTTAAATTCTGTAGAATCAAAATATGTTAAATAATATCATAAATCATACAAAATACTATCGCAAACAGTAAAACTTCTCTCGAATAGAAAAGTTAGATTAGAAATTCACGCTCTGAATGATTTTACATTCTTAACTTTTCGTTTAACTTTGAATGGAATAAATTCGGATTAAATCATTCTAGCCGTTGTAACGAATGGTTCTTGTAAAAAGCAGTTTTCACCCCTTAAGTGTTCATTAGTTTAATTAAACGCAAGATTGACCGCCTAAACTTTTCTCGTTAACTTTACAAAACATTAAGTATTAAAGATTCAGGGGGATTATGCTTTTCTAAAACTGGAAAAAGTAATTTTTGGAAACATAGTACAAGTTTATTTTAAGAAATTTCATGAACTGTAGACTAAATATAACTTGTTTACATAGATCAGTAAGGCTATGGAATGAAGTAAGTCTATTCTACTCAGCCGGATACCACACGGCGGGTAGACTTACCTTAGTCGGTGTTGGTATGTTGTGCCAACATGTAAACATGCTGTCACATAATTTGGGTGCGTTTTTACGACCGGCCGCCTGCCTGACATCAACTTACCTTAGCCGTATTTTACGACAACTCATATCACACAGTGGTCAAGTCACCTTACGCCTTTTACGACACCTCGGTAAGAAATGAGGGTGGTCTATTCTACTCAGCCGGATAGCACACGGCTAGATATTCGTAAAACCCAGTAACTTTCTATTTTTCAAAGCCGAGTTAAATCTCATTTCCTGTCCGGTTAATCAAATAGTACCTAGGTATATTTTTTTTAATATATAAAAAAATGCTATTAAAAAAAGATAATGTTACCTAGATTCGATTCTGGTATTCTGAATTTGAGGCCGCCCGTTATCCAATTAAGCTATCAAGACTTTGAAAATGACAGGGTAATTAACCTTTTTAAATAACATTGTTTTTAGATTTATGCCGTGTGGTATCCGGCTGAGTAAAATATACCACCCTCATTTCTTGCCGAGGTGTCGTTAAAGACGATTAAGATAAGTTAAATACCTAGATAAATACAAATTACTCACTTAACCTCACTTAGAGTGGAATAAGGAGAATGATGAAAATTTTTCTCCAGACTTTCTCCATAAGTGAAGGATTGTTAAAAAAATTAAGCACAGATAATAAGTGCTTACTCGTCATTTGCTGTAGATTTGTATTTACAAAATTTTCTGATAGATAGTGCTCTTTTTTCCAAAAAAATACTAATTGGATTACCGTCTCCCAATTCAACTCAAATCAATGTCTAAATGAATATCGGCTCGGGGGTCCTTCAACGAGTATTTAAAAATATATTTTGATCAAAGCCCTTTAGCTGTCTAGACCTGATGCTAAATTAGATAAACAACTTTAAGTCCATTAAATTTCATATTTTATTTACGTAAAATTTCCATCAGTATTTTATAAAATTAGCTTTTACCCGTGTCTTTGACTACTAAAGAAACTAAAGCTGTAATTGCCGATTATTAAGAACCAGTAACTCTTAACATCATCATTCTCCTGCCATTATCCCACTCTAAGTGGGGTCGGCACAACATGTTATAAATATTGACCACATGTATTGACGCCTGCCTTAGTCGTATTTGACAACACCACAGTAAGAAACAGGGTAGTCTATTCTACTCAACCGGATACCTAAAGGTTGGTCAACTTACCTTAGTTCCCATTTACGACACCTCGGTAAGAAATGGGGGTGGTCTATTGTACTCAGCCGGATACCACACGGTGGGTCGACTTACCTTAGTTCCCATTTACGACACCTCGGTAAGAAATGGGGGTGGTCTATTCTACTCAGCCGGATACCACACGGTGGGTCGACTTACCTTAGTCGCCTTTTACGACACCTCAGTAAGAAATGAGGGTGGTATATTCCACTCATCCGGATATCACACGGCTTTCAGTAACTCTTAACAAGTATTCGCAAAATCCTATGAGTTTTCTTTACAAAAACGTATGTGCTTAAATGATAAAATTCTTCACACAGATATATCTTGAAATTTCTGGGATGTGTAACATACAAATCGCATTGGAAAAGCGATGGTCAAAATCAGGAAAGACTTTGACTTTTGGCCCAGTAACAGGCCCTTTCCTTTTTTCTTTTCCTTTTATTTCCACTTTCCTTATATTTTTCAGTTTTGAGTAATTTATAATTAACAACACTATGCTTTCTTTCATCAGACTAAATGCACTGAATGTACTGATCTAGACTTCAAAGTTATACATGATAACATCTAACGAGTGAATGGAAACTATGCATGAGGGAAAAGCACCGCTGGATATTAGTTCCACTTTGTTTACTTTCAATTATGCCGAGAGGGTTACTTTATATAGCTTCATTGGCATGTTCGCTTTTAGCACATACGTGACTCGCTAAAAATGTATATCCAATCTAATGATATATTTTTAATCATCTGTGATATAAAAATCGATTACAGAAACCCAACAGAGATGGTTTACTCCTCTTTCTTATTCTTTTTATTCATCCAGTAGACTTTCACTGGTAGACTTAGATCAAGATATTTTCTGGTCCACGATTTCATGACGTTTCAATCGTTTCATGACGCCCATCCATCTAATAAGGGTTCATCACACCATGCTTTGCCAGGTTTATCTTGTGATACGATGTCATAAGTCCAACTCCGAGGACTTCAGACCCTAACCCCCATTGTGCCTTCGTACTTTGCCAGTTCAACTTCTCGACATAGGCATATTATCCCTATTGATGATGGGCTAATAGTAGCCCATATTGGTAGGGACTATTCGACTCCCACGGAATAAAAAATCTCTTTCCTCCAATGCCAGTGCATGGAACCACTGTCGTGTTTCTTTGTGCTGACCGTTTCTTTAGTTTCCTTCTTCTTTTCTCTTCGCATACTTTTTAGCACCATTTTCCGTATAACATAATAACGCCACTCCTCTTTACTTGTGTACCAAGTTTTGTGCGCTATAGTCTATACATAGGCTGCCGTATAAAAGGAAAAAGTAATTATTCTTTCTTTTCATCCTCATAAATATCACCTAAATCTCAAGGTATAATTTCGTGTAGTTACTAACAAAACCGGTCAATATTAATAGGTTCGCCTTGAAGTAAAATGCAGGCAATTTCTCATAATTGTACAGGTCTATGCAAGTCTAACAAATGTCAAGGTTTTGACTCGAGTGAACTGTCGAGTAAATCATGTATTTAAAAATAACTTTATAATATACTGCAAAACGGTTAACGTTGTTTGTAATGGCCGTTACTGCATAAGATTTTTAACAAATTTATTACATTACTATTTCTAGCAAAGTTCCTTCTCATATCTTTTAAAAACAGACAGTATTTTAAAAATAAACGGAAATCAAATTTACTGTTTTTAAATAATTCTATCGCTTTGTTTCGTGTAGTTATAGAAGTAGGTCTCATCAGGTGATTTCAGCGTTACATTATTTTATCATCTCTGAGTCTTCACCTCTAAAACTTTTTTATTTGATCTGTCCGCATCATAGAAGGATTTTACAACGCCTCTTCAAACAACTTCTCTCTTTGCACTTTAAATAGCTTAGGATTAAAGTCCATCTTTTTGTACTACTTTCCCACCCATAACCTTTTCAGCTTCAAAACACGATTGCTATTCATCTGATGATTCATTTCTTTTAACTGGGTTTCTAATTCATGATATATTATATCTCCTCTAGGAAGAATGGGCACAAGACACTTTGAAATTAACCTCTCTATATACTCATCAAACAAATTAGCAAAACACCGAGGTGTCGTAAAATACGACTGAGGTAAGTTGACTTCAGGCAGGCGGCCGGTCTTAAAAACGTTTATAACATGTTGTGACCCCGATCGACCCCACTTAGAGTGGGATAAGGGCAGGAAGATGATGACTTATCATTACTTTCTTAACAACCGCGAATTATAGCAATATAATGTAATTCTATTATAACTTTTAAACTCAGCATCTTGCATCTTGAACAATGATATATTGAGAATTGGAAAAAAACACGTGATCACGAATATATAGATAGTAAAGGTAAAAAAACAGTTTTTTCAACATTTCTAGTCTAAGACATGAAATACTCGCTCACATCAGTTTTCATTCCACGTGTCTACAAGTAACCAAGCAATCTAAGTTAAGTAAGGGAAAGCGATACCGGTATTGATTTTGTAAATGTCGCGATGCAATAATAATTAGCTCCGTAGGGTAGTCTTAATTGTATTGTGTAATCAATTTACAGGAGCTTTAGGGTGTAATTTATTTACTTGCCGATCGTGATCTCATTAATGCATATGCTTAAGGGCAACTGTTAATTGAACGTACCTTTTGTCTTTGCTATACGAATAAGTATTTTATCTTTACAACTATTGTTATCCAAGGAAAGATACAGGGGAGAAGAAAACCCGGCCGAAGAAGAATATCCTGGCTTAAAAATTTAAGACAATGGTACAGCAGGAGTACCACCTCGTTATTTCGGGCAGCGGCTTCAAAAATAAAAATTGCCATGATGGTTGCCAACCTCCGATAGGAGATGGCACAAAAAGGAGAAGAAAAACTATTGTTAGTAAAAGTAAGTAGCGACCTGTTACTCTCCCACTGCTTGGAATACGCCTCTTCTCTTCGTTTTTGGAGAGAAGGATTAGAGCTAAGACCTACTACGCTGCTCCAATGCGGATTGGTAGGTTACACATATCTCCAGAATTCTATAGAGATATGCAGGTTTCCTTACGATGTTTTCTTTCACCGAAAAGCGTGTGATAAAATGCAATTATCAATTACACATATAAGTTTTAACAGAAAAACTCATTGCCTGCCCGTTGCCCGGGTTTAAACCCGTCACCTTTTCGAAAGAGTCGCACGGTGCTACCGCTGGCCTATCACTACCAGTTCTACTGTTACAACTATTGATAGGCTCCTAATAAAAAAATTAAAAAATTATAAAACCAAGTATATATTTCATTCAAATTCGAAATTCAAATTATTCTTTATTCAAAGAAACTCGTTCTTTACAAAAAGTGCTTTTGAATCGTCAACTCTACTGCTGGTGCGTAAAGCTGTTTGTACCGAGAAAAGCCAGCAAGAAAATCAGCGGTTCCTCCTTTCTAAATATAATTCTTATTACTAGTTATATTTAGTCATTACTATCTTGTACAGGATCGACGAGTAGCTATATCCAAGTATTCTTATAATCTAGGTAATCCTCAACAGTATAGTACTCTACTTGAATCGGCTTCCTTTTAATAGTTATTTAAAAGTACTGTAATTATTTACTATGAACATTTTCTATTCTGAGTTTGAACTTGTGAACTATTCTAAACAATGGTGGTTTCATTTTAACAGATACCCCATTACGTTTATACCATGTCACTATATCGGTTTTTAAGGCAACCTTCGCAATTTATAAATAGATAAAATTAACGAAAACAAAATAACATTAAATACATTTTAAAAATAGAATTCAAATTACTTTAGACAAAGTTTTCAACGAACGTATTTGAAGTTTGATACTGTTGAATGTATTTTAGGCGCAAAATAATTCAAAACACATATTTCAAGCCTGATTTTGTTTATCACGAGTGGGAAGACGGAAGGCAAGCATGAATAATTCACGCGCCATTCTTTGTGGCGGGTAATCCATTTAAAGTAAAGACGTACGGAATAAGTCGAAACGGAAAATGGTACTTGTGTTGTCATATGGAAATAACAATTTATATCGTTAAAATATTTAACTGAATAATCTTTATTATAGTATTATTTGCCTCTAAGAAAAATCAGAAACTGATGAAAAATGGGTTTGATTTTTTTTAGTGATATCTGTATAAAGTGAAAAAACACATTTACCTATATGTAGGGTATCTATGGATTAGTGCAAGATATTTGTCTATAATCTTTAGCAGTTGACAGATGACATAATTTCGAAAGTTGTCCATTTTGTGAATTAATGATGAATTTATGATACGAATGATAATTCTTTCATTCCAGAACACAAAAAGAACAAATAATGAGCACTATAAAATAATCATCATCCTGCCTTTATCCCAGTCTAAGTGGGGTCAGCACTACATGTTATAAACATGTCATATGATTTTCCCACGTATTTTACGACCAGCCGCTTACCTGACTTCAATTTACCTTAGTCGTATTTTACGTCAACTCGGAAAAAAATGAGGGTGGTCTATTATACTGAAACGGATACCACAAGGCGGGTAAACTTATCTTAGTCGCCTTTTACGACACAATGATAAAAAATGAGGGTGGTGTATTCTATTCAACCGGATATCATACCGTAGGTGAACTTACCATAGTCGCCATTTACGACACTTCGGTAAGAAATAAGGTTGGTCTATTCAACTTAGCCGAATACCACAAGGCGGTCAAATTACCTTAGTCACCTTTTACGACACCTCTTTAAGCACGGTCACCACCACTTACCACACTGTAAGAACACTATAAAAAATAATAAACGTAAACGTGTCTTATCGCTCATAGCTTCCAGACAGCAAAATAACTAATAAATCATACGTATGGATATAAGCTGTGCGTGTAACGACGGCTACATCATCTTCCTGCCCTTATCCCACTCTAAGTGGGGTCGGCGCAACATGCCATAAACATGCTGTGACATGATTTTGCTGCGTTTTTACGACCGGCCGCCTGCCTGACGTCAACTTACCTCAGTCCTATTTTACGACACCTCGGTAAGAAAGGTGTTCTATTCTAATAAACCGGATACCACACGGTGAGTCAACTTACCTTAGTCGCCTTTTACGACACCTCGGTAAGAATTGAAGTTGGTCTAATCTACTCAGCCGGATACCACACGGCGGGTCGACTTACCTTAGTCGCCTTTAACGACACCTCGGTAAGAAATGAGGTTGGTCTATTCAACTCAGCCGAATACCACAAGGCGGGTCAACTTACCTTAGTCGCCTTTTACGACACCCCTTTAAGCACGGTTACCACCACTTACCACACGGTAAGAACACAATAAAATATAATAAACGTAATTTCAAACGTGACTTATCATTTTTTTTCCAGTTTTGAGTGAGACACGGGGTTGTTTAAGTGACTCACTGGTGAGAAACGCCCCACTCGGCCAAACTCATTCAAGTGTGGCGGCTTCCGCTATTGGATACGTCTACCGCCACCTTGCCTGTGAAGCAATGAAATTAAAACAGTCTTTATTCCTCCTCCTCCTCCTTAAATATTAAATATTACATAAATTAAAACCGTGCCTTATCATAGCTCATAGCTTTCAGACAACAAAGTAAGTAATAAGACATACCTATGGATATAAGCTGGGCGTGTTACGATGACTTATGAAACAAAATGGTTAACATATAATTCAGAAACCACATTGCTTTATTAACACAACCCAACCAAAGTTCATGATACACTCATATCGCGTATTTACATATTTGAGTACATACGCTTGACATTGAGGATTCATGAAACGTTAACTTTCAGACGGCGTCGCGGGTAATTATAAAACTTTGTTAGAAACCCGCGGCACGGTGTAACATTAATTAGCAATTATGAACACGAAAGTTTCAATACTATCGTAATATTTTGGTGTAGTTAATGTTTATACAATTAGGCGTTACTTTGCTGAGATCTAAAATCATCATTCTCCTGCCCTTATCCCACTCCAAGTAGGGTCGTAATGTTGTAAACATGTTGTAATATGATTTGGCAAAGTATTTTAAGACCGGCCACCTGTCTGACGTCAACTTACTATAGTCGCCTTTTACGACACCTCGGCAAGAAAGTAGGGTGATCTATTGTACTCAGCCGGATACTAAATGGCGGGTCAAACTGCCTTAGTTGCTTTTTACGACACCTCGACAAGAAGTGAGGGTGGTCTATTATACTTAGCCAGATACCACATGGCGTTAGATCCATAATACAAAAGAAATAATTAAATTATTTTATTATTTTGCATTAATGTGTACAGGCTATATACGTACGGCTATATAGGGAGTTCCCCTCGTTTTTACGTATAAATGATCCCATATGGGCTTGAAATTAGTTGAGCTCACCCGCTTTGATAGCACAGCGGTGAGACCGTGTGACTATTTAAAAGAGGTCACAGGTTCAAACCAGGGTAGGCACCAGTGAGTTTTCCTGTTTAAATTTATATGACTAATTGGTATTAGCAATTTACCACACGTTTTTCGGTAATAAAAACATCGTGAGGAAACCAACATATCTCTAGAGAATTTTGGGAATATGTGTAAGCTGTGTGGTAGCTTTTCACCAATGCTAAACTATCTATAGTAATTTTGAAACCTATTCCCTTCCACAGAAGGGCCCTGCTCTTTGAAAAAACTATAGATGAAAGAAACGATGTTACTTTTGTTTGATTTGATCTACAAAGTTTTGCTTTTTCTATATTATAATAATAATTAAAATTAAATAATTCTACTAATATTATTCTATGTTCTATTTCTAAAATACAAAATTTTGCTATAAATAGCTTAAATATAAAATATGCAAGATATTTATAAAACAAATCAATCATAACAGTTCAACAAGCTCATACGTGACGTGGCATAATTTGGATCCCTTACTTAAAAGCTTCATTCCTCTCGTTTACACATGGTAAATTTGTATATAGAAAACAGAAGCGCAAAATATTTTAGGAAAAACATGCAGCAACAGTAAAACATATAAAGTAACTAACACCTGGCTAGCCGAACCTCGGTAATTGTTTTAAAAAATCTAAAAAAATGCAAATGAAAAAAATGAAAGAAAAATAAATAATAATAATAAATAAATGGGTCTCACATACACGGTCGTCCGTCCCCAAAAGTAAGTAACTTAATACTTGTGTTTTGGTAGACAGACAATTGGTGAATATATACTTATATATTTTTTAAATACAAATATACACCTAGAGTCGAAGACCAACAAATTCATTTATAGAAAATGTTGGTCCTCGGCGGGAATCGAACCCGCGACCCGCGGAGCTGAAGGCAGGATCACTAACCACTAGGCCAATGGACCAGTCCAAAAAGCCGACATGTAGAACGTATGACATGTATAATTTGAACCCAGGTATTTTAATTATTGTAGTCCCCCCGTTCCCCATTGAGCTACAGCTTTAAAAATTACAGCAAATTAAAGCTTCTATTCCTATTTCTATTTTAGCAATTTTTTTGTGCACGTTTCCTTAGATCTTTTATTAACTTAGTGAGCTAGAGTTATTAAGTGTAATACGTCAAATCAGATGTATTTGATCATACAACGTTTTATTTTGTTTTACCCGCAAATTTATTATCTTTTTTTCTTAGTAATGTTTGTTTGTGATATTTTATATTAAGTTATGTTTTTTTTTGTTTAGCACGCTCCTACATACAAAAAATTGTACTTAGCTAAGTTTAGTTTAAAGTTCTCATTTAAGTGAATGTAAATTCTTATCAGAATAAAGTTTTCTTAAACCGTATGATGGCCTTTTTAAAATGTACTTCAATTATATATCTCTTTTTATTTCCTACATCTAACATCAAGAGGAACTTGTTTAAGGCTAGTTATAAAAAAAATTGTCTCAATAAAGAAAAACAAACAATGCCAATGCCAAATTTCACTGTTGAAGATTAAAAGTAATAAAAAATCCATACTTAGTAAAGAAATAAGCCACGAAATAATTTATGGCAGACTGCTATTTCGAATAAGTTACAGCTATAAATCATCCACGGATTTATTGGTTGTTTCCAATACGAGAAAGCCAATTGAATCCAAGTTTCTTTAGAATAATATTTTTTTATCTCTGCGAGTGTGCTATTCATATCTTTAAGAATTGGAGATCGCTGGAAGATTCCTTTTATTTATTTACTATCTTTTACGTACAATTTCTTTCGTATGTAATTCAGGACCGATATAAAAAAATAATCTAAGCCGCTCTTTAGACCTTCGGCTATGGGTAATCCCAGAACGTCCGACTAAATTCAAATACAAAAGAAGCTAACACTGATTCGGAAGTTTGCTCCTACCGAGAAGAACTAGCAAGAAACACGAAATAAATTAGGGCATCCGAGTAAACAAAGGTCTCGTTAGACACATAAAATAATAAAGTAATTAATGCCAAAAAATATTTGTATTGAAAGTCATCCCGCTCTAAATAGAGCGGGATAAGGGCAGGTGTCGGCACAACATTTTGTCACATGATTTGGCTACGTGTTTTACGACCGGCCGCCTGCCTTACGTCAATTTACCTAAGTTGTATTTTACGACACCTCGGTAATAAAAAGGGTGGTCTATTCAACTGGATACCACATGGTGGGTCAAATTACCTTAGTCGCCTTTTACGACGCCTCGGTAAGAAATGAGGGTGGTCTATTCTACTCAGCCGGATATCACACGGCATTGTAATGAAATATTTCAGTAAATCAAATTTTTATTTTTATTTTTTCCTAATCAGTAGCTATATAATATCCACTCGAAAACTATATATAAAACAAAGTTATAAGTTGTTGTTTAATAAAGGGCAAATCTATATATATATAAAAGAAAGTTGGTCTAAGTTACACTATTTATAACTCAAGAACGGATGAACCAATTCGGCCGAAAATTGGTGTGGAGGTTGCTTAGAACCAGGAGACGGACATAGGATACCTTTTATCCCGTTCGACCGCATTTATTTTATCCCGTCAAGTCACTATAAATCGTGGTATTACAAGAACGACTATGACATTGAATAACAAAACGCAAATGTCAGTGGAATACAAAACATAGATGACAGCTAAACGTAATTTTTCTTTGGTGAAGTATGGTAAAATATTTGACAATTATCAAAATAATAGTGTTACAACATGTTTTTAATACAACCTCCTTCATAGAGTTGGTCATTAATATGAAAAAGCATTGTGGCTGTCATATGTGTCATTAAGTTGTTGAGAAAGAGTAAATGGGTTGACTCTGGGAAAACTGTTTTTATTTATTGAATAAGTATAATAATATAATAAGTACAAAGGAGAAATATCGTCGTTTATTATATTCAGAAGAGGATGTAACCTAAACTCACAAATAGAGCGGACAAAAGGAATATCTGGAAATTTAAAAGAGTTTAAAGAAAAGACAAATGACGATCAATATCTTGAGACAACACGGAGAGTGCGAATTTCGTATAATTTGAGAGATAGTTTTTAGAGATTATTATGATGATATTATGATGGTAATTAGTATTCGGTTTATTAACTCTGTAAGATCAACGTGACGATGTGCTATGTGAGGCCATAGACCCGCCCGTGACTATTGAACTGTCAGCTAGAATGACGATTATTCTCTGGATTTGTTCCAGTTGTAACGATTGTTTTCTAGACTGTGGCCATCTGCAACGACTGTCAGCTAGACTCTGCCTAGATGTGGTGATTGTTCTTAGAGTGTTATCATTTGCGAGTCTGTTTACGTGTGTGTCTGCTGAGTTGGTTGCCACTTATTGAGCAGTGTTATGCCATGAGAGTGATTGAGGGTGAGCTTAACGTGCGAAATGATTTTTCTTTTACAGATTAAAAGAGCAAGTATTGAGTTTCTTGCCGATTCTTCTCAGTACAATCAGCATTCCGAATCAGTGGTAGATTCATTCCCAGAAGTCAGCTTATGAGATTTGCGGGGTCGCAAATGTTGTCAGGATGGTCAACTATTACATCATGTTTTTAATACAACCTCCTTCAGAGTTAGTCATTAATATGAAAAAGCATTGTGGCTGTCATATGTGTCATTCATTGAGTAGTTTTGAGAAAGAGTAAATGAGTTGACTTTGGGAAAATTGATTTTTATTATTGCATAAAAATAAAGGAGAAATATCGTCGTTAGTTATAATAGCTAAACGTCATTAAATAGTATAAAACAAAGTCGCTTTCTCTGTCTGGTTCTATGTCCCTATATCCCTTTGTATGCTTAAATCTTTAAAACTACGCAACAGATTTTGATGCGGTTTTTTAATAGATGGAGTGATTGAAGAGAAAGGTTTATATGTATAATCTAACATATTATAAACTTTTATTATAAACATTCTATATGGAGTGAAGCAATACTATCATTTTTGAGGTTTCCAATGTGATGTCGTAAATAATTACATTTATTTTCCGTTCACATTGCAAACGCAGGCCGAACCCTAAAATATTTGTCAAAATAATGTACTAAGTATTTGTACACCTTGAAAAGGTCTACAGAAAACTCCGCGATGGTATACATATTATGTTTATCTCTTATGGATAATAATACCCACAATAGCATTTTTTTGACATTTTCTTCTTCATTTGTAATTTAAATGAACATTTTCGAAGATATTACAGATTTAAAATGCAGGGTATAGCGATTGCGCGCTTTGTCTTATAGCACTTCGAATTTAGCTGCGATTGGACGGGTCTTTTTCACATGGCCGACTATATGTCGCTTTATCAAGAGTAACCTCTAAAGAAAACATGTTTGTATTGTGTAATGAAGATTCTTTCTTTATGACAAAAAAGCTGTGAATGTTGTATATAAAGACATTCTGTAATTAATTGTAAAAATAAAATACTCAGGGAAAATGTAAAAGTAAATAAGTAAAAATGTAGTATATGAATTTAGATATTCCAAAAATAGCAGGGAATCTTCATGGTATAGGGAAAGGGGAATTGTTTTTTTTTTTATATAGTAAAAAAGCTCCTTAAGGGTACTGCCACCCGACAGGGACAGGCGGCGGTTATGTCGGACTCGCACCGCCTAAAACGACCTGTGTGCTCCACCACGCTGCCGATGGCAAGGACAGGGTATCATTGTAAATATTGCCCCCATCCCGCCAACAGCTCTGATCCCAGAGAACAAACACCTTATTCGGGTAGGGGCCCCTCGAAAGAGAAGCCCCCCTCCGCTAACCGGTGCATCGGTAGCACCAGATGCACCGACCGCCTCGGGGACCTGTAAGCCAGGCGTCCGATATACCCCGTTCGGAACACCCGAAGGTCCCCAGTTAGGGCGGCAGACGATGGGTTAGGGCGAGTCACTAACTCCTGGACTCACCAGCAGCAGATTGGATCCAGAACAACAGTTCGTGGATCCGCTCGGCCACCCCCCCTTCACCCGCCTCCGCAGAACGAAGGGAGGACATCGCTGCCCACGGGCGCTCCCTGCCCACCGTGTTTGTTATGTCACGGTCAAAAGGGAGAGACCGCGCCCCAAGTAAGGGGCTACAACGCCTTGGTGGGCGTTTCCGCCCCCACCGGGTAATTTTTTATAGAGGTTTTCTTCCTCGCAACCCGAAGGTCCCCGTTCCCATTGCTGTGCTTCCGGGTTTCGCCAACGGTAGCCGTAAGCATGTCCAGCTAGACTTAGAGTAAGCCCAACCGGACCCGTCGCTCATTAGGAACCTCACTCCAGCCCCCCCGGAGTCCCCGGCCTGTCCAGATTGCCCTCTGCTAATCAGAAGGACAACTGGATTGGCCACCCCACAGTGGTCCGTTCGCCAAGACTAAGCTTGCCCAGGGTGCGCCACGAGGAGGCTGACCACTTTGGCACCCCAGGGGAATTGTTTTACTCCAAATTTGACGCGTGTGGGCCACGGGCAGTAATGAATAAAACAAAACTGCTGGATAGATTTTAATCATTTTTTTACTGAGTGATATAGGCTATATATTTTATACCCGTGCGAAGCCGGAGCGGGCTACTAGTTATGTATAATTTAAATATTTAGTTTATAATAATACTTTAATGTAGATAGATATATTTGCTGAGAATAGGCCTCTTCTCTCCGTTTTTGGAGAGAAGTTTTGGCGCTAAGACCATATCACCAGAATTCTCTAGAGATATGCAGATTTCCTCACGATGTTTTCCTTCACCGAAAAGCGTGTGATGAATTGCAAATATCAATTAGACTCATAAGTTTTGACAGAAAAACTCATTGGTGTCTGCCCGTGTTCGAACCCGCGACCTCTTCGAAAGAGTCGCACGGTGTTACCTTGACCACCACGGCAGCTTGATATATTTACAAATATACGCAAATCATCTGTTCCGTAGAAATAGCACAAACTACTTTTTTCCTTTGTTTTCTTATAACTTTCAATATATGAAGTGTAGCTCCCTACGCTCGACAAGCGCCATCTAGCGCGCGATCTCATTTGCCTCTGTTCTCTCGAGTGAAGTGCTTCTTGGCGGACGCGTACGCATTTACATCAAACAATATTTAATTATTCAACATAGCACAAAGCTTAAAATCACCAAAAGCCTATGGATATAAACATATAATAAAGGGGATACCCAAGGAAGATAATTCAGGAATAAATGTGAGTTACACTTTATCTTCCTTCAATAGATTCATTATTCGATTTCCCATACATAATCTTTTATTCTTGTCACCAACCAAATCTAAACCACTAGCAATAACCTACCATTACGCTATGAAAATCTTATATGATGGTACTTCTGTGGATATATATATGATGCTGCTATCAGTTCTTGTTACGCCGTGTGGTATCCGGCTTGATAGAATAGTACCACCCTCTTTTCTTACCGAGGTGTCGTAAAAGGCGACTAAGGTAAGTCGACCCGCCGTGTGGTATCCGGCTGAGTAGAATAGACCAACCTCATTTCTTACCGAGGTGTCGTAAAAAGCGACTAAGGTAAATTGACCCACCGCGTGGTATCCGGTTTAGTAAAATAGACCACCCTCTTTCTTACCGAGGTGTCGTAAAATACGACAGAGGTAAGTTGACGTCAGGCAGGCGGCCGGTCGTAAAAACGCAGCCAAATCATGTGACACCATGTTTGTAACATGTTGTGCCGACCCCACTTAGAGTGGGATAAGGGCAGGAAGATGATGAGATGATGCTGCTATCAGTTCTTGTTCTTTACGTAAACCCGCCAATTATCACTGGCAGATATATTGCTATCAATAAACCTGATTTAGTATTAGTGGAGCGGTTAGAGCGCGCAATTATTTTTAATGGCACCGTTTCTCACCGTGATAATCTAATAAAAGAATAAGAATATAACACAATAATGATATTTTGTTCAAAATAATACGGCCATGTTTAATGTTGAATCAAAAGTCTTGATAGTTAATGTATAGAACCGGCTATACTTACGTCTTATTCTATCGGGTTAGCCCGACGAGTTTCAAGAATAAGTGTCCCGGATGGGTTCAAAACTAGTCGGGCTAACCCGATAGAATAAGAGTTGAGTATAGCCGGTTCTATACATTAACTATGCTGTCACATGATTTGGCTGCGTTTTTACGATCGGCCGCCTGCCTGACGTCAACATACCTTAGTCGTATTTTACGACACCTCAGTAAGAAATGAGGGTGGTTTATCCTACTCAACCGGATACCACACGGCGGGTCGACTTGCCTTAATCGCATTCTACGACACCTTGGTAAGAAATGAGGGTGGTCTATCGTACTCAACCGGATACCACACGGCGGGTCGACTTACCTAAGTCGCCTTTTACGACACCTCGGTAAGAAATGAGTATGATCTATTCTACTCAGCCAGATACCACACGGCTAGGTTCCTTAAGTCTTGTATAATTTTTTAAACATTAAGTTTTATTTTTGGCCCCGGGTTAGAACCAGTGGCCCCCTTGAAAAAAGGTTTTTAACATCTAACGTACCGAACTCGCGAGTACAGCTTGTAATTTTCTACTAACGCTACTAGAAGCCATTCATTGAATTGAATTGAAAGTTTCTAAAAGTAATAAATGTGTATAATGTTGATAAAGTGTGTAGAGCTTTTCCCTAAAATTTGAGGGTACAGATATTTGTTAAAGTAAAGGTCCCTTAACAAGGTTTCGTCCCCGGATCTATTTCAATTTTCGTACACATTGAAACCCATCTCATATGACCCTTATAATGGGTACCCTAGTTCGAATGATACCAACCATTAGTCGATTTTAATTTCTACCCACTATACGGATGAAAGCTTTTTGCAGAAGAAAAATTTGTTAGATTTCCGTGTTTTTGTTAACTAATGGATTCAGTATTTAGGGAGAGAGATAACATGAGATTTAGAAACATTTTTAAGACATAAACCAAAGCAGTTTTACAGTTGCAGTTACGTACCTATCTATTTTTAAACAGTTGAAGAGATTTCAAAGCAGTTTTTAACGTCTATTAAACTGTGATTTGATCAAAATATTCTCACTTTTAACTTTGACTGTCTGTAAAAATTCTGAAATTTTGAATCTAGGCATTTTAAAAGTATTTCTCATTGCATAATATCCGATTTTATAACGCTTGAATTTAGCCATTTAAAAGACTTTTTTCTGTTGTTTATAATAATAATAATAATAATAATAACCTAGCAACCGCTCATAAACAAACATGACGTATTTTTTCAATGTCATAGAAAAAATTAATTAAATTAATAATTTTCTTATGAAAAACCACAATAAAAATGAAAAAATATTGTAAAATGAAGTGACGAACACCTGTGCACACCAAAATATGCAGTAACATGCGGAGTTCTAACGGTGCTAGAGGACGATATGCACTACGTCTTCCAACTTTGGGGAACTCGTTGAGTTCCGATTCGCAGTCGTCGTCTTCAAGTGAAATATATTTAACACCACCATCGGCTGCTGAGTCGGAACACCACGAAGCGGTCTCGCCGGCAAAAACATCCAGACGCCGACGGGCCGTGAACCCACCACAGGATGGCTTGGAATCGAGGGGGCGACGCGCTCCTACACGGGCTCCCGCCGCCGGTGGAGTAGTGCGCCGCATGAGATGGTCTCCAAAAATGAATGAGAGCGTCATGCGGGCCTACTTTGGGGCAACAGAGGGGGGAATTAATCTCACTGCGTACCGTTTAAAAATGCTGTCTCTGTTTCAGGCACTTGAACCAACATTGACCGTAACCGCACAACGATTATCGGATCAAGTGCGGGCCATTCAGCGCCGTCATCTGCTGGATGAGGCCGTACTTGAGCGGCTGCGCTTAGAATTACGACAAATTACTGCTGCTGATGGTGTTCATCAGGCTGAACATAGCCCGAGTAATGACATTATACATACACAGGATGAGTTCCATATCAGTTGTGATTTGCCAGTAAGTACCCAGAATGAAGAGCTAATGAGGAGGACTTTGGAGGATGCGATTTCTGAATTTAGACACATGCAACTTAATTTAAGACCAAAATTACCTCGTTTCCCAGTGCATAGACGTAATATGGCGTTGGTTGGGGTTCTAGATCAAATGTTAAGACCATATTTTGAGACTTCGCGTGACCTAAGTGATACGCATTCAATTCTATACTGTGGAGCCGTGGCAGCGTGTCGTATGGCTTCTCTTAAATTTATACAATATAATAGAGTTCCAGACCGAGCCAACACTGTACCGGCTTGGCAGTCTAGAATTGAAACGCGTATCTCTTTGACTAGAACCCTTATAGCCAAACTAATCTGTTTCAGAGCGGGTAATAATCGGCCCAGAATAATGCGCTTTGTGAACAAGGCGTTTGCTGGAACAAACATTAATCCATGCGATTACCAGGCTATGGTCACAGAGCGCATTGACTTTTGGAAACAGAAAATCTATGCATGGGCAAAACGCATTCGGCGCTATAAGGTGCGTGTAGATAGATTCAGACAAAATCGCATGTTTCAAAGTGATCAACGGAAGGTGTATAGAAAGTGGGAACAATCTAGAATGTGTGAGACTGGTCGAGAGCCAACTGCAGATGAGATGTCAAATTTTTGGCATAACATCTGGTCGACCTCCATCAGTCACACCGAGGGACATTGGATAAATCTTGTCAGGGAAAAATGTGCATCTATTAGAGAAATGCCACAAGTTAGTATTAATACGGATAATGTAAAGTATGCAATCCGTTCGGCTTCGAATTGGAAATGCCCAGGCCCGGACGGATTGCATAATTTTTGGTTAAAATGGTTTTGTAGTGCACATTCTCTTTTGGCAAGACAATTTCAAGATGCTCTCGATTCTAGATCACTACCGACATTTATGACAACTGGTATCACCTTTCTATTGCACAAATCCGGTGATACTGCGGACCCAAAAAACTACCGCCCGATTACTTGCTTACCAACCATCTATAAGCTTCTTACATCTATTCTGACTTCAAAAATTATTCAACATATTGATGCTAACAATATTTTGGCCCCAGTGCAGAATGGATGTAGGACTGGGTCTCGCGGTACAAAGGAGCTCCTCCTCATTGACATGGCTATATGCCAACAGGTTCGGCGAAATAGGAAAAATCTTGTAGCTGCTTGGATTGACTATAAAAAGGCTTATGATTCAGTGCCTCACACGTGGCTCAAGAGGATTATGGAGCTATATAAGGTCGACATAACTCTATATTCTTTCCTTGATACATGTATGAGGCAGTGGATGACAATCCTTTGTCAACCAGGAGGTACGGATTTTTCTGAACCAGCTGAGCCGATAAGGATTAAGCGGGGTATTTTCCAAGGAGATAGTTTGAGCCCTTTGTGGTTTTGCTTAGCCCTTAATCCACTCAGTGATTTATTGAAGGATTCGGGGCTAGGTTTCCGCCTTCGCAGAGGGAGTGAAGTCATATCCCACTTGCTATATATGGATGACCTAAAGTTGTATGCATCAAAACGTCCAGACCTTATGCAGCTACTGAAGATCACTCAGAGCTTTAGTAGCGACATAGGTATGGAATTTGGTGTAGACAAGTGTGCGGTCATTCATATAGAGCGTGGTAGAATTATAAGCTCAGAACGTGCAACTATATCTGATGCTTTGACTCTCAAAACTCTTTGTGAAGGCGAAACTTACAAGTACCTTGGAATGTCGGAAGCATTAGGTATTGAGGATAGAAGCATGAAACAGACAGTAAAAGAACGATTCTTTTATCGCTTGAAAAAAGTACTTAACAGTCTTTTGTCGGGTGGTAACAAGGTTCGTGCTTTTAATGGCTGGGTTATGCCTATCCTCACCTATACTTTCGGCATTCTGAGGTGGACTCAAACAGAACTGGACTCCTTGGATAGAGAGGTCCGAAAACTGCTGACGACATTTCGTATGCATCATCCCCGTTCATCTGTTATGAGATTGTACATCCCACGGAAATGCGGGGGACGTGGTTTTTTAAACGCCAAGAACCTCCATAGTCGTGAGGTGTACAACCTCAGAGATCATTTTCTCAAGGTGGACAGTGATGTGCATAGGGATGTCGTCGCAGTTGATAAGGGCTTTACCCCGCTCGCCTTAGGCAAACAGAATTGGCGCAAACCTGTAATAGTTGGTGTCTCTGATCGCATCGAGATATGGAAGAGCAAGGAGTTGCATGGTAGATTCTACAAGGCTTTAATGGGGCAAGACATAGACCAGATTGCCTCTGTATCCTGGCTACAATACGGGGATCTCTTTGGGGAAACTGAAGGCTTTGTCTGTGCAATTATGGACGAAGTTATCAAGACGAAGAACTACCGGAAATACATTATGAAAGATGGCACTGTAGACGTATGTCGAGCGTGTCATCGTCCTGGGGAGTCCCTCAGACATATAATTTCCGGTTGTTCTCATCTTGCTAACGGTGAATATTTGCACAGACATAACCAAGTAGCCAGGATAATACATCAACAAATTGCTCTTCAATACTCTCTGGTTGATGAAGAGGTACCATATTACAAGTACGACCCTGCGTCAGTTCTTGAAAATAGTCGTGCTATGCTCTACTGGGATCGGTCTATTATCACTGATAGGTTTATTGCTGCCAATAAACCTGATATAGTGTTAGTAGACCGGTTAGCGCGCCGTGCAGTTATTGTTGATGTCACCATTCCGCATGACGATAATCTCATAAAAGCCGAAAAAGAAAAATTAACTAAATATTTAGACCTTTCTTATGAGATAACCGCCATGTGGAATGGTGACTCAACTATAATTGTTCCTATTGTTGTGTCGGTTAACGGTCTGATTGCGAAGAGCCTCGACCAACATCTTCAGAGGCTTTCGCTTAACAGTTGGATCAAGTGTCGGATGCAGAAGGCAGTATTGCTTGAAACGGCGCGCATTGTGAGGAAGTTCCTTACTTTGAATCCCTAACCACCGGCAACTTGGGATATTTCCCCGTTCCCGGCGGACGACAATTTTCTATATTTTTAAATGTTTTTTTAATTATTTTTTTTTTAATTAGAAATATTTAAAAATGTATAAAGTTAGGTTTAAGAAAAATAATAATAATAATAATAATATTCTTTATTTGCTATAATGTGGTGAATAACAATAAGATGGTAAAAACATTATTAGGTTCCTGACATTAAACTAACTTAATAGTATGCAAATTATTTTTTTATATTAAAAAGGTCAAATTAATAAAGTTTTCAAAACATTAAGCGTTAATTTCTAAATTTTACAATACTATAAAAATTTATGTTACTACGATAAAATGTCAAAAAATATACAGTTATAAGAACGTCAGAAGTTAATTAGTCAGAAATAGTCAATATCAATTTTAAATGTCTAGTAATAGTACAAAATATGTAATTAGCACACCGATATTGTTAATTAATCTTACTTAAAATATTCCGAAATATCATAATAACATTTATCTTGCAGTAAATCATTTAAACTCGTCCTAAACATTTGAAACGGCAATGTTTTAATATGAGATGGAAGTTTGTTGTAAATATTAATGGCCATATAAAAAACGTTTTTCTGATATAGTGACAGTGTAGCTTTAGGTATACATAATTTGTCTGGGAACCTCCTTGATCTATCACTGCAATAACGTTTAAAATAGTTAGGATACTTTTTGACGAATAAACACACTTCTTTTATGTACATACAAGGCAATGGTAAAATTCTCAGTTTTTTAAATAACATTTTACAACTATCCAATGGTCCAACATTGCATATTGACCGAATGCATTTCTTCTGCACCCTGAACACTCTTATAGCATCAACCGAGTTGCCCCAAAGAATTATACCATAGGAAAGCACTGAAGATACATATCCGTGATAGGCGCTTAGCGCAGTATTTACTGATGTAGTTTTTCTTAGGTGTCTCAATGCATAAACAAATGGATCTATTTTTTTGCAAATATTATCAGTATGCACCTTCCAGTTGCAGTTTTTGTCAAAAGTAATACCTAAAAATTTTTGAGTAATTACTTGTTCTACGTTAATGTTATCGAAGCTTACATTGACTGGTATTCGTTTACTCTTATATGTACTAAATTGCATTACTTTTGTTTTACTTATATTGGCATGTAATTCGTTTTCATCAAGCCAGTCTATGGTTTCTTTTAAAGCGTTAGTTAATTCTTTTTCGGCAAAATTTATATTACTGGACTGCACTAGGATTGTAGTGTCGTCCGCAAATAAGATACAGGGATAATGTAACGCTGTGGGAAGGTCATTTATATATGCCAAGAAAAGTGTAATGTTCTGAGATTAAGGTAAATAACACAAACAACATCTTATGGAACCGTTTAATAGGCGACTGACGCCGCGACCGTTGCCTGCCGCGCGTCTCGCATTATTTATATGTTTACCTACATTACACCTCCGCAACTTATTATAGGCTATACAATTATCTAACCTACTTACAACTATTTATAATAATTACGATCTATTACTAACTTAGCACTAATTACATTTACTTAGCCACGAAGGGCTTAACTTCTTTACGCACACGTTTGGGTCGATTTTCCGCGAGCTTAATAATATTCGGCGGTGATAACGGGCTCTGTACACCTGCCTCGCGCTCTGAACTCCGACTAGGGATTAACGGTATATTAGGTACACAAGGACTCGTTATCTCCGTATCTTTTGAATCTGCGCGCGATCCCGGACCCACATCCTCACACTCCACCTTTTCTTCCCCGTCACTCTCGCCCGGACAAGAGACACTAGACAATCGTGCCCTACGTCTTATTTGATCCACATGACGCGATAGAAGTCGACCGTTATCATCGCCGATTGTGAACCTGCGTGAACCTAATCTATTAGTTATCGTACCGCTTTTCCATTTATCTGTACCGCCATATTCTCGAGCCCACACGGCATCCCCAGGCTGGAGAGTCCTAGCTATACCCCCCGCATACTCCACCTGCCGCTGTTGCTTCGCGTTAACTGTATCTTCGCGCCCACGTTCGCCGCGTAACAGATCCAGTCGTGTTCGAAGTGGACGTCGCTGTAAGAGCATCGCAGGCGTTTCATCAGTGGTCATGTGAACCGAATTCCTATATGCTAGTAAAAATGTTTGTAATGAAGCTTCTACATCCGCATTATCACGTAACGCCTTTTTTATCGTCCGCTTACATAGCTTAACTGCGTTCTCAGCCGCTCCGTTGGACTGTGGATGATATACAGGCGAAAATGACTGACGGATTCCATTTCTAGTTAAAAAATCTTTAAATTCATTACTACTGAAGGGAGGTCCTTGATCTGAAACCAATTCGACCGGTAAGCCAAATACAGCAAACATCCTTCTTAAGACTCGAATTACATTTGATGCATTTGTACGTTGCATTTCGTGAATGTCTAACCATTTAGAGCTCGAATCTATTATCACGAGATAACTCTTGCCTTGGAACGGTCCAAGAAAATCAATATGAATGCGAGTCCACGGCTGTGCATGGTACGGCCAGGGTTGTGCGATAGCTCGCGGAGGCGCAGCTGCCTCTGCCGAGCACGTGTGGCATCGCCGGCACGTTTCCTCTACATCGATGTCAATATTTGGCCACCAAACATAACTTCGCGCTATCCCCTTCGACTTCACTATACCTAAATGTCCGCTATGTATTTCTTTGAGGATTAGAGCACGCAAGGAATCAGGAACTACTATTCGGTAACCCCACATAACACACCCATAATCAATATATAATTCATTACGTCGCATAAAGTAAGGTCTCAAGTCATCCTCTGGACAATGCGATGGCCACCCGGTTTTAACATAAGCATAAACTCGGTTTAATATTTTATCTTTTGCCGTTGCTCTTTTCATACTGTCATTGGTGACCGGTAAAAATTCTTGTACAAAATTTATATACGTCGTTTCGCTCACTACTGTATCTTTACTGCTGGCCGCCGGCAACCTAGACAAGCTATCGGCGCAGTTTTTGTTCGACGGAACGTACTCAATATCATAATTATATCCTCCTAATAAAACTGCCCATCGTTGTAAACGCGACGCGGCCATTACTGGTATACCAACTTTTTTTCCAAATATGTGCGTTAATGGTTTATGGTCAGTTCGTAACAAAAACTTCCTTCCATACAAGTATTGATGATATTTCCGTAAACCAAAAACGATCGCGAGCGCCTCCTTATCTATTTGCGAGTATGCCCGCTCCGCGCTAGTGAGCGAGCGCGAAGCGTAGGCTACAGGCCGCTCGCCCGATTGCGTGACGTGCGACAGCACTGCGCCCACCCCTACGCTGCTAGCATCAGCCGTCAGAACTAGCGGTAAATCTACGGAGTAGTGTATTAAGACTTCGCTGGACGATAATAAGTCTTTAATTTCCTGAAATGCCTCCTGACATCTACTGCTCCATACAAATTTAACTCCCGTCTTTAAAAGAGAATATAGTGGAGCTTAAATCGTACTTACATTTCGAATAAATTTAGAATAATACATAACTATCCCGATAAACGCTTTCAGGTCGGACGTATTTGTAGGCGCAGGGGTAGCACTTATGGCTTTAACCTTGTCAGGGCATGTATGAATACCGTTCCTACTTATAATATACCCTAAATATTTAACCGACGACTTGAAAAAATCACATTTATCCCTTTTTATTTTTAAACCGTATTTTTCTAATCTATCGAAAACTTTGTGCAAGTTTTGAATATGTTCCGCAGTAGATTTCCCCGTAATGATGATGTCATCAAGAAATACTCCTACATGATTTAAACCCTCGAATAGCTGTTCTAAACGTTTTTGGAATATAGCCGGGCTAGACGAGAGACCGTACACGAGCCGATTATATCTGAACAGACCTTTGTGAGTATTTATGACTGTATATTTACTCGATTCGTCTAAAACAAATTGCGCATAGGCTTGCGAGAGGTCGATCTTGCTAAATCGATCCCCTCCATCTAATTTCAGTAGCAAATCTTCCACTCTCGGCAACGGATACCGGTCGACTTCTATAACCTTATTCAACGTGAGCTTATAGTCCGCACATATTCTAATGTTACCGTCTTTCTTTAACACCGGCACTATGGGTGTCGCCCACTCGGAACGCTCGACGGGTGTGAGGATGCCGTCCTGTACCATTTGGTGGAGCGCGCGCTCCACCGGCTCCCGCAGCGCGTACGCCAGCGGCCTCGCGCGCAGAAACACCGGCCGCGCGCCGGGCGGCACGTAGATGCGTACCGGCTCGCCGGTAAATCGTCCCAAGCCCTCCGCGAACACATTACAATATCTGGAACTGAACGAGTTCAAATTAAAATCACAACAATTAATATTGTGTATGTTTTTTACACTGACGTTAGAAAGTTCAATATTTAGAGATGTTATCCACTGTCTGCCTAGAAGCATTGATTTTCCATTTTTTACTATATACAAATCTAGAGGTTTGGCTATTCCGTTATACTCGACGATCGGAGTGATGACTCCAATCGGCTTGAATTGAAATAAAGAAAGGTTTACACTCTGAAATAGCTAGTCGATTCATATCAATAAAAATTACCTCGTCACTAACGTCACTGTCGACCTGGTGTTCCACTGCTGTCACTTCCATCGTGTGATGGGTAGATAAATTTGGGCACACGCGCCGCAAATGCCCCCGCCTATTACACACCCTACACACATACGCGCTAAACTTGCACCCGGCTTCATTATGATTGCCGCCACACACTCGACACTCCCGCTGCCGACGAGCGCGCTCCACCGGGGCTGGCGCGGCCGCCGCACGGCCCGGAGCGCCGCGAGCGGCCGCGCGCCCTTCTCGCGGAGACCGCGCTCCCGCCGCGGCCCCCCGTGCGCTGCCGTGCCACGGGGCCGCCGCGGCCCGCTGCGCGCCACCGTACACTGCTTGGCAATCCACCGTTAATGAAGTTTCGCTTCCCGCACTTGCTTTAATGGTTCCCATGACTATAGCTGCATCTTTTTCCGCTGCTTCCATGCTTATAGCTAGATTATAGGCTTTCGTGAAATCTAGTTTACTTTCGGCGAACAAACGTTGTCTGATAGTTTCACTCTTGATTCCACAAACCAACTGATCGCGTAAACTTTCCTGTAGCCCTGCTCCGAATTTACAAGTTTTCGACATTTTTTTCAAAATAGCTACATATTCTGCGATACTCTCGGTTTCGCCTTGTTTTCTATGTCGAAACTTGTACCTTTCGGCGAGTTCACTCGGTTTCGGCTGCAAATGACAGCCCATAATGGCGGTTATCTCCTTAAAAGTTTTTTTACTAGGCTTATCTGGCGTACATAAACTCACTAACAGCTCGTAACTTTCCGCTCCCATCACTGTTATAAGCGTTGGCACTTGTAATTCCGACCCGATGCTATTAACTAAAAAATATTGTTCAAGCCGTTCGACATACAGTTTCCAATTATCCGATTGCACTTTAAATTCCGATATCTTACCGATCGACATATTACGGTTTTTTTTTGTTTTTTAAATAATAACACTGTGCACGCGTAACTAAGTAAATCACTCCTCGTTGCCACTGTAATGTTCTGAGATTAAGGTAAATAACACAAACAACATCTTATGGAACCGTTTAATAGGCGACTGACGCCGCGACCGTTGCCTGCCGCGCGTCTCGCATTATTTATATGTTTACCTACATTACAAAAAGGAATGGCCCAAGAATACTACCTTGAGGTACTCCTCGATTATTACTTTGGTATTGTGAAGTATATTTATTTTTTGTGTTATTATCTATTTTGGATATTTCAACATATTGCTGACGATTCTGAAGATACATTTTAAGCCAGTCGTTTGCCTTCCCTCTAATACCGTACCGTTCTAGCTGATGTAAGAGTATATCATGGTTGACGTAATCAAACGCTTTAGTCATATCCAGGAATAATGTGAAAATTGGCACTTTGTTATTTAAAGAATCAGTAATGAATTTGGTTAAATTAAAGCAAGCTAATGAAGTCGAACTGTTATGGCGAAATCCGAATTGATCATTTGACAGTAATTTATGTTTTTCAAAAAAATTATCAAGACGTTTAAGCATTGCTTTCTCAAATATTTTGGCTAATATGGTAATAAGAGTTATGGGTCTGTAATTATTCATAACAGTACTATCTCCAGTTTTAAGAAGTGGCTTAACAACAGATACTTTAAGTTTTTGAGGAAATACTCCTTGTTCGAATGATAAGTTGATTAAGTATGAAAGCGGTGCACAAATATAAGTTGAAATTTTTTTTAATATATCAGTTCTTATTTCATCATATCCAGTAGAATTGGTATTTTTCAAAGATTTAATTATATTTATGATTTCTCCTACATCAGTTGGGCTAAGAAATATTGTGTTTAGGTTATTGGTAATATAATTAGTCTTAGATTTACGAAGTCCGCTTTTTTTATACCGTAAGTTAATGAAGTGATTATTAAATAATTTACATATTATAGCTGGATCCTTATATATTTTACAATTATGATTTATTGATTCGATATCGTTGTATTCCTTTATATTACGTATATTGCCATTTATCAGATCCCAAGTTGCTTTACATTTATTTGTATGAGAGTCAATGTATTTTTTATTTTGCAATTGCCTTTGCAATTTGTCTACGTAACTCTACGAAAACCGCATGTAACAAAAATATCTGCTAAGTTTATCAGTTTATAAGAAGATATACGTTTAATAGTCAAATCTTTAAACACCATCACTCTTGGCTAGCCGGTTTGTTTATTGCTGTTCCAATTACACCAATTGTCTTAATTTCGCCAGAGCCTTATAAGCTTGTCTGCAGGATGTAAGTAGCAAGTAGGTTTTTTCGCAATTGAGTATACAGACTAAGATTATCTCTCGTTCAATCCCTTACAAAATATACCGAGCTCAAATAAAGATGCAAAATCCAAACGAATATCTAACGATCACAGTCAGCTACGGTAAAAGCTTCGTTCTTTTATCTCTCAGCTATAAATCCCTACTGAAAAATAACCAAGCGAAAGTTCCGCAAAAGCAGCAAATCAATCTTAGTGTGACATTTTTGTACGGAATCTCGTAGCAATGTTCGATTCACTGTTGAAGTACTCATTGCTATTCAGAAAGGCAAAAAATAATTATTAAAACCGATTTTATCTTAGAGTAACATAACTATGATATCAAAAACATGCATGTAAAATAGGCAATATGTATCATGTGAGATCACTTTTTTAATTTAATAAATCACCTGATTTTATGAGGAGAAAGGTGTGATTAACAGTTTATCATGAAACGCATTAAATAAAACATATAATGACATTGATACTATGAATGATTATTACTATTATTAAATTTATTTTTCGTTTGTTCACGTCAGTATCAAACAAAGAAACGATTTTATTTATAGAGGCAGTTGAAGGGTACTTATATGCTAATATTAAATTAGGGAAGCCAGTTTAAAATGTGCCATATTATAATAAAGCGAAAGTAAATAGAAATCAAAAAGAAATAGAGACAGATAGATACACCCTGTATATATCTTTCTCTATTTGTTATGTGTGGTTAGAGTATAAGAGTTTCATCCTTCCTATCATTATTCAAAGTGCCACTCTCGCTTACAGGCCTGCCTATAGTTCCCCTTTACTAGTATAATAATTGTAACTCGGTACCAAAATTTTCTAGACAAATTCGCAGATATAAACTACATTTAATAAACATTAAATTTTACATGTACAGCTAACATAAGTACGATAGTTTTTGAGATATTTTTAACTATTTATTTCAAATTAACTCAACCATAAAGGGTAAACAATTTCGACCCTCCGATCTCCCAAGCTGATAAAATACGAAAGGATAATCCCAATATCTCTGAATAAATTAAATTAGAGGCTCTATTCAAATAAATTCCAGTCAAAAGGGAATAGACCGTATAAATTCGATATTAACACATGGCGACCTTTTCAGTTTTCTCGTTAAACCCTTAGGGGTTAAAGGGAAGATATAAAAGCTATGAAGAATAACAAATACCTTTGATGCGTATCGGATGCTCACCCGAGATAGACTTTCCTTGATATTTGGCCGTGGGGCAACAATGACAAAAGTTTTGATCTTTTATACAGAAATCTTTTGTGGTATGCAAAACACCTTATTTCAATGAAAGAAAATCCCCGAACACCCGAAAACTACTATGAGTATAATTTTAATGAGGAGTGATAATATACACAACTTATCTCCCTTATTTTTTTTTCTTTTTTACATATATATATTTAGAAAAGAGAAAGAAAATAAAAAAAACACATGTATAAAGGCGGACTTATCCCTAAAAGGGATCTATTTCAGTCAACCTTTGAGTAATAGAAGGAAAATGCCAAGAATTGAAGAAGAAAGAGAGTACGGGTCATATAGAGAAAAAGAGAAAGTTTATATAAATTGAACTATTTAATCTATTAAATAATTTTGGTAAAATAAATAGATGAAAAGATGCTACTAATACTTAAGATAAATATTTTCTAATCTGTAACTTAAATACTGAAAGGGAAAGAGATTTGCGGATTGATATAGTCCGCATTGATTGATATTGATCTCTTCATAAAAAATCAGTTAATTCAGCGAAGTATTTTAGCCACAGGAATTATTTTTTTAAATAAAAACGATTTATAGAGATCAAACTTATTACGACACATGAAAAAAACTCTTTCAAGCACTTTTGAACCTTCAAAGCTTAATATGATTGATGAAGCTACAACTGATTCGGAATGTTGCTTTTACCGAGAAAAAGCACCAAGAAATATAATGAAAATATATCATTACGTTCATAAGATGGACCTCCACAAATTAACGCCTATATCTATAAATTACCGTGACCGACCCTTGCCCTTGATCCTTGGTAATTTTTATAAACAAATAAAAAAAAATCAATTTACAATATTAAAAAAAAAGATTTTATCTGGGACCAATACTAGTCCTAGTATTCAGAATTTGAGACCGCTCGTTGCTCAATCGAGCTAGCATGATTATACAATTGATAGCGACATTATCCTTTGCTTCCTCATAAAATTATAGCAGTTTTTCCAGCGCCCGAAATCAGGGATAAAACAACATCATCTTCCTGCCCTTATCCCACTTTAAGTGAGATCGGCACAACATCTCATAAACACGTTGTCACATGATTTGGCTACGTGTTTTACGACCGGCCGCCTGCCTGACGTCAACACCTCGATAAGAAAGAGGGTGGTCTATTCTACTAAACCGGATACCGCACGGTTGGTCAACCTACCTTAGTCACCTCTTACCTCAGTAAGAAATGAAGGTGGTCTAGTCTACTCAGCCGGATACGACACGGCGGGTCGACTTACCTTAGTCGCCTTTTACGACACCTCGGTAAGAAATGAGGGTCGTACTACAAGATTAACTTATCTAAATATTAAAGATATATCCTGCTAGAACATAATAGCAATAAAACGTTTCTGCTAATCTGCTACGAATTTAGTGCTCAAGACATGAATACTGCAAACATTATTTTCGTCCAATCACAACATTCGGGACAGTTATCTTAATTCGTTCCTATTCATGAATGATTGTTACGAACGAATAGGTATTGGAACGTTCAAGTTCACAGACGGTTCACGGAAAACTACGCCGAATCTTTATCTATTGATTGTTAAAAACATTGATAAGATTTGATAGCGTCCTTTTAAAGGTCTTGTGAAGAGTCATAAAGTACAAAATCGAATTAATACGGTTATAATCTTTATGTGAAGTGGACAAAGTAAATATATTATTCAGTGTAGTGATATCCAAACATGCAAGTTATAAGGAGAACATCGTTTATAGCAACGACTGCTAGTAAACAGTTCACAATAGTACGGTAATAGTAATATATAATACGTTAATAATAGTTTTTTAATATGTTGATAATAAAGTTCAAAGTTATTACTATATTATTTGGTACAAATATTATTATAATACTGTGAAATATTTTACATGGATGAGCATTGGTCTAGAATTTTTAATGTTTATTTTATTATATCATATATTTATGTGATACTGAGCCCGCGGCTTCGCCCACATGCAAATCATTATATCACAGAGTTTTGTCTCGGGCAGATCTGCTAGTAAAATATATCCGTGTGGTATCCGGCTAAGTAGAATAGTAAGACCCTCATTTCTTACCGAAGTGTCGTAAAAGGCGACTAAGGTAAGTCGACCCGCCGTGTGGTATCCGGTTGAGTAGAATAGACCAGCCTCATTTCTTACCCAGGTGTCGTAAAATACGACTAAGCTAAGTTGACGTCAGGCAGGCGTCTCATCTGCTAGTAAAATATATGTTTATGTCATAATGTTTCTTTGTTTTCTTTTTATGATGTTTCCCGGCCGTTAACCTAACTACCTATAACCGCCCATTCGCTTACGTTATTTCTTTAATATTTGAACAAGTTATTCTTTTAATACATATGTATATTTTCTAAATTTCGGAAACGGCTCCAACGATTTTCAAAAAACTTAGTATGTAGAGAACGGGAGGACTAAAGTTCAAACACCGGGATAGAGTCCCAAATGTCATCGGCCTTTTCTTTTTTTCTTTTTTTACATTTTTTTATATATTTTAAAAAGCAAAGCTCAGTTTACTGTATTGTATTCGTTTTTACAGATCGATTGCGGTTAACAGCGCAACAATCGATGCTAATTTGCAAAATGTGCCGTTGAAATCATGGGACGAAATCCCAGGACCGTCATCTTTGCCAATAATCGGACAGTTGCATCATTTTCTACCTGGAGGTTAGATATGTCTATTGTAAAGAATTGAAGCAAGCAAATCGGCGGCAACTCTCTTTAAAATAATACTTATAACTATTACATTAAGTCAGTACATTACTATCTTGTACAGGGTCGAAACAGGAACTATATCCACGAATTCTTATCATCTAAATAATCCTCGGCAGTATTTTTGTGCTGTGTTTTGTTTTGTACAGTAGGCTTTTTGTATCAGCCTCCCCTTAACACGTTTTTAAACTTTACTAAACTTCCTAATACTATATATAGACGTAATTAATACTATAATAATACTAATACAATTTTTTCCCACAATCCTTTTATTTCGGTTTTCCTCTAGTCATTTATTCATCCACACTGTTATTCAGAACTCTTTTGGTAACGTATGAAAATTGTGTGAAGTACATCAAAATTACTTTTTTCTCTTGCTCCAATGTCTCAAAGATAAATAATAATAAAGTAATAAAAAACAGACAGATGTTCAATTATATTAAAAAATATCTCAATAATATAAATATTTTTTTGTGTAGGTTCCTTTTACAAAGCTGGAGACGTGATTAATAAAATTTTATATGATACATACGGACCGATTTTAAAATTAGAAGGCTTCTTTGGCGCTCCTGCCTTGATTTTGCTCTACGATGCGGAAGCTTCCGCGCAGGTAAATATATTCTAGTATCTAATTTCTTCTGATAATTAGGTATAACATTTGTGGTACTTGTTTAATTACTTACTGACATGCGTTTTTGAGTACAACTTATTTTTGAGTACTCAAAAACACATTGTTTTTTTTCCGTTTCCGAAAGAAAAACGAGATTTTTTTAAATGTCCCACATATTTATAATATAAATTAAATTATTTCATCTATTATTATAACAAATTATTATCACACGGTAATCGTTTACGATACTTTCTATATTAGTACAAAAAAATTACGAGATATCAAGGTTTATTTACTTGGAAAAGGCTTGTCCCAAGTTTGCACCAACCGGGGTAGTTGTTAATAATAAAAAAAACAGATCTTTAAGCATATAATAAACAAATTGCCAGTCAAGAAACTCTCATAACAAATTTTTGGCTTAATTTTTAAACAAATTAATAGTCTCGTAGTTACTTCGTAATAACGCAGATTTACTTTCAGGTACTTCGAAGTGAAAATTGGTTGCCAGTGCGTCCAGGTTTTCAAACGCTGGACTATTTTCGAAAGAATTATTATAAAGACAAAGGTGCAGCGCCTGACGCACCGACCGGATTGATCACAGAGTTAGTATTAAAAGCTTCCTTTAAGTTGGATATAAATAATCTAAGCTGTGTACGTCAAATCATTATGTAGAGAAAACTATAATATTTAATGAGGTATACGGGTCACATCGCGATAAATTTCAAATATCATTATGCTCCTGCCCTTATCCCATCCTAAGTGGGGTGGGCTCAACATGTTGTTATATTATTTGGCTACGTATTTTACGACCGGCCGCCTGCTTGACGTCAACTTATCTTAGTCGTAGTTTACGACACCTCGGTAAGAAAGAGGGTGGTCTATTTTACTAAACCGGATACCACACGGTGAGTCAAGTTATCTTAGTCGCCTTTTACGACACCTCAGTAAGAAATGAGGGTGGTACTATTCTATTCAGCCGGATACCACACGAATTGCAAATATCAATCCTACTTCACTACATATTATAAAACAAAGTACATATATCCCTATGTACGCATAAAACTTTAAAACTACGCAACAGATTTTGATGCGGTTTTTAATAGATAAAGTGATTCCAGAGGAAGGTTTGTACGTATAATAACATTCAATACGGAGTAAAGAAATACTGTAATTTTTGAGGTTTCTGTAAATAATTACATTTTTTTCCGCTTACATTGCAAACGCAGGCTAAAGAGATTTATCAAAATGATGTACTAAGTACTACGACTAAGATAAGTCGGCACAACATGTTATAAACATGTTGTCATATTATTTGGCTACGTATTTTACGACCGGCCGCCTGCTTGACGTCAACTTATCTTAGTCGTAGTTTACGACACCTGGGTAAGAAAGAGGGTGGTCTATTTTACTAAATCGGATACGACACGGTGAGTCAACTGAGCTTAGTCGCCTTTTACGACACCTCAGTAAGAAATGAGGGTGGTATTATTCTATTCAGCCGGATACCACACGAATTGCAAATATCAATCCTACTTATATTATAAATGCGAAAGTTTGTGAGAATGGATGTATGTTTGCTACTCTTTTACGGCGAATCCACTGAACCAATATCGATGAAATTTGGCAGAATTGTTCCTTATATACTTTCGCGTGTATCTGTACTTATTATAAAACAAAGTCCGCAGAGGCTGTCTGTCTGTATGTGATCGATTTTCTCAAAATATGCTGAACTGTTTTATGTTAATAGTACATTATGGTTTAACGAAAATTGTGTTGGAAAGGTCGCCGGTTGTAAAAGATCTCGCCTGCTGGGACAATCAAGTCAACAGAAATCTTCTTCTTCTTCTTTCTCAACCGGTGGACATCCACTGCTGAACAAACGTCTCCTTAAGGGATCGCCACAATCCTCGATTTTGTGCCGTTTGGCATCCAGCGGCCCCCCGCGACCTTTTTGAGGTCGTCTGTCCACCTTGTTGGGGGTCTACCAACGCTGCGCTTTCCAGTGCGAGGTCGCCATTCCAGCACCTTAGGATCCCAACGCCCATCAGTTCCACGTACTACGTGCCCGTAGTACGTGGAACGTACGTTCAGATTGCGACACGATGAGCCACGTCAGTAACTCTGGTTCGTCTACGGATCTCCTCAATTCTTATTTGATCACGTAGAGATACTCCGAGCATAGCCCGTTCCATCGCCCGCTGAGTGACTCTGAGCTTCAACAGAAATACAGAGGTAATGTAAAAGAAAACTGTAGATCTACAATAATACTGCAAAAAGAGTCCGTGACGGCATGTCTCTTTCTATTTATAACTCACTAATTTCCATGCGGGTGAAGCAGCAGGCAAAGCTGTGACTTATAAGAAATAATTTTTTATTGCAGTCATGGTGATGTTTGGAAGAAATTTCGATCAACAGTAAACCCCATTATGTTACAACCAAAAACAATAAAATTGTACGCAAGTACACTTAACGAAGTCGCAGAAGACATGGTCAACAGGTCCGTATTCTTTGTTCCTTAACTTATATGATCTAAGCTGACTCCAAATCTTACTATATATCATCTTTCATTCATTCTTCATTTTTAACCTTTCCCCATAGAACACTTACATGTACATACCGGCTCTAAGGTTAGTATTACACCTATATAATATAATAAGCCACAAAAGCTCTACACATATATCATCAAAATAAAGTCTAATTTTTCCGCCGTGAGGTATCCGGCTAAATAAAATAGACCACCCGCGATTCTTACCGAGATATCGTAAAAGGCGACTAAGGTAAGTTTACCCGCCGTGTGGTATCCGGCTGAGTAGAATAGACCACGTTTTTTACTAAGGTGTCGTAAAATTCGACTAAGGTAAGTTGACATCAGACAGGCGCTCAAACGTAAAACACGAAGCCAAATCAAATGACAACAAGTTTATAGCATGTTGTGCCGACCCCACTTATAGTGGGAGAAGGGCAGGAGGATGACACACTTAGTTATATGAATAAATATATTTTGCTATATTTACAGGATGAGATTTATACGCAACGACAAAAATATGCTAGAGGGAAACTTTGATACGGAAATGAATTTATGGGCTCTAGAATCGATCGGAGTGGTAGCTTTAGGGGGCCGCCTCAATTGCCTGGACCCGAATCTACCCGAAGGTTCTCCTGCGAGAAAGTTGATACAATTGGTTCATGATATCTTTATTCTCGCTGATAAATTAGACTTCAGACCAAGCCTGTGGAGATATATTTCAACGCCAACTTTCAAAAAAGCCATGAAGTGTTACGAAGAACAAATTAAGTAAATATACATTATGTATAAGTGATTGTTAAACTTCATAATAAAATCATAATAAGTTCAAAATACAAACAGTCTACCGACAAGTAATTCAAAGTAAATTAGATTCAGTAAAATTTTCTGAATAATGTACAATATGTACAATACAATTTGTATTTATTTATTTATTTATTCTTATTGCACTATACATAAGGTACATTGGTTTATAAGAAATTATATTAGGATTAGCAAAGGCGGTCTTATCGCTAAAGCGATCTCTAACAGACAACCTTTGGTGAGAGGAGAATACTATGTGATCGGGTATAGTGCATAATAAACTAAAATACTAATATTACACAAATATATTGCCTTGAATTCATTTTTTTTTATACGATTATAAGAACTCTCTCGCGAAATATCCTTTCTATATCATACATTAATTAATTACAATATTCCAGTGTAAGCAAGTTCTTTATTGCGGAAGCTATGAAAGAGTTCAAAACTAAGAATGTAACATCCACTGAAGAAAAAGGTGTTTTAGAAAAATTACTTGAAATTGACGAGAACGTAGCAGTCATAATGGCTACAGATATGTTATTTGCCGGCGTGGATACGGTATGGTTAATTTGTATAAAACTATTCAAATAAATCCAATTTTATTTATCGCTTATCCTTAATATCTTTCATAAATTGCAAGTTATGTTTTCATCTTAAATCTATATCTATACTTCTTATAAAACAAAGTCTCCCAAAACAGTCTATCTGTAAGTGATCGATTAACTCAAAATATACAAAAAGGATTTTTTCTAAAAGCTAATGCAATTCTTCTGAAAGGATTAGGTTAATACTAGATTATGTAAATTGTGTTGAAGAAGTCGACAGTTGTAATAAACTCGCTGGCGTGAAGCTTTAGTCACATGCGCCACGTAAATCAACAAATATACACTAAAAAATGTACCACAGAATTGTACGTCTACAAAAATACTACAAAAAAGTCCACAACATCAAGTCTCTTTTTCTTACGGTTAACTCACAATAATTACTTTTATGTTCAATGTTGACATTTGAACAATCTTTTTTAGGCTTCTAATACAATCACATCGACATTATTTTTACTTGCACAAAATCCTGATAAACAAAATAAACTTCGTGAAGAGATTATGTCTGACAAAGAAAAACGGCCATACCTTAAAGCATGTCTTAAGGAATCTATGAGAGTTTTACCTGTCGTTGCGGGAAACATAAGACTGACATCGAAGGAATACAATATCTTGGGCTATAAAATACCTAAAGACGTAAGTAACGTATTATACTTTAGATCATTTTATTGAGATGGTATTTTTATTATATAAGCTTATGAGTCATATCGCGCACAAGTTTCTTATATAATGTTCGATGTTTCGGCAGAGTTGCATGTACCGTGATTACGAACGATTTATTTTGTATTGTTAAATTTATTAAATTAAAAATATAAATAAAAATAAAGTTAAATGATAAGTCAAGTAATGTTGTTTTAAATATAATAATTCAATAAATACTAAAAGGAAATGTTTAAACGTAGGTATACTGTTTAGATTACTGGCTGATTAGATGTAACAATCTCGGCTATATTAGAGTATAAAGAAACGTCGCTAATACTACGGATTATTCATATATATTATTGTTTTTTTATGATGACGATCTGTATAGTGTCTTCACAGTGTATAATTTTTTTATTGAATATTATTGAATATTTCAGACACATGTAACATTCTGTCACCAAGCTATATCTATGATGGAAGAACATTTCCCTGAGCCTGAGAAGTATATACCTGAGCGATGGATCGTCGACAAAAACGATCCCTTATACCATGGTAACGCTCATCCATTTGCTTGGAATCCATTCGGATTTGGAGTTCGCATGTGTATAGGTAAGATGTTGATTTTAAATCTATAATCTTAATACGTGAAGCACAACCTTTTTCCGCCTTTTTACGAAAAATACGCGGACGGAGGAGTATGAAATTTAGCACAGTTAAAGGTTTATATAGAGAAGAAGTGCAGAAGGCTACTATTATTTTTTATAATGCATGCAAAATAAACTCATAAATAGCTCAGCGCGTCATAAAGCTGAAGTGGTGATGAGCAGGGCCTGTAGTGCGGGGAACTGATGGGTCTTAAGATGTTGGAATGACGACCGGCGTGTAGTGGAAAACTTAGTCTCAGTAGACCCCTACGAGATGGACTGACGTACTTAAATAGGTCGCAGGAAACAGCTAGATACAAGAAACACAAGTTGTTTATGGTAATGGTTGGACATTCATTGGTTGACGAATAAAAAGAAGAAGATATAAAATCCATTAAATCATTAAAAATCATTACACACACCCATTAACTTGACAGCTGCAAACACATTTATATTTTTTTATTTAAGGTTAATGTCTATGGTCAAATTGAGAAGAGATTAACGATATATGTCTGTGTATCTTAATTAATGTCAAATAGAATTAAGATTAAATCGAATTCCACTTCTCCTTTAATATTTTCATATTGAATTCTCAACTCTACATGCATTTACTTTACTTATACTGTATATACTTGTAATGTTTTAAACGTTTCTATTCTCAGGGCGGAGGATAGCAGAATTAGAGATGGAGACATTCCTTGCTAAAGTGATAGAAAATTTCCACGTAGAATGGTTCGGACCACCATTGAAAACCCGAACCAGCTCTTTGAACTATAACATCGGACCTTTCAACTTTATCTTTAAAGACGTATAATGGGATACATATGCATTATAAGTAACCCACACTGCCTATAGAGCAGTAATATCTTAAAGATCATGGACCCCACGCCTTTGCGTGTAATATTACAATTAATAATAAATTTAATTAGGTTCCTCACTCTGTATTCCTAACCGCCGGGAGCTTGGGTCCTTTCTCCGCTCTCCGTGGATATCAATTTTTTTATATTTTTAAATGTTTTTTTTTCCTGTATGTTTTAGAAAATATTTAAAAATGTAAATTGATGTGTAAATAAATGTATGAGAGATAATTTAATTATACACAACAATTAGATATAGGAGAAAATTAGTATTTAATCAATGATTTTATTGCATAAAATAAATTATAAATAAAGTTTTGATATTTACATATATCTCTTTATAATTTTTCCGCCATAATTTACTACTCAGCCTCGTTTTAGCAAGAATAAGATTTTTTTTTAGTTTATTAAAGGCCTGGAATCTAGTCCTTTACGGCCTTACATAATAAATGTAGAATTATATATTACAAATTTCCTTAAAGCCATCAAACTATATTAGAATAAGTAAAGATGTTTGTGTCATAGACTAATAGTAAGCGACCACCTCTGATCCGTAGATCCACTGTTTGGAGACTTTGACTTTGTCTTAGACACCCTTGTAAAGCTGACTCGACTCGCCTTCCCTTCATAAGATAGTAAAATCTGAGATACTTGTTCTAAGTACTATAATGCGAAAAGCGTCCTATAGAATTTTCTATAGAAATTTGACTACATAGTCCACAAACGAACGAACAAAATATTATTTTGTTCGTTCGTTTGTTGACTGACTATGTACTAACTGAAAATTCTATTAGAATCTTAAAAAGAGCGATAAAGATTATTGTGAAAAGTGAGCGAATGATCCCGTGATATTAATCGTTATAATAACGATAGCGATATTAATGGTTGACGAGAGAGAATGTAAGAACTTTCAATTATAGATGTAGTAGGGCGGCAAATACTTATATCTACATCTTGGAAATGAGCAAAATCAGTAAAACAAAGTGACCCAAAGTCACCGATATAACGCAGCGTGACCTAACACCTAATTCGTTGGCGAAAGTGGTGTTATGCAGGGCATATATTGTAGGGAATAAGATTGGTTAAAATTTCAGAAATATTGCATTTTGCGTCAGTATAATGGTTTTGTTTTGACCAGCTGTTCTTACCGATGTAATCAAGGATTAACGTTAAATGTGTACCGTCACGATGACAATCATTTACGTTATCTGTTTATGTATCGCCAATATGAATATCATAACAAATACAGCTCTTGATACCTGACATTGCTTCCATCACTAAGTGCTTAATAACTTTGTGAACTGCGTGTTATGTAAGAACCGTGTCTTAAGAAAAACTATGTATAAATAACCCTACAATTCATTCACACACATAGTAACATACAGTGTTTATTTATATAAATATATATTAAAATGGAAAATATATATAAGTTGCGGGGCGAAACGATTGTTGAGTTTGTGATAGTGAACGTATGTAGTGCTTATGTATTGTGGTGGCGGTGGTGGAGGTTTGTGCATGTGTTGTAATGAATCCTGCATGTGTCAGGTATGAAATCGGATTTTCCACTCTACATTTAGCATTATGTATATTTTCTATTTTACTTCATCGCAGATTATAGCAAAATAATTTTACTATTACTTTTGTATTATGGATCTCCGCAAAGTAACGCCTAATTCTAGAAATTAAATTAATGTTTATTTTATAAAATTTAAAGTATTAAGTAGGTCTAGTATATAGTTTCTAGGTATTTTACGACACTTCGGTAAGAAAGAGAGTAGTTTATTTTACTCAACCGGATGCCACACGATAGGTCAACTTGCCTTAGTCGCCATTTACGACATCTTGGTAAGAAATGACGGTGGTCTATTCTGATCAGCCGGATATCACACTTTATTTATTGAATTTATTTTCAAATAAAGTATATTTTAAAGCTATTGAAATGAGATGTATATGGATTTTAACTAGAAGTAAAACAATTACTTTAGAACACAAGTATTTGATTACGTGCTTTTCAAATTAATGAATTCTAAAAACGCATAATAGCAATAAAACTTTACAACAAACAAACAAGCCGATTTCTTATATATAAATACACTTGATATACAATATTTTCGGCCAATCACAACATGTAGAGCAGCTGTGTTAACTTGTCGCTATTTATAAATGAAGGTTACAAACATTTGGAGACTAGAGATTTTACTAACGTTCACGTTCACGGACAATTTTTCGTGGCTAACGCACAATATTTACATATCAAATGATATTGATAAGAGTTAATATTGTCATATTAAAGTACTTCTAAAGTGTTGTGAATAACCAATATAAATGAATCATAGTGAATGGTATCAAATGATTGTTATTTTAAAAAAAATCCGCGTGACATCAAAATATGCAGAATATAAGGAGATCATCTATTATCGCGACAACTGCGTGTAAACAGTTTACAAGGTAAGCATCTTTGCTTAAAACAATAGAAAGAGTTTAATGTCAGGGTGTAAATGTCTTTTGGGTGCCAGAAGTTGATGGCACATATGTTTTAAATATAATGTTGTTCATATACCTTTCATAGAATATCAGACTTAAAATAACTTTAAAAAAACAATAGTAAGGAAAAGAATTTCCTCAAAACTTATGACTAGTGAAATAAGTATAATGAATAAGATATTCAAAGTGAGCTGCCTAAATATAACAAATAGTCTTTAATATGTAACCTATGGATAAATTCCTTTTCATTAGACAATGAATTAAACTAGAACTTGGCTAGTCCACAATTTTTTTTATTCAAAAGGCTGAAAGAGAAAGATTATGAAGACTGCAGTATAACTCAAATAAGGAAGACCTTAACTTGCCAATAAATATTTTTGAAATTTTTGAAAAATGCTACTAAAGAAGTATAACTACATTCTTCTCTATTATACGAGTACTTGAGCTACACCCGCGTAGATACTGGTGGTAAATGCGCATTGTAGTGGAATGTCTTAAGTTTTTTTTTCGTTTATATCTTTGAATGGAATATCTTAGAAACAGTTTGGTAACCGGCAGAGTAGAATAGACCACCCTCTTTCTTACCAAGGTGTCGTGAAACGCGACTAAGGTAAGACGACCCGCCGTGTGGTATCCGGCTGAGTAGAGTAGACCACCCTCATTTCTTACCGAGGTGTCGTAAAAGGCGACTAAGGTTAGTTGACGTCAGGCAGGCGGCCGGTCGTAAAATACGTAGCCAAATCATATGACAACATGTTTATAACATGTTGTGCCGACCTCACTTAGAGTGGGATAAGGGCAGGAAGATTTTTGAATGGAATTTATGATTTTAATAATTTAAAAACTATTTTACAATTATAAAATTTAAATTTAATAAATATTTTGATACGTTCTATAATACTATAATTTGTTTAGTTCTATCATCATGATGATATGATTTTTAGGACCTTTATTTAGGGATCCTTATTTTATTGATAATTTAATATATAGTCTATGTTACTCAGTGAAGATCATCATCTTCCTGCCTTTATCCCACTCTAAGTGGGGTCGGCACAACATGTTATAAACATGCTGTAACATGATTTGGCTGCGTTTTTACGACCGGCCGCCTGCCTGACGTCAACTTACCTCTGTCGTATTTCACGACACCTCGGTAAGAAAGAGGGTGGTCTATTCTACTAAACCGGATACCACACGGTGGGTCATCTTACCTTAGTCGCCTTTTACGACACCTCGGTAAGAAATGAGGTTGGTCTATTCTACTCAGCCGGATACCACACTATGTTACTCAGTGAAGATGCAGATTTCAAATAGTGATTGATATCGGTTTTATATGAAAATATTACAAACATAGACAATAAACAAACAAATGTTTCCCCTTTATGATATGATTATAGACTAGTAGACCCAGCCACGTATCGCTGTATCTTTTGACTTCTCTTAATATTTTGGCGCGCGTGAAACTTAATTTACGATAACGCTTAAAATATTCTTTTCAAGTATACGGTATTAGGATAATATATTGTTAAGAATGAAATTGTTAAGATAACTGTTAACTAAATTCATAAGAATAATAGCAATAATATCATTCCAATACCCTTAGTATTAATTGCAATGTATAATACTCGTATATAAAAGATGCAGTAAGCTATCCTTGAAAGAAAGCCCTCTTTAGACCTATTGTAGTGTATGTGTGTTGAGTTGTGTGATTCTTACCCTGTTTTTTATATACAAGATATAACATATAATACATGATTATACCAATACATAAACATACTTATACTAGTTTACAAAGAAAACCTCACAATATCTCAAAAGGCACCACGTCAGTAACACCAGAGCCGTGGGCCAGAGTGGACGTGTAGTGACATACTGTCAGATACAGCTCGAGCCTGTGCTATACGCTGTCTGTGAGCGGTAACTTAAACAATAAAAGTGAACACATATTCTAACGTACATTGTTTCGTTATATATCTATAAGTTTAGGCAGCATTTTGATCAAAGTTTTAAAGTGAAGATCATGAAATGACGGCATTGTTAAAGAAAAAAACAAATTAAAATTAAAATGAGGAAATCAATTGTTTATACTCTCATTGCTTGTTTAACAGATCTGTCGCGGTTAACAGCACAACTATCAACGAAAATGCAGAAAATGCTCAACTGAAATCGTGGGATGAAATCCCAGGTCCATCCTCTCTTCCCATAATTGGACAGTTTCATCATTTTTTACCTGGAGGTTAGATATTCGTTCGTCGTGATAAGACAATTGTGTAATATTCCGATACAGATTAAAAGCGGTTCAAATACCGCGTTGTCCTAAAATATAAAATTTAATAGTATGTTTATAATAGTCACTTAATATTTTATGTGATTCCATTGTATCAAGCTGTGATAACCCAGAGTCACGGGTTCAAACACCGTTTGGGCACCAATGACTTTTTCTATTAAAAATTATATGTCTGATTGAAAAATGCAATATATCACACGCTTTTTGGCGAAGGAAATCATCTTGCGGATGTCCTATCTGCATAGCTCTGAGAAATCTGGGGATACTTGTACCTGTAACCTGTAATCAATCCGGATTGGAGCAGCGTGGTTGCTCCTAGTTCAAAACCTTAAGCCGAGTCCTATGCCCAGAAGTGGGATAGTAATATGCCGTTAATTTACTTTTCTTTCCTTGCTTATAGGGTCACCGGGCAGAACAGTGTTCAAACCCTTTGCTACTGTCCATACCATTTGCTACAGACATATCTTTATACAATATATCTTTATAAAAATCCCTCGTCACGATGTGCGTTTACACTTATCTTCAAACTATCGAACCGATTTCAATAAAATTTTCTACGTAGTTGTATTTTGCTCCAATTTAAATGATAGGATATCTTTATCTTGATCAATAATGTTGCTTTTGCAAATGCAAGTGTTTTATTTTTAAAGGCTCAAATTTATTTCTAAGTTTAATAAGTGTTCGGTAGATGTCATATTAGCTTTTTTTTTATTCATGATGTGTCAAAGTCAAGTCTGTAAGTTAAAGAAGTAGGTTCAATATATTATATAAAAAGGTTCGATACGCGATATATTACATAAAAGGTTCTTATGGAAGATAAAACATTCTAAGTTTAGCGGAAATTGAAGAATACTCTGGTACAAATGTAATGAAAATATTATTTTGCTTTTATCCGCGATAAAAGAAAATATATGTAATGCTTAATGTGCAAAGTGAACTATCCGTTCTCGCACTATATATTCTATTCTTTAAAATTTATCCTTAAATAGTTAAGAGAGGAGAACTACTGTCGGTTAATTATTATAATAATTACTGGAACTTCATACGGGTCGACCGTCGTAGTTGACAAATTGACAAAAGGGTTTTCTTGCTCTTCCAAATTATGGGTCTCTTTAACATTCACGAGTTTTGTAGGCGCTACACTATGATTTATTGTTATTTTCCACAAAACAACTTTTTTTAATAAGATCACTTTAATTCTAAGCGTGTGATATTCGATAATAGCACTAATTTTATATTATCTAATAGGTTCACTATACAATATAAGAAACTCATTCAATAAAACTTTATATGAAAAATATGGACCGATATCAAAAATTAAAGGGTACTTTGGAGCACCTACTATGGTTATTCTCTACGATGCGGAGGCTATAGCACAGGTAAGTACATTTTTAGAAAACCTTATAATATGTTATTCGTCTCGCTCGTTCGACTGGCTCGTTGGCGCAGTGGGTAGTGACCCTGCCTTCGGTTCCGCGGGATTCCCGCTGAGGGCCACCATTTTCTATAAATGAATTTGTTGGTCTTTGAGCCTGAGTGTATATTTGTATTTAAGTATGTATTTGAAAAATATATAATTATATATTCACCAGTTGTCTGTCTACCATAACACAAGTATTAAGTAACTTACTTTGGGGACGGACGACCGTGTGTTTAAGTGTCCCATATAATTTATTATTTATTATATTCCCTCTAAAAAATTCCGTTGTAAATCTTAAAAGTTCCTCCATTATTAGTTAACAAATCGCCGTTTGGTATCCGGCTTAGACCGGCGAAGTTGCAGAAGACATGGTGAAAATATACTAATTGGTTTTTTAAAAATAATGATTGCTAAGCGTAAAAGACGACTACGATAAGGTGACCCGCCGTGTAGTATGCGGTTGAGTAGAATAGACCACTCTCATTTTCAGCGAGGTGTCGTAAAAAGCGACTAAGGTAAGTTACGTCAGACAGGCGGCACTCTTAGAGTGGGATAAAGGCAGGAATCCTGCTGGAGGAATGTTGATCATTATTTAGTAAATGACGCTGTAAATGTTTCTACCACACTACTGTTCTTCATTAAAAACTTTAAAACTACAGCAAATGTTTAATAACACCAAAACTAAAAACACTTTCGATACGTACATTTATATTTTTTTTAATGATTGATCGTATTTCGATATTGCTTTTTTTTATTTCAAGATATATCAACGGCGATCATAATCATTCAATATAGTCGTATGCAAATTTATTTACGAAGCGGCAATAAAGCAAGAAGAAAAAAGAGAGTGGGGCATAAACATTATCCGTATACTGCAAACGAATATACTTAAATAACCGATAAATACAGAGTGCGTATGAGTTATCCATGAAAATCAACTGTATTTTTTTTAGGTTCTCAGAAGTGAAAATTGGTCACCAATTCGCCCAGGTTTCGACACACTTGCATATTACAGAAAAAACTTAAACAAAGATAGAGGTGATGCGCCTGACGCACCAACGGGTCTGATTACAGAGTAGGTATTAAGTGCATAAAATCTATGTATACTATAAAAGAGAAATTATGTATGTGTTCCTTATTGTTTTTTTTATTGTTCCTAAACGGCTGGGCTGATTTTAATGAAATTTTCAAGTAATCTTTTAATTGACCCAGCGGATAATCCAGTAAAGTTTTGTGGCAATCGGAGCATTTTTTTAACTATCTGTGAGAGTTTTGCTTCAAGGGGATCTTAAAAGCAGTCCGGTCCGGACTGCTTTTACTAGATACAATCAACGACTTTTTTATAAAGTTTTAAATGTTATAAAAGTTAAATTCTTCTTGTTTGCCTCATATATATTATAATCCAAATCCAACTAGTCAACGTTGCGCAATATTAAAATGGAAGTAAGTTGCATATCGTAGTTAACGATAAACCTGTAAGTGTATAAAAAAACTTGATATAACGAACCCATTCTTATGAAAAAATTCGTGTTCTGATGGTGCAAATTGGAGAAATTATCCAATAAATAAGCCACAACCTAATAATTATATCATAAAGTCGTACCGTACCGTTAATGATTATACTTAATTTATTTGTTTTAGTTTATTTATTTTCTTTTTACAGTCATGGTGACGTTTGGAAGAAATTTCGATCAACGGTAAACCCCATTATGCTACAACCAAAAACGATTAAAATGTATGCAAGTACACTCGATGAAGTTGCAGAAGACATGGTGAAAAGGTACTAATCTATTTTAAAAGCTTTTATTTACCTTGCCATGGATGTATGTAAAGGTGGAAACTTAACTTAAATCCACTTCCCGGTGTCTGATTGAGCTGAAATTTTACATTATGGTCCCAATGATAATGCATGTTTATGATAAGCATGACCTGATCCTGATGCCAGGATTGGTTCCAGACGAGGGGACTCCTCACAGGGACATGAAATTTTTATTTACAGCTCTTATACATTGAATGCTGTAAATATGTTTATTTTATTTAAATTAATGATTGTTAACTAAGCAATATACAAAACCTAAACCTTATGACCATCTGGAAATTAGGACAACGTTTTCGAAAGCCAAGACTATGTGTGTGCGTACTACATATGTTTGTGTTTTCGATCATGATCAGGGTAATATAAGAAGCTTTAAGCGACGTAGATGGAAGGCACTGGTATAAACGGTTGTTATCGTATCTTAGAGTAACTTCAAAAAAAGCGCTGAACCAGATAATGTTGGCAAGACTAAATATCGAGGTCAACATTTCGCAGGAAAGAGCTTCTCTGCTTTACTCCCCGCATTTAGCACCCTAGATCTTCGTTCGACTACAGAGGGACGCTGTTAAACCTTATAGAGCTGACAGCATATATGACAAAGATATATTTAATACCCAGCTGTGCTTGCGGCTTCACCTGCGTGGAAAAACAGTGTATAAAAAAAAATCTGGAACATAAAAGTATTTATTGTGAGTTAGCCATAAGAGATAGAGACATGCTGTTGCGGTTTTTTTTGTAGTAATTTTGTATATGTAATACAATGTAATACAATTCTGTAGTATTTTTTATAGTGTATCATTTTTGGTTTACGTGGCGCACGTGGCTTAAACTCCCAGAAGACGAGTTCTGTTACAACTGCGAGACCTCTTCAAAACAATTTACATAAAACCGTAATGCACTAGTTACCTAAACTTATCGATAGAATTTCACTACCTTTTAGTAACCATACAAAAATCCGCTCAGTACAGACAGACATAAAGACAGACGGTTTTTAAGGAGTTTGTTTTATAATCAGTTGGTTATATTTATTTAAAATATCTACAGGATGAAATTAATACGTAATGAAAAAAATATGCTAGAGGGAAACTTCGATACTGAAATGAATTTATGGGCTCTAGAATCGATCGGAGTGGTAGCTTTAGGGGGCCGCCTCAATTGCCTGGACCCTGACCTGCCTGAAGGTTCTCCTGCGAGAAAGTTGATACAATTAGTACACGACATCTTCATTCTTGCTGATAAATTGGACTTCAAACCAAGCCTGTGGAGATATATTTCAACGCCGAACTTCAAAAAAGCTATGAAATGTTACGAAGAACAAATTAAGTAAGTAAGAGTTTTCGTAATAATACGTTTTGGGATAGTATTGCGTTCTATTTAATCAAAACTTATGTTAATTTTAATTTTAAATAATTAATTATTTGACAATCATAAGAACTAAAAATTAATTACATATTTTATTTTATAAAATGATTTAATAAAAAGAGAAAATTTTATAAAAGCCTAGATAACTTATAGGATTCTATATAATTCATTTTTTTTTATATTGTTTTTTTGTAGGATATGTGTATTTCTTTTAACATGATACATTAAAGACTGTTGTGGAATATAATTTGGTTAAATATTGTAATTTATCGGTATCCGGCTAAATAGAATAGACCATCCTTTTTCTTACCGAGGTGTCGTAAAATACGACTTAGGTAAGTTGACCCGCCGTATGGTATATAGCGGAGTAGAATTGACCACCCTCGTTTCTTACCGAGGTGTCGTAAAAGGCGACTAAGGTAAGTTGACCCGCCGTCTGGTATAGGGCTGAGTAGAATAGACCACCCTCTTTCTTACCGAGGTGTCGTAAAATAGGACTTATATAAATTGACGTCAGGCAGACAGCCGGTCATAAAATAGTCAGCCAAATGTGACAACATGTGCCTTCCCCACTTAGAGTGGGATAGGGGCAGGAGGATGATGAATATTGTAATTTAAAACATACTGGGGAGTTCTTATAATGTTCCTAAATCTTTATATTAACTGTGTTGCTTGCTCCTTTTAGAACTGTAGATGAAAATGTATGAAGAATTTGTTCCGACACTATCTTTAATTTAATATTTAAATGAGTTAATCTTGTATTTGTGTGTGTATATATATTTCGGAATCTCGGAAACGGCTCCAATGATTTTCGTGAATTTTTTTAAAAAGGATATCGTTTTAATCCGTGGCACTAAAAAAAGTGCTAAAATGGCAATAGAAAGTAAATGATTTTTTTAGCTGTCGAACGCAAAGCTATGACAGTCTAATAATGGTAACGCGGGCCTTAAAGGTTTGAAACCTAGGTTCGATTCCCACATGTCACCCGGCGCTTTTTTTTGTTTGCATTTTTTTAAATCTTTTATAAAATTACCATTATCACCCAGGTACTTCATTTATGTGACATCATAATTTTATTCGGACTAATAAAATTATTATTGTTTTACATTTGCACGTCACTTATTTCAGTCTATGGCTGTGTTTAATTGATATTAAGACCTTTTTATGTACCCATGTTTTCCAAATATTAGATTTAAATTTAATTAAATATAATATTTCAGTGTAAGCAAGTACTTTATCGCTCAAGCTAGGGAGGAGTACAAAACAAAAAATGTCAATTCCACGGACGAAAAACCTGTTTTACAGAAATTACTTGAAATTGATGAGAACGTAGCTGTCATAATGGCCAGTGATATGTTATTTGCTGGGGTCGATACGGTATGTTATTAAAAATCTAATCAATGTTACACTTTCTCCTATTTTTTGTTTATTTTTAAATCAAAAAATAAATAAAGCGTTCGACGACGACATATGTAATATTATTGTATATCTATAAAGTCTGAAGTCCCGCTGTGTTGTATCCGACTGAATAGAATAGACCACCCTCATTTCGTACCGCGGTGTCATAAAAGGCGACTAAATTAAGTCAAGCCGCCGTGTGGTATCCGACTGAATAGAATAGACTACCCACATTTCTTACTGAGGTGTCATAAAGGTAACTAAGGTAAGTCGACCCGCCGTGTGGTATCTGGCTGAGTAGAATAGGCCACCCTTTTTCTTACCGAGGTATCGCAAAAGGTAACTAAGATAAGTTGACCCCCCACCGAGTGATATCCGTTTGAGTAAACAAACCACCCTCTTTCTTACCGAGGTACTGTAAAATACGACCAAGTACTAACTATTATAAGTTGATGTCAGGCAGGCGACCGGTCGTAATAACGCAGCGAAATCATGTGACAGCATGTTTATAACATTGTGCCGACCCCACTTAGAGTGTGATAAGCGCAGGACTTTTTTTTTTTAATTTCAAAATAGTTTATTTAATAATAACTTTATTTAAAATAATTTATTTTCTAAGTACAGATGCATGAGATTTACAAGGTCCCTATACTAGGCGTAACCCGTAATACTGGCTCCGCTCAACAATTGAGACATCATTTTAATAAATAGAACTAAATCATGTTTAAAGACATGTTCAAATCAAGTTTAAATAAATAAAAAAATAAATAAATAAAGACATAATAGGGCATGAGTGTGTGTGCATGCGCGTGCATGCGTGCGTGCGCGTTACGTGTGGGTGCGTGCGCGAGTGCGTGAGCGTGTGTGTATGTCACAGTCACTCAGTGACTGTAACTTTGTAACGTTCTTATAACAACATTACTATAAAGTTCTCATACATTTTCTTACGTCTTTCTTTCGCCTTTCCAACAGGCTGCTAATACTATAACATCAACATTATTTTTGTTGGCACAAAATCCGGACAAGCAAAATAAACTTCGTGAAGAGATTATGTCGGACAAAGAGAAGCGACCGTACCTGAAAGCATGTCTAAAGGAATCGATGAGACTATTTCCAGTTATATCAGGCAACATAAGAATAACCTCCAAAGAATACAATATTTTGGGTTATAAAGTACCTAAAGACGTAAGTTATATTGGGATCATACATTTGCATCTTCTAGTACATCCTATTTTACTAATAGAAGAAATACGGAAATTTGTGAGTATGGCAGTATGTTTGTTACACTTTCACGACGAATGCGCTGAACTAATATCGGCGAAATTTTGCACAATTATTCCTTATACACCGGAATAACATATAGGCTATAGAAATCCTGCTAATTCTATAGGAATTGAAAAGCGTCATCTATTATCAACCTATCACACCACAACAGGCCAGACAAACGAAGTTGCGGCAAGTTGCAAGATTACAACGGTAATATAGTATTTTGATAACCATAAAAATGGTACAATTAGGTTAACCTTAAAAGCTAGACATATGCTGTTGCGGACTTTTATTAAGAACGCTTACAGAGGAACAATTTTGTAATACATGATTTTGAATAACTTTGTCCGTTTACTTGGCGCACGCAAGGAAAGCTTTCAATTTTGCCGTTAATACTATCTTACACTGTCAGAATTTTTCAAATCAGTCCAATAGTTCCTGAAATTAGCACGTTTAAACATACAATCATTTTCTTCAGCTTCATATATGTATTAGAATAGATTGTAAAACTATCATTTACAAACTCTACTCAGCCTATGACTCCGCTACTCTAGTGTAATAATTGTATGATCTTAGTTCCGTTAGAAACAGAGTAATATCGATTACTCTGTTTCTTTCTTACTATTTATTTTCTTGTTGAAGCTATAGAAGCAGTAACAGTATCTCTTTTAACATTTAGTAAAAAAACTCCTTTTCAGACACACGTAGCATTCTTGCACCAAGTTTTATGTACGATGGAAGAACACTTCCCTCAACCAGAAAAGTATATACCTGAGCGATGGGTTGTCGATAAAAACGATCCCTTGTACCACGGCAACGCTCATCCATTTGCATGGAACATATTCGGATTTGGAGTACGCATGTGTATAGGTAAGTTAACGATTTTAACGCTTATACTTAACCGCTTTATTTTATTTTCCAGTTTTGAGTAAGTCACGGGGGTTATTTAAGTGGCTCACTGATGAGAAAGGCCTTATCGGCCAAACTCATCCAGGTCAAGTGTGGCGGCTTCCGCTAATGGATATGTCCACCGCCACGCTGCTTGTAAAGCATTGAAATTTGACACAGTCTCTATTGATTTAATATCTCCTACTAAGTACAGATTCCTATTCTAATTACTTTAATCACTAAAGTTAAAAGAAATTACAAGTGTTGCACGTATTGATTTTTGATTACAAATAAGTATGATACATTAAATCCATTTACATAGAAAAAGAGGGTGTAATATATATATATGAACAAATGGACGAAGGGAAGAAAGTTAAGGATGCAAAATAATTTTTTATTAATTTATACTTTTTATTTAACAAACAACAACAACAACATACAGGCATCTTTATATTTTTCCTCTAATAGAGGGGGGAAGGGATAATGACTGGTTCTATTCGGGCTGCACTATTCTAATTTTTCAACCGCTTAATTCACATTGGAGCAGCGTAGTAGGTATTAGCTCCAACCCTTCTCTCCAAAAACGGAGAGACGAGGCCTATGCCCAGAAGTGGGATAGTAAAGTTACTTTTTTAACCATTTCTACATCATGTAGTATGCAATAAATAAAGTAACGGCCTGTTACTATCCCCGTGATAGGCATAACCCCTGTCGCCTTTTTTTTAGAGAAGACCAAGATCAACTACGCTACTCCAATCCCGATCGGTACTCGAAGATTACACATATCCCACAATTCTCTAGATATGCAACTTTCGTCACGATAAAATATTAATAAGGCTACTGTGTGGTATCCGTATAAGTAGAATAGACCCTCATTTCTTACCGAGTTTTCGTGCCAAGGTCGAGAATGAATGATGTCCCGTTATGATCCAAATCACCAATTAAAAATTAAGCATATTCAAATTCAAATTCAAATTCAAAATATTCTTTCTTCAAGTAAACTTGTAAACAAGTTCTTTTGAATCGTCAACTCTACTGCTGGTTCGGAAAGATGTTACTACCGAGAAGATCCAGCAAGAAACTCGGCGGTTGCTCTTTTAAAAATATAATTCTTATAATTAGTTACATTTAGTCATTACTGTCTTGTACAGGGTCTAAGCGAGCTATATTTACACATTCTTATCTTCTTCATTCGATATGCATACTTCATTGCATTTCCTGTTCTTCTATTATAAATTTATAAATATGCACTTTTCCATTATTCTCAGGACGTCGGATAGCAGAATTAGAGATGGAGATATTCCTCGCCAAGTTAATAGAAAATTTCCACGTAGAATGGGTCGGACCGCCGTTAGAGATTCGACACAGCTCGTTAAACTACAATGTCGGGCCATTTAACTTTATTTTTAAAGACGTATAATATAAAATACCTATCGACGTTGCTCTGGTTATAATCTAATATCCTACACACTGTATATCGACCGACATCCTATCAAAAACCTCAGTATCCTGTACACTGTTTATTTATTTATTTATACTTTATTGTACACCACATTTTATTAATAGAAACACTAGATTAATACTAAACAATAATAAAAATTTTGTTCTGCACAAAAGTCGGCCTTATCGCTTATAAGCGATTTCTTCGAGACAACCTTTAGATTAGGAAAAATATAAAGCACAGAGCAGGTAGGCGTATAATAATATAAATGTATAATAATAAACTTAAATATTAATAAGTACAAAATCATACATAAACAAATTACACAGATGATAATATTATAATACATAAGTAAGTAAGTAACGGCCTGTTACTATCCCACTGCTGGGCATAGGCCTCCTCTCTCCAGGAGAGAAGGGATGGAGCTAAGACCTACCACGCTGCTCCAATGCGGATTGGTAGGTTACACATATCCCTAGGATTCTCTAGAGATATGCAGGTTTCCTCACGATGTTTTCCTTCACCGAAAAGCGTGTGATAAATTGCAATTATCAATTAGACACATAAGTTTTAATAGAAAAACTCATTGGTGTCTGCCCGGGTTTGAACCCATGATCGTCTCTAGAGATTCACACGGTCGCACCGCTAGGCCATCACAGCTTATAATACATATGATATACAAACTAATAAATAGATAAATAAATATAGACACATACATGTATGTTACATATATACATAAAAATATATGACTATTTAATATTTCAATCTCTTATTAGTACTCCTCCTCCTGCCCTTATCCCACTCTAAGTGGGGTCGGTACAACATGTTATAAACATGCTGTAACATGATTTGGCTGCGTTCTTACAACCGGCCACCTGCCTGACGTCAACTTACTTAAGTCGTTTTTAACGACACCTCGGTAAGAAAGAGGGTGGTCTATGAAACCGGATACCACAGGGTGGGTCAACTTACCTTAGTCGCCTTTTACGACACCTCGGTAAGAAATGAGGGTGGTCTATTCTACTCAGCTGGATACCACACGGCGGGTCGGTGGGTCAACTTACCTTAGTCGCCTTTTACGACACCTCGGTAAGAAATGGAAAAATAGGGACAAATTTTCAGCGCCATCACTTAAACACTGATAATAAATTCAAAATTGAGACGAGAAGGACGAGTCTCAAAAAGGTGAGTTCTTCTTACGAAATTGCTTACTTTTTTATAATAAGATTCCCCCAAAAGTACTTGAATTGCCAGAAGGTAAATTTAAAACACATAAAAAAGTCATAATGCAGTAAGGGTTATTATAATATTGACATGAAAGATAAATACGCCTGAACTATCTTCCAATAATAATTTAATTAATTATATAAATATTTATTCTTATTACTTAAGTTGATTACAATTGTATATTGTTATTACTATTCTTAATGAAACTGACGTTCAGAAAGTGTATATAAATACCAAATTTTGAATAAAATGTTTGATTTGATTTGATTTTATTTCAATCAACATCCACCAAAAACCAACTCGTCTTCGTCAACTTAACTTAGTCGCCTTTTACGACACCTCAGTAAGAAATGACACTGGTATATTCTACTCAGCCGGATAGATACTACACGGTGGGTCAACTTACCTTAGTCGCCTTTTACGACACATCGGTAAGAAATTAGAATCGTCTAGTGATCCTGCAAAAAACGTAATAGCAAATAAACGTTACTATGCTAAAAGTTATATGCTATAGTTACAAACATAGCTCCTAAGTTTAAAATTTCGTCCAATCACAGCTTTCGAGAAAATGTTTGATGTTTATTCGTGAATGAAGGTTATTAACATTTGTCGCGAATTAGTATTATCTTCAACGCGTTCAAGTTCACTTACGTATCACTGCAAACTACGCAATATTTATGTCCAGTGTTTGTTAAAAACATTGATAAGATTAGATACGGCTAAGTTATAAATAAAACTCGCATTAAGTGCACCTATAATGTTTGTATAGTCAAAACAATACATTGGTTTATTCTGTGTTATGACATCAAAATATGCAGCCTATAAAGAGATCTTCTTATATCGCCACAACTGGTTTTAAGCAGTTTAGTAGGTAAGATCTTTTAATTTATAAATCCTTATTGTTTCACTATCACAAAAGTAAAAATGATTGAATTACCCTTTTTAACGTTATAAGCGCTTCATTTACAACTTCAAGTATATATTTTTTTAAATCCTGAAATTTTGACACTAATATTAAAATAAACTATTAAATAATTAACATTTGTACAAACGTAAATAAAGTTTTTATTCTGTTACACGAATTCTTTTAATACAGTGAAAAGAATTTGTGTACAGTGTATGTAAATAAATAAAAAAACGCATCCTCGGCTTAGGAAAGACGTCATCGACGTCTGTTACCAACACTAATATGATAATGAATCATATTAGTGTTGGTAACAGACGTAATGCATCAGATATTATATGTTATCTTAAATCTGTTCTCAAAACATATTGTTTTTATATAATGACTTTACCATTTGTTAAGCACTAATTAGCTTATTTCCCGTATTTATTCTAATTCTGATTATTAGCTTAGGTAAATATAAAATATAAGTATTTAAATAATTTATAGAATTAAACGTTACTTTGCGGAGATCCATAATACAAAAGTGATAGTAAAATTATTTTGCTATAATCCGCGATGAAGTAAAATAGAAAATATATATAATGCTAAATGTAAAGTGGACAATCCGTTTTCATACCTGATACATGTAGGATTCATAAAAACACATGCACAATCATGCTCCACAACAGAACAGAATACACAATCGCAAAGCAAAGGCTTTGCAATTTTGTCGTGGAGTCTATCTCCTGATGATGCTTCGTTGGCGGGGCGAAACGATTGGTAAGATTGTAATAGTGAACGTATTTAGTGCTCGTGTATTATGGTGGCGGTGGTGAAGGTTTGTGCACGTGTCTTTACGAATCCTGGATGTATCAGGTATGAAAACGGATTGTCCACTTTACATTTAGCATTATAAATATTTTCTAATTTACTTCATCGCGGATTATAGCAAAATAACTTTATTATTCCTTTTGTATAAGTATTTACGCAAAAATATTTCAGCTAAATCTTCGAGATGAATTGATGTCCAATTGGGCTTAAAATGAATTTGCGTTGGGTTAATAAATACTAATGTGACAAATCGTAATCAAGGCCGTAATTAAGGCAATGAACCATTGAGAAATGTAAACGGGCAAATAAAATAATGTATAAAATTTTTAAACCCGGGGATAAATAAAAATAAATCAACCAAGTTTGGTTTGATACTCTGAATACTATTTACAGATCAATTGCGGCTAACACCGCAACTATCAATTCAAGTGTTGAAAATGCTCCATTGAAATCGTGGAAAGAAATCCCAGGGCCTTCCTCTTTGCCCATAATTGGACAGTTGCACCATTTTCTACCTGGAGGTAAGATGTACGATTGATTTTATGGAGTGTAACGAGAGAAATGTATAAATATAGCTGATGTGGAAAAAGGGTACAAGTGCAGTGGTGTTCTTAAATATAAAGTTCGTTTTAATATTTATATCATTTCATATTTGTGGCATAAATATTACAAAACAAATGAATTTTATTTTGCAAATTATAATCAGCCAATCAAATTTCAATTTAGTGTTGGCCTTAAAGGCTTTTAAAAGCATCACCGGATAAATGGAATATCACAAAAACATTCTTACCGAGATGTCGTAATAGGCGACTAAGGTAAGTCGACCCGCCCGTGTAGTATAAATAAATACATAAATAGATTACCCTCTGTCTTACTGAAGTGTCGTAAAAGGCTACTAAGATAAGTCGATCAGCCTGTGTAGTATCAGGCTGAATAGAATAGACCACCCCCATTTCTTACCGAGGTGTCGTAAAAGGCTACTAAGGTAAGCTGACGTCAGGTAGGCGTCCGGTCCTAAAATATCTAAACAAATCATGTGACATGTTTAAAACATGTCCACTTTTAGAGAGGCCCCGACCCAGAGGTGGTGCACTCTGGGGTTCAGAGATGCTGCTGGCGGGGATGGGGGCAATGTGTACAAAGGTACCCTGTCCCCGCCAGCAGCAGCGTGGTGAAGCACTGTCAGGTTTGTAGTCGGTGCGAGTCCGACATACACGCCGCTCACCCCGTCGGGCGGTGATGACCCATAATGGGTTTTCCTGACATAAAAAAAAATCTTTAAAACATGTTGTGCCGACCCCATTGAGAATGGGATAAGAGCACGAGAATGATGTTCGATTAGACTATTAATTCTTTAATTATTCAAAAGGTGCGTTTCACAAAACCGAGGACCTATTAAATAAAGTTTTATATGAAACATTTGGACCCATTTTGAAAATTGACGGCTTCTTCGGCGCTCCCGCACTTATCATTCTTTACGATGCGGAAGCTTCAGCACAGGTACGTACATAATCATACATTGTAAAAAGATTTATACATATCATCATCTCCCTGCCCTTATCCCACTCTAGGTGGGGTCAGCACAACATGTTATAAACATGCTGTCACATGATTTGGCTGCATTTTTACGACCGGCCGCCTACCTGACGTCAACTTACCTCAGTCGTATTTTACGACACCTCGGTAAGAGAGAGGGTGGTCTATTCTACTTAACCGGATACCACACGGTGGGTCAACTTACCTTAGTCGCCTTTTACGACACCTCGGTAAGAAATGAGGTTGGTCTATTCTACTCAGCCGGATACCACACGGCGGGTCGACTTACCTTAGTCGCCTTTTACGACACCTCGGTAAGAAATGAGGGTGGTACTATTCTATTCAGCCGGATACCACAAGATTTATACATATGTGAAGTATATAAGTTTTCTAAAAGTAAAATCCATCATTTATCATCACAAATTCAAATAATTTGTAATGTTACTTTGCGGAGATCATAATACAAAACAAATATTAATTTTTCACTGCACTATTTCATCCATGTGTAAACATGGATGAAATAGTTCAGCAGTTAAATCTCGGCGCATAATGTTTAAACTACCATAAAATTTTAATTGTGTGGTTTGATGTAAGGCCAGTGGACTTATTAGCTAGATCTATAATCTGATATGCTAAATCATACAATTTAAATAAACTAAAGAGAATTTGAGCTATACCATTCAGAGAACAGATTCACTGTTGCATAATTTCTATAATCAGTACAACTTATGATTTCAAAGGCTTAGCGAAGGAAACGAGTAACCGTACAGTTAATTCCTTGCTCGTCTCAGGGGGCAAGTTTCCGAAACAGCACTAGAGTTGAGCATTTAAAATTACTTGTTTATAAACTTATTTGAATAAAAATGATTTGAATTTGGTTTTGAATCAACAAAATTTCAACTCAGTAGAAAAATTGACGCCAACGTAGTCAATTTAATTCAATTCTCCAATTTATGGCTTCCAGGAATGTCATGTGACACTTGACAATTGACAATTAACTTTGGAAATGTCACGTAGGATGCAAAGATTACAATGTACATAATGAATGGTAGGATGGAATAATCACGTTTATAGACTTTGATTAGAAATTATTTTTATTGGTCGATTTAATTGCGGCCGTAGCCATTTACCCGTAAGGTCCGAAAGCCCTATTTGCTCAGCTGTAAATATTGTGTTTTTACAGGTACTTCGAAGTGAGAATTGGTTGCCTGTTCGTCCAGGTTTCCACACGCTAGAATATTTCCGGACGAATTATTACAAAAACAAAGGTGCTGCTCCTGACTCGCCGACCGGTCTGATCACAGAGTACGTGCATTCCCGCTATATTAAATACTAGCAAACGCCCGCGGCTCCGCCCGCATGGAAAGATTTATATATTGGAATTATTCAGATTTTATATTGGAATTATAAAACGATAGGTGATGTATACAATAGACAAAGCAGGAACCGACATAAGCTTGCGGCTCCTGCTTTGCGCCTTGCAAAAGTTCGTAAGTCATTTGTGGGTTTTGGTATAAGATTCTATAATAAAATTCCGCAATCAATTTCAGCTTTGCCATTGCAGCAGCTTAAAAACACTGTTAAAAATAGGCCTACTATACTATTGAAGATTATTTAGAAGATAAGAATGTGTGGATATAGCTCTCTTTGAACCTGTACAAGACAGTAACAACTGAATGTAAATAGTATTAAGAATTATATGTTTAAAAGAGTAACCGCCAAGTTTCTTGCTAGCTCTTCTCGGTAGGAACAGCTTTCCGAATCAGCGGTAGAGTTGACGATTCAAAAGCACTTGTTTACAAGTTTATTTGAATAAAGAATATTTTGAATTTGAATTTGAATATACTTAGCATTTAATAGATTGTCTTAAAATATATCAGATTATAGCAAAATAATTTCATCAGTACATTTTTAGTTTCGAATGTCGCAAAGTAACGAATAAATTAAAGATTTAAATGTTTCTTTACTTGTTACAGTCATGGTGATGTTTGGAAGAAATTTAGATCAACAGTGAACCCCATTTTGCTACAACCAAAAACCATAAAATTGTACGCCAGTACACTCAATGAAGTAGCAGAGGATATGGTCAAAAGGTATTTTTTTTTCGTCACTTGTTTAACCGAGTTTCACGGGGAATGATATAGACTCACCTTATAAATGTGTAAACTTGTACATCATACACTAATTGCTAGACAAGACGAAACACTGTGTACATCATACTCCTGCCCTTATCCCACTCTAATTGGAGTGGACACAACATGTTATAAACATGCTGTCACATGATTTGGCTGCCTTTTTATGACTGGCCGCCTGCCCTACGTCAACTTACCTAAGTCGTATTTTACGGCACCTTGGTAAGAAAGAGGGTGGTACTATTCTACTCAGCCGGATACTACACGCCGAGTCGACTTACCTTAGTCGCCTTTTACGACACCTCGGTAAGAAATGAGGTTGGTCTATTCTACTCAGCCGGATACCACACGGCGAATCGACTTACCTTAGTCGCCTTTTACGACACCTCGGTAAGAAATGAGGTTGGTCTATTCTACTCAGCCGGATACCACACGGCGAGTCGACTTACCTTAGTCGCCTTTTACGACACCTCGGTAAGAAATGAGGGTGGCACTGTTCTATTCAGCCGGATACCAACCGGTGTGAAACACTGTGTACATTTGATTATAAAAAATTCACATATTAGGTAATATATTTTGAATAATTTATAGAATTAGGCGTTACTTTGCGTAGGTTCATAATACAAAAGTAATGAGAATATTAATTTGCTATAATCCGCGATAAAAGAAAATATATGTAATGCTAAATGTAGAGTGTACTATTCGTTCTCATGCCCGATACATGCAGAATTTGTAAGAACTTATGCACTACCCAAAACCGATGACACAACAATACACAAGCACTGCACACATTCACCGCCACAATCTCAACAATTGTTTCGCCCCTTAACCGAAGCATCGTCAGGAGATAGACTCCACGACAAAATCGCAAAGCCAAATGCTTTACTTTGCGGATGCGGATTATAGCAAAATAATATTCTCATTACTTTTTTTTAAAATATATTTTGGATGAAAAAAAATAGATTTTTAACAAATACGCAAGTTAGTATAAGTTAATACTTGTTTTAAGGTTAAAATTGTTACAGGATGAGATTAATACGTAATGACAAAAATATGCTAGAGGGAAACTTCGATACAGAAATGAATTTATGGGCTCTAGAATCGATCGGAGTGGTAGCTCTAGGGGGCCGCCTCAATTGCCTGGACCCCAACCTACCTGTAGGGTCACCTGTGAGAAAATTGATACAATTAGTACACGATATCTTCATTCTTGCTGATAAATTGGACTTCAAACCAAGCCTGTGGAGATATATTTCGACGCCGAATTTCAAAAAAGCTATGAAGTGTTATGAAGACCAAATTAAGTAAATATGTATATATTTTTTAAATTAAAATGTTTATTTGTCTATTTCAAACATAAAAACAAGACAAGTTTATATAAATTTTTCCAGAAATCACTTATCAAAAAACAAAAATTATACCGCAACAAGTTATTAATTGGAGTTTACATTGTATATTTTAATTTTTACTAACTTTAAATTTCAAAAATATTTATGCCGCGTGGTATCCGGCCGAATAGAAAAGTAGTACCCTTATTTCTTACCGAGGTGTCGTAATAGGCGACTAAGGTAAGTCGACCCACCGTGTGGTATCCGGCTGAGTAGAATAGACCACCTTCATTTCTAACGTAATTTGATGTCAGATTTGGCTATGTATTTTACGAACGGCCGCCTGGTCGTAAAATACATAGCCAAATCATGTGACAACATGTTTGTAACATGTTGTGCCGACCCCACTTCGAGTGGGATAAGGGCAGGAGGATTGTATATTTTAATTTTAATATATTACAAACCCGTAATAACTTCTACCATACTGAATAATTTATATTAATGCACAATATTCCAGCGTCAGCAAGTATTTTATTACGCAAGCTATAAAGGAGCTTAAAACTAAAAATGTAACATCCACTGAAGAAAAAGGTGTTTTAGAGAAATTACTTGAAATTGATGAGAACGTAGCTGTCATAATGGCCAGTGATATGTTGTTCGCCGGTGTCGATACGGTATGTTGTTTAACAAATATCTATTGAAATTAATTCTTCTTTTAGTCCATCCTCATTATCCTTCTTATTTTCATTACTATATAAAAAGTTACGCTTTCGCCTAATTTTATAGCATTGTTATTATGACTTAATATTCTTGTTTCAACAGGCTGCCAATACTATAACATCCACGTTGTTTTTGTTGGCAAAAAATCCGGATAAACAAAATAAACTTCGTGAAGAGATTATGTCGGACAAAGAAAAACGACCGTACCTCAAAGCATGTCTAAAGGAGTCTATGAGAATGTTGCCAGTTGTAGCAGGAAACATGAGACTAACCTCTAAGGAATACAATATTTTGGGCTATAAAATACCCAAAGACGTAAGTCTGAATTTGGTTTCACTCTTGTTGGGTTGGGTTGTTTTATAGATTGTATTACAATGTCCAATAATATCGTATGCTTTGTATATTATATGGTCAAAATTTTTCAACGCAGAACCGATTTCAATCATTACTTCTTTTATCTTAAACTACGGGCTCCGCCCGCGTTAAGTGATTCAAACCGTATTATAGTCTTTTGATAACCGTAAAAATGGTTAAAGCGAGTTAATCTTAAAAGCTAGACATATGCTGTCGCGGACTTTTATTTAGAACTTTTAGAGGGGAATAACTTTGTAATTCATAATTGTTAAATAACTATTACCGTTTAATCAGCGCACGCAAAGAAAGGTGTAAATTTTCCGTTTTCCTACTATTTTTTATTGTTGCTCCTCTCCTATTCATCTTAGCGTGATGTTATATCCTAGTCTTCCTCAATAAATGGACTATCTTACACTCAAAGAGTTTTTCAAATAGGTCCAGTAGTTCCTGAGATTAGCGCGTTCAACCAAACAAACTCTTCAGTTTTCTCTTCATGCTTCTTTACTTTTATGAAAATGAAAATGAAACTGAATATGTATTTACAAATTACAGTAACGATTATAGCTATCCGAAAAATATTAGAATGCTGTCTGAAAATTTCATTAGAATCGGTTCAGCCATTTCGAAGTTTATCAATGACATACAAACATTCATTTATATATAAAAAATTGTTGAATATTTCAGACACATGTTACGTTCTGTCACCAAGCTATATCTATGATGGAAGAACACTTCCCACAGCCGGAGAAATATATACCTGAGCGATGGATCGTTGACAAAGATGATCCTTTATACCATGGTAACGCTCATCCATTCGCTTGGAACCCATTCGGATTTGGAGTTCGCATGTGTATAGGTAATCTAATTATTTATCACTTCAGAAAGTTTGTTTTATATTACACTAGCTTTTAGACAACATTCCCGATCGCGTTGACTGTTGTCGCGTGATAGGTCGATAATAGACGGCGCTTTTCAATTTCATCCTATTCCTGTAGAATTAACAGGATTTTTATAGCCCATATGTTAATCCGGTGTATAAGGAATAATTGTGCCAAATTTCATCGATATTGGTTCAGCGGATTCGCCGTGAAAGAGTAACAATCATACATCCATACTCACAAACTTTTACAACATTTATAATATTAGCAGGATTCATAAAAAAAACCTTTTCTTGATTCCGATGATGACTAGAACACATCAAGTTTAGTAGTTTAGAAGTGATTTAATATTTGTATCACCACGCTTGTCAGACAAATAATTATAGCATAAAATTATTTGAAAGTCATTCATACTCTTTCTAAGTAACAATCACTCAGACCTAGAGTTTGGAGAATCTTCCATACCTCTAGATAAACAACATACTCGTAGCTCGTGAAATAACAGCATTGAAACCTTCAAGTATTAGATTAACTAGGGATGTGACTTGTTAAAATTTATTAATAATGTATAGAGAATCGATTATTAAAAATCGATTATAATTATTTATTTATTTATTTTTATGATAAGCCAATAGGATTTTACACATACTTATTAATACACTTTTTCATAAGGCAAGTTCTAGGTAAATCACTTTTTAAAGCCAGTATAGTGTTGTCGTAGGTAGTTAGGTTCAAAAATTATTTATATTACTAAAAGGGACAAATTAAATTACACTTACAGGTAATTTTGATGAAAACTATTACTTAACAACTTAATAAAATAATCAATATAAAAATCTGTTAATTTTTTACGTCTCTAGGAGTGGCCCTAAATTGGTAAACTCAGTGTTGATAGTCCTAATTGAATAGAATACCTCACAAATGTCACAGGGTTGTAACAGTGCAAAAGAAGAAAGTGTACTAACTAGGACTGTGGCTTGGCTCACGTGTAATCAATGCGTCACAAAATTATTTCCGCGTCGATCCCGATGCCACGAGAATTTTAGGATAAAAATTAGCCTATATCTTGCTTCCACAACCCCCTTTATGTTCCAGTGAAAATCCTTTCAAAATCGATTTATCCGTTCCAGAGAATGCACCATTAATCTAAAGCTTCCTCAATAATTGATCTTTCTTTGGTACAAACCGTACAAAAATCCGTACAGCAGATTTCGGGAAAATAGACCACATACAGTCAGACAGCTTTTGAGGACTTTTACTTTGTAATATTTATAGATTTATTGTCCATCATATGCAATTATTTGCAGGACGACGAATAGCAGAATTGGAGATGGAGACATTCCTAGCGAAAGTTATAGAAAACTTCCACGTAGGATGGTTCGGGCCGCCATTGAAGAACCGACCCAGCTCATTGAACTATAATATCGGACCATTCAACTTTCTTTTTAAAGACGTTTAACAAGATATACACAATTGTACCCTTAATAGAAACTATAACCCTCAACCAAATTTGGTTCTCACTGAAGCAAAAATACGAAGAAGTTGTGTTATTACAAGATTCTTTGCAAAAGAACTGGCTAGCAATAATATCTCGCTGTGCCTTTTTAATTACTTGAACATTGTTAATTTGAATAATTTTTTATCACAATTCTGATCGATTAATAAATAATATTATAGCTTTGTTTTATTTTAATCTTTTTCTATCCACCACACAACTCAAGGTTTTTAGTATTCTCAAGAGTTTTAGTATGAGAACAGCCTTTGTAATTTTTACAAATTTATAAATTTGACTGAATGATTTTTAATTTTTTTTTTGCAAGAAATTACTGAGCATGGCCCGGTCAACCAGCTTCTTTAAAATAATATATAAGTATATAATATCTGGGTGACGGTAATTTTTTACAAAAAAAAAACAATTATTTAGTTGGGGATCGATCCTTGGCATTCACATTTCTCGAGTCTGCCCGTTACTCAAATAGGCTACGTCGACTTGACAGCTAATGGCGAAAATTCAATTCAATATAAATGTTAGTGTTTTTTAATGCCCAAAAACAGGGATAATACAATTTTTTTTTACATAAAACCTAGCTAGATCAATTTTTCTCCTCCAAAACCTCCTGCATGCTGAATTTCAGGAAAATCGTTGGAGCCGTTTCCAAGATTCGGAAAATATATATATATATACAAGATTAACTCATTTAAATATTAAGATTTACCAGTTGGCACTGACCTATAACACAAGTATTAAGTTACTTTTGAGACTGACGACCGCGTATGTGTACCCATATCTTTATAATTATTTACAATAATATTGTAAACACGATAACAGTATAAAGGTTATTTTTTTATCCATATTTAAATTTGCATTATCACATCGAGTGACATAAAAACATTAATGGACACAACATGTCGTAGTTATCGTGTGTTATGAAGCTGTCCACACTTTTAAAACTGATATAGACAAGTAAAAAAAATGGAGGCAAAATTTAATAAAAAATAGCACATAATACTGAAGTTACAATAGAATTATCATGCTATTAACCGCATATTAAAAGAATATACGTAATGCTAAGTGTATGAAGCAGGCAACGTTCATATACCTTATACATGCAGGACAACGGCGAAACGCCGACACCAGCAACACTTCACAGAATCACTCACTATTACAATATCTACAATCGTTTCGCCCTGAAAAATCGTAATACATTACGATTAATGCACACGATACGATTAATCGTATTCTTAAATTCTGTTAAAATGGTACGTAGTTCGTGTGTATCACGCGATATTTTAACATAATTTCAACGTATTGCCTATGCTGATCAAAAAAGTATGAAATTAACTGATGTAGTTTATATATCAAAGCGATATGTACCAATTATCTCTATACTAATATATAAAGTTAAAGAGTTTACTTGTTTGATTGTTCGAACGCGCTAATCTAAGGACTTACTGAACCGATTTGAAAAATTCAGTCAGTATAAAATAGTAGTCTATTTATCGAGGAAGCCTATAGGATATATAACATCACGTTAAGATGAAAAGGAGAAGAACAGCAATAAAAAATAGTACGAAAACGGTAAAATTTAAAGCTTTCCTTGCGAGCGCTGAGTAAATGGTGATAGTAATTCAAAAAATCATATTATAAAATTGTTACCGTCTAAAAGTTCTAAATAAAAGTTCGCGACAGCATATGTCTAGCTTTTAAGGTTAACCGACTTTAATCATTTATATGGTAAAAGTTTACTATAATATTATGGTTTTAATCTTTCCACGCGGGCTGAGCCGCTTGCGATTGCCAGTTTTTTATATTTATTGTTTTGCTATTATTGACTGCAACATGTTTTATGATTTTGTATAATTTTTAACTATCTACTCAAGGTTCGCATGCAACTTACTGAGGTCGATAAGAGACATATAGACAAAGAATATCATAATACACAGTATTATCTTAATAACTTATTTAGTTTTCGAAAAATGCATTCATAATATTTTTATACAGAATTAAATGTTATTAATCAAAATGCAGACTGTGAAAAGATCCACATTTAATGTGCTGTCTAAAAGTAGGCAATGTTCAAGGTAAGTAACAAAATTATTTTGGAATAAAAAATAATAAATATATGGGACAATTACACACACAGTCCGTCCCCAAAGTAACTTAATACTTGCGTTATGGGAGACAGACAACTGGTAAATATATACATATATAATTTACATAATATCTTGGTGACCAAGCATCACTCGGTATTTTTGGAAGATATTAAAAAGATGCAATATGAAATAAAAATAAAAGAGGGTGGATATCTGGACTTGATCCGGAGTATTTTCGCTTCTTTAGGCTTTTATAGCTGAGCTATTATAACTTTGCAAATGCGAGCCTAATTAACCTTTGTCTAGAAATAATATTGTAGTAGTTTTTCAGTATCTGAAAACAGAGATTGTTTTTTAAATAAACCTATCTAGAACGATTTATACCCCCTACATACTAAGTTTAATTTAAATCGTTATGATAAAATGCAAGGGGTTAGGGAAAATCGATTAAGCTAAGATTCATTTATAAAAATGTAGTTTTATACCGGTTTTCAGCACTTAAAAACTGAATTGAATAGAAAGGCTAATTTTGCTGTCATTTGTGAAGTCGGAATAGCTCAGTTGGGAACGGGTGGACTGAAGAACTGAAAATATCTGGGATCAAGTCCTAGATATAGCCAGCCATTTCTTTCTTTATTTATTTTTGTTGCAGCATATTTTTTATAAAATTACCGAGCAAGACTTGGTTACCCATTCATCTTTACAAAAAATGTTAATTCTTGATATATTCTTTTTATATCAAATCTTACACTATGTATGTATCGTGAATTTTGTCGCTATATCAATTAAAAAGACAGTACCTGGTTAACCGAAAATTGCTCGATATTTTTTTTCAAAATTAAAAAAAAATGGGTAGGTATGGCTCGATCCTAGGTATTTTCATTTCTCGAGACCGCCCGTTCTCCGAATAAGCTGCACTGAATTGACGGCAAAAATAGTATTTTATATTAAAATTTGAATTTAATATATCAATTATTTAATAATTTTTTGATGCCCAAAAACTGGGATAAAACGGTTTTTTTTTCATTAAACCTAGCTAGATCAATATTTCTCCCCAAAAACCCCTACATGCTGAAATGCATGAAAACCGATGCAGCCGTTTCCGAGATTCCGAAAATATATATTGTATATACATACAAGATTAAAGATAAAGATATAAGGATATATATACGTAAATTTAAACGTATGCTGTCAGGGAACCGTCCGCAAGTATAGAAAAATTGTTAATCTATTCTTTCATCAGGTTAGTGGCTATTAACAATGTTATGACAAAGAAGGAGATGGTAAAATCGTGGCGAGAAATACCGGGGCCTTCATCGCTTCCCTTAATTGGACAGTTGCATCATTTTCTACCTGGAGGTATGAGTATCATGATTCTCCTGCCCTTATGCTACTCTAAGTGGGGTCGGACCAACATGTTTTATTTTACGACCGGCCTGCATGAAAACACTTAGTCGCCTTTTACGAAACCTCAGTAACAAATGAAGGTGGTCTATTCTACTCAGCCGGATACCTCACGGCGGGACCACTTTTTTTCTTTTTTTTTATACAAGAAAAAACCCCTTATGGGTACCGCCGCCCGATGGGGACACGCGGTTATGTCGGACTCGCACCGACTAAAACGACCTGTGTGCTCCACCACGCTACCGATGGCAAGGACAGGGTATCGTTGTACACATTGCCCCCATCCCCGCCGACAGCAGCTCTGATCCAAGAGAATACCTCCTCCGGGTAGAGACCCCTCGAAAGAAGAGACCCCCTCCACTAACCCGTGCATTGGGAGCACCAGATTCACCGACTGCCTCGGGGACCTGTGTGCCAGACGTCCGATATACCCCGTTCGTAACGTCCGATGGTCACGGCGGGTCAACTTACCTTAATCGCCTTTCACAACACCTTGGAAAGAAATGAAAGTGGTCCATTCTAGTCAGCCGTATACCACACGAACGATCTAAAGGTATGATCTGTAAATCATATAACAAATAACATCAAATAGAAGAGAAAGTTTATAGTAAGTTAATCTTAGCGTATATTGAAGAATTCAGTACCGAAATGACATATGATAATTACGATTCTGCAGCCTTTCAATTACCTCCATTCCAAAAAAAACATGATTCAATTTTTTAGTTCGAACGTGAAATTCAAACCATCGAAAAAGTCGTAAAAATTCAAGTACAAATATTAGTATAAAATATTTAGATAATTTTTCGTCACTATATTTTATTTCAGGGACACTACATAACAAAAATGAGCCATTATCATATTTATTGGCTAAAAATTACGGCCCGATTGTCAGACTGGAAGGGTTATTTGGATCGAAACCTTTAATTTTTTTATTCGACACTGAAGCATGTTCCTACGCAAGTACCCTTTTATTTTATCCAAAAGAATTCCTTACAAATGTCAGTGCAGAGTTATGCACCTGACTAATCTCCGACCGGACTTTAGAACCATATCTGATATAACTGAAAGTTATTAAGAATGTCCTAAAATTACTCATAGGTGGCGTATTAGTTTCTTTATAGAGTTCATTTTCCACTTTTAAATTGACGACTGGTCAATGAACCTCTTTCTCCTTCAAAACAACTTACACTCAGTAATGCAGCTATAATTTAGATTCATTGATTCGTAAGGAAAATCCCTTGACGAAACGAAATGGAAAGAAATTGAAAGTTAAAAGGTTCTATTAAGTCGCGTAACATCATAATGGTTACCTAACGGCATCGTAACGAAATATAAAATTATTTGGCAAAGCGGATTAATAATAACTATTTCATGCCAAACAACTTACAGCGCTGTACTAAATAGAATAAGACCATTTGGCTAAATCAATCATAAACAAATGCTTCAATCACTTTACTTCGCATTGACTGCTTGTGTGTACGTATTGGTGAACATAAATAATAAAAAAAACAACGTTGGATAACATCTCAAGGTTCTAAGGTAAGGTAGGATAATGGCAACTAAGCTACTGGTTCGTGTAGTGTGGACAGAAGATCGTGTACCATAGATAATACACTATATAGGATATCGTGTAGTGTGGAAGTCCTTCGAAGAGACCTATGTCCGACAACAGACGTCTATTGATTGTAGAGAGATATATATATAAAATTGAAATAAATAAATTCCAGGTGCTTCGAAGTGAAAACTGGTTTCCGGTTCGTGAAGGCTTAGAATCTTTGGATTATTATAGAAAGGTTTATGCAAAAAATAACAAAGAGAACACTCCATACGGTTTGTTGACAGAGTAATGACAATTCCTTTTTATGTAAAAACTTCATATTATAAGCCACACAAGCTTTTTACGACATTTCATGCTTTATACAGTTCAGATTAACAACAAGCATAAAATAAACTTACAAAATAACACCTTTTCAGTCACGGTGAGAGTTGGAAAAAGTTTCGTTCTACTGTTAATCCTGTCATGTTGCAACCGAAGACCATTCAATTGTACAAAGCGAGCCTCACTGAAGTAACACAGGATATGATAAAAAGGTATTTAATTTATAGAATTAGGCGTTACTTTGTGGAAATCCATAATACAAAATTAATACTAAAATTATTTTGCTTTAATCCGCGAAGAAGTAAAATATAAAATATATATAATGCCAAATGTAGAGTGGACAATCTGTTTTCATACCTGATACATGCAGGATTCGTAGAAGCAAATACACAAACCTCCACCATCGCCACTACAATACAATGTGCAATTTTGTCGCGGAGTCTATCTCCTGATGATGCTTCGGTTGCAAGGCGAAAAGATTGTTGAGTTTGTAATAGTGCACCACATACGTTGTAGTGCTTGTGTATTGTGGTGGCAATGGTGAAGGTTTGTGCATGTGTTTTTACGAATCCTGCATCAGGTATGAAAACGGATTGTCCACTCTAAATTTAGCATTATATATATTTTCTATTTTACTTCATCGCGGATTATAGCAAAATAATTTTAATATTACTTTTGTAAAAAGGTATTTATTACAGAAAGCACTGGTCTGTCATAAATAAAAAGGGAGACATACATTTTTAAGATTGCCCTATAAAATACTAAAGCATACTTAATAATTTCAGGATAAAACACCTTCGTAACGACAAAAACGCCATAAGAGAAAACTTCAACTTTGAAATGAATCTTTGGGCTCTAGAATCTATCGGTGTAGTGGCGTTGGGTGGGCGCCTTAATTGCTTTGATCCGAACCTACCAAAAGAATCTCCTGTTAGGAAACTCATAGAGGTAGTTAACGGTATCTTTAAAGTCACCCCAGAGCTCGATTTAAAGCCTAGTGTTTGGAGATATATATCAACTCCAACTTTCAAGAGGGTAATGAAATTGTACGAAGATCAAGTAAGGTAAATTCTGTTTATATATTAAACTTAATCTAAAGATATAAGGCTATGGTTACTTGAAAGACTCGGAACAAATATAAATGTTGATGGATTACCAAGCTTCTACTATAAGAATTAGTTAATATATAGGCAATAATTTGTGTTCATCGATTTTCGTTATAGGCTTCCGGTGTTTAAATTTTCCTAAAGCGAAATTGATACAAGCTTCAATCAAATCTCATATATAATATTTGATATTTTGTACGTCTCGTTTGTGCTCCAAAAATTACTTTTAAATCATTTATGTACATAATATAATTTTACATTATCATTGTTATACAGTGGAATGGAAATTTAAGTAGTTGTGTTTAAAATTTATATGTATACTTAACAATACTTACAAATGTTATATTTATTTGTAGAAGTAATTAGGTTTTTATATTATATGGTATGTAAAAAATTCATATGACAACATGTTTGTAACATGTTGTGCCAACCCCACTTAGAGTGGGATAAGGGCAGGAGGATGATGATCGCCGACGATAATATGAGAGATGCGTTATTTTACTATCTTTGCGTAATGCATAAGAAAATCGTGCTTGCGGAGTAAACAAATGGTGTAGTCCATTGGTCATAGATACATTAGTTTAGTACTCATAAATTCACTTAATTTTAGGTTAAGTAAATTTTTTATCGAGAAAGCAATTGATCAACTAGAAACTAAGGATAACACACCTGATGAAGAAAAAGGCGTTCTCGAAAAGCTGCTCGCAATAGATGAAAATGTTGCATTGATCATGGCCAGCGATATGTTATTTACTGGTGTCGATACGGTAAGAAAGGGTCTACTATTGCAGTGGTATCTAAATGAGTAGAATATACCACCCTCATTTCTTACTGAGGCGTCGTAAAAGGCGACTAAGATAAAGTTCACGTCAGGCAGGTGGCTGGTCGTAAAAAAATAGTCAAATCATGTAACAAGATGTTTAAAACATATTGTTCCGACCCCACTTAGAGTGGGAAAAGGGCAGGAGAAAGGAAAGCCATACATATATGTGAGCAATAAAAGTAATAAAGTAAAATGCAAAGCAGATACAATAAGGAATACGCGGAAGATTAAAAGTTATTATTTTTTTACAAATCAAATTTACAATCTTTGTTTAATATATCAGCTATATAATCTATTCACTATATATTTCGTTATTATATGTTCTTCTTTTTTTTTCAGACTGCTAATATGGTGATAAGTACATTATATTTACTAGCTGTCAACCAAGAGAAGCAAAGGAAACTGCGGGCTGAAATCACATTGCAAAAAGATAAAAGGCCCTACCTTAAAGCCTGCTTGAAAGAAGCTTTAAGAATGCTGCCGATAACTTCGGGAAATAAAAGGCATACGTCTAAAGAATATAACATTCTAGGCTACAAGATACCAAAAGATGTAAGCTTTTTTACGAATATATGACCCCCTATTCAAAGACAGACTAACCATTTCGTTACTACTCGGTTTGTCTTATTTAAAGGGATCAATTACTTTCTATACGACAATTTCATTTTGATAAATATTTGTGCTTATCTTTATTACTTATTAACGGAACAAATAAATCTTTCTCTCGAAAGTGAAATCTTTTTCACAGTAAAAGCTTCGTATTATTATAAGAAAAAAAATGTACATTTTATCTATACGTATTATATAAGGTTAATTCTATATTTTTAAGCTCCCAGCTTCCCGTATAAAGAAGTACTCAACATCATCATCATTCTCCAACTCTTATCACACTCCAAGTGGGGTCGGCACAGCATTTTATAAACATGTTGTCACATGATTCTGCTAGGTATTTAACGACCGGCTTTCTATGTAACTTGGAACTCAAAATTTGCTTAGTCAACGATTCGTGAAGCAAATTTCTACTGCTGTACTGTCTAAAATCCTTTTTTAAACAAGTGGTCGATTCATTTTTATTCATAATTATAATTGCTTAGCCAAAAATAATATAGGTCCTAGGATCCTATTACTTTGTACTATGGATTTTAATGTACCCTTTGCATAAATTACCTTACAGACGATTATTATTTTTGGCCATCAATATTTATCATCGTTGGAAGAACACTTTCCTCGACCAAAAGAGTACATTCCCGAGAGATGGATTGTGGACAAGGCCGACCCGCTGTATCATGGAAACGCACCTAACTTGGTTTACAGCCCATTTGGTTTCGGGGTTAGAATGTGTATTGGTATGACAACTTTATTTTTTTGGAAAGTTCCTTAATCATAGAATAATAGAGTGAAGCTAAAAAAGCTTTTAATAAAATTTTATATACTGTTAACAGATGAACAGTTCCCTCGCCTGGAGAAAATCCTGACAACAGCGTCAGGTCATGCTTATCATAAACATGCAGTCATCGCGACTAAACCATTATCTAAAATTTAAACTCAATCGGACACCTGGAAGTGGGTCAAATTTAACTTCCAAGGTTACCTCTAATGCATTGTGAACTCAGTCATGAGCAAACTCTATAAGTTTAGTGACTAACTTAACTTCGTTGGTGTTTATTTATTTATTTATTATGACAAGCCAATAGCATTTTACACATACTTATTTATACACATTTTCATACGGCAAGTTCTAGGTAAAACACGTTTTAAGGTTTTTACGAGTACAGCGTTATCGCAGGTACAAAAATTATTTATATAACTAAAAGGAGTCAAATTAAATTACACTTAAAGAATAAATTTGATAAAAACTATTACTAAAAATTAACAACTTAAAGCAGACAGGCAAGTTTATTTTTATATTTGAATAGAGGGTCGTGGAAGATGTCTAATATCACGGGTGTTTGTAGATGTTATTTCGTTCGTCAGGTCTCAGTTTCGTATTTAATTGATATTATATTTGGTTTGTTAATCAATTATATTATTTATTTCAGGTAAACGCATCGCTGAACTTGAGATGGAGACGTTTATCGCAGCAGCAATTGAAAACTTCCAGATAGAATGGTCCGGCCCACCGCTGACTACGAAACAATTTTCTATTAACTGCTCAATTCCTCCCTTTAACTTCACATTTAAGGACATAAATTAATTTGTTGTCTGGATATTTTTTAATACTGTTATGATACTAGTTTTTGTTATTTTATTTGATCAAGAGCTGCAAAGGGCGTGTGTTTTTACTTCTAGTTATGACTTACGGTAAAGCTGATTTCTGTTAATAACAGAATAAATGTTTTTCATTTCATTTATATTGTAGACTATCGAGGAAGCAATATTTACTGTAATAATAATTTGAAAAATTAATAAATAACTCGTTAAATTAAATGATATCTATTATTTTGTAAATCATGCTTAGCTAAGAAAAGTTTTGCCAAATAATTCGATCAAAGCAGATTTAATAACAGCGAAAAGTGTATTCGTGTTGTCCATGTTATCAACTAAAGAATTTTACTCTTCCTGAATATTATAAAATCAACTGTTAGTAACTAACACTGTGTTGAACTTATTTTTATATTAAACCCACATTTTATCTTGCACTTTATCATGAAGAAAAATATGCATGACTTAAGATAACTTTAAGCATATTTTGTAAACTACTAATCAGAGCAGCCTGCTACTATCCCACTGCTGGGAATAGGCCTCTTCTCTCCGTTTTTGGAGAAACGTTTTGGAGCTAAGATCTACCCAACGCTCCAATGCGGATTGGAAGGTTACACATATTTCCAGAATTCTCTAGAGATATGCAGGTTTCCTCAGGTGATAAATTTCAATTATCAATTAGACACATAAGTTTTAACAGAAAAACTCATTGGCATTGCCCTGGTTTGAACTCGTGATCTCCTTGAAAGAGTCGCACGGTTTTACCGCTGGGCTACCAGAGAAAACCGTTCTATTAGGCGCTAGCCTAGTAATCACCCTAAAGCTGATTTTCTGTTTACACTGATATATATTTTTCTTTATTCAAGCCACGATATATTCAAATGTGATCTTCGCTTTCATTTTGCAAGCTAATGTGAACCATTAAGCTTAATAACACGTTCAGTCCGATTATTCACATTTAACGTTAAAAGCTTCCATTATCTGAACAATGCAATGTATTTTGTGAATCAATACGGTTACGGAAATGGTTATATTGATTTGTCAATTTTTTATTTACGTTAAAAAATAGAGAATTATTGTAACCAGTATGTTGGACTCACAGAATTTTTATACTTAAAGTAGGAATTGAGCCTCAAAAGTGCTATATTACATAATTTATAGGATTAGGCGTTACTTTGTGGAGATCCGTAATACAAAAATAATACTAAAAATATTTTCCTATAATCTGCTATAAAGTAAAATAGAAAATATATATAATTCTAAATGTAGAATGGCCTATGGTTTTCATGCGATTTTGTAGTGGAGTCTATCTCCACCACTGCTACCACAACACGCATGCACTACACACGCTCACTACGACAATCTCTACGATCGTGTTGCAAGCAAGCAAGCAGTCTTATACGAGTATACCTACGAATAGTTGAATCCCCATCATTGATTGGCCCTCAATGTGCAAGAATTTGGTTATTTTTGCGGTTAAATAATATGACGGTTTTCGTTTTAGATTATCCAAATCCTACCAATCCACTTTACAGCCATGTGCCTTTTCTCACGATTTAACGGTATAATATTTCACATTTCCATTGTAGTTTACGCACAAAAGGCTTGATGTATGAACTGTGACCAAGTTTCTTATCGCTAGTCTTTTCAAGTTAGTAATAATGGTCTACAAAAATGTGCAGCGTTTCTTAACTACGAAGAATAAATACGTCGTTAAGCAATGCTGCCACGATAAAGTCACGATAAATATTTGAAAAGATTGACACTATGATAAGTATTTGACCTTTAATAAGGGCTAGTAAGTATAAACCCTGAGCAGGCACCTAGATATGTAATATAGACCACATTATTTGCATGTTATGACATATTGATTTACAATATTTAAATGAACGGCAAAAGTCACGTTGCCAGATACGCCCCGTACCCCTATCACATCTCGTCACGCTGAGCAAGAATCCCCCCCCCCCCCTTATGCGAACATATTTATGTATATATAAAAACTTATTGGGAGCCCCACAATAAGTTTTTATATCAAAATTGTATCTGATATTTCCTATTGATATTTGTTATTCATTTTTCGCTTTAGGGTTATTAAAAACATTGTAATCAAATCTGCCTTATTTAAGTCTCTTGGCAATTCAACTCGCAAATGACTAAAACACAATTAGACTCGTTTGATCTTTAAATTCCCCTGTCCAGATCAATTATGAGTTAATCAAAATATAAAGCATAGTTACAAGCACAAGCAATTTAGGGTACTTAACTGGAACTTTGTTAATTGCCCTCACCAAGTGTTATTAACTATGAACTCTAACTAGTATTCCCTACAGATAGCTTTATGGAGTAGTTTCAAAACTCATTCATACCCTTTAAGACGGTGTCAAGCTTCGGCTCTTTAATTAGACTTTAAATATTTTAGATTTTGAATTTCGGAAACGGCTACAACAATTTTCATAAAACAGTATATAAGAATTTTTGTGGGTGATAAATCGATCTAGGTAGCTTTCATTTAAAATTTCGTTTTGTCACTGATTGACACCAAAAATTCGTTATGCATTACGTCGTTTTTAACATGTTAAGCATTTTGACGGCTATTTACTTTAGTCTCCTTTTACGACACCTCAGTAAAAAATGAGGGTGATCTACTCAGCCACACGGCAAAGCAAATTAATTCTATTATAGCCTTTTTACTATGAAATCCCGCAAAGTAATACCTACGAGTACTTCGTACTTCTATAAAATATTGATGTTATTAAGATGTTGCTTACATGTGCTTGTATCGTCATGATTAAGCAAAATCGTGAGCACGCACTCTAAACACGTTATATAAGCCTTTGAAGAACTCCAAGCAATTTACGGTAATTAGTATAGATACTAATATATAAAGCTGAAGAGTTTGTTTGTTTGAACGCGCTAATCTCAGGAACTACTGGACCTATTTGAAACATTCTTTTAGTGTAAGTTAGTTCATTTACGACCGACCGTCTGCTTGACGTCAACTTAGTAATATTTAACAACATCTCGGTTAGAAAGAGGATGGTCTATTCTACTCAACTGGATACCACACGGTGGGTCGACTTACCTTAGTCGCCTTTTACGACACCTCGGAAAAAAATAAGAGTGGTCTTTTCTATTCAGATACCACATCTATGTCCACAAATATGTCTTACAATATCTTTCTAAGGTTAAAACTACAATGACTAATTAATGAAACAAGTAAAAACACATTAAATAAGTTAAAAAAAAGTACGTAAATATTGAAATGCAATTACGTAGCTTCAGTTTTGTTGGAAAAGCTTCAGCCTTATCAAATTGGAAACGTTCAAATGATATCGCCATATTCGGTTTCCCGTAAAGTGAAAGGACAGAACAGAAATAGAACCTTTTTATATTTTCCTACGTGCGTGGATATTTTATTCTTCACGTGAAATAAGTTGTTACGCGGTTTCGTTTTATCTCACCTTTACGATATTCCTTCGGGTCTTCTGTCTTATTATATAAAGTTAATGGAAATCTATTTTTTTTCGATATCGATGCGGTTGAAGGGAGTAATAAATTACGTGTTTATATTTTTAGTTGCAGTTACTTTTCTGCCAATTCAACCCATCGTTCATCATCTATCTCCTACCCTTATCCCACTCTAAGTGGGGTCGGCACAACATGTTATAAACATGCTGTCACATGATTTAGCTGATGACCTTTACATGACGCGCCGCCTGCCTGAGTCAACTTATCTTTGTTGCCTTTTACGACACCTCGGTAAGAAAAAAACACAAATTTCGGGCTAGCTCCATACTCTACTGTAATAAACCTATAATTGTGATTTGAACGCCTTTTTTTCGACATTTTGCTGACGTTTTGTTTACTAATAACCTTTTTAATGAAATTTGATCTAAGACACATATCACAGAAAGAACAAAAGTAAACTAACCTTAATATTTACTTATCTAATGGATTGCAATCTTACATCGTTTCTTAAATTCAAAAAGTATATAGTATAAATAAATATATCTGAAAATACACTACAAATACAATTTTAAATTTCATTAAATGCTTTCGTTTATAAGCGGCTGATAAGCTAAATCCGAAATATGTTGCAAGTCCATTACCATCTCATTCTTTTTCTAAATATAACTAATTTGAACTGTCTGTGTGACGAGGGTTCTACATAAACCCTCGTTTACAATTATTATCATAGAACGCTGTAACATATTGATATTAGTTAATAAATATATATTTGTATGTAACTTTTAATATCCCCTATTAAAAGTGCAAATAATTTGTATAGTATAAAAAATATTAATAACAAACTTTTGACTTAATCAATACTTATTATAAAGGAGTTAAGCATATTAAACGCTTTTAATTAATACTGCTAACCGTTGAGGAGTCATCAGGTCAGGAACAGCATCAGGTCATGCTTACATAAACATACATAATCATCGGAACTGGACCAGTATGTAAAATTTCAGCCCAATCAAACACATAGAATATGGTAAATTTAACTTGCAAGATTCCAACTTCACATACATACACGGCAAGTTAAATAAAAGCTTTTAATAATTCGCCTCAAAGCTGTCGCGCAGTATTTCTGTTCTTTCTGCATCCATGCTATAGAATAATAATTAAAAATGTAGTAAAGCTTTACTATAACAAAAAGTAAAAAGTAGCATTTATAATAATATTCATAACACTTCTTCTTACAAATCTTCAATGAAAGATTTGTAGATGTCATTCAATAGCTCCGTATAAAGCTTTTTACACATACCATATAAATAATAGGAAATTATTTAAATCAGCAATACCAACTGAGTTCCTGCTTCAAAGAAAGTCGCATATCTCAATATCTCATATCTCAATGTAGGAAACAGACTCTTAAGACTCGCATATTGATTAAGGCGATGCTACAACCTTAAGCTGTGGTAGCCCAGCGCTAACACCGTGCGACTCTTTCGAAGAGGTCATGGGTTCAAACCCGGGCAGACATCAATGAGTTTATTTGTTAAAAACTTATGTGTCTAATTGATAATTGCAATTTATCACACGCTTTTCGGTGAAGGAAAACATCGTGAGGAAACCTGCATATCTCTAGAGAATTCTGGAGATATGTGTAACCTACCAATCCGCATTGGAGCAGCGTGGTAGGTCTTAGCTCCAATCCTTCTGTCCTTAAAACAGAGAGAAGAGGCCTATTCTCAGCAGTGGGATAGTAACAGGCCGCTACTTACTTTACTTACAACCTTAATATGACTGCTCTATGTAATAACAACGTGCATCAATCTATGGAAAAAACTAACATTACGATGTAACAAGCAAGATATATAGTATCTGTAACAGTTGTTACGAACGAAGTAATTTAGAAAGATACAGGATAGTCTCGGAGTCGTAAAGTGCGAGAGTGAAATCGTAAAAGTAAAGGTTTACACATTAAAGCGGTTATGGAGGTGGGTTTTATTAAGTCGACTTGCCGACATCATATTAACCTCGCTCAAATAGTTGGGATCTACGGTAAATATAAACTTTTATATATGCAAGCGTAACAATGTATTCGGTTCAAATAGACGTATGAAAAATTATTAATATTTGGCATTATAATATCTGAGTCTTTGTCTATGAATAAGAAGTGTCTTTAAAAAAGATTTAGTTAGAGTTGAAAAAATGGCATAGATAAAAATCTACTATCGTCTATGATGTATTAGAAAGACATTAATTTTAGACTTATTTTGTAATTAAGTGTAGCAGAGTGTTCGTATTTATACGCTTATTATTATTTTATTCCTATTCTATTTTCCTAAATTCTAAAATATTATTACATTATGTCCAAATATTTTCCTTTTTTACTAGCAAAAACAAAATGAGAATTAAGAGAAACAGATGCCCCATAAGAAAGTAAGTAGTAGTTTGTCAACGTTATTTATAAACGAATAGATGAAATTGAAATTTCTAGAAGTTATTTGGCTTCTGCTTGTTTTAATTAAAGTAATACGGTGATCTACGAGATATGTTATATCTGAATAATCAAAATGTCTTAACCTATATATACGAAAGAGAAAGTATGTATGTATGTTCCTTATATACTCCAAAAAGGGTCGACCGATTTTAATGAAATTTTCAGAAAATCGTTACGTAGACCCAGCGGATAGTACTGCAAATTTTGGTGGTAATCGGAGCATTTTTTTAACTGTCAATGACGATTTTTTTTTCGAGAGGTATTAAAACCATAACTAATATAAAATAGACAGTCTATCTGTCTTTACGCTTTCAAGGCTAATTCTCTAAAGCAAAATAAAATAAAATTTGTTATAACTGAAGCTCATATATCGGACAAATAGAAAAAAACCGTTTTTCCTTTAGAAACTGGAATAACACATAGTACATAATTGAAGGTTTTTTAACATTTAAGATGACGACATCCAAGTCGCGGGTACAGCTTGTATTAAAAAAAACGTGTTTGTTTCTTTGTAACAAATATAAAAGGTGCTAGTAAATAAAGTTTGTATACGACAAATTCTCGCCAACTACTCTTTCCTAACACTTGCTAAAGAAATATTGTGTCGTAAAAATTTGTTAGTGTGAGGGTCATTTAGGGAAAGGGCGAACATAAAAGTAATGGTTTACACATAAACACGGTAATGGAAGGTTTAGGTAGCATTTAACTCCGCCGGAATACGTCGGATTCCAAGCTCAGTGTGATGAACCATACGCGGTCTCACTTTAACGTTTACGTCTTAATTTCTACGAATTTATGCAAAATATCTACAAAATGTCATTTAAATGAATGTGTACCTAGCCGAAATTTTATTAATATATTTTAATTTTTATATATAATTCTTTGCTTTATCATGTTTAAGAGTTATATTATTTCTAGTTATTTTTTTTATATATATTTTAATTTATATATTGTAAATATATGGCAGGTTTGAAACGATTAGAACAGCGAGAAAGTTTTAAGTAGTAAGGGTCTTTCTGGATCCTGATAAAAGAATATACATATAATCATTCTCCTGCCCTTATACTCTAAGTAGGGTCGGCACAACATGTTATAAACATATTGTCACATAATTTGGCTAGGTATTTTACGACCGGCCGCTTGCCTGACGACAACTTACCGTAGCCGCCTTTAACGACACCTCGGTAAGGATGGCCTAATCTACCTATTCTACTCAGACGGATACCACACGGCGAGTCAACTTAACTTAGTCGCCTTTTACGCCACTTTGGCAAAAAATGAAGGTGGTCTATTCTACTCAGCAGAATACCACACGACGGGTCAACTTAATATACAGTTAAAGCTGTAAGACTGTGGAATGCTCTTCCATCTGAAGTTCGGGAATCTCCTTCATTAACCATATTTAAGGTTTGTGTGAAGGATTTTTATTTGTCACTATAAACATGATTCACACTGGCATTGTTAACATTTATATATCTTGTTTCTTTCTCTTTTTGATTTTTTTTCCATATTTATTTGTTTTTATTTATACTTATATTTATCTGTTACTACTTATTTACTCTTCTTTTGTTAACTTATCTGCGTGCATTTGCCAACCCGTGTATAATTATACAAAAGATCCTCTCTTTCAAAGGGTTGTCTGGAAGAGATCACAACAGTGTGATAAGACCGCCCTTTGCACATTCAAATGTATCTGTTATCTATGACTTCTTTTCATTTTGTATTTTTGTTTGTGTAATAAAGTTATTCTTCTTCTTCTTCTTCTTCTTACCTCAGTCACCTTATACGACCTCGGTAAGAAATGAGGGTGATCTATTCCACTAAGCCGGATGGTATGCGGCTTGGTAAAAGAAATATTCCAATCTCGTAACTAAACACGTTTCAAATCATATAAACATAGTTCATCACGGAATCAGGGCTGGAATCCACGAACCATTATTAAAGACCACGTTATTTAACCATTTTGCCATCTCAGCTTTTCTCAAACAATTTTAAATAATATTATATTAATAAAATAAGTATTTCTATGGTTATAAATGAAAATTGTTATTATACAAATTGGATTAGACGGTTTAAGTAATATTTTAATTTACTTTCGGGTTTTAGCTTCGATAGATAATATTTATGCAAGGTTAAGAGAATTAATTTAAACCTCCCCCAGTCGTTGGTAAACTGTTTCAAGGCACATTTAAATAGATTGAATTGCGAATTGGATGAGAAATTCATAACATAATTAATGGTAATCGGTTAATGCTTTCGACTTTGTCGACATAATAGAAAATCTTAATTACTCGATATACGAGTATGAGATTTTGACAATTAGCTTATGTAACGCGAAGGTGTCTAAGCGGAAGAAGGTCTAAGAGACTTGACTTTTACGATATTTATATTTACCGCCATATGTCAATCAAGTAACACAAATCCTTAACAAATTATAATACCCAATCTTAAGACAATCGGTTTAGTGGAGAAAAAACTTCATCAAAATCTGTTCAGTAGATTTTACGTTTAGTGTGAACGGACAGACAGCCACAGAGGGTTACTTTGTCTTTATAGATTAACAATAGAGGAGGGTGAGTCCTTAGCCGTGTGGTATCCCACTGAGTAGAATGGACCGCCCTCATTTCTTACCGCGGTTTCGTAAAAGGCGACCAAGGTAAATTGACCCACCGTGGGGTATCCGGCTGAGTAAAATATACCACCCTCATTTCTTTCCGTGGTATCGTAAAAGGTGACTATGGTGAGTTCACATCAGGCAGGTGGCCGGGCGTAAAATAGTTGCCTAAAACACATAACAACGTGTTTGAGTCATGTGGCGCCCCAATTAGAGTGGGATAAAGGTAGGAGAAAGTAAATATGTTATTAACTTTATCTATATACAGAATTAATTTAAAATGACTTAGAGATTGCAGGAAAATGTTTATGTAAGTGATTGCAACCTTTCTTAATCTCAATGCTAATGGTCGTTGCACAAAGCTTGTTTGTCAAGCAGTGGCTACCTCCGGTGCCCGGGTATTTACAATTCAGATAGCACCCTCGGGTCGAGCAAAACGGATAAAACTACGAACTGCGCGTTGAACGAACAGCTTGCCTATCGATTTTAACCTTTACATTATTGTCTCAAAGATAGTATTCGTTTAAGTTTGCTAGCTTCAATAAGACAGCAAAATCATACTGACACGAGAATTAAAAATTGATTTTAACATTTATTTTTCATCCTTTTACCCTTATCACACTCCAAGTGGAGTCGGCACAAAATGTTGTAACATGATTTGGCTACGTATTTTAGGACCGGTCGCCTGCCTGACGTCAACTTACTTTGACATCTCGGTAAAAAATTAGTATTACCACGCGGCACGTCGCCTTACCTTATTCGTCTTTTACAACGCCTCGGTAAGAAATTAGGGTGGTTCATTTTACACAGCCGGATACCACACGGCTGGTTTAGTTACCTTAGTCGCCTTTTACAACACCTCGGTAAGAAATCAGGGTTGTCTATTCTACTCAGCCGGATACCACACGGTGGGTCGACTTACCTTAGTCGCTTTTACAATACCTCGGTAAGAAATGAGGGTGGTCTATTGTACTCAACCGGATACGACACGGCGGTTCGACTTACCTTATTCGTCTTTTACAAAGTCTCGGTAAGAAATGAGGGTGGTCTATTCTACGCAGCCGGATACCACGTGGCAAGATTTTAATATTTAATACGAACTCGTTTTAAAACCCCGGTTAATTGCCTCTTCAAATGACAAGAGGGCTGGCTCCTTTTTCGCACAAATAATCAGCTTAGCGATTCAGCGCGGAAACGCTGCCAGCATTCTTGGGACCATTCCACGTTGGCATGATTTGTATAGTCCTAGCGTGTAAGTAATTTAAGATATATATAACTTGTACATTTTTATACGAACTTAAAGTTTTTTCATATCAATCAATGTCGCAAAAATTGAGATTTTAATTAAATCGCTCCCGAAACTCTTAATGAAATCGTAAGAATATCATGAAGTTTCCAATTCTCAGCGTCCCATTCGACCTCAAATTATGTAAATACACTTAATAAATTACGTAAAAGTTCAAAAGTAATTGAAACTTGGGCCTTTTGCACGTGGATAAGCTAGGATAAAACAGGATTTTATTAATTTTAAAACTTACGTCGTCAATTGGGTTTTGACTTTATTAATCTTTGTTTTTTTTTATTACTTTGTTGTACTGAAATTCAGCATGCAGAAGGTTTTGGGCTAACTAGGTTTTATTTTACAAACAAATCGTTTTTGGACATTAAAAAATACTAAAATTTACAATGAATATATAAAACACCATTTTTACCGTTTATTATCAAGTGGTCACGAGAAATGTAAATACCTGGGATCGAACTTGTTACGTCTACTCAGCGTTTGCCACTTTCCCAGACTCCATACGACACCGGAGGTGTAGTGTTCCAGCCTTAGTTCAACTTCGTTGATCGTCGCCTTTACCCAACCTAATGGGTGGGATCGGACGCTACCATTTAAACATAGTATTAGTTACATATATAAAATCTACATTTAATCTTCATATTAAATATTAAATACAGTTTAAGATAATTATTGTACATATATATATGACGGCGCGTGGAGTAATTATAAGTTGTGAACTAAGTTATTTGATTAATTATTACAAATAGTTATGAGATTGTTATTTTATCAATGATTATACTAGGAAAAACGTACTTAGGAGAAATTAACATTAAGAGCGGGTAACCCCGAATAGAGTAGTAGTTCGACGTTGGCATGGTAACGTGGGTTGTTATGTCAGGACGGGCGAAATTCTAATCTATTGGCTCTTGATCTTATTAAGTCTGGCGTTAAGTATTGTATTTCGAAGTATATTGTATTGAAACTAAATAACTAATTGTTGCATCGTACAAGCGTGGTTTTATTTCCGAGTTACTGCCACTAACGCGCCCACAATGTAGGACAATAGCCTGGACCGTGCTTCTATAAAGGCTTCCTGATGCTTCTATATATATATAATATCTGGGTGACCGAGCTTCGCTCGGTAATTTTTTACAAAAAAAAAACCTTAAAAAAAAGAAAAAACAATTATTTAGTTGGGATCGATCCTTGGCACTCTTATTTCTCGCGGCTGCCCGCTAACCGAATAAGCTACGTCGACTTGACAGTTTATGGCGAAAATTCAATTCAATATAAATGTTAGTGTTTTTTAATGCCCAAAAATAGGGATAAAACAATATTTTTTTTACATAAAACCTAGCTAGATCAATTTTGCTCCCCCAAAACCTCCTACATGCTGAATTTCAGGAAAATCGTTGGAGCCGTTTCCGAGATTCGGAAAATATATATATATACAAGGTTAACTCATTTAAATATTAAGATATATATATATATATATATATATAACTCAATAAAGAAGTTATTGAAATAAACGGAGTTTGTACCCGACAGTCGTCCCCCAATATATAATTAGCTCTACCTACCCAATTACTTTTTCTTTCATTTTAAGTTTCTTTTTTTTTTTGTAAAAAATATTGACCAAGGCTCGGTCAACCAGGTACTTTACTAACTGATATGTAATGGAATCCCACTTAAAGGGGGATAAAGGCAGGAGAATGATGAGATAGATATCACAATTAATCATTGCACAAATAAAAAAATCGTAAATTATACCTAAGTAGCTTCTGTTACAGTTATTATCTAGAGAATTATAATTGACACTAGAAAAAATTACGAATATGTTTTTACTAACCTAGTATTAAAAATTAAATTTAATTAATCTGCTTAAGTCAAAAGACGAAAGAGCTTCCTCCAAAAATATTCTTAAAATGTTTTCACATAAATTAGCTAATCCAAGATTCAAAGCAACGCTTACTGTTCTCACGAGAATATAGTCTATTGTGTGTAAAATAAATCGTCTCGAAATAAAATTAAGTACTCCACGAAAGTGTTCCAAATCTTATCTCTAGATGGAAAAATAAATTTGCAATTTGGATTTACTTATGTTATCCTGAATACATCCAGGGATTTGCGGAATAGAAAATAGTCTTTTGGATTGAATTTACACCAAGGAATATAGAATACGAAACGTATAATATATTTCTGAAAGCCGCGAAATACTAAAGTGTATTTTCTTTAAGAACAAAGCCAGTAAGTCTTTCTTTAAGCGACTAGTGCAACTTACAAATAACATTTTTCTAAACTTGCAATTTAACGTAGCATGCGACAAAACTTATTATTATAGTAGGTTTTAGATTTGAAACCTGAAAAAAAGGAATATAAACTTTAACCCTTCTAACTTTCACCTTAATTTCCGAGGTGTCGTAAAAGACGACTAAGTTAAGTTGACCCGCGGTTTGGTATCCGGTTGAGTAGAATAAACCACCCGCATTTCTTACCGAGGTATCGTAAAAGACGACTAAGGTACTCGTAAGTTGATCCGGTGTGTGGTATCCGGTTGAGTAGAATAGAGCACCCTCTTTCTTACCAAGGTGTCGCAAAAAACGACTGAAGCAAGACGTCAGATAGATGTAAAATAAGCCAAATCATAACTAACAACATGTTTAAACATGTGCCGACTCCACTTGGGATAAGGTTAGAATGACGAAGCTTTAACCATGTCCCCTTTTATATCTATATAGAAAAAACTCAAGATAACTTGTTAAATTTCATACAAAATTAATTGAATAGCCTTTGATTCCAGACTAATTTGGAAGGTTCGATTCTGTTATACGCTGTCATAACTACCCCGCACCCTTGAATATATTTACACATACCCTCCGACCCATGTTAATGTTTAGTAACTAGAGTCTATTTAACCCGGATGTTTAAGAAGCTTAGGTTGAGCAAAAGCTAACAAAAGGAAGCCTATTTAAGTTAGCTAACTTTAGGAGGTAATTAAATGCTTTACTTAGCACCCAAATATTGTTATCAATTAATTGTTGTTTAAAGTTATTAATTAACGTATATATAATGTAGATATAGACTGGTAGGCTTATAGATATATTACAACAAGATAAGATCATTTAAAGTAAAGTAGCGGCCTGTTACTATTCCACTACTAAGAATAGGCCTTTTCTCTCCGTTTTTGGACAGAAGGATTGGAGCTAAAACCTATCACGCTGCTCCAATGCGGATTGGTAGGTTAACTTTTAGGATTGGTAGGTAACCTACCAAGATCATTTATTAATTTATTATTACCTATTTTTATTTCAGAAGATAGCTAACTTCTTATAAAATCAGTAGAAAAGTAAAGATTTAGGTATAAATTACACAATATAAGTCTTTCCACAGTCGATATAATGGCTCAGCGGTGGAGGAAAAATCAGTTCGCAATACCTATTGAGTGTTTTTTTAAAAGGCGGCTTTCTTTTGCGCGGCATCGATGCCGAGGTCTTAATAAATTGATATTTACCTTTCCGTCAACCCACCGATATTGAATACGGTTAATTTAGAAGGTTATATAAACTTTTCTATTTTTGTTTCGAACCTAATCAAACGAAAGAAACGAGAAAAAATTGTTTATTTCCGGAAAGTTTTGTAATACAGCTGTTGTTGATTATTTTTCCATTATCAATTATCAAAAATGTCAATTTCGATGCTGAATTGACGTCACATTAGTCTTTAAACATTTTATTTATCACTTCGAAAATATTATTACCTTTTTTATTTTACTTTACTTCAAGATTATTAGAATTTATGTACATTTTTTTTTCAGTTTCAATGATATGCTGATCATATTCTCGCTTATATCATTAAAATATGTTTAATATGACGTAATGCTACAACTAAATACAATAAATTAATATATTAGGTACCAACTTAATAATATTGACACTAATTAATTCAATTATTCACCAAGAATCTAAATAAATTAAGAATAGTCTTACGCAAAGCGAATAAAGTCAGAATGAAAATTAAATTTCACTGTTGTTATTACGTTCCTGATAAATTTGTTTCAGACATCCAAGTATTATTGAGTTTGTTAATTACCAAAATGAGTCCTAGTTCTATTTCGTGATTGAATGAATGAATGAAATATATGATGAATATGAATAAATAATGAAATATTGATACTTGATTTAAATTTATTTACGCCGTGTGGTATCCGGCGGAATAGAATAGTACCACCCTCATTTCTAACCGAGGTGTCGTAAAAGGCGACTAAGGTAAGTCGATCCGCCGTGTGGTATCCGGTTAAGTAAAATAGACCACCCTTTTTCTTACCGAGGTGTCATAAAATACGACTATGGTAAGTTGATGTCAAGCAGGCGGTCGGTCGTAAAATACGTAGCCAGATCATGTGACGACATGTTTATAGCATGTTGTGCCGACCCCACTTAGAGTGGAATAAGGGCAGGAAGACGATGACTTAATTTAAATTTATTTATTTTTTGTAGATACATGTTGTTAAAGAAAAAGAAAAAATAGCACATGCGGACCTATCCCTAAAAGGGATTTCTTCCAGTCAATCTTTGAGTAATAGACTAAAAAAGACAAAGAAGTGAAATACGGGTAATAAAGAAAAACAGAAAAAGAAAACAAAAACTTTGTACCTAGATTAATATTTGTACTCGACATAGCACAAAAGATAAAAAAATGATACAATATAGATAATAGATAATTTAATTAATTAATTTATAAATTAATTCTTGTTAAATAAGTAGATGGATAAAGATGCTACTAATAAATAATTACTTGAGACAAATATTTTCTAGTCTGTGACCATATTACATCTTACATTAATCCTATATTGGTCAATGAAAAACATCCTTGCAAAGAGTCAAGAGCAAATGACTACATTAAAAATAGACGTTATCCCGAGGTCAAAGTACCTACTCGTTCTACGGATAAGCCCAACCGATTTTAATCAATTAGAGTACAAATCGCTTGGAAATCGATACAACTAAAGGTAACGAAACACTTTTAGGAAAGTTGAAAACAAGTAGGAAGAACTACATAGTAGTAGACATGAAGAAACCTGCATTTCTCCAGAGAATTCTGGAGATATGTGTAACCTACCAATCCGCATTGGAGTAGCGTGGTAGGTCTTAACTCCAATCCTTCTCTCCAATAACGGAGAGAAGAGGCCTATGCCCAGCAGTGGGATAGTAACAGGCCGCTACTTACTTAATGCTAAATATAGAGTGTACAATCCGTTCTCATACCTGATGCATGCAGAATTCGTAAAACTCATCATAAAATAGCAAAGCATTTTCGTTGTAGAGTTGTTCGTTGTTCTATATCTTTATCATGGTTTACTGGATGAAATTGCTGTTTAGCAATATGTCCGCCAGATTGTATCACTACTTATGTAATATTTATTATTATTTTTTTATTTTTTATTACTGTTAATAATGCGGTGTTCAATAAAAAGGTTCATTCATTCATTCATGGAGTCTATCTCCTGACGATGCTACGGTTACAGGGTAAAAGGATTATTAAGATTGTGGTAATGAAAGTGTTTGTATATCGTTGTGTTATTAGTAATGGGTAGTGCATGTGCTGAATTCTGCATGTATCAGGTATAAGAACGGATAGTACACTTAACATTTAGCATTACGTATATTTTATCGCGGAATATAACAAAATAATATTCTCATTACTTTCGTAATATGGACACCCGCAAAGTAACGTCTAATTCTATAAAAACACTATTGATTCATGATTGTTTTGCAATCGAAAAAAGACTGATTTAGATGTTCTCAATATCAGTAATGGGATCGCGTGTTTGTACCACTCACATAGGAAAGGCAAGGTCGCCCGCCCTTGACATATAATGTCAATGTCGATATTGAGCGGACAATTGGATTCGACCTGCGGTATATCATTTCCACGAATCCTAACATATGTAACACTAGCTATAGCACTAGCACTAGTAATGAAAATATTTCGGATAATTGAGTTTTTATTTATTTATTTATTTTAAAAGGCCATCAACAATTTACACACCAAGTAGTACTAAAAATACAAATGTTGAAAACTTAAGCTAAGTGCTATATCAATTATAGATGGCAACGGCATGCACAATTTGACAACAGTTATTTTGCCATTTCATACAAATACTCGTTTGCGTTATGTAGATATAAAGAATACATTTTTTTTTTTTTTTAAAACAAATTTATAATATATTTAAAAGAAAAGATAAAAATAAAAAAGATCAGTGGAAGGAATTAGGCTGGCGTTTTATAAATTTTAAGGCGACTTTTTTGAAATCTGCAGCTGTACTATGAAAAATGTCCAAGTCACCATAACTGCAGAGCAAGTCATGGGTTCTCATGAATCTATTCATTGGCGAATTGTACCCCAGATTCGTTTTCGATATTTTACACGCAAATAACTTGCGTTTGTTTGCTCGAGGAATGCGCGTAGATATTGCGAAATTTAGCATGCGCAGAGTCATTGGCGAATCTATGGCACCTCTCGCCAACTTATACACAAACATGACATCTGCTAGGTGTCTTCGGCTATACAAAGACTCCATTTTAAAATACGAAAGTCTTGAAGAATAACTTCGTAATTTTTTCCCTAGGTTACAGCGAAAAGTTAAGTGCCAGAGAAATCTTTTTTGCACAGATTCCAGACGTTTATTATATACCTCATAGAACGGGTTCCAAACAGTGCTGCAGTACTCAAGACTAGACCGGATCAGGGCGTTAAATATTATTATTTTTGTTTGAGGATTCCTAAAATCTTTGCAGTTTCGCAAGACAAAGCCTAATGTTTTAAATGCTTTCGTTGCCATTTGATCAATATGATGTTGAAATCGTAATTTATTGTCGAGGCAGACGCCCAAGTCACGAATTCTGTCAACCTCCGTGAGCGCTACGTCGTTGATAAAGTATGTTCTTGATACCCGTTGACGTGTTCTAGTGAAACACAAGTGATGACATTTTTCAACTTTAAGGGTCATGGAGTTACTTCGACACCATTTCGCTATACTGTTTAAATCAGCTTGCAACAATTCTGCGTCTTTTGCATCATTGATATTTTTCAATATTTTGAGGTCGTCAGCAAAAAGATAAATCTTAGAGTATTGAATAACCTCTACCAGATCATTAATGAAAATATTGAAGAATAACGGGCCCAAGTGTGATCCTTGTGGAACACCAGAGCAGTTGACATACGGATCCGATGAATAACCATTCAAGACGACGCTAGAAGACCTGCCCGTTAGGTATGAATTGCACCAAAGAAGCAAAGGGTCACCAAGGCCAAGAATACGAAGCTTATTCAAAAGCAAGTGATGCTGAACGCGATCAAAGGCTTTTGAGAAGTCCATATAAATTACATCTACCGTACCCCTAGCATCCATGTACTGAGACAAGTCCTCCACATAAGATACAAGATTTGTTGCGGTAGATCTTGCCTTAACAAATCCATGTTGAAAGGGTGTGATGATATGTTTAAAATGTGCTGCTAGCGCCGGATACATAACCTGTTCAAATATTTTAGAAAACACGCAGAGAATGGAGATAGGTCTATAATTACGAACTTGACTTTTATCGTCGCCTTTGTGCAGTGGGACAATACGGGCGCTTTTCCAGATATCAGGAAAGATGCCTTCACTTATTGATCTGTTAAAAATTAATGAGAGAGGCAAGGCCAAGACAGATGCACATTTGACGGCAAATAAAGACGGTATACCATCTGAACCAGCTCCTTTGTGAGGATCAAGCCTTTTTAAAACCTTGAGAACTGTCTCCGTACTGATCCGAAATGAACATAAGCTGCTAGACAAAAGCTGCTCAAATCCATGGTATCCTTCGCTGATAACATCTGTCGGTACGTTGTCTTGTGTTAATGAGGTAGGTTGTATAAAATTAGTAGAGAACTGTGAGGCAAAAAATTCGCAGATCTCTGAGGGAACTAAAGAGGTTTTATCGTTAAATGACATTGAAGCTGGGTAAGAACTGTCACCTCTTCTCTTTTTCTTCACAAATGACCATAGTAGCCTAGGATTAGATCTTAAACATGATTCTAAGTGTCGTAAATAACTATTATAACACGCAGCTTGCAACTTAGAGCATCTCGTTCTTAGTATTTCGAATGAGTGAACGTCCCGTGGGTTATTGTTAAATTTACGCATCTTGCAATGATATTTATGTTTTTCGCGAAGTAATCTTATTAATTTGGGCGTAAACCATGCAGGATATTTTTTTTTAATAAATAAATGAAACTAAAATGAACGCCGTGTGGTATCCGGCTGAATAGAATAGTACCACCCTCATTTCTTACCGAGGTGTCGTAAAAGGTGACTAAAGTAAGACGACCCACCATGTGGTATCCGGCTGAGTAGAATAGACCAACCTCATTTCTTACCGAGGTGTCGTAAAAGGCGACTAAGGTAAGTTGACCCACCGTGTGGTATCCGGTTTAGTAGAATAGACCACCCTCTTTCTTACCGAGGTGTCTTAAAATACGACAGAGGTAAGTTGACGTCAGGCAGGCGGCCGGTCATAAAAACGCAGCCAAATCATGTGACAGCATGTTTATGTTTTTTTTTTTTTATTATACAGGAAAAAACCCCTTATGGGTACCGCCGCCCGACGGGGACAGGCGGCGGTTATGTCGGACTCGCACCGACTAAAACGACCTGTGTGCTCCACCACGCTGCCAATGGCAAGGACATGGTATCATTGTACATTTTGCCCCCATCCCGCCGACAGCTCTGATCCCAGAGAATAAACACCTCCAGGTAGGGGCCCCTCGAAAGAGAAACCCCCCTCCGCTAACCGGCGCATCGGGAGCACCAGATGCACTGACCGCCTCGGGGACCTGTAAGCCAGGTGTCCGATGTACCCCGTTCGGAACACCCGAAGGTCCCCAGTTAGGGCGGCAGACGATGGGCTTGGGCGAGTCACTAACACCTGGACTCACCAGCAGCAGATTGGATCCAGAACAACAGTTCGTGGAACCGCTCCGCCGCCTCCCTCCGCCCCCCTCCGCAGAGCTAAAGGAGGCCATCGCTGCCCACGATCGCTCCCTGCCCACCGTGTTTACTATGTCACGGTCGACAGGGAGAGATCGCGCCCCAAGTAGGAGCCCCAACGCCTTGGTGGGCGTTTCCGCCCCCACCGGGTAATTTTTTATAGAGGTTTTCTTCCTCGCAACCCGAAGGTCCCCGTTCCCATTGCTGGGCTTCCGGGTTTCGCCGACGGTGGCCGTAACCATGTCCAGCCAGACTTAGAGTAAGCCCAGCTGGACCCGTCGCTCATTAGGGACTTCACCCCAACCCCCCCGAAGTCCCCGGCCCGTCCAGATTGCCCTCTGCTAATCAGAGGGACAACTGGATTGGCCACCCCTCAGTGGTCCGTTCGCCAAGACTAAGCTTGCCCAGGGTGCGCCACGAGGAGGCCGACCACTTTGGCACCCCAGCATGTTTATGTTGTGCCGACCCCACTTAGAGTGGGATAAGGGCAGGAAGATGATGATGAAATGAAACTAAAATGAAACACAATTCATGTATTGCAGTTTTAAAAAGCGTTTTGTATTTACATGAATAACATGTTTCGCGTCCGTTAAAAATATTTTCACTGTTTTGTAAAGCGCCTCTTTAATGTACTGCGTTTATAAAAGTTTTACATTTTCACAAAATGTTGTCGAAAAACGTGAAAGCATTCAAATTGTTCAGTCCCATTACTTTTTAGCATAGTTATTAAAATGCTGTTACAACACATATACATCAACAACCCAATGCCGTGTAGTATCCAGCTGAGTAAAATAGACCACACGGCTAATTTATTAATATTCTTTATTGCACATAATATGCTCAGCTGTGGTAGCCCAGTGGTAACACCGTGCACCTCTTTCGAGGAGGTCTAGAGTTCAAATCCCGGGCAGACACCAATGAGTTTTCTAGTTAAACTTATGTGTCTAATTGACAATTGCAATTTATAACACACTTTTCGGTAAAGGAAAACATCGTGAGGAGACCTGCATATCTCTAGAGAATTCTGGAGATATGTGTAACCTACCAATCCGCATTGGAGTAGCGTGGTAGGTCTTAGCTCCAATCCTTCTCTCCAAAAAAGAACCGGAGAGAAGAGGCCTATGCCCAGCAGTGGGATAGTAAGAGGCTGTTACTTACTTACATACGTCAACTTAAGTGAAAAACTTAAGTAAATTTATATTCATATCCTTCGATAGAAAAATTGCGAAATTTAGCTTAGATCTCAATTTTACCAAGCTTCAAACCTATTACTCGAAAAACAATTCGCTTAACATTATAGCCACGTCCTACAAACGAGTGTTTTAACTGAGTTGAATTTTACCGTATTCAATATAGGTCAAACCGATATTCTAGAAATCCAATCAGAGTTTTCACATATTTGTCATATGTACCCAAAATATAAAATTTCCACACACATTGATTTAAAACCTATCGAATGGTTTCTCATTTAATACCAAAATCTAGGTTATTTCAGTTATTATTTTACGTCGTGTCTTTTATTATATCTCTTCTGATATCCGGCTGAGTAGAATAGACCAACCTCATTTCTTACCAAGGTTTCGTAAAAGGCGATTAACGTAAGTTCACCCTCCTTGCGGAAACCGGTTGAGTAAAATACCCTTATTTCTTACCGAGGTGTTGTAAAAGGAGACTGAGGTGAGGTGACATCAGACAGGCGGTCGCTTGTAAAATATAGCCTAATCATGACAACATGTCTAAACATGTTGTGCCGAGAGTACGTAGAGTGGGATAAGGTAGAGTGGGATTATGATTAATCTAGATTATTTTAGAAGAACAAATTAAACTTTTTAATTGTTAGTTTAGTTTTATTTTTAGTTGCATCCGACAGTTAACATTGTTAATGTTAAAGTTATGTTAACAAAAATAATACTTTTCTTTTTAATAACTGAATACCTCGATACTGATTTTCACCATAAAGTCAGAAAAAAAGATACAAACTTAATTAATAAATAACGTCAGATTCAATGCCGCGTTCTTAAATTTAACTTCATTAACAATCTCCTTTTGTTCCCTTCGTTAAGAGAAATAGCATTAATTAACAAAGAAGTTTCTTTTGCGATTTTGAAATATGTACTTAGTTTTTCTTTTTGATTGCTTGAAGTAGTGTAATCTTTTAAAGTGTAAATGAATCAATGAAATATCATGACAGAATTAAAGTTATTCTACTAAGCTACGAGATTTATTCGGTGATTTATTTATTATTTCAACTACCTATGTTTACAATATTTAAAATCTGAAATTATATTTCCATTATTATTAGACATATTAGACTGGCCCGTTAGCGCAGTGGGTAGTGACCCTGCCTTCAGCTCCGTGGGTCACGAGTTCGATTCCTGATGAGGGCCAACATTTTCTATAAATTATATAAATTTGTTGGTCTTCGAATTTAGGCGTATATTTGTATTTAAGTATATATTTAAAAATTATAAAAGTATATATTCACCGGTTGTCTCTCACCATAACACAAGTGTTAAGTTACTTACTTTGGGGACGGACATATATATAATTCAAATTCAAATTCAAATAATTCTTTATTCAAATCGGCTTTTACAAGCACTTTCGAATTTACGACTGGTTCGGAAAGGTGCTCTTACCGAGAAGAAACAGCAAGAAACTCGGCGGTCACTCTTTTCAAAATTGAGTATTACAATAATGGCTTAATTAAGAACAAATTAATAATTTACAATATAATCTAGTGCGTAGCTGGTCGCAATTTCAAACCAACCTTTCTTATCATCAACATAGTCCTCAACAGTATAATAAGATGTATGAATCAGTGTCTTTTTAATTGCTTTTTTGAACTTGTGTAAAGGGAAGTCCAAAATAGATTGTGGAATCACTACATATTATAAAACAAAGTCGCATTCTTACTATGTACGCATAAAACTTTAAAACTACGCAACAGATTTTGATGCGGTTTTTTTTAATAGATAGAGTGATTCCAGAGGAAGGTTTGTACGTATAATAACATTCAATACGGAGTAGAGAAATACTGTAATTTTTGAGGTTTCTGTAAATAATTTCATTTTTTTCCGCTTACATTGCAAACGCAGGCTAAACCCTACGAGATTTATCAAAATGATGTATTAAGTATTTGTACACCTTGAAAAGGTCTACAGAAAAGTCCGCGATGGTATATGTCTATCTCTTATGGATAATCCACTATAGCATTTTTTGTCATATACTTTTTACGAAAAATAATGCCTTATTTTTGAAGCAGTTTTTATACAATATAGCATTAATCCTTATCAAATTAAATAAATAGTTGATTTAATATAGATCAATATGGCCGTTTACAGCATGTAATTTAAGTGAACATTTTCGGAGATATTACAGATTCAAAATGCCGTAAAATGAGGACGCCGCGCTTCTCCCTATAACACTTCGACTGCGATGTCGCTCTTTCAAGAGTTTGTTTAAAGACATTCTGTAATTGTAAAAAAAAATACATAGGGAAAAATGTTAAAATAAATACGCAAATATGTACTATATGAATATAAATATTCAAAGATAGCAGGAAATTTCCACGGGCCACGGGCCCGTAATGAATAAATCAAAACTGCTGGATCGATTTTAATAATTTCTTTTCACTGAGTGACATGGGCTATATATTTTATACCCGTGCGAAGCAGGGGCAGGCCGTTAGTTTTATTATAAACATGTATACCGAAGCCCACAAACGATTTACGAACTTTCTGAAGCCGTATCCTGGGTATTATTAGTTTATTTCGGTTCCTGGTTTGCCTATTACTAATATCACTTTTTTAATTAAAAAGATGTATATTTTGTCTCACAAACACTGTATTATTATAAATGTATTGCGAAGCTACAGTGAGAATATCTATTTCTTTAAATTTATCACGGAGCGAGTCACGTGGTTTCATATTATAAATCGCACGTACAGCTCGCTTATGCAGAACGAATATTTTTTGGATATTAGCTGCCTTACCCGTAAAATACCGTAAGCCATAATGCTATGGAAATAAGAAAAATAGACAAGTCTTTCTGTTTCAATATCAGCTAATTGCCTAATCTTCCTAACGGCATAAGCAGCGGAACTGAATTAAAAAATTCAAATTTTTTTTATGATTAACTTGCATTAATTACTTTTATGTTCAAATCAAATTTCAAGTCGGGAAACAATTTGCGACACACTGATTTGCATGCAAAGCTGCAGGCATAGCTAGTTTTAAATAACCATTACATTGTTAGTCAGAAAAAAAATAATGCATCAATATCAAAATCAATATTGCGATTGATGTATTTGTTATTTTTATAGTCAAAGTTAGTGTGCAGGATAAACTTGTAATTATTGTACATATAATTATTAATTTGATAAAAATATTCTACGCACATTGACATCTGTTTTTTTTTTTTTTGCATGATAAAAGGTTATGTTTAATTAAGACCGCATTATCAGGCTGACCTCTTGATCTTTGAGAACGATCTCGCGTCCAACAATCAGAGAGTTATAATACATTGCAAACAGAAGTATTATTCACGTTTATTTAAGAACAATTGGATATAACAAAAGACAAAATTTATACCTTTACCACAAAGTAAAAGCTAGTTTTTAAAATGAAAATATCTCTATTCTTTATCCTTTTTGCCCTTTATCTATTTACAATCAGTAACGCCAAACCAGTAAGGTGAGTCAAATATACGATATTATGTTAAATAGAGTAACACATAGCCACATCATCATTCTCCTGCCCTTATCCCATTATAAGGGGGTCGGCACAACATGTTTAAAACATGTTGTGGCTAATTATTTTACGACTGACGGCCTGCCTTACATTAACATACCTTAGTCGCCTTTTACGACACCTCGGTAAGAAATTAGGGTTATCTATTCTACTTAGTCGGATACGACACGGCAGGTAACTTACTAAGTCGCCTTTTGACACCTCGTAAAGAAATGAGAGTTGTCTATTCTACTCAGCCGGATATCACACGACAGGTCAACTTACTTAGTCGCGTTTTGACACCTCGGTAAGAAATTAGGGTTGTTTATTTTATTTAGCCGGATACCACAACACGGGTCAACTTACTTAGTCGCCTTTTGACATCTCGGTAAGAAATGAGGGTTGTTTATTTTACTTAGCCGGATACCACACGACGGGTCAACTTATTTAGTCGCCTTTTGACACCTCGGTAAGAAATGAGGGTTGTCTATTTTACTCAACTGAATACCACACGGCAGGTCTACTTACTTAGTCGCCTTTTGACATATCGGTAAGAAATGAGGGTGAACGAAGAACAAAATCCTTCCCAATACAAGAGAAGAAATTAAGGATAAATAATTCTTATGGTAAATGATAATTAGATAACATATTTTTTATTTCATTATTTATTTTATTTATCTATAGCATTAAGAAATTTATGATATAGTAAAAATTTATTAACTGTACTAATAAATTTTTATATAGAGTTCATGATATCAAAAGTACAATATAAATGGAATCTTTAATATTGAAATGAGTTAATCATGTATGTATATATATAAATATATTTCGTAATCTCGGAAACGGCTCCAACGATTTTCCTAAAATTCATCATGTAGGGGGTTTTGGGGGTGAAATATCGATCTAGCAAGGTTTTATGTAAAAAAAATCGTTTTATCCCTGTTTTAGGGCATTAAAAAATACAAAAACTTATATTGAATATAAAACACTATTTTTGCCATACACTGTCAAGTCAGCGTAGCTTATTCGGGAAACGGGCAGTCTTGAGAAATGTTAATACTTTGGATCGATCCCAAACTACCTAATTATTTTTCTTTTTTTTTCGTAAAAAATTACTAACCAGATACTTTGTATAAATTATAATAGAATATTCACACTTAAAATAACTGACTTTATTGCAGATCTGGACACCATGATTACCAACAAAGTGGCAACGATGAAGATTACTCAATGCTAAGGAAATGCAGCAGTAATTGTAATGTAAACAATATCGGTAACGGACGCAAGAATAAAAACACTGTTTATATATATAAATCTTAATAAAGCCATTGTTTATAAGATATAAACTTGTTTCTGAACCCAAATAATCTCTTTTAAAATTACTATACGTATATTGCCTACTTACATATATCAAAAAATTAATGTCTAATCTTTAAATGAGTTACTGGGGGCGGTAAATCGATCAAGCAAAGTTTATTTTTTTTAAAACGTCATTTTATATCTGTTTTCATGCACTCAAAAACTTCTACAATATTATTAGAAAACAAAGGCTAATTACGCGGTTATTTGCAAAGTTATAATAGCTGAGTTGGGAACGGACGGAATTAAAAACTGAATATCTCGGATCCAGTCCCAAATATAACCATCCCTTTTTTTCATTTTGCATCTTTTTTATATCTTCTACAAACAAATACCGAGAATAGCTCCGTCACCCACTTCCTGATCATTACCTTCCTGCCCTTATCCCACTCTAAGTGGGGTCGTCACAACATGCTATAAACATGTTGTCACATGACTTGGCTACGTATTTTACGATCGGCCGCCTGCCTGACATCAACTTACCTCAGTCGTATTTTACGACACCTAGGTAAGAAAGAGGGTGGTCTATTCTAGTTAACCGGATACCACAAGGTGGGTCAATTTACCTTAATCGCCTTTTACGACACCTCGGTAAGAAATGAGGGTGGTATATTCTACTCAGCCGGATACCACACGGCGGATCGACTTACCTTAGTCGCCAAGTACCCAGGTACTTCCTATTATCTGATGCTAAAGTCATTGTTTTTAATTATTTTTTATTCTCTTTCACCTATCTCTCTCATTCCACGTAATAGACGTCCACTTTTCTGTTCTCGCTCACTTGTCTCGTAAAAGAATTTACACACCAAAAATAACGTGTCGCTTGATTCTTGCGGCTCTTTAAGAAAAGATCGTGTATCTACAATTTGGATTGCCCAAATCGCAACGATAATCGAGTAGAGAGGAAAATGTTTTAGTCTAGTATATACAAAGTCGTGAAACATATTTGATTTATAATTTAAGTCGTCAAATTTTGGTATTATGAAATATCTTTCTCAGAAATGTCTACATTAAATTATGTTTTCACGGTTTTCGCGTAATAAATTTAAATTTATTTTACCCGCAATATTGGGAATCGGATATAGTTAATTTAGTACGGACATCTTTCCGGATCTTCTCATTATTAATATTCCGTGATCCGTTTTCCGCATTCCGTAAATCTTAAAATCGTTCCGTAAAATAAAAACGAGAAGCGTTGTAAATTCCATTATTTATTAATAGGTAGGTGGTATATATATCCTTTATGCATTTCGCTTTGACTGATTTTTTTATTATAAGCTATATTTTTAAATAACATGACTTTAAAGTTGAAATATCATCAAAATCTTATCCTTTCCTACTAACATTATAAATGCGAAAGTTTGTGAGTATGGATGTATGTTTGTTACTCTTTCACGAGGAATTCGCTAAACCAATATCTATGAAATTTCACACAATTATTCTATATACACAGAAATAACATATAGGACTATAGAAATCCTGTTGATTCTACAGGAATAGGATGACATTGAAAAGCGCCATCTATTATCGACACACGACAACAGTCCATGTGAACGAAGTCGCGGGTAAAATCTAGTACATTATAACTGAACTAAATAATAACTATACTTTTACAATCATTTAGATACGTACGATTAAGTGTTTTATTTCCAATCAATTTCAATTCAACTCGTACACTTATCTTAGTCTTTACACACATAAAAAAGAGACCGATAAATAGTCTAATTTGACGCCGTGTGGTATCCGGCTGAATAGAATAGTACCACCCTCATTTCTTACCGAGGTGTCGTAAAAGGCGACTAAGGTAAGTCGACCCGCCGTGTGGAATCCGGCTGAGTAGAATAAATAGACCAACCTCAATTCTTACCGCGTTGTCATAAAAGGCGACTAAGGTAAGTTGACCCAGCGTGTTTTATCCGGTTTAGTAGAATAGACCACCCTCTTTCTTAACGAGGTGTCGTAAAATACGACTGAGGTAAATTGACGTAAGGCAGGCGGCCGGTCGTAAAAACGCAGCCAAATCATGTGACAGCATGTTTATGGCATGTTGTGCCGACTCCACTTAGAGTGGGATAAGGGCAGGAAGATGATGAGATGATGAAATAGTCTCATTTGCTTTCTCTTTATTCTAAGAAGGCACATATTAAAAAGGTTTTCCTATTATGGTACAATAACTTTATGCATTCTAGTCCATTTATTACGGCATGTTTATTTATGAACTGCAATCTTTTTTCATAGCGCATTATCATAGTCAATGGCAGTGTTCAACAAAGCTTGCGCACCCAGCAAATACCTTAGCTTCTAGCGTATTTACAATTTAGATTACGCTGACGTTTTAGAACAGGGGAAACTTTTAGGTGAATCGGACTTGCATATCAATTTGTTGGTTTTTATAAAAAAAACTACAGATTCGCCGAACGTTAGGGCTATGAGGTTTATTTAAAATATATGCTACAACGCACATACGATATACATCAAGGCTTTGAGATTTTGTCGTGGAGTTGATCTCCTGATGATGCTTTCCTCCTGAGGTGGTGGGGCGAAACGATTGTTGAGTTTGTGGTACTGAATGTTTGTAGTGCTTATGTATTGTGGAGGCGGTGATGGAAGTTTATGTACATGTTTTTAGTCCTGCATATATCAGCTATAAAAACGGAATGTCAATTTTACGTTTAACAATATACTCGTATTATCTATTTAGTAGTGAGACCTCATGACCGTAGGGAGTACTTAAGCTCCAGGTAGTGCTGTTGAGTTTTCTTTCATATATTTGTTCCCATTATTTCCCCAAAAACATTCCTTTCAGATATAACAAAACAATGTTTGTCAGGATATTTTTAGGTTTTCAAAAAGAACTACGAAAGGTTTCTTTTGAATCTGGCTACTTTCTTTTGAATATCCATTCCAACTAAGAATAGAACCGTAATTTTATTAAAGCTAGCTAGCTATAAATAGGTGCAACGATCATTCAAAGACATTACTTTTATTAATTCCTTTAATGGTCCACCAAAAGGCTCAATGATTGCGTGCGACTGTCACTAAATCATCCTGAAATATTACAATAAAGAGAAATCAAATGGTTGTGTCTCTATCTGTAGTTCTTTTATATGTTTGATTAGACGAAGATGAAGTATATGAGTTTCATATCCCCTCTCGTTATTTATTGTGACACTATCATTTACAGGTCTGCCTATGGACCTAATCTACTTTACACAAACAACCGTTCATATAAAAAAATAATAGATGTTTGTGTGTTATTACTTGTGCCCGCAATTTGATATACGTGGAATTTTGTATAGAGTATAAAACATACCCTTTAACTATTATTTTTTTAGAAGTCGAAAAACTGGGAACGAACAATTATATTTTCAAAGCACTTGCTTACAAGTTTCGTTGAATAAAGAATATTTCAAATTTGAAATGTTTAACGTCGGTATTTTGCATAATTAAAAACGTTATTTAATATTAATTTTAATAATAACAATTTTAGTATATAAACTTTTTATAAAACAAACTCCCCAAAAGCTGTTTGTATGTACGTGATCGATTTTTCCAAAATCTACTGTACGGTTTTTACAAAAAGTTCTAAAATATTTCCACGCGAGCAAAGCTTTGGGTTGTGCTAAATATATTATAAATAACGATTTCAATAAGTTTCTTAATATATTCAGCTGGGTAAAAGCCAACTCTCCCATTGCAGAGAGGAATGCGAAGTGTATCCATCAAGCTGATCCAGTGCAGATTAGCGGATTACATACGCCCCAGAAATTTTCTCGTTATATTCAGCTTTCGTCAGAACGTTTATCCGTCCACCAAAAGCGACTGAAAAATGACAAAGTTTAAGAATTATAAAAGTAAATATCTTACATCATTATTTAGATGTTATAGCCAAATGGTGAAATTGTTTAACTCACACATAGATGCAACGGGTTCAAAACAAAGAGCACCAATCAATTTTCTGTTAAAACTAATGTGCCTAATTGATATTTGCAATTTATCACACGCTTTCACCACTCTATTGGATTGGATATCTTTTATTTATACGCCATTATCATAACCATCAGGAGAGTACGGACACAGTTACAAATTCACATACGCAGAATTTTGGTCCTTTGAACCGGATATGAGGATACGAACAACGTTCAGAGTAGAAACATGTATATTTATTATGATTTTATTCGACCGAAGTTGACAAGTCGAGTTCATTTTTACATGTTTTAATTTAATATGCATGGATGAATAAAATAATTATTATTTAAAAGATTATTTAACTTTCCGTGTATGTATTTGAAGGTGGAATTTTGTGCAAGTTAAATTTGGCCCACTTCCCAGTGTCCGATTCAGCTGAAATTTGAAATACTGGTCCAGTTCCGATAACAACCCATGTTTATGATAAGCATAACCTGATTCTGCTGCCAGGATTGGCTCCAGACAAGGGAACACCTCAACGGTTAGCAGTACGGACAAGAAATAATGTTAAAAGTTTTTGTAACTTGATTTGTTAACTTTTATTTTTCATGTATTTTTCGTAAAATTTTCAATGGATACAATGGCTTTTCACAATCGTTGCTAGCACACAGTGATAAAAATTTATCCTAACCGATACGTGCCCGAGGGGTCTCTTCGAAGAATTTCAGCGGCAATCCTATACACCGATACAGCCGGTAAGGCTGTATCATACAAACCAAAATGTTTATATTTCATCCCGCTATATTTTACTTGAATACGGCTTATGTAAGCCACTATTTTTAAACGAGTTAATTTTTTATATATCGAAAAGAAGTAACATATATTGTCCAGTACGAGTATGTCGGTCCTTCTGTTCGTCTGTCTGTCAGTCAGTTACGGTTTAAAGCTAACCCGCCAGGGTATTATTATTGATGAAATTTGGTTAAATTTAAACTTGCATACCAAGACTATCCTATGTTATATAAACAAAATTCCGCTTATATTATACAATTTTAAATCTCTACACTAATGTCGACGCCAAAGATGACACGGGTTCTATTAATGGTTTTATAATTAGCTGATTTATCAGAAGAAATAGTAGTAGTAGCCATAATAATAATAAATAATAATAATAAACTTTATTTAGCCAAAAAATTACAAAAAATACAAAATTCAAAAACAGATAATAAAATACAAAATTCACATTAACAAACATCGTAGACACTCGTACCAAGATAACTTATGCTACGCATAATATAAATGACAATGATTACGTAAACAAGCATTAAATATGTTTAAGCGAGGTATTAATATATATCTGAATTTCGGAAACGGTCCCAACGATTTTCAGGAAATTTAGAGGTTTTAGGGGAAATGTCGGGACACCAGGAAGTGGGTCAGATTTAACTTGCAAGATATCACCTTCACATACAAACACCCATACAAGTCAAGTTAAAAAGCTTTTAAAAATATCAAGCACAGTTCGGTCTTCCAGGCACAGGTATTAATTCTAATAATGATATAATAAAAATGCCTAAACACGAAATTCCGAAGATAACATATCGTTTATTTACAATGTCCTACAAATAGAACACTATTTTAATATGAAAATTCCATATATAACATCGACGCTTGGGAAAATTCAATATCCCCTGTCATAGACCAGATTGGCTCCTGACGATAAAGAGCATCGCTATACGGAGGAAATTAAAATGCCGACTATTATAGTAAATTTATTCATAAATTTCTTTCATATTCCTATCTTTATTCTCATATCTAAAAAAATGTTTTCTTATTGCTTTTGTCTGTTTGTCTGTTGGGTAACTGTTGTGGAAATAAATGTAAAAGTAACTTTAGCGTTACTACCTCACTGTTTTGCTCAGCAGTGACTTACAGCGGCCTGCTCTCTACGTTTGAAACAAGTGAAGTTAAAAAGCTTTCAACAAAATTCCATGTCCCTACTGGTAACCGTTGAGCAGTTCCGTCATCTGGAGCCAATCCTGGAAGCAATATTAGGTCATGCTTATCATAAACATACATTGTCATCGGGACTAGACTAATATAGCAAATTTCAGCTTAATCGGACCCCGGGAAGTGGGTCAAATTTAACTTGTAAGATTCCATACATTGCAAGTTGAATAAAAGCTTTTTAAATACGATTAGAATTTAGATGCTCCGGATGGCCAACAGCCAGGATTATTCAAAGGATACGTTCCATCACTGTTTTCCTTAACCATAGAGCGCGTAATAAATAAATAAATATAAATATATGGGACACTTATACACTCGTTGTCCGTACATAAAGTAACTTTATACTTGTGTTATGGGTGACAAGCATCTGGTAAATATATATACATATGTAATTTTAAATACATACATATCTGAAGAACCAACAAATTGTTTGTAAAAATGTAAAATATAATACAAATATGAGCTCCAATCCTGCACAACTATGATTAAATATAATATCGTACTAACGAAAGCTCGTTCATTAGATCGCACTTTACTCGCACACGCTCGTAGAACATCTTACATATTAAAATTGTTGAGGTTCAGACTTCGCCCCTATAACCCTTTTAATTAAATCCTTCGCTAAAACCACACGAGAAAATATCACCAGCTATGTCTATCATTATATGGCGTAGCGAGCAGTTACAGTGTATTATTAAAATATATTAAAACTCATGATATGGACTATAATTAAAAATATATTTGGCGCTGAAAACATAATAATAAGCACTACAATTACTAATATTAGTGCAAGTAAATTAACTCAACCAACGGTAGCTGTCTGTCCGATTAAAGTTCATCTACGTCGTAGAAAAAAAGTGTCTATGGTCTTAAAACTAACTTAGTATTATAACATTGTGAACTTAGATAAATTAAAAAAAACTCCGTTTACCATTAAGAGCAACGAATGAGCAAGTTGATCAAGTTTTTTATCTGTGTTTGCCAGGTATAGTTTTATTATTCATACACAATTATTATACAAACTATAAATAAAATTTATTTATCATAGCCATAGAGTTAATATACTAGATTAGAGGAGTCATAAGCATGTGAGTGAGAGTTTCGCAACAAATTTCAAAAGAGGGATGATAAGACATGAAATAATCCTGTCATTTGAATTTTCAGTTGATTATATAAAATCATCTGGGCAAAATTATAAGATTATGCCGGATCCACCACAAGGAATAAACGCCTCTGACAAACCAAGACCAATTTCAGTAATAGCTTTCTTGTGAATTTTACATGTTAATTGGTATTTAAGCGTCCACAAAACCGTTAAGTGCCCCGTTTATCCGGGAGCATTACGTGTCGACGAAATAATGATATTGTACTGGAATATTACACATTCAAAGTAAGCCCTAATCCTTTTGGATATTAGATTTCATTTAGGTTCACATCTTTTATTGTGTGATGCTTTTCATGAATACATATGAAGCAGTGATATGAATCGCTTTTGCAAGACGAGACCAGGTTGTAAAAGGATATCTTGGTTACAGAATATCCAGGAATGGATCGGAGTTCAGAACGATCTTCACTCTCTCTCCGAACTCGAACGAAATCTTCGATCTTGCAAAGAAAAGGAAGGCATATGCAAAGCTGACTGCTTACTGAGTGTCACGTAAAGAATACGAATGTAATTTAGAACGATATGCTGTTAATTTTTATTAAAGATCAGTCAGTTTATGAAGATGACAATAGGAAAAAAGAAGAGTAGTTATTATGCCTTGCACTTATTAGTTTTAAACATATAATACTTAATATTACAGAACCAATATAAGAACGCACTCCGATCAAATGGCCTCTATGCTATCTTTTTAAGGTCGTTTATCCACCCAGTGAGGCGTCTACAAACATTGTGTTTTCGGGTGTGAGGACGCAATTCTTCTCCCAAAACTTGTGGGCCTAACGTTTCTAACATTTGAACTATGATTCTATGATCTGCCTATTTCCGTTTTGTCTTCGAGAGCGACGAAAATTTATGTAGATCCGTCTGTTTTTAGGGAAACCCTCATTCGTAATCGATCACTCAAAGTAATATCTGCTCCATTGCGCGCTTAAAAACTATAACTTCTTATGAGTGTAAGTGAAATTAACTTTCAGATTCATTGATCATAATGGTAATACTGTTCGAAGACGCGTTAATGTTCACGCACTTAGGGATTTATGATGAAATTCCATGTAACTTTTTGAATGGCCGCCTGCCGATTAAATTTTTTTGTAGTATTTTTGTATTTCTACAATTCTGTAGTACATTACTTTAGAATATCCCTGTTGGTTTACATAACGAACGTGACTTAAGATCCGAACAAGCGTTCAAATTCAAATTCAAAATATTCTTTATTCAAATAAACTTGTAAACAAGTGCTTTTAAATCGTCAACTCTATTGCTGGTTCGGAAATCTGTTCCTACCGAGAAGAGCCAGCAAGAAACTCGGCGGTTGCTCTTTTAAAAATATAATTCCTAATACTATTTACATTAAGTCGTTACTGTCTTGTACAGGTTCAAAGAGAGCTATATCCACACATTCTTATCTTCTAAATAATCTTTAAGAGTATAGTAGGCCTTCTGTATCAGCCTCTTTTTAACAGTGTTTTTAAACTGCTGTAATGGCAATGCTTCACTATCCGCGCGTTATCATACAACCTCGCAATCTCTTCAACACAATTTACATAAAACTGTTATCTACTATTTATCTACACCTTCCGGAAGAATTTACCTTTTGGTGAAAACCGTTCAAAAATCTGTTCAGTAAATTTTGAGAAAATCGATTACATACAAACATACAGTTTTTGGGGACTTTGCTTTATAATCTGTGTAGATTATCATCAAAACTTCATTACTGAAGCTCATAACAATCTCTCTGTAAGGTTAAATACTTTGAAAGTCTAAGTTATATAAAGGGAGAATAAATAGACTTATTAAGAACAGTCACTTGTGAAACTTATCGATAACGCTTCTGCCGATGTTGGAACTAACTTTAATTGGATCTTGACTTCGGGACACGCGCGTCTGCCTTCGGGAGTCATGGCGGTAACTTGGACATCTAAGTTTAAATAACCGCATTAAAAACTTTATAGTAATTCCTTCTTACATTTTTATGGATGTCGTTGACCAATATGGGAAATCACAGAATAATCTAGAATAGAAAGTTGATACCTAAAAGAATTCCTATTTAAAAGTTAATTAATGAATAAATAAAATATTCGATAATAGAATAATAAAATAAACGAAATAATACTTCAATCAGCTATACTGATAGCTTGATTTAAATTCATATCGAGGAAATACGCACAATTTCAATCTTATTTTTCTTTTCTTTGTACGCAATGTGCACAAATTTCTTACGCTTAATACAACAAAAATTATCCTTTCAGACTTACCCTAGCATAAATTTACTCAAATTGGTTAATTAATTTTCGCTAACTACTTTAAAAATTAAACAAGCGCCCAAGCGCTTAACCTATTACAGTTCTTAGTTTCAAGATAAACAGTCCCGACGAAAACAATTTAGACTAACGATTTCATTATAACTCCTTCATCAGTATCCTTAAATACTTGGGGAGATTTTTTTGTATCTAGAAATGTGAAGTATTCAGTAATAATAAAATTTATTTTGCTATAATTCGCGATGAAGTAAAATAGAAAATGCATATACCTAATGCTAAATGAAGATTGGACAATCCGTTTTCATATCAGATAAATGCAGGATTCGTAAAAACACATGCACACTCCACCACCGATACCACAATACTCAAGCACCACATACGTTCACTATCACGAACTCAACAATCCTTTTGCCCCGCAACCGAAGCATCATCAGGAGTTAGACTCTACGCCAAAATTGCAAAGCTTTGCGATTTTGTATATAGGATACATTATAGGCTACATATGATCATGCAAAGATGAATAGGACAGGAGCAAAAATTAAAAACTTTCCTTGCGGTAAGTAATCGGTGAAAGTTAGTCAAAAATCATGTATTACGAAATTGTTCCCCTCTTAATTAAAGTCCACGACAGCATATGTCTAGCTTTTAAGGTTAATCCACTTTAACCACTTTTATGGTTTTTAAAATACTATATTACGGTTTTAATCTTTCCACGCAGGCGGAGCCGCTGGCGAATACTAATACTTAATAAAAAAAACAACTCTGAGCGTGATGTTATATAGCGTATAGCCTTCCTCAATAAATGACCTATCTTACACTGAAATAATTTTTCAAATCGGTCCAGTAGTTCCTGAGATTAGCGCGTCAAACAATCAAACAAACAAACTCTTCAGCTTTATTTATTAGTATAGAGTATAGATTTCTTCGCGTTGTTATACCTTTCGTTTAAAATATCTGAGTGACCGAGCTTCGCTCGGCAATTTTTTCAGAAAAAAAATAAAAACTTAAAAAAAAAAGAAAAAACAATTATTTAGTTGGGGATCGATCCTTGGAATCCACATTTCTCAAGGCTGCCCGTTACCCGAATAAGCTATTTCTAGCTAGCTAGCAATTTAATATAAATGTTAGTGTTTTTTAATGCCCAAAAACAGGGATAAAACAATATTTTTTTTTACATAAAACCTAGCTAGATCAATTTTTCTCCCCCAAAACCTCCTACATGCTGAATTTCAGGAAAATCGTTGGAGCCGTTTCCGAGATTCGGAAAATATATATATATACAAGATTAACTCATTTAAATATAAAGATGTAGGTGCATAAATCCTAACAATATAAGATTATATACCCAAAATAATTACACTTTTAAACTGTTGGAAGCCTGTTATATTTAACTTACACACCTTGTAACGGAAACCCCTTTAAAACATTTATATACTTTTTAATTATTAATACACTTAGCATTTTACTCGGTTTCGAATTTCGTAACACCTGCGGGAGGATGTTTAAGTTTAAATGACTTAGCAAAGTTTCATTTATTTCATTAAATGCATTTACATAATGTGATATCTGGGACCAGAGTATTAAAATATTTGTAATAATAATTATTAGTTAATGTTTATACACAGGCTATAAAAAAAAGTAGCGGCCTGTTACTATCCCACTGCTGAGAATCGGCCTCTTCTCTCCGTTTTTGTAGAGAAGAGTTGGAGCTAAGACCTGCCACGCTGCTCCAATGCGGTTTGGTAGATTTTACATATCCCTAGAATTCTCTAGAGATATGCAGGTTTCTTCACGATGTTTTCCTTCATCGATAAGCATGTGATAATTTGAAATTATCAATTAGACACATAAGTTTTAACAGAAAAACTCATTGGTGCCTATCCGGAGTTTGAACCCGTGACTCCGTTAAAAGAGTCACAAAGTCTCATAGCTGGACTATCACGATCGCGTTTCCAGTGTTAAAACTAAATTATTCAACGATGCTTTCAAATTCCAACTGCGACAAACACAAAATTCTTCTGTACTTATCGTTTTGAATAATATTCAAATGAAAGTTAAGCGCGGAGTCTAGAGGCTTTTAAATTAAGCCGCGAGGTAGAGTTTTGTCAAGTTTAATCGCCGCTGGCATTTCTCGAATTGCGGGAACCCTTTCCATATTGCACACAAAGTTACCTCAGCAGAAAGGGCTTGTAACTGCCGTTAACAACACCAGTTATTTCATATAAAACTGTTGTGTGCGGAGTACCTTAAAGTTTTGATTACAATCTAAAACATTTTATAAAAAAAGACGATATTTCTCCTTTATACTTATGCAATAATAAAAACCTATTTTCCCAAAGTCAAATTATTTACTCTCTCTCAACACATAACATATATGACAGCCATGAAGCTTTTTCATATTAATGACCAACTTATCCTATATAGTGTATTATCTATGACCAACTCTGTGAAGGAGGTTGTATTAAAAACATGTTGTAACAATTTATACCGAATAAAATCTAACATTATTCTCGTGCCCTTATCCCGCAGTAAGTGGGGTCGGCACGACATGTTATAAACATGTTGTCACATGATTTGGCTTCGTATTTTACGACCGGCCGCCTGCCTGACGTCAACGTACATTAGTTATACTTTACGACAACTCGGTAAGAAAGAGGGTAGTCTATTTTACTCAACCTGGCACTACACAGTGGGTCAACTTACCTTAGTCGCCTTTTACGACACCTCGCTAAGCAATGAGGATGGTCTATTCTACTCAACAGTATACCACACGACGGGTTGACTTACTTTAGTCGCCTCTTACAACACCTCGGTAATAGATGAGGGCGGTCTATTCTACTTAGCCGGATACCACATGGAATAAACATATATAGAGCTGAAATAAACTTTACGCGACATAAGCGTTTAATAGGACTTCGACCTTTAAGATTTTATGCGGCTATTATTGAGATGATCGATCTTTAAACTCATTCATAAAACTTGATGTATTTGCAGCTACATTAAAAATGTTCTTTATGACACAATTTTTTGAATGATCTATTATTTTAGTATGTGCATACATGTATGGATTATGCTATCTCAACTATCGTATTTTATCGATTTAAATCGATTGGTAAGTTAGACATATCCGCAGAATTATCTAGAGATAGGCAGGTATCCTCACGATGTTTTCCTTCGCCAAAAAGCGCGTGATAAATTGCAAATATCAATTAGACAAAAGTTTCAAAAGAAAACTCATTGGTGACTGCCCGGAGTTTTAACCCTAGAACTCTTTGAAAGAAGCGCATGGTGTTACCGCTGGGCTATCACAATAATAACATAATCTATCCTGATTAGACATACACCAGAATTAATTATAATATATTAACATAAAACATACACGCTATGTTTTTTATGATGGTTATACACATAGTCTAAACAACCCTTTACCATAAAGAAGATTTACAGAAGCTTTACATAGAACGCTGCATAAATTTCTCTTCAAGACCCTTAACATTTGCTCCACAACAATACAAACCACAGTCTAATTTATAGTAACAACGATCATGCCAAGCGAAGTATTCTCCCTCTGGTATAATTTACTCTGAACGAGTATAATTATTTCGAGCTATAAATTTGCAGAAGCGCTCGGTTGAGTTGTTAAAATAAAGCTCTGTCTAAAATATTATGGTTCATGTAAACCCAATCAGGTGCTACAGAGGCTGTGTATCCGGAAGTTATAGAAGGAAATATTTTCTAACTTGTCTCATTCACTAATTGTTTGGTTTTACAATATCGATTGTTTTGATATAAGTAAATAGTACCGGGTTGACCGAGCCGAGATAATTTTTTACAACAAAAAAGAAACTTAAAAAAAAAGAAAAAAATAGTTGAGTAGGTGGGGCTCGATCCTAGGTATATCATTTCACGAGACCGCACGTTCCCCTAATAAGCTCTTACTTGACAGTTTACGGCACAAATAGTGTTTTATATTCAATGTAAATTTCAGTATTTAATACCCAAAACAAAACGATTTTTTTTAAATAAAACCTAGCTATATCAATTTTTCTCCCCCAAAACACCTACATACTGAATTTCAGGAAAATCGTTGGAGCCGTTTCTAAGATTCCGAAAATATATATACTTATTATATACATACAAGATTAACTCATTTAAATAATATTAAAGATCATCTCATCATCATCATCATCATCAGCTTTTATCCATGGACTCACTAACATTAACTCACTCAACAAATGTATAATGCTATTTGTATTTGAACATTGATTTATGTTTTGCGGTGAAAAATAAAGGAAGTTGAGATTTAAAAATGTATTAAAAAGTATTTACAAGCTTAGATTTATTTATTTATGTACCATAACAAAATGTTGGAAAAACAGAATTGGTAAAAAAAAGTTTACAAAGGTTAACTCATCCCTAAGAAATGTTTCCCTAAGTTTATGTTATAAAAGGAAATATTTGTGCTTTAAAAATAGAACAGTTTATATTGAAATAATTATTAAAGGAGATTAAAATGAGGCCAGTAATGCGCAGATATGGTTTTATTTCCGCCAAAACGAATCATAGAATCTTTAACCTTGGGCATATTATGATGTATTCATCCCTGAATTATTGATACCGATTCACATTTCTAGTTTTAAAGCGTCAACTTTTTAGGGATGTCGTATTTTTTTCGTTGCTCTTATAAGTCATGATCATAAAACATTTTCGAAACTTAGCTTTATTTTATGTAGATTCATATATTTATTAATGTACCGTTAAAAAATCGCCTAAAAATTAGTGATTGTTGGTAAATTACGCGTCAGTCTGCCACCGTACATCTCAACATGTAAGTAAAGGTTTCATTTATTACTATTACACACTTTAATAATAGAGAATGTTCAGTGAAATCTACAAAAATAATTACATTTCTGATAAATACTTTTTTCTTTGTCCTTTTTATGCCTTGGCCTATGGCTCGCTTAATCTACCTATAATAACTCTAAGCAATTTTGGTAAACAAATATTGGTGGCTTTTATTTCTAAGAATTTTGGTTGACAAATTTTTATCTGTATATCATACAGATATCTCCAAAGTTATTTAAAAACAAAAGGCTTTTAAATGAGAAACCGACGGTGCGAGTTTCGTCTACATTAACTGTGGCGGAAAGGATAAAAGTTTTCAACGTCAAAACTGAAGTTTCTTTAGCCCTAATCGCTTTGGATACCGGGTATACGGCTGACGTTAAAACGTTTTTGTTGTACCATTAAAAGGCTTGAAATATGATTTACCAATATAATTTAGACATTTTAGAAAACAAAATATTTAAAAGAATGTCAAAAGCTTTTAATAACGGTAGTACTAGTCTCTACCGCTTTTATAAGATACTAGCGGCCTACCCGTGCGAAGCAGGGGCAGGCCGCTAGTATCTTATAAATAGTAGTAGTAGTAAATAGTAGTAGATTATAACATGTTGTCACATGATTTGGCTACGTATTTTACGACCGGCCGCCTGCCTGACGTCAACTTATCTTACTTGTAATTTACGACAACTCGATAAGAAACAGGGTGGTCTATTCTACTCAACCGGATACCACACGGCAGCTATGAATGAAATATATATGAACATAAAATAATACAAAATCTGCCAAAAGCTTTTTCATCATCGACAGCTTACTAATTAAATATCTAAACGTGTTCCCGATATAACAGGTTCGATTCCCAAATAATTGTTAATTTTACCATTTTTTTAATATTTGTTATTTTCCTTTTTAGTAGTCTACTTTAAAATAATTTTTTTTTTTTAATCGTATGGCATTTGTTTGAAAAAACTATAAGCGTTAATTATTAGTAAAATAAAAAATAAAAAATAATAATAATACTAAAACTAAATGTCAAATATAATATAATAATACGTATGTCAAATATAATATATAAAATAAAAATGACAAATAGTTTTATGTCAAAATTTAAATTACAAAAATACAAATAATGCGTAAAAAAAAAAAGACGGGTTTTTAAATTATTATTTTACAAGTCAATGTCCAAGTTTTGTAACCAGTTGATAAATGAAGAAGGAAGATCAAACAGGTCACCAATTGGGCCTTGGTATGAGCGTATGGGACAACGTTGGATTATATGTCCCATAGTTTGATCTTCCTTACCGCAGTCACAAACGGCGGACGGCTTCCAACCCCATTTGTGCAGAAAGTAATTGCAGCGCCCATGCCCTGTTCGTAATCTGTTTAAGCGGCACCACAATTTACGAGGTAGTTGGAAACCATTCGGCTTTATTGTAGGGTCCAAAAAGTACGATGCTGGTGGTCCTGATGCGGCCCATTCTGATTTCCAAGCTTCCTGCAGGTTAAACTTTCTTATCTCGTGGGCATCATAGAAACCAGCACGGCGAGATTTAAGCCGTTTTCGCGGAGGGTTGTGGAAGATGTTGTTAACAAGAAGTTGGGGATTTGCGTCAATTTTGTCAATTTCCCTTTTTAGTGCTTGTGTTCTCCGTAAGTGTGGGGGAGCAATATGTGACAGGACCGGGAGCCAGTTCAGTGGTGTGGATTTAAGAGTACCAGAAATGCACCTCATGGCGTCATTTAGTTTTGAGTCCACCAGGTTTACGTGAGCACTATTTAGCCACACAGGGGCGCAGTACTCTGCAGCGGAGAAAGCTAAAGAAATACTGGAGGTTCGCAAACACTCAGCGGACGCCCCCCAAGTTGTCCCACAGAGCTTCTGTATGATATTATTTCTAGATCCAACCTTAAGGGACAGCTTCTGGAGGTGTTCTTTGTAGGTTAGAGTCCTGTCAAGTGTAACCCCAAGATATTTGGGGGTAGCATTGTATTTCAGCAACTCACCAGCAAAGAACACCTTTGGCTGACACTTTGCTAGCTGGTTGTTAAGATGAAAACAACAAACCTCAGTCTTGCTCGCACTGGGGATTAACCTCCAAGATTGAAAATAATTTGTGAGGGTCCCGAGATCATTTGTGAGGATGTTTTCGCCGGTACAGAAGTCCTTGCTTTGGGCAACTAGCGCGATATCATCAGCATATATAAACTTTGTTGCTGTGGTAGCAGGTAGATCATAGATGTAGATATTGAAAAGGGTCGGAGCCAATACAGAGCCCTGGGGTAGACCATCTCTCAATTTCCTCCTTTTACTTTTGCAGTCCCCCAGGAATACTTCAAATTGTCTTTCATTAAGCAAGCTAGAAATGAGGTTGACTATCCCCAAGTTCGGAATAACTTTGAGCAGTTTACAAATGAGCCCCTGTCGCCATACAGTATCGTAGGCCGCTGTTAGGTCGATGAAGACTACAGTGGACTTCATGTGTTTTTGGAAACCTGCTTCAACGTGGGACGTCAGTGCCAAAACCTGATCAGTGCAACTACGATGGCATCTAAAACCAGCTTGCTCAGGTGGTACGCACATCTCAACGTGCGGTAATATTCTGGTGAGAATCAGGCGTTCAAGAAGCTTTAAAGTGCAGCTTAGTAGGGCTATTGGTCTATAGTTTTCTGGTAGATCATTTGACTTCCCAGGCTTTAAGACTGCGATTACTAATTTAAATTCTTTGGGAAGCCTATTTTGCTGTAAGATATTTGTGAAAAAGGATGTTAACCAGTTTACAGCACAAGGCCCCAGGTGGCAAAGGAACTCGTTAAATATATTATCTGGGCCAGCAGCTTTGTTATTTTTAAGGAGCTTTATAGCTTCCATTGTTTCTAGGTTAGTAAATGGCCTTGACAACTCTGGGTCATGTAGAGAATTCTGCTTCAGTGTTTTAAGTTCCTTTTTTATTTTTTTGTAAAAAGCTTGTCACGCTTAGCCCTAGTTACCTCCACCATGCGAGCAGCGATGGAGTCCGGATTCACTTTAGTATTTTGCCTGGGGAGATGTTTTTTGCCGGTCAAAGAATTTAAGGTCTTCCAAGCTTTTATGCTAGCCCTTTTAAAGTCCAAATTGGACACCGTTGACTCCCACTTATCCTTGCGATTTTTGTCAAGGGAGCGCAGTAGCTCAGATCCTAAGCTATGGTCACCGGTAGCTTGATATTCTTTATAAAGCTTTTCACTTTCGAGACTCCATCCAGGTACATATTCCTTTCTGTATCCTCGTGGGATATTTTGCTTAGCAGCTTTTATTATTATATCCACGAATTCATGATAATTTGACGGTATGGGTTCCAGGTTGACTTTATTCAAAGACGAGTCTAAGTTCTCCCGAAATTTTTCCCATTTTGCACGCCTAAAATTCCATCTCGGAAGTGGCATCGAGTATGCAAGGGGAATTTTGAGACCTACTTCTAAGAGTACTGGTCTGTGTTGGCTGTTTGGGAAATCTGATAGAACTCTGCGGGTGATGGGTATTCAAATTGATCTTTGGAAATAAAAGTCAGATCAGTGTTGTAATCTTTATTCCATCTTGCCGAGTGGAAAGTGCCTTTATCTTTAGCATCATAGACTAGGTATAATTTGGAGACTTCAGCCCATTTTGCTACTGCGATTCCATTTGCATTGGAAGTTTCATATCGCCAATCAGTGTGATGGCTGTTAAAGTCCCCAGTGTAGATGCTAGGATGGTCAAACAAAGGTAAAACTTCCGGGGGCCAAACGACAGATGGGGGCTTATAGACATTAACTATAGTAAATTTGGAAACCTGTATTACAGTAGTAAAAATATTATTGTCATTATTTGAAAAAATATGCTTAACTTCTCGGAGGGTCGATCTAGCATAAGTGGCAATGCCATATTTAGGATGGTGTAACGCTTTAACTATCTCATAGCCCGGTATTTGACCACGATTTTTTATTTCTGTATCGTCTTTTGTGTGGGTTTCCTGGACATTGACTATGTCTATCTGATTTTTCTGCAGGATTTTGAAAAGATATTCACATTTAGCGCGGCTTATGCCCTCTATGTTGAGTTGCAAGATGCGAACTGAGGGCCCGACATCTTTAGTCAGGTAGCTCTTAGAAGAGCTTTTTGCTTTATAATGGGAATCCATATCGATTTAGACTATGGCTAATAACGCTTATATTTGATATGACGCTTGTTTCGTCACTCGTTTAGCACCACCCAGGGGACACGTGCAGGAGAGTAGAAGGTGATTTTCTGCGGACGTGAGCGACGGGTCGCCCCCCCAGTATTTAAAATAATAATAAATACTTTAGAATCCAAAAACTTTAAAGTTTTAGATATTTATCCGAAAAGTATGAAAATTGAATTTAGATGTGGTTATTTGGTTTGGGTTGGTTGGTTTGGGTATTTTGGTATAAACTCAATTATTTGCTACATTTTGGCAATATGAAACGTCTAATCTAATACGTTATTCATATAATTAGGCGTTACTTTAAAGAGGCTTATATTAATCGATTAATAATAATAAATAATCGATTTTATCCCCTTTAAAATAATTGGATTGACATTAGACTAGGGATGTAATGGAGTAGAAAAAATCGGTTAATAAATAATCGGTTTTTTTTCCTTTTAAACATTTATGAAGGTTTCGATTGTAAATATCGATTTTTTTATACAAAAAAAACGGTTTTTATAAATGTTTTTTTCTGACTATTAGAAAAGACGCTTTTATGAATATTAATAATTAATTATAATAAAGGCTAATTAAAGGAAAAGCTAGAAAGAAATTATAACAGATGCGCTGTTTTTGAAATTCGTTTAAAATGTGTAGTTTGGATACATTGCTTTCATCCAACAATGCATATTTAATCTTTAAAAAACAAGAAAAAAACGAAAAACTATAAAATAATTGTTTTTTTACTAAAATCGATCGATTATTCTAAAAATCGATTATTTTAATAAAAAAAATATTAAAATAATCGATTGGTTTTTATCAAAAATCAATTATTTTATCGTTTTTCGATTATTTTAATGAAATAATCAATTATTTTTTCACTTGCCTATTTAAAATCAAAACCAAAACAAAGTCATGTGCGATGAGCTGTCATGTGAATTAAAAATAGTGGTTTTAAAATTATTATGTGATTATTTGTTTGAATAATCACATAAGAATTAGAATACCGATATATGTCTAGTTAGTACACCGGAAAACTAAATTTGTAAATTAATAAGACAAGAATTTTAAAAGTATTTGGTGTTTTATTATTACACAATTGTACTTTTTCATATAAGCAATGAAGATTTCTGAGGTATATCTAGATAAAACTTTAATAACTTAAATTATAAGACTGTTTGTGTATTATTCGATTTGTTCATACCGTTCTATTTTAGTTACCAGGTGACGAAGATTCAGGAGTCACCTGCCGAACATATGTATTCCAAAATGAAAGTCACACACTCGGAAATGCATTAAAATGTATTATAAATAGGTAGTAAGTATCTAATAAAAAAAGTAATATGCTTGCTTTATTTTCACTGTTAAAAATTATTAATAAGTATTTGTATATATTATGTCGTTTCTGTTTACCACTGTAAAAGTTATGTGCTGTCAAAAACAGGTATTCTTAATTCTATATCAATTAGTAACTCAATATTGTTTCAATTTACTAGCAGCTTTTTAAACAGCATTTTTTTTTCATTTGCAATAACATTAATGCCAGTTACTCTGCAGCCTTTTTTTAAATCTCACTTTTTCTTTCAGTGAAGATGTTCAATTTTGTGGATACACAGTTCCCCACCCAGCTGAAGCCAAAATGCATTTTAGAATACAAACCTTTGAAACACCAGCTCTCGATATACTAAAAAGAGGTCTTAAGGATTTACAGAAAGTATGTGATCACACTATAGACTTGTTTGAAAAAGAGGTCAAAGAATTTAATAAAGCATAAAAATTAAGAATATTTTATTTTATTCATTTAAACCAAGTTTGGAAAATCCTAAGTTGGAAATCCATAGTGGAAAAAGTTAATATCACTTCTTTACTTCAGATCCACATGAATTTTTTTTGTAAACATGGTAATTATATCTGAATATATCCTTAATTTAATTTAGACCAATAAAGAATTGTGTGGCTACCCAACAGTCTAACAGCTGAATGTGGTGCTTCAATTAAGTCACATCCCAATTAAGAGGTTACTGTTCATAACCATAAAAAGTAGTTTTCTACAAAAAAAATACAATTAAACCATGTACTTTTCAATGACATTAAATATTGTACCAAAACATGAATCTCTCTATAGAACTAAGATTATATGCAACTTGTAAATCTGCATTGGAGGTAGCCCCGATGCTCTTAAATATCATTGTGCAGCTGAAACAATTTTGTTGTTTGTTGGAAAATCATGTGAAATATAACTTCCCATTGCATGCTAATATAATTTACTAATAATAAACAATGCCATGTATGAACAATTGTTGTACACTTTACTTTTATATTCAAATTCAAAATATTCTTTATTCAAATAAACTTGTAAACAAGTGCTTTTGAAATGAAATTATAAAATTTAATACATACTGCATAAGCATTTATAGATCAAAAGTTTCTAAGATGTGAGAGTATTAAAGTTAAAATTTAATCCATATTTATAATATTGTTGACCAAATTGTCATGAAGAATTTCTTTTATAATATATACTTTTGATGTATCCCTATGAAGTAATCAAATTATTAGGTCACATTTTGGTAGCAACATACCATAGAGGGCATTCATAAACTATTTAGCCAAAAGTGATATACCATTTATATTATTATTAGTTTTAAAAAGTAAAACATTTTGGTTCTCAAACAATAAAAGTGACAGAAACAAGGTCTAAATAAAAAACAAGAGTTCAAATAAATTCAAGAAATTTATTTCATCTTTGTTTAGACTTTGAACTCAGAGTATGGTGATTTTGTTAGTGGGATGTCTCTCCACAAATCTGGAGTAAGATAAGCATATGTCTTAGCAATAGCTGCATAGGTGGCCTTAGCAAAATTGCCAAGAGTGCCAGTAGAACCACGAGCAGAAGTATAACAATCTTGAACACCAGCCATCTGGAGTAGCTTCTTAGGCACTGGAGCTGATACAATACCAGTTCCACGGGGTGCAGGAATCAAACGTACAGTAACTGAACCACACTTTCCGGTGACCTGGAAAGAACAATATAAATTGAAAAAATGGAAAAATCAGCAAATTATTCTTCACTATACAAATGACTATCAGACGCAACACAGCTTCACTGGACAAGCCTCAAGAGGATACCACGAATGAAATTATTGTTAATTCTCATCATAAAAAAACAAATTAGAAGTTACATAACAAAATATTGAACTACATATACCTTGCATGGTACAGTGTGTGGCTTGCCGATCTTGTTGCCCCAATAACCTCTCCGGACTGGAAGTACAGATAGCTTTGCCAAAATGATGGCACCTCTAATAGCAGTTGCTACTTCCTTGCTGCACTTGACGCCGAGACCGATGTGTCCATTATTATCTCCTATAGCGACAAACGCCTTGAAACGAGTACGCTGACCGGCCCTAGTTTGCTTCTGTACTGGCATAATTTTCAAAACTTCATCATTCAAAGACGCGCCAAGGAAGAAGTCTATTATTTCGAACTCCTTTATAGGCAGAGAGAACAAATAGATGCTCTCAAGTTTGTCAATTTTTCCTTCGCGCACAAGACGACCAAGCTTTGTTACTGGCACCCATTCCTTTTGGTCTTCCTTTCCGCGCCCACGTCCACGACCGCGACCACGGCCGCGTCCACGAGGGCCTCCACGTCCTCTATCACCACCACGAGATCCAAAGCCACCGCGAAAACCGCCACGTCCACCGGCAGGAGCTGCGTCCGCCATTCTGTAAACATAATCCTAACACTATAAAAATTGCACAATTCATACGTAAATACAAATAAATTGGACACAAATCAGACGCGTAAAGGCCTTCACCGTGTAAACACTTAGGTAGATACCACGAATGAAAAAAATATTGTCTCATCACATAAATACAATGAACCACGTGTTAGTTAGGTTATTTCATTCCTAACTCTTAAATATATAAATAGCTCATAGAAAAATTACGATTCGCCAAATTAAACAGAAAAGATAAAATTATTGAGACTTAAGTTCTTAAAATTTGTACTTAATACAAAAAAGAATTAGTTACTAAAAGTACTTACGTTGAACCGCTAGCTTAAGAGACGGTCGATTACAAAATGGCCGAATCAAAACGATGCTCAAATTATAATAGTGAATGAATGATTTTACCATAGACATTAGAAATATTAACTTAAGAGTCACTGATCTCAAACATATACCTTTAAAACAGATTAAAGGATTTCAAAAAATACACACCTACATCGCATGAACATATTATTAATGTTAAAACCAATATTTCATTGTTATAAATACTAGCATTTGAAATAATAAAGCCTTACTTTTCAAGAAATTCTCCCTTTACATCTGTAATTTCAGCGCATCACAAAAATTTAATGAAGTACATATCGTATATTGTATTAGGCAAAAAAATATATATTTTTTATTTTTTGCATACTTTTAATGCTCATTGCTCACGGCTTCATCGGCTCTAGCATTGCGACACGAAGATGGCCACATTGATTTCTTTTACGGATTCCTTCATTTCTGATTTGTTCACAGCAAGATACTTCATCACATGCTGAGAATTCGTCAGCTTTCTTATGAGAGATTTATATCAAAATTGTTGTTAAGTAGGTACTTGTAATGGTTCAAGAAGAATTTAGAAAGATTTACTTACTAGTATATATTTTTCACACGGATTTCTTGTAATACACTAAAGGAACGAAGTTACTTACATCATGTATCTTCAAAGATTAATTTGAAGATTTATGAAATCCTTCTATATAGTCACCGTTATATAGTTTCTTTACCTGCTGGTCTATCTACCTTTATCTAGACAAACCATTAAAACAATTTTTTTTTAATTTTTGCAATCATCAGTTCAGTTTTTGTCGTGACTTCATTTGTGTGTATTTATTAGCAATCACAAAGATGCCTATATCATAGCTGCATACCTTCGAGTAACTCTATGCCTAACGTAATATCGGTCATGAAAAATATGGTAGGATATTTTTTGTTTACATAAAAACAATTATAATGTGTTCAAATGTTTTAATTTTAATTGCTAAAATTATGTACAAAATAACATTTACACGTTTTAAAAATAAACACTGGACTGGCATAGACGCTAATGAAGAAAATATTAAACATTTCACAGTTTATAATTCAATTTTAATCACAGAATTTTTGCCAAAACAACTAAATAATCAAATGTCACTATCACATAAATACTAAATTTCCTTATAAATTACTGTAAAGGCCATGAACAATTGATCGTTTCTATTTTATATTTGTTCATGGTGATATCCTGAACTACAAAAGGGAACGGTTCATCTCCCAAACCGTGGCAGGCTGCACCATATACTCCATTAATACTCAAAGCAATTACAGCTCCCATGAAGGTTGGGTAGTGTGTCGCTATTCTATTTATTGCAGTTCTAGCAGCTTCAGTGGGAGTAGCACCACGACGCATTTCCTCTACAGCTAAGAAACTGGAAAACAAATTGCAGTCCATTAATACCATAATGTAAAATGAATAGGTGTCAGAATGCTTACTTAGCAGAATTTAATAACAGCCATCATCTTCCTGCCCCTATCCCACTCTAAGTGGGGTCGGCACAACATGTTATAAACATGTTGTCACATGATTTGGCTACGTATTTTACAACCGGCCGCCTGCCTGACATCAACTCACCATAGTTGTATTTTACGACACCTCGGTAAGAAAGGGGGTGGTCTATTCTACTCAGCCGGACACCACACGGCGGGTCGACATACCTTAGTCGCCTTTTACGACACCTCGGTAAGAAATAAGGGTGGTATTATTCTATTCCGCCGGATACCACACGGCGTCAGAATTCAATAACAGTATTTAAAAAATCCATAATCAGTGATTAATAGTTATAGTAAGGCAACAATTGTTATCAGATTTTTCAAAAGAATATATAACTGCTAAGATATGTTTATACATGAGATGGTAATTGGAAGTATATAAAGTTTTCATGTGTTATTGACCTGGGTAGAAATCTAAGCATAATGTCTCCATCTCCTGTTGCAGTGGCTCCACCCACAGTATTGTCTGCATAAGCACCAGATCCTGGAATAGGAGAATCTCCGACTCTTCTAAAATTTAAGTATGAAATTAATAACATTAACATAAACACATATTGTATAGAAATAAATGCAGTAACAATCTTTGTCATTTATTTTGATATGTATAATTTTGAAAAATTTTTCATACCCGGGAATCTTAAATTTAGCTCCATTTGTTGACGTTCCAGCAGCTATATCACCATTATTATCAATAGCAACCATGCCAATGGTGTCATGATTAAATCTATCTACCATTGGTGTTGATAGGTAGTTTTTGTGCCTAAAATTATCAATCTTGTTGTATGGCCCACAATACTGGCTCGGATCAGGAGTGACACCCTAAGATAAGATAAAATATTTATGAAATATCTTAGATATTCAGTCTTAAGAGCACTCTAGATAATGTTAAGAATTCAAGGCTATTTTTCATATACAAACAACTAATACCATATATTTTGTATTTAAAATATTTTAGTACTACTTACATAAATACCTTACTGTTATGATTGAATAGTTATTATGAATCTTGTTAAAGTAAAAAAAAGGTGGTGATGCATGAAATTCTTACAACATGTGCATTTTAAATCAAAGGATGATGGCTTCAAACCTATGAGTGTACTATTAGAAAATTATAATTTACAGAAAAAGAAAACACATTTGTAAAACCTACATAATCTGGTGTAGGATTATCTTTACAATCTTCATTTGAGAAGCATCAGTAGTCTTACCTGCAATCCTTTTTTTATTAACAAGAGATAGGTGACTTTCCTGACAGTATCCTACTGTCAGGAAAGTCACCTATCTTGTTAAAGTAAAAAAAAGGTGGTGATGCATGAAATTCTTACAACATGTGCATTTTAAATCAAAGGATGATGGCTTCAAACCTATGAGTGTACTATTAGAAAATTATAATTTACAGAAAAAGAAAACACATTTGTAGAACCTACATAATCTGGTGTAGGATTATCTTTACAATCTTCATTTGAGAAGCATCAGTAGTCTTATCTGCAATCCTTTTTTTATTAACAAGAGATAGGTGACTTTCCTGACAGTATCCTACTGTCAGGAAAGTCACCTATCTCTTGTAATAAACCATTACTTTACATTTAATTTTTAAAAATGCTATGTAATATCTAGATAAATCTATTACCACCCAGTAGTTTGGTTGACAATGGTCTCTGTAGTACCATTTGAGCCATAATCTCTTAGAGTCTGGTGTAGTCAGTGACTCCTCTTGAAAACCCATTTGCACAGCAAATTGTGTTGCCATGCTCCCAACAAGAATAGAGTGTTTTGTATGCTCTAAGACATGTCTTGCAACAGATGCAGCATGTTTAACTTGCCGCAGACCAGCTACAGCACCTACATTCATTGTTTTTCTGCAAAATAGGACTCAATTTGGAAGTCTAAATAAAATTTATATGAATAGTCAATGCGCAGCAAGAAAACCAGTGCCGAAATAACATATAATAAATAAGAAACATCTGTTCACACAACACATAACTATGTAATCATTAAAATTTTTACAAGTCTTCATGAAACTATTGTTTGCTTAATATGGAAAATTCTGTTACAGATGTCAGATAGTAGTAGTAATGACTAAAATATTTCACATTTTCATAACATAACAAAGAATGTTCTGGACATAAAATTGTAATAAATGCAAAGATTTTTTAATAACTCAGACAGAATAAAAATCTGTTTTAAGACTGATAATGAATCACATACGATATAAAAATAAGCAGATTCTCTTTTAATATAAAGAATGCGAATATTCCCGCGAAAAAAAGAGGCGCAATAGTCGTATTTAAAAACGAAAAGAAAATGCAACATTAAAGTGCAAGATTACCCATCCATAATTAGGGCATCCAGTGTAGTTTCACCTTCTTCATCAGGACTTCCTCCAAATCCTACAGTCCCGTCACATTGTTGTTCCTCACAAATTGATGTACCTTTTTCGATTGCGTCAAGAGAATAGCCTCCTTGTTTAAGAATATTCCAAGCTTGGATGTGTGAACAAAATTATTAAATTATTCTTTATTCAAGTTGGATTTTTCAAACACTTTTGAATGATTGAATCACTTAGAAATATATAAACAATTCAAGTTGCGGAGTTAAAAGTATTTATGATCTTACCGGTAATTGTAGAATTTACAAAATTCCATGTCGTAACAACAATTGGAGTATTTTGTTTGCCATAAACACACAACTTCAGTATAAGTATGAGAGAAACACATTCTTTTAACATTTTTTATAAAATATTTTAATATAGGTTCAAGTTTGCGTACCAATGAGTTCCTTTCCTATACCAAAACAAACACAGATGACAGACTACGGACACACTACTTAAGCAAATAATGTTTTAGTTAGTACTTAGTAGTCTATGTCTATAACCACCTCGCGTAACAGAACTATGTATGTACTATGTACTTATTCTTAAATAGTAAGTAGTTTTAACACAATAGATGAAATTATTTATAAAAAATAAAAATTGATTTAATACCTACATCCCAAGCTTCCATATTCTATTCTGCATCTAATTTTGACTTTATATCATTACAAATAAAATTGAACTTACATATTGTCATAGTTATTATTATTTGTTAGATCACAATTTATTATTAATATATTATTATTATTTGTTTACCAATAAAATGACGAGAACAAACATAAATATTATTTACGTATCTTAGACAAGTTTCAAGTTACTTTCGTACAGGAGAACACACAAGTGAACTAGAGAATGAATGAAATATAAGTCATGCAGTCTGTGCTCATTATTTGTCTGTGATCAATACCAGATTGACATCAGACTAGGAATGGAAATGGAGTAGAAAAAATCGATTAATAAATAATCTTTTTTTCCTTTTAAACATTTATTAAGAATTGATTATTATGATACGAAACATTCTATTATTAATAATCGATATTTAAATGACTATTTGAAAAGTTGCTTTTTTAATATTAATTACAATAAAGGTTAAGTAAAGTGGACAATTACCAAGAATTAATAACTATTGCGCTATTTGTAAAATTCGATTAAAACGTGTACTTTGGCTACATTGGTTTCATCCAAAAATGCATATCTAACCTTTAAAAAAACAAGAAAAAGAGGAAAAGAGGAAAAATAAAACAATCGATTTTGATCGATAGATAGAATCGATTCTTTTTCAATTCCTGAATCTGACGTCAATTTCAAATTTTAAAAAAGGTAAATTTTAAAAGTTAACAAAAATCTAAATAAGTAAGTCTTCAGTAAAAATTTCAGCCACAAATAACTATTATAGTAAGGAAACTATACAAATGGACCTTTACACATTTTGCCGCGATCTACCAAAATTGGTAATAATTATTTATCCTCAAATCTAAAAACTTCTTTAAATGTTTTTTAATGTTAATAGAGTTATATATAACCCTACATATTGCAGGAACTTCATGCCCATTTAAATGGATCACTGAGTCGCTCTACAATGCTGCAACTGCAACGCTATCTTGCTGATGCAGGAATGACCGATAAATCTAATGCTTTTCTAGACGAATTTCAAATCGGTGCCGGGGATACAAGAAATTTGTCTGAGTAAGTTACTTCTGAACTCGCTCCAAATAACGAAATTGGTTTAAAGTCGCTAAGAAACACATCAATTATTCATATAAATTATATATAAATCAAGTTAACGCGTGTGGTATCCGGCTGAATAGAATAGTACCACCCTCATTTCTTACCGAGATGTCGTAAAATACGACTTAGGAAAGTTGACGTCAGGCAGGCGGCCGGTCGAAAAAAACGTAGCCAAATTATTCCACACAGTGAGTCAACTACCTTAGTAGCCTTTAACAACACCATTTTGAAGTTATTTTAATATTTAATTAAAATAAATATTAATTTCACATATCTTCTATAGACTTATTTTTGCATTTTCTTTGCTTGCAGTTGTTTCCAAGTTTTCAGTATTGCACATGCTCTTACAAGTACATCTGAGACACTTGCTATGGCGACTGCATTAACACTAAAAGAGTTTGAAGACGATGGTTGCTGTTATATTGAATTGCGAAGTACTCCTAGAGAAACAGCATATATGACTATCCAAGAATATATTGAGACAATTGTTTCTACAATGCAGTAAGAATATGTCTTCATCATCCTCCTGCAATTATCCCACTCTTAGTGGGGTCAGCACATGTTATAAACATGCTGTCACATTATTTGCCTGCGTTTTTACGACCAGAACCTGCCTGACATCAATTTACCTTAGTCGTATTTTACGACACCTCGGTAAGACAGAGGGTGGTCTATTCTACTAAACTGGATACCACATGGTAGGTCAACTTACGACACCTCGGTAAAAATGAGGTTGGTCTATTCTACTCAGCCGGATACCACACGGTAGTTCGTCTTACCTTAGTCGCCTTTACTACACCCTGGAAAGAAATGAGGGTGGTACTATTCTATTCAAAAGCTAATAAAATAATATATATAGATAGTAAAATATAAAATCTCTAATTTACAGAAACACTTCAAACATGTCAATAATACCTTGTCTCATAATATCAATAAATAGAAGTAGTTCACAGAAAGATGCAAACGTCATAGCAGATTATGCTATTGAATATCACAAAAAATATCCAGATATTGTAGTTGGCATTGAATTAAGTGGTAACCCTGCTATTGGCAAGTTTCAAGATTTTATACCTGCATTAAATAAAGCAAGGAAAGCTGGTTTAAAAGTATGTATAGAATTAGGCTTTACTTTGCGGAGATCTATAATACAAAAATAATGGTTAAAAGCTTTGCGATGTATTTGTGGAGTCTATCTCCTGATGATGCTTTGGTTGCGGAGCGAAACAAATTAGGCGTTACTTTGCAGAGATCCATAATATAAAAGTAATAATAAATTATTTTGTTATAATCCTAATGAAGTAAAATAGAAAATATATATAATGCTAAATGTAGAGTGGAGAATCCGTTTTTATACCTGATACATCGCAAAGCAATTTTGTTGTGGAGTCTATCTCCTGATGACGCTTTGGTTGCGGGGCGAAACGGTTGTTGAGTCTATCTCCTGATGAAGCTTTGGTTGCGGGGCGAAACGGTTGTTGAGTTTGTAATAGTGAACGTATATAGTGCTTGTGTATTGTGGTAGCGGTGGTGGAGGTTTGTGCATGTGTTTTTACGAATCCTGCATGTATCAAAAAATTCTATAACCCACTACAGCATTTTTTGTCATTTCCTTTGTACGATAAATAATGCCTTATTTTTGAAGCAATTTTTATACAATACAGCATTAATCCTTATCCAATTAAGTACCTTAAATAAATAGTTGATTTAATATAGATCAATATGGCCGTTTACAGCATGTAATTTAAGTGAACATTTTCGGAGATATTACAGATTTAAAATTCCCTGAGGACGCCGCGCTTAGCCCTATAACACTTAGAATCTAGCAGCTATATGTCGCTCAAGAGTTTGTTTAAAGTGTGCATTTTGTGATTAATTGTAAAAATAAAATACATAGGGAAAATGTAAAAGTAAATAAGTAAAAATGTACTATATGAATTTATTCCAAAGATAGCAGGAAATCTTCATGGTATAGGGAAAGGAAATTGTTTTTCTCCAAATTTAACGCTTGCGCGCCACGGGCATTAATGAATAAATCAAGCTACTGGATCGATTTTAATCATTTTTTTACACTGACTGACATGGGATATATATTTTATACCCGTGCGAAGCAGGGGCAGGCCGCTAGTTATATTATAAATGCGAACTTATTCTTTCACGGCGAATCCGCTGAACCAATATCGATGAAATTTGGCACAATTATTCCCTATACACCGAAATAACATGTAGGCTATAGAGATCCTCTTAATTCTAGTATCTTTTTTACTATGACAATTATCAATATCATGCTCAAAATCAGCGTTTTAAAGTCGATAAAATTACTTTTTCAGGTCACATTACACTGCGGAGAAATATGTAATCCACAAGAAGTAATTGAAATGTTAAAGTTTAAACCAGGCCGTATTGGCCATGGTGTATGTATACATCCAGAGTATGGTGGCAACAATGAAGCTTGGGAATTGCTTTGCGAAGCTAAAGTGCCTGTTGGTGAGCATAATATTTTTATTTAAACATATAAAACGAAGTCCCCAAAAGCAATCTGTCTGTATGTTGTCAATTTTTTCCAAATCCACCGTACGGATTTTTTGTACGATTTATACCTAAAGGTAGTACAATTATTGAGGACATTTATTTATTTATTTATTATTTATGCATACAGATAATAAATTTATTAAATGTACAAATTTTAAAAATGTGTACAAGAAATGATTTATGATAAGATGCAAGGGCGGTCTTATCGCGGACATTTAAAAGGAAAAAAACTTTATTTGTGACATACACTTAGTTTTACATCAAACGACACAGATAGTAATAATATATATTTACTTATAAACGCGTGGTGCGTATTTGAGCTTAAAAGTATATTTCATTAGGATTTACGCGGGGTCAGCATTTAAGCGGGAAAAACTTTGTGACGCACTGATTTCCACACGGACGAAGCCACAGGCACTGATAATTATTTACATAGAAGACTATATTGTATTGTATAAGTAATAAATAAATAAATATATGGGATACTTACACACACGGATGTCTGTCCACGAAGTAAGTAACTTAATACTTGCGTTATGGATGACAGACAACTGGTAAATATTTACATTACATAATTTTAAATACTTACTTAAATACATATATACACCCAGGCTCGAAGAACCAAAAATTTTTTGTTAGAAAATGTTGGCCTTAGTGGGAATCGAACCCACGACCCTCGGAGCTGAAAGCAGGGTTACTACCAACAGGGCCAACGAGCCAGTACATCCAGAAACAGTAGTCATTTCATTATAACTTGACGATTCGAAAATGCTTGTAAGAGTGAATTCGAAAAACGAATACCTAATTTACCATCTTATTGCTTTCCAAAAAAAATATAATATATACGTCATTCCAAACTTTTCTGAGCAATAATCCCATCGTATATTGTTCTGTTATATTTTAAAGGGATAAAGCATCATCTCCAATTAAAGCTATCAAGCAAAAATTTTAACTCATGAATTTACAGAATATATTACTAATTATAAACATAATTGTACATATTAACATTTTTTATAAATCACTGTGGTTATTGTACAAAATCCGGTACAAATCACTAACAGACGAACAGACACGGCGGGGAATTTCGGTTTATACTTAGAATTTTAATTTACTCACATAGTTTGGGTGTCATTGAACATATAACAATAGAAAATTTCAAAATTTTTAATTTTTATTTAAATATTTCAGAAATATGTCTGACCAGTAATGTTAATACAAAATCCACGTCGGATTACAACTGTCATCACTTCAAGGAATTATATGATGCAAATATTCCTATTATTTTATGTGTATGTATTCCATTAACATTTAATACTAGTGTATAAGTGTCTAACTTTCTGAAATACAGCAATATACGCATTGTATGGCTTGTATAATTATACAGTATATATGTATAGGAATAGGGGGGAAAATCATTACCTACATAAAATAACCGCCATATTTTGTCATTAAATAAATGAGTGCGTGATTGCGAGCATGTGTTTAAGAACACGAGGTGTTTTTAACATTGTTTACTGCTGGATGGATGCATAGATTTTATATTTGCGCGAGAAAATAATTAATGTGTATAAGAACATATTTTTTAATAATAGGTATTAAGGGGTGAGGTATATGGCGGCAATGTTGCCATTAATATGAGGGTAAAATAAAACTGCGCGTTAACTACTATGTTGCTTAACATTACTAAAACTATTAAGTGCCAAATTTCTTTATATTTATAGTTACAGTAGTTTCTGCTAATTACTTCCTGCAGGGGAAGTTGACTTAACCACAACCTCTCCCTACTAGCTTAAGTCGATTACTAGGTTTATACGAATCATTCTGGCTCGATTAAAATCGATAGTTGAAAACCAAAATCTATCGCTAAAATGGCATTTCACTCAAACACACATCATCATCATCTTCCTGCCCTTATCCCACTCTAAGTGGGGTCGGCACAACATGTTATAAACATGCTGTAACATGATTTGGCTGCGTTTTTACGACCGGCCGCCTGCCTGACGTCAACTTACCTCTGTCGTATTTCACGACACCTCGGTAAGAAAGAGGGTGGTTTCACTCAAACACACCTGTGTACAAAAAGAACACCGCATAAAGAAGCACAAGGACACGACATCTACACAACTAGTTTATTATTCTACTAATAATTAGCTATAGCTTAGTTTATTAATAGCTTAATGCAAGTGCAAATTACCCCGATCTTAGTCGTAAAAATTACCTATAGCATATAGGTAATTATTACGACTATATACGATTATTACTTTTGGTAACTTATTAAAAAAAAATTGTTTTATTTTAGACTGACGACAAAGGCGTATTTGCAACATCTCTTTCACAGGAGTATCGAATATGCGCCGAAACCTTTGGAATCGATCAATCCCAACTTGCAAGGATAAGTCTTAATGCTTGCAATTATATATTTGCGACACAGAAAAGAAAAGTGCTCAGTGATAAATTATTAAATTTTATTAACAAAAATGTATTATTATAGTACAATAAAGCCAAAACATATACATAAACATAATTTTTTATTTGTAATTTAAATTGTGAGCTCTAAAAATAAATATTTTACATTGCGGACGTGGACGTGCGGTTTGACTGTTGAATATTTTGTCTCAGAGCTTAAATTTGTTCACAATTTTTTAGGAAATATTAAACGTTCGTCAGTAAGTATATATAAGAGCGAATGACAATCCTATATAGTGTATTATCTATGGCGAATGAATTCATTCATATCAAGACGAATTAAATTTTTTCCAGGCATAGACATAGGACTTGTTAGGATGTACCTTGGAATCGAAAAAAAAACGATTTATAATATACAAATCGTTTTTTTTTTCACATCCATAAGTACTACTTTCTGAATGTTATTTGTCTTTGATTCTAACCTCTTCGTTTTGAAGATTATTTAGTTGCGGAATACAAAAGCGATATTAAAAATGAGCGAATTACCTGATTTTTCTGCTCCTAAAGCTGGCGACTCTGAATTACAAGATTTTCTTCTGGTAGAAAAGCAGAAAGCTCAATTTCACGCACAAGTAAAACAACATTTTTGTATAGCTTTTAAGTAAAGAAACTTAAAAAAATATTTTTAATCTTAAAATGATTAAATGTAACTTACATTTAATCATTTTTATAATTTAAGCCCTAATTAATTTCTTACTGAATTTAATATTTATTTCAGATCCATGAATTTAATGATTTTTGTTGGGACAAATGTGTTGATAAGCCTGGATCCAAACTTGATTCTCGAACAGAAACGTGTATTACTAACTGTGTGGAACGATTTATTGATGTCTCGTTATTAATTACTAACAGATTTGCACAGATGCTTGAAAAAGGAGGAGGCATGCATTGAAACTCCAACATCACTGTTATTTAGTTAGAAACAATATGATATGGACAGTGCTCAGATATCTAAATTAATTTTACTGCTGCTGAGGGAGAGGTGATCATGTGGTTTAAAAAAATCTCAACGTTTTAGCCATAGTTATCTATTGCAACATATTTTGAAAAATATATATATTAGCAGTACAATAGTTACAAACTGTTTGAATAGTTTTAATAGGGATTTAGTTAATATAACATTAATTCATAATTAATATAATTTTACTTTATTATTGCTGATACATATTTATTGTATAAATAATACACATTTAAATTTAAATGACAAAATTATGTTGATATATGATAACAATGTTTCTCTAAATAATCTATTAAAACAATTCAAATTATGATGTCTTAAGATTATGCAATATCTTATAAATTCACTGTTAAAAAAATGGTTAAGATGATAATGCATTTTATTTATTGTATAAGTAGTTTATAGAAGTAGATGTTAGATGCAGAGGTCTGTAATACAAAAGTTATGAGATTTTGCTTTGATCCAGGATAAACAATTCACACTGATTAATAGCAAAATAATATCATTACTTTTGTGGTCAGAAAAGTGTCAACAAATAAAACTCAAATGATCAAAATTATTTTTATTTTACTTAATATAAAATTTTCTTATCATTCAAAGATTATTAACTTTAGTTAAATGGTATAAAAGATTTTATAGATAAGCATATAATTCTTTCATATTTCCTCATTTTCTTTAAAAAAAAAAAAAAAAGTTAAGCTTAAAAGTTTTGTATCTCTCAAGAATTACCTATTAGTATGATTGGATTGTTTATGAGGAAAATACTGTTTGGTCAACTGTTGAGAGGCTCAGGACATAGATTAGCTATTTTTAAAAGAAATTTTTCAAATTTATTATTTCAGTATGAAATAAAAATCTGACAATACCTAAACAGTAGTAGTATAATAAATATCTATGATTTCATGATTAACATTCTCAAATTCCAATCTACTTGTAATTTTCATAGCTATAAACAAGGTATAATTCAGGTTTCTAAACAGGATTAATATGTTAAATTATTTGCGTTATAATAAAGAAATTGAAAAATAAATTTCTTCTTAGTGATTTATCTTCCAACTCTGCCCAATGTAGTATCAGTTCGTGGATCTGCAGTGACAGTTTGTACTGCAACCAAAGCTTCATTAATTTTTGTTTGAAGCTCCCTAAGATCTTGTATAAAAAGAAGCTTCAGTACATCAACTGGTTGATTGACCATGTTGATTTCATTTTTCGGATGATCAGGATGAGGAGCAGTTTTCAGTATTTTAGCTACAGCAGACAGACGAAATTTAGGATCTGGATGTGGTCCCACCCCAGCCAGAGTGCACACTCTATCAACTCCTGCCTTGAATGCTGGGCTGCTGACTGGAATATAAAATGTAAGAATTATACTCGCATAAAAAGTATAATTGAGAATTGTGAAGTATATAAAGTAAAACTCCCACTCTGATAAGAGATACTGGTTGATTGTTAAAGATTATTATTATCCTTTTTATTATTTATTTTTAATTCAGACATTGTGTCCATATTGTTAGTTACAAAATTACTTAGCCTAGGTTAGTACTTAAAATAGAAATTTAATTATTTAGTAATAAAGAAATTTAAATAAGAATTTATATTTAGGATGAACATACTACATCTACGCAGTTAGGCTACTAGAGTCTGTTCTGCAGAATATTTTTCAGTAAATTGATTAGAGGTAGTGTAATGAAAAAGCTAGAATAAGCTTTATCTCTAGCTCTTAGTTACATCTTACATCAAATGCAGTATAGATTTTTGTTTCAAATGCTACTTAATAAACTTACAATCTATATCTAAAATTATCTTGATATTAGGAATGAAATACAACTCAACTCAAGAAAATGGAATAACTGAAAATTTGTTTTCTTCTGACCAACCACTTTTCAGAAAATTTTACATATATACTAAAGAAAGCAATACTTACAATCAAGGTTGTCCAATGGATTTGAAGATACAACATTAGGAGCAGCTGTTTTAGGTTTTTCCACTTTAATGTCCTTATATTTGGTCACTAGAAACATAATGAACAACTTGAAACACCAAAATTTTAAACTTTCGCGATTCATACTAATTAAAATATAAACAACCGAGTCACATCGCGATAATCACGTTACCTTTGTATAAGGTTCGACGTTTCGGCTGAGTTGCATCCACCGTGGTCACGAACTGACTGCCGAAACGTCGAACCTTATACAAAGGTAACGTGATTATCGCGATGTGACCTGGTTGTTTATTTTTTAATTGAAACACCAAATCTACAAAATCCAATGCAAAGACAACAGTAATTAACATAAAACTTATACACATAGCTGTTTTTAAGTTACTACATAGCTAGTTTAATTAACATTATATTTAAAAGAAAAATTAAAGTAGTGTAATTTTCATTTCATATACCATTATTTGCTGATATAATATATACTCAACAAGTTAACCATTTTAATTCTACACATCTTATATACATTAACTGAACATCCTAAAGCAACTGGGACATAATAAATAAATATATAGGACACTGACAAACATGGTTGTCCATCGACAAATAAGTAACTTAATACTATAAATATATACTACTGTCTTGTCTTATAATTCATTAATGCCTACACATTATAAGTCAAACAAAACAATAAATAAAGGATTTAATTAATAAGCTGCAAATATTGTAGCTTAAGTAATTTGTAGCATTGCAATTTGATCATAATGCTTTTTTTGATGATTCCATTTAATATAAATATTAAAAGTGAATATATCAGGTGTTAATCAATTTATAGTGGCTAGTGAAACATGCTGTGTAAGAAAGGAAACAAAATATTAATATTATAATTCGCCTTAAAGGCAAACTACATTTAAAGCAGAGTTATTGTATGCATATCATTATTTGACAGCAGTTTGTGGTATAATTCTATTATGAATACTTTTGCTAATAATATACTATTGTTTATAGAACTGAATTCATAACATAAAGTACTAGGAGTCAGTAGTGCAAGGCAGTACGACGTCAAAAGAAATTATAGTATAATGACTTGGTTAAATAGCAAAAAAGTGCATATGATATGGCATAGGCGATTTAAGTAACATGAGAAAAACACTCTTACCATTATCAGCGTACTCTAACCTAACAGCGTACGACAATAGCCAATTCAGCTGCTCATTTGGCAATCCCTGAACCACCGGGCTGACTAAATCTGATTGATATGTATCATAAGCTTTCTTCCATTGATCACTGTCAATGTTTCTTAACCCTTCCCTTTCTTCGATTTTATAATGCCTTATTTTTTGATCTTCTAACCAAAGTACGACACTTCGGTATTCTTTTTCATCTGAAATAGTAAATACATAACACATAAAGAATTCCGAAATTCAATTTTACCATGGAAAGTACTTAGAAAGAATTACCTTCGCAATTGAATCCTTCTGGATTTGGATGTCCGAGAGCTGTTAGCTTTAACTTAAATATATTACTCATTGCAATCGAATCTGTGCTGAGTGCTGACTTATTTTAGTGTTTCTTTAAAGTGAAACCGGCGTCCCAAAAAACATGAGAAATATATTACTAATTACTAATTTTACTACACTATTATGGATGTAAAAAATAATCGATTTTTATATTAATCGATTATTTTATTATTAAAATCGATTTTGAATAATCTATTTTTAAACATAAATCGATTATATCAATCACCTTCTTTTTGCGTTGCATTGTTAGATTAAATGAAGTCTATGGATTAAACCATGTAGCCAAACTATACATTTACATATGATTTACATACAAACAAAAATTTTGAAAAGCGCATCTATGTTATTTTCTTATCGTTCTAGTCGACTTCAATAGTCTTTATTCTGTCTTTTGATTATTAATTACGTATCATATCTTATCTTAAAAAACAAAAAAAAAGTAAATGAAAGAAAAAAGTAATTAATATAAACGATAAAAAAAAAAATCTATTTATATTTTTAAAAAATATAAAAATCGATTATTTTTTAATATCCTTAGTATCTATTACTTTATGTCTGACGTCTACGTGGACTGGTGTCTACGGTTGCAGTAAATAAACAAATTAAATAAATTTTTTATTGCCTATACTGCGTCCATCATATTATCAGTCTTTTGACAGCTCACGCTCATTAAGTTTTGTATTGCTTACGTACAAATATCATACAAATAATATTTGTACTTTATGGATGGGTACCGCCCACTTAGTGATGTCACACATAATGGTTACTACGATTATGCCACAGATTAAAAATAATCGGTAGAAATCGATGTTACGAGTATTAAAAGACATTTAATAACATTATATAAAGTTTTACTTTCTTCTTAGTTAATACATGAATACAAATAAAACAATCAGGATATTTTAATTTATTTTATTAGCACGAGTCGTCGGAATGATAATCAACACTAGACTCCTCCGATGAGGAGTCTTCAGTAGCAGTTATTATTAGCTCTTGTGTAGATAATATATTATCAAACGCAATATCACGTTCCCAATCAGAGAATATTACTCTTTTAGTTCTTTCCACCACACTTGCCCAGTTCTCGGCCGTTACGTGGGTGCAAGCATTTTTTAGCAATTGCAACATTTTATTCGCTGTGAATGGGGGGCTTGTATTGCATCTCGCAGCATGCCCTTTTACTTGTGCCCATATAAGTTCTATTGCGTTGTACTGGCAGTGGTATGGAGGAATCCGAAGAACAGTATGGCCATATTCTGCTGCCATTTCATTGATTACATAGCGTTTTGCTCTCTTTTTGGTTTTTAATATTTTTATTAATTCAACTTTTAACATTGAGTCGTCCACATTTTCTCCATTGTCCCGAAGCCAATTAATTATTTCATGCTTTTTATTAGCCTGTGTTGGCATTTTGTCAATTTGACGGGAGTGGTAGGGCGCATTATCAATAAAAATTATTGATGGTTCTTCCAATGAAATGAGCATTTTTTTTGAACCACTCTTCATACACATTTGCATTCATCTCTTCGTGGTAGTCATTTGATTTCTTCGATTTAAATGCCAACAGTGCGTCTTGTACAAATCCTTTTGCTGTACCTGCATGGCAAATGATTAGGCGCTCACCTTTTCCCATTGGTACTGAGGAAGTGGAATCAGCAGTATCATCAGTCCAGAAACGAGATAGTGTGTGGTTAGTAGCGTTGAGCCATGTTTCATCCGTGAAAACAATATTTGCCCAATCTTGTATTTTCTTTGCCTCTCTTAAAAAATCACAACGTGCTATAGCTATATCTGTGCGTTCCATTAATAATTTTCTTTTATTTAACTTTTTATATGAAAAGCCAATTGTGTTCAAAACTTTGACCAAAGAAGATTTTTCACCATGAAATAGACCACTTCTTTTCAAAGAAACAATAAGTTTTCTCAAAGTTGGAATTTCTTTTCTCAAGTAGTAATCATATACATGACGACGAATAGCGTCAGCGTCAAAGTCATCAACAGCTGTCACCTTATGAGCCCGGCGCTTTCTTTTTGGTGTAGATGGTTTGTTTTGCTCCAAGCCGCTCCTGCCGTAGGCATCAGTAGTGATTTTAGTCACAGTTGATAGACTGATCCCCAACGCGGTTGCAACACGGTTTCGGACTTGCGTGATAGGTATAAGAGGTCCGCCATTTTGATTTTCTTGCTCAAAATACTCATGAAGTTTTAACACTAACTGTCTCGATTGTGCTTTCAACACACGTCCTTTCGGCATTTTCACGATCAATTAATATAAGTTTCACAAAAGTTTTTCCGAGGAATAAAGCTACTTAACTCAAGGTGTAACAGATGCGAGAGAACACTCAGCGAACGTAAATGCGTGTGACTATCACGGGCGTTTCGTTGAGAGTGACAGATCACGTCAAAATGGCGGCCGAGCGGAAGGTCTGTTGATGTTGCCAGTTGATGTATAATATATTTTTTATGATTATAATAAATACACACGGATTAACATTTATTTTCAAAAAACTAAGGCAATATTAAATCAAAATGTTGATTTCTATATCTGTTATTAGTTTACGTAGGTTATCATTAATCGAATTAATTAGGTACGTAATTCGATTAATGATAGTAGGTACTATAATCGGAATGGTATCGCATACGAGAATCTTTAGGACATCACTAAATATGTAAATCGTCAATCTGTCAAAAGATGGTTAATATAATGGACAGTGTATAGTGCTTACTTACATATACAATTCAACATACTAAAATGTCGTGGATAAAAGAGAACTGTGTATCGTTTTTTCAACTTTTCTGTATTAAAGTAGTGAAGACTGGGCGAGTACCCCATCATATAGCATTTATTATGGATGGGAATCGTCGTTTTGCCAAAAAACTAAGTGTGGATACTACAGAAGGACATCATAAAGGATTTAATAAACTATCCGAAGTGTTGAAAGTTCGTTCGTATATTAATTTATCATTATTTCTTTGCGTTTTATTTTGATTATAATGTAAGACGTATTTTGACATTGAAGACTCATTTCTTTATCGTCGCATCTTTCTTATAATGGTTATCAAACTTACGGAATAATAGCAAGAGTTCGTGCGAGTGAGACTCACTCAAGATATTTCGGAAAGATATCGGACCTTACGGCTTACCTACCTTCTGTGAAAGTTTCATTAATTTGTACTTAGGAGTCAGCTTTAGAAACTTTGAGTAATTATATGGGAATATATAGCTAAAACATTTAAAGACTTTCAAGGATTCATTTGTGTCATGTACTTTATATCTAATAGCTTAAATGATATTTTCAATCTGTTATAAATTAATAGAAAACAGTATTATTTACTGCTGTATATTATATATTTCTGATGAATAGGTATGAATATACATAATCAGGCGTAGGTCATATGATAGACTTAGCATTTTAATTGTTATATGTAAAAAATAAGGAAAATTGTTATTTTATTGCATTAAATGATGACTGTCAGTGTCCTTGACCTTGAGTGTCCTTGTCAATGACCTTTGCAGTTCTGTTCGGCTCTGTACATGCTAAACAAGTTTTATTTAAAAAAAGGGTTACAATGATAATTATGTGTTTTGTATACTACAAAGGACTTAGATATCATTGAAACCTTTATTTGTTTTACTATAAACTTTTGTATGCTTTTTACCTCACTGTTTTAATATGCTGCTACTTCTTATTTTCCTTTATGTTCACTATTAGTATTCTCAAATTATAGGACATTATACGGTTGAAGTAAAAATTATAAAATTCATTCATTTCTTTTTAATGTATACTTTTTGCATAATATTTTAAAAAATTAAATTGATTTGATTAATTATTACAATCATTGAAAGGTTTCACATATTTCTTTGATATGTGAAGTATACAGGATGGTACAAATCATACAACATGAATTTTAATTCCAGGAACCTAGACACCTTAGCATCCTACATTCAGCAAAAATTCAGTTAATTTAGTGAAGTAATTAAGCCACAGGAATTATATTACATTTTCAATAAAAGATACATGATATAGTAGGGTGAATGACCATAACCCATTCCATTTCTTATGTAATGCACAACCTTGACAGAAAGACTAAAATGTGTTACATAAAAAGCAAAGGAGACAAAACTAATGTTATTGCTTTTCTTCCTGTTTTTTGAAACAGGGCACAAACAAAGTATTACTTATCAGACAAATCTAAATAAACATTTAGTGTATTCAATAGACCTTGGGTTTCTTAAAGTGATTTATCTTAATTGCAGTTAACTTCAATGACCTTTTCAATTTAATCATTTCCTTTTGAATCTGATTTCATTGTATTATTTAACAGATTAACAAGTAAATGAAATTACGATCAAAAAGATCTGTACATGCTATCTACAGAGTAAAAAGTATAAATCTTTTACAGTGGTGCTTAGACCTTGGCATTCCTGAAGTGACTATATATGCATTCAGCATCGAAAACTTTAAGAGGAGTAAAGAAGAGGTAGATGCTCTTATGGACCTAGCGCGTGATAAATTCAAACGTCTTCTTGATGAAATGTATGTATTCTATTTTAAAACTTTCAACTTTAAATTTAAAAATTATATTACATTTGTCCAGTTTTAATTATGCTTGTTACATGTTTTTTTTTAATACAACCTCCTTCATAGAGTTGGCCATTAATATGAAAAACATTGTGGCCGCCATTTTGTCATTGAGTTGTTGCGAAAGGGTGAATGGGTTGGCATTGGGAAAATTGCTTTTTATTTATTGAATAAGTACAAACGAGATATATCGTCGTTTGTTATAAAGTTGTTTAATTATACTAATTATATAATTTTAAAGTACGCTAGCAACAATTTATCTAAAATTAATATATATATATATATATATATATATATATATATATATATATATATATATATATATATATATATATATATATATATATATATATATATATATATATATATATATATATATATATATATATATATATATATATTTATATATATATATATATATTATAGCAGATTTCATGGTTTTTTAAAACCAAATAATATTTTCTTAAAATACAGCAAAATAATATTTTCATTTCTTTTGAATGATATACCTCCATACTTAATTCTATAAATTATAAAATATAAATAAATCATATTGTGATTACAATTTCGCCATGTGGTATCCGGCTGGATAGAATAGTACCACCCTCATTTCTTACCGGTGTGTCGTAAAAGGCGACTAAGGCAAGTTGTCCCACCGTGTGGTATCCGGTTGAGTAGAATAGACCACCCTCTTTATTACCGAGGTGTCGTAAAATGCGACTAAGGTAAGTTGACGTCAGGCAGGCGGCCAGTCGTAAAAAAGCACCCAAATCATGTGTGAGCATGTTGTGCCGACCCCACTTAGAGTGGGATAAGGGCAAGAGGATGATGACATTTGAGAAAGGTATTACATTCGTAAGGCATTATGTGGCATTTTTTCTTCAATTTTTATTTCCGATTCCTGTTCTGCAGTGATCAAATGAATGAATGGGGAGTGAGAGTACATGTAGCTGGCAGGTTGTCTCTGCTTCCTGAGGATTTGAGAGCTCTGGTATCTAAAGCTATGTTGGCAACACGACATAATAATAAGCTCAAACTTAATATCGCTTATTCTTATACAGGTAAATATATGCATTTATAGTAGATTATGATACTGTTGCATAGTAAGTGTTCTTTACAGTTATGTTATGTACAGTCTCATACACTACTTTATCTACTCTCATACTATAATACGTAAAACAATATTAATAAAAATCAAACTTTCTTTAAATATTGAAAAGATTTTTTAAATGTCAAATGTTAGCCCCAAGGCGCAAACATCCGTGTTGCGTCGCCGCGGACTCGGTCATTGAAACCTTTTTTTTTTAAAGGTAGAGGTTCAACCACCTTGATCCACAGGTTGTATAGGTGTATCGTTATGATTAAAAAGTTATATTATGATACAGATGTCCAGATAAGACGTAATAAAACTTTTTAATTTTTTATTTTTGGCCTATACGTAATGCTTGTTATAAGAATTTTGGTTTCAGTTTTATAATCTTTGTATTATAGTATCAGAGTAGATAAAAATAATTAATGTAATTGTGGTATATTTAAATAAATATAGCTACATAAATTAATACATCATATATTAGGTCCTTACATATGAAATTGGCGTTTTCTATGGGATGAACATAAAGTCGTTTTTTTATTAATGAAATATATTTAATTAATCAAAGTATGCACCATTGCTATGTATGCACTTTTGCCATCTCATAGGTAGTTCATTGATCCCCTTACTAAAAAAACCATTCGGGCGGGAATCAATGAAATCTTTGAAGGAGGTTTGGACTGCCCCATCGGAGTTGAATTTTTTTCCTTGCAATCTAATATACTCCGCAATTAATTCACCTTTAGTAAGACTTAAACCCTGCAATCTATGATAAGATCGTGTTATTGCAAAATGAGGAGAGCCAACCATACCAAATATGGAAATAAGCTTTTTTTTTTTAAATGAGCCCTTTAAACTAGCAACCAGTTACTATCCTACTTTTGTGTAGTAATGTCTATTACCTTGGTGACTGTTGACTGGCTTTCTTGGTGTTTTTTTTAACATATAAAATATGCAAAAAAAGAAAGGAAGTCCTAGGGCTGGTGCTATCTAGGACTTGATCCCGGATATTTTCATTTTAGTTCGCTCGTTTTCACTGAGCTATTACAATTTTATAAATGACAGCAAAATTAGTATTTGTTTTCTATTTATATTTTAGAAGTTTTTCAGTTTCTAAAAATGGGGACTAAACGTCATTTTATTAAAATGAACCTAGCTAGATCGATTTATTGCCTCCGAAACTAAGTTTCATGAATATTGGAGCAGTTTTCGAAATTAAGAATAATCGTTAATGTATAGAAATCGGCTAAGCTCATGTCTTATATCAGATCTTATTAAAAAATCATTATTATTTGTAGGTCGTGATGAAATAAGCAGGGCAGCATCACACATTGTGGATAGTGTGAAAAATAATAAAATAAAAGCTGAAGATATCGACGAGGAGCTTATCTCGCAGACTTTAGATCTTGGAGAACCCGAATTACTAATCAGGACATCTGGTGAAGTTAGGCTTTCAGATTTCATGTTATGGCAGGTGAGAATATGTTTGGTACATCTAATACGGAAATTTATTATGTTATTTTTTTTATTTAACGGTTAATGAAAATGATTTTAGAATATTTGTATATTATTGTATTGTATATTGTATTATCACATTACTTAACATAATATGACTTTTTATAATACCTGCATAATTTTTGACACTTAATTTTATAAAATCAATATGTTGAGCTAAGCAAAATATTATAAATTCTCATTAAATAGACATTTACATTAAAAACGCCGTGTAGTATCCGGCAGAATAGAATAGTTCCACGCTTATTTCTTACCGAGGTGTCGTAAAAGGCGACTAAGGTAAGTCGACCCGCCGTATGGTATCCGGCTGAGTAGAATAGACCACCCTCATTTCTTACCGAGGTGTCGTAAAAGGCGACTAAGCTAAGTTGATTCACTATTTGGTATCCGGTTAAGCAGAATAGACCCTCCTTACCGAGGTATAGTAAAATACGACTAAAGTAGGCAGTCAGGCAGGCGGCCGGTCGTAAAATACGTAGCCAAATCATGTGACAACATGTTTATAACATGTTGTACTGATCCCATTTAGAGTAGAATAAGGGCAGGAAGATGATGGGTCATTTACATTAAAGAAATATTGTTCCAGTTTAAACTTTTATTTACAACATATGTTATTAATTTACAGGTTAACAGAACAGTACTATATTTTACAGAAGTATTATGGCCTGAGTTTACAATATGGAACCTTTTAACCAGTATAATTCATTTTCAACGACACGCGCCGCCTCCATTGCAAGAGAAAGCAAATACATTAATCCAACAAGATTTCCTGAAGAATTTAGAAACAAAAAGATGGCAAGACTTGGAAAAAATTACTGCATGTTCATAATATATATGTTTTGTCATTTAATTTATACAGTAATGTATATACATTATATACAGTGTATATATATGTAATGTATTACACACATTATATATATATATATATATATATATATATATATATATATATATATATTTGTTGTATATATATATATATATATATATATATGTAATACATTACATATACTTACTAATGGCATATAACTGGCTAATGTTAGCCCATCAACAATGTCACATGAGCCAAAATTGTGAATACAAATTCTAGTATAATGGAAACACGAAAAATCTGTAAAGTAAAACAGATGAAAGTAATAATAATAAATTATTTTCTTAATGAAGCAAAATGAAAAATATATATAATGCTAAATGTAGAGTGGGCAATTCGTTTTCATACCTGATACATGCAGGATTCGGAAAACACATGCACTACCTCACTTCGTTCACTGTCACAAACTCAACAATTGTTTCGCAACCGTAGCATTATCAGAAGATAGACTCCACGACAAACTCCAAGTCCACTCTACATTTAGCTATATATATATATTCTCTATTTTACTTCGTCGCAGATTTGTACTTTGGATCTCCACAAGTAAGTAACGGCCTGTTACTATCCCACTGCTGAGAATAGGCCTCTTCTCTCCGTTTTGGGAGAGAAGGATTGGAGCTAAGACCTACCATGCTGCTCCAACGCGGATTGGTAGGTTACACATATCTCCAGAATTCTCTAGAGATATGCAGGTTTCCTCACGATGTTTTCCTTCACCGAAAAGCGTGTGATAAATTGCAATTATCAATTAGGCACATAAGTTTTAAGAGAAAAACTCATTGGTGTCTGCCCGGGTTCGAACCCGTGATCGTCTCTAGAGATTCACACGGTCGCACCGCTGGGACATCACAGCTTTATCATCTCCACAAAGTAAAGTCTATATCACTACATATTATAAAACAAAGTCAATATTTCCCTATGTATGCATAAAACTTTAAAACTATGCAACAGATTTTGATGCGGTTTTTTTTAATAGATAGAGTGATTCCAGAGGAAGGTTTGCACGTATAATAACATTCAATACGGAGTAGAGAAATACTGTAATTTTTGAGGTTTCTGTAAATAATTACATTTTTTTCCGCTTACATTGCAAACGAAGGCTAAACCCTACGAGATTTATCAAAATAATGTACTAAGTATTTGTACAAATTGAAAAGGTCTACAGAAATGTCCGCGATGGTATATGTCTATCGCTTATGGATAACCCACTAAAGCATTTTTTGTCGTTTACTTTTTACGAAAAATAATGCCATATTTTTGAAGCAATTCTCATACAATACGGCATTAATCCTTATCCAATTAAGTACCTTAAACAAATTGTTGATTTAATATAGATCAATATTGCCGTTAACAGCATGTAATTTAAGTGAACATTTTCGTAGATATTACAGATTTAAAATGCCGTGAGGAGGCCTCGCTTCGCCCTATAACACTTCGACTTTAGCAGCGATGTCGCTCTTTCAAGAGTTTGTTTAAAGACATTCTGTAATTAATTGTAAAAATAAAATACATAGGGAAAATATAAAAGTAAATAAGTAATAATGTACTATATGAATTTAGATATTCCAAAGATAGCAGGAAATCTTCTTGGTATAGGGAAAGGAAATTGTTTTTCTCCAAATTTAACGCTACGGCCACGGGCAGTAATGAATAAATCAAAACAACTGGATCAATTTTAATCATTTTTTTTAAACTGACTGACATGGGATATATATTTTATACCCGTGCGAAGCAGGGGCAGGCCGCTAGTAATTCTATAAATTATTTAAAACACATTATAATGAATGAATACTTGTTGAATCAATATCAAATCTAAAGAACATCAGCAATTTCAGAATTCATATTATCTCAGAGACAATTTCTAATGAGAGGGTAGTTTATAATATGCAAACTTTTAAAAATAAGATTGTGGTTTGTAAATGATACCGTATTGTATCCGGCCGAATAGAATAGTACCACCCTCATTTCTTACCAAGGTGTCGTAAAAGGCGACTAAGGTTAGTTTACCCACTGTGTGGTATCCCGGTTTAGTAGAATAGACCACCCTCTTTCTTACCGAGGTGTCGTAAAAGGCGACTAAGGTAAGTTGACCCACTGTGTGGTATCCGGTTTAGTAAAATAGACCCACCCTCTTTCTTACCGAGGTGTCGTAAAATACGACAGAGGTAAGTTGACGACAGGCAGACGGGCGGTCGTAAAAACGTAGCCAAATCATGTGACAGCATGTTTATAACATGAGCCGACCCCACTTAGGAGTGGGATAAGGGCAGGAAGATGATGAGTTGTGGTTTGTAAATGCTAAATTTTTAATACTAATTGAACCTATTTTTGTCGCCGCTCAGCACATAAATTTGTTTTATTTATTGTGTTGTTACACAAATACTGGCAGTCAATAAAAAGTGGAACAGATATGTTGATGGGATGAAAGACCACTTTCTTTTTCATTCTATCCTTAATACGCCCTTGAAAAAGATGATCCTTTTAGTCTTCTTTTAATCAATATTTCACAAACTGAGAACCACTTTCATAAGTTATTACACCTAAACATTATTGTATTTTTCACACAATACACTTTTCTTTTTCTTTCTTTTTCAATTTACTTTCCTTTTATATGTACATTATTTTGATTATTTTATAATTATTTTCCTTTCACAGTATACTTTGAGTAGGTTTTTGTTGGATCGTAAGGCTCCCATCTGGATGCTGGAAATATATGTTTGTTTCTTTCATACCATGATCTGGAACGAAGAAAAGAAAGTAAACAGAAATGCAAGTTGAGAAAGTATTGCTACTTGAATATGAAATTAATTTATATTGTATTTTTGGGGGTTACTTGATGAAATTATTAACTGGTTCAGGATAACATCATAGAAAATCTTTATGATTTGCAATTAGGGGCAAATATGGATGACTGGTATAAATGTAAAAAATTTTGGTTTATTGTTTACAAAAAAAAATTGTAGTTATTTCTTAGTTCATATTCAGTAAACGTGTAACTATTAGGTGACTCTAGTTATTTGTATGATATTTTGTGGGCTGTGGATTATAATTTTAATTAGATGAATAAATTATTGGTTGTTATTTTTTATTATCTATATTCCCTATTTAACATACAAGTTGCTAATCAAGAACAAGTATACAAACCGAAGAAGCACTTTTCCTGCATGTGAATCTTGTTTTTCTTGTGTAGCATCATTCACTAATCTTATATCATCAGATGCATCAAACTGGAATAGAGGACCACTTTTACCTCTGGCCTGAAATTATAATATCGTCAATGTTCAGATAACAGAAATAATGCAAAGCTTTGAAATAATCTTAACATAGTCAAAACTCTAAACTATCAAAGAATAATAAACAAAATGAAGCAGCAGAAACCCTTCCAGGGTGTGGGTTCAATTTCCCACTGAGGGATATTTGGTAAAAAAAAATAATTGTAATATGTATTTTTGTATGTAACCAACGATTTATACGATATAAAGGCAACACAAGTATTAAGTTACTTTTGGGACAGACAACTGTATAATTGTTCCATATATATTTTACTTACTTTACTTACCTTAGTCGCCTTTTACGACACCTCGGTAAGAAATGAGGGTGGTCTATTCTACTCAGCCGGATACCACACGGCTAACAAAGGAGAAATATCATTGTTTGTTATAATATAATAACCATACCTTAGTTACAATAAAATCGTAAAATGTATAATGGTGTGGCAATATTAAGTCTTCCTTAACATACATCAGCTGGTCAGCTGATACTGTTTTCAGTTCGCTAAACTCTGGCCTTAGTGTGTCCAAACATCTTTGTAGAAACTGGTAAATAGAATTTCCTGCAATTCAAATTTAGAATAAGAATTTAAAATAGGTATAGTAAGCTATTTATACAAGACAGATATATCACAAACAATATCCATTGTTTTATTATACATATTTCAAAGGCAATGGTTTTGATAAAAGCTTACAGAAGACATGGATTTTGTGTGACAATTTTAATAATTATTGTGTCATTGTGAATTTAGATAAGATCTGTACATTAACAACAACAACTTAAACACCCAAAACTTTCTTTATGAATCTCTCTAAAAAAAAGGATTGAAAATCTGTTTTGATAAATATAAAATAGAATGTGGAGATCCCAAAAAAATATAAAATAAATCATACTAATATATAAAGCTGAAGAGTTTGTTTGTTTGAATGCGCTAATTTCAGGAAGGATTCCAGAGTCCATTTATCGAGGAAGGCTATAGGCTATATAACTTCACGCTAAGATGAATAGGAGAGGAGCAGCAATAAAAAATATTGCGAAAACGGCAACATTTAAAGCTTTGTGTGCGATAATTAAACGGTTGAAAGTTATTCAAAAAAATTCATGTATTGCAAAATTATTACCCTCTAAAAGTTCAAAATAAAAATCCACACCACCATATGTCAGCTTTTAAGGTTAACCCGCTTTGACCATTTTTATGGTTATCAAAATACTATATTAAAGGTTTAAATTTTTTCATTGACACTGGCACTGCTAGCAAAGAATACAAAGGTAAAGATAATTAATAAACGCACCAATGCATCTTTTTTGACCCGAATAAAAATCGTTTATCTACGATATCGACAATGCATCCTTTTATATTTCAGGTACGCAGAGGCGACGAAAGTTTGGAGAAACTTATTGTAGTCGGGAACACTGATGGAAAACTATCAGTCGTTTCCCAACAAGATGGACTGACCAAATAAGAAACTCGTCCTCTAAATGTGACACAATCGTAAGAGAGGAGGATAGAAACAGATGGAGGCATATCATCACCTCCAGACACAGCCCTGATGCTGACCACGAACCTCAGACATGAGGGATCGACGATAGAGAGAGAGTCGAGGAAGGCTATAGGCAATATTATGCAAGATGAATAGGAAGGGAGCAGCAATTAAACATTTCAAGATTTCCTTGCTTGCGCTAAGTAAACAGTGAAAGTTATTAAAAAATCATGTATTGCAAAATTATTTCCCTCTCATCATTTTCATCCTCCTGCCCTTATCCCACTCTAAGTGGGGTCGGCACAACATGTTACAAACATGTTGTCATATGATTCGGCTACGTATTTTACGACCGGCCGCCTGCCTGACGTCAACTTACCTTAGTCGTATTTTACGACTCCTCGATAAGAAAGAGGATGGTCTATTTTACTAAACCGGATACCAGACGGTGAGTCAACTTACCTTAGTCGCCTTTTCACACGGCGTAAAATTATTTCCCTCTAAAAGTCCGCGACAACCATTGTCTAGCTTTTAAGGTTAACCCACAGTTACCATTTATATGGTTACCAACACACTATATTAAAGAATTAATATACAAATTTATAATTATATAATTAATATACATATTATATATTTATATAATTAATATACAAATATATAATAAGTTACCAACAGACCTTCGAAAGCTAACTTCTAAAGTTTTAAAGAAAAAACTTAAGGTATGGCTGTTGGACAAAATCTATTATGATATTGAAGAATATCTAATTTAATATTATTATAAAGTTGCCACAAGTATCACAAGACGTATCACACCTACCACCACAACCTGAATTTTATTCTATTGCTACTTATAAATCATTTCTTAAATTTATTATTCTTTATAACCAGCACAGCACATACATTTTATATCATTGACATAACTATTTTTTAATTTAATTTTGACATGTTGTAATTAGATAATTTTATTGTGAGCTTTATTTTATTGCCATTATGTAACTAAAATCTTAAATTTAATTGAAATCAAAATTTGCATGCTGTGTAACAGTAGAATATGTTTGTGCCTTTTAATTAAAATGACAACATCTCTGTATATAACTCATATTCTTGCAAATAAAGGATTATTATTATTATTAAATAACTTTAAAACCTAGTTTACATAATTTGTGTTATTGTCACCAGTTTTTGCTTTTTGTTATTTAAATTCTTTTTTTGCTTTTTCTACCTTAATGTGGATGTTTATTATTGTAAATGTTGTAGCCATCTCTAATTAATATAGCATTTAGTTTCTATTTTTAATATATCATGTATCCTTTGGACACGAATTTAATGTATACATTGCTGATGGCCTAATAAAAAATAAAAAAAAGTCCACGCCGGTGGAGCTGCTGGCGATTGCTAGTAACTTATTACTAAATAATTACCTTTCTTCAATGTCACATTACGCCTGTGCCCAGAACCATCCCAGTAGCTGAATGTCACAGTTATTGGCTCATCTTTAAGACTAGCTTGTGTCATAACCCATTCTAATCTGAGTTCCTCTCGTAGTTTCAAATCCGCCTCTTCTCTTTCTCTGTCTGGTAGAAATGATGTATCAACGTCTGGATTCTTTTTTATTTTTTTAGGTACCTAAAAATGACTACTACCATATATTTGAATCATAGTTAAGAAAAGTCGTATGTAGAAATTGTTACGAGGAATCACTGGATTTGTAAAATATCAAAATGTTTAACTAAGTCTCATATTAGCCTTTTGAGCATAGCAGTGTTGAAGGATAAATATCCTATATGGATATTTACCTGCTATAATATAATCCGCTATAATATATATATATTAAGTTTTTTTTAATCTTAAAGATTCATGTTTAACCTGCAACCGCCTGTTAATGGGTACACAACTTTACAGTTATAATTATGGTGATTATTCTATCACCTTTACATAATAATCACCATAATCATTAGGATGCAAAAAGACAACATAATTAAAATATTAAATTTGGGGTTTTCATTTATATACTATATTTTTTTTTATTATATTTGAGATAGGTTACTTACTGTTTCACTCTGGTCCCTCCATGTTGTCTCTGGTTTTTCTTCAACTTCATCACAGTCTTCTTCATCCTCATTGAAGTCAAAGGAAAGAGCCTGAATCTGAAAATGATATAGAAGATTTAAACAAGGAAGAAGCAGATTATTTAATAATGTTAGATATGAACTAATACTAGATATAATTTTTATAATTGTTTATCTTTCTATGAGATCATTATAAACTTACTAATGTTACTGCTGAATGAATTTCTTATGGGGATAAGAGCAACAGATACAGTATTCATTCTTAACACCATAATCACATTAGTATACCTTAAACATGTCATGCTTAATATTATGAAGATTAATGTGCAAAATATTTGAAATCCATACTCCCAAAATTTTATTATACTACCCTCACAAAGCCAGTCTGTAGTTGGAAGCAGAAAAAACGTACAGCAACACAGTTGGTTAAAGCAGCTAGTTGCAGTTAGTTGACTGGCCTGTTGGCGCAGTGGGTAGTGATCCTGCCTTCAGCTCTGCGGGTAGCGGGTTCATTCCCGCCAAGGTCCAACATTTTACATTAATGAATTTGGTGGTCTTTGAGTCTGGTTGTATATTTGTATTTTAGTATGTATTTAAAAATTATATAAGTATTTATTCACCAGTTGCCTGTCTACCATAACACAAGTATTAAGTTACTTTGGGGATGGACAGACGTGTGTAAATGTTCCATATATATGACATATTTAATCATTAAACTCTGATGTATTTATTTTCATTTTATCAGAATGGAACTGTAAAGGTCGCGAGCTTGTGTTCCCCCGTTACTCCCCGGTTCAGTCAATACCAGTGCTCAGGGATATCTGCAGCATTTATGCTGAGTTTGAACACTTTTACTACTGCGAGATGTGGATGCAGAGTGTAGATAGTCTTAACTCTTTTTCTTTACATTTTATTATTTAATGTACCTAACTGATTTGTATTTAATTGTATCCTTGTATTGTAGTAGTAAATAAAGCATTTATTCATTCATTCCTTCATTTATTTATATTTAAAGATAAACTTGTACCTGTCTTTTTTGTTTGTTTTTTTGTGCCTGTTTAGCTTCAATTTCTTTTTGCCGCTCTTTTTCTTTTTCGGCTTTCTTCTGTGCCAGTTTTTTCTCTCTTTCTCGCACTATATGTTCCTGTTTTGCTTTCATCTCATCGAGGGTAACTAAACCTATAGTAGAGCTCTTGAGTTGTTGTTCTACTGCATCATAATGTGTAGCAAATTTATTTTCAATATTGTCTATCTTTAGGTCTTCTTCAATTTTTTTCTTTCTAAGTTCTATTTCTTGTTGAGCTTTTTCTCGTTTCTTCATCAAATGCATAGCTCTGCCAGCTTCAGACGCTGCACCTTTGTAGTGAGCCATGTTGTTTTTCTTTAATTTAAAATAAGGCTAAAGTAAAAACACTATTTCAATAGATAGAAATTACAATAACTGTATGTAATTTTATCAAATAAATTATGTATCGAAATCAGTTCAAAACAATTACAGAATTCACAGATAAAACAAAACATGCCTACATAACGTAGACAACATAGACATCTAACCATAGACAACTAACTAAAATAGTAAAGTTTGGTAGACAATTTACGTTATTCAAACCCATGGACGTAGTATATACTGGACGGCGCCAAAAGACGTTTCCGATCTTGCGTCTGTGTGTAAGCGATTTATCCTTTGTCTCTGTTCTTATCGCGAACTATACATAAGAGTGAAAGAGATTGTGATGAAGTTTGGCAACGTCGCTAAAAATGTGTCCAGTTGGTGACACCAAATGAGGCCATAACATTGAGTTTGTTGAAGATTATTTCTTGAAATCTAAAGCAAATACGAGTGTTACTGATATATTTTTTCAAAAAAGGTGGAATATGTCGTGTGCTGCCTTAACGTGTCCATCAAGAACAACGAAAGGAGGAGTTAAAAACACAGAATTACCATTTCATAAGTAAATCTTTGACTCTCATTTGCGTGCTAAATTAAAGCGTTTTATTCAATTAAAGCGTTTCAGATTATAATGTATCAGTACAGTTTGATATTCTCTAGCCGGTACGAGTGTGGGATACTGATACAACATAGAAATTAATCATTAAATATTCGATTGAATTGTGTTACCTACGTAGTGATGTACACACTAACGAATTATTATGTATCGATAAATATCAGTCAAAGTTATATTTACTAGCCAAGTAAATGCGAATTCTCTAATTTTAGATTATTTTCTTAGGTTTCCTAAATGCCCACAAATAAGAGAACAGTGGATAAAAGCTGTCACCGGTCTCACGGATATGTAAATGTTGGGAATAATGTGGATCATGATATTGTTCAATTGGCCACTGAAGCACTAACATTTATGTTAACATTTCATCTATACATAAAGCACCGAGAATGGGCTGCACCTTCGACTTTAATGTTAACGCTTCAAAGGATTTTTTGGTAAATCTAGGCTCACAGTCAATTGACTGATACCATTTTTGAGAACCACCCATCACAGTAAGATATGCAGTAAAGATGTGCATCGGATAATTCATGACATTATACTGCAGACTGTACACTCAGGAAATTATGTCAATCTATTCAAATGTTTAAATCTATTCTGAACAGTAAACCAACTAGGTTGGTTACAACTGTATATTAACTTTACATTACCTGAGCTAGGCTTCGATAATTATCGACGCCTAGTTTAACTTATCGATAAGCTAAGTACTTCCCTAATCACGCACACTAATGCAGTTCTAAAAGTTCACACAAGCATAAAACGGACACACAAAAATAGCTAAGGCGGCATGAGGCATCCAGTGTATTCTTTATCCAAGTTCAAACCATTATTAAATGAGATATATATATATATATATATATATATATATATATATATATATGTGTGTGTGAGTGTGTGTGTGTGTGTGTGTGTCAATTAACTATGTAGCCAGTGTTGCCATCTTGGTGGATTTTCCACTAAAACTGGTGGTTTTAACTACCCATTTAGTGGACAAAAATTGCTTTTAGTGGCTAGTGGTTTTTTTTGGTGGTTAAAAGGTTAGTTTTACTTCCATTTTACGATGATCTTTATATAAATGTTTGTTTTTTCTTTTCGAATATTCATATATACATAGGTGTACAAGATTAAATCCGCTGTTTGCTCATGGTTGGGGTTAAATGTTAATGAGCATATGACCATGCCATATTTTTATTTTTAAGAGTACGACCTCTGTCAACAATATTGAGTCTACAATATTTGTCATTTCATACAAAATCATACTATTTTCCGTTCATAATTATGGCTTGTTTTGTACCAGAAAAAAGGCATTTGCGGTAGGCTCTACTTTTCTGCTTCAAACTTGCGAAATCAGTCGTGAATCATATTGAATACCTGTAGAGGCCTACAGCTACAACCAATTATTGGAGAAAAAGTGCCCAGCTTGGTATCGTCGATACTAAGTAAGTGGTAAGATAGTTATTTCGGATTAATCGTTAAGGAGCGTGAAAATTGGGCCCGAACAGTTGAAGACCAAGAATTGCAGGTCTTTTTGGACGAGGAAGATATCCAATTGCAAAAATAAATTGGGTTCTTCTCAACAGAAGTTTCCATGCGTAACATTGAACAAAATTTATTATTTATTATTTTATTTGGTATGTTATCCATACAATACCCGAGAGATGACAAAAATGTGCAGATACCAATTGCCAATATTTTGAATGAAGTTATCTTTTTCCTTTCAATGATAAAAAATGTATGTTTCTCGAAAAAAAGGGATTTAAGATTGTATACCTGGTAGATATTTACTTTGCTTTGTAGGCATAACTGATCGGCAACAATGAGTCGTCTACGTTTATCTTACACGCGAGTATTTTCCACCTAATATTTTTCTAAACTTATACATACGCGGGGATTTCACTTCATATTTTTTATGATAAATACTTATACTTGGAAGTTAGAAGTGTTCACCGTTCAATGAAGCTCATGGGCTCATAATTATTATTTTGGTTCGTTTAAATTGAGCGAATTTATTAACGCGTAACTATGCAAAAGTCACAATATACGGATTTTCGGCTCGTAGGTATTGTAAATACCACAACTCGAATAGCGAAATGTAAATTTTGTGATATTAATTTGTTAATTTTTTAATAAGTAATCATAAAGGAAACTAATTATTTGTTACGTTCATAAAACAAAAATTGTTTAAGTGGAAAATTTAGCGGTCAGCGGTCATTTAGAGTGTAGAATTTCTGTTTGTTAGTGGTTATCTGGTGGTTTTGAAAGTCGAATCTGGTGGGAAGCTTATTCAACCGTTGGCAACACTGTATGTAGCTTTTAAATAATTTAAACCGACAGCTGACTGTCAATGTCACGTTGACTTTTCTTTTAGAGCGAAAAGTTTGCGGCAGTTCAAGTAACGGAATTGAATTCCCCTAAATCTTTAATTTTTATTACTTTTTTTGTAAATATGAGCGAAACTGTAATATTTCCATCGCCTAACTGGTTTCAAGTATCTAATTTGGCTGTATCTAGTGACGACTGGTTGATATATGGAGGTCCTAGCAAGAGCCTTTGCATTTTAGAGCCATTGAGCTCAAATGATTTTGGTACATTTGAAGAGAACAGTGGCTATAAAGCCCATGTTGTGAATAAAGCACACTCAGAGAAGTAAGCATACATTGATGACTGATGTACGTATAAAAATTATTTATCATGCTAATATTTTTTTGTTCAGGATTATTACCGTGGATATTTCGCCGGAATGGTCGGATAAGAAATTGCTTTTGACCGGTAGCGCCGATGGCGTTGTGAAACAGTGGAGTATACAAACTATTCTGAATGATGTTAAAATAAAGTCTATTCATGTTCTTGATACTCATCGAACTGAAAAAGAGGTAAGATACCTCTAAGTTCCATAGGTACTTAACTTAATGTAAACAAACAAAACCACGTGATTCAGGTGTGCCGAACATTTTATTACAATATTATTTACAAGTAAAGAAATTGAACTGCAATTTCAAAATAATGTCTGTTTCACATGGCTTCGTTTCGTTAAGTACCTAAACCTATGGTTGTAACATAGTTTTAATTTAAACATATTTGCAACATCTATATAATATTTGATGATAAGCAAATCTTTTTTTAATTAATTAGATTAAGTAAAATTAATAATGCTTTAGGATAAGCAACATCCTTGATAAATTAAATACTTAGGTTTATTATATACATATATATACACACCGCAGTAATTTATTCTTATTATTAAAATTGACAATACCTTTTTTATTTAAGGAAGTTGCTGGTGTAGGATACAGTACAGAGTCATATGCAATTACTGTTGGCTCCTTCGGTAATACTGTAAAGTGGGACCTCCGTACAAATGTGGCAAAGACTTATAAATTTCTAAAAAAATTTAAGCCTTCTTGCTTGGCATGTTCACATCATGTACCTTTAACTGTTGCTGTAGGTACTAAACAAGGTGTGGTGTTTGTATTGAACCTAAATGGTGAGTATTTATATTGTGTTGATGTGTGAGATTAATTTTCCAATTTAATTTCAATTTGGATTCTGGTTATTTCATCATCTTCAATACTGCTAGTTGAAAAATTAAAAGACACAAATAATATTAAACCTATAATTGTGTTAATAGCTTGTATACTTTAAGGGAAACACACTAGAGAATAAAAAAAATAATTTAAGTTCATTAAATTAGTCCAAACCAGCACTTTTTGACTTGTGAGGTTGTGGGATCCAATCATCTTAATAATTCTGTTCTTTCTTGGTTTAAATATTTATAATATAATAATATTCAACAAGATAGAAATGGTATAAGGATGTAAACTAGTTTCAGACCTAGTCGATTCTGAGCTACAAGCTTTCTCACAGTGTTTAAGTCAGTTTCTAGTATAAGTTGTACAATTAATACATTAGTTTCAAAGTGAAACAACAGGATAATGTACAGTAAAATGGCAAATAATCTTAATTTACTAAAATTGTTTTTACCATTTATATACAATAAATATTAAAATCTCTGAATATGGTGAAAGAAATTTTAATTAATTTATAGAATTTACATTCGCAGATTATATTAAAAAAAGAAATTGTAGAAATTTTAATATTCAGTCCTATAAAATTAACATGTATATTCAGTTACTTGCTGCTGTAGCAGCTCTTGAGTTTTGACTGTAATAAATGTTTTTAATTATAGCTGAAGGAAAGATTATATATAAAGTAAGAGGTCAAGATGATGATATTCTCAATGTATCATGGTGTCCGCAATATGAAGTTCTTATCAGAAAATCTCTGAAAGAATCTGTAGTTAAATCAAGTGCAATGCGAAGATTAGAAAAAATAAGATCTCAAACAAATGAAAATTTAGACAACTCTGGCACTGCAAAGAATTTGCCTGATGACAGTTTTGATGTATCCATAGTTCAAGAGGATGATACATTTGATATTTATAAAGATTCTGAGGTTGATGAGTTTGGACATAAAAAATTTCAACCAGAGGATATTATAGTTAAAGTTAAAGAAGAAAAGAAAGCAGACAATTTTTTGGCTGAGTGTTTAAAACTGAAAGAAGATATATTAATGATGAAAAATGATCCTGAACCATCTATAGCGAATCTTGTTGAGAAATTGGATAAAACACATGTAGATAGTGATTATGAAGAGCAACAGGATATAAAATCCAGTAAAAACAAAACACTGCCAGATGCAAATGGCGAATCGAGTGCACATGTACATAAACATCTTTTAGCCTCTATTGGAAAGCTTGGGTATGTCATTTTAATACTGTCTAAATAGAATGCCTCGTACAATTCTGAAGTGTTACATGTTATAGATTAAATTATTTCATTTAGCAGTAGATGCAATGTGTATATGGGTGTTTTTTATAATGCAACTCTGTGTTCAGTTAGCTTTTACTTTTAAATTAGAAGTCAAAATTTATACAGCTCTGGTGCAATAAATCAAATTTTCTGGCATTGATTTTTACATTAATATTGTATAAGATGTTTTACTATTTGTGAAAATAGATTTTTTAACGGAATTGAATATATAATAATTGTTATTATTAATAAATTAAATAATAATAATTAATAAAAAATAAATTAAATGAAATACTTAAAATGATACACCGTGTGGTATCCGGCTGAATAGAATAGACTACCCTTATTTCTTACCGAGGTGTTGTAAAAGGTGACTAAGGTAAGTCGACCCGCCGTGTGGTATCCGGCTGAGTACAATAGACTACCTTCATTTCTTACCGAGGTTTCGTAAAAGGTCACTAAGGTAAGTTGACACACCATGTGGTATCCGGTTAAGTAGAATAGACCACACTCTTTCTTACCAAGTCGTTAAATATAACTAAGGTAAGTTGAAGTTGGGTAGGCTGCCAGTCGTAAAATACGTAGCCAAAACATGTAACAACATGTTTATAACATGTTGTGCTGACCCCACTTAGAATGGGATAAGGGCAGGAAGATGATGAGTTAGTTAAAGTGATATACACACTCCTGATAAGCCGAGCTGGCATTCACCTTTACTGACTTAAGTTTTATGAATGACTAAATTACTAATTCGGTTATATTGGATTTAATTTTTATACCTTATGCTTTCAGTGGTGTACGTTTGTGGTCGAAATCTGGCAAACTAGTTGGTAGCTGTGCTGTTGCGCATATTGTTAGTAAAAATGTAAGAAACAAAGGGCCAAACTCAACAACAATATTATGGTACAAACCTGATATACTTCTAATAGCTGATGGAAAGAGTCAGTTGCTCGAATGTAATCCATTAAATATTGACAGGTAAATCATTCAATATACATTTGTATTATGAGTATGTATTACAAAAAAATAATAAATTTATGGGTCAATTACATGATTGTTAAATCATGGTCAATTACAATGGTCAATTGCCCATTCCCAAAATAACTTAATACTTGTGTTATGGGTGCCAGACTGGTAAATATAATACATACATTATTTAAAGTAAATACTTAAAAACATCCAGACCAGAAGAACCAACTGTGCTGTATGTGTTCACTTATATTATGTTAATATAAAACCAATGTTGTATGAATATAGCACAAAATGTCACTACACATCCACTCTCACCAAAAGCTCTTGTATTACTGACGTGGTGCATTTAAGACAGTGTAATGTTTCCTTTGTACATAAGTATGAGTATATTCATGTATGTATTACATGTATCTATGTGTCTTGTATATAAATATACTAGGATACACACACCTCAACCCGCATACACTACCCCAAATTTTGAATAAAAAATACCCAGCGTCTAAATATTCATAAGGCAAAATATAAATAAGGCAAGTCAAATAAAATTTCTTTTCCTTTATTTCCTTTAAATATAAACTGCTGAAAATATTAGTTTCTTGTTTTTTTATTGTTTTATGTTTTTATTTTGCAACAAATTAAAAGAAATGGCATAGATCTCTGAATAATTATAATTTATGTAGATCAATAAATGGCCCGCTGTTTGTTTATAATTTTATATTAATAACATCGAAATTTAGGAAAAAAAATGCGTTTTTCTGTTGTGACATTTGCTGAACGAAAGACATGTAGGTATATGTGTTCTTTTTAAATAACATTAAAAAGGTGCCAACAATCTCTGTCTTACGGATTAGTTGACTTTTGTACACTTTTTATCAATAATGTTTTTCTAACGTTTTTTATGGTACATAAATAAATAATAATAAGAAATTTTTGTTTTTAGTAAAAACAAACTAGAATGGAAAGTAGTTCACTCATTACATAAGCGAGTCTTGTATTGTATCGCATCAAATGTGCCACGTATACATAAGACAGAGATCTCTGGCTCTGTCTTAGGGGTTATTAATAATGTTTTTCTAACGTTTTTATGGTACATAAATAAATAAATTAAACTGAGAAATTTTTGTTTTTAGTAAAAACAAACTGGAATGGAAAGTAGTTCACTCATTACATAAGCGAGGCCTGTATTGTATTGCGTCGAATGCACCACGTGTTCAACTGCCAGATGACGAAAGTCTTTTGCCGTCGAATCAATCTGAAAACTCATGTTCAGAGCAGTGGAGGATTTGGACCATTGCTCAAGATCGCAATCTCATTTGTTATGACATGATGAGACATGAAATGGTGGTTACATATAATACTTGTGGAGGATTTTTATACACTGTCCAGTCATGTCCTTATGATGCTAAAAGGTAAATATATTCCTGCCCTTATCCCACTCTAAGTGGGGTCGGCACAATATGTTATAAACATGCTGTAACATGATTTGGCTGCGTTTTTACGACCGGCCGCCTGCCTGACGTCAACTTATCTTAGCCGTATTTTATGACACCTCGATAAGAAAGTCTATTCTACTAAGCCGGATACCACACGGTGGGTCAACTTACCTTAGTCGCCTTTTACGACACCTCGGTAAGAAATGAGGTTGGTACTATTCTACTCAGCCGAATACCACACGGCGAGTCGACTTACCTTAGTCGCCTTTTACGACACCTCTGTAAGAAAAGAGGGTGGTACTATTCTATTCAGCGGGATACCACATGGGGTCTTTTTACATATACATATAAGTACTAAAAAATTGGTAAAATTTTATTTATTTTGTACAGATAGACAATTTGACTGAATGGTAATATTGACAGGATTGCAGTGAGCGTGGGAGATGGGGCAGTTAGAGTATTAGAAATTGAAACATCAGAGGAGGACGAGTCGAAGTTGTTTGTGAAACATGTTTCGTCGTATTGGCAGAATGTGCAAGGGAAAGTATTAACTGTGGCATGGCATCCGACAAGGGAGAATAAGCTGGCGTTTGCTACTGCTGAATCTAGGGTAATGTATATTTTAAACCACCTTTACTCGCAAATTTATTTGTTAAAAATATTTTTGCACTTGATATTTTCGAAATATGACCAGAGTAGCGCTACATGTTTAATTACTCTCATTTATTCAGGTGGTACTGACCATCACTACTATATTATAAAACAAAGTCGCATTCTTTGTTTGTCCATATATCCTTTAGTATGCATAAAACTTTAAAACTACGCAACAGATTTTGATGCGGTTTTTTTTCATAGATAGAGTGATTCCAGAGCAAGGTTTGTACGTATAATAACATTCAATACGGAGTAGAGAAATACTGTAATTTTTGAGGTTTCTGTCAATAATTACATTTTTTTCCGCTTACATTGCACACGCAGGCTAAGCCCTACGAGATTTATCAAAATAATGTACTAAGTATTTGTACACCTTGAAAAGGTCTACAGAAAAGTCCGCGATGGTATATGTCTATCTCTTATGGATAACCCACAATAGCATTTTTTGTCATTTACTTTTTATGAAAAATAATGCCATATTTTTGAAGCAATTTTTATACAATACAGCATTAATCCTTATCCAATTAAGTACCTGAAATAAATAGTGACTTAATATAGATCAATATGGCCGTTTACAGCATGTAATTTAAGTGAACATTTTCGGAGATATTACAGATTTAAAATGCCGTGAGGACGCCGCGCTTCACCCTATAGCACTTCGCATTTAGCAGCTATGACGCTCTTTCAAGAGTTTGTTTAAAGACATTCTGTAATTAATTGTAAAAATAAAATACATAGGGAAAATGTAAAAGTAAATAAGTAAAAATGTACTATATGAGTTTAGATATTCCAAAGATAGCAGGAAATCTTCTTGGTATAGGGAAAGGAAATTGTTTTTCTCCAAATTTAGCGCTTCAGGCCACGGGCAGTAATGAATAAATCAAAACTACTGGATCGATTTTAATCATTTTTTTACACTGATATGGGATATAGTTTTTATACAGGTGCGAAGCAGGAGCAGGCCGCTAGTATAAAATAAATTTTAATTTTAGATACCTAAACACTAGTACCTCAAAAAAACATTTAATTCAGTGAAGTATTTTATTTTATTATTTTCACGTTTTAAAAAAAGTAAATTTATACAGATTTAAAAGTGATTTATAGAGATCAATGACCGTACCCTATTACCAGAGGCGATACTAAAAATAACACTGTTAAAATGTTTTATTTTTTTGTAATTGTTGAGTATTTTAAATATTAAAGAAATTAAAGTTACAAGATTCTAGTTTAGAAATCGTTTAATAGTGTGTATCATCACTATTATACTTACGTTTATCTATGCTGAAAATATCAGTCATACTTCGAAAATCAGTTGGTGAGCATATAAGAAGTTCATAACCTCAATTTTACTAAATCTATACTAATATATAAAGCTGAAGGGTTTGTTTTTTTTGTCTTTGAGTGTATAATAGTCCATTTATCGAGAAAGGCTATAGGCTATATAACGTCACGCTTAGATGAATAGGAGAGGAGCAATATAAAATATAACGAACACGGCAAAATTTAAAGCTTTCCTTGTCTGCGCTAAGTAAACGGTGAAAGTTATTCAAAAATCATGTATTACAAAATTGTTCCCTCTAAAAGTTCTAAATAAAAGTCCGCCACAGCATGTCTAGTTTCTAAGGTTAACCAACTTTAACCATTTTTATGGTTATGAAAATACTATATTACGGTTCTAATCGGAGCCGCTGGCGATTGCTAGTCTTTTATAACAGTTTTGGGATCAAAATCGGCCAAATTTTGACCTATATTTAACTCAGGTTAACCGACTTAAAACATTTTTATGGTCGTCAAAATACTATATTACGGTTGTTGTCGCCATTGACTTCCGCTTTGTATTTTATAGCAACACAGTCATGAAACAAGAGTATCGCGCCCTTTTTGACTGAAATGGTGGCAACATTGTGCCGTTATTGTTTCCGGTAGAGTCTTTCTATTGATAAAACGCTTCAGTTCCATTCAGTCTTTGTTTGTCATTCAAGAGAAGTGCATCTCGAAACGGGAATTGTGGTATTCCTATTATATCGTGTTATTGTATATAGTGTGCCTTAACACGGTTTTAATCTATCCACGCGGTTGAGGCCGCTGGCGATTGCTAGTCTTTCATAACGGCTTTTAGATTCAAAATCAGCCAAATTTTGACTAAACAAAAACTATAAATTTGGTCCCATTATCATCTTAGTCCAAAAATTGTATGATAGTGTATCTACCAGTTTCCTTTGTCAGGTTGGGTTAATAGATGCAAGTGGCAAAACGGAACGGCCGGCCAAAACGTTACCGCCGTCTATACGCGGCGCCGTATACTCTCTGTGCTGGGGCGACGGACACGACTTGTACGTCTCTGGAAGCGGCCGTGTTGTCGTATATCACACTAATAAACTTGATCAAGGTATTTAATATAGGTATATTATAGACAAATTAAAATACACGTGTCATCTTTGCTAATTGCGAGTCTTAATTTCAGCGCAACCTTCAAGTGTTAAACGTAATTCTCGGCATAAGCCGCATAAGGTCGAATGTCAATTTCAGACAAAATTCACTTTTTCACACATTCAGCCTAAGCTTTTTGAGATTTTTCTAACAGTATACAGAATGATATGCTATTAAAATTGAAAGTTTTCAAATAATATATCGAAATAATTCTTAAAACACTTTAATACTCTTAATTACATTTATAGCAATCATTTATCGTCACACCGAATGCCGCCAAAATTAATACCCCCTTATTTTTTTAGTGTCCCCACCAGTTGAGACTACAACATTGAGGCTAATGCCAACATTTGACAAACTTCCTTAATCACTAAACCCAATATAATAATTATTATCTTATTATACAAATGTGAATATTGTTAAAAATATATTGTATTAGGTCGTATGTGACGAATTTTCTCATTTCATCGAAGAATAAGGTTACATGATAAAATTTGATATTATTGTATTATTATGTTATTTGACATGATATTATTTATGCCCTTATCTCATTGATAGAAAGGCGAATACTGTTTTCAGTTTTATGCTTCTGAAATATTTTGTAACAAATTAGGTGGTACGTTAACGGACATTTAAATATAACAAAAATGAAGATGCATATCTACAGGAAACTATTTTCCCATAAAATACTTAGTGATTGAAAACAAATAACGTATTCGGACACAAAACATTATACTCTATATTATTGAACGAGTTAAATCGAACAATACGAATTAATAAGGTCGGAAGGCACAAATTTTGTAAAAAAATGTTTTTTTTTTATATAATAAAGTAAATTTTAAATTCAACATATTATAAGGAATTAAAAGGTTGCCAATATTTCATTTAGATTTATAAAAAATAAACGCCAATACTAGCCCGATTAGTTTATAAATTTTCTTTCACTCTCCTGAAAACTCAAAACACACATCAGACTTTATGCGTAGTTCGTAGTGTTGATAAATTCGAGTTTTAAGAAATATATAAAAAAGTAAGTAGCGACCTATTAATCTCCCACTGCTGGGAATAGGCCTCTTCTCTACGTTTTAGGAGAGAAGGATTGGAGCTAAGACCTACACGCTGCAATGCGAATTGGTAGGTTACACATATCTCCAGAATTCTTTGGAGATATGCAAGTATCCTCACGATGTTTTCCTTCAAGAAATATTATATTTACTTATAAATTGTATGTTATATTAACCCAATTTTCAGTTCCAGAGACTATATCCGTAGAACTAGAAGGCAAGAAGTGGGAAGTGATGTCCGTGATGTGGTACCCCACAGGACTTCTATGCGGCAGTAAAAGCGGCGGGGTCGCTGTGTTAGATCCTTACACTAGAGAGTTCATTACTGCCTCCTTTGTATTTACGTGAGTTATTTTGAAAAATTAGGACCAGCAATCCGTTAAAGGCCTTGTGATATTTGACTGATTAGAATAGACCTCTCATTTCTTAGCGGTGTCGTAAAAGGCGACTAAGTTAAGTTGATCCGCCGTGTGATATCCGTTTGAGTAGAATAAACTATCCTCTTTTTTACCGAGTTGTCGTAAAAGGCGACTAAAGTAAGTCGAACCACTGTGTAGTATCCGGCTGAGTAGAATAGACCACCCTTATGTCATACCGAGGTGTCATAAAATACGACTAAGGTAAGTTGACGTCAGGCAGGCGGCACACACTCTCTCCCACACACACTCTCTCCCACACACACTCTCTCCCACACACACTCTCTCCCACACACACTCTCTCCCACACACACTCTCTCCCACACACACTCTCTCCCACACACACACTCTCTCCCACACACACACTCTCCCCCACACACACACTCTCCCACACACACACTTTCTCACCCACACACTCTCTCACACACACACTCTCTGACACTCTCTCTCTCTCTCTCTCTCTCTCTCTCTCTCACACACACACCCACACGCACACAGATTCACCTTAGGGACTGTTCAAGTATTACGTGAGCACTATTGGGGGACGGGGAGTCTTGGCTTTGGTTATTTTGGATGACATGAGGGGTAGGGGAGTCTAGATGATGACTTTTGACTTTTTATTTAGAGTTTTTTACACGAATGGCAACCCTCACATTGTCTTTGCTTAAAAAGAAACACATTAAAAAATTTAGAATCATGCATTCGGGTTTCATGGACTGAAGACGGTTAATTTGAATTTAATATGTGTACCAAAAATTAAAAATTGATTGTTATGTTACTAAGATATAATATTTTTGTCCTTTACTCTATGTTGAATACCGTATCAGTAAAATATAATCTCTATCCTAAATCTTTTTTCTTATTGTTCAAATTATAATGATAACGTTATAATTATAATATTTAAAAAATACAATACATTGATTGACGAATGTTTACGTAAGCATGGGGGGAGGGGGTAAGAGCTTTGCTTGCTTTTGCTGACAAGGGGGATGGGGGATAAATAATTATAATAAATCTGCTTACGTAATACTTGAACGGGCCTTATATGTTTTTGGTAGTAAACGAGAATTCATTACGAAATGTATATTTTACTTCCCTTTAAAATTATTGAATTTTGAACTAGTATCATCGTTTAAAAGATGAGACTGACTCCTAGATGAGGAGTGGCCTAAAAGCGTCATACTCAGGGCTATTTATAATATTGCAGAAAAATGATGCACAGCATGGAGTGGCATCCCCAGCAAACATCTAGTTCCAGTGAAGTGTCCCCTCTCAAGGATCTTATTGCTTTCTCCTCTCTCGATAAGTCCTTCGACATTGCTATAGTGGAATACACAGATAAAGGAGGTAAGTTTACTTAATAATGGAGTGAAAAGCTATGTGAACATGCGCTATCTATATATATATATATATATATATATATATATATATATATATATATATATATATATATATATATTTAAATAAATCTTGCTATATATATTTTTATATGCGTACTAATTCAACTAATATTATAAAAGCTGTGATGGCCCAGCGGTGCGACCGTGTGAATCTCTAGAGACGATCATGGATTCAAACCCGAGCAGACACCAATGAGTTTTTCTATTAAAAGTTATGTGTCTAATTGATAATTGCAATTTATCACACGCTTTACGGTGAAGGAAAACATCGTGAGGAAACCTGCATATCTCTAGAATTCTGGAGATATGTGTAACCTACCAATCTGCATTGGAGCAGCGTGGTAGGTCTTAGCTCCAATCCTTCTCTCCAAACAACGGAGAGAAGAGGCCTATTCTCAGCAGTGGGATAGTAACAGGCCGCTACTTACTTATAAATGTGAAAGTTTTGTGAGTATGGATGTATGTTTCTCTCTCACGGCGAATCCGCTGAACCAATATCGATGACATTTGGCAAATTTACGACAAAAGTTTGTCAAGGAGTCTATCTCCTGATGATGCTTCGGTTGCGAGGCGAAGCGATTGTTGAGTTTGTGATAGTGAACGTATGTAGTGATTGAGTATTATGGTGGCGGTGATGGCTGTTTGTGCATGTGTTTTTACGAATCATGCCTGTATCAGGTATGAGAACGACTTGACCACTCTACTTTCAGCATTATATATATTTTATATTACTTCATCGCGGATTATACAAAATAATTTTATTATTACCTTTGTATTATGGATCTCCGCAAAGTAACGCCTAATTCTATAAATTAATAAAAGCTATTATTTGGACCCATGTTCATCCATTTCGTGGGCCTCAAATTGTATGATAGTGTATGAGTGTTCTATGTGTTTCTAGATGGTCCGAAATTACACAAATGGAAAACATTGAGTGGACACAAGAACACCGTGTTGCAGCTTGCATGGAATCCACATAAAGATGGCCGGTTGCTGTCCACGTCGCATGACAGCACAATTAGGGTGAGTTTATTTATTTATTTTACAAAATCCAAAGATCTTAATCTAGTAACTTACAAAGTATTAAATTAACAATACATACAGCCAATAACGGATTTTAAATTTGTTAACATAATACTTATTATAATTATAATTAGGACGCCAGAGAAGTATGTGGTGTGTATGTATGTGTCTGTGTGTGTGTATGTGTATGTTATGCGTGAAATATATATAATATAATAATAAAAAATTAAATATGTAATCTTTATTCTATTGTTTATTTCAAAAAATATTTTATAGATATAATTTAATTAATGTACTATGAAGTCTGCATTATATCGAGAATTTTTTTCCTAAAACACTCCTTGGAGTTATTAAATATATCAATCTGGGTATAATTGACATTATATGTTAATAAGCAGTCGACATACTACCGAGTTCCCTGCATATATAGATTTGGTTATTTTTAACGAAGTGAAGAGTTATTTTTAACATAACTATAGCAAAGTTCAAAAATACCTAAACCTGCCTAGGGCATCGTGGATACGAACCCCGGGCAGTCACCAATGACTTAAAATTAATAAACTATGTTTATTAATCTATGACGATGCCGCCTATATTCGCCTTTTACGACACCTCGGTAAGAAATGAGGGTAAACTATTCTACTCGGCCGGATACCATACGGCGGAATAACTTATCCTAGCCGCCTTTTACGACACCTCGGTAACAAATGAGGGTGGTCTATTTTACTTAGCCGGATACCGCACGGCGCGTCGACTAACCTAAGTCGTCTTTTACGACACCTCGGTAAAAAATGAGGATGGTCTATTCCACTCAGCCGGATACCACACGGCGGATCGATTTACCTTAGTTGCCTTTTACGATACCTCGGTAAGAAATGAGGGTGGTCTATTCTACTCAGCCGTATACCGAACGGCGGATCAACTTATCTTAGCCGCCTTTTACGACACCTCGGTAAGAAATGAGGGTGGTCTATTCTACTCAGCCGTATACCGAACGGCGGATCAACTTATCTTAGCCGCCTTTTACGACACCTCGGTAAGAAATGAGGGTGGTCTATTCTACTCAGCCGTATACCGAACGGCGGATCGACTTATCTTAGCCGCCTTTTACGACACCTCGGTAAGAAATGAGGGTGGTCTATTCCACTCAGCCGGATACCACATGGCGGGTCGACTTACCTTAGTCGCGTTTTACAGCAACTCCGCAAGAAATGAGGGTGGTCTATTCTACTCAAACTGATACCACAACGCGGGTCAACCTATATTAGTCGCCTTTTAGTCGTTAAGAAATGAGAGATCTATTCTACTCAGCCGAATACCACACGGCGGAAACAAATGAAAGATCCACAATGTTCCTTAAGTAACGGTGACAGGTGAAATTGAAATTTATGCTTAAGTAATTACGATTCATTTTTGCATGTTCATGCAATAACAGTATACACCACCTGTTGCGCTGCCACATATAAAAAAGTATTACTATGAAACATTGCTCTATAGATTTGGGATGTATCGGAAGGAGTCTGTATAGGGATATATGGAGGTCACATACAGTCTTCCGTTGGGGCTGCGTGGAGTCCTTACCCACATTTGCCTTCCACTATAATGTCTGGCGGCGGTGATTGTTGCTTGAATATTTGGAAGGTGGAGGATTATCCTTCAGAAGGATTTTTGGGTAAGAAATTTGTTTTAATTTAGTTAACATTTCAACGAAAGAAAACGAATATGTCAAACATTGGCAGGAGTTTTTCAAAATATTGTAAAGTAAACAAGAATAGAATCATTCATCTCTATAAATAGTATTTATCACATATTATAAAACGAAGTCGCTTTCTGTGTCTGTCCCCATGTCCCTATGTATGCTTAAATCTTTAAAACTACGCAACAGATTTTGATAAATCTCGTAGGCTGAACCTTACGAGATTTATCAAAATAATGTACTAAGTATTTGTACACCTTGAAGAGGTCTACAAAAAATTCCGCAATGGTATATGTCTATCTCTTATGGATAACCCACAATAGCATTTTTTTGTCCTTTACTTTCTACGAAAAATAATGCCTTATTTTCCAAGAAATTTTAAACAAGAAAGCATTAATCCTTATTCAATTAAGTATCTTTAATACATTATTGGTTCGATGGATAGATCGATTTTAAGTAAGTCTGAATGATACACTATATATGGGCTATATATTTTATACCCGTGCGAAGCCGGAGTGGGCTCCTAGTTATATATAAAAATAAAAAATTATTTGTACAGGAGAATGTAAGGAATATGTATTAAGAAGAAAGAAGAAAGGAAAACCAGGTCATAAAGATAATGAAGAAGTAGCAGAAGTTGCCACTTCATTGCCTGCAGACGGACAAATTGCCGCTAATATAGAGAGAAAAGTTAGACCACCTAAACTTTTTTTACTGCCAGCTATGCATAGGCAAATGGCGATCATCACCGCTCCAATGATAGCGAAGTTGGCCGAAAAGTGTATTGAAAAAGGCGAAGTTAAAACAAACATTGTGTATAAGGCAAAAGAAATCAAAAATAGTGAAGATGAATCTGATGAAATCGATGATGATTTAAAAGATGAAGACATTGATAGCGATTCGAATGAATCAACAGATGATGATACCGATAAAGAAGTTCGTACCCCCTTGGTTGAGTATTGGAAAATGTTCGGTACCACGAATGATGTTAATGAAGTGCTGGATTATGAAAGTGAGTTAAATTCTTATTGTAAGTAAGTAAGTAGCGGCCTGTTACTATCCCACTGCTGGGCATAGGCCTCTTCTCTCCGTTATTGGACAGAAGGATTGGAGCTAAGACCTACCACGCTGTTCCAATGCGGATTGGTTGGTTACACATATCTCCAGAATTCTCTGGAGAAATGCAGGTTTCCTCACGATGTTTTCCTTCACCGAAAAGCGTGTGATAAATTGCAATTATCAATTAGACACATAAGTTTTAATAGAAAAACTCATTGGTGTCTGCCCGGGTTTGAACCCATGATCGTCTCTAGAGATTCACACGGTTGCACCGCTAGGCCATCACAGCTTTATACAATTGTTATTGTATTTATAGATAATTTTAGTAATAATTAGTATTTCTTTCTGTTCTGTGAAGATTTCAAGCTAATCAGCTAGAATAATCTTGATAAAATTCGGTACAATAGTAGTTTATGTATTTATTTATTCCATAGAACTACAAACAGAATTACATGTGTGACTAAAGTAACATGGTTATATAAATCTAATTAAAAGTAGTCACAGCGTGGTCAAAAGGTAACAAACGTACAATTACTATTATAATTAAAATTAGAAGAATAAAAAATAGAAAATATGAAGTCAGGGAAAATACAAAGTTAGGGAAAATAGGGAAAAGTAGCTTTGCATTGATAATGGACGTATGGCGACGATTAATGACGACGTTATGTATTGGGCTATCAGTAATTAAAGGGCCGTTTCCTTAGGTACCGTTTTCCTTTGGTAATAGATAGAAACAATAAAGTGCATAATGATAAAATTTAGGTAGAAATTTGCACATCGATAATAACAAGCCTTAAAGGCGAGGTTGTAACTGCAGAAGTTTATTAAGTCTTTCTTCCTTGGGTGAAGAGTTATGAACGTTGACATTAAATCTCGTAAGTGATGCCTATTTTTGGCTAACTGGAAAAATCAGCGGCGTTCGCGTCCCCCTGTCCTATCCTGCTCCCTTGTCTGATGAAGTTAAGCCATTTCTTTCTGCGTCCCATACTTTATTCAGAACTCTTTCTCATGAAAATGAGGTATAGAAGACCATATCTGTCATACCTAAGCACATGCTCTAGATATTCTAATTTTCTCATTTTAAAAGTTAGCAAAAGCTCAGACAGTTTCGATGGACGCGTCGCAGAACTTTAAATTGTAGCTCTAAGTATATTACTAAGAGACACTTTATGCCAGAAAGTCGATCACCAGAGCTCAATCTTAAGGTGACAGGGACCTTAAGCAGTGAAGCGGTTAAAGGCGGGCAGGTGCAACCCCTATAAAGCTTGCCTAAGACCTATAATTTACCTCACCTCCATTACTAATGTACATAATGACCTAATCACGGGATCTCCATATCCCACGATCTTGTGTCGCTTGGATCCGGCGGTTTCCCGCGTCCTTTTCGAATAATTCAGTCGATCTCGGGTAGACTCCCGACACTACGCACCATGAGCTAAAAACCATAACAAAGCATCATCAGGAGATAGACTCCACGACCAAAATCGCAAAGCTTTGCGATTTTGGTCGTGGAGTCTATCTCCTGATGATGCTTCGGTTGCGGGGCGAAACAATTGTTGAGCTTGTGATAGTGAACGTATATAGTGCTTGTGTATCATGGTGGCGGTGGTGGAGGTTTGTGCATGTGTTTTTTTACGACTCCTGCATGTATCAGGTATGATAACCGATTGTCCACTCTACATTTAGCATTATATATATTTTCTATTTTACTTCATCGCAGATTATAGCAAAATAATTTTATTATTACTTTTGTATTATGGATCTCCGCAAAGTAACGCCTAATTCTATAAATTAACTAAAAACCATAGATAAAATAATGTAGTTTAGGATATACGCCCTCTTCCCATTATAGAATCCTGGCTAAGGTCTTAGTTGGCAATAAGAAAATAGGCTTGTCCAACAATGGAATTTTTTTTCTGATAGTCGAAATGTTTTCAGTGCAACGTCATTTTAGCTATGGCAGACTCGAGCCGTGGATAATACTGTCGATATTCCGTGGCCAAATTGACTCAATGATACAGATGGCGCATCAGAGAGATGAACTGTGTCCCTTCCTTGTCAGCCTAACTCCATGTGTGTCATACAAGTGAGTAAAACTTCTGTAAAAGAGGAAGAAAAAGCGAGGTCCAATACAAAACACTAGCTCGGTTTAACATCAGGAACAGTACTCCCTTAGAAATGTTGTAACATGACTTGGGCAAGTGGGTGTTTAATAATGACGTCACAATCCAGCAGTGTAACAGAATGATAACTGTTCTAGTTAAATCTAACAGCAAGACTCTTTCGCTATGGCAATCTTGGCTATTTTATAGACGATTACCAAGCCTCTACCTTGCTTGGTCACGTGATTACCGCGTTTTTGGTATTAAATAACTAAAGAGATACATTTGACTATTTCCATTTCAAACAACTTTAAGATGGCGCCACAATCGCTGGTGCCTAAATAATTATGTCAAAAGAGTATCTTATTTACTTATTTACAGAGGCAATAAGTCATATAGGCATAGCACTTGATATAAATATTGATTATTAATTATTATACATCACTAGATGAGACGTATTCCTTAGTCTCCTATTAATCGTGCGGCAACAGTTCTTATCATTTGTACCCATTATATTATTATGGTGTAACTATGAAGTGAGCTACAATTAAATACATGTCAAAAAAAAATAATTTGTCCTTAATATTTACCTATACTTTAAGATGCTTGATAGTTCAACATTGAACCGTATTGAAACATCAAACAAAATATTTGCACTGGTATTTTGTATCATTACCCGCTGTCGACAAATAGGGGCTAAAACCATTTGTACGGGTTATAGTTATACTGATAATATCACATGGCACATTAAGCCTTTACGAATGAGCAGATTTCATATTTCTCACTGAAAAGCAATACATTATCATTCTCTTATCCTTATCTTAGTCGATGTGGGGTCGGCACAATGTTTGCATCTTCTCTCTTACCATCCGTCAATTCTGGCGTCACTACTTTTATAAGCGTTAACTTCAAATCTTCGTTCGTTCATATTTAAAGCTTTTGATTCACCGAAAAGTGTTGGTAATGCTCGGTTATCTTTTATTTTGTGGTTGTCTTATATAATTACATGAGAGACAAGTCTTTATGGGAAACTTAAAATTAAAGTAAGTAACGGCCTGTTACTAGCCTACTGTTGGGCATAGGCCTCTTCTCCATTTTTAGTCTTAGCTCCAGGATTGGAGCTAAGACCTACCACGCTGCTCCAATGCGGGTTGGTAGGTTATTAGTATTTGAAAAGTCATTTATTTGGATAAATAAGCTTCCTAGAGAATTTACCAGCTGAGAAATTAAGTTATTAATAAACGCCATTACTCGGTCGTTAGAGCAGGTGAAACTGACATTTCAGGTTTCAGACTAAGACGAGCGTTGCCTCTACATTCCTATTTACAGTATTTATTTTTTCTAGATATTGGAAAGACGTAACGCAACTTTATTTGGCCCAAATCGGTCGGTGGGCAGCCAAAGGCGAAGGTCAAAAACTTAACGGTAAATATTAAAAGTGTATCTTAATTTTAAGTGTCAGTAACCAATATACCAGCCACAAAATTTATTGTGAACGAGATGATTGAATAAAAAAAAATAAGCCGTGTGGTATAGACAACTTTCTTTCTTAGTGAGGCGTCGTAAAATACGACTAAGGTAAGTTGACATCAGGCAGGCGGCCGGTCGTAAAATAGGTAGCCAAATCATGTGATATGTTTATAAGATGTTGTGCCGACCCAACGTAGAGTGGGATAAGGACAGGGGGATGATGATTTATTGACTTTTACATGTAGAAAACAAATGGTACGGCGGCACCATCTACCGGAGAGTAGCGCATATGTTGAGCGTGCACGATGTCAAAGCCGCGGTGGGCGTTTTGCGTGACGCTAACCTCTTTAAAGAGGCCTATGTACTCGCGAGAGCTCGGTAAGTTGTTTTTTTCCTATTAATATTAGTTCTCTGATGTTTAAATTTTACCTTTAGAACAGGGGTTCTTAAACTTTTGTCATTCACAACCCCATTTATGATTGCGAGTTTCTTGAGGACCCCATTCAAATGTAAAAGAAGAATAAATTAATATTGTTTGTAGCTGTGGCAGCCCAGTGGTAACACCGTGCGCCTCTTTCGAGGAGGTCTAGGGTTCAGACCCCGGGCAGACACCAATGAATTTTCTAGTAAAAACTTATGTGTCTAATTGATAATTGGAATTTATCACACGCTTTTCGGTGATGGAAAACATCGTGAGGAAACCTGCATATCTCTAGACAATTCTGGGGATATGTGTAACCTATTAATCCGCATTGGAGCAGCGTGGTAGGACTAAGCTCCAATCCTTCTCTCCAAAAAAAAAAAACGGAGAGAAGAGGCCTATGCCCAGCAGTGGGATAGTAACAGGCTGTTACTATGAAAATATATAATTTTAGTATTCGTTTTAAAACATACAAAAATCTAAAATTAAAAATTGCACAAAAAATTATAAAATTGTATTTATTATTATAGCTTCAAAAATAAAAGTGGATTCTGACCGTCTTAATTCGCTCGAATATATTCAAGTAGTTGCGTGGTAAGTATTAAAGTAAAAAAAATTCTCGCGACTGTAGAATTTTGCTACGCGTTTACCCATAGTTTAAGAGGCCCTGCTTTAGAACCATGAGACAGCTTTAAGCTCGGTGAAACACCTAAGAGTGCTGCCTTCCGCTATGGGGACTCTTCAACCATGCCTGTATAGGATTAATTTACGCCTTATGAGTAAACAAACCTGTAAAAAATGAGGCTGTGATGTGAGGAGACCTTACTCGACTTTAGTGAGGATTATGGGTTCGAAACCCGTTCTACCACTAACTCTAAATCTCCAAAATAACGTAGAGGGAGGCCAATGACCTGATAAGTGATAAGCATATTTTTTAACCAGCAAAAAAAACCTTAAAAACGAGAATGTATTGTTTGAATTGCTACAATTCGCCATAGATGTGCAAGGATGGTTATAATATAATGCTAGTAGTAAAGTTCTTATTTTTATTTATTTTTCTTTTTACACACATATTTAGAAAAGAGAAAGAAAAAAAAATAGAAATTAAAAAAAACACATGTATAAAGGCGGACTTATCCCTAAAAGGGATCTCTTCCAGTCAACCTTTGAGTAATAGAAGGAAAAGGGCTAGAATTGAAGGAGAAAGAGAGTGCGGGTCATATAGAGAAAAAAAAAGTTTATATAAATTGAACTATTTAATCTATTAAATAATTTTGTTAAAATAAATAAAGTTCTTACTATATATATCCTTTATATAAAGAGTAATAAAAAGTAGAGTGAATATACATATATCAAGAATCAATCTAAGAATCAAGATGATGATAGAATCTATCTAAACGAATTAGAGAGAATATTCATAATTTTTATGCTGTATACTATATTTATACTTCAGTACTTGTTTAATTAAATTTGTTTTCAAAAAGCGACTAAAAATCTTATTCTCTAGTAATCTAGACTTGCCTTTACCCAAATTAAAAATTATCTCAAAACGATGTACAGCTGCTATACTATTAAAGATTACTTGAGTGATAGTAGCATAACATAACTGCAGTCAGCTACTCATCCAGCTGCAACGATTATCTTTATAAATAAATAAATATATGGCACAATTATACATACGGTCGTCCGTCCCCAAAGTAAGTAACTTAATACTTGTGTTATGGTAGTTGTGTTGTCCACTTGAATCTGACTTGCCATTTGGAGCAGTGGGTAGTGACCCTGCCTTCAGCTCCACGGGTCGCGGGTTCGATTCCCGCGAGGGTAAACATTTTCTATAAATGAATTTGTTGGTCTTTGAGCCTGGGTGTATATTTGTATTTAAGTATGTATTTAAAAATATATAAGTATATATTCACCAGTTGTCTGTCACCCATAACACAAGTATTAAGTTACCTACTTTGGGGACGGACGACCGTGTGTGTAAGTGTCCCATATAGCGTGTTAAGTTTTTATTCGAGTTTTCGTTAGCTACTTTATTACTTGCAGGCACATGGACAGTATAGCGCAGGAGACACTTATGGTGTGGGCTGATAAGTGTAGCCGCACGGGACAAATGGAAATGGAGTGTATCTGGTAATTATTATAATGAATAATAAATAATAAAATAAATATCACTACATAGTTAAAAAACAAAGTTGCATTCCATGTTTGTCCATATATCACTATGTATGCTTAAATCTTTAACAGCACGCAACTACGCAACGGATTTTGATGTGGGTTTTTTTAATGATTCAAAAGGAAGATTTATATGTGTAATAACATTCAATATGGATTAGAGAAATACTGTAATTTTTGAGGTTTCTGTAAATAATTACATTTTTTTCCGTTTACATTGCAAACGCAGGCAGAACCCTACGAGATTTATCAAAATAATGTACTTAGCATTTGTACATCTTGAAAATGTCTACAGAAAAGACCGCGATGGTATATGTCTATCTCTTATGGATAACCCACAATAGCATTTTTTGTGGTTTACTTTTTACGAAAATTAATGCCTTATGTTCAAAGCAATTTGTATACAATACAGCATTAACCCTTATCCAATTAAGTACCTTAAATAAATTGAAGATTTAATATAGATCAATATGGCCGTTTACAGCATGTAATTTAAGTGAACATTTTCGGAGATATTACAGATTTAAATGCCGTGAGGACGCCGCGCTTCGCCCTATAACACTTCGACTTAAGCAGCTATGTCGCTCTTTCAAGAGTTTGTTTAATGACAAGGAAGCTGTGAATGTTATAGAAAAAGACATTCTGTAATTAATTGTGAATATAAAATACATAGGGGAAAATGAAAAAATATATAATATGTAGTATATGAATTGAGATATTCCAAAGATAGCAGGAAATCTTCTTGGTATAGGGAGAGGGGAATTGCTTTTCTTCAAATTTAACGCTTGCGGGCCACGGGCATTAATGAATAAATCATAACTACTGTATCGATTTTAATAATTGTTTTGTCTATGAGTGACATGGGCTATATATTTTATAGCCGTGCGAAGCAGGGGCATGCCGCTAGTAAAATAATAAAAATAAACATATGGGACAAATACACACAGTATCGTTACTACGTACGTAATACGTGCAAAATCGAAGAACCAACAAACTGTATTTAGAAAATGTTGGCCTTCTGCGAATCGAACCCACGAACCACGAAGCTGAAGGCAGAGGATAAACCAAACTGGAAGATCTAACGGAACGAATTCGCCGGTACCTAGATAACGTGTTAATTTTATTTTCAGTTATTTGGCCTTAGGCGATCCATACAAGGCGTCACTGCCTTTGGTTATTTCAAGGAAACAGGAGTATTTAGGCCTGGCCGCGGAGCTCGCTAAAGTTGCAGGTCAATCAACCTTCGCCACCCATATCGAGGAGCAGAAATCTCTAATAGATAGCGAATCACCTGAAATAGAGAGCGAAGAATTGAAGCCGCTACCCGAAAAGATTGAATTGCTAAAAGACATTGTCCAAATATCAGATGAGAGCGCGGAAGTGGTTGAAGACAATGTAGCAATTCCTTTACACGATGATATTAAATTTTAAATAAATTTTTCTAGTTCAATATTATTTACTTTTATTTTAAGTGGTACTTATAATACATTAAATGACTACATTGGTCACTTGAGAGTATTTAACTTTGGCATAGTTCAATATATGCAAATATCGCATTTTGTAGTGTAATTTAAATGAAACGCGGACTGTATATTTGCTGGGTTTATTAAAAATTAGTCAAGTTATAAGTATAAAGTTATAAGGTACGGCTGCTGGCGCCGTCAAGCAGTGAGTCGTGAATGGGCCGACCCCCGCTCCCTGCACCTCCTCCGCACCGCGGTGCCCCCGCGGGCACCCGGAGTGCTCGGTCAGTACAAAGTACTGAACACATTTAAAACGAATATAATTTCGAACAAACTTAATAGATTAGAATTGGAAAAATTCAAGAACACGCTTTATTAATAATGGTTCACTGACCTTATAAAGATGCGGGTTCCTTACTTTAACTCGTACCTGTGTTTAGGTCAGTGATGATTCGCATTACTTAAAAGTACATTAGACTATGAAACCTATCATAAAGGAATAAGGTTTATTTTTGAATATGTGTATCAAATTATTATTATTATGTCTATCAAATTAGTACGGTCAATGGCTTGTTTCGGCGAGAACTATTATACATCATGAAGCTAATCCTCAAAACACATATGTGTCATGAGTATTTCATCGAATTAAATGATAATTTTTATGTAGGCTACGAATGTATGTAGGTACAATTAAAATTAATGTCGTACGATACGTGTATAAACATTTAGCATAGAGACAATTTATTTTTATTTAACATCCGTTTTATTTGCCTCACTAGTAACATCAAACAGATTTTTAAAATGTTATACAATTAAAAAAATATGTTACCTTTAATAAAAAAGAGATCATTCTTGAAAAACTACTGTTTCTTTTTTATATCTTTTGAATTTTAGCAACTTAATGAAGCAGATGCACTAGTAATTGGGATCGGGTATACAATGAAATTTAAGAATAAATGCGTCTAAAATACTGAACCAGATTTATTTGCCCTATTTAATTTGCTTAAATTAATGGTATAATAAAATCTCATGTTGAAGTATTTTTTTTGTTTATAATATGTTGTTCCGACTCTACTTAGAGTCGGATAAGGCCAGGAGGATAGTAAATAAATTTAAACTTACACACACGGTCGACCTTCCCCAAAGTAACTTAATACTTGTGTTATGGTGGACAGATAACTGGTGAATATATACTTGTATATTTTTTAACTACATACTTAAATACAAATATACACCTAGGTTCAAAGACAAACAAATTCATTTGTAGAAAATGTTGGCCTTCGGCGGGAATTGAACCCGCGACCCGCGGAGCTGTAGGCAGGGTCACTACCTACTGCTCCAACGGGCCAGTCAATAAATTCCTTCAAGTATGTATTCATTACATTATTTTAGAAGACGAGAGTAGTGGCGCCTTTTGAAGTAGTTCTACCATCGTGTGCGTGAGTAATAACAATTTGTCAAAAAAGAATAAATGAACTTTTGAAAAGTGTTATTTATTGTTACAACATGTTTTTAATACAACCTCCTTCATAGAGTTGGCGATTAATATGAAAAAGCATTGTGGCTGTCATATTTTTATGTGTCATTCATTGAGGTGTTGCGAAAGAGTAAATGAGTTGACTTCGGGAAAATTGCTTTTTATTTATTGAATAAGAATAAAGGAGAAATATCGTCGTTCTTTTATAAATCTTTACATGCAAGGTCGGTAAAAAAAAAAAAGAGTATCGAGAACACAATTTTTATTATCTCGCATTCGTCCTATATGCAGATTTTTTAAAGATACATTACTAGGAATACTGAAATCAATATTACAATTTTACAATTGGTAAACATGCTTTTCCACCCATTCTTCAATGGAATAAAAAAAATCAATTAAATAAATAAATTAATGTCATCATTTCTGATAATTACAAAACATAAATGCTTCTGGAATGCCTAAATATTTCCATGCAAAATATGGCATTGTCACAATAAAATTGTTCGAATTAGAATATAATTATTCTAAGATTAGATAAAAAAATGATATGGCTAAAAAAGTCCAGCTTCTTCAAATTTCGTGGGAATTTTTCGTAACAATAGTTGAAAAAAATAATCAATTTATAGAATCAATTTGTTCTAAGGGATCCTCATTTTCTCTATTTGAATCCGTTAGTGATTTGCCGCGTTTCTTGCAAATAGTAATCAATTTGGCGTTCATTTTTCTCAGTTTTTGATTCTCCTTCATAACGTCTGTTATTTGTTGACCCTGAAACAGTATTACTTGATATTAAAACAAATAATTTTAATACACCATTGTGGTATTTCTCAATATTAGTAGTGTGGTGGTTTTGTAGCGCACGTATTAAGTGTGAAAACTGATAATGACCTCATTTAGCATTACGTATATTTTATATTATATTGTATACACTAGTGGAAAAAGTTCAGGGCTCAAAACAATAAATACTAATTTTTTTGCAGTTTTTCAAGTATCTAGCTGTATTTGCCTCAAAAATGACTGTACTGGCTTCAAAAGTTTCTAATTTTAAGATCTTAGATGAATCTTGATCAATGATCTTAGATCAATTTTTCAAGCAATGTGTACCGCTCAATCCTAATGAAAACCTGAAAAAAAAACCGATTTTTTTTGGTTCTTGTTTTTGGTCTACAAATTTTTTTTCCAACTTAATCATTAAATGGATCGGATAACTTGTTCATTTAACTTAAATTTTCTTGATTTGAAAGATCGATACAACCACTTCTCGCTGAGATATCGAACCTTGTATTATGGAAAAAGATCTTTTGTCTTAAACCATCGATATCTAACCAACCGCCGATCGCAAAAAAAAACGTAAGGAAAGTTTTGAAATCTTAAATTTAGGTGGCTTTTATGATAATCGCGCACTAATTTGTAAATGTCAAGGAAACCAGTAATTTTAAGTGAGCCTTTTACAGTTCAATATGCCCACAAAAACCCAAACAAATTTCGATTCAATCAATCGAACCGTAAAAATATAAATGCCTCATTTTACCTGCACAATGGCACTGCCCGTCGCGACGTACTGCGGACCGGCTGACAGCTGACTTTCCAGATCCTTCTTCTGTTGGGATAATTTCTCCAGTGCCTACAGTCAAATTAAGTTTTTAATTTTAATGATTGCTAACGAGATTCTATTTAATCTAGTAGTTCTATTTAGTCTAGTAGTAATCTAGTAGTTTATGTATGTATATTTATTATATTATGTTTATCTTATTTGTATATAAGTAGTATATTTCCAATGCTTTATTTATTTACTTTTATTTTTGATTATTTAAGTATATTCGTATTTAGTATATCATCTTCCTGCCCTTATCCCACTCTAAGTGGGGTCGCCACAACATGTTATAAACATGTTGTCCCATGATTTGGCTACGTATTTTACGACCGGCCGCCTGCCTGACGTCAACTTATCTTATTCGTATTTTACGACACCTCGATAAGAAAGAGGGTGGTCTATTCTACTTAACCGGATACCACACGGTGAGTCAACTTACCTTAGTCGCCTTTTACGACACCTCGGTAAGAAAAGAGGGTGGTACTATTCTATTCAGCCGGATACCACACGGCGTTCGTATTTAGTATATGTATGTATACTAATATTGTTTATGCACCCTCCCACGCTCCTGCGAATAACTACTCTATAAAGGTTGCCTGTAAGAGATTGCTTAGCAATAAGGCCACCTTTGCACGCCTAAAATGTTTGATATCCCTATTTTGTTTCTGTTTTTCTATTTTATTGATGGAATGTGCAATTAAGTTTTATAAATAAATTAAATAAATAATTTAGTAAAATGAGAAGAGCGTAAGTTGTAGCATAGAGACAAAGTTAGCTTTGGCGAGGTGTAATGACGAGCGGAAAGGAGTGGTAGCGCCATTTCACGTAGTAATTTGTGCGCGGGGTTGACAAGTTATGCAAAAAAATTAAATGGGTCGTTGGACGCAAAAACTGTAGGAGTGGTGACCACCACCGCATACCCGACCGAGTGGTAGACCGCCAAAACAATGGTAGGATGACATTGTACTGACAGGCCCGTTGGCGCAGTGGGTAGTGACCCTGCCTTCAGCTCCACGGGTCGCGGGTTCGATTCCCGCCGAGGGCCAACATTTTATATAAATGAATTTGTTGGTCTTTGAGCCTGAGTGTATATTTGTATTTAAGTATGCATTTAAAAATATATAAGTATATATTCACCAGTTGTCTGTCACCCATAACACAAGTATTAAGTTACTTACTTTGGGGACGGACGACCGTGTGTGTTAAGGATGATTCACGCTACACCGTGTCGCGACCGGGCCGTGCCACGGCCGGGGCACGGCCACCGTGCGCCGGCCGTGCCAGTCATTCATGTTACACCGGGCTGTTTGAGTTTATTATTTGCACGACTTATATCTATGTCAAGTAGCTTTTGTCAGCAAGTGTTTTCATCTATCGATAGACTTGACGCCTAAATAAATATGCAGTTTCACAATTTGAATTAGCAGCTATTGCAATTGCCATCGATGATGAAGTATTGGAAATTATTTTATTTGTTATCTAAATACTTAGGATGGCTCATGTCGTAAATCACAGAGCAAATTACACACATTCTAAACAATTTGCATTGTCCATTTTGCTGTTAAGCTGATTCACCAAGCTAAATTCACCAAGATTTGACGTTGACTGTTCTGCGGGCGCCCGGGCGTATATGTTTATGTTACAACGTGTCGGGGCCGAACCGTGCCGGAGCCGGGAAACAATACCCACCGACATTTCAACGCCGTGCCCCGGCCGTGCACGGCCGGGACACGGCCGGGGCACGGTTAGGCATGAATCACTTCATACCAAAAGTATACCATAATGTTCGACCGTGCCCCGGACGGGGCACGGCCCGGTCGCGGCCCGGTGTAGCGTGAATCATCCTTAAGTGTCCCATATATTTATAATTATATTTATCGCACGACACGCAGACCATGATTGGATGAGAAAAGCCCGACACCGTCGGGAGTGGAGCAGTTTGGAAGAGTCATTTTGTCCAATATTGGATAATTTATAAAATTAGGCGCTACTTTGCGGAGGTCCATAATACAAAAGTAATGAGAATATTATTTTGCTATAATCCGCGATAAAAGAAAATATATGTAATGCTAAATGTAGTGTCCTATTCGTTCTATGTAGAGTGTACGATACATGCAGAATTTGTAAGAACTCATGCACTACCCGACACCGATGGCACAACAATACACAAGCACTGCACACATTCACCACTACAATCTCAACAATTGTAAAAATCGCTTTGCGATTTTGTCGTGAAGTCTCCTGACGATGCTTCGGTTACGGGGCGAAACAATTGTTGAGATTGTGGCGGTGAATGTGTGCAGTGCTTGTGTATTGTTGTGTCACAAATTCTGCATGTATCAGGTATGAGAACGAATATACACTCTACATTAAGCATTACACATATTTCCTTTTATCGTGGATTATAGCAAAATAGTATTCTCATTACTTTCCAATATTGGACATTGAACGTGCCGCTATAGTTACTAGTGAAACTTTCTTACCGTTTTAAGCTGCTTCAATTCAACATTCTCATTAGAAACAGTTGCAACTTTACTATAATCTTTCTCTACTTGATAACTCAGGAAATCTGAAAAAGAGATGGATAAATATCAAAATCAAAAAGTAACACCATCATCTTCCTGCCCTTATTCCACTCTAAGTGGGGTCGGCACGACATGTTACAGACATGTTGTCATATGATTTGGTTACGTATTTTACGACCGGCCATCTGCCTGACGTCAAAATCAAAAAGTAACAATTTAATGATTTTTGAGGAAGTAGACTGTGTTCCCCTTTAACCCTTTTAAGCGATTTCTACATCGTGATATGTGAAAATCTCTCGTAAAATATTATTATAGCCAAAACTTTACCATCAGAGTTGACGAACATCATCAACATTGCATCATTAAAATTCATTATGTAAATTAAGAATGTGTATTGACTACATAGATGGCACCACGAGTTGTGTGCATTAGAATGAGGGTGATCTATTCTACTCAGCTGGATACCACACCCTGGGTCAACTAACCTTATCTCTAGAATTCTCTAGAGATGTGCAAATTTCCTCACGATGTTTTCCTTTACCGAAAAACGTGTGATAAATTGCAATTATATATTAGACACATAAGTTTTAACAGAAAAACTCATTGGTGTCTGCCCGAGTTCGAACACGTGACCTCCTCGAAAGAGTCGCACGGTATTACGGCTGGACTACCACAGCTTATTTTTATTTTTTTATTTATTAAGGAACATCAACAGCACACATATTAAACATTGATTAGGCTAAATACAAAAATAAGAAAACATCTGATACATGCACCAATTATAGATGTACAGAGCATTGAAGTACACAACAAGCAATAAACAATAAACAGCCTATAAAAAATATGTTATTAAATAATTACCATCGCTCGTCTCTGTGGCGGCGTCTGCGAGCGCAGAGGCGGGCGCGCGCCGCTGGTCGTGCAGCGTCTGACGTTTCTTGCGAACCGAGCGAGTCTCGATTGCGGTGTCTGTATACTCTAGTAGCTTCGCCTGGAATGGAATAAAATGGAATTAAGTGGTATACAAGCTGTGATAGCTCAGCGGTGAGACCGTGCGACTCTTTCAATGTGGTCACGAGTTCAAACATGAGTTTCTCTATCTTTAATATTTAAATGAGTTAATCTTGTATGCATATATGTATATAAATATATTTTCTGAATCTCAGAAACGGCTCCAACGATTTTCCTGAAAGTGGGTTCGAATTCCACATGTCTTTCTGCTTTTTTTTAAAGCTCAGTCAGCCATGTACTTAAAACTTATGTGTCTAATTGATAGCTGCAATGTATCGCACGCTTTTCGGTGAAGGAAAACATTGTGAGGAAACCTGCATATCTCTAGAGAATTCTGGGGATATGTTTAACCTACCAATCCGCATTGAAAGAGCGTGGTAGGTCTTAGCTCCATCCCTTCTCTCCAGAAAACTCAGAGAGGAGGCCAATGCCCAGCAGTGGGATCGTAACAGGCCGTTACTTTAAGTGGTATACACCGCAGATTTTTGTTAACTAGATAACTAAGAATATCAAGTAAAATTAGTTTTTTGTTGTACATTACTACTAACTAAAGATTGAAACATTATAACAACTACTAAATAAAAACATTTGAACAATATGACATTAATTTATAGAATTAGGCGCTACTTTGCAGAGATCCATAACACAAAATATAATACTAAACGTAGAGTGGACTATTCGTTTCACTGTTTTCCATACCCGATGTAGGTTTCGCAGAAACACAGGCATTACAAAACTCCACCACCACCACCACAATACATAAGCACTGCACACATTCACTATCACAAACTCTACAAACGTGAGAAGATAGAGTCCATGACAAAATCGCAAAGCGACGCATCACCTAAGCAAACATAGTTATATAGTAATAGGTGAAACCCCCACCATTTATTTTGCCTCAGAACACGTGTAACAAGCTTGAACTAGAAACATTTATCTGATAGTTAATGTGGGCGTCATATTTATGTTTACTGATCTCTAGTTGCTCTAAAATGTTAAGTCGGAGGCTTTTATCACATGTGTGCAGCAATTCGAAACAATGAGTATCGACTATCGGTTCTACAAGAAGCATGCGGTTATCATTGCCACTTTGATTAGCTTATGATTTGGGCTATATGACATTAGTTCAACTACGGGATACTGTTATAAATGCTTACCTCCAGAGCCACTTTGGCCTCCTTCAGTTTCCGGCACTGCTCGTCCCGTTCTCGCAAGTACGCCGCACACGTCTCGCATTCCTCATCAAGCTCCTTGCACCTCTCCCGCACATCAGCGAGCTCTCGCTGACAGGCTACCAGTGAAGCCTTTATTGCCTCCATTTCTCTGGTAAAAGTGAAAAAAAAGTCATCATTATTCATCTCATTCATTCATACCTTTATCCCAATATCAGTATCGCCACAATATGTTTTCATTCTCTTCTATCATTGATAAACTCTGGGGTTACTCTTTTTATCTTTAATATTTAAATGAGTTAATCTTGTATGTGTGTGTGTGTATATATGTATATATAGTCGTATTTCACGACACCTCGGTAAGAAATAGGGTGGTCTATTCTACTCAATCGGAAACAACACGGTGGGTCAACTTACCTTAGTCGCCTTTTACGACACCTCGGTAAGAAATGAGGGTGGTACTATTTTACTCAAACGGATACAACACGGCGGAATTTCAATCACTACATATTATAAAACAAAGTCCATATTTCCGTATGTACGCATAAAACTTTAAAACTACGCAACCGATTTTGATGCGGTTTTTTTTAATAGATAGAGTGATTCCAGAGGAAGGTTTGTACGTATAATAACATTTAATACGAAGTAGAGAAATACTGTAATTTTTGAGGTTTTTGTAAATAATAACATTTTTTTCCGCTTACATTGCAAACGCAGGCTAAACCCTACGAGATTGATCAAAATGATGTACTAAGTATTTGTACACCTTGAAAAGGTCTACAGAAAAGTCCGCGATGGTATATATCTATCTCTTATGGATAACCCACAATAGCAGTTTTTTTCATTTACTTTTTACGAAAAATGATGCCTTATGTTCAAAGCAATTTTTATACAATACAGCATTAATCCTTATCCCATTGAGTACCTTAAATAAATTGTTGATTTAATATAGATCAATATGGCCGTTTACAGCATTCAATTTAAGTGAACACTTTCGGAGATATTACAGATTTAAAATGCCGTGAGGACGCCGCGCTTCACCCTATAGCACTTCGAATCTTTTAGAGTTTGTTTAAAGACATTCTGTAATTAATAGTAAAAATAAAATACATAGGTAAAATGTAAAAGTAAATAAGTAAAAATGTACTATATGAGTTTAGATATTCCAAAGATAGCAGGAAATCGTCTTGGTATAGGGAGAGGAAATTGTTTTTCTCCAAATTTAACGCTTGCGGGCCACGGGCAGTAAATGAATAAATCAAAACTACTGGATCGATTTTAATCATTTTTTTACACTGACTGACATGGGATATATATTTTATACCCGTGCGAAGCAAGGGCAGGCCGCTAGTTTATTTATATTGGACACAAAATACTATGTTGCAATATTACTTACTTCTCTTTAACCGCATGCTTCTCCAACGCCTTCTGCATTTTAACCAAAGTATTATTCAGGTCCTGTTTCTTGAAGCGCAGCTCTTCAACGAGTTTCATCAGCTTCTTGTTCTTCTCCACTTCAGCGTCGTAAGACATCCTGTCGACCACTACTGAATGTAGATTGGTCCAGTCTGAAAGAAATATTACAAAATCACTATTCCATACTAATATTTATAACATGTTGAAGGTAAACATAACACTGTCGTTTGTAATAATTTGTATTTAAGTATGTATTTAAAAATAAATTTTCACCGGTTGTCTGTCACCCATTGCACAAGTATTAAGTTGTTTACTTTGGGGTCGGACGACCGTGTGTAAGTGTCCCATATATTTATATATTTATTTATTCGTGACGCAGTTCATTTACTGAGGTCAATGGTGACCCCCACGGCGCTGGAAAGCAGTGTTATTTTATTTGCTAATTCCTTTCATTTATAGAATGAGCCGTTACTTTGCCGAGGTCCATAATACAAAACTAATAAAATCGCAAAGCTTTGCGATTACATATATATTTTTTTATCGCGGATTACAGCAAAATAATATTTTTCATTACTTTTGCTAATTCTTGTTGTTTATTATATAATGAATATATGGGACATTTACACACACGGTCGTCTTAACACAACTTAATACTTGTGTTATGGTAGATAGACAACTGGTGAATACATACATACTAGCAAAAACAGTAATAGTTATTAATTTATCATGTATTACAAAGTTGTACCCCTCTAAGAGATCTAAATAAAAGTCCGCGAAAGCACATGCTAGCTTTTAAGTTAACACAATTTAACCTTTTTTATGGTTATCAAAAGACTATATTACGATTCTAATCTTACCAAGCGGGCGGAGCCGCGGCGTTTAGCGATAGGCGAGAGATTAGCGCGTTCAAACAAACAATCAATCAATCAAACAAACTCTTCAGCTTTATATATTAGTATAAATACAGTTATTAATAATAAAGAATAGGTTCTATGAAGATGAAGATGAGAAGATGAAACTCGTATACTTCATCTTTGTCTAATCACAAATAAAAGAGAGAGACATATAGATCACCCTCGTTGGCTTCCTTTATTTCTTTGTGGTAATATGGCATTTACTTTATTAATAATTTTAGGATGTCGTACGTACTCTAGTATAATAACTCTATGATATAAACGGATAAGAAGATTATTATTTTGATTTCATTTTACCTTCGTCAGTATTAACGGATGCGTCCACAAACTTGTCCTTGATAACTTGTCTATTGTTTGGATTTGTTGTCTTCAATTTTTCCTTTAACTCATCGAGAGCTTCCTACAAAAAAAAAATCTTTTTAAAATCATACTTCGAATATACTTTTACACATTCTGATGAATCAAATGAACAAATATCTAAGGTAAGGGCACAAGCAATTAACCATGTGCTAGAAGTTGACCGATTTGTATAAAATTTTAAATGATAAGCGTTTTGTTTGTTGTAGATAATAAAAAATATTAATTAATAATATTAAATACTAGCGGCCTGCCCCTGCTTCGCACGGGTATAAAATATATAGCCCATGTCACACAGTGTAAAAAAAAATTATTAAAATCGATCCAGTAGTTTTGATTTATTCATTACTGCCCGTGGCCCGCAAGCGTTAAATTTGGAGAAAAACAATTTCCTTTCCAACCAAGAAGATTTCCTGCTATCTTTGGAATATCTAAATTCCATATAGTACATTTTTACTTATTTACTTTTAACATTTTCCCAATGTATTTTATATTTACAATTAATTACAGAATGTCTTTATAAACAACATTGACAGCTTTAAACAAACTCTTGAAAGAACGACATATAGCTGCTAAATGCGAAGTGTCCTCACGGCACAGTACGCATAAAACTTTAAAACTACGCAACCGATTTTGATGCGGTTTTTTTTAATAGATAGAGTGGTTCCAGAGGAAGGTTTGTACGTATAATAACATTCAATACGAAGTAGAGAAATACTGTAATTTTTGAGGTTTCTGTAAATAATTATATTTTTTTCCGCTTACATTGAAAACGCAGGCTAAACCCTACGAGATTTATCAAAATGATGTACTAAGTATTTGTACACCTTAAAAAGGTCTACAGAAAAGTATATGTCTATCTCTTATGGATAACCCACAATAGCAGTTTTTGTCATTTACTTTTTACGAAAAATGATGCCTTATGTTCAAAGCAATTTTTACGCCGTGTGGTATCCGGCTGAATAGAATAGTACCACCCTCATTTCTTACCGAGGTGTCGTAAAAGGCGACTAAGGTAAGTCGACCCGCCGTGTGGTATCCGGCTGAGTAGAATAGACCACCCTCATTTCTTACCGAGGTGTCGTAAAAGACGACTAAGGTAAGTTGACCCACCGTGTGGTATCCGGTTTAGTAGAATAGACCACCCTCTCTCTTACCGAGGTGTCGTAAAATACGACTAAGGTAAGTTGATGTCAGACAGGCGGCCGGTCGTAAAAACGCAGCCAAATCATGTAACAACATGTTTATAATATGTTGTGCCGACCCCACTTAGAGTGGGATAATGGCAGGAAGATGATGATGTTCAAAGCAATTTTTATACAATACAGAATTAATCCTTATCCAATTAAGAACCTTAAATATATTTTTTATTTAATATTGATCAATATGACCCTTTACTGCATGTAATTTAAATAAACACTTTCGAAGATATTACAGATTTAAAATGCAGGGGCCGCGCCGCGAGCCTATAATAGCCTAATAGCGCGTCGGAGGTCGCGGTTCGCCTCTCGGCGATGCTTCCGCGCTCGCCCGTCTTATCGGTGACGCTGTCAAAGCCATTAGGGCTAACAGCATTAGTCAAATTCGAAAAAAAAAACGCGGTTCGCCCTTTAACCATTTGAATTTAGCAGCGATCGGACGCATTTATGATCGGAGCTCTCTAGCGAGGAAAATAACAATCACTACATATTATAAAACAAAGTCCATATTTCCCTATGTATGCATACAACTTTAAAACTACGCAACAGATTTTGATGCGGTTTTTTTAAATAGATAGAGTGATTCCAGAGGAAGGTTTGTACGTATAATAACATTCAATACGGAGTAGAGAAATACTGTAATTTTTGAGGTTTCTGTAAATAATTACATTTTTTTCCGCTTACTTTGCTTCAAAAATAAGGCATTATTTTTGAAGCAAAGTAAGCGGAAAAAAATAATTAAATAAATAGTTGGTTTAATATAGATCAATATGGCCGTTTACAGCATGTAATTTAAGTGAACATTTTCGGAGATATTACAGATTTAAAATGCCGTGAGGACGCCGCGCTTCGCCCTATAACACTTCGACTTTAGCAGCTATGTCCCTCTTTCAAGAGTTTGTTTAAAGACATTCTGTAATTAATTGTAAAAATAAAATACATAGGGAAAATGTAAAAGTAAATAAGTAAAAATGTACTATATGAATTTAGATATTCCAAAGATAGCAGGAAATCTTCTTGGTATAGGGAAAGGAAATTGTTTTTCTCCAAATTTAACGCTACGGCCACGGGCAGTAATGAATAAATCAAAACAACTGGATCAATTTTAATAATTTTTTTACACTGACTGACATGGTATATATATTTTATACCCGTGCGAAGCAGGGGCAGGCCGCTAGTTTTTTTTATAAATTTCATACTAAACGGTCAACTACTAGTACATGGTCAATTACTAGAGCACTTACCTTATATATAAATAACCACTCCAGATTTGATCTACAAAGTCATAACTCTAATCAATTTATAAACGCGTTTATTTCTAGGGAAACCGTGAAACCAACCTCCAGAGCGCGTTTTTCTTTCTTCAGCCTCAAACACTGTTCGTCCCTCTCGCGGAGGTACTGCGCACAAATCTCACACTCTTCATCAACTTCTCTGTATTTCTCTTTTAACTCCTCCAGCTCTTGCTGACAGAAAAATAACTGCTTACGTAGTTGGGTCACTTCACTGAAATAAGATAACACTCATCAGATTAGTTGCTACTCGTTAGTTTTAGTTTTACATTGTATAATAAAAAACATTGTCTTAGAAATACACGTTCATAGCACATCTAAATCATCATTATCCTCCTGCCCTTAATGACTTCAACTTACCTTAGTCGTATTTTACGACACCTCAGTAAGAAATAGGGTGGTCTATTTTACTAAACCGCATACGACACGGTGGGTCAACTTACCTTAGTCGCCTTTTATGACTCCACAGTAAGTAATGAGGGTGGTTCTATTCTATTAAGCCGGATACCACACGGCGTTCATAGCACATACAAATAAAAAGAGAAAATAACACATTTATGTAAAATCTAAATACACACAAGCTATTCTTGTATATAATATGATTTTTTTTCGGAAACGGCTCCAAAGATATTTATGAAATTTAGTATATAGGGGTGTTTTGAGTGCGATAAATTTATTTACCTGATTATTATGTACTGACCTGTCTATGCTGTTATTACTTGAAGATCCTCGCGAGATCTCTGAAACAATCGATAGTAATATTATGATTGCGAAGCAGTTGCGATAGGAGAACGATACCGAGAGTTCTGTGTCATCATCATTCTCCTACCCTAATCCCACTAGTAAGTGCGATCGGCACTATTTATCGTCATCTTCCATTCTCCTCGATCATTCGTCAACTCTGGCACTACTCCTTTAATATGCATATTGTTACAAACAAGCAAAAAGAGTTCACACACGGGCACATAGTGCGGAGAACCGATGGGCGTTGGGGTCTCAGTGCTGGAATGGCGACCCCGGACCGGAAAACGCGGTGTCGGCAGATGTCACGAGATGGACTGACGATCCAAAAAGGTCGCGAGGAGCAGCTGGGTCCAAGCGGCACAAGATCGTGTATGGAGATCGTGGAGATCCCATAAAGAGACCTATGTCCAGCAGTAGACGTCCATCGGTTGAAGAAGAAGAAGAAGAAAAAGAGTTCGTTATATGGCTAAACAACATTTGCCGGGTCAGCTAGTTACTTATTAAATGCACTCAAACACGAAGAACAATTTTTTTTTATGGTCAATGTTGGCCCTCGGCGGGAATCTAACCCGCGACCCCCGGAGCTCAAGACACGAGTTACTACTAAGTATGTGAAAAAACAATCGATTTTTAATCATCGATTATTTTTTCATCGATTCAAAAATCGATAATTTTAACTGTTCTCATTTTCTTTTTTAATCTTTATATTGAGATTCTTGAGATTGAGAATCTTTATATTTAATTTTAAGATTAGATATGCATTGTTGTATGAAACCAACGTAGCTTAACTACACATTTTAATCGAATTTCACAACGCATCTGTTATTTTTTCTTGGTAGTAGTCCATTTTTTTAGCCTTTATTGATATTAATTATTAATATTATAAAATTCAACTTTTGAAATAGTCAGAGAGAATCGATTATATTGTATCAAAATAATCGATTTTTTAAAGATCGATTAAGCTTATAGGGATAAAATCGATTTTCGATATATATAAATCGAATAATCGATAAAAAAATCGATTTTTCTACTCCATGTCACATCCCTAGTTACTACAACCTGCGCATTTAATTTAATATCTAACCGTGCGGTTCGGGCGTGTGCCGCACGCTGCGGTGTGCGTCGTGCACGCTCTGCCGGCGGTGGCGGCTCGTCTGTACACTGCTCGATCTCGACTGATTTTCATCATTTTCATTCTGTACATAAATTAATCTTCTTTTATCAAACGTATTTTTAATAATGTATAGAATTAGGCGTTACTTGACGGAGGTCCATAATACAAAAGTAATGAGAATATTATTTTGCTATAATCCGCGATAAAAGGAAAGTACTACTCTTTCTCATACCTGATACAAGCATTTCTAAAATTGAATTCTTTCTATAGTATTTCTCTCATTAATATCCTCCTGCCCTTATCCTACTCTAAGTGGAGTTTGCACAACATGTTATAAACATGCTGTCACATGATTTGGCTACGGCGGCCTGCCTGACGTCAGCTTACCTTAGTCGTATTTTACGACACCCCGGTAAAAAAGTGGGTGGTCCATTCTACTTAACCGGATACCACACGGTAGGTCAACTAACCTTAGTCACCTTTTACGACACCTCGGTAAGAAATGAGGGTGATTCTATTCTATTCAGCAGATAACATACGGCGTGTAAATAAGTATTTATATAATATAACAAAATTACCTGATCATGCCTGGATGAGAGACTGTCGCGACTGTAAAATAAAATAATTATATTAATAAACTTCATACGAAATTTTTTTAGAAGTTATAAGTAACAAATTTTAACTTGCAATATAAAACTTCACTGTATTCTCAAGGCTTTTAATCATCCAAACGAAGCCTAAAGGCTTAAACGCAAGCGCAAACAATGTGATTAAACATGATTTTTTTTTTATCTCTTGTGATACTATGCCGAACTAAGCGTTCATTATCATAACATTTATTATCTGGATTGGACATCAAAATATAATACTCTCGAATGAGAATTCGATATTTTCGGCATCCATAGTGAGCAGTAAGTAAAGAACTCAATCGCCATCTCGCTCGCACCTACCCGTGTATATACTACGCGCTCTCTCCCACTGCTACCTTATATGCTTGTCTGGCAGGGGTTGAAACTATAAAAAATGTCTGGCTGATGAGGAAACATCATCTTATTAGTATCCAAGTAACAAATATTAAAGCCAGCGTAAATATAATTCTACTGGCCCGTTGGCGCAGTGGGTAGTGATCCTGCCTTCAGCTCTGCGGGTCGCGGGTTCGATTCCCGCCGAGGGCCAACATTTTCTATAAAAATAATTTGTCGGCCTTTGAGCCTGGGTGTATATTTGTATTTATGTATGTATTTAAAAAATATATAAGTATATATTCACCAGTTGTCTGTCACCCATAACACAAGTATTAAGTTACTTACTTTGGGGACGGACGACCGTGTGTGTAAGTGTCCCATATATTTATTTATTTATTATTTATTATTAATTTCATGAAAATTAAGGGTGTCTGGCATTGGCTGACGTGATTTTTAATATTATTCTGAGTGCAATACCAAAATGTCACACTTTATAATTTAACTAAATTAGATCAGCATTTTGCAACCCGCGTCTGTCCCAAAGCCACTATGACCCAATTTTCATAATCTACCATCGTTCTTACCTGTGTTGGGAGCATGCACTGATAAACTTTCAGCTTTTATAAAATGACGAAAGTCTGATTGATGACAGTTTGATTGTTTTTTTTTATGGTATTGATGAAATATTTGACTTTTCACTAACCTGTTAACTTAATAAATCTTTGGAAAAGACGCTTATAATTAATTTAACTTCACGAAGCTGTGACTCATCTCAAGAGTACCAGATATGGCCATCCATTTTTTTTCTTTTTCTTATTGCATATTTTTTATATCTTTAAAAAAATTACCGAGCAAGGGTCAACCAGGTACTGTACTTATTATAACATTATATCTTACCCTCTGCTCATCACCACGGGAGTACTTCTACTGGAGCTGTCACCGTCTACATCCATGAATACATCATCGCCTTTTGAATGAGATTTACACGCTCCATTCACTTCTTTGTGATCTACAAATCAATAATCATCATCGTTCTCCTGTCTTATCCCAAGTATTAATAGTCTACTCTAAAGCTTTGATAGCCCAGCGGTAACACCGTACGACTCTTTCGGGGACATCACGGGTTCAAATCCGGGCAGACACCAATGAGTTTTTCTGTTAAAACTTATGTGTCTAATTGATCATTGCAATTTATCACACGCTTTTAAGTTAAGGAAAACATCGCGAGGAAACCTGCATATCTCTAGACAATTCTGGAGATACGTGTAACCTACCAATCCGCATTGGAGCAGCGTAGTAGGTCTTAGCTCTAATCCTTCTCTCCAAAAACAGAGAGACGAGGCCTATTCCCAGCAGTGGGAGGGTAACAGGTCGCTACATACTTACATACTAATACTCTTACGGTCTTATTCATAAAAATAGCTAATAGAAGGTTTTAGACACGTTTTAGTTAAAATGCTCTATAAGTTTATAAGACGTTCCATAAAATTGTTTATTCATAAACCTTCTATAACTGATCTATAACTAAAATGCGGTTATAAATCCGAATGTTGCCATTGTAAGGAATACTGGCTTCCAATTGGCCGATCACACCGAATTCGCCACAGATAATATGCGTCTACATACCGAATAAGTATAACCATAGACCCTTAATTTAATATATTCGTATCAAAATAATCGTTTTTTTCTGAATATTTGAAAAGTTGTCTTTTTTAATATTAATAATTAATAAGAATAAAAGCTAATTAATGTGGACAACTACCAATAAATAATAACAGATGCACTGTTTGTGAAATTCAATTAAAATGTCTACATTTGGCTTAATTGTTTTGATCCATTAATGCAAATCTTATCTTAAAAAATTAAAAAAAAGACTTAAATAAGAAGATATTATAATATATAATATAAATAATCGTTCTTTTTTAAATTTATTTATAAGAAAAAAAACGATTATTAAAAATCGATAATTTTACTGAAATTATCGATTAATGTAAAAAATCGAATTTTTCCATCCCTGATAAAACAAACGACAACTGACACACTTCAATTTCAATCCGTAAATACGTCAAATGTTGTTTTCGTAATAATCAGCTGTAGAAAGTCGGCCATCTTTTACCTTATAGCACTGTTATAGTAGGGTCCTGGGCTATATAAACTTATAGTAGACTTGTAGAATGGTTTAGTGCTAAAATGTGTTTATGAATAACACTTTTTGTAAAACGTACTATAGCGAGTCTATAAGCATGTCATAACTTTTATGAATAAGACCGTTAGTGTAGTCGGGACAACACGTTTAAACATGTTGTTAAAGGCAAGTCATTACGAGCGGCCGCTTTCTTGATGGCAACTTAACTTAGTCGCCTTTGACGACGCCTCGATGAGAAATGAGGTGGTCTATTCTACTCAGCCGGATACCACACGGTAGGTCAACTTATCTTAGCCATTTGTCTCGTGCTTTCGAAGAATTTAAATATATTTTCTGGTTCTGAATAGATGTGGCTAGTGAAACTACTCTCCGTTCCTCTGGAACGTCCAGCTCACGAAATTGGTGGGGATTTCACATGGTACCACAAAGTTTTTAAAGAATAGGCACGGACTTCTCTGGCGGTCAGATAGTTAAGAGGTCAGGAGATGAGTAATGGCGATTTTTTAAATCGATTATTTTTTTAAATAAGCGATTTTTAATAATCGATTATTTTTTCATCAAAAATCGATTATTTTCGTTTCGTTTCGTATCGTTTTCGTAATATTTTTTAATGCTGCTACCATAATTGATTGCAGCCATCCTCGATAAATGGCGTCTTCACTCAAATAATTTTTCAAATCGGTCCAGTAGTTCCTGAGGGAAGAGTTTGTTTGTTCAAACAATCAAACAAACAAAAACTCTTCAGCTTTATGTATTAGTATAGATAAACAAATTAAAATCAAATTCATTTTGTAATACTCACCTTCCATATCCTCAGCAAACATACGTTTAGAGTCGTGAATGCTTTGGCGGCGTCTTCTATTGGAGTTAGTCAGAGCGTCCTTCTCTAAAGCTGATATTTGAGCCTAAAAAAAACAAACAATGATTTTTTAATATATAGAATAACTACCGTCTCGGTTCGGCTTCGCACGGGTATAAAATAATAGGTGGACAAGAAAGTAATGTTGTTTCTGTGAATGGCGATATTTGGTTGTCATTTGTCATGTCACTGTGTATTTTAAAGAGGTGGCTAAATTATTTTAAGGTTATTGTGACTTGTACACTTCTGAACAAATGAATATTTTACCTTTTTTTATAATTTGAGGAAAAATGGCTAGACAAATACCAGAAGAACATATACGGCATTGTATGCTTTTTGAGTTTGGTAATGCTTGTACATGGGACGTGTGACTTTATTCATCGGGTAGGGCGCTTTGTAGAAAATTAATTACAAAAAATTTATTACAAATTATTATAAACAATTTATTATAAGTGACTGGCCCGTTGGCGCAGTGGGTAGTGACCCTGCGTTCAGCTCCGCGGGTCGCGGGTTCGATTCCCGCCGAGGGCGAACATTTTCTATAATAGAATTCGTATTTAAGTATGTATTTTAAAAATATACACCAGTTGTCTGTCTACCATAACACAAGTATTAAGTTACTTACTTTGGGGACGGACGACCGTGTGTGTAAGTGTCCCATATATTTATTTATTATACAGGCTATTGTGGCTATAACAGGCTATTTGTATAAAGAATAATTTCAAATTAATGACATAAAAAAATTGACATATCGTAAGGATCACAAAATCAATTAATTAAATTAATTATTTGAAACATATAAGAAAATAATTACCTCTAACACTTTGTTATTTTTCAATTTATCGACCTCATCTCTAGCGGTCTTTAGGTCCTTTCCTAATAGTTCACACTCTGTCTGCAAGGACGTGTACTTCTTAATTAATTCCTCCACCTCTAAATCTTTTTCGCACATCAACTTATTGTCTTCTTCTTTTTGATTTTGAAGTCTAAAAAAATAAAAATAATAATGAAATATATGAATACGCTGTGTGGTATCCGGCTGAATAGAATAGATCACCCTCATTTCTTACCGAGATGTCGTAAAAGGCGACTAAGGTAAGTTGACCCACCGCGTGGTATCCGGTTAAGTAGAAAAGACCACCCTCATTTCTTACCGAGGTCTCGTAAAAGGCGACTAAGGTAAGTCGACCCGCCGTTGGGTACCCGGCTGAGTAGAATAGATCACTCTCATTTCTTACCGCAGCGTCGTAAAAGGCGACTAAGGTAAATTGACCCACCGCGTGGTATCCGGTTAAGTAGAATAGACCACCCTCTTTCTTACCGAAGTGTCGTAAATTACTCAGGTAAGTTGATGATAGTTTATTTATTTTAAAATTTTGTAAGGCGCAAAAAATCTTACGGCATAGTGGTACAACTCAAAAAACACGTGTTTTTGACTATGAATAGGTGATAATGTAAAAAAAACCATTTCTTTTCCGCAGCAATACTAGAACTTCACTTAGAATTCAATAATAGGCAGATCGTTTAAGGAAACTAAAGCATTTTTCTTTAGCAATGAAAACCTCATCATCTTCCTGCCCTTATCCTACTCTAAGTGGGGTCAGCATAAGATGTTATCAATATGCTGTCACATGATTTGGCTGCGTATTTACTGTCGTCAACTTACCTCAGTCGTATTTTACGACACCTCGGTAAGAAAGAGGGTGATTTATTCTACTAAACCGGATACCACACGGTGGGTCAACTTACCTTAGTCGCGTTTTACGACACCTCGGCAAGAAATGAGGTTGGTCTATTCTACTCAGCCGGATACCACACGGAGTGAAACTTTAAACCTATTTATCTCAAATCATGATTCTTTGAGTTGTGCCACTATTAGTCCCATGAGCGATTACGTTATTTGAATTTTGTATTAAAATACACTTTGCTTTGTATTTTAACTAAATATATAAAAATACTTGCCTAATAATCATTCTACTCTGTATTTCGGCACTTTTTTCATGTGTTTTAATATTCATCTCCAAGCGTGAACAATCCTGGCATTTTTCATCAAAATGCACCTGTAGTTGTTTATTTTTGTCAACAGTAGACTTTAATTCCTGCGTCAGTTTGTCAACAACAGACGAGGTTTGTTTTACTGATTCTTTCAGAGCTAAAATATGTGTTGCCATGTTGTCTAATTCAACTTTGTTTTGTTTAATAGTTGTATTTGCTATATCCAGTTCCATTGAATAATTTTCTTTTTCTTTGATGATAGTTTCATTAATAGATTTTAAATACTCCATCTCTTTTTGTGACATTGATATTGATTCCATGAGTGTTGAAATTTTAGATTCACTCAATTTAAAATTGTCAATAGAGGCACTCAATTTTGCTTCCAATGAAGTAATTAAGGTGTCCTTATTTATTAAAGATTCTTCTAATACATTTACTTCTTCTGTTAAACGATTTATTGTTCTCATGTTCACATCATTTTCTTGGACTTTCATTGAATAAGTTCTATTTAAATCTTCATGTTGTGAAATAAGTATTTCGATTTCTTGTTCTTTTGCCGATAGATCAGATTTTATGTGATTATTTTTATCTTGCATGTCTGTGAATTCGTTAGTTAGCTTTTGTAATTCTGTTTCTTTTAATTTAAGTAGTGTTTTTAAATTATCAGCTTCTATCGCAATCTTATTCCTCTCACTTTCTAACTCAATAATAACATTGACGTTTTTCTTGCGAATAAGGTCGAATAACAAGTCTATAAGTTCGTTTGCGGATATTGATAGATTTATTTCGGTTTGTGAATTGTTTTTATCTATAAATTCGTAAATTTCAATAACTTTCTGTCTTAAACTTTGTTCCCTTCTAACTATATCTAGAGTTACAGCTGAACTTATTTCATGCACTGCATCTTTCTGTCTTTTCAATAAATTAAATTCTTTTTCTTTTTCTGTATGTTGCAATTTTAATGAAGATAAACTCTCATTTACGAATTCGAGCTTTTCGTGTAGTTGTTGTATATCGTTTTGCAATTTTTTATTTTCATTTTGCAACATATCCGTTTTTGTTGTATTGTTATCATATGTCTGATGCAATTGCTGTATCACAATTTCAAAAACTTGTGTACTAGCAAATCCAAATTCTTTGTCTATTATTTTCAAAAACTTGTCCTTAAAATTATTGGTGGCATCGGATATATTTAAAGCATCACTCATATTATCGATATTATTTCTTATATGAGAAATAACACTTGCCATAGTTTGAAAGTAATTATTTTTTTCATCCAACTCTTTTGTGACTCGAATTTGTTCCATTTCTACATTCTTTAAATGTTTTTGTAAGTCATTTTTAGATTCCTCGAAATCTCGTAATTTATTAATTAAATTTTCAATTTCATTACCATGCTTCATTACCATATTATCATATAACATTTTCATTATATCTATTAGTTTCATATCAAATGGTAGATTTCCTCTATTTGTATCTACTTTTTCAGCAAAATATGCCAAGCATTCTTCTTTATCTAAAGAATATTCATCCAGGGTTCGTTCTGTTGTATTGGTCATTTTACATGTATTTTCTTGCGGATGTATATTTCCAAATTCTTTATCAAATGAATATATGTCAGAATTCCTAATACTTTCGTCCAAATCCATACCTTGGCTAATCGATAAGTTGCTGCGTTCTAAATGATTTTTAATGGTTGTAACTTCTTCTTTTAATTCAATACAATCTTCTTTACCTGCGTGCAATTCATTTTGCAAAGTGCAAATTTTATTATATCGTGATGAACTTTCGGAATCACTATAGCTTCGGTCTAGTTTCATACGAGAGTCACTCGAAAGATTATTTTTTAATGTATTTATAATTTCATTTTTCAAAGTGCATTCTGTACATGCTTTATTTTCTTCCTCACTTTTATGTTTTAAACTTTTAATTTTTTTACTTAATAATGAATGGTTTTCCGTAAGTTGGCAGTTTATTTCTTTTAATAAGTCGTATTCCTTTTTAAGGTCATCTAATTCTGAAATACTTTCCATAACTTGATTGGATAGAGTTTCATTTTCGTTGAGGAGATGTTTAAACTGTTCATTTTTTTTATTTAAAATTTGTTTTATCTCAACTATTTCACTTCGTTTACTTTCACATTCATTTTCTAAAGCATTTAATTTTTTTACTAGAAGCTCATTTGATGGTACTTCTAACGTTAAATTTAGATATTTTTCTTCGATGATATGTTTTTGAGATTCAAGCTCGATTAATTGATTTGCTATTATATCCATTTCTATTTTATGCGTTTCTTTAATTACTAGAATATCGTCTTTACATTTACATTTCTGAGATAAATCTACAGTTTCATTACTATCTAAACAACGTATTTCATTAGACATACTTTGAGGTTCATCAGGTGTGATTATTTTATTTGTTGAAATTGAATTTTTATTTTCATAATATTCGTTAACAAGATCTCGTAATTTATGGTTTTCTGTTGTTAAAGATTTCAACGATTCTTTAATATCATCCAAAGATTGCATTTCCATCTGAGAATGTAATAAGTTACAATTGGTTATGTCATTTACACTAGTTTGACAAGCTACTTCACTATATGCACAAACTTGAGTTACATCTAAGCTTGTTTGATCCTGACCCATTACTGTATTATCACAAGTAGTAAGTGTAATATTAGTGTCTAACATCAAAAGATCACCGTCAAAAGAAGATTCGTTTTTGAATTTTGAATATAATGAGGAATCTAAAAGGTTTGGCATGAAATGTCGCTTGAAATTTTCATTTTGTGTATCTATATTTGCAGATTTCAATAAAATCATGAGTTCCTGCAACTGACTTTTTAACGCCGGTATATCCTTTTGACAAACATTATGAAATCGGTTATGGTTATGTTGCAAGAACTTCATTTGTGAACTTAATGATTTATTTTCAGCGTAAGTTGTCGCGGTTAAAGTGGATAAATTAGTGCGATGATTAACTATTTTTTTTTGTAATTCATGGGAATTTTCTATAAGTAACAGTACCTCTTGTTGAACTTCTTCTTTTTCACTAACAAAACATTCGTTTAACCTTTCTAGCGATGAGACCCGTAACCTTAAACAAGTATTTTCTTCTTGCAAAACATTTAAGTCCGCCGCTAGTTCTTTACATTGACAACAATATTTAAGTTCTGAAGTAGTAGTTGATGAACTTTCTAAATAGTCGCTTTCATTAGGCTGAATAGCTTCAATTATTCGATTGCAACAAATTGTTAAAAGACTAGGAGGAGATTTTAACGGTCTTGATTCTTCGGATTTTACTGAAATATTTTTTTGGTCACCACTTGCGAATTTAGTCTTTAAGTCAATACTATTGTGACTTTGTTTAAATTGTAATTCCCACTCTGAACGTTTTGTTTTAAGGTCAATATTTTCTGTTTCTAGCATGAATATTTTTTCTTTCATAAAAATTTCAAGGTCCTTAAATTTGTCTTTCCATTCTTTAGCTTTACTTTGTATTATTTCTATTTCACTGGACTTGGATACTACATCTAGTTTTAATTCATTTAAAATCATATTGCTTTTATGTAACTTGATTGTCAAATTTTTACTGTCATTTTGAATATTTTTTAAATCTTCAGCTAAACTCACGTTTGTATTTTCTAAGTTTGAAATATCCTGTACTAATTTAAGATTTTCTTCTGTGAGCTTATGAATTTCTTTTTTTGCTTCTGATAAAATTCCTTCTACATTGTTGCATCCTGCTACATATTTAGCATTTAATGTCAAAATATGGTTGGCTATCTTTTCTAAAGTTAAAATAGTCTGTTCATATGTATTTTCAGAATCGTTGTTCATGTGACAAGAAATAATATTTTCGATACCAAATTCTGAAGTCAAAGTAGTAGTTTTATCCAAAATATTTTTTAAGAGAGAGTCTTTTCTTTTAGTTATTTCTTGAAGTTGCTGTAAATAGGCAATATTTTCAGATTTCAATTTATCTTCGTAATGTAGTGTTAGCTCGTTTAATTCTGTATCTTTATCTTGACAACACTTGGTCAGATGTTGCACTGTTGTTTTGATTTTATCAGTAAGATTGCCAATTTTATATTCTATGTTTTGATGAACATCCTCTAAGTTACTTAAATTCATTTTATCAGTTATGCAATTATTTACATTATTACAGATTATACTTTTACAATTTGTAAGACAATCATCAATGGCGCTGTCAAGATCATTTATCAATGACTCAATCATATTTAATCTATTATCAAGTTGTGAAGCTACGGAAAGAATTTCATTCGTTTCGTGTACATTTTCCAAGTCATTTTGAATGGAATTTGTTGAAATGTTTTCTTTCTCATTTAATTTAATCTGTAAATCTTTAATTACATCGTTCAATGATTCGACATCTGACATTGCTTTGTCAATTGTTGATTTTTGATTTTCTATAGTGATATTTAAATTATCAATAATAGACTTATATATACTATTTTCATTTTCAATTAATAATATTTTATTTTTTAAATCACAAAACATATCTTCATATTCTGTATTTATATTTTCTAAGGTATCTATTTTAAGTTTTTGTGCGTGTAATTGTGCCTCTAAATGTAAAATGTTTTGATTTTTGAGATTTATTTGAGCTTCTAATTCACTATTCGAACACAACCCGCGGTGAGACTGTTTTTCTATTAAACATGTAATACTGGTTTCATTGTCACTATTGACTAAAGATATATCTGGTGAGGTATCTAAAAAATGTGATGATTCCGTTCCAACAGCCTTAGAAGATATTTCATCTAAATGTAGAAAATTATTAACATTAAAATTATTTGTATAAATATAGTAATAAAAAGTCGATAAGTAAACATAAGGAAAATTAAGATAAGTCATACCTATTTTGTTATATCTCTTTCTATGTTCGTGCAAGATAGATAGAAGTTCAGCTTCCCTTGTTTTAAACTTCTTTTGCAAGGTTTCATAACTGACCTCCCAATCAGTTAATTTTGTTTTATAGTCCTTACAAGCTGTTTCTAAATTATTCTAAAATGGCAAAAAGCTTTGAATTGGAATGGATATTAGGTTATAAGACAAACTATATTTGTACATTAGAATAAAATTGGTGTTAACTTTGATAACATAATGATGCCTTTGCTTGCTTGCTTTTACAGGAAATAATATAAAAGTTTGATCATAGCCTTTATGTTTCAATAGTACACTGGACCACAGCAATGAATGAATTTAGTGCTTTAATAGAATATAATGTGGAACCAATACCATTGTTCTTAACTTTGGACTAGTTTCCATTACAGAGGACTAAAATACTCACTTTTGCAGAGGTGATGTCTTTTATTTCTTCTCTGGCCTCATTTATTTTACTTTTCAATATGTCCATTTCGTCATCTTTAATCTTACTGAGATTATTTAGTTTATTTATATTTTCTTCCAACTCAGCAATTGTTATCGTTGTGTTTTCTAACTTCTCCATGAGTTCAACCTAAAACAATAAAGATTATAGATATATAAATAAAATTGAAACAGCATGAGGTATATAATTTTTTAGTTCTGCACGGGAACCACCCGGGTTAGTTAGGCCAGTATATAATTTTACAAAACTTCATTAAAATTGGTCCACCGGTTAAGGTAAGCGCGTAAGACTACAGAGAGTCTGTATAAAAAAAAATTTACGAGAAAGTTTTACCGTGTCGTTTGTTAATATTTTGTGTGTCGTTTCTTAACTAGTTGAAATATGAAAATTTCGGAAAAAATCAATTCGAAAATGGACTCGCCATGAGTTTAACCGTTTCGCTCAGTGTGATTTATAATATATCTATAAATATTATGAAACAAAGCCCCCATAACCTATATGTGATCAATTTCCTCAAAATATACTCAACGGATTGTTGAACAGTTTTTACTAAAAGGTAGTCCAGATCTTCCGGAAGGCTTAGGTTAATAGCACATTACAGTTTAACGTAAAATTTGTTTAAGAGATCGCACAGTTGTAAAAAAACGCCTGTTGGGAGCTTTAGTCGCGTGCGCCGCGTGAACTTACATAGATACTCTAAAGTAATGTAGTGGAGAACTGCAGATCTATAAAAATACTATGAAAAAGTCCGCGACAGCATGTCTCTATCTCTTATGGGTAACTCACAGTAACAACTTTTATATGGCACAGCTAATATGATGACTTATAATGATCATAAATTTTATGTCTATGGCCAATGGCACAAATGGTAATGACCCTCACTTCATCCAGGGTCACAAATTCGATTCGAGGGCTAACATTTTTCTAAAAACTATTTGTTGTATTTATTACTATTTATTTATATCAAGAACTAATGTAATTGTTATGACTGATTTACAAAAGGCAAACAAACTTACTACATTCGGCGTATAAATTTTCTCTCGTTCAGTTAATTCTACAATATCTTTAAAGTTTTTTTCGGCTTGTTTAGCATTCTTTCTTAATATACATGGCGGAGTTTTTGACGATTCTGAAATAAAAACAAAACATTGCATAGTTAATGTATAGAACCGGCTATACTCACGTCTTATTCTATCGGGTTAGCTAACGTGAGTATAGCCGGTTCTATACATTAACTATGAATACTACTCACGATAGTTTAAATTTAAAAAAACATTGCATGGTAAAGTTGATATTTCACTACTGTACAAAGGCCTTATTTCTTTTTTGAAATCTGAATTGGACTAAGACTTGGTCAACCAATTTTGGGGGAATAAAGTGTTGCAAAAAGTCTTTTTTTTTATTCAATCTATACTAATATTATAAAGAGGAAGAATGTATATGTATGTTTGTAATGTTTTCACACAAAAACTACTGGATCGATTTCAAATATTCTTTCGCCATTGGAAAGCTACATTTACTGAGCAACGTAGGCTATATTACATTAAAAAAAATAGGGATCCGCAATAAAAATAAGGTGTAAAAAATTAGTCCTAAAAATCTGTCATCGCATGCGCTGCAAACTATTGATGATATATTTAACAAAAATAAATCAATAGTCCGGCTTAGTAGACTTTCCACTGCCATGAGATCGGTATGTACGCGGGTGAAACCGCAGGATATTACTAGTCCACAATAAAGTCAGTATAATAAAACTTGTAACGAATAAAAAAAAAATACTCAGTCGAGTAAATATCTTACCATAGCAACTGTGGTACGGCGAACAAGTTTGCACATTTATCGAGGTGTCCTCGTCACTGTCTATAAATAAATATAATATATCTGAATTACTAGAATTTGGAAAAGGTTCAAATGAACAGACCCCCACTTAAATATAGTAAAAAACCGGGTTACTATCCCACTTCTGAACTGAAGTTTCCTCTCTAATTTTGAAGATAAGACATGGAGTTTTAACTATAAGAATTATATACATGCTTCCTAACGCTTATGGAAATTGATTTAATTGTACATATAACAATTAGGTGTGGCGTACACCCACAAATAATTCACAAGCAAAACCGTGGCTCACATGTTATATTGTTTTAAATAACTAGTACGTGAGCTATGGATAAATAAAAATCATCATTATCCTCCTGTCCTTGTCCCACTTTAAGTGGGGTCGTCACAATATGTTACGTATTGTCACAGGATTCGGCTACGTATTTTATGACCGGCCGCCTGCCTGACGTCAACTCCCCTTAATCGTATTGTACGAAACCTCGGTAGGAAAGAGAGTGGTCTATTCTACTCAACCGGATACCACACGGTGGGTCAACTTACCTTAGTCGCCTTTTACGACAACTCGTTAAGAAATGAGGGTGTTCTATTCTACTCAGGCGGATACGACACGGTGAGTCGACTTACCTTAGTCGCCTTTTACGACAACTCGTTAAGAAATAAGGGTGTTCTATTCTACTCAGCCGGATACGACACGGTGAGTCGACTTACCTTAAGTCGTATTTTACGAAATCTCGGTAAGAAATGAGAGTGGTCTATTTTACTCAGCCGAATACCACACGGCAACTATGGATAAATATAAATGTTATGCGAAATAGTTATATAGGAATAAGAATGTAAATGACAATATACGACGATATATTTCCTGTATTTGGCTGTATATTCCATAGAAATCCGTAAAAGTACCGTAAGAAGGTATTTTGCTTAAGAAAAATTCATAATAAAGTACTGAAATATGAAATAACATACATATAGCATACGTATATATACAAATTGTGTAGTATATACACCTATAAATGCTAAATTCGAATAATTTTTGAATATATCATTCAAGAGTTTACCTATTTCAATTATTTCGTCGCTGAAATAGACCTTCCTGTCCGACGGGGGCGGTGAGATGAGGCGGGGCTCTTCCGCAACGCTGCTAAGACTTGAGGAATTTTTGATTGGTAAAAACTCTGGCAACGTGTTCAGCGAGACGGGGCTGAAATTAAAGGATTTGAAGTTAGCAGTTCGCTATTGGCCAAGAGCTAAAAAGGCAACATAAAGCCCAGTATCCATAAAAGCGGAGAAGAGAAATGTGAAAAAAAATTACCAATCAGCTATCGTCATTTGCACATATCCTCTCCGCTTAGCTTCAGTGAGGATATCTTTGTGCTTTATGCGAGATTTTTCAACCTATTCGTGACGTTAAGCTTGGCGTTAGCGTGACGTAATTTGTATGGCGTTGAAACAGCGGTCACTAAATGTCGCTTGTGCAGCGTCATACAAATTGGCGTTACGCTAACCCAATCGAGTAGGTAAAATACTCGCCTCTCCGCTTTGGTGGATACCGAGCCTAAGTGATTATACGAGTATATCGTAGGTCTTTAAATCATAGGAGACATTAAGGAAAATTGGATTTTTTTTATTGTTATTCGATTTTATTATTGGTCATACGCAGTCTCGTTTTACGAATTTTACGGTCCGAATACTATAAGTGTGCTTAGTGCGAGTTTTCGTAACTTACTCGATCGCGTTAGCGTGACGCCAATTTGTATGAAGCTGCAACATTGACATCTATTGACCAACATTCAAGCGTCATACAAATTGGCGTTTCGCTAATATCCCCTTCACACATATAAATATCGTACATATCCTCCATATGGATGATGTCAGGATATCACACATATTCCCCTCATGATATCACACAAATCCCCCTCAGGATATCACAGATATCCCCTTCAGGATATCACACATATCCCCCTCAGGATATCACAAATATCCCCCTCAGGATATCACACATATCCCCCTCAGAATATCACACATATTCCCCTCAGGATATCACACATATAACACTAAGGATATCACCCATATACCCCTCAGGATATCACACATATCCCCCTCAAGCCATTAGGCTAGAGCTTTCGCTCCTGCTTTCGCTAAAGCTTTGGGGTAGGTTAAAATAAACTTGCACTACGCACACAGTTTACGTTTCTACAGTTTGATGTCCAAAAAATTATTTAAAAAATCGTCGCTGCGTTATTTTTATAGTGATATCCGACATTTTCAACAATTATCGTCATATTTAAACCAGATATAAGACAGATCTTTACACATTATACACTTAAACTTTCTTTCCTAATGAATCACTTTTTTTTATTAAGGGGAAACGGCATAAAATTACGTTAAGCAGTTTTTGAGTTTATCACAAACATACAGATGTGACGCAAGACTTTTTAGGAGAATAGGTTTTAGGTTTTAAAAGGAAGTTACTTTTTAAATTCGCATGAGATAAATACTCGCTCAATGTTTTCTAGAAGAAATGAAAAAGTCAATTCGATAATCGAAATTCAATGTCAGCTTCTTTGACATTTTCAAAAAAGGTATTTTATTTCTTTTTTCTAATAAAGAAGTTCTATATAGATAGGGTTCTAAAATTAGCAAATTAAAAAAACCAATAACTAACAGTTTCGGCTTCTTTTTTCCGTAATAAAGTGGATGATTTAATCGAATATCGAACAATTTTTAGCGTGAAAAGATAAGAAATATATAAAAGTAAATTTAAAAAATAATACAATTATTTTGCTATAATCCGCGATAAAGTAGAAAATATATAAAATGCTAAATGTAGAGTGGACTATCCATTTTCATACCTGATACATGCAGGATTTGCAAAAACACAAACCTCCACAATAGATAAGCACTAAACACGTTCACTATCACAAACTCAAAAATCGTTTCGTCCCGCAACCGAAGCATCATCAGGAGATAGACTCTACAAGAAAATCGTAAAGCCGTGACATTTAGCATTATATGTTACTACTAGCTGTGCCAGAAGCTTCGACCGCAATGAAATCAGTGTGTCAAAAAAAGATTTGCCGTATTGTAATTTAAGCATAAAAGTAGTTAACCATAGGAGATAGAGACAAGCTGTCGTGGACTTTTTTGTAGTATTTCTGTAGATCTACAATCCTCTAGTACATTACTTTAGTGTATCTCTGCTAGTTTATGCGGCACCCGTGACTAAAGCTCGCAGTAGGCGAGTTTTTTTACAACTGCGCAACCCATTCACTTCACAATTTACATAAAACCGTGATATATTATTAACTTAAACCTTCCGTAAGAAATACACTACCTTTTAGTAAAGACTGTACAAAAATGCATTTAGTACATTTATGGAAAATCGATCACATTCAGATAGACTGCGTTTGGGGAATTTTTGATAATATGCATAGATAACTAGATGAGCATAAGTAGTTTCTCGGTCTGATATATGCTTAAATCTTTAAAACTAAGCAACAGATTGTGATGTGGTTTCTTTTAATAGATAGAGTGATTGAAGAGGAAGGTTTATATGTATAATAACATTATAATAATAATAATAAATATATGGGGCACTTAATATAATATAATAACATTAAATAACGTATAATAACATTCAATATCGAGAGAGTAGAAATACTGTAATTTTTGAGGTGTCTGCACTCTACGAGATTTATCAAAATAATGTACTAAGTATTTGTACACCCAAAAAAGGTCTACAGAGAACTCCGCGATGGTATATGTCTATCTCTTATGGATAACCCACAATAGCATTTTTTTGTCATTTACTTTTTACGAAAAATAATGCCTTATTTTCGAAGCAATTTTAAACAATACAGCAAACATACATTAATTCTTATTCAATTAAATACCTTAAATACATTGTTGATTTAATATAGATCAGTTTGGTCGTTTAAAGCATGTAATTTAAATGAACATTTTCGAAATAATTACAGATTAAAAATGCAGGGGCATAGCAGTTGCGGAGGCGCGCCGCGTGCCTATACATAGCGCGTTGGAGACTATATATTTTATACTGTGCGAAGCCGGGGCGGGCCGCTAGTAAATCGTAAGATAGAGATATGCTGTTGCAGACTTCGTTGTAGTTTGTAGATCTAAAATTCTCTATTACATTACTTTAACGCTTTTCTGTTGGTTGACTCCCATCAGAAGAGTTTCTTTTACAACTGCGTAAAAATCCATTCAGTAGATTTTGAGAAAATCGTTCACATACAGACAGACAGTTTTCCTTAAAACGCTTAAATAACTAAACTCATATCATTTGATATAAGTTTAGTTATTTTACAACAATACTTGCCCATTTACTTTAAAAAATAAACAAATAATACATACAACCGGTTAATACTGTAGTATATATTATTATGACAGTAACACTAGGTACAAACCTCTGTGATTTTTTATAGTATTAAGTAACATTTGATAATAAATTGTTTAAATTGTGAAATAAATAATAAAAAAAAAGTTTTTGAGGACTTTGTTTTATAATAAGTAAAGATAGGTATATATTGAATATAGAAATAAAATCACATTATAAACTTATTTATCCAGTATATGTGTTTCAATGACATTAAAAAAACTTACTTGTATTTAAGGCTATCTGCTATTGGAACTGGATCTTCTTGTATTGGGTGAAGTGTCGATATGGTGACTCGTCTGGGATGATGGAGCTTTCTACGGGCACCGCCTAATAAGTTTGTATTACTCCTATGATTAAAGCCGTTGAGGATAAGCCGCTGGAGGTTTCCTATCTGCTTTTGTAGATTGAAGTTGTCTTTCTGTAACAATAAGTGTGTAGTTTATGTATAGACTTGATTGATGATTCAGCAGTGGGTAGTGATCCTAGCTTCAGCTATGCGGGTCGCGGGTTCGATTCAAACTGAGGGCCAACATTTTCTATAAATGAATCTATTGGTCTTTGAGCCTGGGTGTATATTTGTATTTAAGTATGTATTGAAAACTTATATAAGTATATATTCTCCAGTTGTCTGTCTATAATAACACAAGTATTAAGTTACTTACTTTGGAAACGGACGACCGTGTGTGTAAAGTGTCCCATAGAATAGAACTCATTACAGAATAGAGAGAATGTATAGAATAGAGCCCTGTAAGGTTCGACACTATTCGCGCTTTTTTATGTCAGGAAAACCCATTATGGGTGGTCACCGGCCGACGAGGACGAGCGGCGGATATGTCGGACTCTCACCGACTAAAAACCTGACAGTGCTCTACCACGCTGCTGGTGGTGGGGCAGGGTACCGTTGTATACATTGCCCCCATCCCCGCCAGCAGCAAATCTGAACCCCAGAGTGCGCCGCCTCTGGGTCGGGACCTCTCTAAAACGTCACTATTCGGACTGACCCGAAAGAATACGGCGTGAGTAGAACCACTTTCAGAAGGCATCGTCCCATGGGTCTCTGCTCAATAGGAAGCTCTGATAGCGGAACACTCTTTCTATCTAATTTAACGGACGTCTGTCGGTGATGACAGACGTCCGACGTGTGACAGACGTCACACGACGGGTGGTCAGCTAGTATTCCAGACTGTTCTACCCATTTCCCCATGTTGGGGCAATTGTTTCTCTGCTGTCTTGACTGTCCCTGCTCTAATTAGCAACCTGTTACTATTCCACTGCTGACAATAGGTCTCTTCTCTCCGTTTTTGGAGAGAAGGTTTGTAGCTAAGACCTACCACGCTGCTCCAATGCGGATTGGTAGGTTACACATATCTCCAGAGATATTCAGGTTTCCTCACGACGTTTTCCTTCAACGAAAAGCGTCTGATAAATTGCAATTATCAATTAGACACATAATTTTTTACAGAAAAACTCATTGATGTCTGCCTGGGTTTGAACCTGTGACCTCCTCGAAAGACCCGCAGGATGTTACCGCTGGGCTATCACAGCTTACTCTATCGAGCGATCTATCTATATATCTAGTTTCAGGGACGCCTGTCGGTATAGAGCGGTTGGAAAGCAGCTATTCCAGACTATTCCTCCAATTTTCCTGTGTTGGGGCAATTGTTTTGCTGCTGTCTTAACATTGTCACCTGCTCTAATCTGTGGTTTATTGTGTTTGACCAATAATCACCACGCTTGGCATGCGGGTTGGTAAACGCAATAATGCTTACCAATGCACGGACAGTTCTGCTGCCCACTATCTGTCTGGTAGTATTTAGGTCAGCTATAGAAAAGTTATACCGCCATTACTCGGTCGCCAGAGCCCCGTAGGTTTATTTGCAGGGTTCACCACGAGCAGGTGACGATTGAAGAGACTGACTGGTGCGAGCTTCCCCCTTATACCCCTTAACCTAACTAAGCTCTTACCTACTTAAAAAAATATGGCAAAGCCAGTTTTGTTGCAAAACTCGACTTATACGGTTATTACACGCTTATGCGGTTAAATCGCTTCATCACTTGCAAGCTTGCTGTAAAGCTTGACTTGGACGATTATGAAACATCCAAGTGTTACAATGTCTAGGTTAAAACTAGCAGAATATATAGAGGTAAACCTGTAATAATGTGTAATACCTGAGTTACCAGTTTTGCATGACAAATTTATGACTTACCTCAAGACTCTTTTTGCTCTCCAATTGAGTCTTGAGTGCTGATAATTGCTTGGTAAGTGTTTGGATCATCGTAGCATCTGTCGCAACAGCATTAACAGCCGGTGTGTTCTTAATTGCTTTGGCTCTGTTAGCGAATCTGCAATGATATAAAAAAAATGTTTCAAGAATTTACAGATTCAGGAAAATCTACGTTGCTTAATGTGTATTGCGTTTCTAGTATTATGGTACCCAATGGAACCGAAGGTGTTTAATAATATGAAGTGATAAATAACAAATATATATTTAATTGACTACATGCTAATAAGCTGTGATAGCCCAGCGATGAGACAGTTCGACTCTGGCGTGTGGCAGACACCAAGGAGTTTTTCTATTAAAACTTATGTGTCAATTGATAATTGCTAATTATCACACGCTTTTCGGTGAAGGAAAACATCGTGAGGAAACGTGCATATCTCTAGAGAAATCTGGGGATATGTGAAACCTACCAAACTGGATTGGAGCAGCGTAGTAGATCTCGGCACCAATCCAAGGCTCCAGAACCGGAAAGAGGAGCCTTACCTTAGCTTACACCTCAGATACCTCAGCTTGTATACTAAGGATTTCTATGGAGAACCCAAATACAGGAAATTGATTGTCACATACATTATATTTCCTTTATACCTATTTCACATAAAATTTTATTTATCCATAGCTCACATACTAGGATTTTAAAACTATACAACATGTGAGCTTTGGTTTTGATTGTGGCTGTATGCTACAATGTGCAAAGAACAATCCTTTTTCATGCTACAAAATAGCATTTGGATCGAATTAATTGACAACTTGCCGAGTTTCTTGCTGGCTCTTCTCGGTGGGAACAGCTTTCCGAACCAGCAGTAGAGTTGACGATTCAAAAGCACTTGTTTACAAGTTTATTTGAATAAAGAATATTTTGAATTTGAATTTGAACTATTTTGTTTCTTTAATTAAACGGACAAGCAAACAATTAATATTATGTAATCTAACTTCACATAAAGTATTCGAAAGTCTTAAAAAAATTAATGTTTCTTTTTGGAGAGATGGCTGAGATAGCTATAAAGAAATAAAAAACGTATACATACTGTAAGGTAGATATGGTTTCCTCTACAACGGCGGGTGTCACTGCACATATTATGCTTGTTTTCGCATTCCCACCAAGGGAATTTTGTAAAATTCGGGTCAATTTGCTGTCACGGTAGTTGGCGTGCCTGAAACAATTCGATATAATATATAGCAAAATATCAATAATAATAGTGGAGAATATAGCTATACTAGCTTTTACCCGCGACTTCAATCACGTGGAATACATAAAATAGGGATATATTCAGCCTTGTAAAGCAATCTAAAACACTTTTCATATTATACATATCCTTAAAATACCAGCACCTTTCTACTATATCACTAAACATATAACACGCTTAGTATTAAACTGACCGAATTCAAAATTAGGCTAAATTTAGTTATATATGCTGTTATGCATATTTCAATGCCATCTACGACATCACGCTACGTTGCTCTTCCAAGTTCTCAAGTGGATCTCACGAGTATTGGAGAAGACATGTTAAAACACCTCAGCATCATCGCTTCATATAATGTCGAACATTTACATATCATTAGTAACAAACATATCATACTCTTAGTATTGAAGTGACCTTATTCAAAATTAGGTAAATTGAGTTAGAGAGACATTGTAATCCTTATTTCAAATTCCATCAATGAAGTCACGCTACAAAACTTTTTTAAAACTAGTGTTTTCTTGTCCTTCCAAATAGGTCTATTTAGCACTGAAGAGTTCTGTAGGCGCTATGCTACGCTTTATTTCAATATGCCACAATTTTTGAATTAGGTCACTTTAATACTAAGCGTGTGATATTTAATTTTAATCTGAAAGAATAAAATCTCACTTGTTCGGATCCTCAGATAGCTGTTTAATGACCAGCGCTAATACTGACAGAGATTTGTTGATATGGGTCCCTTCTTTAAACCTCCTGCCAGTTGCACCGGTCTGTCCTGACCGCTCCGACCCGGCTAAGTCCACAAGATTCAACTGAGACACATTCACAGTACCAACTTCTTCCTCTCCTTCTATATGTTCACGAGATTCTATAGTCTGAAAATATATAGGTATTAAATGTATCCATAAAAGATAAGGGCACTAGTAATTGACCATTTATTAGTTAGTAGTTGACCATTTTGTATGAAATTTTAAATAATAGGTAAGCGTTTTATTTGTTGAGCACATGACTAATGAAGGAGGTAAGAAACGAGGGTGGTCTACTCTACTCAGCCGGATACCATACGACACGTTCTACATGTATGTATGTAGTATATAACAGATTTCTTTGAACTCAATTTTTTAGCGGACTGATTTTATTGTAAACTTATGTGGAACCGGCGAATATACTATGAACTAAATAACTTAAAAAAATATATTAATTACACTAAAAAGTGTATAATAAGTGAAGTAAAGTGTAAGTGTATAATAAATTGAATAAAAAACACGATTTCGAACTAAATCGTGAAAAATAGTGGAAAATCTGCGAATTATTGCAAAAAAAAGCGTTTTTTTTTCACAATAATACAAATATATTTTTACTATTTTTCATTTTAGTTCGAAAAAATGTTCTTTAAACTATTTATTTTCGAATTCGCATCACCGTTAAATATTGTTGCGAACATGCAAAAATGTTTTATAGTTTTTAAGATATTCGGTTCGCTATTAATATAAATTATTGAGAATGAAATGTTAGTCAATATTCCCACATCTTTGTATTTATCTCATATGTTTGCACAATGCTTCGTTGCCTACATATAAACGTTAATAAAGCATTTTAATTTAAACATAGTTTACCTGTGTTTAAAATTCGTAGCCTATTTGTATACGAAAATGTAGTGTTTATAAACTAACTAGCGGCCTGCCCCTGCTTCGCACGGGTATAAAATATATAACCCATGTCACTCAGTGAAAAAAAATGATTAAAATCGATCCAATAGTTTTGATTAATTCATTACTGCCCGCACGCATTAAATTTGTAGAAAAACAATTCTCCTCTCCTCCCTATATCAAGAAGATTTCCTGCTGTATCTAATATCTAAATTCATACCTATATTACATATTTAGGTTTTACATTTTACCCAATGTATTTTATTTTTACACTTAATTACAATTCACAGCTCTCTTGTCATTAGACAATACAAACATGTTTTCTTTAGTGGTTACTCTTGGAAGCGCGACATATAGCTGCTAAATTCGAAGTGCTATAGGGCGAAGGGCGGCCTCCTCATAGCATTTTAAATCTGTAATATCTTCGAAAATGTACACTTAAATTACATGCTGTAAACGGCTATATTGATCTATATTAAATCAACAATGTATTTGAGGTACTTAATAATTTAATTATTTACGACATCGCATTAGAAAGCTCAAAAATTACAGTATTTCTCTACTCCGTATTGAATGTTATTATACATATAAACCTTACTCTTGAATCACTCTATCTATCAAAAACCGCATCAAAATCTGTTGCGTAGTTTTAAAGATTTATGCATACATAGGGATATAGGGACAAACAAAGAATGTGACTTTGTTTTATACTATGTAGGGATGTTGTATGAATATAGCACAGGCTCGAACACGCACTAACAAGTAATAACATGTCACTTCACGACCACTCTCACCAAGGGCTCTTGTGTTACTGTCGTGGTGCATCATGAGACTGTGTATGTACTAGTGTGTCGATGTTCATGTATGTACTATACATATATACATATATATATATAAGATATAAGAACTTTTTAGGTAGTTCTAAAAAGTATATCATGTTATGTCATAAACGTTACGATACCTGTTACGTTTAATTAAAATTATATAATTTATTGCTGTTTTTATCAATACTTAAGTTTATAATTTACTAACTCTAATGCTGATATAAAAGAAAAAGTTCACTTCCTGTACAGAATCAATCATATAGAAAAATAACTTAGGATTACTTTCAATTTTTTTTGTTGACTAAGCGATTTCTCAAGGACATCTATTACGATCTGTTACAAGAAAAAGTTTTTTGATTGAAACTTGAGCTTGAATAGTTAAGCACAAAAAACCATGACAAGCATTGTAAAAAAACAAATTCACATTTATTATTATTGTATATATTTATATACAATAATGATTTAGACTAAGCACTTTTCAAATGAATTTATAATAAATAAATAATATAATAAATAGTATAGGTCAATAAAATTCTGCACTTCATTCCATAAATTTAATAAGTCATTGACCAATTTATTAAATATATATCATCATCTTCCCGCCCTTATCCCGCTCTAAGTGGGGTCGGCACAACATGTTATAACATGTTGTCACATGATTTGGCTACATATTTTACGACCGGTCGCCTACCTGACGTCAACTATCTTAGTCGTATCTTACGACACCTCGATAAGAAAGAGGGTGGTCTATTCTACTTAACCGGATACCACACGGTGAGTTGCTTACCTTAGTTGCCTTTTACGACACTTCGGTAAGAAATGAGGGTGGTTTATTCTACTCAGACAAATACCACACGGGGGGTCGACTTACCTTAGTCGCCTTTTACGACACCTCGGTATGAAAAGAGGGTGGTACTACTATTCTATTCAGCCGGATACCACATGGCGGAAAAAAAATATATCATATCACTAATAATTATTTTTGCAAAGAAGAATTTTAGTATGTATTTTCTAATAAGAAACTGTTACTTTTTTATTTAATATGGAAATAGATGACATATATTAATAGAATAAAAATCAACATTAATAATGCTATCACAAAGAATGATTATATAATATTATTCTCACCAAAAAGAATTAACATATCACATGATTAAAATTAAACTGACCGAATTCAAAATAAGTGTTAATTGAGTTAGATACAGTTGTTCTCTGTTCATTTACTTACAATTTGAAATATTGAATGCGATCTGCTGCTTTCCTCATTCATATTTGTGGCGCCTGTCTGTCTGTTGGCTGTACCCTAAAAAAATATTCATGTATAAATACATAGCATATGTTCAATCCACAATCCATATTTCTCTAACATGGGGTTATAACATAGAACAGGCATAGCATGTTTTAACACAGTTCAGTTTATGATAATTTAGAATATTACTAGCAGATTCTATCATAGCCATGTGGTATCAGGCTAAGAAGAATAGACCACATTTCTTACCGAGGTGTCGTAAAAGGCGACTAAGGTAAGTCGAGCCGCCGTGTGGTATCCGGCTGAGTAGAGTAGACCACCCTCATTTTTTTGCTGAGGTGACGTAAAGGCGATTAAGGTAAGTTGACCCACCGTGTGGTATCCGGTTTGGTAAAATAGACCACCCTCTTTCTTACCGAGGTGTCGTAAAATAAGACTATGGTAAGTTGACGTCAGGCAGGCGGCCGGTCGTAAAAACGCAGCCAAATCATGTTACAACATGTTACATGTTGTGCTGACCCCACTTAGGGATAAGTGCAGGAGGATATATATACTAGCAGATTCTATCACCAGTTTGGCTGCTTTTACCGTAAATTATAATTACATGAAGATAGATTCTAATAACACAACACTCTGGATTGGCACTTGTGGATGAGCATAGATCTACCTGAACAACATGAAAATGGTACTAACTAACAATCTTAGCTGGGTTAGTAATGGACAACTAGATCAAACCTAATTGTATAACCAAGACAAGGTGTCACTCGATCTAGATACATAAGCATTTACACATTCACTTCACTATGACAAGCCGTTGTTTAAATACAATCCCAACTCACTTGAACACCCTTACTTTCGCAATTGATAATTTGAGAACCAGTGTACTCAGATACGAACCCAACATCAGTTACTAAACAACTAAGTAAATGTTATTTGTCTATGTCTCCTTCCCAGGTACAATTACTTGCAAAAAAGTATTTCTTATAATTGTGTCCTATACTGTCTAATTTTTCATATACTGTGCAAAATAATAAAGCAACAGCTTCAGTATACTTAAGTATTAATTTTATGTAATAGTAGATAATAAATAAATAGCTGTTTCGAATGTATTCTTTACCTCTTTCATAACTTGAAGTACTTCTTCAGGGGATGTGGTTAGTTTCTCGGTGGCATCCACTTTAACACCTTGGAATGTCTCATGAATTTTGATGTTTTTCTTCCCATCAAGCAAGTCTATTAATGATTCATTGTATATTTCAACATATGATACCCTGAAATTTGTTCTTTAGTTGTATTTCACATTCAGTAATTTACTTTTATCAAAAGGTATATTTGAACTTTTAATTAAATAATTTTCATATATTTAAATAAATTAATGTAATAAATGCAGTTTTTATTTTTAGTAATATTTAATTATAATATTTATGGTGTTAAGTTATATATTTTATAAAAGTTTATTTCGAAAATTAAATATACATTTATCAATAAGTTTACAAAAACTAAGTATCAAACTTAGTTTTTTAAGGCCTTTAGATTTAACTAATTTTTGGGTACATTATTTAATTGTTTCATTTAATAACTTTGGTAACTGTATTCAATTATTTAGGCAAGTATAGAAATATACAAATGATTTACCTCACTAGGAAATCCCTGTCAGGGACATTTTTGATAATATCAAAAAGATTTAGTACAGCTAGAGGTATAATACCGGGAGATTCCTCAGTCCCGGTCATGGTATAGGTTTTGCCTGATGATGTTTGACCGTAGGCGAAGATGGTGCCATTGAAGCCTGCAATAGCTGCTTCAACTATTGGTTTGGCGACATCACTGTACACATCACTAGTTTCAGTTCCCTGATCATAAACTTTGTCTGAAAAAAATTATGTCTTTGCAAATGACGTAAGGCAGATCCAAATGAGGAAGGCATTGCAAAACAAACATTGACAACCGTTTGATGTTCTAACGATATCCAAATTGTATTCCACGTACCAAATTTAAAGCACCCTCCGCAGTCTTTACCATTTTGATCAATTTGAATAAGCGTGTTGTCGCTTACTCGCCATTGATTATAAAGCTTGTCTTCTAATTCGCGGCGAATCAAAGGCCGGACTTTTACAACTACTTTTATGTTATCACTCATTTTACTTAATTTAATTATTATAACTATACGAAAATAATTTGTTTTCTTTCTTTTCAAAAGAATAAGTCAAAATTACACATTTTTCTAAATATTAGAGCTAAATTTTTTTATCTTGAAGCAAAAATGCGAGTTGACCAACGGACTATTTCAATTTTTTATCATAGACGAAAAACAATTTGTAACATTTCTCTCTGTAATGTATTTTGTAAATAAAAATTAAAATATTATTAACGGTGTGGAATCTAGTTCTGTAAGGATTAATTTACATAGTTTTTCTTCACACTCTTTTGAAGCAAAGACAAGTTATATGTTTATTAATATCATTTTTTATTTATCTTTTTTTAGAATTTCAAAGTTTTCTTAAAAAGTATTATTATTAGAACAAAAGAAATTGTATAAAAAAGTATATTTATTTTTAATTGGTGAAGCGCGTTACGTTTACAAAAGACCATACGAAAAAGCCTTGGATATACATACACACACGTATCTACAATGTAAATGTTATATTTATACATTTTTATTAAATCTTAAAGGTTAAAATCAGTGTTTGTGTGTCAAAATGTATGTCTATATGACTAAGTACATTTGTAGACTACATTCCATAATCTAGAATAAGGAGAGTTAGCTTCCAGAATTGTCCTTCTAAAAGGTGAATAGAGTGATGCTACTGGTTCCCGGGGAACTTTAAAAGGTATACGAAATCGAATAATTTCGTGCAAAGGTATACAGTCAATTTTATTGTCTATAATTTTGTATACAAACGAGACTCTAATAAAAATCTACGTTTGGTTAAAGATTCAATCTTGAAGTTATGTAACCTAGTTGCTAATTAAGAACAAATATATTGAAAAATTAATAAATTAAATCTTCATTATGCGTTTAGAATGTCAAAAATATAACGGCTGGCTTAGTTTACTTTTCTATTTTTTTCATTTCAGTTAGTATGTAGTTACATAGTACATAGAATATTATATTCTATTTAATTATATGTAGAATATAGAATGATTTTTGTCATTTATACATACAAGATGTCATATACAAGATTGTACTGGAATATCTTTGAAAGACTTGACTCCAGGCAATTAATAAGCAAATAAAGATAAATTAGGTTTGCATCATGGACGTAGTATATACGTATATAGCTTGGATAAAGAATACACTGGATGCCGCCTTAGCTATTTTTGTGTGTCCGTTTTATGCTTGTGTGAACTTTTAGAACTGCATTAGTGTGCGTGATTAGGGAAGTACTTAGGTTATCGATAAGCTAAACTAGGCGTCGATAATTATCGAAGCCTAGCTCAGGTACTGTTAAGTTAATATACAGTTGTTACCAACCTAGTTGGTTTAGTGTTCAGAATAGATTTAAACATTTGAATAGATTGACATAATTTCCTGAGTATACAGTCTGCAGTATAATGTCATGAATTATCCGATGCACATCTTTACTGCATATCTTACTGTGATGGGTGGTTCTCAAAAATGGTATCAGTCAATTGACTGTGAGCCTAGATTTACCAAGGAATCCTTTGAAGCGTTAAAAATAAAGTCGAAGGTGCAGCCCATACTTGGTGCTTTATGTATAGATGAAATGTTAGTGCTTCGGTGGCCAATTGAACAATATCATGATCCACATTATTCCCAACATTTACATATCCGTGAGACCGGTGACAGCTTTTATCCACTGTTCTCTTATATGTGGGCATTTAGGAAACCTTAGAAAATAATCTAAAATTAGAGATTTGCATTTACTTGGCTAGTAAATATAACTTTGACTGATATTTATCGATACATAATAAGTCGTTAGTGTGTACATCACTACGTAGGTAACACAATTCAATCGAATATTTAATGATTAATTTCTATGTTTTATCAGTATCCCACACTCGTGCCGGCTAGAGAATATCAAACTGTACTGATACATTATAATCTGAAACGCTTTAACTGAATAAAACGCTTTAATTTAGCACGCAAATGAGAGTCAAAGATTTACTTATGAAATGGTAATTCCATGTTTTTAACTCCTCCTTTCGTTGTTCTTGATGGACACGTTAAGGCAGCACACGACATATTCCACCTTTTTTGAAAAAATATATCAGTAACACTCGTATTTGCTTTAGATTTCAAGAAATAATCTTCAACAAACTTAATGTTATGGCCTCATTTGGTGTCACCAACTGGACACATTTTTAGCGACGTTGCCAAACTTCATCACAATCTCTTTCACTCTTTCACTTTTTTTTTTTTTTGGTGGAAATATTTTATTTACAGCAAAAATGTACAAGTTATATCTATCTTAAATTACTTACACGCTAGGACTATACAGATCATGCCCACGTGGAATGGTCCCAAGAATGCTGGCAGCGTTTCCGCGCTGAATCGCTAAGCTGATTCTTTGTGCGAAAAAGGAGCCAGCCCTCTTGTCACCTGAAGAGGCAATCAACCGAGGTGTTAAAACGGATAAAAATTTTTTTGCACTTTGACTCCATGGCCCTAGGGTCTCGACTGCAAACGGCACAAATATATAACTCTCGATGAGAGATGCATACTTCCGCCGTTTGCCGGTTTCGGCCATTTCCGCCGCAGCTCCAGGTCTTGACGCTGTTTCCCTGATATGGGACGAGGCTAACGTATCAACGCATGTTGCTTCCCACATTAGGGCCCGTCCCCGTTCCCAAGGAACCAGCGTCAAGCCGTCTGGTCTCTTGCCATCATCCCGACATATCCCGGAAGGCTCGAGAAGAGCAGGAATGTCGATGGTGGCAAGAGCTCTTTTGATGGTATCATTAAGAGAACCATGACGGAAAAGCCTACCAGAGCTCCTATGGCATGAAAGCCCGTGTATGCCAAAAGTGTCTACCTCTTTTCCACATGGACATCGGTGCTTAAGGCACAATGTGGTTCCCAATCGGAGACCTAAAGCTACTCTGAAACTTTCGTTATCTAATAGTGTACCAAGATTTTTAGAAGGGAGAGCATGTAGCCAATAACCAGATTCTTTTTCCGATAAAGCTAGAAGCCTAGCTCGATCTCGGTCACTCGAAAGATTTTGAACCAAATTTTTATGTGTAAGCTGAACCAATGGCACATCCCAAAGTTTTTGTGCGGTACATTCCTTCGGGATGTTATCATTGGGGCAGCTGATTTTCCAACTATCTAAAGCCTCTGTAGCATAAGACAACGAAAATAAATTTGGTTGTAAAATTTCAGAACTAAGTTTTTTAACACTATGCACAGAGGCCAGAAATGCCGGAAGAGCAACACTTGAAATTTTTCTCACGCCGATGCCACCATATTTCACCGGCAAAGTAGCCTGATTCCAAGAGTTATTGTCAAAAGACAAATTCAAAATGTTTTCTAATGCATTTTTTAAGGTGGCATCTATATTATCGAGTAAACCAGGATATTTCCAAATTGGGCTTGCACGAAGTATATAGGTAAATTTAGGTACAAAAAGGCAAAATTTTAAAATCGTAAATGCAATGTGGGAATTTAGTATGCCCAATTTGTCTGTATTGTCCGAAAAAATTTTAACTTTACTCTCTAGGAAAGGTTGTATGGCTTCATCTAAAAGAGGAGCACCTAGGAGGCAAAGTGTACTTTTATGCACTATGTTAATGTTAGGGGCAATTTCGTTAAATAATTTTGTGGCCGCTAAAACACTTTCCGGCGTCAGCTTATCAGTAAAAAAAACTTCACATTTCGAAAAATTTCACTCTTATGTATAGTTCGCGATAAGAACAGAGACAAACGATAAATCGCTTACACACAGACGCAAGATCGGCAACGTCTTTTGGCGCCGTCCAGTATATACTACGTCCATGGTATATAGTATTATTTATCCAAGTTTGGATCTAAGCTACTCGATGGTTACTCGTCAATTTCATTTCCTATCTCGTCTGTACTCTATGATTCTATCAGTCGTCTGTCATCTGTGGTCAATTTGCCCAAGGCACAGTTTAGGGATGCCACATGGAGTAGAAAAAAATCGATTAATAAGTAATCTATTTTTCCCCTTTAAAATAAACCTATTTTTAAAAAATCGGTTTTTTTTATTTGAAAGTTGACTTTTTAAAAATTTATATTTAATTACAATAAAAGCCAATTAAAGTGGACTACTATCAAGAGATAATAACAGATGCGCTATTTGTGAAATGCGATTAAATTGTGCAGTTTGACTATATTGGTTTCATCCAAAAATCTTATATTAAATAATAAGAAAAAGAGTAAAAAAGAAAAAGAGTATAATTATAATAATCGGTTTTTGATGAAAAAATAATCGATTAATTTTTCCCATCGCTAGCACAGATAAACATTTCAGAAATCAGAATTAAGTTCCATGCGTGCAACTAGAAATGCTTTAAGAATTTATTATCAAGTATCAGAGTGGATATTGGATTAAAATGCAGCACGACGACGTGAGTACTTGTTATTATTATAAGTTATCAAATGTAATATTTTACACTATTTTTTTTTCTTTAAAAAATATATTTTGTTTATAGGTTGTTTGGGCCATAATCAACAAACGACATTGTTCTCATAAAGTAACGTAAGTTAAAATATTTGTTTTGAGGTAAATTCTCTCTGTCACCTTTTAAAACGTATGTTTTTCTTACAGAACAAAAACTCAACATTTTTGCCGAAATGAATATAACCTCACGGGCTTATGTAGTCGGTCTTCCTGTCCTCTGGCTAACAGTAAATATGCAACTATTAGAGAGGAAAATGGTATTATTTATTTGTACATGAAGACAGCTGAGAGGTATTCTATTTGAGACTAGTTTTAGTTAACTCAAGTTGTGGTAGCCCAGCGGTAACACCGTGCGTCTCTTTCAAGGAGGGCTAGGGTTCAAACCCGGGCAGGCACCAATGAGTTTTCTAGTGAAACTTATGTGTCTAAATGATAATTGCAATTTATCACACGCTTTTCGGTGAAGGAAAACATCGTGAGGAAACCTGCATATCTCTAGAGAATTCTGGGGATATGTGTTATGTACCTGAAGAAAAAATGGGATTTTTTTCATATTTATGTTAGCCTGGTATATGAGCTTTAGTTTTTCCAAATCTTATTGCTCCCGGGGGTTATCGCTGAAAGCATAACAGACAGACTAATATTATAAATGTGAAAGCATTTATAATATTAGTTTGGATGTATCCATCAATGAATCAATTGTTCTTCCATTTACATTAATTCTTTAAGTGAAGTACACTTGTAATGGGTTAGGTCTGAAGTATTTTAATTAATGTAAAATCTGATCTTAGAATTGGAACTATTCAATTAATTATTAAATTAATACTAAACAATCTTCTTTAGTTTATTCATGTTCCTGAAATTATTTAGATAACAAAAAATTAATAGTAGATATATTTTTAATTTGTATGAATACAATCAATACACAGTCATTATATGTATAAAATATTAAATAATTTTTAAAAGTAGGCAATACTTTATAGAATTCCACAGTTCAAAAGATATGATAGAATTATTTTATCTTAAGAAAATCTATGTAATGCCTTAGCATTACATAGACTTAGTTTTCGTGACTTACATATGCAGAATTAGTTACTACATGTATCATAAGACACTACAAAAAGCACTACACATATTCAGTACTATAGTCTTAGCGATAATTTTGTTGCTATGTAACGAGAGAATCATCAAGAGATAAGCTCATGAGATAATTCAAAATGTTGCAATTTTGTGATCACAAAGGTTTCCTTAACAAATGTGGATTATAGCAAAATAATTAATCATGACAGTAAAATATTGATAAAAGAACAAAAATGTTTTTATATAAGTTGGCAACACTACTGGAGAAAATGTCAATGATCAAATTTTTGTTGTTATTCATATTGTGCTTGCTTCAGTTTGTTTGACCAATTTATGTTTATATTAGTAAAAAAATTAATTGTTTTTTAGAGTAATGTTTCCAGCAAAACAGTGGGAAAAGGTGAAGTTGTCAAGAAATTTTGAAAAAGCAATATATCAAATAAACGAAAATTTATTATACTGGCCTGGATTCATTAAAGCAAAATGTAAACAAAGATTTGTGAAAATTACACAGTACTTAATACGAATGAGAAAACTTAAGTTGAGGAGAGTGTAAGTAGAATTTATAGCTGTTTGGCATTTACTTTATTTGAATGAAGTTTTTTCTTCAAAGTTTATTTCTGTTGATGCACATTGTTGGAAAATAAATTAAAAACAATAAAAAAGTGTAAATATAAATTTGTTACTAGTAAAATGTAAATGTTAGACATTATATTACATACATACTTATTTTATTTTATATTAATTTATTTATTTAAATAAATATTGAATAAAATTACTATAATTATGCTATATTTATTGACAGTAAAGAATTAGTGCCAATACAACGTAAGATCGAGAGACGTGAACGTAGAAGGGAGGAAAAAGCTTTGGTTGCAGCTAGAATAGACAATGCCATAGAAAAGCAATTATTAGAGCGGTTAAAGAAAGGAACTGTAAGTATGGGAATAATATATATGAAATCTGCAGTCTAAATGTTGAAACTGGTCAACTAACCAATGACTTGGTGCAAACATTGGACAAACAACTTTTTCAACTAAACTTATGGGCTAAATATTTCAATTTTAACTGTACCAGTGAAGCAAAGGATAATATGGTTAAGAAAACTTGATATCCTTTGAGAATATAAGATACTAGCTTTTACCCGCAACTTCGTTTGCGTAGACTGTTGTCGCTTGATAGTGTGATAATAGATGGCGCTTTTTAATGTCATCCTATTTCTGTAGAATTAACAAGATTTCTATACCCTATATGTTATTATTCTGGTGTATAAGTAATAATTGTGCCAAATTTCATCAATAGTGGTTCAGTGGATTCGCTATGAAAGGGTAACAAACATACATCCATACTCACAAACTTTAGAATATTAGTAGGATAGATTAATGGCTTAATTTGAATCAATTAATGTATGTTTAAATAAATTAATGTATGTTGTAAAAATATTTTTCAGTACAATGACATTTACAACTTCCCACAAATGGCGTTCGACTCGGCGCTCAAAGCTGAGGAAATTTCTGGCGAAAGTGAGAGTGAGAAGTCAGATGATGAGGATGTAGAAAGAGAGATGGAGCCTGAACTTGAAAGGGAGTTGGAGAAGAATATTGAGGAAGTTGATGAATTTGTTGAAGGCGACAGCGATATGGACACTGATGATGTAAGTTTTACTAATAAACTACACTCTCCTAACAAACAGACTAGATTTAGAATATACAAGTGTTACATGTATATTTATGTCGGTTTTAATCCCGATACTTTCAGCGATTCATTAATTAAATATATTTTTTAAATAATATATAAAAATACATAAATTACTGACCGTGTGGCTGAGTAGATGGACCACCCTCATTTCTTACCGAGGTGTCGTAAAAGGCGACTAAGGTAAGTCGACTCGCCGTGTGTTATCCTGTTAAGTAGAATAGACCAACCTAATTTCTTAACGAGATGTCGTAAAAGGCGACTAAGGTAAGTTGATGTCAGGCAGGTGGCCGGTCGTAAAATACGTAGCCAAATCATTTGACATCATGTTTATAACATGTTATTCCGACCCCACTTATTCCTGCCCTTATCCCACGATAAGGGCAGGAGGATGATGATCAATTTTAACGTTACTTTACCAGCCTTTACATTTGAAATGTCTTCAATGAAAGGTTATGTTTTTCTGGAACTAATCCAAGAAATATTTATTCGTATGCTTTATAGGACAGTGAGTCTGGTCGGAAGGAAGGTGCTGAGGTTGATAGTGACTTCGAATCAGAGACATCAGATATTGAGGTACGTTTGTTACTCCTTCACGAAAAATTATTGGACGGATTTGGATGAAACTTCACACTAATGTAGGTTATTTTATAGTTGCCAAACATATTATTTTATTCAAAAACTTGAACTGGTGGCTATATTTAGAAATTTATTAGGAGATTCATATCGCACGCTTAGTATTAAAGTGACCTAATTCAAAAAAGTTGTTTCGTCGCAATTTGCAATAATAGCGTAACGCAGCGCTTAGAAAACTCAACAGTGCTAAAGAGTCCCGTAACAAGAACATACTAGTTTTTTAAAAGTTTAGGGTATTTTAACATTATAATTAAAGTTAACGAAGTCGAAATCACAAAATGCAGACACAAAGAATCAATGAATTCAGAGCAAGCATAAGTATTATATAGAAGTTTCAATGTATACATATGTAAAAATAGGTATTATTAGGTCACGATGGGTCTGACATAACCCCTAAGAGGTTTAAAGACCCGATAAAAATAAGAATATAAATATAATATAAGAATATAAAGTCGAAATCATTACTAGTTTTATATTAACATGCTTTAATTTGTTAACATGTTTTCCTTATCACTGGAATATGTTCCTTACAGGATATATCAGCGAAGATTAGCAGGAAGCCACGCGTTGAGGTCGAATATGAAACGGAACCAGTTGTTAGTGTTTCAAGAAAGAAAATAAAACAATGATACCATCTTTAATATTTTTTTAATTTAATTTACAAAAACCTACTAAATATTTAATTAAATTATGTATTATTTAATTATTCATTCTATAATATAATACGTTTAAATTATCAATTCTTGTATGTATACAAGTGTTAGCGCGTAGCCGTGTGGTATCCGGCTGAGTAGAATAGTACCACTCTCTTTTCTTACCGAGGTGTCGTAAAAGGCGACTAAGGTAAGACGACCCGCCGTGTGGTATCCTGCTGAGTAGAATAGACCACCCTCTTTCTTTCCGAGGTGTCGTAAAATACGACTAACGTAAGTTGACGTCAGGCAAGCGGCCGGTCGTTAAAATGCAGCCAAATCATGTGACAGCATGATTATAACATGTTGTGCCGAACCCACTTAGAGTGGGATAAGAGCAGGAGGATGATGATACAAGTGTAAGTGCACACTTTTAACAATGACTCGATATAATAGGAATACCACAATTTCCCCTCCGAGATACACTTTTCTTGAATAACGAAGAAGTACTGCATGTTACTGAAACGTTTTATCAATAGGAAGACTCCACCTGAAACAACAACGGGACAGTGTTGCCACCATTTTATTCAAAAAGGGCGCGATACTCTTGTTTCATGACTGTGTTGCTATAAAATACAAAGCGGAATTGAATGGCGATAACACAAGAATCTCTGAAACAGCCACTGCGATTTCTATGTAACAAAAGTAGTAATAAAATTATTTTGCTATAATCCGCGATAAAGTAGATAGACAATCATCATCATCATCTTCCTGCCCTTATCCCACTGTAAGTGGGGTCGGCACAACATGTTATAAACATGCTGACGTCGACTTACCTCTGTCGCATTTTACGACATCTCGCTAAGAAATAAGGGTGGTATATTATACGCAGCCGAATACCACACGGCGGGTCGACTTTTTTATATAGGAAAAATCCCCTTATAAGAACCGCCGCCCGACGGGGACAGGCGGCGGTTATGTCGGACTCGCACCGACTAAAACGACCTGTGTGCTCCACGACGCTGCCGACGGCAAGGAAAGGGTATCGTTGTACACATTGCCCCCATCCCCGCCGACAGCTCTGATCCTAGAGACACCTCCTCCGGATAGGGACCTCTCAAAAGAGAAGTCCCCCTCCGCTAACCGGTGAATCGGGAGCACCAGATGAACCGACCGCCTCGGAACCTGTAAGCAATCCGATTCGTCCGATATACCCCGTTCGGAACACCCGAAGGTCCCCAGTTAGGGCGGCAGTTAGGATCGACTTACCTTAGTCGCCTTTTACGACACCTCAGTAAGAAATAAGGGTGGTCTATTCACCTCAGCCGAATACCAAACGGCGGGTGGACATACCTTAGTCGCCTTTTACGATATCTTGGTCAGAAATTAAGGTGGTCTATTCTATGCTAAGTAGGTAGTTAGTAGTAGCAATTTGTATTCTTATAAAATTATTCACAGCATTAATCAATAGCAGACCATTGTCTGTCATAATTAATTTTGATTTGAAATATAATTCTATTGGAAATTCCAAAGTTAGTAACTGGGAGGCGACACTGTTCGCGACTTAATTACACTTATCCGTTAATTAAGAAAGTTGTTCTTTAGAATGGCTGCGTTCATTCCGTCCTCATTCAGCTTATTGAAATTCGATTTAGGTAAAGCTTCTAGTATCAATTTTTGAGTAAATTGACACTAAAAGATTGATGTAAAAGATAAGATGTTATAAAAAGATCTATAACATTTAATTATAAGTACCTACCTAGGTGACCGTGCCTTGCTAGGTAATTTTTTACAAAATAAACAAAGGAAACAAAAAAAAAGGAAAAATAATTGGGTAGGTGGGGCTCAATCCTAGATACTTTCATTCCTCGAGACCGCCCCCTTATGGCAAAAATAATGTTTTATATTCAATGTAAATTTTAGTATTTTTAAATACCCAAAAACAGGGATAAAACGATTATTTTTAAATAAAACTTAGCTAGATAGGTTTTTCTCCCACAATACCCCACGAAGGCTTTTCTCGCTTACTCCCCGGGTGGGGGTAAACGGGGTGCGGGTATTCCTCACTACCCGGGCATCTCCTCGCGGGCACTTAAGCCCGGTACGTGTTTCGGCCGTAGGCCAAGGTCACCTAGGTGACCTAATGGTGAAAGGTGTCGGTATATGGGCCGTAAGCCCAGGTCACCTAGGTGACCTAATGGATGTCTTGTTCGGTGGGGAGGTCTGGGAATACACAATACTCCTACATGCTGAATTATAATATAAACATAAGCCGTGTTGTATCCGGCTGCGTAGAAAAGACTCACTCATTCTTACCAAGGTGACATAAAAGGCCACTCAGGTAAGTTGACCCACCGTATGGTATCCGGCTGAGTAGAATAGACTACCCTCATTTCTTACCGAGGTGTCTTAAAAGGCAATTAAGGTAAGTTTCCCCAACGTGTAATATCCGGTTGAGTAGAATAGAACACCTTCTTTCTTACCGAGGTGTCTTAAAAGGCGACTTAGGTATGTCTACCCGTCGTGTGGTATTCGGCTGAGTAGAATAGACCACCCTCATTTCTTACCGAGGTATCTTAAAAGGCGATTAGGGAATTTTACCCGCCGTGTGGTATCCGGCTGAGCAGAATAGACCACCCTCTTACTTACCAAGGTGTTTACGACTATTTATTTATTAATAGATCACCAACAAAATACACACTTCACATTAAAATTATACATTGAACAACTTAAAATAAGTAGTATTTTAATTAAAGGTAATAACAACTTACAAATTAAGTTACGACAACTGAGAGATATAATTTAATAAGGTAAGTTGACGTCAGGCAGGCGGCCGGTCGTAAAATACGTGACAAATCTCCAAATCCAATCCAAATCATGTGACGACATGTTTATAACATGTTTTGATTCCACTTAGAGTGGGATAAGGACAGACGGATGACACAAGAGATTGAATGAAACACTTGGGTAGTAATTTGACTGGCCCGTTGGCGCAGTTGGTAGTGACCCTGCCTTCAGCTTCGCGGGTCGCGGGTTCGATTCCCGCCGAGGGCCAACATTTTCTATAAATAAATTTGTTAGTCTTCGAGCCTGGGTGTATATTTGTATTTAAGTATGTATTTAAAAACTATATAAGTATATATTCACCAGTTGTCTGTCTACCATAACACAAGTATTAAGTTACTTACTTTGAGGACGGACGACCGTGTGTGTATGTGTCCCATATATTTATTATTTATTATTTATTATTAGCCGTGTGGTATCCGGCTGAGTAGAATAGTACCACCCTCTTTTCTTACCGAGGTGTCGTAAAAGGCGACTAAGGTAAGTCGACCCGCCGTGTGGTATCCGGCTGAGTAGAATAGACCAACCTCATTTCTTACCGAGGTGTCGTAAAAGGCGACTAAGGTAAGATGACCCACCGTGTGGTATCCGGTTTAGTAAAATAGACCACCCTCTTTCTTACCGAGGTGTCGTGAAATACGACAGAAGTAAGTTGACGTCAGGCAGGCGGCCGCTCGTAAAAATGCAGCCAAATCATGTTACAGCATGTTTATAACATGTTGTGCCGACCCCACTTAGAGTGGGATAAGGGCAGGAAGATGATATTTATTATTTATTATTAAAAAATATTTATGGTATGTACAGGGTAATTAAAAAAGCTTTTCAGGTTACAATTTATTTATATAAAACGTATTTATTTAACAAAATGTGCTATTATGTTTCTATTTCACTACATCTTAATAATGAGACTTTCTCAGGTGGCAATTAACTATCTCCTTGGATACCTGGCACATAAAGGAGTCGTAAAGCGAGTGGGGACTAACTAATGAGGTGAGCCACGCCCATACTATTTGTGCATACGTGTGTAAAGTTAGGAATTTTAAGCTCGTCACAATTAGTTTACTACCTAACCTAACATTCATCATCATCTTCCTGCCCTTATCCCACTCTAAGTGGGGTCGGCAACATATTATAAACATGTCACATGATTTGGATAGGTATTTTACGATTGGCCGCGTGCCTGGCGTCAACTTATCTTAGTAGTATTTTAAGAAAGAAAGAAAGAAAGAACGTTTATTTCACCTTCCGCGATACACAATTATTAACTAAAACTAAACTTAAACACATAAAACAATAGAACAACAATATAACAAGAACACAAAACAATATCATATAAACATACTGCATACCGCAAGAAGAAGAAAATGGCTCAGCTCAGTATAAATTGAGCGACAGAATTCTATCGCACAACACTGTTTTTCAGCAGTAGCCAGGAGCGACACAGTTTAATTTAGGATAAACTTGTATAATTACTTAAATCACAAATATTTTAATGAACAGATAATGATAATAAATAAATTGTATTTTATATGAAATTAATAAATAAACTGTAATATATTATGTATAATAATATATATATTTTATAATGATAGGAAATAGCATATATTTTAATATATATACAATAATTAAAACAAAAATAACTAAAACAAAAATAGATACAAAGATTAAATATTGAAAAAAAATATTGAATTTTACGACACCTCTGTAAGAAATGAGGGTTACAATGACATGTTTATAACATATTGTGCCGAACCTACTTAGAGTGGGATAAAAGCAGGAGGATGATGAATGTAATATGTGTTTTTTTCACTCTACCGAAAGTGAAACGGAATTTTATTTATCCTATATGTTAGGTTAGGTTTTATTATGAATAAGTGTTATTAATGTATATCCGGTGGACGCCGTGTGGTATCCGGCTGAATAGAATAGTACCACCCTCATTTCTTAACGAGGTGTCGTAAAAGGCGATTAAGGTAAATTGATCCACCGTGTGGTATCGGTTTAATAGAATAGACCACCCTCTTTCTTACCGAGGTGTCGTAAAAGACGACTAAGGTAAGTTGACTGAACGTGTGGTATCGGTTTAGTAGAATAGACCACCCTCTTTCTTACCGAGGTGTCGTAAAATACGACAGAGGTAAGTTTACGTCAGGCAGGCGGCCGGTCGTAAAAACGCAGCCAAATCATGTGACAGCATGTTTATAACATGTTGCGCCGACCCCACTTAGAGTGGGATAAGGGCAGAAAAATGATGATGATGATGAATGTATATCCGGTGGATTAACCGTGAAAGCATAATACACGGACAGACTTTCGCATTTATTGGATACGTATATAGTGTATTATTTATATTGGATACGTATATAGTGTATTATTTATATTGGATACGTATATAGTGTATTATTTATATCAAATACGTATATAGTGTATTATTTATATCAAATACGTATATAGTGTATTATTTATATCAAATACGTATATAGTGTATTATTTATATCAAATACGTATATAGTGTATTATTTATATCAAATACGTATATAGTGTATTATTTATATCAAATACGTATAAAGTGTATTATTTATATCAAATACGTATATAGTGTATTATTTATATCAATAATAATAATAATCCTTTATTTGCAAGAATATGAGTTATATACAGAGATGTTGTCATTTTAATTAAAAGGCACAAACATATTCTACTGTTACACAGCATGCAAATTTTGATTTCAATTAAATTTAAGATTTTAGTTACATAATGGCAATAAAATAAAGCTTACAATAAAATTATCTAATTACAACATGTCAAAATTAAATTAAAAAATAGTTATGTCAATGCTATAAAATGTATGTCCTGTGCTGGTTATAAAGAATAATAAATTTGAGAATGATTTATAAGTAGCAATAGAATAAAATTCAGGTTGTGGTGGTAGGTGTGATACGTCTTGTGATACTTGTGGCAACTTTATAATAATATTAAATTAGATATTCTTTAATATCATAATAGATTTTGTCCAACAGCCATACCTTAAGTTTTTTCTTTAAAACTTTAGAAGTTAGCTTTCGAAGGTCTGTTGGTAACTTATTATATATTTGTATGGCCATGTAATATGCATTTTTTTTGTATAAAGCACTACAACACTTGTTTATCAATATCTTATCAGGATAACGAATTGACCTATTAGTATCACACTTACGTTGAAAGTATTTAGGGTATGTTTTGACAAATATACATACGTCTCTTATGTACATGCATGGTAGGGGTAATATACCCAACTTTTTAAATAGTGGTTTGCAACTGTCTAAAGGTCCTACATTACAAATAGCCCGAATGCATTTCTTTTGAAGTCGGAAAGCTCTAATAGCGTCAACCGAATTACCCCAAAGAATTAAGCCATATGATAGCACAGACGATACGTATCCATGATATGCACTTAGTGCCGCATTTATAGAAACCGTCTGTACAAGACGTCTTAAAACATATATAAATCTATCCAGTCTCATACATATATGGTCAACGTGTGCCTTCCAATTGCAGTTTTTGTCATAAAATATTCCTAAAAACTTATAATTATCCGGTTCATTTATTTCATTACTCCCGTATTCGATCCTAAGTGGATCTTTTTTTAAATAGTTTGAAGTGAACTTTTTTTTTTTTTTTATACAGGAAAAAACCCCTTATGGGTACCGCCGCCCGACGGGGACAGGCGGCGGTTATGTCGGACTCGCACCGACTAAAACGACCTGTGTGCTCCACCACGCTGCCGATGGCAAGGACAGGGTATCATTGTACATATTGCCCCCATCCCGCCGACAGCTCTGATCCCAGAGAACAAACACCTCCGGGTAGGGGCCCCTCGAAAGAGAAGTCCCCCTCCGCTAACCGGTGCATCGGGAGCACCAGATGCACCGACCGCCCCGGGGACCTGTAAGCCAGGCGTCCGATATACCCCGTTCGGAGCACCCGAAGGTCCCCAGTTAGGGCGGCAGACGATGGGCTTGGGCGAGTCACTAACACCTGGACTCACCAGCAGCAGATTGGATCCAGAACAATAGTTCATGGAACCGCTCCGCCGCCTCCCTCCACCCCCTCCGCAGAGCAAAGGGAGGCCATCGCTGCCCACGATCGCTCCCTGCCCACCGTGTCTGCTATGTCACGGTCGACAGGGAGAGATCGCGCCCCAAGTAGGGGCCCCAACGCCTTGGTGGGCGTTTCCACCCCCACCGGGTAATTTTTTATAGAGGTTTTCTTCCTCGCAACCCGAAGGTCCCCGTTCCCATTGCTGGGCTTCCGGGTTTCGCCGACGGTGGCCGTAACCATGTCCAGCCAGACTTAGAGTAAGTCCAACTGGACCCGTCGCTCATTAGGGACTCCACCCCAACCCCCCGGGAGTCCCCGGCCCGTCCAGATTGCCTTCTGCTAATCAGAGGGACAACTGGATTGGCCACCCCTCAGTGATCCGTTCGCCAAGACTAAGCTTGCCCAGGGTGCGCCACGAGGAGGCCGACCACTTTGGCACCCCTAGTTTGAAGTGAACTGCATTAAGTTAGTTTTAGATAAATTGACCTGTAAATCATTCTCCTGTAGCCAATTCAATACACATTTCAAGGCGCTGCGTATGTCTTGTTTGTAAGTTGCGATATTATTTTGTTTGACTAATACTGTAGTATCATCTGCGAATAGGACACAGGGATGACTAATTGCCGATTTAATGTCATTAATGTACGTCAAAAAAAGATATGGTCCCAGTACACTACCTTGTGGCACACCCTTTTTATTGCATTTGTACTGGGATTTGTTGCCTAATATTATTTTCGATTTTGGAAATTTCTGTGCATACCATTCTATCACTTAAGTAGGACTTTAGCCATTCATTAGCAATACCCCTGATACCGTATGAATCTAATTTATTTAGCAATATATTGTGATTGACTAAATCAAAGGCCTTAGTCATGTCTAGGAAAATAGCTGTTATTGGAATTTTGTCATTTAAAGAATCCATTATTAATTTGTTTAAATAGAAACAAGCCTCAGTAGTAGAACTATTATTGCGGAAACCAAACTGTTCACTTATCAGTATATTATTTTTGTCAAAAAAACTCTAAACGCTCTAACATAGTTTTTTCAAATATTTTCGCTAGAGTTGGTATTAACGTTATAGGACGGTAGTTATTCAAGTCCGTTTCTTCACCTTTTTTTAACAACGGCCTAATAATCGATATTTTTAGATTGTCAGGAAAAACTCCCTGTTCTAGTGACATGTTTATGATATATGCAAGTGGTTCACACAAGTAATTAGCACATTTTTTTAAAATATCAGTCCTTATGCTATCATAGCCCACAGCTTTAGTATCTTTTAATGACTTAATAATTCCTTTAATTTCATATGGGTCTGTAGGATGTATGAAAATTGAGTTTGAATTACGTGCACTAGAAAATAAATTGTCACTTAAATGGATATTGTTATGTTGATTACTATTTATATTGATAAAATAATTATTAAATATTTCGGCAATGTCATTTGGATTGATAAAGGTTTTATTTTCAGTATTAATTGATGATATGTCATTATATTCTTTTATTTTACCTACGTTATCATGAATTAGTTCCCAACATGCTGCACATTTATTTTTATGATTTTCGATGTATTTGTCAGTTTGTATTTGTTTTGATTTATGTATACATTTTTTTAATAATTTATTGTAATTTTGAAGGTACTTTTTATTTTTGTTTTTATTTAATCCTGAAAGTTTGTATTTTAAGTATAATATTCTTTTTCTTAAACATGACTTTTTAATTCCCTTAGTTAGCCATATTATCTTAGACTTATTTTTTTTTATTTTTACTTTTTTATATGGAAAGCAAAGATTATAGAAAAGCCTTATTAATTCATGAAATGATTCAAATGCTGTATTAACGTTATTAGTTTCCTTTAAATCTGAAAAGGTTAGTGCTGAGATACAATTTATAAATTTCTGAATATTATCCTTATTGTAGTCCCTTCTGTATTCAAACCATGTTGTATTATAATTTACTTTTTTTACCTTTACTATTAATGTTTGTGCAGTTTCATGATCCGATAGACCTAGATGGTGAACCTCGGCATTTGATGATTTAATATTACTTACTATCAAGTCTATGCAAGATGATAGCCGTGTAGGAATTTTAATATGAGAGATTAAATTGTAACTGTCTAGCAAACTATTTAACTCACGACTACTGTTATTTATTTTCAGTAGGTCGATATTCCAGTCTCCACACAACACAATTTTTTTTATATTATTTTTCTTATGTAATGAGTGCAAAAGTGCATCAAGTTTATTAAGAAATATGTAAGGGTCACTTTTTGGTGTCCGATAAATGCAGACCACAATCAGGTTATGATTCAGAATTTCAACTCCACAGCATTCAAACACATTTACAAGACCCATACTTTTTATCCATTCAAGTTCTTTATAATTTATAATTAAAGTTCTTTATCACTACATATTATAAAACAAAGTCCATATTTCCGTATGTACGCATAAAACTTTAAAACTACGCAACCGATTTTGATGCGGTTTTTTTTAATAGATAGAGTGATTCCAGAGGAAGGTTTGTACGTATAATAACATTCAATACGATGTAGAGAAATAATGTAATTTTTGAGGTTACTGTATATAATTACATTTTTTTCGGCTTACATTCCAAACGCAGTCTAAACCCTACGAGATTTATCAAAATGATGTACTAAGTATTTGTACACCTTAAAAAGGTCTACAGAAAAGTCCGCGATGGTATATATCTATCTCTTATGGATAACCCACAATAGCAGTTTTTTTCATTTACTTTTTACGAAAAATGATGCCTTATGTTCAAAGCAATTTTTATACAATACAGCATTAATCCTTATCCAATTGAGTACCTTAAATAAATTGTTGATTTAATATAGATCAATATGGCCGTTTACAGCATGCAATTTAAGTGAACATTTTCGGAGATATTACAGATTTAAAATGCCGTGAGGACGCCGCGCTTCACCCTATAGCACTTCGAATCTTTTAGAGTTTGTTTAAAGACACTCTGTAATTAATTGTAAAAATAAAATACATAGGTAAAATGTAAAAGTAAATAAGTAAAAATGTACTATGAGTTTAGTATGAATGAGTTTAGATATTCCAAAGATAGCAGGAAATCGTCTTGGTATAGGGAGAGGAAATTGTTTTTCTCCAAATTTAACGCTTGCGGGCCACGGGCAGTAATGAATAAAACAAAACTACTGGATCGATTTTAATCATTTTTTACACTGACTGACATGGGATATATATTTTATACCCGTGCGAAGCAAGGGCAGGCCGCTAGTAATTTATAATTCAAATACGTATATAGTGTATTATTTATATCAAATACGTATATAGTGTATTATTTATATCAAATACGTATATAGTGTATTATTTATATCAAATACGTATATAGTGTATTATTTATATCAAATACGTATATGTATATGTAGTATAGAGACACGCGAGCCCGCCCCCGGAACGCCTGCAGGTGACAACCTCATTAATCCAGCGCCGTCAATGCTCCTCTACAGTTTCTTGTTCCGATTCCGGCGAATGAGATACGATGTATTGTTGGAGCGTTCTATCTAACTTTACTATAACTATTATTAAAATACTTAGAAAAGATTTCTAAAATATATCAAAACAGTTCTTAAACACTTTAAAACTAAAGTAATGAGAATATTATTTTGCTATAATCCGCGATAAAAGGAAATATATGTAATGCTAAATGTAGAGTGTATTATTCGTTCTCATACCTGATACATGCAGAATTTGTAAGAACTCATGCACTACCCGACACCGATGGCACAACAATACACAAGCACTGCACACATTCACTACCACAATCTCAACAATTGTTTCGCCCCGCTGTAATCTTTGATTTTTCAATATATTTAATTATGATACACCCGTCCGAGTAGAATAGACCAACCTCATTTCTTACCAAGGTGTCGTAAAAGGCGAATAAGGTAAGTAGACCCACCGTGTGGTATCCGTTGTAGTAGAATAGACCACCCTCTTTCTTACGGAGGTGTCGTAAAATACGACAGAGGTAAGTTGAGGACAGGCAGGCGGCCGGTCGTAAAAACGCAGCCAAATCATGTGACAGCATCTTTATAACATGTTGTGCCGACCCCACTTAGAGTGTGATAAGGGCAGGAAGATGATGATGATTTAATTATGATACACAAATACGGTATAATAAACGAAACGGAATATCGACATGGATATAGTCCGAAAGTCGAAAGAAATACCGCGCATCAACATTTTTGTAGTAGGGGGGTATGGGGGAAAACAGCAACAACATCTAGCTGGCCGCAACTGTCAACCTCACCTGCACGTGGTGCCCCCTGCTACGAGGACAACCGACGAGGCTCTGGCGACCGATCGACGAGGCAGGCAGCGGCCTTGAGGAATAAGTAGCCTCTAAAATGTCTGGTGCAGAAGGCAACGGGAGACCACTGCACTATATGCTCCCTAGTCGTCGGCGATGTAAAAATATGTATAGAGGTGAATTTACACAGCTGACTGCCAACCTTCGCTAGTCGGAGAGGCACTCCAAGAAGAAGAAAAAGCATTTTTGTGCTGATTTATAGGCGAAAATGTAATAAAAAGAACTCCGTTATTCAGAGGAAATAAAATCACTTTATATTTAATCATAACTTAACGCGAATAAAGAAAATAAACGTTATATATTTTATTGTTGCCACAAAAACGCATTTATCTCGACCGTGCATTTGTTTGCAGCAGTGAAACATAAAGCATTCCGGATTGTGAGTCCCCTGGGTATCATTAAAAGAACTGCGAGCGCAGACGTACATAAAAAGTAAAAGTAAAGTAAAGGAACAGCCTGTTAATTTACCGCCCAGTGATGGCCGACGCTGTAAACATAAACCAGAAAACTCAAGGTACTTTATGTCAATGAAAATCAAGTTAAAGAATGTGTAATTATTAGAACCTGGTTGTAATTTTTTACAAAATAAAAAAAAGAACTTAAAAAATAAAGTAAAAATAATAATGAGGTAGTTGGGGATTGACCCTATCCTAATCCTAAATATTTATATTTCTCAAGACTGCCCGTTTCGCGTATAAGCTGCGCTGACTTAACAGTTTATGGCGAAAATTGTTTTCTATATATTCAACTAGCGGCCTGCCCCTGCTTCGCACGGGTATAAAATATATATCCCATGTCAGTCAGTGTAAAAAAAATGATTAAAATTGATCCAGTTGTTTTGATTTATTCATTACTGCCCGTGGCCGTAGCGTTATATTTGGAGAAAAACAATTTCCTTTCCCTATACCAAGAAGATTTCCTGCTATCTTTGGAATATCTAAATTCATATAGTACATTATTACTTATTTACTTTTATATTTTCCCTATGCATTTTATTTTTACAATTAATTACAGAATGTCTTTAAACAAACTCTTGAAAGAGCGACATCGCTGCTAAAGTCGAAGTGTTATAGGGCGAAGCGCGGCCTCCTCACGGCATTTTAAATCTGTAATATCTCCGAAAATGTTCACTTAAATTATATGCTGTAAACGGTCATATTGATCTATATTAAATCAACAATTTATTTAAGGTACTCAATTGGATAAGGATTAATGCTGTATTGTATAAGAACTGCTTCAAAAATAAGGCATTATTTTTCGTAGAAAGTAAACGACAAAAAATGCTTTAGTGGGTTATCCATAAGCGATAGACATATACCATCGCGGACTTTTCTGTAGACCTTTTCAATGTGTACAAATACTTAGTACATTATTTTGATAAATCTCGTAGGGTTTAGCCTGCGTTTGCAATGTAAGCGGAAAAAAATGTAATTATTTACAGAAACCTCAAAAATTACAGTATTTCTCTACTCCGTATTGAATGTTATTATACGTACAAACCTTCCTCTGGAATCACTCTATCTATTAAAAAAAACCGCATCAAAATCTGTTGCGCAGTTTTAAAGTTTTATGCATACATAGGGAAATATGGACTTTGTTTTATAATATGTAGTGATAGTGATTGTTATTTTCCTCGCTAGAGAGCTCCGATCATAAATGCGTCCTCCTCCTCCTCGCGTCGCATTCCTCATTACTGAGGGTCGTGATCCCTACGATTAGGAAGCCGACTTTCTCGAAGGACTTCCTTCCATCTGCTTCTGTCCTTGGCCATGTGGAGTGCATCATGCAGTTTGGAGTCCAGTGTAGCACGGATCTGGTCTGACCATCTAATCGGGCTGCGGCCTCTTGGCCGTTTTCCGTCCACTTTCCCGGTGACCAAAAGTTGCTCTAGGTTATGACCGTCTTTCCGGGCGATTTCACCAAAGAACTCCATAACCCTTCGTAAGCAATTAGTGGAAAGCCTATCCTTGATTTTTAATTCACGAAGGATAGACTGGTTTGTTCGGAATGCTGACCACGGAATCTGAAGCATTTTGCGCCAACACCACATCTCGAAAGAGTCAATGCGATCACGGTCGGCTTTTTTGAGCGTCCATGTCTCCGAGCCGTAACTGAAAATGGAGAAGACCAGCGAGTTGACCAGCCTTATCTTCGTCTTGCGCGATATGTTGCGATCTCTCCAAATTATACTTAGCTGGGACATGGCATTTTTGGCCATACCGATTCGCCTTCTGATCTCTTTTTCGCAAGAGCCTGTGTTGTTTATATTCGCTCCCAAGTATACGAAGTTGTCAACCTTTTCTAGTGATAAGGCACTTGTTGTCTGGAGCGAGTTATTGCGATCTACCATCATGAGTTTGGTCTTTGAGTGATTGATTTTAAGACCTAGCTCCAAACTGATCCCTTCCATTTTACTAAGGAGATTCACCATCTCGGTTGAAATGCGTCCGATCACTGCTAAATTCAAATGGTTAAAGGGCGAACCGCGTTTTTTTTTTCGAATTTGACTAATGCTGTTAGCCCTAATGGCTTTGACAGCGTCACCGATAAGGCGGGCGAGCGCGGAAGCATCGCCGAGAGGCGAACCGCGACCTCCGACGCGCTATTTATAGGCTCGCGGCGCGGCCCCTGCATTTTAAATCTGTAATATCTTCGAAACTGTTTATTTAAATTACATGCTGCAAAGGGTCATATTGATCAATATTAAATAGACAATATATTTAAGGTTCTTAATTGGATAAGGATTAATGCTGTATTGTATAAAAATTGCGTTGAACATAAAGCATCATATTGCGTAAAAAGTAAATGACAAAAACTGCTATTGTGGGTTATCCATAAGAGATAGACATATACTATTGCGGACTTTTCTGTAGACCTTTTCATGGTGTACAAATACTTAGTACATCATTTTGATAAATCTCGTAGGGTTTAGCCTGCGTTTGCAATGTAAGCGGAAAAAAATGTAATTATTTACGACATCACATTAGAAACCTCAAAAATTACAGTATTTATCTACTCCATATTGAATGTTATTAGACATGTAAACCTTCCTCTAAAATCATTCTATCTATTAAAAAAAAAGCCGCAACAAAATATGTTGCATAGTTTTAAAGATTGAAGCATACATAGGGATATACGGACATAGGGACAGACAGAGAATGCGACTTTGTTTTATACTATGTAGTGATATTATTTATTTTTACAATTGATTAGACAATGTCTTTACATACAACATTCATAGCTTTCTTATCATTAGACAATATAAACTTGAAAGAAGGACATTTAGCTGCGCCCCCGGTTGCTGCTAAATTCGAAGCACTTATAGGTCTAAGCGCGGCCTCCTCGCGGGATTTTAAATCTGTAATATCTCCGAAAATGTTCACTTAAATTACATGCTGTAAACGGCAATATTGATCTATATTAAATCAACAATTTATTTAAGGTACTCAATTGGATAAGGATTAATGCTGTATTGTATAAAAATTGCTTTGAACATAAGGCATCATTTTTCGTAAAAAGTAAATGAAAAAAACTGCTATTGTGGGTTATCCATAAGAGATAGATATATACCATCGCGGACTTTTCTGTAGACTTTTTTAAGGTGTACAAATACTTAGTACATTATTTTGATAAATCTTGTAGGGTTTAGCCTACGTTTGCAATGTAAGCGGAAAAAAATGTAATTATTTTCATGTAATTGCATTTCAAAAAATGTAATTATTGAAACCTCAAAAATTACATTATTTCTCTACTTCGTATTGAATGTTATTATACGTACAAACCTTCCTCTGGAATCACTCTATCTATAAGAAAAAACCGCATCGAAATCGGTTGCGTAGTTTTAAAGTTTTATGCGTACATACGGAAATATGGACTTTGTTTTATAATATGTAGTGATGAATAAAAAGTAAACTTTGTTTTTTATGCCCAAAAACAGGGATAAAACGATATTTTTTAAAATAAAACCTAGCCAGATCCATTTTTTGTCCACCAAAACTCCCTACATGTTGAATTTCAAGAAAATCGTTGGATCCGTTTCCAAGATTCTGAAAATATATATATACATACAAGATTAACTCATTTAAATATTAGAGATAAACATTTTTTATTGTAATAATCAAGTTCTGTCAGCCAGCGACCTTTATAGTTACACCGATGTAACTAGTTTTTAAACAAGTCAACTTAAAATCTTTTTTTTTTTAATCGTTTATCAAAATTTCATTCCCTACTGGTAACCGTTGAAGAGTTCCCTCGTCTGGAGCCGATCCAGGCAGCAGCATCAGGTTATGCTTATCATAATGCATTGTCATCTGGATTGGACCAAAATTTAAATTTAAATTCAAATTAAAAATATTCTTTATTCAAATAAATCCTAAACAAGTGCTTTTGAATCGTCATCTCTAATGCTGGTTCGGAAAGCTGTTCCTATCGAGAAGAGCCAGCAAAAAACTCGGCGGTTGCTCTTTTAAAAATCTAATTCTTATGACTAGTTACATTTAGTCATTACTGTCTTGTACAGGGTCTAAGCGAGCTATATCCACACATTTTTATCTTCTAAGTAATCCTCAACAGTATAGTAGGCTTTCTGTATCAGCCTCTTTTTAACAGTGTTTTTAAACTGATGTAATTGCAAAGCTAAACTTGATTGCGGAATTTTATTATACAAAAATTCAATCGGACACCGCGAAGTAGGTCAAATTTAATTTGCGAGATTCTACATTTACATACAGATATATATACAAGTATCAAGTCGATACAATTTGGGTCTAGTCAAGTTAAATAAAAGCTTTGAAATAATGTTTTTGTGGGAGTCTCGTTATACCCTTTTTCTACCCTATATTGGGTGTCTATTTACCCTATCGTTTTTTTAAGGTCTTCATAAGGTATATCAATAAAACAGTTTGCTAAGTAAGACGGTTAACTTTCACCTTTCTCTACAAATACCTTTGATGTCAGCTGACATTGAATGGCTGTCTGATACCTTGATAGCTTTATGTATAAAACCATGCTCTACGGTGGATACGCATTAATTTTGCCAAGTTTTAATTACAATTTGAAATCTGAACTTGCTAAGTTTGTAAACTAAACTTAGAAGAATTAACCTTGCCTGGGGTTAAAGCAGAGCAAGTTATTATAGTTTATGAGAAAATTTGAAGATAAAGGTGCTCCTATTCCATAGATATACCTCACCAATTTGGTACCACGTGTACATTACAACCAAAAAGGTTATTTTTTTATCAAGAATTATTATCACTACATAGTATAAAACAAAGTCGCATTATTTGTTTGTCCATATATCCCTATGTATGCATAAAACTTTAAAACTACGCAACAGATTTTAATGCGGTTTTTTTTTAAAGATAAAGTGATTCAAGAGGAAGGTTTGTATATATAATAACATTCAATACGGAGTACAGAAATACTGTAATTTTTGAGGTTTCTGTAAATAATTTAATTTTTTTCCGCTTTCATTGCAAGCGCAGGCTAAACCCTACGAGATACGAAGTATTTGTACACTTTGAAAAGGTCTACAGAAAAGTCCGCGATGGTGTATGTCTATCTCTTATGGATAACCCACAATAGCACTTTTTGTCATTTACTTTTTACGAAAAATAATGCCTTATTTTTGAAGCAATTTTTATACAATACATAAATAAATTGTTGATTTAATATAGATATGACCGTTTACAGCATGTAATTTAACTGAACATTTTCGGAGATATTACAGATTTAAAATGCCGTGAGGACGCCGCGCTTCACCCTATAGCACTTCACATTTAGCAGCTATGTGTCGTTCTTTCAAGAGTTTGTTTAAAGCTGTGAATGCTGTTTATAAAGACATTCTGTAATTAATTGTAAAAATAAAATACATAGGGAAAATTTAAAAGTAAATACGTAAAAATGTACTATATGAATTTAGATATTCCAAAGATAGCAGGAAATCTTCTTGGTACAGGGAGAGGAAATTGTTTTTCTCCAAATTTAACGGTTGAGGCCCACGGGCAGTAATGAATAAATCAAAAGTACTGGATCGATTTTAATAATTTTTTTTACATTGAGTGACATGGGATATATATTTTATACCCGTGCGAAGCAGGGGCAGGCCGCTAGTATGTAATAACTAAAAAAAAATTAAAATGAATAAATTGCTCTTAAAACATGGTAGATATTATGCAATGAGTAATGACAATGAACAAAGATTAATTAAAAAGAACTTGAAGAATCGGAATCATCGAGAATTTCGTATACCGTACCAAACCCACACATATTATGTTATTTTTAGTACTCAAGATTTAGCTACAGGCGAAGTATTGCTTGTAAAGAAACTGAATATGATACGAATTATCTTATTCCAAGAAGAAAAGATTGTCAGTGTCTGCGCAATTAGGCCGTTAGAAACTGCGGGTTGGAGATATCTAAATGACGCTATAATGACGTTTTAAATTTACTAATTTCGATTGTTACAACGTAGATGTTATGCTTAAATACAAGTGTATAATATCTATGTGTGTAACTTTATTTAAATGACTTTGTACCTAATTTGGTTTAAGTGCCCTTATTTTATAACGAGTTTTAAATTGTATATTATTATTGGTGGTAATGTTATTGTGATATTATTATTGTTATCGGGGACAGAAGTAGTCAAATATAATCTCTCTGGTTTTTAATACCGGATGTATTGACGCGATAATCACGTGACCGAAAGAAGGGCGGGATTATTTTTTGACTACTATAAATGGCTGAGCTTACCATGGTGAAGTACTCAAGTCCGATACAGTCCTCCACACAAGTCCGATACAGTCCTCCACGGCGCGTCGTCTTAAGTCGAGATCCGGCCTCACAGGAGGCACCCTTAAGGCGACGCTCTCAGGATACTGCAAGTTTAGCTCGAGACTCGCTATCCCAGTTTTTTCACTCTGGCGATACTTCTGCGCCTGCCCACTCTCTCTCTAAAAGCCTCTAGGGTTAACAGCAATAGTTAGTGTCCGAAAAAAAAATATGTCAGTCTTACTACAAAACTCGACCCAAACGTTATCAGATTCTTATGCGGTTAGATTGTTTCATCACTTTGACACTTACTTAAAGTAAGCTTTTAAAGTTAATATTAGTGTATTTCTTTTTAAATGATATCATGATGATTATAGATTGAATTTGATACTAAAAACTAAATTATCAATCTATCAGAAAATGTTGTATAGCGATAGTAAAAAGATGCGTTAAAGTTTGACAGAAACGATAGATTGCATTTTATTAAGCGTTGATTCAAAAAGCAATAGGTTACATCGAACTGATCGTGTTGGATCGCTTTCTCAATAGCAAGCGGCCAGGAATGGAAGCTTTTATTGGTCGTAAATAGAAAATTACTATCTCGGCCGAGTCGGAGTCATTTTCGCCGGACGTTCGCTTTTAATATACGATGAAGACTGTTTTCCTCATTCTGGACCTTGTTTTTTATTATGAAATTGTTTGGCCGTCAACGGAAGTTATCAAAGAATATTTTGTCTCGTTACAGGGTGTAATCAAATTTAAATTAAATTTATTTTATAATAATAGACGCTGAAGGTAACAAATATTTCTTTACTGATATCCGTCTGAGTAGAATAGACAATCCTCATTTCTTACAGAGGTGTCGTAAAAGGCGACAAAGGTAAGTAGACCCGCCGTGTGGTATCTGGCTGAGTAGAATAGACCACCCTCATGTTTCAACGAGATCTCATGAAAGGCGACTTAGGTAAGTTGACCCACCGTGTGGTATCCGGCTGAGTAGCTAGTAGAATAGACAACTCTTATATCTTACCGAGGTGTCGAAAAAGGCGACTAAGGTAAGTTGATCCGCCGTGTAATATACGGCTGAGCAGAATAAACCATCTTCATTCTTACCGACATGTCGCACAAGCCGACTAAGATAAATTGACGTCAGACAGGCGGCCGGTAGTATAATACCTAGCCAAATCATGTGACAACAAGTTTATAACATGTTGTGCCAACACATTTAGAGTGAAATAATGGCAGGAGAATGATGATTTAGAAAATACTTTATTTTGATGCTGTAAATAAATCTATACTAATATATAAAGCTGAAGAGTTTGTTTGTTTGATTGATTGTTTGAACATGCTAATATAATATCACGCTGAGATGAACAGGAGAGGAGCAGCAATAAAAAGTAGTACGAAAACGGCAAACTTTAAAGCTTTCCTTGCTTGCGCTAAGTAAACGGTGAAAGTTATTAAAAAATCATGTATTACAAAATTGTTCCCCTCTAAGAGTTCTAAATATAAGTCTGCAACAGCATATGTCTAGTTTTTACGGTTAACCCAATTTAACCACTTTTACGGTTATCAAAATTGTATATTACAATTGTAAATATAAATCATCATCCTCCTGCCCTTATCCCACTCTAAGTGGGGTCGGCACAACATGTTACAAACATATTGTCATATGATTTGGCTACGTATTTTACGACCGGCCGCCTGCCTGACGTCAACATACCTTAGTCGTATTTTACGACTCCTCGGTAAGAAATAGGGTGGTCTATTTTACTCAACCGGATACCACACGGTGGGTCAACTTACCTTAGTCGCCTTTTACGACACCTCGGTAAGAAATGAGGGTGGTCTATTCTACTCAGCCAGATACCACACGGCGGGTCGACTTACCTTAGTCGCCTTTTACGACACCTCGGTAAGAAATGAGGTTGGTACAATTCTATTCAGCCGGATACCACACGGACAATTGTAAATATAAATAAAATCATAATTTTAAATGTAAATATAATTTTAAAAAAATGTTAACAATATTAAAAGCTTTTGAATTTCCATTAAAGCAGAGGAAGACAACATGGACGCGTATTTGCATTTACTGGTAATCCATAAATTGTATGTGCGCCTGCCATAAAATACACGGAAGCTTTGTTCGATTTGCACCTCTTTATTTATGTTTCAATCTAACATTAGTATCGCCCTCTTGAGATGTCTGTAGTTTTCAATATAGTCGTTTACTTTTTCTAGTTAGAAATATATGATTTTAAAAATAGGGCAATAATTTGTATATTCAACACTGGTTTGCTGTATCGAAAAAAAATTCTATTATTTCTTTTGCACTATGGAATTCCAAAGAATAAAGTTATAGCAAAGATATTTATCCTTTATATTTATTCAATAAATAAATAAGAATTTTCTAAAAAGTCAATGAATTTATTCTTTTTTAACAACTTGTCAACTCCGCGCACAAATCATGACTATAAAACGCCAAGTGGCGCTACTTAAACTCTCCTCTCCGCGCCACACCGCACCACAGTCTCTATGCTATTGCGCTATATATTGCGCTCTCCACTTTTTCCTTCCATATATATTATTATTCTAATATACATTACTTACTTTACATTTTGTCAAATTATAATGAGAATGTCAGCAAAGAATGCTGAACTTTTGCCCAGTCAACATTGTAACACGCTATTTGAGTTAAGCTCTATCGTCACAAAAATAAAACGAAATAAACAACGAAAATATTAGTTACAAAGTCCTCATGATAATAAATCATATGCCGACAGGGTCCAAGGAAGTGCCGACGCGGCCATCGGAAATTACACTTTTAATCTCCGAGCTTTCGACACATGTTACAAGTTCTTATAAATTAAGCTGAGAGTTATTAAAGAATATTTGTTGATGTTGTTACGCCATGTGGTATCTGGCTGAATAGAATAGATTACCCTCATTTCTTACCGAGATGTCGTAATGACGACAAAGGTAAGTTTACCCGCCGTGAGGTGTCCGGCTGAGCAGAATAGACCATCTTCTTTCTTACGGAGACGTCATAAAAGACGACTGAGGTAAGTTAACTCACCGCGTGGTATTCGGTTGAAAAGAATAGACTCTTTCTTACTGAGGTGTCGTAAAATACGACTTAGATTAGTTGACGTCAGGTAGGCGGCCGGTTGTGAAATACGAAGCGAAATCATAAGACAATATGGTTATAAGACAGTATGTTTATTATGTTGTGCCGACCCCATTTAGAGTGGGATAAGAAAATCATGATGACAATGCCACTTAAAAAAACTAGACCTGTTTTTATTGACAATACGACAACATAAATATAACAGTCAAGCACAAAACTTTCAATTAAAATTATGTAAGTAAAGAATATATACAATAAATAATACAAAATTAATATGATTTATTCCCGTGAAATCTACAAATTCGGTCAAGTAATAGGGTATTTATTTTTTTAATGTAAAAATTTGTGATGCAATATGGTTAATGATTGAGTGATAAGTACAAATTTTGTATCGGTCAGTTACTCGTACACTTTATTATAAGGTAAGCGAGCTTGTTATAGCAGACGCTGAAGAAATGAATTTCTATTTGGTAAACGTGTTTATCGCGTTTGTCATTATGGTGCTTGGAGTCAAAGGTATTTTTTCGTAATTTCTTTCTTTTAAAAATATTTTATGGTGCCCATATTGTAAAAAACAAAATTTTTCTGCCGAGAACTCTGAATTAGGTTTATAAAAACCTGTATCTCAGAGTATATTAGTCTCCCAGATATTACAACAAATTAAATTCAGGTGAACAGACAAATGTTATGGAAAAAATAAAATAAAAGAAGGAAAACAAAAAAATGGTATGTGTGTTTGTATGATTTGTCACACAAAATTTGAAATTTGTATGTGAGCGTGCGTGCGTGTGTGAGTGAGTGCGTGTGTAAGTGAATGCGTGTGGGAGTGATTGCGTGTGTTAGTGAGTGCGTGTGGGAGTAAGTGCGTGTGTTAGTGAATGCGTGTGGGAGTGATTGCGTGTGTTAGTGAGTGCGTGTGGGAGTAAGTGCGTGTGTTAGTGAATGCGTGTGGGAGTGATTGCGTGTGTTAGTGAATGCGTGTGGGAGTGATTGCGTGTGTTAGTGAGTGCGTGTGGGAGTAAGTGCGTGTTTGAGTGACTGCGTGTGAGTGAGTGAGTAAGTGTGCGTATGGTCGTATGTGTTTTTATAACTAATATATAATCAATATATATAATATATACCTCTTTTTAACCATTGGTCCTTTACTGTTGGCATCTGCATTTTGCGCTACGTTCGTTGTATGTAAGCTGTCCACTTAGCGTCATCTGTAAGCAGTCTTTCGCTGCTGGGTCTCCATTTGAACTCTATTGCATTGAAATTGTTTTTCGACCTATTAGCTACGCCTTTGATTGATTAAACTTTTAAATCTTAAATCGATTTTTAAAATATGGTTTGCTCTACTAGTCTGATTTGCATTGAAATTAACTTTTGCAGACAACCTTATTTGTTAAATTTTGACAATTAGTGAATTTTACTAACATTTGTTTCCATCGCAAATCATCTTCAGTCACGTTGTAGGCACAAGATGCTGTTCAGTCGGGTCAATGGAACGAACTAATGTTCGTTCCATTCCATTGATGTTAATACATCAAATAAGATAATACAGATAAAACAAATTATTATTTACCAAAATATTAACTGAACATTTTACCGCTTAGACACTCTAAGACTACTTGTGCATTGTCTATGGTAACACCATATATTTAATTACTTTTTAAATCTATAAGTAGGGTTTTACCTAAAACCTTGCATACATATTATCAATAGAATTCTTGTTAATTAATAGATTATTTTGTCTTCTATGTATATGAAACCTTATACAACATAAATCTATTTTACTATTAAAGTGGTTTTATGAGTATGCTCGAATGCTATTACACGAAATACGAGTCAACATAAAGCATATTTAGGGATTTGCTTTGTCCACTAGTTTCACGCAGTAAATATTGAATTATGATCCTGTTTGAGGCGGAAGATATAAGGCCATGAATGATTAAAAATATTGCCAATAAGCAATAAACCACGATAGATTTTCCTTATATCAAACACTACAAAAATGTACAATATTATGTCAATACTACGTTATTATTATAGAATGCGGAAAAATCGTAAAATAATAATCTATGATCAATTTCCGCCGTGTGGTATTCGGCTGAATAGAATAGTACCACCCACATTTCTTACCGAAGTGTCGTAAAAGGCGACTAAAATAAGTCGACCCGCCGTGTGGTATCCGGTTTAGTAGAATAGACCACCCTCATTTCTTACCGAGGTGTCGTAAAAGTCGACTAAGGTAAGTTGACCCACCGTGTGGTATCCGGTTTAGTAGAATAGACCACCCTCTTTCTTACCGAGGTGTCGTAATATACGACTGAGGTAAGTTGACGTCAGGCAGCTAAATCATGTGACAGCATGTTTATAGCATGTTGTGCCGACCCCACTTAGAGTAGGATAAGGGCAGGAGGATGATGATGAAAACATATCTAGATCGTTATTTCTCCCCCAAACCCCCTACATGCTGAATTTCAGGAAAATCGTTGGAGCCGTTTCCAAAATTCCGAAAATATATATATACATAAAAGATTAACTCATTTGAATATTAAAGATATTATATCTTACAGATATGGTTATGGGCGAAAAGTATAACTCTTGCCGCTACGACTGTCCCAGTTATTGCCAAGATGACTGTCGGCGCGGTATTGGTCAATGCTCATGTTGATGACTAAGGAATTAGATACGCATACTGGCATTATAAATTAACACATTATGACTCCAAGGACGCAATTTATTTTCCCTTTACTTCATTACTATCTAAGTAACCAAACCAGATATAGATTTATATTCCCATTACTCAATTACAATGGCGCATGTTCAAAGAAATTTATTTATGTTAAAGTTTTTGAAGATCCCTATTAAATACATTTAAATAACGATAGGAGTTTACGTATATAAATAAAATAAACATAACACTTTTTAGTATGATTTATCCTTGTTAGACTTAAAAATTACTTTGTCTATTCATTAAGACACATTTAGTCGAATATCTGGGTGACCAAGCTTCGCTCGGTAGTTTTTTACGAAAAAAAAATTTAAAAAAAAAGAAAAAAACAATTATTTAGTTGGGATCGATCTTTGGCACTCACATTTTCGAGGCTGCCCGCTAACCGAATATGCTACGTCGACTTGACAGTTAATGGCGAAATTTCAATTCAATATAAATGTTAGTGTTTTTTAATGCTCAAAAATAGGGATAAAACAATATTTTTTTTACATAAAACCTAGCTAGATCAATTTTTCTCCCCCAAAACCTCCTACATGCTGAATTTCAGGAAAATCGTTGGAGCCGTTTCCGAGATTCGAAAAATATATATATATACAAGATTAACTCATTTAAATATTAAGATTTGGCGAACTAAAATATCGCAAATATTACATTATTGAACGTCTTTTCAAATGATTTATAGAAGCAGGCGTTACTTTGCGGAATTCCATAGTACAGAAGTTTTAATAGAATTATCTTGCTGTGATCCGCGTTTGTTAAGAGAATCTATGTAATCATAAGTTTATGAAGTATATGGATGGATGGATATATCTCTACAATCGTTTCGTCCTGAAACCGAAGCATCATCAGAAAGATAGGGTTCGTGACGGTGTACATGGTAATTTCGATTTTCATGGTGACTTGTCCTGCATGCATAAGGTAGTGAATGCCTGCTTCATACACTTAGCATTACATATATTCTCTTAACAAACGCGGATTACAGCAAAATAATTATATTGTAACTTCTGTATATATTTTCCTTTCATTTTAATATGAGTAGGATGCTAATTTTCTAGTACTGATTAAAATATTGTGTTTTTATTGTGTAGCTTGCTGTATTTAGTATCTGTAGAAAAACCAGTAAGACTTAAACAATAGATTAAATCTTATATTTGAAAGAGGTTTGTATTCACTCGTTCTTAAATAAGAATGTGACGTGAAGTCTTACACGTGAATTACGCAACTGTCTTGACGCTAAATTGTATTAACATATACCCGACATTTTAGAGTAGACGTGTAAAATATTTTAAACCAGATCGTATCACATTAAATATATCATACTTTAATTTTGATTTACTCTTTATCGATAAATTAACCCGTGGAAATTGAAAAATTATTTTTTTTAGTTTTGAGAGAGTTTGTTTATTTTGTTTCTTTAAATCTGCGCTAAAATTTAAATGAATTTTAATCAAAATACTTTGATCTGCACCTCTTCTGTTCTCCTAATATGTAACTATTTCATATTTCAACACCTCGGCAGTATTTTAGAGACCCAGACATCATCATAGCATGCAAACCCTCTACACTGGATAAAAATAGTTATTGTGAGTTAACCATAAGAGATAGAGACATGTCGTCGCGGACTTTTTTGTAGTATTTTTGTAGATCTACAATTCTCTACAACATTACTTTAGTGTGTCACTGTTGGTTAACGCGGCGCATGCGACTAAAGGTCCTAGCAGGCTAGTTTTAAACTGCGCGACAACTTTAACACAATTTAAATAAAACCGTAATGCAATAATAAGCTAAACCTTCGGGAAGAATTGCACTAATCTTTTGTTAAAAAACAATCAAAAATCCGTTTAGTAGATTTTGAGAAAATTGATCTCATACAGACAAACACAGCTTTTGGGTCTTTGAACAATTATAGATATTTACACTTGGAAAAGGTAAATATCTATACTTTATTATATATATATTTAATGTAACACAGCATTGTTACGGCATTCCTAATCATTGCAAATTATAGAGATCATGCGCAAACCTGATAATTTATAGAAGCAGGCGTTACTCTACGGATTTACATAGTACATGAGTTATAATTTATTTATTTATTAATAGATCATCAACAAAATACCCACTTTACATTAAATTTATACATTGAACAACTTAAAGTAAGAAGTATTTTAATTAAAGGTAATAACAACTTTCAAATCAAGTTACGACAACTGAGAGATATAATTTAACTATAATATTATTACTTACTTGTTATTTATTACTTGATAACAAGCGTGGACTATAGCAAAATAATTTTATTGTAAATTCCGCAAAGCAGATATCAATAAATTAAAAAAAAAATAATATAAAATATTGGGATAACCGAACACTTTGTAGTTACCTCTTTTATTGCATAAATTTTCTATTAATAAAAGATATATTGTTAAATACTGAGTTATACGTGAACAATTTCCGTATCAGTCAGACGAGCGTGTACATAATGTGAAGGCGTTTGTGATAAGGTTGGCTCCAACTGGAAAACGTAAAGAAAATGAATTTAAACATAATAAATGTGATTATTGTTTTTACACTTGTAATTGTTGGATTAAAAGGTATATTTGATGTATCTGATGGATTATTATATTATTTATAGTGATTTTAATTCGGTGGATTTAATTGTGAGTGATTTTTTTAATTTGTAAAGACTCGGTGAACCAGTTATGAATATTTAGCAAACCAAAAACTAAAGAACAAACATTATTTAACCTTAACTGAATTTGTGAGGTGAATAGTTAGGTTTTGCACACGTAATTCATGTTTGGTTATTAGTGTATTACTGTATGTGCTTGACAAGTTTAAAGAATGCGCGTAAAGAGTTGTTCTCCAAAAAAAATAATTAATATCAAGTTACTAAATCGAAATGGAAAACTAAATTTTTATCAGCATGTATAATCGTCAAGGCCTTATTGCATTTTTATTGACGGGGAAAATTCATTACGTATTTCGCTATGTTAAAATGTCGTTTAGAATTTTGGAGTTCTAAGTGAAATTTAGTATTCGTACTAATATTATAAATGCGAAAGTATGTCTATCTGTTACGTTTTCTCAATATCTATGAAATTTGGCACAAATTTGGCAATTGTAATTGTAATTTAATTCGCGGGGTTAAATTGCAAAGTACAAATAATTGTTAAACCAAGCTCTAGTATTATAAACCAAAGTCCCCAAAAGCTGTCTGTCTGTATGTGATCGATATTCTTATAATGTACTGAACCGATTTTTGTATGGTTTAAACTTTGACTGCCGACTTTCTTCCTGGTTCGTCTCTGTAAGAGCGCCTTTCCGAACCAATCGTAGCTTCATTGTAATTTGACGATTTGAAAGTGCTTGTAAAAGCCAATTTGAATACAGAATTATTTGAATTTGAATTGTACAAAAGTAATAATAATATTTTGCCATAATTCGCGTTGAAGTAAAATATAAATTATATATAATGCTAAATGTAGAGTGGACAATCCGTTTGCATACTTGATACATGCAGGATTCGTAAAAACACAAGCACAAACCAAAGTATTGTGTTTATTTCTTGCTGACATAGCTAGTCATCATCCTCCTGCCCTTACTCCACTCTAAGTGGGGTCGGCACAACATGTTACAAACATATTGTCATATGATTTGGCTACGTATTTTACGACCGGCCGCCTGCCTGACGTCAACATACCTTAGTCGTATTTTACGACTCCTCGGTAAGAAAGAGGGTGGTCTATTTTACTCAACCGGATACCGCACGGTGGGTCAACTTACCTTAGTCGCCTTTTACGACACCTCGGTAAGAAATGAGGGTGGTCTATTCTACTCAGCCGGATACCACACGGTGGGTCGACTTACCTTAGTCGCCTTTTACGACACCTCGGTAAGAAATGAGGGTGGTACTATTCTATTCAGACGGATACCACACGGCGTGCTGACATAGCTAGTATTTCTATAAATATACATTTTTCCGAAACGTAATTGGTTCCATTTTTTTTATTAAAAGAAGTGACTGCCTTTGTTACGCTTTTTCTCTAACGAACTACGTTCGAGACAGATATAGATTGTAGAAAAGACTGAAATAAAGTTACCAATTTCTGTTTCCGACACTCATTTTTTGAGCTGGATATTGTACGAACGCTGTCTCGAATTTTAAAAATGTAAAGTCAATTATAGATTCAAATTTGTCGATAAGTTTTTTTTGTGTAACAGGCGAGGGTTTGACTGCTATAATGCCTGATAGTAAGCGATGAAATATTCTAAAAAAAATTACTTCTTCTGCTTTAAAATAAAAATACAAATTAAAAAATAGAATAATTAAGTAATATGTAGCGAATCTATAACATTTACAATTTAATGAAATAGCTACTATCAGCAAATACACTAAAAAAGTAAATAAAAATATCTTATTAAGTAATTTTAAACTTTTACTGAGTGAGAGGCCATCATGTTATAAACATGTTGTAACATGATCTGGCTATGTATTTTACGACCGGCCGCCTGCCTCAACTTACCTTAGTCGCCTATTATGACACCTCGGTAAGAAATGAGGGTAGTCTGTTATACTTAGCCGGATACTACACGGTAGGTAAACTTACCTTAGTCGCCTTTTACGACACCTCGGTAAGAAATGAGAGTGGTACTATTCTAATCTGCCGGATACCACTCCTAAATAATCCAACAAATGTCCTATATATATTTTAAAATTAGCTATGTACTACCATTATTGTTATTAATACATGTAATACTACTAGCAATCGAAAGCTTTAAATTTTGCCGATTTCGTACCATTTTTTATTGCTGCTCGTCTCCTTTTCATCTTAGCATGATATTATATAGCTAACAGCCCTCCTCGATAAATGGACTATCTTACATTGAAAGATTTTTTTCAAATCTCTAGAGATTTCTGGAGATATGTGTAACCTACCAATCCGCATTGTAGCAGCGTGGTAAGTCTTAGTTCCAATCCTTCTCTCCAAAAACGGAGGGAAGAGGCCTATTCCCAACAGTGGGAGAGTAATAGGCCACTACTTTACTACATTAAAGAAATAAACAAACCCTTCAGCTTTATATATTGGTAAAGATAATAGAGGAGCCATAGGCAGGCGTGATAGTGTCACAGTAAATAATGAGAGAGAACATGAGGTTCATGTCATCTTTGTCATATAACACATAAAAAAGAGAGACAGTTAGATCGCACTCATTTGTTTTCTTTACGTGCCACATATTTGTCTGGCTTCCCTTCTCTAGGAAAATAACTTTATGAATAATATATAGATATTTAGACAGAGCAAGTATATTTATTATTTAACACATATTAATCTTTCAGATGTGGAATCAATAAAAATTAGGCCTCATCCGTGCCGCTACGATTGTGAAAGTTATTGTCAAACACAAGGTGAAAGCACTGGATACTGTCTTCACGGAAGCTGTAAATGTACCATAGCAAGAGAACCATAGATTATAAATAATAAACGTAAATTTATTTCTAAACGTTAACATAATTTAATTTGTGCATTCTACAAACTACTAGACAATTTTTTATTAAATTATAAACGAATTTTATTGTTTTATCCCGATTAAAAAAATAAAAAGTAAGTAGCGGCCTGTTACCATCCCACTGCTGAGAATAGGCCTCTTCTCTCCGTTTTTTGGAGAGAAGGTTTGGAGCTAAGACCTACCACGCTGCTCCAGTGTGGATTGATAGGTTACACATATCTCCAGAATTCTCTAGAGATATGCAGGTTTCCTCACGATGTTTTCCTTCACCGAAAAGCGTGTGAAAAATTGCAATTATCAATTAGACACATAAGTTTTAACAGAAAAACTGATTGGTGTCTGCCCGGGTTTGAACCCGTGACCTCTTCGAAAGAGTCGCACGGTGTTACCGCTGGGCTACCGCAGCTCTTCAATCCCAATTTAATTCAATTCAATATCCCGATGTGGTGAATTTAGGACCCGTATTTTACTTCTATATATATAAAAGAAAGTTGGTCTAAGTTACACTATTTATAACTCAAGAACGGATGAACCAATTCGGCCGAAAATTGGTGTGGAGGTTGCTTAGAACCAGGAGACGGACATAGGATACCTTTTATCCCGTTCGACCGCATTTATTTTATCCCGTCAAGTCACTATAAATCGTGGTATTACAAGAACGACTATGACATTGAATAACAAAACGCAAATGTCAGTGGAATACAAAACATAGATGACAGCTAAACGTAATTTTTCTTTGGTGAAGTATGGTAAAATATTTGACAATTATCAAAATAATAGTGTTACAACATGTTTTTAATACAACCTCCTTCATAGAGTTGGTCATTAATATGAAAAAGCATTGTGGCTGTCATATGTGTCATTAAGTTGTTGAGAAAGAGTAAATGGGTTGACTCTGGGAAAACTGTTTTTATTTATTGAATAAGTATAATAATATAATAAGTACAAAGGAAAAATATCGTCGTTTATTATATTCAGAAGAGGATGTAACCTAAACTAACAAATAGAGCGGACAAAAGGAATATCTGGAAATTTAAAAGAGTTTAAAGAAAAGACAAATGACGATCAATATCTTGAGACAACACAGAGAGTGCGAATTTCGTATAATTTGAGAGATAGTTTCGATATGCGATGCTATGGAATAAAAAATGGAGTTTTTATTGGAGAGATTATTATGATGATATTATGATGGTAATTGGTATTCGGTTTATTAACTCTGTAAGATCAACGTGACGATGTGCTATGTGAGGCCATAGACCCGCCCGTGACTATTGTTCGATAGAACTGTCAGCTAGAATGACGATTATTCTCTGGATTTGTTCCAGTCGTAACGATTGTTTTCTAGACTGTGGCCATCTGCAACGACTGTCAGCTAGACTCTGCCTAAAAGTGTTCCAACAATGGAAAGGAAACTTTACAGATAAAGGTCATACAGATATAGAAAAGATTTACGGAGAAAATCTGTCTATGGTAGTCAGGAGAAGTGACCTGATCAAGAGACAGAAAATCTTCAATAAAAAATATAGGATACACATAGGAGTAAAAGAAGATTGGAAAGTGGAATATAGTGAGATGAGTCAGACCATCTGCTACACGGACGGTTCAAGACGAGAATCCACGAAGCTGGCAGGAGCTGGCATTATCTACAGCACCTCGTCAGATTTACACCAGGTCTTAAATCTGGGTAAATATACAAGTGTCTTCCAGGCCGAAATGATGGCTATCATGGAGTGTGCCAGGAAACTTAAAGAAACTGAAATAGCATTAGAACATAATATAGTTATATATAGCGACAGTCAAGCAGCTTTAAAAGCACTTGACCGCATAGAAACAACATCAGCTATCGTGAAGGAATGTAAACGTGTACTAAACGAATTAGCTGAGAAGGGGGAAGTAACGATTGCATGGATTCCGGGGCATCGCGGCCATGCAGGGAACTAACAAGTTGACGAATTGGCAAGAAAGGGAGCTAGTCAAACATTCGTAGGACCAGAACCCTTTCTCCCAATTGCACATAAGATAATAAAGTGTGTGATAGAAAAAAGAATAGAAACAGAATCGAACAAAAGATGGAGAAACACAATGCTCAGACAAGCAAAGCTGTTTCTCAAATCGTTTGATACAAGGAAGTCTAAACAGCTGATGTCTCAGAGCAGGGAAAATGTAGCAATTGTAACAGGCATTACAACTGGGCACTGCCTGTTAAACAGACACCTGTCAATAATGAGAATAACAGAAGATGCTGCGTGCCCAGAGTGTGGAGATGAAGAAACGAGTCTTCACCTTATGGCTGAGTGCCCTATGTACTCGCTGGTAAGATGGGAGATACTAGGTAAGGATGAAATTGAAGTTGAGGATCTGACAAATATCTCCTTCAGAGATATTATCAGGTTCGTAAAAGCCACGGGTAGATTAGAGCAGGTGACACTGTCGGGACAGCAGTGAAACCCTTGTCCCAACATGGGGAAATGGGTGGAATAGTCCGGAATAGGAGCTGACCACCCGCCCTGCACCGACAGGCGTCCCCGAAATTAGATAGATAGATAGACTCTGCCTAGATGTGGTGATTGTTCTTTGAGCGATATCATTTGCGAGTCTGTTTACGTGTGTGTCTGCTGAGTTGGTTGCCACTTATTGAGCTGTGTTATGCCATGAGAGTGATTGAGGGTGAGCTTAACGTGCGAAATGATTTTTCTTTTACAGATTAAAAGAGCAAGTATTGAGTTTCTTGCCGATTCTTCTCAGTACAATCAGCATTCCGAATCGGTGGTAGATTCATTCCCAGAAGTCAGCTTATGAGATTTGCGGGGTCGCAAATGTTGTCAGGATGGTCGACTATTACATCATGTTTTTAATACAACCTCCTTCAGAGTTAGTCATTAATACGAAAAAGCATTGTGGCTGTCATATGTGTCATTCATTGAGTAGTTTTTGAGAAAGAGTAAATGAGTTGACTTTGGGAAAATTGATTTTTATTATTGCATAAGAATAAAGGAGAAATATCGTCGTTAGTTATAATAGCTAAACGTCACTAAATAGTATAAAACAAAGTCGCTTTCTCTGTCTGGTTCTATGTCCCTATATCCCTTTGTATGCTTAAATCTTTAAAACTACGCAACAGATTTTGATGCGGTTTTTAATAGATGGAGTGATTGAAGAGAAAGGTTTATATGTATAATCTAACATATTATAAACTTTTATTATAAACATTCTATATGGAGTAAAGCAATACTATCATTTTTGAGGTTTCCAATGTGATGTCGTAAATAATTACATTTATTTTCCGTTTCCATTGCAAACGCAGGCCGAACCCTAAAATATTTGTCAAAATAATGTACTAAGTATGTTCATGACGGATATAACAATTAATTAATAAAAGTTTTGGTCATCCAAACATAGATGGCGCTGTACATTTGTAGCCCACGCTATCGAGTGTGCATTGTAAATTGCATAAGTACGGAGAACAATTTTGTATGGCGAGATCAGATCAGGTGAAATCAGTTCAAGTACCAATAAATACCACCAATTAGTTCAGGTATCACAAATCTTTCATTTTAGACTAGTGATATCGCCCGGTCTTACAAACCGGGAGGGGTCGGTATTTTTCCATTGGTCCTCGGAGCCGCATAAAGCTTCGCAACCTTCTTCCCCCCACCCCCCGCGGTACTCGCAGTGGATCGCTGCAGCAAGAGGACCCGGCAACAGCAACAGGAGCGGCAGCAGAGCAGCGCAGCGGTCGGCAGCAGAGCACCGAGCAGCAGCGCAACGGTCGGCAGCAGAGCATCGGGCAGCAGCGCGGCACCAGCAGAGCAGCGCAGCGCGTCACCAGCAGAGCAGCGCGGCACCAGCCGAGCAGCGCAGCGCGGCACCAGCAGAGCAGAGCAGCGCAGCGCGGCACCAGCAGAGTAGCGCAGCGCGGCACCAGCAGAGCAGTGCCACGCGGCACCAGCAGCGCGGAGCAACGCGTCACCGCAAAGCAACGGCGGTGTGCAACTCCGACGGCAAAGCGCCGCCATTAGCGGCACGGCGAGGTTCTGGAAAGCGACCAACGGGTTGAAGAGCACCGGTGGGCGGCGAAGAAGCATCGCGAAAGCTCAGAACCAGAGCAACACAGTACCTGAGCATCGCAGCACCAGAGCAACGCAGCACTAGAGCAACACAGTGCACCAGAGCAACATAGCGCACCAGAGCAACACAGCACCAGAGCAGCCAGCAGTCGTGAGTGAGTGAAGTGCGACAATTGTGAGTACATTCAGTTCATTATTAGAAGCAAATTTAGACTTTATACCTTAGAGCAGTTTAACTTAGCATTTTATAATAACTTTAGTATAAATTATAGTAGTTAGGACTTAGAATAATTCATCAAAAAACGAGGGAACGGGGAACCTATGCCCGATTTCCCCCAGAATTGTTAGTCAAAAAGACTTGTAAAATTTTATTAATTGTTCGGACTTAGTATATTCGCGTAACTTAGAAAAAATTATAAGTTAATAGTAGCTTAAATAATAATTCTTTAAAAAACAGTGGAACGGGGAACCTACGCCCGATTTCCCCCAGAATTGTTAGTTTATAAACACTTATAAAAATTTTATAATTGTAATAATTTGGACTTAGCTTATGTACGTAACATAGAATTTTAGATAGATTTTCAATTAATTATTTATTAGAATATATTGTTTTTAAATAAAATGGACGGGATTTTACGGATACAACTGGATTTATATAATTCGATTAAGAAGGGGCTGTCCAATTTTAAGAAAAGTCCTAAAGACCGTTTAACCCTAGAATATATAGAGGCCAGATTAGAAAATTTAGAACGGGATTGGATGTTGTTCAGATCGAATAATATAAAATTGTTTGAAATATCTGAGTCAGATCAGTTAGCTAGTTCCAATTATGTAACTAAAGAGGTATATGAAATTACAGAGGAAAACTATCTAATGTACAAATCGCATATGAAATCTTTATTAAAATCATTTGTCATACCTGATGAAGTATTACCAAGTAGGAACGATAACAATTTACCTAGCTCGTTTGTGAGGTTGCCAAAAATTAGTATTCCAATGTTTTCGGGTAATTACTCAGAATGGACAACATTTCGCGATTTATTTGTTTCTTTGATACATCGGAACGAGTCTTTAGATAATGTGCAAAGGATGCATTATTTAAAAACGCACTTAACGGGCGAGGCAGAACAGTTAATCAGGCACACGCCAATTACTAGTACAAATTATAATCAATGTTGGTCTCTATTAGAAAACCGTTATGAGAATAAAAAGTACTTGACTAATTGCATTTTTAAACGGCTTTTTGGTCAAAAGCGAATGAATTTTGAATCAGCATCGGGTCTAAAGGAATTATTGGACACCACCATTGATTGTCTGAATGCTTTGAAAAATATTAACGTTGATGTAAGCACGTGGGATATTATCATCATTCATATCGTTACGTACAAACTTGACCAAGAAACGCGTAAGCAATGGGAGCTACATGTATCTAATGTCGTTAGTGCAACTGATTTACCAACATTGGCTCAGTTCAAAACATTTATAGAAACTCGATTTAGGGCTTTAGAATTTATTGATACGAAACAACCTTCGCACCAACATAGCAGTGGGCCTAGTGTAAAGCCAAGGTCATTATTAGTTACCAACGAAAGCGGCATACGCTGTGAATATTGTTCCGACATTCACAAGCTGTGTTTCTGTAAGTCGTTTGCTAAGCTATCAACAGAAACAAGACGTGACTTTGTAGAAAAAAATAAAATATGTGTTAATTGTTTAGGCAGTAACCATATTATCTATAGTTGCAAAAAGCCGACAGTTTGTACGATTTGTCATAAGCGGCATCATACTTTACTGCACCCTAATAGAGAATCTCAGGCCATTAGTTCTACAAGCAATTCACCGAGCGATACGCCTATAGTATCTTGTTTAGCTACTGACAACGTACCTAAGAACTCAAATATTTTGTTACCCACTGCTGTGTTGAAGGCTGAAACTAAATCGGGTGACTATCAGCTAGTTCGAGCGTTGATAGATCAAGGATCACAGGCATCCTTTATCACAAAAGCCGCAGTCCAACATCTAAATCTCAAAAAATCTCCGGTGCACGGAATAGTTTCAGGACTAGGAAGCAATAGGTCAACAATAGCAAAACATACAGTACAATTGTCAATTCAATCAAGAGTATATCCAGAGTGTAAGCTACAAATAAAGGCGTATGTATTAGATAAGATAACTTCGTACGTACCTCAGCGAAATATAAGAGTCGGTTCCTTAGATTGGATCAACAGCAACGGTCTGCAATTAGCAGATCCAGAGTTCGCTACACCCAACAAGATAGATGTTCTATTGGGTGCAGACATTCACAGTAGCATCGTGAAGGAAGGAATGGTAAAGAGTCCGACGAAGACTATGATAGCTCAAAACACTACTTTAGGGTGGATCCTGTCAGGTGCAGTTGATCCTGAAAACAATAATGTGGCATCATTAAGATATTTAAACGTGATGCATGCAGAGGTCAAAGATGAAGTTCTTCAAAAATTTAAGGAAGTAAATACTACAAAAAATTTACTTACCCCAGAAGAAAAATGTAAACTATTATACCATACTACCTCGAAGCGAAGAGAAGATGGTCGGCACGTAGTCAGGGTTCCATTTCGAAGTGAAGGCCCTCCTTGCGATGTCGGCAGGTCACGTGCTAGAGCTGAAAATAGATTTAAAACATTAGAAAAAAGTAGTTTAGTTGAAAAAACAAGTATAAGGTCAACGAAAAAAAGTATTGGTTCAATAGATCATATTAGGACAATAGAGGTCAATAGTTTCGAAGATCAACATGATGAAAAGGACAAGGACATCCAATATGGAAGCATAATTGGAATAGAAGATGAGACAGGAAGGGAAATTGGAAAAGGACAAGGACATCCAAGATGGAAACCCAAATGGAATAGAGAAGAAGACTGGAACGGAAATAGAAAAGATCAAGGACATCCAAGATGGAAACCTAAATGGAATAGAGGAAGAAACAGGAAAGGAAATAGAGAAGGAAAGAAAGGCTTAGTAAAATAATACAATTAAAATACAAAAACTTACCTGGAACCGCAGCGATGACATTGATGAGTACTCGGTGAATCCCACGCCGATGATCTTACCTGTAATAAAACAGAACTTAAATTTTTAGACATAGTGCAATTGTTTGACCCATTACCTTGGTTAGCTCGTAGTTTGAGTTTCGCAAACATCTTTAACCAGAAATTGTGGCTAGCAGCTATTGAATGCGAAAAAGATTTAGCAATCAGTGTATTATAGTAGATTTAAAGAAAACTTACCGCCAAGTCTCGTTTATTAGTTCGGGTTACAGTACCATATTGGTGATGATGATATTCACGTGTTGGCACAGTACGTACAACTTTTTATATATATTTCAATCCATTGCGGATTAGAATAGTTTAAATTATAGATTTTATAGAATACTTACCTTTTTGATTTTATTATGTTTAAGATCTCTGTCACTTATTTGGAAGTTTGTTTATATTGTCATTATTATAGTATGTAAAAAATAGTTTGACTGCTATAATGCCTGATAGTAAGCGATGAAATATTCTAAAAAAAATTACTTCTTCTGCTTTAAAATAAAAATACAAATTAAAAAATAGAATAATTAAGTAATATGTAGCGAATCTATAACATTTACAATTTAATGAAATAGCTACTATCAGCAAATACACTAAAAAAGTAAATAAAAATATCTTATTAAGTAATTTTAAACTTTTACTGAGTGAGAGGCCATCATGTTATAAACATGTTGTAACATGATCTGGCTATGTATTTTACGACCGGCCGCCTGCCTCAACTTACCTTAGTCGCCTATTATGACACCTCGGTAAGAAATGAGGGTAGTCTGTTATACTTAGCCGGATACTACACGGTAGGTAAACTTACCTTAGTCGCCTTTTACGACACCTCGGTAAGAAATGAGAGTGGTACTATTCTAATCTGCCGGATACCACTCCTAAATAATCCAACAAATGTCCTATATATATTTTAAAATTAGCTATGTACTACCATTATTGTTATTAATACATGTAATACTACTAGCAATCGAAAGCTTTAAATTTTGCCGATTTCGTACCATTTTTTATTGCTGCTCGTCTCCTTTTCATCTTAGCATGATATTATATAGCTAACAGCCCTCCTCGATAAATGGACTATCTTACATTGAAAGATTTTTTTCAAATCTCTAGAGATTTCTGGAGATATGTGTAACCTACCAATCCGCATTGTAGCAGCGTGGTAAGTCTTAGTTCCAATCCTTCTCTCCAAAAACGGAGGGAAGAGGCCTATTCCCAACAGTGGGAGAGTAATAGGCCACTACTTTACTACATTAAAGAAATAAACAAACCCTTCAGCTTTATATATTGGTAAAGATAATAGAGGAGCCATAGGCAGGCGTGATAGTGTCACAGTAAATAATGAGAGAGAACATGAGGTTCATGTCATCTTTGTCATATAACACATAAAAAAGAGAGACAGATAGATCGCACTCATTTGTTTTCTTTACGTGCCACATATTTGTCTGGCTTCCCTTCTCTAGGAAAATAACTTTATGAATAATATATAGATATTTAGACAGAGCAAGTATATTTATTATTTAACACATATTAATCTTTCAGATGTGGAATCAATAAAAATTAGGCCTCATCCGTGCCGCTACGATTGTGAAAGTTATTGTCAAACACAAGGTGAAAGCACTGGATACTGTCTTCACGGAAGCTGTAAATGTACCATAGCAAGAGAACCATAGATTATAAATAATAAACGTAAATTTATTTCTAAACGTTAACATAATTTAATTTGTGCATTCTACAAACTACTAGACAATTTTTTATTAAATTATAAACGAATTTTATTGTTTTATCCCGATTAAAAAAATAAAAAGTAAGTAGCGGCCTGTTACCATCCCACTGCTGAGAATAGGCCTCTTCTCTCCGTTTTTTGGAGAGAAGGTTTGGAGCTAAGACCTACCACGCTGCTCCAGTGTGGATTGATAGGTTACACATATCTCCAGAATTCTCTAGAGATATGCAGGTTTCCTCACGATGTTTTCCTTCACCGAAAAGCGTGTGAAAAATTGCAATTATCAATTAGACACATAAGTTTTAACAGAAAAACTGATTGGTGTCTGCCCGGGTTTGAACCCGTGACCTCTTCGAAAGAGTCGCACGGTGTTACCGCTGGGCTACCGCAGCTCTTCAATCCCAATTTAATTCAATTCAATATCCCGATGTGGTGAATTTAGGACCCGTATTTTACTTCTATATATATAAAAGAAAGTTGGTCTAAGTTACACTATTTATAACTCAAGAACGGATGAACCAATTCGGCCGAAAATTGGTGTGGAGGTTGCTTAGAACCAGGAGACGGACATAGGATACCTTTTATCCCGTTCGACCGCATTTATTTTATCCCGTCAAGTCACTATAAATCGTGGTATTACAAGAACGACTATGACATTGAATAACAAAACGCAAATGTCAGTGGAATACAAAACATAGATGACAGCTAAACGTAATTTTTCTTTGGTGAAGTATGGTAAAATATTTGACAATTATCAAAATAATAGTGTTACAACATGTTTTTAATACAACCTCCTTCATAGAGTTGGTCATTAATATGAAAAAGCATTGTGGCTGTCATATGTGTCATTAAGTTGTTGAGAAAGAGTAAATGGGTTGACTCTGGGAAAACTGTTTTTATTTATTGAATAAGTATAATAATATAATAAGTACAAAGGAAAAATATCGTCGTTTATTATATTCAGAAGAGGATGTAACCTAACCTAAACTAACAAATAGAGCGGACAAAAGGAATATCTGGAAATTTAAAAGAGTTTAAAGAAAAGACAAATGACGATCAATATCTTGAGACAACACAGAGAGTGCGAATTTCGTATAATTTGAGAGATAGTTTCGATATGCGATGCTATGGAATAAAAAATGGAGTTTTTATTGGAGAGATTATTATGATGATATTATGATGGTAATTGGTATTCGGTTTATTAACTCTGTAAGATCAACGTGACGATGTGCTATGTGAGGCCATAGACCCGCCCGTGACTATTGTTCGATAGAACTGTCAGCTAGAATGACGATTATTCTCTGGATTTGTTCCAGTCGTAACGATTGTTTTCTAGACTGTGGCCATCTGCAACGACTGTCAGCTAGACTCTGCCTAAAAGTGTTCCAACAATGGAAAGGAAACTTTACAGATAAAGGTCATACAGATATAGAAAAGATTTACGGAGAAAATCTGTCTATGGTAGTCAGGAGAAGTGACCTGATCAAGAGACAGAAAATCTTCAATAAAAAATATAGGATACACATAGGAGTAAAAGAAGATTGGAAAGTGGAATATAGTGAGATGAGTCAGACCATCTGCTACACGGACGGTTCAAGACGAGAATCCACGAAGCTGGCAGGAGCTGGCATTATCTACAGCACCTCGTCAGATTTACACCAGGTCTTAAATCTGGGTAAATATACAAGTGTCTTCCAGGCCGAAATGATGGCTATCATGGAGTGTGCCAGGAAACTTAAAGAAACTGAAATAGCATTAGAACATAATATAGTTATATATAGCGACAGTCAAGCAGCTTTAAAAGCACTTGACCGCATAGAAACAACATCAGCTATCGTGAAGGAATGTAAACGTGTACTAAACGAATTAGCTGAGAAGGGGGAAGTAACGATTGCATGGATTCCGGGGCATCGCGGCCATGCAGGGAACGAACAAGCTGACGAATTGGCAAGAAAGGGAGCTAGTCAAACATTCGTAGGACCAGAACCCTTTCTCCCAATTGCACATAAGATAATAAAGTGTGTGATAGAAAAAAGAATAGAAACAGAATCGAACAAAAGATGGAGAAACACAATGCTCAGACAAGCAAAGCTGTTTCTCAAATCGTTTGATACAAGGAAGTCTAAACAGCTGATGTCTCAGAGCAGGGAAAATGTAGCAATTGTAACAGGCATTACAACTGGGCACTGCCTGTTAAACAGACACCTGTCAATAATGAGAATAACAGAAGATGCTGCGTGCCCAGAGTGTGGAGATGAAGAAACGAGTCTTCACCTTATGGCTGAGTGCCCTATGTACTCGCTGGTAAGATGGGAGATACTAGGTAAGGATGAAATTGAAGTTGAGGATCTGACAAATATCTCCTTCAGAGATATTATCAGGTTCGTAAAAGCCACGGGTAGATTAGAGCAGGTGACACTGTCGGGACAGCAGTGAAACCCTTGTCCCAACATGGGGAAATGGGTGGAATAGTCCGGAATAGGAGCTGACCACCCGCCCTGCACCGACAGGCGTCCCCGAAATTAGATAGATAGATAGACTCTGCCTAGATGTGGTGATTGTTCTTTGAGCGATATCATTTGCGAGTCTGTTTACGTGTGTGTCTGCTGAGTTGGTTGCCACTTATTGAGCTGTGTTATGCCATGAGAGTGATTGAGGGTGAGCTTAACGTGCGAAATGATTTTTCTTTTACAGATTAAAAGAGCAAGTATTGAGTTTCTTGCCGATTCTTCTCAGTACAATCAGCATTCCGAATCGGTGGTAGATTCATTCCCAGAAGTCAGCTTATGAGATTTGCGGGGTCGCAAATGTTGTCAGGATGGTCGACTATTACATCATGTTTTTAATACAACCTCCTTCAGAGTTAGTCATTAATACGAAAAAGCATTGTGGCTGTCATATGTGTCATTCATTGAGTAGTTTTTGAGAAAGAGTAAATGAGTTGACTTTGGGAAAATTGATTTTTATTATTGCATAAGAATAAAGGAGAAATATCGTCGTTAGTTATAATAGCTAAACGTCACTAAATAGTATAAAACAAAGTCGCTTTCTCTGTCTGGTTCTATGTCCCTATATCCCTTTGTATGCTTAAATCTTTAAAACTACGCAACAGATTTTGATGCGGTTTTTAATAGATGGAGTGATTGAAGAGAAAGGTTTATATGTATAATCTAACATATTATAAACTTTTATTATAAACATTCTATATGGAGTAAAGCAATACTATCATTTTTGAGGTTTCCAATGTGATGTCGTAAATAATTACATTTATTTTCCGTTTCCATTGCAAACGCAGGCCGAACCCTAAAATATTTGTCAAAATAATGTACTAAGTATGTTCATGACGGATATAACAATTAATTAATAAAAGTTTTGGTCATCCAAACATAGATGGCGCTGTACATTTGTAGCCCACGCTATCGAGTGTGCATTGTAAATTGCATAAGTACGGAGAACAATTTTGTATGGCGAGATCAGATCAGGTGAAATCAGTTCAAGTACCAATAAATACCACCAATTAGTTCAGGTATCACAAATCTTTCATTTTAGACTAGTGATATCGCCCGGTCTTACAAACCGGGAGGGGTCGGTATTTTCCAAAGTATTTGTACACCTTGAAAAGGTCTACAGAAAACTCCGCGATGGTATACATATTATGTTTATCTCTTATGGATAATGATACCCACAATAGCATTTTTTTGACATTTTCTTCTTCATTTGTAATTTAAATGAACATTTTCGAAGATATTACAGATTTAAAATGCAGGGTAAAGCGATTGCGCGCTTTGTCTTATAGCACTTCGAATTTAGCTGCGATTGGACGGGTTTTTTTCACATGGCCGACTATATGTCGCTTTATCAAGAGTAACCTCTAAAGAAAACATGTTTGTATTGGGTAATGAAGATTCTTTCTTTATGACAAAAAAGCTGTGAATGTTGTATATAAAGACATTGTGTAATTAATTGTAAAAATAAAATACTCAGGGAAAAGGTAAAAGTTAATAAGTAAAAATGTAGTATATGAATTTAGATATTCCAAAAATAGCAGGGAATCTTCATGGTATAGGGAAAGGGGAAATGTTTTTTTTTATACAGTAAAAAAGCTCCTTATGGGTACTGCCACCCGATAGGGACAGGCGGCGGTTATGTCGGACTCGCACCGCCTAAAACGACATGTGTGCTCCACCACGCTGCCGATGGCAAGGACAGGGTATCATTGTACATATTGCCCCCGTCCCGTCAACAACTCTGATCCCAGAGAACAAACACCTTATTCGGTTACCTTACCCCTCGAAAGAGAAGCACCCCTCCGCTAACCGGTGCATCGGTAGCACCAGATGCACCGACCGCCTCGGGGACCTGTAAGCCAGGCGTCCGATATACCCCGTTCGGAACACCCGAAGGTCCCCAGTTAGGGCGGCAGACGATGAGCTTGGGCGAGTCACTAACACCTGGACTCACCAGCAGCAGATTGGATCCAGAACAACAGTTCGTGGAACCACTCCGCCACCTCCCTTCACCCCCCTCCGCAGAACAAAGGGAAGCCATCGCTTCCCACGGTCGCTCCCTGCCCACCGTGTTTGTTATGTCACGGTCAAAGGGAGAGACCGCGCCCCAAGTAGGGGCCACAACGCCTTGGTGGGCGTTTCCACCCCCACCGGGTAATTTTTTATAGAGGTTTTCTTCCTCGCAACCCGAAGGTCCCCGTTCCCATTGCTGTGCTTCCGGGTTTCACCGACGGTGGCCGTAACCATGTCCAGCTAGACTTAGAGTAAGCCCAACCGGACCCGTCGCTCATTAGAATTTTTCGTTGTTTATATTAAGTGTATAAAAGCGATCATAATTAATTTTAAAATCAAATTAGGCAATTACGAAAAATAGAAATAAATATTTGTGTTCTGATATTTTATCAAAGTTATTAAAAATGCAAAGGTCTGATGTTTATGTTTGTTATTTATTTTATATATTTTAGAATACAATAAAGCGAAAAGTTGTAGTTTTTTTTTGTTTTTGATACGTACAAACATCGTTTATTTTGTAGTATCACTACATATTATAAAACAAAGTCGCAATATCCCTATGTACGCATAAAATTTTAAAACTACGCAACAGATTTTGATGCGGTTTTTTTTAATAGATAGAATGATTCCAGAGGAAGGTTTGTACGTATAATAACATTCAATACGGAGTAGAGAAATACTGTAATTTTTGAGATTTCTGTAAATAATTACATTTTTTCCGCTTACATTGCAAACTCAGTAAATTGTTGATTTAATATAGATATGACCGTTTACAGCATGTAATTTAAGTGAACATTTTCGGAGATATTACAGATTTAAAATGCCGTGAGGACGCCGCGCTTCACCCTATAGCACTTCGCATTTAGCAGCTATGTGTCGTTCTTTCAAGAGTTTGTTTAAAGCTGTGAATGCTGTTTATAAAGACATTCTGTAATTAATTGTAAAAATAAAATACATAGGTAAAATGTAAAAGTAAATAAGTAAAAATGTACTATATGAGTTTAGATATTCCAAAAATAGCAGGAAATCGTCTTGGTATAGGGAGAGGAAGCTGTTTTTCTCCAAATTTAACGCTTGCGGGCCACGGGCAGTAATGAATAAATCAAAACTACTGGATCGATTTTAATCATTTTTTTACACTGACTGACATGGGATATATATTTTATACCCGTGCGAAGCAGGGGCAGGCCGCTAGTTACTTATATTACTTGAATTAAATGTGCTCATAGTATGATGAATATTCTTTATGATTAGCAAAATAATCCCAAGTAACAATACTAATGAATACTGAAATTAAGGAATATTGTTAGAGACAGGCAACAGAGTCTAAGAAAATTGTCTATGGAATATTATACGATGCCATTTGTCAATTGACATTTTCTTTGTAATTAAGGTAATGTGAGGAAATTAAAAAAAAAACTCCTACGTCAATAATTTAATAACACAAAATATAGAAACTTTACTATTCTTTACAATACAATTAAGTTCGTTTATTCATTTACTACCATTATATGGCCTTATATCCATCCGTGTCATATCCATTCACAAACAATCCTTATACTATTTAATTAAATATATTACAGCAGAAAAAAGAATTGGGATTCCCGGCATTCTATGTAATGCATTAGCCTAAAATAATTTCTTGGAATAACAAAAATAATAAACCGTACACCGAAACGAAACAATAACAATGTCAATATAAAATCCAAAACTGATGAAGACCAATACAGCGTCGTATTTGAGGGGAATCCCTTCAGACTTTGAAATCAGCGCACGTTTACATTGTTGTTTGAAACTCGAAATTCAAATAGCATTCATATTCGTCGATTGCTAAATAGGCCCATGTTTTGTGTCAGTTGTTCAAAAATTTTTTAAAAAGGAATGGTTAGAGTGTACGTATAGTCCGGTCATTTCACTTTCAAACTGTTTAAGCAATTCTTTTCCTGGGAATCCCCTTTTTACTCGAATACTACTTATCTGTGTTAATATTATGTTAGGTTAAATATTTGTACTGAGTGATAGCTTATAACGGTTTTGCTTCGGAATATATTTTGCACTCTGAATTCCTCGTCACTGCTATTATAAATAAACAGGACATTGCAAATAATAAAATATGAATTATAAATTTAAAAAATGTCCCTAATAATATTTATAAAAAAAGTAATTATGAAGTTATTTTGCTATAATTCGAGATCAAGTAAATAGAAAAAATATATAAAATAATAAATGCTAATTGTAGAGTGGACTATCCATTTTCGTAGCTGATACATGCATAATTCGTAAAAACACGTGCACAACTCTTAATAACCACACAATACACACGCACTACACACTTTCACTATCACAATCTCAAGAATAGTTTCTTCCCGAAACCGATGTTTCATCACGAGATAGACTCCACGACAAAACCACAAAGCGACTCATAGTTATATACTAATTAAATGAACCCCCACCATTTATTTTACCTCCAAACACGTGTCATAAGCTTGAACTAGGAACATGAGGGTGCCATTGTTATTTTTAATAATCTCATGTTGGTATCCGGCTGATAAGAGTAAAATACCCTCATTTCTTACCGAGTTGTCGTAAAAGGCGACTAAGGTAAGTTGACCTGCCGGGTGGTAGCCGGCTTAGTAGAATGGACCACCCTCATTTCCTACCGGGGTGTCGTGAAAAGCGACTAAGGTAAGTTGACGTCAGGCAGGCGGCCGGTCGTAAAATATCTATCCAAATCATGTTACAACATATTTATAATATCTTATGCAGACCACACTTAGAGGGGGATAAGGGCAGGAGGTCGATGTAGTTGCTCTAAAATGATAAGTGGGAGGCTTTTATCACACGCGTGAAGAATTACAAAAGAATGTTCATTGGGTCGAAACAATGGTCAATGCTTTATGACCTCTTTCTAACAAATGTTTTCACATTTCGCTCATCATTCAAAAGCACCTTAGTGGTATAATAATCGTATTATATCTTTTGATAAGAATATTCACAATAAAATACCAAGGTTTCAGTTTCAATAGATAACTCCAATAGAAAATGGGACAACTGTGTAAATGAATAAAAGTCGTACAAGTTAGACTGGGGGTGAGCACAGAAAATGCTTTGTATGCCTTGATCGCAGCTGACGTGGGAACTGGGAGCTTTAGAATTGCAAATACGTCGAGCGGCCGCAAGCTCTTTGCGCTTAGCTTTAGAACTGGCTTTGCATATCATTTTTAACTTCACTTCAATGTTATGGAGAGACTAAAGGCAATTTTGTATAAAGTATCGTCTTTATGCAATATTTGCTCACATGTCGATCGTATTGCGTTTACGTAAAATGTGTATGGGTTAAATTATGTTGCTACTGGTAAACAAAAAATGTTAAGGATTTATTTTAAAAATATAAATTAAAGTGTCAGTTAAAAATATAGTGCTAATTGCAGTTATTAACACTCCCAAATTTGATTGGTAATTTGATTTACGATGATATGTAATTCTAAGTGTATGAAGCAGGCAACATTCACATGCCTTATACAAGCAGGATAAGTCACCACACGTATCACAAAACGCCGCCAACACTCCACACAAGCACTACACACACTTAATACCGCAATATCAAAGATTGTTTCGCCCCGAAACCGAAGCATCATCAGGAGGATAGGCTCCACGACGAAACCTATTAAGATTTCGAAGATAAATAGAATAATACATAAGAATCAAAATGAATTTGAAATTAAAGCCACTGTATGCAGCCATTTTTATCTATAAATAATTGTTATTTTAAAGTTTTCAGGTTCATTGTACATGCTTACAAAAAAAACAAAATGGAGAAATTATTATTTATTATTTTCTTCTCCAGGAATAGCAAATAGATCGCAAATTTTATGAAGATATGTTTGTAGACGTCTAAAGTAAGTACTTTTTCAATATACCTAAGCTTAACACTGGTTATTTTACTTTAATGTGTGAAAAAATCGATAGTCATTACATATATGTACTAAAATTGTACATATATTCTGCTTTATAAATTAAAAGGTACATAAAAGAACATTTAATGTAGTCGCAGATAAAGTACTTAAACATAATTTAGTCTCGTTTGTGCTTAAGAAACTTTTTGTGCAAAAGGTTGTCCCGTCCTGTTTTATATTTAGATTGTCAATCAATTTATTGTTTTCTTTTTGTAGGCCACTTATTGGTATTTCTGTACCGCGGTAATAACCTCGGTTTATTCCCTGAGAGAACGTGTTTTGCTTCTTCATAGCATTATAATACTTGACACTCTATGTAACCATTGCATTCTTTTTTCTACACACTTTCTATGATCGTTTAAGAATGTAGTAATGTATTTGCCACAATGTAATTTACTCTGAAGTATATACGTATTTAAGGTGAAATGATGCATCTGGTAATGTATAAATAGCTTATCCCAGTTTTAATGTTTCGCAGTCATTTTATGTGTTTTAATTATGAAGTCGTGCTTATTGCTGGGAATCCTTTTGGTTGCCTTTGTGGTTATTACAGAAGGGAGGCATTTAAGTAGTTAGTATTATTTTCAAAAGCTAATAGATTCTTGAAACATTTTTTAGCCTTACATCATAGAGAAAAATAAAAGTAATATTACAAAAGCTTATTAAGTTATGTTTAGAAATTTTTTTATTCCCAAATATTTATTTCGTTTTTTAAGACATCATACTGTTATTTAGCGAATATAAAAAAAAAAAAACTTGCGATAGTCGTAAGCAATAGTAGTAGGAAAGTTTTTGAAGAATTTGGTAATTTGTCTATTATCGAGTTTGGCAGGAATTTTGTTATTTGTCATTTGTCATTGGCAGGAATTTCGTTAGTTGTTATAGTTAATGTATGATTAACTATCTGTCGCTCTTTTTTGTGTATGATTAAACAAAGATGAGTATATGACACTTCCACTTCAGGCCTATGCCTCTGCTACTCTAGCCTTATAACTTTATGGCGGGAAGAATATATAAAACATTCGAATTTTAAAATTCGAATATTTTATTACAATGTTAATTTTTTTAATGTACTTATTGTTTAAATCTTGTTTCAGATTCCCATAATCTACAAAAGCGGCAAATAATAAAATCCCAAACTATTATGGTGAAACCCCCGCCTGGCTGCGTATTTTACGAATGCATTGCTAGTTGCAAACAACGGCGATATAGAAATGGTGGATACTGCACGATCAATGGATGTCAATGCGTACAATAATGCAATTTTATGACATAAACGTACTGATATTCTTATTTTTTTTTTGTTTTAATGTTTTAATTACCCTATATTATTATACCAATAATCTGATGAAGAACGTAAAATTCTTATTTTATTTATTTATAAAATTTTATTGCACATTCCAACAATAAAAAGGATAAAGAGAGACAAAATAGCGATTTCTAACATTTAAGACATATAATTAATGTTAATTAAGAAATACTTAATTACCTACATAATACTTTGTTGTGCGTATAAAGGCAACCTTATAAATGCCTTATTGGAATAATTTGCACTTCGCCTTTTGCAGTCAACCTTTGAGTAACAGGAAATAACGTGTATAAACCACTCGCAATCGCCAGCGGCCCCACCCGCGTGGAAAGGTTAAACCGTAATATAGTATTTTGATAACCATAAAAATGGTTAAAGTGGGTTAATCTTAAAATCTAGACATATGCTGTCGCGGACTTTTAATTAGAACTTGTAGAGGGTAACAATTGAACACTTGAAGTAAATAAGGCACTAAGTACCCAAAAATTAAAATTCTGAAAGCCTTTTAGAACCAAATTGCATACTTAGTTCGAATTTTAATTTTTAGGTACTTAATGCTTTATTTACTTCAAGTGTTCAATTGTTTAATGCATGGTTTTTGAATAACTTTCACCGTTTACTTAGCGCACGCAAGGAAAGCTTTCAATCTTGCCGTTTTCGTAACATTTTTTATTGCTGCTCCTCTCCTATTAATCTTATCGTGATATTATATAGTCTATAGCCTTCATCGATAAATGGACTGTCTTATACTCAAAGTATTTTTCTGAGATTAGCGCGTTCAAACAATCAAACAAACTAACTCTTCAGCTTTATATATTAGTATAGATTAATCAACAGATGTCCCAGTAAAACAGATTGGTGAAAACTAAATTACGATCGACCGTGTGTATGATATGTGAACAAGTCAATGTTTACCGCAACCACGTGATCATTTCGCTGTTATGTAAATTAGCTGGAACTAAACCTGGGTGATGAGTTATTAGCCTAAACACACAAACCGACAAAACCAAATTAGCTCCGGCGATCCCTCAAGAGGTTGCAGATTTATGCTGTATTGATTAATAAAGTCAATGTAAGTAGCGGCCTGTTACTATCCCACTGCTGCGAATAGACCTCTTCTCTTCGTTTTTAGAGAGAAGATTTGGAGCTAAGACCTACCACGCTGCTCCAGTGCGGATTGGTAGGTTACACATATCTCCAGAATTCTCTAGAGATATGCAGGTTTCCTCACGATGTTTTCCTTCACCGAAAAGCGTGTGATAAATTGCAATTATCAATGAAACACATAAATTTTATCAGAAAATCTCATTGGTGTCTGCCCGGATTTGAACCCAGGACTTACTCGAAAGAGTTACATTACATCCACGGTTTTACCGCTGGACTATCACAGCTTCAGAAGTCGATGTTATTTTGCTAGACCCGCCGTGTGGTATCCGCCTGAGTAGAATAGACCACCCTCATTTCTCAACGAGGTCTCGTGAAAGACGACTAAGGTAAGTTGACCCGCGGTGTGATATCCGGCTGAGTAGAATAGACCATCCTCTTTATTACCGAGGTCTTATAAAAGGGAACTAAGGTAAGCTGGCGTCGGGCAGGCGTCCAGTCTTAAAATACCTATCCAAATTATATGGCAACATGTTACCGAACCCACTTAGAGTACGATACGGGCAGGAGAATGAATGTTATTTTGGTAGACAACAGAGGAAGCGTAAAAAAAAGGAAATAAATTTAATATATTATGTTGCGAAATATTTCATACAAAAATACAATAACAAGTATACAAAGATTTTATTGATATTCAATTTTCTATATAGAATGGCGTTTAAGCTATCACATATTCCGTTTTTGTTTCAATTTTAGAAATATATTGTCATAATCTAGAATTTTCCTTTATTTACCAACGTATAAGGACTTAGAAAATAGTTGGGTATAGTAGTAGGTACAATAATACGACCAATAAGGGATAGGTCTTTCACGACTTTCTTCTTTCCTGTACCAAAGTAATACGCCTGGATCACCAATTTCGAACAGTAACTAGGATTCGTTGACCGTATATCTGTCGTTATTTTATACGTAATGTGCTTAGTCTTCTTTGATCCGCCACTTGGATTGTAGTAAGTATGGTCAGCCCATACTGCGGCCTGTTTAGCAACATTTCCATCTCTACACCGATAAACAGTTGTCCAATCAGAGCTGTGGTCATTAAACCATTTATCCTTTTTAATCTGGCGGTTATTATCTTTTATACCATTCTGCCAACCAGCACCACCTCTCATTTCAAGTACCCAATTATCTGTTGTCATTATCGCTGCATGTCCTACCAACCCACCTATACCACGTCCAGTTATAAGAATGTCTCCCTTACGTACTGTATTAATAAAACGTCTTTTGTTATCCGCTACACTTCGCTTAACAATTTTTCTTTGCAACAAAGATTCTTGAGTATCAGGTAATAAACCGAAGTTGTTCATAATGAGCCATTCCTCGTAATTAACAGGCAGTGTTCCGTTTATTGAGATATATTCTCTGTAAAGGTCTTTAAAGATGTTTTGTTCATCTTTTTGGAACGTTTCCAGTGGATATTTTTCCATATTGATTATTCCCAGGTCGACGCCGTTCATGTAGGCCTTGAAGCATGTCTCGTTCGACCAAGCGATATTTTCGCCTGAAATCATGAATGCATTTTATTAACCTGTAAAAAAGATGCTACGAGATTCGTTAATTTTAATAGACAATTGACCTGCTTTTTAAAATATTACAGCGAAGTTTTAATAGTAGTTTCATTAAATTTAAAAATATATATTTATAGAAATAATGTACTTTATATAGTTTTAATTTTATGAAATTTTACTTCTTTCAATTTTTTTGTATTGTTATATATTTTTCAAGTTGTTCAGTCCCTGCAGCTATAACGCAGTATAAAGAGCTCATGAATAAGGTTTCATATGGGCTTGAAACTAGTCTAACTGACTTGATATAATAAAACGTGAGTATAGCCGCTTTCTATGCATTAACTATGAATACCATTCACTATAATTTAAATTCAACAAGTCAAGTTAAAAATGCTGTTAAAAAAGCTTTAAGGAAATTTCATGCTCCTATTCTTAACTGTCAAGATGTTCCCTCATCTGGAGCCAATCCTGTCAGCAGCATCAGGTCATCATAAATATACATTGTCATCGAAACTGAACCTATATGTATAATTATAACTCAATCTGACATCAAGAAGTGGGTCGAATTTAACTTGCAAGATTCCACCTTCACATACACGGCAAGGGAATAAATAGCTTTTCAAAAAGTTCTTCAAGGCGCATGATGGATTTTGTACTAATCCCAATTGTGCTAACAATCCTGTGCTAACAAACTTGCACTGTCCCAAGAAATCTTTGGTTTGCTTTGGCAATAGCGACAGGATTGCTTCTAACTCCTGCTGTTTGTAATAAGAATCTGAGACTCTTCTCAATGTTACTTGTATTTACAAGGATCCATCAATAGCATAAAAGCGAATAAAATACATAAGAAGGATGAACAAGATAAAGGACATTGGAGGAAACAAAGGAGGAATAATGGCGCATGCTAGGTAAATATAGAAGACGTTTCAAACAAAGATATATCTTTGTATAGTTACTAGTTACTTACTATTTTGAACGTCTGCTTCACACCAAACAGTCCATCCCGAAAGAACCACTAACAGGAAAATTAAATGTAGGATATTTTCAGCCATGTTGAAATTTACCTTACAAATGAAATTATGAAAATTAAATCTTGCTTTATAAAGAAATATAATTGGGTTAACTGAATTACGGTTGCGAAACTAGATTGTACAGGGAATGTCCTGAAGATAAGGCTGAATCATGACGACTTTATGTAATAGTGTCTTAACACATATATGTTGTGTGTAATCACAACAAATATGTCCATGTAAATAGTTTGATAAATGAATGTGGTATGTTTTTTATATTGTTTATTTATAAGTCGCAAATTCTACAACATTATTTAATTTACCTACTCCATATCTTTAATGTTTATATATTTAAATGAGTTAATCTTGTATGTATATATGTTTTCGGAATCTCAGAAACGGCTCCAACTATTTTCCTGAAATTCAGCATGTAGGGGTTTTGGGGGAGGAAAATTGATCTAGCTAGGTTTTAATTTAAAAAAATCGTTATATCCTGTTTTATTTTATTTTTATTTAATATATTTTATTGCACACCAAAACTTCAGAGTACAAAATAAATTTAAGACTATTCTAGATGACATGTACAAAGAGGCGGTCTTATCGCTTAGCAGCGATTTCTACCAGACAACCTCGGAGAAAGAAATTATATTATAATGAGTCGGGTAGGAGGTGCATAAACTTACATACTAATATTTAATTAAAATACATAAATAGTTACTTACCTACTATACTAAATTTAATAAATATAGACAAATAAATAGTAGATATACATATATGTATAAAAATAATAATAATAATTATTATTATAAATAAACATACATAAACATACTAAACATACATAAATAATAGAGTGAATAAAATAATCAACATCATCCATAGCAATGGGAAAGATAGAAATCCTTGACTTTAAGTTTGAACTTATGTATGGTTTTCGCCTTCCGAATATTTACCGGCAATGCATTCCATAAGTTCACCGCCGTTACTGTAAATGACCTAGCATAAAATTTAGTGTGCTGTTTGGGCATTTTAAGCCTAAGGTTTTCAGCAGATCTGGAACCCTTGCTATTATGCAGTCCTAGAAATTGAAATTTTGCCTTTAAATAAGCAGGAGTCGTTCCTCTGTTCTTGGGCATTAAAAAAATTCTAAAATTTACATTTAATATAAAACTCTATTTATGCCATAAATTCTCAAGTCAGCGTAGCTTATTTGGGGAATGGGTAATCAAAAGAATGAAAATACCTAGGATCGAGATACTATTGATATTATGTGTGGTATTTAAAACAATTTCTTTTTACAGATAATATATAAATTAAATTTTCTAAAGTATTTATTTGGAATGAAACAATATAACATACCGACTTGATTCGCCCATTGGCGCAGTTAGCAGTGATCCTGCGTTGAAGTCCGCGAGTCAAGGCTTTGATTTCCGCCGAGGGTAAACGTTTTCTACGAACAATTTCTTGGTTCTTCGAGTGTGGGTGTATGTTATGTATTTAACTATGCATTTAAAATTTTATATGTATATATTTACCAGTTGTCTGTCACCCATAACACAAGTATTAAATTAATTTGGGGACAGATGGTGTGTTACTTGTCCCATATATTTATGTTATGTATTTAAAATTATATATGTATATTATATATACCAGTTATCTATCACCCATAACACAAGTATTAAGTTAATTTGGGGAAAGATGACAGTGTGTGTAATTCACCCATATATTTATTGATTTATATATAAATCAGGAGACAATTAAAAACATTATGTTTTTACTAACACAAAACTGAAACTGATGAAAAAAAAAACACTGGAAATTTGTATTCTAAAATTTATTGATGGAAAATATGTTTATACAAAATGTTTAAAATCCCTTTTCTGTTTCCAGTTTTTAGATAATATGGCTGCAATCAGCAATAGCAATACCCACCACGACACTGTCCGAAACCGAACATGCCTTTTGATTCACAATATTCCATACAATCGAGATGACATCGATGGCGATGTGCTCGCGCTTCAACATCTGTGAAAAAAATCGATTTGAAATTGGTGTTAACGCACATTATATACAATAACACGATATAATAGGAATACCACAATTCCCGTTCCGAGATGCACTTCTCTTGAATGACGAACAAAGACTGCCTGTCACTGAAACGTTTTATCAATAGGAGGACTCCACCGGAAACAACAACGGCATAGTGTTGCTACCATTTTAATCAAAAGGGTGCGATACTCTCGTTTCATGACTGTGTTGCTATAAAATACAAAGCGGAAGTCATTGGCGACAACATTGGCTTATGGGTTTTTTTTTCTTTAATTTGATTTTATTTTTATTTTACGTAAGTTTGTTTGTTTGTTTGTTTGTTTGTTTGTTTGTTTGTTTGTTTGTTTGTTTGTTTGTTTGTTTGTTTGTTTGTGTAAATGATGTTTGTTATGTATAAATAAATATAATACCAGCGCTATCTGTTTCAGAGGTTCAGTAGTGTTTCAGCTGAGTAGGACACCTTATTTGGCCATAATATTCGGATAGGTAAAAAAGTAATTTGTTTGTTTCTTTTTTGGAATTGTGTTCAAATATATGTATTTCTGTTGTTTCTTTCTTTATGAATTAGCAAAAATAATGATATAGTATCTAGGTGACCGAGCTTTGCTCGGTAATTTTTTTTAGATATAAAAAAAATGCAATTAAAAAAAGAAAAGAAAGTGGGATTCGATCTCGTGTTTTCAACTCTTTTGGTACCGCTCGTTACCCATTACGTTATCACAGCATTACATTTGAGAGCTAAAATTTTATTTACTTTCTTTTCTATTCAACATTTTAGCAATTTATCAGTGCCCAAAGTTTTTTTAAAATGAAACCTAGCTAGATTGATTTTTTTCCACTAAAACCCTCTACATGCTGAATTTATGTATGTATGCACAAAGGATTTGCAGTTTTCATATTGTTATAGGTAAACCGTGTTATAGGTAACCGTGTTGTAGGAAGGTTTGCTGTAATTGACAATATCATAAACCGTGTTATACGAGGATCACTTGTAGGTACTTTTTTTTTAGTGTGATCGCTAAATTCGTACCAGCGTTACGCATGAAAATATGTAAACAAATGATATAAAACAAGATTATTTACAGAGAATTATAAAAGTACGGCACAACTAGGGATGTGACTTGGAGTAGAAAAAATCGACTAATAAATAATCGATTTTTATCCCTTTAAAAATAATCGATTTTTAAAAATACGATTATTTTCGATAAAAAAAAATCGTTTTTTTCTGACTATTTCAAAAGTTGTCTTTTTTATATTAATAATTCATTACAATAAAGGCTAATTAAAGTGGACAACTACTAAGAAATAATATTAGATGCGCTGTTTCTGAAATTGGATTAAAATGATTACTTTGGGTAAATTGCTTTCATCCAACAAAACATATCTTATCTTAAAAAACAAGAAAAACAGTAAAAAAGAAAAAGGGATACATAAAATAATCGATTTCTAAAAAATCTATTTTTGATGAAAAAATAATCCATTATTAAAAATTGATTATTTTGAAAAATAATCGATTATTTTAAAAATCGATTATTTTTTCACATCGCTAGACACAACCCATTAACACAATACGTTCAGCTGAAATACCTTTTAATCCCATTGCCATAACAACAATCAAGAAAAATACTTTGAAAAAATTGAAATTCATTTTGTTTGTTTTACAATTCCAGTAAACAATAGCAACAAGAACTGTTCTTTAATACCACTTTATTAAATGATACGAGAAACAGGCAGAAATAAGTTTATTTATATGATTTTATTGTTTACTTTTAATGTCGATTGCAATGACCATTAGAACAAAGCGGGACTTTTTTCTTTGTAATAACATTGCAATGATCAAAGTTGCTTAATAATATGTTTTGCAGAAACTTTAAATATCACTATTATTAATCTATATCATCATCATACAAGATTGCAGTTTAATAATGTAAAAATTTAAAAGATTGACCGAGTTTCTTGCTAGTTTTTCTCGGTAGGAGCAATATTCCGAACCGGTTGTAGCTTCATTAATCATAATCCTTGACGATTTAAAGGTGCTTGAAGGAGCTTATTTGAATTTTGTAATTTGAATAAATATTTTTTGGCAGGAAAACCCATTATGAATCATCGCCGCTCGAGACAAATTCTTAAGGAAGGTTAATAAGGTTAATATAATATGACAGTACCTGGTTGCCCGACCCTTGCTTGGAAATTTTTTACAAAATAAAAAAAAGAAATTTAAAGAAAAAGAAAAAATAATTAAGTAGTTTGGGATCGATCCTAGGTATTTATTCACATTTCCCGAGACTGCCCGTTCCCCGGAAAGGATGCGCTGACTTGACAGTTTATGGCAAAAATAGTTTTTTTAATTCAATAATTAATGCCCAAAAACAAGGATAAAACTATTTTTTTTTACATAAAACCTAGCTCGGTTTATCTCCCCCAAATCCCCCCAACATGCTGATTTTCAGGAAAATCATTGGAGCCGTTTCCGAGATTCCAAAAATATATATACAAACAAGATTAACTCATTTAAATATTAAAGATAATATAATACATTCTCCGGAACAGCTAAACCAATTGTGATATACTGGAAGATGGAGGAGGTTACAGAGCAATATCTAGGGTACTACTTATCTTAAAATACTTAAGGGGTAGGGATTACGCAAGAAAAACTTTGAAACACACCTAATACCACGCGGGCAAAGTCGCGGACACAGCTAGTATATTATAATGCAAAAGTCCGTTGCGCTTTCACCACTTATCGGTTGAAGCAATATAGATAAAGTTTAGTACGTTAGTTGCATATCTTAGCTAACATATAGGACGTTAAACGTCTCACTTCATCTTAGAAAATTTTTCTTAGGAAGAGGAAAAAAAACAGCTACTATTTTATGGAATTTCAACACTATAGTTGACGCGAGCAAAGACACGGGTAGAACTAGTATTACGACAAGAGAATAGTACAGAATTATATATGATTCACGATCACTCATAGCCGCGCCCGGTTATGTCCCTCCGATAACGTCCCTGATTTCATTGACATATATAAACGACACAGGAACTATTTCATGTTTAGTCTCTAATCCAATCGTGTAAAAATGTTTCACATAGGGATTGTATTTATTGCTGTGCTATGTGTTGTTAACGCTGCGTTTACCGTAAACATTCCTGAAAATCGTGAGTTCACTTTTTATTTGTTTACTATATAAACAAAAACAAACGCCGTGTGGTATCCGGCTGAATAGAATAGTACCACCCTCATTTCTTACCGAGGTGTCGTAAAAGGCGACTAAGGTAAGTCGACCCGCCGTGTGGTACCCAGCTGAGTAGACTAGACCACCCCCCCTCATTTCTTACCGAGGTGTCGTAAATGGCGACTAAGGTAAGTTGACCCACCGTGCGATATCCGGTTGAATAGAATAGATCTAATTCTTACCGAGGTGTCGTAAAATACGACTAATGTAAATTGACGTCAGGCAGGCGGCTGGTCGTAAGATACGAGGCCAAATGTGACAACATGTTTAAACATGTTGTGCCGATTTAGAGCGGGATAAGGGCAGGAGAATGAAAGATGGGAGAACAAAAAAATTATAAAAGTGGTAGTTCGCGAATGCATTATTACAGGCTAACTGTTTAGAATAAGACGTGAGTATAGTCGGTTCTACACATTTATTTATTTATTTTTATACATATATACATATATTTAGAAAAGAGAAAGAAAAATTAAAAAAGCACATGTATATAGGCGGACTTATCCCTAAAAGGGATCTTTTCCAGTCAACCTTTGAGTAATAGAAGGAAAAAGACAAGAATTGAAGAAGAAAGAGAGATTACATTAAATATTTTTGCACATATTAGTCTCCATGCAGTTGACTTTGTTATTTGTAATTTCTTTCCATTAAAGGCAACAAATTAGTCCTTTGTATAAACCTTGAAAATTCTAAAGAGCTTGTATGGTTGATCAATATAGTTATTTCTATGGTTTGATATGATAATAGCTGATAAGAAAGCATTTGTCAGCTTGTGTACTTATTTATATAAGTACACATTGTTAATTAGATAAGTGTGCTGTGTAATGAAAAATTAAATTATTATCTGTTGATATGTCCATTTAACTTTATAAATATAAAAACTTCTTCAAGTAAATTGTAAAAGATAAGTGTTAGATGGTCACAACGTCATTCTCTACATACTTTATACGTGTCCTATATCATAGATAATACACTAAATAGGATATCCTATATAGTATCTATACTTTATACGTGTCCAACTAAAATCTTGGGATGCGGTTTTCCGTGAGTCGTATCTATTGTATATTTCCAAAATGAATCAAATTTTAAAATTTCTTGCAATGGTTTTGTGTACAGTATAATATTATAGCTTTTTTTTTTAATTTATTAATATTAAATGCTAGTCAATGTTCTGGCTTAAGCTCCCTATATGCGAACATTGCTTAAAATAAGGTGGAAAATTTACTTAGGATAGAATAGAATAGAATTTCTTTATTTCTTTTACAAAGTACTTGTTTTCTTTTACTTTCATATACTAAGAACAATGATTTGATTTATTACGTATATTTTGTGCATCAAGTTCATTCATCATTATTTACTATAGTATATTAAATTTTGAAGTTACATAGAAATAATAGTATGGTGTCAGTGTTTTCAAAGAGCTTTGAAATTCTTGTATAATCAAAATTAACTCTTGGAGTTTCCAGGGTATTGTTTAATTTTTTGGCAAAATGTTAATACAAATTGATGTCTCTTCAGACGTACGTGACGTGGAGAAATGCGTTAACAATATTTGTGACCAGCAGTGTCAGCAAATGGGTTTCGCCATAGGGAACTGTGTGGGATTTACTTGCGAATGCGATAAATTCCCCAAAAATAATGGTAATATCCCCGATCAAAAATTCTTTATCGCATTAAAATAATTAACATTCAAAAAGAGATTTAAACGCATCTTTGCGGAAACGAAGCTTACATTTTTGGTATAATTCCACATGGATATGACTTGTAAAGTAATATTTAGTTCATTATATAGAATAGATTTAAATTGTATTCTTAATTGTAATTCGTCTTATGTAATACAATTAGATGAAATTTAAGTTAACTAACCTTACCATAAATTAAATAAAAACATATTTTTGTAGACTTTTTTTACTCTATTTTTAAAGGATTTGTTCAATGATGAACATGCCACCCTTAAATGACACTTTACAAAATGCTAGTCTACGTTTTTGTACGTTTTTGTAGACGATGAAGACGATGTTCCTGCTGATGATGAAATTACGATCGATGAAGTGCTAAGTGATTGCAACCCTGCAGCCTGTGATCAATTATGCCGTCGCTTGAAGTTCCCCGGCGGCGTGTGTGTTAACGGTCGTTGTAAATGTGATAACTTCCGACAAGAGCTAGGTATTTTTTTGGAGCAACATACTTCTATACATGATATAAAATAACTCCCCAAAAGCTGTCTGTCTGTATGAGACCGAGTTTCTCAAAATGTACTCAACGGATTTTTGTTCGGTTTTTACTTAAAGATAGTGATTTAAAAATGATTAAAAAAAACTCGCCTTCTGGGAGATATAGTCGCGTGTGCCGCGTAAACGACACACTAAATTAATGTACTGGAGAATTGTAGATCTACAAAAAAGGTCGTAATAGCATGTCTCTAACTCTAATGTGACTCATAATGAATGAAATGAATGAATGAAAAGTGTTTATCCCACAAAAGTGGAAGTTCCATAACTACTTTATGTTTTAAATTTTGATTAGGGAAAATTTTTGTGACACACTTTCCACGCATGCGAAGCCGCTGGCATAACTAGTTTAATGTTTAATTTAAAGACTATTATCTAATTGCAGTAAACTTTAATACTTCTGTAGCTCATAGTTTTTGTAAATTACGGGTTATTTTAGGGCTCTAGGGAACTATAGCAATCATAATTCCTTCATTTTTCTTGTTCAAATCAGTATTATATTTGACCAACAGTAACAAACTGTTTCAGAACTTGAAAATGATGATTTTAAAGCAGCAGATAATAATGCTATTGGAGAAGAGCTTAGTGATTGTAATCCTGGAGCCTGCGATCAATTATGTCGTCGCTTGAAATTCCCCGGCGGCGTATGTGTTAACGGTCGTTGTAAATGTGACAACTTCCGACAAGTCCTAGGTAATATTTATCAAGCGTTACCTATACTAATATTTTGAGGTGGAAAGTGTAGTTATCTTTCTGCTAAGGTTTAACGTCTTATACGATAGAGCAATCATGTTACTTGATGCAATTTAAGCTTATATACCAGGTTGATATAGAGTGCATAACAGGAAGTACATAATTAATGGAATTGAAACCGTAAAGGGCACGCGAATAAAGTAACGGGTTCAACTTGTTTTAAATATACTGTCTTAGACCTTACACTAATAATAATCAGTACGTCGAGTCTAGATCTTGTACTATTGCAGTACGACCATTTGACTTTGGCGTTGTATGTTTATATATTGTAGCTCGTATATTATCGAATAGAGTTCATCCAATATTTTATAATTTTAACGAAATAAAAAAAAAAGTTGTTACATTAAGCTGAAAAGTAATATAAAGTTTCAAAGTATTTTTTCAGAAATATTTGTAAACAATGATTATGAAGCTGTTGATAAAAATGATATTCAGGAAGAGCTAAGTGATTGTAATCCTGCGGCTTGCGATCAATTATGTCGTCGCTTGAAGTTCCGCGGCGGCGTGTGTGTTAACGGTCGTTGTAAATGTGACAACTTCCGACGAGACTTAGGTAATTTTTCCGTACAGTGTTACAATAATTTTGTATATCAAAAGATTGGCACTGTTTCAACTACCTTCAATAAATATTTTGCAAAAAACATAATAATTATTAAAGACTAACTAAACTAAATCTGCAGCACATAATAACTATTTTCCACATATAATTATTTTACTTAGAGAAGGGAACCAAGCCACAAATGTGACATATTACAACAAAGAGAAAGCATATGAGGGTGATCTATTTGTCTCTCTTTTTTGATGAAGTGTATGAGTTTAATCTTCGTTCTCAATTGTGTCATTTACAGCCCTGCCTATGGCTCCGCTACTTTAAGTATAATTACTGTATATTTTTTCCGTGATAATTAATCAGCATACTCAGCCGTAATTTCATCTCGCTTTTACACCGCTTCTCTCATTTGCACACACGTTCGTTGAAAAACGTACCACAATCATTTTACACATATCTTCATATTTAAACTTAACAAACTTATAACAATATTTAATCTTACATAAAGTTTAAAAATATTATTCCAGAAACATTTATGAACAATTATCTTAGAGCTGTCGATAAAAATGATATTGGAGAAGAGCTAAGTGATTGCAACCCTGCAGAGTGCGATCAATTATGCCGTCGCTTGAAGTTCCCTGGAGGCGCGTGTGTTAATGGACGTTGTAAATGTGACAACTTCAAACAAGACCTAGGTAATTTTACTATAGAGTTATTTTACTACAGTACGAGTATCATAGGCAGGCTTGTAAGTGAGAATGTCGCAACAAATAATGAGAGTAAAGATGATATGTAGCAAACTCAACAGCTATTTCTCTCGTTATGGTAAATCGTTTTCATTATCAATTCAGCTGTGTCGTGTCCAGTCCTTATTGAATGTAGGCTTTTTCCAAGGCCTTCTATACTGGGTGATCTTGTGCACCAGACGACGTGCAAGTTGAGACCAAAGCATCAATGTTGTCTATTCTTCTCTTGAGAGAATAGCAACGTGATCTTGGTGGTGACGGTATTGAATGTATATTTTATATTAACTGCGCTCTACAGTTTTATAGGCGATGTAAAGATTATTTGCAATGTAAGCTCTCTCTCTTAATCAACTCATAGACGTCCATTGCATGGTTTCTTCAGGGGGTCTCAACACCACACGACCTTATACCGCTTTGATCTAGCGTCTCGCGACCCTATTAGAAACCCTTATTAGAGGTAGTCAGTCAACCTCGTACGGGCTCTAACGACGCTGCGTGTTTCGCGTCGGAGTTGCCATTTCATAACCTTAAGATCCCCATCACCATTTTAGCTTTGAACACGCTGAGCTATATCTGCGACTTTGGCTATTTTATGAATACCCTCATTTCTAACTTAATCTCGCAAAGATTGAAGAATAGCTCGCTCCATCCTCTGCCCTTTAGAATAAGGTCATTGTTGCGGCCATAATCATCTGTATGGATGATATGGACCAATCGTGAGCATTTACGCAAAACGTCTTCAAACCTATATGTCACCTACGATCGTTATACGTATAAAATCAATTGTCATTCGCATTGAAAATTTTTAATATAAGGTAACGCATTCGTACCTCTTTGTAACTTGCAATCAATATAAAAGTTCACAGTATTCTTAAGGCTTTTAATTATCAAAATGAAAGGAGTAACGCAAGCGCAAATAGTCATGTAAGTTCTAGAAACACTTTATTATAGACTAAAAAGTTTTTCTTGTTTTATCTGAGACTAGATTTTCACCTAATTGTAAAGTCTAGTCTAAATGTTATTTCAAGCTGGGGCCTACCTACTATAACTTCATGCAAATCCATTAAACCGTTAGAGGGTTAAAAGGTAAACACTCACAAAATTTTACCTTTATATAACTTGTAGTAGATTTATATTATTACAAGAGTAATCGAGCGAATATAAATTATAACAGACATAGTTATGTTTTACGTCAAAATATTAAGAATATATAGTTTTTTTTGTATTTAATGGGATACTAGAGAATCAAGCTGGCTTCGCTCACGTGCAAATCAGTATGTTCCAAAGTTAAACCCGCCTAAATCCTGATACTGCAGGAATGTAATCATTATGTTCTATTCATCTGAACCTTCCTCAGGAATAACACTGTCTTTTAGTAAAGACCGTAGAAAAATCCGTCTAATACTTTTTGGGAAAAGGGATCGCATACAGTCAGACAGTTTTTGAACACTATGTTTTATAATATGTATAGACTAGCTTTTTCACCCGCGACTTCGTTCGCGTGGACTGTTGCCGTGTGATAATAGATGGCGCTTTCCAATGTCATCCTATGTCTGTAGAATTAACAGGATTTCTATAGCCTATATATTATTCCGGAATATAAGGAAAAATTGTGCCAAATTTCATAGATATTGGTTCAGCAGATTCGCTGTGAAAAAGTAACAAATATACAACCATACTTACAAACTTTCGCATCTATATATGAAGCTGAAGAGTTGGTTTGTTTGAACGCTCTTATCTCAAGAATTACTGAATTACCAATTTGAAAAATTCTTTGAGTGTAAGATAGTCCATCTATCGAGGAGGACTATAGGCTATACATATATCACGCTAAGATGAATAGGAGAGGAGCACGCGGGCGGAGCCGCTGGCAATTACTAGTTTTTAATATCAGTAGGATTTTGGCTCTGACTTGTTGACGCAAATAGCAGTGACACTGCCTCCTGACTTGTCGCCATTTCAATTCCAACCGAGGGCCAACATTTTCTTAGTTCTTTGATTCTGGATGCATTTAAGTATGTATTTAAAATCATGTGCACTTTTTATGAGCTGTGGTAGCCCAGCGGTAACAACGTGCGACTCTTTCGAGGAGGTCACGGTTTCGAACCCAGGCAGACATCAATGAGTTTTTCTGTAAAAACTTACGTGTCTAATTGATAGTTGCAATTTATCACACGCTTTTCGTAAAGAAACTTGCATATCTCTAGACATTTTTGATGACATGTGTAACCTACCAAGCTAATACTAAACTATAGAGCAGCCTGGTAGGTCTTAGCTCTAATCCTTCTCTCCAAAAACGGAGAGAAGTGGCTTATTCCCCGCAGTGAGATAGTAATAGACCGCTACTTTACTTTACTTTTACACATATTTACCAGTTGTCTGTCACCCAAAACACAAGTATTAAGTTACTTTGAGGTCGGATGACCGTTTGTGTAATTGTGCCATATATTTATTTATGTTTTTTTACAGCGTCGATTGAGAAATATCAAATTGAAGCAGTGAAAATTTGCGAATATGCTATCTGTAACCAAATTTGTCACCGTTTAGGATTTCTTAAAGGAAAGTGTATAGGCAATCGTTGCGAATGTTCTAATTTTTTAACACAAAACAGTAAGATCACATTTAATATTATTTCTTTAACATAATAGTTCTAATCACTACCAAGATTAATAACATCATCCTCTTGCCCTTAACCCACTCTAAGTGGGGTCGGCATAACATGTTGTCATATGATTTGGCTACGTATTTTACAAGCGGGCGCTTGCCTAACGTTAACTTACCTTAGTCGTATTTTACGACACTTCGGTAAAAAAGAGATTGGTCTATTCTACTCAAACGGATAACACACGGTGGGTAAACTTACCTTAGACGCCATTTACGACTCGGTAAGAAATCAGGGTGGTCTATCTTACTCAGCCGGATACCACGCGGCGGGTCAACTTAACTTAGTCACCTTTTACGAAACCTCAATAAGAAATGAGGGTGATCTATTCTACTCACCTGGATACCACGCGCCAAATAATGTGTAGGTAACAAGAATAATAACAGTACGCTATTATTTAACTATATGTGTGCAGAAATGGGTTTAAGTGTGTTTCGCTATTCAGTCTAATTTGCATAATTAATTGCACGCAAGAATTTATATAATACCAAGATCGTGGTAAAGATCAAATGAACTAAATACTTTACAAGAGAGCTATACATTCTTAGTCTTTGATACATTCTTCATTATATTAAAAAAATAAATTAGGTATAGCATTGATTCATCTGTATTTTTATTACCCAGAGATGGTTAAATTCCATAGTCCTTAACGAAGAATCGTATTTGCGATACCCCTTTTCTCAATATTGTATTAAAATTTAATTTATTTATTGGTGTTAATCTTATAACGCCTTGCGAGAGATTAATAAATGTGTAGATGTTCTATTTTTAAATTTGACATCACTTAAAACTATTTGGAAATCACGATGAAGTATTTTATTATCAGCTATCTTTGTTGTATTGTATTTATATTTGACTGGCCCATTGGCGTAATGGGTAGTGATGCTGCCTCCAGCTCCGCGGGTTGTGGGTTCGATCCCACCGAGAGCCAATATTTTCTATAAAAAATTTGTTGGTTCTTTGAGCCTGGGTATATTTCTATTTAAGTATGTATTTAAAATTATACATGTATATATTTACCAGTTGTCTGTCACCCATGACACAAGTATTAGTTACTTACTTTGGGATGGATGACCGTGTATGTAAGTGTGCCATTTATTTATTTGTTTATATTATTAGCTTCATATGTTTTGTGAAAATTATTTTACAATCGTTTTGATCCGCTCTTCTTTTTTTATATGGCTTTTTCACAAAGCCCATCTCTTTTAGATTGTCTTCCCCTTTAACCTAATAATATGCAGTAACATTTTTGGTTACCCTGCTTATTTACATAAGCTGTTTAATATAAACATCAAAAACGCATTCTTTCAGAACAACTCCAGCATATAGCTTATATTCAGGTCAATAAAGATGAAGATGAAATGTCTAATGAGCTGAGCGCGTGCGACATTTTAAAGTGCAATGAGTTTTGTCATCTGTTGAAATACCAAAGAGGGATATGTATCGGCGAAAAATGCTGGTGCACCAATAGTCTACAGGCTAACGGTATCGTAAAATTTGTAAAAAAAACTTTTTGGCATAATAAGTAAACTAAGTAAGTCGCGGCTGTTACCTTTCCACTGCTGGAAATATGCCTCTTCTCTCCGTTTTTGGAGAGAAGGGATCGGAGCTTAAGACCTACCACGCTGCTCCAATGCGGGTTAGTAGGTTACACATATCTCCAGAATTCTCTAGAGATATGGAGGTTTCCTCACGATGTTTTCCTTCACCGAAGAGTATGTGATAAATTACAATTATCAATTAGACACATAAGTTTCAACAGAAAAACTCATTGGTGTCTGCCCGGGTTTAAGCCCGTGACTTCCTCGAAAGAGTCGCACGGTAATACCGCTGGGCTACCACAGCTCTCCCAAAAGCCAGAATGTAGTCAATTAAATATTTTTTGATGCAGGTAATCGAGAAGAAATTTTGAAAGAACCAGTCTGCGACGCAAAAGAGTGTAATATGCGGTGCCGAAAAATGCATTATATGGGTGGTTTTTGCCAGTTGTATAAATGCGAATGTTATTAAATATTCCAATATTTCCCTTCTAAGAAGATAAGTATATCGACTCTGATATTGTCTCAAATATAACGTTAAACTTGTCTTTACATAATAAAGTTATTAAACAAAGTGGTATTGTTTTTTTTATGATTATCTTAGTTTTGAGAATTCAATGAACTGCCTAAGAATTGGGAAAGCTCTTTGATCCTACAAATCATAACTGACGTTGATTAAGCAAGCTTTTATGATATATAAATAAATATAAATATGGGACACTTATACACACGGTCGTTCGTCCCCAAAGTAAGTAACTTAATACTTGTGTTATGGGTGACAGACAACTGGTGAATATATACTTATGTATATTTTTTAAATACATACTTAAATACAAATATACACCCAGACTCGAAGACCAACAAATTCATTTCTTGAAAATGTTGGTCCCCGGCGGGAACGATCCCGCGACCTGCGGAGCTGAAGGGTCAGTACCCACTACGCCAACGGGCCAGGCTAGATATGCAACATCCTTTCAAGCCTTTTAATTACTGTGGTGGATGTGAAGGATTCACATAGATCAACCTTAAGCCTAATTGGATGAAAAACGCTGACCTACGGGCTTTCCGAACAACTTTTGTTTTTGACATCAGCTTACCTTAACGACACCTCGGTAAGAAAGAGGGTATTCTATTTTACTTAACCGGATACAACACGGGTCAACTTACCTTGGTCACCTTTTACGACACCACAGTAAGAAATGAGGGTGGTCTATTCTACTCAGCCGGATACCATACGACGGGTCGACTTACCTTTGTCGCCTTTTACGACACCTCGGTAAGAAATGAGGGTGGTACTACTTACTATTCAGCCGGATACCACACAGCGTGAAATGAAACTATGGTATTTAAAATTTTTTTTCAGGGTTTTTCTTTTAGTTAGATTTTGGTTCAGTATTATATTTCACGTTTATATAATGACTTTAGTGTGTAAGCAATTAAAATCTTGCAAGGTTTAAACTTTAAGTTCAAAATTGAAAACAATTCTAGATCATAACTGAGCTCCGTCTTTGTTCAAGTTGCAGATTGCTACTAAGTTAATTAATTTAGTTGTAGTAAGATTTGAAGTCGGTCGCCTAATTAAACTGGTTAACTAGTTATGTAAGCCACGCACGTCTTCAGTTAAAATGGTTTTCAAACATCATATGTTTTTGTTGCGAATTTTGATTCACGATTTAAAATAACGGTAGCTGTCAATTGTGTTATTTGTAATGAAAATGGTTTTGATCGCACAGGTTACATGTTTCAAACATGTTATAAAAACGACGATATTTCTACTTTACACTTTTTCAATAAATAATAACCAATTTTCCGAAAGTCAACCCATTTAATTTCTTACAACAACATTGACAAATAATGACGGCCACAATGTTTTTTCATATTAATGACCAACTCTATGACGGAGGTTGTATTAGAAACATGTTGTGACAATGTTGTCACATGATTGGGCTACGTATTTTACGACCGACCGACTAACGTCAACTTACCTCAGTTGTATTTCACAACACCTCTGTAAGAAAAAGAGTGGTCTATTTTACTCAACCGAATACCACCTAGTCGCCTTTTACGACACATCGGTAAGAAATGAGGGTGGTCTATTCTATTCAGCCGGATACCACACGGTGGGTCGACTTACTCTTGTCTCTTTTTACGACACCTCGGTACGAAATTGTTGGGGATCGATCCTAGGTGCCATCACATTTCTCGAGACTGCCCGTGCCCCGAATAAGCAAGGCTGACTTGACAGTTAGTGGCAAAAATAGCGTTATAATATAAATTTTGGTATTGTTTAATGCCCAAAAATAGGGATAAAAGGAATATTTTTTATACGAAACCTAGCTAGATCGATTTTTTTCTCCCAAAACCCCCTACATGCTGAATTTCAGGAAAAATATAAGATTAACTCATTTAAATATCAACGATATATTATATGGATTGTATTATATACCGATCAAGCAAACGCGTCTAAATCTAATATTAATTCAATGAGAATTCATAGAGGCAATGAGCCGAATGCTATGTCAAATATTCCGTATCAGTTGAACGATCGCGAATAGGATGGGAAATATTGGAATGCCGACGCCGCGGTATTCGCTCACTAGTTCATATTATAGCGTCCTTAATTACTTACCTACCCTCATTCTTGAACGTGACTTCATTAACATTCTAGTGATTGTCAAGTATCCAAGCTAGATAAAGTTTTAGGCCAGTTTACTTATGATAACTGTTATATGTCGCTGAGAGAAAAACATAGTTCTTTTTTAACTAATTTAGATCAATCACAGAACGTTATTTATAAAGCACAGGGATTTTAAAGGTGAACATTATAGTACTCCTAAAATATAACATGGCTCGTCTAGGCTTCATATTATTCTACCCACTAGCAATCGCCAGCGGCTCCACCCGCGTGGAACGATTAAAACCGTAATATAATCTTTTGATAACCATATAAATTGTTAAAGTGGGTTAACCTTAAAAGCTAGACATATGATGTCGCACACTTTTATTTAAAACTTTTAGAGGGGAACAATTTTAGTATAACATGATTTTAAATAACTATTGCTGTATACTCAGCGTACGCAAAAAAAGCTTTAAATTTTGCCGTTTTTGCAATATTTTTTATTGCTGCTCCTCTCCTATTCATCTTAGCGTGATGTTATATATCCTATAGACTTTCTCGATAAATAGACTACTTTATACTGAAAGAATTTTTCAAATTGGTTCAGTAGTTCCTTAGATTAGCGCGTTTAAACAATCATTCAATCAAACAAACAAACTCTTCAGCTTTATATATTAGTATAGATATAGATTGAGAGCGTGGACGTTTACTTTTTTGGTGGATTTTATAAAATTTATGGAAGTATCTTCATAATTTATATTAAATTCATAATAAATCTCTTCACGGGATCTCCACAGCACACGATCTTGTGCCGCTTTAATCCAGCGGCTCCCCACTTTCTTTTTGAGGTCGTCAGTCCATCTTATGGGGGGCAACTACACTGCGTTTACTGGTGCGGGGTCGCCATCCAACACCTTGAGACCCCAACGCCTATAAGATCTCCGCACTATGTGCTACGCCCATTGCCACTTCAGCTTCGCGACACGCTGAGCTATATCGGTGACTCTGGTTCTTCTCCGGAACTCATTTCTGATTTGATCACGTAGAGATTCTAACATACCTCACTCCATCGCCAGCCGAGCAACTGAGCCTTCTTATGAGGCTCATGCTGATGATATACTATTAATATCACGAATATTAGGTTGTTAGTAGTAACCAAAGTCTGGTTCTTTTCCGGATCTCCTTTCTGATTTGATTACGTAGAGATACTCAGCATATCCCGCTCTGAGCCTCTGACTCAGAGCCTTCTTATGAGGCTCATGCTGATGATAATATTCACGAATATTAGCATGTCAGTAACCAGTGCCTTTACAGCAGTTTAAAAACAACTATTAAAGAGAGGCTTACGAAAAGCCTACTACTATATACTGTTGAGGATTATTTGGACGATAAGAATGCGCGGATATAGCTACTGTCCGAATCTGTACAAGATAGTAATGACTTAATATAACTAGTTATAATTATATTAAAAAGAGCAACCGCCGAGTTTCTTGCTTGCTCTTCTTGGCAGGAACAGCTTTCCAAACCAGCAATAGAATTGACGATTCAAAAGTACTTGTTTACAAGTTTATTTGAATAAAGAAAATTTTGAATTTGAATTTGAATTACTAAAGGGATCGATGATTTAACGTGCTGTATGATGGAAATGTTCCAATAGTTATTAAATAGAACCGTCAAACTCTGGTAACTTTAGTGGTTAATGAACTATGGCGGTTTATTAATATTGATGAAGGCTGTTTGCTCAGTAACTGTTATTCCGTTTATGAATATGATAGTTTGAACTTCGCGGAAACATTTAATGTATATAGTAATTATATTTTTAATTAATTAAAAAAATTAGGCGTTTAACTTTGCGAAGATCCATACTTAATTCGCGATGCTGTAATACTAAATGTAAAGTCACGACTGTTTTGCGTTTTTATCGTGGAATCTATCTCCCCAAGCATCCCAAACCCAAGCATCATCACTTGGGTTGCGGGCCGAAACGATGTTGAGATTGTGGTAGTGTATGTGTACAGTGCTAGCGTATTGTGGTGCTGGTGTTTGGTATGCGTTTTTTATTTAATATATAATATCACATATTTTCTCTATTTCCTTTTATCGTGGAGTACAGCAAAATAATATTATTATTTTTCTTGAAGTATATTTTTATAACATGCACAGCATAACTATTCATAATTTCTATGTGAGTTCCGATTTTTTTTTATTTATTCTTTATTTGCGGAATATAAGTACAAAGTTCTTAAAAAATACCGTGTTTCACATTGCAAGCGTGCAAACACTAAATTATTGTCAAATTAATATTTTACAACAAATTACATTACATAAAAAAAAGAAAGTCAATTTAAATTAATTTAAATTTAAAAAATAGTCAAATTAGTTATATAAAAAATTGACGCTATTAAATAACTTGAAAAACAACGAATAACATTTGACTACGTCTAATCGGTTGTATGTATGAATCGGTACGTAAATATCCTTATATGAATATTAAAATTCAAATTGTCACAGACAAAAATCATACCGAGGTGTATCAAATTAAAAGTATATTTAAATGAAACTAGGTAACTTGTCTCCAACAGTCCTCAAGTCGAACGAACGTAGGCGATATTAAACGAAATTTAAACTGGCAGCTCGAATTCAAACGTACTCTAAATTAATTAATACCTCTAAAGGCCGACATTTAGGGAGTCAAAGAAAAACACTAAGTTTGATGTATATACATACTAATACATATTTGTCTGTCTATTTAAACCGCTTTCATTTGATCCACTGTAACAATTTTGATGCCGTACGAGCCAAACGCCAAATGAGTGAGATTTATCTATTAGTCGTCATCATTTCCCTGACCTTATTCCACTGTAAGTGGGATCGGGATAACATGTTTTAACACGTTGTTAAATAATTTGGCCATTTATTGTACGACCCACCGCCTGCCTAACGTTAACTTACCCTAGTCGCTTTTTACGATACCTGTGTAACAAATGAGGGTAATCTATTCTATGCAGCTCGATACCACACGACGGGTCAACTTACCTTAGTCACCTTTTGCGACACCTCGGTAAGAAATGAGGGTGGTCTATTCTACTCCGCCAGATAGCACAGGACGAGTCAACTTACTTTAGTTGCCTTTTGCGACAACTCAGTAAGAAATGAGAGTGGTCTATTTTACTCAGCCGGATACCAAAGGACGGGTCAACTTACCTTAGTCGGGTTTTGCGACACCTCGTTAAGAAATGAGGGTGGTCTATTCAACTTAGCTGGATACCACAGGACGGGTCGACTTACCTTAGTCGGATTTTGCGACACCTCGTTAAGAAATGAGGGTGGTCTATTTTACTCAGCCGGATACCACAGGACGGGTCGACTTACCTTAGTCGCCTTTTACGACACCTCGGTAAGAAATGAAGGTAGTTTATTCTACTTAGATACCACAAGGCTCTCTCGGTTTTAAAAAAACACTTGAAATTTGAGGTAAATACATACATACATAGATCCGCTGGAACAATTTTGATGCCATGCGAGCTGAACGGCCAGTTGTATTTAATAACAAAGTAAAGTAACGGCCTGTTACTATATCGTACTGCTGGTTGTAGGCCTTCTCCCTCCATTTCTGGCTTGACGGGTTAGAGCTAAGACCCACCACGCTGCTCCAAAGCGGGCTGGTAGGTTACATATATCCCCATGATACAGATACAGATACAGATATAGCCTCACGATGTTTTCCTTCACCGAAAACCGTTTGATATATTGCAATTATGATTTTAGAAACAAATAGAAAAACTCATTGGTATCTTGCCTGGCTTATTGAACCCCATCGAAAAGTTCCAAAGTGTCACCTTATATTTTTTTCGGAATCTCGGAAACGGCTCCAACGATTTCCTGAATTTCAGCTTGCAGTTTTGTGGGACAAAAATCAATCTATCTAGGTTTTATTAAAAAAAATAATGTTACATCCCAGTTTTGTGCATTAAAAAGAATACTAAAATTTACATTGAATATATAAAACACTATTTTTGCCAAAAACTGTCAAGTCAGCGTAGCTTATTCGGGGAACTGGTGGTCCCTAGAAATGAAACTACCTAGGATCGAGCCCACCTACACAATTGTTTTTTCTTTGATTTTGAAGTTTTTTTTTATTTTGTAAAAAATTACTGAGCAAGGCTCGGTCAACCAGGTGCTAGTATATAATAGCAATAATTGTTACTTGAAGCGAAAACAAACTTCTCAATTCAGCTGCACGATCGCATTAAAGAATTAGTGCACGCCGGTCTTAAAGTCAGTCACATGTCAAAGATATCGAAGAGATATAAACTGTTCGCAAATCCTCTTTCTAGCATTAAAAGGAAACTGTTAACAGCTGTATTTGTACTGCTTTAAAAATTATTGTTTATCTTACTTTCCTACTATTTTTTTTATTATTAGCATTTTTTTAATGCCCGAAAACAGGGATATTACAACATTTTTAAAAAAATGAAACCTAGCTAAGTTTTTTTCCCCCCGAAGCCCCGACATGCTGAATTTCATGAAAAAACGTTGGAGCCGTTTCCGAGATTCAAAACCCTACTAATATTATAAATGTGAAAGTTTGTCAGTATGCATGTATTTTTGTTACTTTTTCACGGCGAATCCACTGAACTAATATCGACAAAATTTTGCACAATTTTTGGCTTATATATTGGAATAACATATAGGCTAAAATCCTGTTGATTTAGAAATAGGATAACACTAAAAAGCGCCATGTATTATCAACCTATCACGCTACAACAGTTCATGGGAACGAAGTCGCGGGCTAAAGCTCGTATTATAAATGCGAAAGTTTGTGAGTATGAATGTAAGTTTGTTACTCTTTCACGGCGAATTCACTGAACCAATATCGACGAAATTTTGCACAATTTATGGCTTCTATATCGGAATAACATATAGGCTAAAAATCCTGTTAATTCAGAAATAGTATAACACTAAAAAGCATCATCTATTATCAACCTTTCATACTACAACAGTTTATTTGAACGAAGTCGCGGGTTAAAGATCATATTATAAAATAATCTTCCTGCCCTTATCCCACTCTAAGTGGGGTCGGCACAACATGTTATAAACATGCTGTCACATGATTTGGCTGCGTTTTTACGACCGGCCGCCTACCTGACGTCAACTTACCTCAGTCGTATTTTACGACACCTCGGTAAGAAAGAGGGTGGTCTATTCTACTAAACCGGATACCACACGGTGGGTCAACTTACCTTAGTCGCCTTTTACGACACCTCGGTAAGAAATGAGGTTGGCCTATTCTACTCACCCGGATACCACACGGCGGGTCAACTTACCTTAGTCGCTTAAAGATCATATTATAAATTCCAAAATTTGTGAGTATGGATGTATGTTTGTTATTCTTTCACGGGGAATCTACTGAACAAATATCGATAAAATTTAGGCATAATTATTGCTATACATCGGAATAACATATACGCTATAGAAATCCTGTTAATTCTAGATGAATAGGATGACATTAAAAAGCTCCATCAACCTATCAAAGTTGTGTTAAAAATTTGTAGGGTTGGAGAGTGATAGAAGCTACTGATTTATTCCAAGACTACAGTCAACGGAAACGAAGTACCGTGTAAAAGCTAGTGATATTGTATTTATTCGACTAAATGCTCAAAGTAATCATAAATTAAAATAATTTTAAATTAAATGTGTTAATTATTATTCACAATTCTAATTAAGATCATTTCTTTGTTTAATTAATATAATATAAGTAAAGATAAGAAATTTTAATGGATGGATTATGAAGTGAAGGATCTAATGTAATCTAAGTAAAGGTAAGTAATTTAAAATTCACTTCAATTCATTTCAATTCAGTATATTAATATTCACAATTTGATATAAAAGATTTGGATAATTTATAGAAGTAGGCGTTACTTTGCGGAGATCCATAATACAAAAGTAATAATAAAATTATTTTGCTATAATCCGCGATGAAGTAAAATAGAAAATATATATAATGCTAAATGTAAGTGGACAATCGGTTATCATACCTGATACATGCAGGATTCGTAAAAACACATGCACAAACCTCCACCACCGATGTGATAACCGATTGTCCACTTACATTTAGCATTATATATATTTTCTATTTTACTTCTTCGCGGATTATAGCAAACCGCCGTGTGGTATCCGGCTGAATAGAATAGTACCACCCTCTTTTCTTACCGAGGTGTCGTAAAAGGCGACTAAGGTAAGTTGACCCGCTGTGTGGTATCCAGCTGAGTAGAATAGACCACCCTCTTTCTTACCGAGGTGTCGTAAAATACGACTATGGTAAGTTGACGTCAGGCAGGCGGCCGGTCGTAAAAACGCAGCCAAATCATGTGACAGCATGTTTATAACATATTGTGCCGACCCCACTTAGTGTGGGATAAGGGCAGGAGGATGCATGCGGATTATAGCAAAATAATTTTATTATTACTTTTGTTTTATAAAAGATTTCGGTTTTGAACCCGTGTCGCTCTCGCAAAAGTCGTATTAACACATCACTGGGCTATCACAGCTTGATTAGTCGTAACAAATGATAAAAATATGGCGTGATTATTCAATAAATCAATTTAATAAGCATACTTGACACCTATAACGTTATCTTAGATACAAATAGTATCTAAGTACAATAACAACACAATAATTTTAATTCCAGGTATATGATAATGCAATCATCATCGTTGCATATACTCGGCACTATCTTTAAATAAGTTAATCTATACTAATATATAAAGTAGAAGAGTTTGTTTGTTTGATTGTTTGAACGCGCTATCTCAGGAACTAATGGACCGATTTGAAAAAATAGTTCTAAGTGTAAAGTTTAAGATAATCCTTCATCGAGGAAGGTTATACGTTATATAGTCACGTCACGATGAATAGGAGAGGAGCAACAATACAAAATATTATGAATAAGGCTTCTATAGACCGCCCTTTCTCCAAATGCTACCATGAGTTTACAATAGACACCAAAAATAGTCTTTTCTATTCAATTTCAATTTTAGTATTTTTTCAGGGCCCGAAAACGATTACAAACGGGATATTACGATTTTTTTTAAATGAAACCTAGCTAGAACATTTCCTCCTCCAAAACTCCCTACATGGTGAATTTTTGGTGGAGCCGTTTCCGTGATTTAGAAAATATACAACACATGTATCGCGGGGAGCCGCTGGATCCAAGCGGCACAAAATCGTGGATTGTGGCGATCCCTTAAGGAGACCTATGTTCAGCAGTGGACGTCCATCGGTTGAGAAAGAAGAGAAGAAGAAGAAGAAGAAGTATCGAAGGTAGAACGTTATTAGTGTTAATTTAATGTGTATGGGAAAATGTAGTGTCATACTAGAAAAATGCTCCACACCCCTCGAAGTATTAAAATTGAGCAATCGTTAATAAAATGTTTGGTAAAACTCGCATTGTGCATATTTATTTATTTATTTGGGAAACAAACAGCACTTAAATTATTACAGAATATTATCACAGAAAAATTAACACGCATGCCAACAAAGTTTCCACAAATGAATGAAGGAAGTGAACACATCATCATCATCTTCCTGCCCTTATCCCACTCTAAGTTGGGTCGGCAAAACATGTTATAAACATGTTGTCATATGATTTGGCTATGTATTATACGACCGGCCGCCTGCCTGACGTCAACTTATCTTAGTCGTATTTTACGATAGCTCGATAAGAAAGAGGGTGGTCTATTCTACTTAACCGGATACCACACGGTGAGTCAACTTACCTTAGTCGCCTTTCACAACACCTCGGTAAGAAATGAGGGTGGTCTATTTTACTCAGCCCGAAACCACACGGCGGGTCGACTTACCTTAGTCACCTTTTACGACACCTCGGTAAGAAAAGAGTGTGGTAGTATTCTATTCAGCCGGATACCACATGGTGTTGTAACTATCTCATCCCTACACTCGAGTTTTAAAAATAAATAATTATTAAAATTTCAATATTTTAGAAAAATCTATAAATATAAAAATAAATGTTTGTTTGTCACGCAGTAACGTTTTTTCGCATCTTTAATTGATGCTCTATTCATAAAACATCAAATTCAGAAAAGTCATATTTTTGTCAAATTGACGGGGTGTCACGTCATCCGCCGTACTACAGTATTGAGAGAGCGGGCGGAGCGTAGAGCGCAGAAGTGATCTGTTAGGTCGCTTATGAAATGTTGTTATAATGATATTGTAGATGTGTACTGGGGCGATACAAGATATTAGTTGAGTTTTAACTCGACTATTTTTAATAAATACACATCTAGGCCCGCTCTCGTATAATGGTTCAAGATGCAAGATCGTGCCGATCTTTGGAAAGGCTGTGATTGTGACTTGACCATTAAGAGTGTAAGCGATGGTTACATCGCTTTGCTCACCTCGAACGATTAAAGTGTCAGAATGATACTTGGTAAAGGCAACTTTGCTGAGTAGTGGTTGGCACTCTACCGAACATGCTCTGGCGGGTACTGGTGGGAGACTTGAGGTTTAGGCCGGCAGTGATTTCGGCCATTGCTGTGTGCCTGGCCCAAAAGGCTACACTAGGCTGCATCTTATTAGGGCTGGGTCTAGGCCCGTAGTTGACTTCGGTTGCTGCGGCGTGCCTTTATTCGGCTTTGGTTTGACGCAACCAGAGTTACTTTGGGCGTGTGCCTTTGTGATACGGGTTTGGTTAGGCCGGTGGTGATTTCGGTCGTTGCCGTGTGCCTTGCTCGACCTTTGGACGCATAGGCCGCTTGAAGTAGTGCCGGTACAGTGGTGGCTGAAATGTTATTGTTTGATGAATGGACATCTAAACGTTGTCCTGAGTCTCTCAATAGTGACGGAACCACAGCTGAATGTTGCTGGGCGTTGCGGAAGTTAACTTTATGTTGCTGAAGTGATACGCCGCAGCAGTGATGGATCGCTATGGACTTTGTTCATAGTAACGGATGGGTGTGGTGTTTCGTCCTTTTCAGGACGTCCCCTTAGCTTAGTTAATGATACCACGAATGACCATTATAGCATGGCATTATTGCATAAGAACCGCTGGTCGGGTCTTTATTAACAAGACTGCGGACTAGCTTTAGACAGTGTGGCCTGCATATCCCTTATCTTACATCTTACGTGGCTTGCCGCGTTAAACATAAATTACTTTTTGTTGTATAAGGTGGCGTGTTGAGCTTGGCGCATACCGTAAGCGAGTGCACTATGTGTGACTCCATTATATGGTATTGGGTGAATAAGGGTGAATGGCATTCAAGTAATGCTCTGCAATATACATATTCCACTTTGGTGGACACACACTTTCCACTTCGGTGGACACACACCTATATGGTGTATATATATTATAACTGATCAAGTTGCTTTGCAACATGTGTGCCATTTTGATGGGTTTCCACTTTGTGGACTTTATACGTGTTATACGTAATATACTGTATGTGGTTTTTACCATAGAACGCACCGTTACGATGTGTGCAGGCGACATGCGCCTTACTGAATATAAGAATTGGTAATTTATTATCAATGTTACCAGGCCTTGTGCCTTTGGCTAATGCCATATTTTATAGCTCCGGCTATTTATTATTTGGGCTTCGGTCCTACATTACACACCAAGGCACTCGTGCCTATATGTCAACTGTGGTTTTGTTGACTCCTGACAATAATGGGTTTATCCCATAATATTACGCCGCAGGCGCACTATAAACAGGTACCCCACCAGGGGGGGGGGCTCATATCCTATGGACGGAGCTCACCGTTGGTAGCGGGTGCGGAGCTACTGACTATCACTCTCTTTTTATATTTTTCCAAATCGGAAGAATATAATAGATGGGAGAGAGATACCACATTGATTGAACTTCTCTACGGAGTTGTTTAAGGGCTAGGTATTAAGATCGAGTGAGTGATCTTTCTGTTGGCTATAACATAAGACATTCGCGAGACATTCAACTATCTGAATGTCTCGCATATTTTTTATCAAATTTTATAGTAACCTGTTCATGTATTGGGCATACAAGAATCTGTTCGTGTAACGAATATATATCTGTTGGACATATAAAGTCTGTTCATGTAGAGTACAAGTAAAATCTGTTCTTGTATTAGATAAATATATAACCTGTTCGTGTATCGTACACTTATACTCAATAAATTACATTAATTTATGCCTGCTTTACGCCTCTAACCTGATGACAAACAACTGTTTATATTATAACAAATGATATTTGATAATGAACCTCCCTGTTGGGCAAAGTGATATAAACTACGAATGTAGGGTCTGACGGCTCGTTCTATATTAAAGAATATGATATATTGAAATATTATTATAAAACTATAATGTGATTATTATCACATTATTTTATTCTATTTAAGGTTTTATTTGACTCCTTTGGGTTAATGGACACACAGCCTCTGATGCTCTAAAAGAATTTGAGTTATTACAAATCACAACGTAGTACGGGTCCTAGCCACTTAGACGAATCATGTGCCAATATATATTAAGATTGCTAGCGCCTTCGGCGCGTTTTTATGCATTTCACTGCTTGGGTGCGAGCGCTCTAGTGGTGGTTGAATGTTTTAAATTATTATTTTATACGGATGGAGGGGAGTTTAGTTACAATTTGGTGCCGTGACCAGGATGGTCAATACGGCTTGTAAAAAGTTATTAAGTAGGCGAAAGCCTACAATTTGTTGTCCGTGAAATGGAGAGAGACTGACGAGGCTTATGTGTCCATTATAAGTAATAAATCCTTGAGATCTGGGGGTTGTGGAGTCCGGGGGTTGACCATTTCTAATCATACCGATGAACGAGGTATAGATAAACATTAAACAAATGGGTAACAAAAACAAATATAGTTAAGCTCAAAATGGCAGCACTATGAAGGAGACATCAGTAGTCTGGGGGTTGTAGATAGTTCTAATTTATAAAATTGTAGAAATATAAAATAAATCGAATGGTCTTAAAAGCGGGGGGTTGCTGTATAAATAGATAAGTGCAAAGTTCACATTTGAACTAATTGTTGAAAAGATTAATAAAATAAATATATGGAGTTTGGCAATTCAGAGATTCTAAATAACATAAAAACAAATTTAGTATTCAATTTCAAAAGTAAGCATATGCTGTAAGTATTTCCTATTGTAAATTCTATTCCGATAGTACTCCATAGAATTTAGGGGGTTGAATGTAACTATCTCATCCCTACACTCGAGTTTTAAAAATAAATAATTATTAAAATTTCAATATTTTAGAAAAATCTATAAATATAAAAATAAATGTTTGTTTGTCACGCAGTAACGTTTTTTCGCATCTTTAATTGATGCTCTATTCATAAAACATCAAATTCAGAAAAGTCATATTTTTGTCAAATTGACGGGGTGTCACGTCATCCGCCGTACTACAGTATTGAGAGAGCGGGCGGAGCGTAGAGCGCAGAAGTGATCTGTTAGGTCGCTTATGAAATGTTGTTATAATGATATTGTAGATGTGTACTGGGGCGATACAAGATATTAGTTGAGTTTTAACTCGACTATTTTTAATAAATACACATCTAGGCCCGCTCTCGTATAATGGTTCAAGATGCAAGATCGTGCCGATCTTTGGAAAGGCTGTGATTGTGACTTGACCATTAAGAGTGTAAGCGATGGTTACATCGCTTTGCTCACCTCGAACGATTAAAGTGTCAGAATGATACTTGGTAAAGGCAACTTTGCTGAGTAGTGGTTGGCACTCTACCGAACATGCTCTGGCGGGTACTGGTGGGAGACTTGAGGTTTAGGCCGGCAGTGATTTCGGTCATTGCTGTGTGCCTGGCCCAAAAGGCTACACTAGGCTGCATCTTATTAGGGCTGGGTCTAGGCCCGTAGTTGACTTCGGTTGCTGCGGCGTGCCTTTATTCGGCTTTGGTTTGACGCAACCAGAGTTACTTTGGGCGTGTGCCTTTGTGATACGGGTTTGGTTAGGCCGGTGGTGATTTCGGTCGTTGCCGTGTGCCTTGCTCGACCTTTGGACGCATAGGCCGCTTGAAGTAGTGCCGGTACAGTGGTGGCTGAAATGTTATTGTTTGATGAACGGACATCTAAACGTTGTCCTGAGTCTCTCAATAGTGACGGAACCACAGCTGAATGTTGCTGGGCGTTGCGGAAGTTAACTTTATGTTGCTGAAGTGATACGCCGCAGCAGTGATGGATCGCTATGGACTTTGTTCATAGTAACGGATGGGTGTGGTGTTTCGTCCTTTTCAGGACGTCCCCTTAGCTTAGTTAATGATACCACGAATGACCATTATAGCATGGCATTATTGCATAAGAACCGCTGGTCGGGTCTTTATTAACAAGACTGCGGACTAGCTTTAGACAGTGTGACCTGCATATCCCTTATCTTACATCTTACGTGGCTTGCCGCGTTAAACATAAATTACTTTTTGTTGTATAAGGTGGCGTGTTGAGCTTGGCGCATACCGTAAGCGAGTGCACTATGTGTGACTCCATTATATGGTATTGGGTGAATAAGGGTGAATGGCATTCAAGTAATGCTCTGCAATATACATATTCCACTTTGGTGGACACACACTTTCCACTTCGGTGGACACACACCTATATGGTGTATATATATTATAACTGATCAAGTTGCTTTGCAACATGTGTGCCATTTTGATGGGTTTCCACTTTGTGGACTTTATACGTGTTATACGTAATATACTGTATGTGGTTTTTACCATAGAACGCACCGTTACGATGTGTGCAGGCGACATGCGCCTTACTGAATATAAGAATTGGTAATTTATTATCAATGTTACCAGGCCTTGTGCCTTTGGCTAATGCCATATTTTATAGCTCCGGCTATTTATTATTTGGGCTTCGGTCCTACATTACACACCAAGGCACTCGTGCCTATATGTCAACTGTGGTTTTGTTGACTCCTGACAATAATGGGTTTATCCCATAATATTACGCCGCAGGCGCACTATAAACAGGTACCCCACCAGGGGGGGGGGGGGGCTCATATCCTATGGACGGAGCTCACCGTTGGTAGCGGGTGCGGAGCTACTGACTATCACTCTCTTTTTATATTTTTCCAAATCGGAAGAATATAATAGATGGGAGAGAGATACCACATTGATTGAACTTCTCTACGGAGTTGTTTAAGGGCTAGGTATTAAGATCGAGTGAGTGATCTTTCTGTTGGCTATAACATAAGACATTCGCGAGACATTCAACTATCTGAATGTCTCGCATATTTTTTATCAAATTTTATAGTAACCTGTTCATGTATTGGGCATACAAGAATCTGTTCGTGTAACGAATATATATCTGTTGGACATATAAAGTCTGTTCATGTAGAGTACAAGTAAAATCTGTTCTTGTATTAGATAAATATATAACCTGTTCGTGTATCGTACACTTATACTCAATAAATTACATTAATTTATGCCTGCTTTACGCCTCTAACCTGATGACAAACAACTGTTTATATTATAACAAATGATATTTGATAATGAACCTCCCTGTTGGGCAAAGTGATATAAACTACGAATGTAGGGTCTGACGGCTCGTTCTATATTAAAGAATATGATATATTGAAATATTATTATAAAACTATAATGTGATTATTATCACATTATTTTATTCTATTTAAGGTTTTATTTGACTCCTTTGGGTTAATGGACACACAGCCTCTGATGCTCTAAAAGAATTTGAGTTATTACAAATCACAACGTAGTACGGGTCCTAGCCACTTAGACGAATCATGTGCCAATATATATTAAGAGTGCTAGCGCCTTCGGCGCGTTTTTATGCATTTCACTGCTTGGGTGCGAGCGCTCTAGTGGTGGTTGAATGTTTTAAATTATTATTTTATACGGATGGAGGGGAGTTTAGTTACAGTGTGAAGGAAGTGAACACAGTAAAATAAATAAAACTAGGTAAAGCATATAAATATGATAGTAACCTGATGGTTAATAGGTAAATATAAATGAAAAAAGTTAAATTTAAAAGTAAAAATTAGAAAAAAACAAATAAAATTATATGTATTTCAAGTAAAATAGTAAGTATATACGTATTTTGCCTTTGACATTTCATTGAGTCCCTTATTATTTAGTACGTTTAGCCGTGTTGTATCCGGCTGAGTAACATAGACCACCATCTTTCTTACCGAGGTGTCGTAAAGGTAAGTTGACGTCAGGCAGGCGGCCGGTCGTAAATTACGTAGCCAAATCATTTGAAAACATGTTATAACATGTTGTGCCGACCCCATTTAGAGTGGGATAAGGGCAGGAAGATGATGTTCAAGAGGTAATGGTAAATCATAGAGATATTTCGTATGACCATAAAAAGTAAGTCATCTACAGTTAATACCGAATATCATTAATTTAAATTTAGTCGAACGCGAACGTAGTCTCACGAAATTCTCGTAATGAATCCAAGCAAATGAGGCGTTAATTTCATTGGAATTTCCCCAGAGATTTTCAGTAAATTAATTAACAGGACTTACAAATTCACAAATTCGTTGCATGGACAAAAAATCATAGCGATTTTGTACCTAAAAATGATTTAATCACCTACCAGTGCTAATTTAAAAAAATAATTAATTTCATAGACCATTATATCGATTGTTATTGTTATTAAAGTAAATTACATTAGGACATAGGCCTCCTCTGTCCGTTTTTGGAGAGAAAGATTGAACTAAAAGGCCTACCACGATCCTTCAATGCGGTTTGGTAGGTAACACATATTTTCAGAATTCTCTAGAGATATACAGGTTTCCTCGCGATATTTTCCTTTAATGAAAGCGTGTGATAAATTGGCAATATCAATTAACAGAAAAACTCATTAGTGCTTACCCGGGGTTTGAATCCGCGACCCCCTGGAAAGTGTCACATAGTGTAATCCCTGGGCTATCACAGCTTTAAAGCAGTAAATATCTATCTATATAAAGCTGAAAAGTTTGGTTGTTTGAACACACTAATGTCAGGAACTAATTGACCGTTTTAAAAATTCTTTGAATGTAATATAGTCAATTTATCGAGGAAGGCTAAGGTGAATAGGAGAGGAGCAGCAATGAAAAATATTGCAAAAAAGGCAAAGTTTAAAGCTTTCCTTTCTTACGCTAAACGGTGAAAGTTATTTAAAAAACTCTTATAATTAACTCACGATAACTACTTTTATGTTCAAAATTTCAATCCGGGAAAAAAATTGTAACAAGGATTTCCATGAGGGCGAAGCTGCAGGCACAACTAGTTAGTATATAATAAGTTTTAAATAGGCGACAAGGAACGGAAAAACAGCATTTAAAGCTGCCTACAAACATAATTCAAAATTTTTAATTGAATTTATATTTAAACATTGAAATCTAATTAAGTTTAGGAACGCGTAAATTGTCAAAATCAAATAATATTTCTGTCCAATTATCTAAGTAAACTGAAGGCGTTAACAGACACCCTTTACAAATTTCGCAAAGCAAATCACTTCGAGTAAATCCACTTCATCAATCGTGGGCCTGTACATTAATTTGGAACGGAAAACAAATAATCAGAGGTCCAATGTTTGCACGGCTCCAAGATGTAATTGATAACGAACCATTGACCTTAATCTATTATCTCGACGTGAAACAGTTTTGGTTAAATAACCCTTAACCAATGGGATATATCACGAAATAACCCTTGTCGGTAGCTTCATTTGTGTCTACGTTTACACCTGTAAGTTGATTAAGACAGTGCATAAATGAAAGTGTGTGAATCAGTTGAAAGCTTTGGACTCGGTGGATCGACGTGCCAGAAGACTCATTGGCGAAGAAAGCTTAATTAACTAATGCTTAATTAGTAGTAGTTAGTTAGTTGTAGAACTACTTCCACTGGGCGTCCGATTACTCTTTGGACACTGTATTGCTTACTAATCTAGGCTTATGCCACAAAACATAGTAGCAGGCCAGTAGTCTACTTTTCTTCTACTTTATACTTTAGTTTGAGAGGGGCATATGGGTTTTCAAATGTTTGTTACACGGCGCTATATTTTCTCAAAAAAAAATTACGATTAATGACATTCTGCTTTCGATACAAGCGTATAAAAGAACGAACATGGAGCTGCGTTATCAGTCAAAAATTTAAATTAACACGGCCCAATGTCGTACCTTGAATTGGTACAAACTTCAGCAATTTATGCAAGTTGTTTATGGAAAGACATTTTTTGCTGACGTGATTAAACCCATTGTGGGTCGTCACCGCTAGAAGTGGACGAGCGACGGGTATGTCGGACTCTCACCGACTAAATACCTGATAGGTGCTGGTTGTGGGGACCAGGTAATGTTCTATACATATCCCCCATCCCAGCAAGCAGCTGTTTTGTACCCAGGAGAGCGCTACCTGCGATTCAGGGCATTTTTAAAAAGAGGCCCCTTCCTTCACTAATCTATGTATCAGGAGCACCAAATGCATCGACCGCCTCAGAGACCTGACTTCAGCGAGCGACCGATAAACCCCGTTCGGAACGCTCGGAGGTCCTCGTTAGGGCGTAATACGACGGACTTAGAGAGTCGCCTGCGCCCTGCTTGTCTGCGACGGATCATATCTGAGGACTCGACGTCCCGAATTCACTCCAACGCCATCTTCCGCGACATACGTTGTGTAAATTGGTATTTATCAAATTTTACTATTGACTCGTTGAAAGTGTAAAGATGACTTTGTTTACTTTTGAAGGTATTGCGTTCAGAAGTAAACAAAGTTCATCTTATATTACGTACTAGTTCACGTTACCACTTTATCTTGGACGAGAATGAGGTAAATAACCATCTGAGACCTTACTGAATATTACGAAGTGTAGCTAATCTCAAACATTAATATCATGTAAGGTTAGCTTTATATATTTTGCAATTCTTCGTCCTTATATCAGTATATCAGATTTTATAATTCTATATGGTAGACTGCATGATTTTTCACCGTTATATGTCATAAAGTGAAAACTCCACTGAAATTAAAATGCCTGTCTGATAAAAATAGCTAAGTTTTTATACATTTAAATTAAGTACAAATAGGTATCTCTCCACAATTTTGCCCCAATGCGGATCGATAGTTTACATGAATTAGCATTTATGTAAACTAATGATGCTTCTCCAGAGATATTGAGGTTTCCTCACGATGATTTCCAATGTGGCGATGTAACCGAAAAATGCTTGGTAATTACAAATATTATTTTGGTACAAAACCTTTTTTTAAGAAAACCCGCGACTCCGCGAATCATACGTTGTTACTATTCGATTATCACAGCTCTACATTAGATAGAGTATAGATGAAATTTTTTATAAATAATAACTCTCCGTGTGGTATCCGGCTGAGTAAAGTGGCCCACCCTCATTCCTTACCGAGGTGTCGTAAAAGGCGACTAAGGTAAGTTAGCCTGCCGTGTGGTTTTTGGCTAAGTAGAATAGACCACCGTCCTTCTTCCTGAGGTGTCGTAAAAGGCGACTTAAGTAAGTTGAAGTCAGGCAGGCGGCCGGTCGTAAAATGTGTAGCAGAATCATGTGACAACATGTTGCCCCACTTAAAGTGGGATAAGGGCAGGACGATGATGATGTTTATAGAAAATAAAACAAAAATTATGAAATCCAAATAATTATAATCACAAAAAAAATTGTACGAAATAATACAATAGTAAAATTTTAATGATTTATATATTTTATATATAGAAAATTTCACAAAACATTTTAAAATACTTGAATCATGAGTAATAAAAATTTACAACAAATGAACATATTACTAATGAATTATTCGAATAAAACTTAAGTACAGACGCTATCAAAAGTGAACTTAGATTAAATAGTATTTACATTTATTTTTGGTAAGCGTCGTATTAAAAACAATGCAGATGAATATGATTTATTTTAAGTGAGAAGTTATGGTGATGGTGAAATATGAAATCACAGACAGTTGCATCCAACTAAGGTGCAGTATCCACCCAGAGGTCGACCATTTCTCCTACAGCTCGAATTGCAATCTAAGGAAGTGCATCGAGGGATATTAGGTCTCGGAGTAATCCATTGTCTTTTGTGTATGACGTGTTCGGGGTCTGTAAATAAAAATATATCTGAGTAAAAAATCCCTTTCAAAATTATCAAACCAGTTTAATTTTAAACGGCGCCATATTTGATTTAGTATGACGTCACAAAGTTTTACCCGCAACTTCGTTTGCGTGGACGACGCCCTGTGGTATCCGGCTGAATAGAATAGTACCGCCCTCATTTCTTACCGAGTTGTCATAAAAGGCGACTAAGGTAAGTCGACCCACCGTGTGGTATCCGGTTGAGTAAAATAGACCACCCTCTTTCTTACCGAGGAGTCGTAAAATACGACTAAGGTAAGTTGGCGTCTGGAAGGTGGCCGGTCGTAAAATACGTAGCCAAATCATATATGACAACATGTTTGTAGCATGTTGTGCCGACCCCACTTAGAGTGGAATAAGGGCTGGAGAATGATGATGATTCGTTTGCGTGGACTGTTGTCGCGTGATAGGTTGATAATAGATGGCGCTTTTCAGTGTCATCCTATTACTGTAGAATTAACAGTATTTTTATAGACATTCGGGTGTATAAGTAATAATTGTGCCAAATTTTATCGATATTCGTTCAGCGGATTCGCTTATTATCTGGTTATTACAAAAAATTATGAATTCATGTACGAAGTATTATAATGAGAATTGATCGGCGTTGGGTCTAAAGCTGCTAAAAGGATCTAAAAAAAAGCGTCGGTAGATCGATGACCTCAAGAAGGTTGCGAGGAGTCACTAAACTCAAGTGGCACAAGATCATTTGATATTGATATCCCTTAAAGAGACTAAAATTAGATAATTGGCCCTTTGGCGCAGGTGACATTGACGCTACCTTTAGCTTCGCGGGTTGCGGGTTCGATTCCCGGCGAGGGACAATATTTTCTAATTACAACATTTATTTTTTATACATATAGTTACAATTTGTTGATTCCTAGATTATTGATACATAGTAATATTGTATTTAAGTGTTTATTTAAAATTGCGTGTCGCACATAACAGAAGTATTAATTTACTTTGGGGACGTATGACCGCAAGCCGTGTGGTATCCGGCTGAGTAGAATAGACCACCTTTATTTCTTACCGAGGTGTTGTAAAAGGTGACTAAGGTCATTTGACGACAGGCAGGCGGCCGGTCGTAATTTACGAAGCCAAATCATGAAATATTTATGATAACATGTTTTTAACATGTTGTGCCGATCCCGCTTTGATTGGGATAAAGGCAGGAGGATAATGTATTTGTAATTATTTATTGAACCCGTGACCTCCCAATGCAAAATTCACTCTTCCTATTTATTTATCACGGCTACCCTATGACTTTATCCGTATAATTTACTAAATAAAAAAAACTTACTGTAGTTTACGTCAATCTCCTCAGCTTGTGCCGTAGCCACAAAGGCCACAACAAAGCAGATAGCCAGAACTAAACACGCCTTCATGATTGAATTGCAGGATTTAACTGTGAAATTGCAGAACTAAGAATGTTATTTATACATCCTCCATACTGGTTTGTATCGTCTTTGCACCTTTACTTTAACACGTCTTGATTCAACAACAATGCGCGAATATCGCATTATTCACAATTCATTGCTTGATTTATATGTAATAGTTTATTCTTTACAAATAAAAACCAGCAATGGATATATTGTATATAAAAGTATTGCATGTTAAGTGAATAGAATACCGGTTTCGACCCAAAGGGAATAACCGGAGTCAATTTCCCTGGAACAGAATTGCAAGTGATAAATTCATACTACGTTTTATAAATTGCGCTTATATTATTCTGTATATAAAGTTTCGAATCGTTTGTATGCGCTTTTATTATGAATGTTTGTATTACTTCAATGATAAGATTAATTAAGTGTTATTGTATACTCATGATCTTGTTTTAAGAAATCTCAAGTATGCTGTGTCAAGATACGAGAGATTATTGTGCATTTAATATGACTTTTCCTGTTTACCTTTGATTGTTTACTGATGGAACTATATTTTGCGTATATTTTAGCACAGATATTAAGTCAGTTTGATTTACGATCCAAGTATATCTTTACACTGTAACGAATTAAATTAACTATTATTTATTGAATATATATACTTATAAAATAAATTTCCCAAAAGCTGTCTGTCTGTATGTGATTTTTTCAAAATCTACTGAACGGATTTTAGTACGGTTTTTACAAAATGATGCAATTCTCGAGGAAGACTTAGGTTATTAATTCATTCGGAAAATCTAAACTGATTTTAATGGGACTTTCACTGGGAGATAATGCTGTAGTGCAAAATATAGACTACTTGGTTGTCTGGAAGAAATCGCTATTTAGCGATAAGTTATGTAATATTTATTATTCATCATCCTCCTGCCCTCTAAGTGGGGTCGGCAATATGTTATAAACATGTTGGCACATGATTTGGCTACGTTTTTTTCCTCCATCCCCCTGCCTGACATCGACTTACCTTAGTCGCCTTTTACGACACCTCGGTAAGAAATGATGGTGGTCTATTCTACTCAGTCGAATAGCACACGGCGGGTCGCTAACCATATGTGCCTTTTACGATTCTTCGGTTTGAAATGAGAGTGGTGTATTCTACTCGGCCGTATACCACACGTCGGGTTAACTTACTTTAGTCGCTTTTTAGTATTCTATTCAGTCGGATACCACACGGCTTTTATTTTAAAATTACATATTATTTATTATATTGTAATATTTAACTAAAAATAATAATAAAATTTATTATAATTATTTTTAGCTTTTATGTGGTATTTAATAAAAGTGTTTATTCATTAATTAATTCAATGCGATGACGCTTCTATCTCAAACCGATTGCATTATCAAATCGTGAGGTCACAGGTCTAGCTTATGCCAGATATTAAGAACAAAAATACTAGTTTTCAAAGGCAACTAAACTAGTTTTTTTTTGAGATACAAAAAAGTAAATCCCCTAGTTTATATCGCATTTTTTTTACCTCATAATTCTTGCTAAGTTGCATTCCGTGTTAATGAACTTCCCCACAGTCATTTTGTCACGTATGCGGCTGTGATCGTAACCTGATTGGTCATAGTACATTCAAATGCAAAATTGTTTCTGAGCAGAAAATCGTACAAAATGTTAATTGAAAGTTGCTTATAAATAAATAAATACATGGGACATTTAAACACACGGTCGTCCGTCCCCAAATTAGGTAATTTAATACTTGTGTTATGGTAGACAGACAACTGGTGAATATATACTTATATATTTTCAAAGACCAACGTTTCATACCAACCAATTCATTTATAGAATTTGTTCACCCTCGGTGGGAATCGCACCCGCGGCCCGCGGAGCTGAAGGCAGGGTCACTTATGAACAAATAATCCTTAATATGTTGATTGTAGATGGCGTTTTATAATGTCATCCTAAGCCTGATGAATTAACAGGCCTATACAGGAATTATAGCCTATATGTTACCCGGCTGCATAAGCATAAGTTGTGTTATATTTCATCGATATTGTTTCAGCGGATTCGTCGTGACAACGTAACAAACAGACAGACCGTCAGACAGACATTTAAAATATAAGTATGGATTTAAAGAACACATTATAATTCTAAATCATAAAAATTTTAATTCAAATTCCAATAATTCTTTATTCAAATTGGCTTTTACAAACACTTCTAAATGGTTAAATTACAATAGGGCTGCAACTTGTTCAGAAAGATGCTCTTATCCTCGAACCAGCAAGAAACTCTTGACTCTCTATTGACTCAGACTTGAATGAGATTTTACATTTGATTGTCCTTTGAGATTATTTAAAATACGAAATGAAAATTGTCTAACGTATATCAAGGTATAATCGTACAAATGTATTATACAATTTTAGGGCAAATTAAATTGAAGTAGGCTTTAATGTGGTCTTCTGAAGCGTGGGATGGAATATTGTTGGAAGGAAAGGCCGTCGTACTTTTGAGGGGCACTTAGCACTGGCAGAAGAGTGTCTTGGAAAATAAATTGTAAACCTCAATATTCTTATTTGCATTGGAACACGACGCTATGTGGCTTTGTATGCTTTTCGCGTATACTCATATCAAATCACCCACTATTAAGTAAAGAGGTTACAATATTGCCATTTAATGGCGGTATATTTTCTCTTAATAAAGTAAAGTTACGGCATTTTCCACCATTCTGCATTTATAATGAACTAGCTGTCCGGCCACGCGTTGCTGTGGTTCAAACTGGTTTCGAATTCCCCGCGAAACAGAGTTAAAAAATACTCCGATTGCTATCAAACTTTACATAAACATCCGTTGGGTCAAACTGAAGAGTATATGAAAATTTCATTAATATCAGTCCTGCGTTTAAACGGGACAAACATATATTTTGATATATAAGAAGATAATAGCCGAAGATTAAATTCTACTAGTTAAATACTAGTAGAATTTAATCTTCGGCTATATTCTGTAAATTTTACACTAAACTTGAGATCTTAAATTACTTAAAAATCAACAGCTTCTTACCTGCATATTAACGCTTTATACATTTAATTTTATGCACATTATCTTCTATTTCAGCGTGATTAAAATGCTTCAAGAATTTTTTTAAAATTCCGCTTAAAAAAATTGTTACTATCAACATTTAAGCAATATATGTTACAACCTTTCATGAGTTAAATATTAACAAGAACACACGGAAACAAATATATTTATCTATAATAAATAGCAGAGTACAGAAATTTCAAAGTGAAGTGATTTTGACCTACAAACAGTCGTTTTGCGATGCCGTGTAATTTGTCAAGCTTTGAGTGTAATTTGTGAAGAGAGCGCGATGACAAGCTGCAAAATATATTCAGTAATATGATGGAATTCTTTTGTAAATAGCATTATATAATTTTGTACGTAAAATAAAATGATAGCATCGTCACTTATATTCTAAATTCAAAATATTCAAGTAAACTTGTTAAAGTGCTTTTGAAGCGTCAACTCTACTGCTGATTCGGAAAGCTGTTCCTACCGAGAAGAGCCAGCAAGAAACTCGATGTTTTCTCTTTTCAATATATAATTCTTATAAGTATTTACTTATAAGTATTATCTTACCGAAGCTTTGATAGCCCAGCGGTGCAACCGTGTGAATCTCTAGAGACTATCATGGGTTCAAACCCGGGCAGACACTAATGAGTTTTTCTATTAAAACTTATGTGTCTAATTGATAATTGCAATTTATTACACGTTTTTCGGTGAAGGAAAACATCGTGAGGAAAGCTGCATATTCTTTAGAGAATCCTAGGTATATATGTAACCTATTAATCCGCATTGGTTCAGCGTGGTAGGTCTTAGCTCCAATATTTCCAAAAACGAGAGAGGAGGCCTATGCCCAGCAGTGGGATAGTAACAGGCCGTTACTTTTTATTATCTTTCTACTACTCTTATAAGTATTTATTTAATTTATAGTTAATAACTAATCTTCTTTTATCTTGTACAGGGTCGAACGGTAACTATATCTAAGCATTCTCAACCTCAACAGTAAAATAAGCTTTCCATATCAGTATCCTTTCATGTTGTAATTATTTGTTAATCATCATCCTCCTGTCCTTATCCCACTCTATGTGGGGTCGGCACAATATGTTATAATCATGCTGTTACATGATTTGCCTGACGTTTTTACGAGCGGCCGCCTGCCTGACGTCAACTTACCTCTTTCGTATTTTACGACATCTCGTTAAGAAGATTGTCTATTCTACTAAACCGATTACCACACGGTGGGTCAACTTACCTTAGTCGCCTTTTACGACACCTCGGTAAGAAATGAGGTCGGTCTATTCTACTCAGCCGGATACCTCACGGAGTATTGTAATTATATGTTAATATTGTATTTAGTTATTATTTGCATCCTTATATTTTATTGATTATTGCATTGATTTAAAATTGAATTGCGAAATGAGACGTGGCAATACAAAACTGTAAATTCAAACGGAAACAAATTTTCATAAATCAAATAGATTTATTAGATTATAATCTTGTCCACGGAGGATTAAATGTATTCAGACAAATAAATCGCTATTTATCAATTCCGCTGAAGCCTTCCCTTATTTCTGTGGATTAATCAAATGTCCGTTTTCCATCCGCGGGACCATTTATAAACCTTGTCAAAGTTTTAGAATAGCGGTAAACGTTTAACAGGAAAGCGCAAGATATTTGTTTTACTAGTTTCTACCCGCGACTTTTCCTGAGTGAGGCTTATATATGTATATATATAGTAGTGGCTGGAGGCGGATCTACCATGGTAACATTAACCTCGTGGAATCAGCAACTGATGGGTTTTGAATCAAAAAACAAGTGATTGGAAGATGCGATGCACGAACAGGATTATATATTTTGGGACTTCACAGTACATTATTATGTGCAGCTAGGTAGCCGGTTGGAAGCGGAAAGACACCTACGACATTCTTAATTGACAATTTACACTGACAAGTAGCAGTATACATATTGACTCTGTTTACTTCCTTTACTGACAACCTAATAAAATCGCACTTACTTCTCAAAACAAGACAATAAATGATTACACTATATAGATGCTAAAACCTTTACTAGTCGTGATAAGTAAATTTTTAGAAGTTTTCAGACAGTTTTCGATATGGTAAAATTTGCTTTATTCTAAGGATTTATTTTAGTCACTTGCAAATCTCACATCCACTATTAACGACTAACAAACAACAGGCAAATCATTTTCACAATCTAATAACAGATTAAGAAATAAGAAATTCCATGTATCAATTTCCGACTTCGATAAATAAGTTATTTTAATATTTTGCATGACCCTCATTTCTTACCGAGGTGTCGTAAAAGGCGACTATGGTAAGCCGACCCACCGAGTGGTATCCGGTTTAGTAGAATAGACCACCCTCTTTCTTACCGAGGTGTCGTCAAATACGACAGAGGTAACTTGACGTCAGGCAGGCGGCCGGTCGTAAAAACGCAGCCAAATCATGTGACAGCATGTTTATAACATGTTGTGCCAACCCCACTTAGAGTGGGATAAGGGCAGGAAGATGATGAATATTTTGCATGACATCTTAAATTTACCCTTAAAAGATGCTAAATTCGTTTAATAAAAAATCAAACAAAAAAACAACAAAACAAATATTTCCTAGCTCTATTTGCAGGTATGTCTCTCGTTTATTTGCTAACATATTATATTGAATTTACGTAAGTAGTTAATAGATAGAGTCAATTAATTTCATTACAAATACATGCCTTCAATATGAAAGAATAATTTCAAGTGTGCACTTAGAACGTATAAAATGGTGCAGTGATTTGTGCTTAGGTTTTAACGGCTTTGTTTGAATAGCTGCATAAACGGAGGGTAAATGTGCACAGTCGTGAGTGAAGTGTTTGTGAAGGATTGCAGACTGACTGCGAAAGCGATTGATCACGTTTCATGAAGTTTCAAGAACAGACGCTGTAATTACAGCGCGTCTGATGGCACGCAACGTAAGTTTAAAATTGTTAAAGTCTATTTTACAGACTATAAGTAATGATTAATATCTATAGTTATAATAAAATAGAAGTCCACAAATACTGTCTGTTTGTATGTGATTGATGTGCTCAATGTTTCCTAACGGAGTTTTACTAAAAGGTTTAGGGTTATAGTATATAACGGTTTTATATGAATTGTGTTTAAAACGACGCGTGGTTGGTAAAAACTACTATGTTGGGAGCTTTAGTCGCATGCGGCAAAACAACAAAAAGTCCATGATGTCTTTACCTCTTATTATCTTAATATTTAAATGAGTTAATCTTGTATATATATATATTTTCCGAATCTCGGAAACGGCTCCAACGATTTTCCTGAAATTCAGCATGTAGGAGGTTTTGGGGGAGAAAAATTGATCTAGCTAGGTTTTATGTAAAAATCTTAATATTTAAATGAGTTAATCTTGTATATATATATATATATATATATATATATATATATATATATATATATATATTTTCCGAATCTCGGAAACGGCTCCAACGATTTTCCTGAAATTCAGCATGTAGGAGGTTTTGGGGGAGAAAAATTGATCTAGCTAGGTTTTATGTAAAAAAAAATATTGTTTTATCCCTATTTTTGGGCATTAAAAAACACTAACATTTATATTGAATTGAATTTTCGCCATAAACTGTCAAGGCGACGTAGCTTATTCGGTTAGCGGGCTGACTCGATAAATGTGAGTGCCAAGGGTCGATCCCAACTAAATATTATTTTTTTTAAAGTTTTTTTTGTAAAAAATTACCGGTCACCCAGATATTTTTAAAATAAAGCGATTTTCTCAATTCTTCTGAACGGATATTTGTACGGTTTTTACTAAATAGTGCAATTCTTTCGAATGGCTAAGGTTAAAAGTACATTACGGTCTTATGTAAAACTGTGTATAATCGCGTATGCTGTGGTACCAGCACTGGTAAACTAAAGTAATGTGTTATAGAGAATTGAGAATTATAAAAAAGTCCGTGATAACACATGACTATGGTAGCACAATAAGAACTTTTATGTTCAAAAATTTAATTAAATATTACGTTATTTTATTTATGTAAGGCTCTATAATTTTTGTATTCTTCGTTCAATATTTATTTGAAACAAATGTAAAAAAAGTTAAAATTTTGTGTGGAATTTTTGCAAGGTGCAAAGCAGGAGCCGCAAGCTTAAATGTCCATTGACTTTTTAATGTGTGTAAAACTTAATAAATCTGTAATTTTTACATTTTTCTATTAAATAAAAGAAAATCGAACATAAAAATGTTAGAATTTAAATTTTCACGTAAGTTGCTGATGTTTTTTACACGGAAAAGCGTAGACTGATTTATTGGTCGCGCAAAATTTATGGTCACTTTTACAACGTCCATTCTACATATTGCAAATGCTACGCACAATAATAAATCATAAATACCCATACACAGTAAAACCATTGTTACCATATATTCGTTAGGGATTTCAACTGAAAAATGGAATTTTAAATGAATTTTTAGCTGAAGTCCATTAGGAATATAATGTTCATATCAAGGTGTTATATTTTGTGGTATTCGTTTAAGTAAGAATAGCCCTACCTTATTTCTTACCGAGGTGTCGTAAATGGCGACTAAGGTAAGTTAAACCGCCGTATGGTATCCGGGTAGTAGAATAAACCACCCTCATTTCTTACCGAGATGTCGTAAATGGCAACTAAACTAAGGTAAGTTAAATCGCCATATGGTATCCGGGTAGTAGAATAGACCACCCTTATTTATTACTGAGGTGTCGTAAATGGCGACTAAGGTAAGTTAACCCATCGAGTGGTATCCCGCTTATTAGAATAGGCCACCTTCACCTCTTACCGAGATGTCATATAAGGCGACCAAAGTAAGTTGACCCGCAGTGTGGTATTCGGCTTAGTAGAATAGACCACCCTTTAGTCAGTCCATTACGTTACAGAATTCATCAAAATTATCTTGTTTCCAAACACATCTAAATCTCTGAAAAACAGCGTGTCCTTTGAAATGCTAATCATTTTATAGTGAAAATAACTGAAACAAGCTTAAAAGGGATGTTGATATTAAAATTTAATATAAACTTTTAATGTGACCTCCAAAGAGCTTTTTACATTTGCGGAATATAATTGCTGTAATTTTAGTTTATTAGTGATCACTCAAATGGCATTCTTTGGTAGTTTTAGATTTTATTTGCTGACTAGCAATTACCAGCGGCTCCACTCGCGCGTGCGTGTCTGGTTTACAGGTTCCCGAGATGGTCGGTGCATCTGGTGCTCCCTATGCACCGGTTAGCGGAGGGGGGCTTCTCTTTCGAGGGGCCCTACCCGCTGTGTTCTCTTGGATCAGAGCTGTCGGTGGGGATGGGGGCAATGTATGCAACGATACCCTGTCCTTGCCATCGGCATCGCGTTGGAGCACACAGGTCGTTTTAGTCGGTGCGAGTCTGACATAACCGCTGCCTGTCACCGTTGGGCGGCGGTACCCATAAGGGGTTTTTCCCGTATAAAAAAAAGGAGGATGATGCTTCTTATTTGCTCCCAACGCCACAATATGGTAACAAATATTCGACTGGTCCGTTGAAGCAATGGGAGATCCTGCCTTCAGCTCCACGGGTCACGGGTTCGAATCCCGCCGAGGGCTAACATTTTCTATAAAATAATTTGTTGGCGTATGTTTGTATTTAAGTATGCATTTAAAAATTATATATGTATATATTCACCAGTTGTCTCTGACCCATAACACAAGTATTAAAATTACTTATTTTGGGGACGGACGGCCGTGTGTGTTAGTGTCCAGTGTACATATTTATTTAGTATAAATATGTTTTTGCGTTTCAAAAGACATCAAAGGTATTTGGACAAAGATACCTACCTACAACAAAAAAGATTAATTCACACTCCACGTTGTTTCGAGGTTTTTGCCATTAGGGGCGAGTAGCTACGTGATCAATTACCGTTGACACTCGCCTTTGTTAACGGAAACAATGCGTGGTAAATGGTGCACACTGATCCGGTGATTATTTACCTAAATATAATTAATGTCAGGAGAGAATTATTATCTAGTGACAGAGTGCCCTTGATATCAACTTGAGTCGTTGCTCCCTTTTAGTTTTACTTTGATTAGTGCTTTTTTGATATTGTAAAAAACGGAAATAGTCAAATGTCATTTGTTTAGTTTTTTTTTATATTTTGTTGTTGTCGCGTGTCGTAAAAGGTGACTAAAGTAAGTCGACCCGCCAGGTGGTATCCGGCTGAGTAGAATATACCACCCCTATCTCTGACCAAGGTGTCGCAAAAGGTAACTATGGTAAGTTCATCCACCTTGTAATATCCAGCTGAGTAGAATAGACCACCCTCATTTCTTACCGAGGTTTCGTAAAACGGGTAAGGTAAGTTAAAGTCAGGCAGGGGGCCGATCTAAAATACCTAGCCAAATCATGTTACTTGCAACATGTTGAAAACATGTCTTATTATATCGGGTGAGCTCGACTAGTTTCAAGTCCAAGTGTGAATTTTTACCGCCCCCAATATATTAAGTAGTAGAATTAAGAGCTTTTGAATAAGGTTGGCTCTATGGTTATTGTAGTAATGCGAGTGGAGATGTGTGTAATTAACAATAATATAATAATAATAACTTTATACGCCGTGTGGTATCCGGCTGAATAGAATAGTACCACCCTCTTTTCTTACTGAGGTGTCGTAAAAGGCGACTAAGGAAAGTCGACCCGCCGTTTGGTATCCGGCTGAGTAGAATAGACCAACCTCATTTCTTACCGAGGTGTCGTAAAAGGCGACTCAGGTAAGTTGACCCACCGTGTGGTATCCGGTTTAGTAGAATAGACCACCCTCATTCTTACCGAGGTGTCGTAAAATACGACAGAGGTAAGTTGACGTCAGGCAGGCGGCCGGTCGTAAAAACGCAGCCAAACCATGTAACAGCGTGTTTATAACATGTTGTGCCGACCCCACTTAGAGTGGGATAAGGGCAGGAGGATAGATAATAATAATAACTTTATGTGACAAAAAGCCTGATAAAAATAATATATGGGTTGAAAATGGCCTTGAAAAAATAATATATGGTTTTCTACGCTTATTAAGTATATTCTAAAATTTGTCGGCTTATTATTAATTTACCTTATATATTTAAACATAAGACACATATATGTAATACATACATGAACATACTCTAACTCACACTAATACTGATCTACAAAGGAACATACACGGTCTCATGATGTACCGCGTTAGTAACACGAGAGCCCTTGGTGAGAATGGACGTGAAGTGTGTGTTTGGGCCTGTGCTATATTCATACAACATTAGTATATACACTATAGTTATGAATGTAACTATCCACGGAAAATAAAATCTGAGGATCTAAGAAGGATATCCATCGCACCTTTCGTAAATAAAAATAACTATAACTAAATAATAACTATTAAAACTAGAGCATCCGAGCAAATAATTACTTTTCCGCTCCGTTTTGAAGACAATTAATTTCCTTGGCTCCATAAATTAACAATTCATGGTGGCGTAGAATAAGAAAAATTATCCTAATTCTTTCATCGTTCAGAATTAACCACTGTTTCATTTAATGTAAATTTCCCTTTTGATGTTTAATGAAGTATTTTTATTCGACTCACTTATTGAATATTCATCGGCTTTATTAGTACATATATTTTAATTTTGAAGAACTGAAAACTTTATATGGGTAACATGTAAAATAATAAGTACCTCCTGCCCTTATACCACTGTAACTGTGGTCGGCACAACTTGTTATAAACATGTTGTCACATGATTTGGCTACGTATTTTACGACCGGCCGCCTGCATGACGTCAAATTACCTCTGTCGTATTTTACGACACCTCGGTAAGAAGAGGGTGGCCTATTTTACTCAACCGGATACCACACGGTGGGTCAACTTACCTTAGTCGCCTTTTACGACACCTCGGTAAGAAATGAGGATTGTCTATTCCATCCAGCGGGGTACCACATGACGGGTTAACTTTACCTTAGTCGCCTTTCACGACACCTTGGTAAGATAGTTTATTTGACTGGCCCGTTGGAGCAGTGGGTAGTGACCCTGCCTTCAGCTCCATAGGTCGCGGGTTCGATTCCCGCCGAGGGCCAACATTTTCTATAAATGAATTTGTTGGTCTTCGAGCCTGGGTGTATATTTGTATTTAAGTATGTATTTAAAAAAAATATATAAGTATATATTCACCAGTTGTCTCTCACCCATAACACAAGTATTAAGTTACTTACTTTGGGGACGGACGACCGTGTGTGTAAGTGTCCCATATACATATTTATTATTATTATATTTATTATATATGAGTGGTCTATTCTACTCAGCCGGATACAACACAGTGAAAGTTGACAAATTATATTTGAAAAAGTTTGTCAAATTCAATATGACCAAAAATCAATATCTCCCCCTTTGTTTTGAAATATTGGATTGAAAAAGGGACATCAAACATAATTTTAAGTAATTGATTTTGTCCAACAAAGCTGAGACTAAAGCTATTTTTATTATATTTATTTTTTACTATACAAGTTTGCAGATACTAGTTTTAAAGGTTCTATAATTTGGACCGAATCAATTCTGATAGAATAAATTGGCAGTGATTGCGCATAATAAATCAATTGAAGTGCAGTTCCATGTCCGGCGCTTCGGTTTCCAAACATAAGTTTATGTACCATTACTTAACTAACACTTAGTGAGTTAGTGAGTTTTTTTATGGCAGATACGAAAAAGCTACAACACAGCAGTTTAAAAACACTATTAAGGAAAGGCTGATACAGAAAGCCTACTATACTGTTGAGGATTATTTACACGATAAAAATGCGTGGATATAAATATTGTTCCACCCTGTACAAGATAGAAACATTAAATGTAACTAGCATTAAGAATTATAGTTTCTTGCTGGCTCTTCTCGGTAGGAACAGCTTTCCGAAGCAGCAGTAGAGTTGACGATTCAAAAGCACTTGTTTACAAGTTTATTTGAATAAAGAATATTTTGAATTTGAATTTGAATAATATGGTGCTACGTATTTTACGATAAGCCGCCTGCCTTACGTCAACTTATCATAATCGTATTTTACGACATCTCTGTAAAAAAGTGGTCTATTATAGTCAACCGGATACCACACGGTGGGTCAACTTACCTTATTCACCTGTTAAGACACCTAGGTAAGAAATGAGGGTGGTCTATTCTACTCAACCAGATACCATATGGCTTTTATATATTAAAATATTTTTCTTTATCATGAATGACACTAAAATAAACGAATAAACCAGTTAAGTTTTCAATAACAAAAGTTAATAAAAACAACAATTTTTAAATGAAAAAAAGCAATTAAAAGTTAAATTACAGATATGTTAATTATATTCATTGCAAACTCAAAAAATTATATTTATTTTTTGTGCTTATTATATTATCATCATTCTCCTGCCCTTATCCCCACTAAGTGGGGTCGGCACAACATGTTATAAACATGTTGTAACATGATTGGGCTACGTATTTTACGTAACGTCGGTAACAACGAGTTTGGTCCATTCTACTCAACCGGATACCACACGGTGGGTCAACTTACCTTAGTGCTTAATATATTATATACTTATATAATTTAAAAATACAATTATCGCCTTTATGACTCCTCAGTAAGAAATGAGGGTGGTACTATTCTATTCAGCCGGATACCACACGATGTAAATTGGGTATATGCTACCATTAACGCCTTAAATTTGCGAAATTCATAAATTAACCGGACGTATGATTCAGTGAAGCACATGAGGTTCCGTCTTGATTAAATGAAGTGTCTCTGCTATTCTAATAAGGCCTGCTACGGCTGAGATAGCTTGTTAATATCTGAATATTGCAAATCAATTTTGTAAGCTATATGCGTGAAATGCAGTATATATCGCCCTGTCCGAAGAACGAAGTTACATGTTCTGTATTTATAACATAGAAAATGTAATTTTATTGTTCGGATGGGTTGATATTCATTAAATAAAAACTAATATTAAACAAACGATAAAAATGCCTAAACATGACAATTCTTTCAGGAAATTAACGACTCTATGAAATTATAAAAAACTTCTTTGAACGGCTCCAAGGGTTTTCAAGTAATGTAGTATGTAAGGAGTTTCTTCTTTCTCCTGCCCTTATCCCCCTCCTTAGGGTCGGCACAACATGTTGTCACATGATTTGGCTTCCTATTTTACGATCGGCCGGCTGCCTGACATTAACTTAAATTAGTCGTATTTTACGACACCTCAGTAAAAAAGAAGGTGGTCTTTTTTACTCAACCGGATACTACGTAAGGAGTTTCAGGGACGATTAATCGATTTCGGTACGTTTTATTTTAGAAAAATGTTCCCGTTTTCAGCACTGAAAAGCTGTTACAATTTTTTTAGCAATAAATAATAAGTAATTGTAAATCGGTTGATTTTGCTGTCATTTACAATCGCCCAAACGGGAACCTGCGTTTTAGAAGTGAAAATAGTCCAGATCTAGCTGCACCTGCCTATACAATTATTATTTTTTTTTTCAAGCTTTATTTTCTTTTATATCTTTTATAAAAATACCGAGCAAAGCGCGGTCACCCAGGTACTGTATATAATTCACGAAATAATAATTTTATTAAAGACAGAAGTAAAAGAATAACATAGATAAACGCCGAGTCATAAAAGAGGCGCTTTGAAAATTTTATTCACATGCTATCTCCGACGACATTTTATTTACCTCTAACAAACAAAGGTGCCGCAAAACAGAAGAAAGCACAATTCAATTACAACAATATACGGGAACACTATCCTCTAAGGAAAATTCCTTGGCCTTTTTAAAGTTTTATCAACGTTGCTAAAACTGTAAGATCTTTTAGAAAATCTAAACGACATTTCTCCGCTCTTGTGTACTAAAATAAGTAGTGCGCTGTTTTAGAATTTAACGATACGTAGTGGCGCTGATATATTATGGAGTAAAGACGTCTCGTGGGGTTGTTCTACTTTTGGGTTGGTCTAAATAGTATATATTCTGGTATAAAAACAGATATAGTTGGATAAATCTTAAGCCGTGTGGTATCCGGCTGGGTAGAATATACACCCTCATTTCTTACCTAGGTGTCGTAAAAGGCGACTAAGGAAGTTGACCTGCTGTGTGGTATCCGGCTGGGTTGAATAGACCACCTTCATTTCTTACAGAGGTGTTGTAATAAGCGACTAAGGTAAGTTAACCCGCTGTGTGATATCTGGCTGGGTAGAATATATCATCCTCATTTCTTAATCAGATGTTGTAAAAGGCGACTAAGGCAAGTTGAGCCGACGTTTGGAATCCGTCTTAGTAGAATAAACCACCCTCATTTTTCACCGAGGTGTCGTAAAAGGCGACTAAGGTTGGTTAACCTGCCGTGTGATATCCAGCTTGGTAGAATATACCACCCTCTTTCTTACCGAGATATTGCAAAAGTCGGCGGATTTTTCTTCCTTTGAGGCTTATAATCTTATGTGATATTCACATTGCATCATTCACTTCTTGGTTAATTTGTGATAAGTTGTAGGTCTGTAGAGAATTCTCGAGTTGTGTAATGGTATATTTGGTGCACTGTAGTGTGTGTAAATTCTATTCCTTCTTAAAGGGTAGAAAAATCTTTTTGTCCAATAGTGGGAAAATAAGCTGCTATATTTTTTACTAAACTGCAAATATCTAGGTTTATTTAAGTACGTGTAAGTGTTAGCTTTTCCACACATAAAATTAAAAAATAAATTAATAAATATATAGGACACTTATACACACAGTCGTCCGTCCCCAAAGTAAGTAATTTAATACCTGTGTTATGGGTGACAGACAACTGTTGAATATATACATATATAATTTTTAGAAGAAGAAGAAAGAAAGACAAATATTTATTTAAACACTGCATAAAACATAGATAAATACACACTTATAATAAAATACAATATTTCATTACAAATAATACATCTAAATTTTATGCAATCTTGAAAAAGGCAACACAGTTTGGCATGAACCGAAATACATACATACATTTGAAATACATACTAAAATACAAATATGCACCTAGGCTCGAAGAACTAACAAATTATTTTTAAAGAAAATGTTGTCCCTCGGCGGGAATGGAACCAGCGACTCGCTGAGCTGAAGGCAGGATTACTATCCACTGCGCCGACGAGCCAGCCAAAGTCGAATGTTTCGATCGTGGCGATTTATAAAAAAAAAAATGAATTTGTTGGTCTTTGAGCCTGGGTGTTTATTTGTATTTAAGTATGTATTTAGAAAATATATAAGTATATATTCACCAGTTGTCTGTCTACCATAACACAAGTATTAAGTTACTTACTTTGGGGACGGACGACCGTGTGTGTAAGTGTCCCATATATTTATTTATTATTATTATTATTGTTTGTTGTTTTTGACGAACATTTGCTAAAAAATGTTCTGTAAATTTTGCAACCTCACTTCTGTTTATAATATTCTATTTTATAACTTTATTCTGGTCTTAAATTTTACTTTGGAGACGAATAAACGAGTTGCTTGATTTTACTGCGTAAATGTAAAATTTGAGGTAAATACCAAAGTTAGCGGCACAAAAGTGTTTTTCGCCAGACATGCCGCCTGTCGCACGCACCTGACTGAAAAACTTCCTTTAAGGAGTTTACGAGCAAGAACTGCTGGGAAAATATACATCTAGAACAATATAGATTACCCAGTGGATGTATTTTAGAATAGAAAAACTCAAAGTAAAGTTTCAAATAGTGTAGACAAGTTGGAAATATCATTTAAAGTGTCGCTGCCGTATTCTCCATAAAAGATTGCTGAGAAAATATATTAATCATCATCATCCTCCTGCCCTTATCCCACTCTAAGTGGGGTCGGCACAACATGTTACAAACATGTTGTCATATGATTTGGCTACGTATTTTACGACCGGCCTGACGTCAACATACCATAGTCGTATTTTACGACTCCTCGGTAAGAAATGAGGGTGGTACTATTCTATTCAGCCGGATACCACACGGCGTGAGAAAATATATTAATATGTTGAATTATTTGTTTATCTATTGAGGCTGCAGAATCGATCTCTTAGTAAATCTTTTAGAATAATCTAGTTCTATATACTTTATATATTAGTATATGACTGAAAAGTTGTTTGTTTGAACGCGCTCTTGCCCTTATCCCACTCTAAGTGGGGTCACCACAACATGTTTAAATGTTGTCACATAATTTGGCTACGTATTTTACGACTGGCCGCCTGCCTGATATCAACTTACCTTAGTCGTAATATACGACACCTCGGTAAGAAAGAGGGTGGTCTATTCTATTCAACCGGATACCACACGGTGGGTCACACGTTTTTCGGTGAAGGAAAAAATCGTGAGGAAACCTGCATATCTCTTGAGAATGCTGGGGATATGTGTAAACTACCAATCCGCATTGGAGCAGCGTGGTACGTCTTAGCTCCAAACCTTCTCTCCAAAAACGGAGAGAAGAGGCCTATTCTCAACAGTGGGATAGTAACAGGCCGCTACTTACTTACTATTTCGCTAAACATATTTTATAGACGTCAGGACATAAAACAATTTTATCAGCATTAGGTTTCGTTCCAGATTTATTATAAACACAGATATGATATTTGCCCGCACTGAACCGCTATATATAACAGATTACCCCATAACTTATGCGGCGATCGTTTGTTTTCTCTTGGTATATTTTCCAGAGTATTGATGGCCGGTTTTTGCGATAGGTGCGGGTCTAGCAATGTCCGCAATTTATTTTATTTTTACGAGAGCAACCCCGATAAGTAAGGCGACGCGTTGGTTGCGCCGTTTCTTAATAAATAATGATTTTTATTGAGATGCTAGCAAATAAGGCGTGTGGTATCCGGTTGAGTAGAATAGATCACCCTCATTTCTTCCCGAAGTGTCGTAAAAGGCGATTAAGGTAAGTTGACGCGTGTGTGGTATCCGGCTCCGGACCCCACTTAGAATGGGATAAGGGCAGGCGAATCATGATGATGAGATGCAAGCAAATCTAAGATTGATAAAAATTCGCTTATAACTTTCAGTTAACAATTTACGCACACTGTCACATACGTACAAATGTAATTATTTGTGGTTAGCTATGATAACCCTACATCGGAAAATAATAAATATATATAGGACAATTAAACATACGGTCATAGGTCCTCAAAGTAACATAATACTTGTTTTATGGGTGACAGATAACTTGTAATATAATATTATTTTGCTACATTACCCTACTACCTTACACGTGTTCGTATCAATTGCTATATAACCCTCCTTGTTTGGATGATGCGTCACTTTGGGTTTTGGTAGTGGAGTCTAAATCCTGATGATGCTTTGGTTATGGGGCGAAACGTTTGTTGATATTGTGGTAGTAAATGTGTGCAGTGCTGGTAGTGTAGTATAGTGCGGTGTTGGCGGTGAAAGTTTATTATGCATATGAACACGGGTGTTGCACTCCACTTCTGCATTACATAGACTTTCTTTTATTCCTATTTTCATCCCTAGTTTGTAGCAATAATGAAATATGCAGATAATCCGTCGTATCTTTTTATTGAATGTAGTAAAAAAATTGTTTTCCTTCTCTTAAGCAAAAACTTCAATGGCGCCGGACGAGCGAAGTTTCCTGAAAGAAATTCATATAATTGAGGTAAGCTGCGGTGATTCAGCAAACGACATCTATTAGCAGCAGAGTCTGCAAAGAAGTTGTACGAGATCTGCGGCTAATAACCAAAGAAACTAAAAACTCAGATTATCACCAATAAAACTTAAGGTTTGGGAAGTTGCAAACTGTGAATTGAGGTCAGCCGATTTGGAACGCATACTCGTGCTAAAAAAGAGGAAATGATTTAGTGAAAGTTTGTGCGGTATCCGGTTGAATAGTACTACCCTCATTTTTTACCGGGGTATCGTAAAAGGCGACTGAGGTAAGTCAACCCGCTGTGTGGTATCCGGCTGAGTAGAACAGACCATCCACATTTCTTACCGAGGTGTCGTAAAAGGAGACTAAGCTAAGTCGACTCGCCGTGTGGTATCTTACCGAGGTGTCGTTATTTGTTAAAGATATTATTGTATAGTGACAATTTTGCAAAATTAACTTTACTTATTAACAAAAAGTTTAAAATAAATTGTTGTGTATTGATAGTTATACCAACCTAACTGGATCCTATAATACTATGAGATCCGTTAATAGGAAAAATACGGAAATATTTTATTACTAATCCTAGTGTTATTATAAATGCGAAAGTTTGTGAGTATGGATGTATGTTAATCTCTCACGGCGAATCCGCTGAACCATAATCGATGACATTTGGCACAATTATTTCTTACTAGCTGTGCGAGCAGCTTCGCCCGCATGGTAATCAATGTGTAAAAAAAAATTCCGAATTTAAATTTTTAAAATAAAAATAGTGAGTGAGTTTCAATAACCTTCGTCTTTACTTAGCGCACGCAAGAAAAGCTTTATATTTTACCGTTTTCTCAGTATGTTTTATTGCTGCTGCTCTCCTATTTATATTAGCGTGATGTTATATACTCTATAGCCTTTCTTGATAAATAGACTACACTCAAAGAATGTTTCAAATCGATCCAGTAGTTCCTGAGATTAGCGCGTTCAACAATCAAACAAACAAACTCTTCAGCTTTTTATATTAGTATAGATACACCAAGGTACTATATAGGTTATAGAAATCCCGTTAATTCATCAGGAGTAGGATGACATTGAAAATTGCCATCTATTATCAACCTATCACGCGACAACAGTCCACGCGAACGAAGTAGGGGGTAAAAGTTAGTATTTTCTAAGCGCACATTTTTCCATTTTTATTGGTAAACTGAAACGACACTTTCAATTAAACAACTGGTCAACAAAAGAGTACAATGTCCCTTTCAGTGTAATCGATTCTCTGCAGCTAACTAATCAGGCCGAGGTTGGTCCCGACGTGAGTAATTGACGGCTCCAATAGGCAAATAGCGATTGCTTCGGCTGAGACAGAATCTAGTTGCCGTAGTATTAGGAACATCATGGTAATTTCCTGTGACATATTGCTCAGAAACGAGGACATACTACAAGTTGAAGTGGAGATATTTGTTTCAAATATATGATGAATTTAATGATCTCATATTCTTGAATAATCAGCAGTAATTGTGTTGTACATTGTAGGTTGTAATTGTTGTGATATTTTTTATTTAATATCTAAAAAAAAATTGTATATCAATCGCAACTTTAGTTACAAAACTAGCCAATTGGTAAGAATTATCTTTACAATTTACGCATGTTCTATTTTTTAGTTTGTAAAACCCTTTCTGTCCTTATTCAACGTCGTGAGTTTTAGACATTTAGTTTTATTTGTGTTCAATATTACACTATTTAATCTGAACCAATAAGCTACCTATAACCACTATTTACTTCGTCTAAAATATCTTTATTTTGTTATCATGGTCATTAGTCATTTGTATAAATTATAAACAGAAAAGGTCCTGGAATTGATGGTTGAGGTACACCCATAATTATTACTGATCAGGTGTACTGAACTTTGTTATGCATATTCTTTCAATCTAGCTGTAAAGTTAAAAAACTTAAACAACATATTTCATCTTGAACGCAAATTTCAATATATCCCTTTGTAATTCTATCAGTTCTCCCAAAAATAAAAAAAATGTGTTCACATTCTGCAATTCAGAGCCCGCAATTCATACATTTATACTTCCAAGGTGAAGCAAGTTATTTAAATTAAAATGCCTGAGCAAAGTTCGTATAACATGATTTTTACAACAAGTATATAATATCTATATACTTTGTGCCTTCATTGAGGTAAAAAGTCACCGTAAAATAAAATTTAAATGATTTTTTTACTTTAGAAAGCTTGAGGCTCTGGATTTATTATTGTGTAAGTAAAAAATAAATTTTCTCTTACAGTGGAGAGAATTTAAAAGTATTTGGCAAAGTTTTTACTCGCTATATTTACTTCAAGAGCGATTAACGCTTGGAAATATCTTTGTTATTCAGCTTAAGCCTCTGAAATGGAGGAAGTTCTGAAGAACGTCTTAAATAGTAAATAAAACTTTACTGCATTTAAGACTTCAGTTGTTATTTTGTACTACAACACAGTCTGTAGTGAGTGAATTTTTCATATGCTTCATATGTTGCGAAAACAGATAGCTCATTGGAAAGTTACATTCACGATGTGAAAATTTTCTTAGTATTTCATTTCTTCTATCTCTAGTATTTCTTTATTTTCCAATTTAATTGATGTGTGTTGTGTGAATTTCAATTTTTTTTTAATTCAATCGCTATTTCATTATAAGGAGTTTTTGTTCTAGGTAAGATTAATCAAAAGTAATAATAAAATTATTTTGCTATAATCCGCGAAGAAAGCTAAATATTCTTTGCGGATTTTCTTTGTATTATGGATCTCAGCAAAGTAACGCCTAATTCTATAAATTATTTAAGATTAATCACTTCAAATGATCCGCGGTGTAAATTGTAGGAAATACGTAACGTGATAAATGCTTGATGGTATGTATAGTATATGTGTTGGGATGGTAGGAGGTTATGGTAGATGGTAGGTAAATCACTTTTGCTCATGGCCTTTTTTTCTATTATTTACTAGCTGACCGGGCTTGTAAAACATGATTTTTTAATAACTTCACCGTTCTTCTACTTAGCGCACGCAGGAGAGCTTTTTAATTTTGCCGTTTTCGCAATATTTTTTATTGCTGCTCCTCCCCTATTCATCATAGCGTGATGTTATATAGCCTATAGCCTTCCTCGATAAATGGAGTGTCTTACACTCAACGAATTTTCAAAATCAGTCCAGTAGTTCCTGAGATTAGCGCGATCAAATATTTACAATATTTATAAAACATCACGCTGAGACGAATATGAGAAGAGCAGCAATAAAAAATATTATGAAAACGACAAAATTTAAAACTTTCCTTGCGTCGCTGAGTAAACGGTGATAGTTATTCAAACATTGTATTACAAAATTCTTCCTCTTTAAGAGTTCTAAATAAAAGTCAGCGACAGCATTTGTCTAGCTTTTAAGGCTACCACACTTTAACCATTTCTTATGGTTATCAAAATATTATATTACAGTTTTAATGTTTTCACGCGGGCGGAACCGCTGGCGATTGCTAGTATATTAATATAGATAGATAACTTTATTTAGAATACACACACGATAAAAAACATACGTTTTTAAAACGAAGTACATGTATTTCAGAAAGCTGTTAGCGAGGTAAGACCCATTGGTTCACAGAGCAAAGCCGGATTGTAGACTCCACTGGGTTGACTTCACTATTTGCCGTTGGAATAAATACGTTATTGCCTGAGGGGAATTATACAAAGGTAAAAGCGAGAGAATTTAAGAATTTATTCTTATGTTTTTCTACTTGAATAGTATTTCAGTTTTATTCAATCGCCAGCGGCTCCCCTCGCGTGAAAAGATCAAAACCATAATAGTCTTTTAATAACCATAAGAAAATGTTAAAGTGCGTTAACCTTAAAAGCTAGATATATACTGTCCAGGACTTTTATTTAGAACTTTTAGAGTGGAACAATTTTGTAATACATCATTTTTCAATAATTATCATAGTTTACTCAGCGATTTAGCTAGGTTTTATTTAAAAAAAATGTATAACTTACTTAATGTATAACTTACAAAAAAATGTATACTTTTTATTCCATATAAATTTTAGTATTTTTTTAAAGCCTGAAAACGGAGATAAAACGATTTTTTTTAAATAAAAAACCTAGCTAGATCGATTTTTCTCCCCCAATTCCCTACATGCTGAATTTCAGGGAAATCGTTGGAGCCGTTTTCAAGATTCCGAAAATATATAGATACAAGATTAACTCATTTAAATATAAAAGATTTCTAATTCGGACATTTTAATACTAAGTGTGCGATATGCTCTACCACTAATCTTAGGGTCGTTATCTTAGTTTTGTCTCTTCTACGGGCAACGTCGCTATTCAATTCCGCAAGGAATGTTTGCAGTGGGTGGGGCAGTGGTGGTAAAATCGTGGGGACGATTAGGGAAAATGGAAAAAGTTGTTACACGTAATAACACCATTCGGTCGCGTGTGTAAGCCGCGTTAAACATAAAGATTATCTTCTCCATATACAATAACAGTGTAGTTTGCCTATTTTGTTCTTGTTTTTACATTGACCAGAGAATAAAGAAAGCTGTTACTTCTAGGTCAATGTAAAGAAAATTATTTGTTTTTAGACTTTTACTATTAAATTTAAATTCAAAATATTCTTTATACAAGTGGACTGTTTACAGTACTTTTGAATCGTCAAATGTTTTAAAGAAGCTACTACTGATTCAGAAGTTTGCTCCTACAGTGAAGAACGAAAGAAACTCGGCGACTAATTTTTAAAAACGTTCCATTTTTTTTTAAGGTAACACTTACCTTTTACCTAAACTAAGCCTTGCAATGTGTATACTATTGTATTCATCATTGTCTTAACAGAAATAATGCGTGATTTTTAACCATTCTTGGGTTTCAACCGTAGGTCTAATTTAAGAGTTAAAATCTAATACACCTTTGGATTAAAACGTACGTACAGCAAACATAATTTATTATAATTATTCTAATAATTATTTTAAAAAAAATTCTTACTATTTTGTTTATATTATAAAATAATATAAAATATATAAATTTGTATCTTTCGATACAAGACAAAAATAATAACACCATATTGCGATCTTGTAATAAGCACGAAACGTCTGTACCTAAAATAGTTACGCTCTTTCGTAATGAATTTCATAAAAACAGTATATAACGTTAATAAATGCGTGGAAGTGTGCGTTTGAGTTTGTTTTTATGTCTTTTATATCTTTTCCCCCAAAACCTCCTGCATGCTAAATTTCAGGAAAAATCGTTGGTGCCGATTCCGAGATTCTGAATATATTATACATATATGAAGATTAATTCATTTAAATATTAAAGATATTGGTCAGGCATTATCAAAATTCAATCCACAAATACAAGGCCTTTATCCTGTGACATCACGCCTAAATACTCCCTCCACTCAGGGCCTTATTACAAATGCAAAAGCTGTTTAGTCATTATAACATAACACCTGTTGTCGCCCGATTATGTCCCATGAACCACGCCTATACTCATGTGTGGGAAATGGAAAGCGTGGTAATTTACACTTTAGATTAACCTTTATCCGCCCGTATACCTTTTACGGGAATTTTCTTCTTTCATACTTAGTATTATGAACCAGTTAACTAAAATTTTTAGATTTTGTTCGCATTTCACAATCATTATGAGTCATTTTCAGAAAAAGTCAGTTATATGCATGCAAACGATGATGTCTTGCGGAACAATCGAGCAAAGCATGTATAATTGTGTGTAGGTGCGTACGTGCGTGCGTGCATACTAACATCATCATACTGCACTTATTCCACTCTTAGTGGGATAGGCACAACATGTTTAAACATGTTGTCACATGATTTGGCAACTTATTTTACGACCGGCCGCTTGCTTGACGTCAACTCACCTTAGTCGCCTTTTACGACACCTCGGTAAGAAGTGAGGTTGGTCTATTCTACTCAGCCGGATACCACACGGCTATTCATCTTGCTCTAATCATACTTAAAAAAAGAGCCAGATACACCATGCAGCCAACGCAATCATGTGATATATGTACGCAGCATGTTTATAACATGTTGTGCCAACCCCACTTAGAGTGGGGCAAAGGCAGGAGAATGATGATGATTAGAGCAAGATATATGAAGTATACGAGTTTCTCTCATTATTTATTGTGATACTGTCACTTAAAAGCCCGCATATGGCACCCTAATTCTTAATATAATAGCTTTGTTATACATAAACTTAAAACATAAAAAATATATATTAAAACGCATTATCCCCAGAATATAAAAAAATACTTTATTATCCTTTGTGTTACTCTTTACGTCTCCAACAAAAGTAAAATATGCTTTATTACTCATCTAAGGGCCTGTTTCACAAGTTACCAATAAATTGTCAGTTAGCTTATTCGGAACATATGTGACACATATCTCGGAATTTCGCGTTTCTCAGGTTTCTGATAAGCTTCTATTCAGCACTTAAAGTCCCTAATAAGTTAACAGGTAGATCATGTGGCTGTTATTTTGTCTGCTGGATAGGAAATACCTATTTCAAAATGGCCGCGATTTTTTTTAAGTTTTCATTTTCTAGAGTCTGATGTATGGAACAGAATGTTGGGCAATAAAAGAAAAGGATGAAAGAAATGTGCATGCGAATGACATGAGAATGTTAAGGTGGATGTGTGGTGTGACAAAACTTGATAGAATACGCAATGAGTATATTAGGGGAAGTCTGAAAGTTGCGCCCATTACAGAAAAGATGAGAAGTGCGAGACTAAGTTGGTACGGTCATGAGGAGGTATGGAAATCATGTGACCAAAAGTGTTTTAAATATAAATGTGGATGGATGTATGGCTAGGGGGAGGCTGAAAAAGAGTTGGATGGATTGTGCGATATATGCTATGCATGTTAAAGGAGTGGCACCAGACTTGACGAATGATAGAGGAGAATGGAAAAAGACATATTGTGCAGACCCCACTTAGAGTGGGATAAGGGTAAGAGAATATTGATGACTTTTAGAGTAATTTATAGAATTAGGCGTTACTTTGCGGAGATCCATAATACAAGAGTAATAATAAAATTATTTTGCTATAATCCGCGATGAAGTAAAATAGAAAATATATATAATGCTAAATGTAGAGTGGACAATTGGTTATCATACCTGGTACATGCATGATTCGTAAAAAAAACACATGCACAAAACCTCCACCACCGCCACCACAATACACAAGCACTATATACGTTCACTATCACAAACTCAACAATCGTTTCGCCCCGCAACCTAAGCATCATCAGGAGATAGACTCCACGACCAAAATCGCAAAGCTTTTAGATTTTTAGAGTCTTTTAGACAAAGACTTTTAGAGTCTCTTTTTAGAGACATTTATCTGCTACTTAGTTTATTTGTCGGTTAACTATCCGACACTTTATCAGTAACTTGTGAAACATGTCCTAAAGTACGTAAAAAACCTCGAGCGTTTTTGTTTCATTTTAATGCCAATGCGGGATTTAACCGCGATAGAATAAAAAGCAAAAGACGAGCTTCGACGTGCCATTATTCGAGTTATCTCGTTAGTGTCTAAACAAATGGCTACGGACTAACAAGCGGGAATTTCTCATCGCAAAAGAGTACTCCATCCTGGTGGATTTGATAAATTTATAACGGTTTATTATACGCCGAGCCAGTGAAGTGTATGGAGCGCTCGCGTGAAAAGATTCGATATGCAAGCGGGAGTAAATATTTTTAGCTTCTTCGTTGTATACTGAGTTTCTCGCGTTCCTATACCTGAGAGAGTACATTTTAATATAAAGTTACACCTGTGTCTAATGTAATAATTTTTTTTAAAAGGTTACAAGTGATTTAGCTCAAATAGCCAAAGACTTGTTAACCCCTCCAGCTAAGCTAAATGCTTGTATTAGGAGTGGGTTCAGTTTAGCCGGGATTCGAACCCACGACCTCTATATCACAAGTCGGTTACTCTAACCATTCCGCTACCGCCGCTTCATAATTGTAACGTGACATCTTATTTCGTCAGATAACCAAATAATGGAACAAATTTCATAAGCATCGTTTCCAGGCCGATATGATATGGTTACCTTAAAAAATCGCAAGTCTTAAAGGTGATTGCGTGCATTTTGCACAATGTGCTTGGTGATTACATCCCCAAAGAATGATTTAATGAAGAAAAACTTATGATTTACCAGTATCAATCCGCAAATCACTTTCCCTTTCGGCATTTAAGTTACAGACTAGAAAATATTTATCTTAAGTATTGATATTAAGTAATTATATAGTACCTGGTTGACCGACCCTTGCTCGGTAACTTTTTACAAAATAAAAAAAAGAAAATTAAAAAAAAATTGTGTAATTGGGGATCAATCCTTGGTATTTAAATTTCTCGAGTCTGCCCGTTTTTACATAAAACCTAAATAGATAGATTTTTCTCCCCCAAAACCATCTACATGCTGAATTTATGGAAAATCGTTGGAGCCGTTTCCGAGATTCCAAAACTTACATATATATACACACACACAAGATTAACTCATTAAAATATTAAAGATTAGTGGCATATTTTCATCTTAAATTAATTAATGGAATAAATAGTTAAATTTACATAAACTTTTTCTTTTTCTATATTTTATATTACTTGTACTCTTTTACTTTTTTAATACTTGTCCATTTCCTTCTATTACTCAAAGGTTGTCTGGAAGAGAGCCTTTTTAGGGATAAGTCCGCCTTTATACATGTGCTTTTTTACATTTTCTTTCTCTTATTTAAATATATGTATAGAAAGAAAGAAAGAAAGAAATAAAATTTGCCATTAATATGCAGTCTGCTAAATGCTAAACCCATTGAAGTGTACGGCGCACTCGACTGTAATGATTCGATGTGCACAAAACTGGAATGTTTTAGCTACTTACATGTCTTTATTAGTATACGCCATGAATTACCTCGGTAAGAAATTAAGATGGTCTATTCTACTCAGCCGGATACTACACAGCGTGTCCATTAACCTAAGTAGCCTTTTATGACAACTCGGTAAGAAATGAGGCTAGAATAAAGAACATTTGAATTTAAAAACTATTACAATTTTACTTCTTGATGCTTATGTTTCCTCTAAAATTATCGTGTGAAAATTTGCATAATTATACAGAAGTAGCATTTACCCGCGACTTCGTTCGTGTTGTATGTTGTCGTTTGATAGATTGATAATAAATGGTGCTTTTCAATGTCATCCTATTCCTATTGAATTAACAGGATTTCTAAAGCTCCGTGGCCCCGGTGTATAAGGAATAATTGTGCTAAATCTTATCGATATTGGTTCAGCCGATTCGCCGTGAAAGTGGAACATCGGTGTATCCATCCTCACAAAGTTTCGCATTTATAATATTAGTACGATGTAGTAGGGAAGGATAGGATAGGAGAAAAAATATTTAAGGGACCCTAAAAGCGGTTGTTAAAAACGTGCTCACTACATAATCGTAAAAACAAAGAAAATCAAGGTTATAACATCGGCATATCCATAACAGTAACATTAAATAAAGGGTGATAGCGAACAGCTATTGCTTATCTCGTATTCTATGGGCAATCGGTTTTTGTTACATCTTGAGGCTATCAAATATTTCTACATCTTTCTCTACGCATTCCAGATTGCGTATCAAATACCACGATCGCATTAAATACATCCTTCTGCTCTTATCCCACTTTAAGTGAGGTCACAACATGTTGCATATGCATGATCCAATCCGCCGCAGGCGAGCGGGGCGCAGGCGACTCGCCGAAGTCCGCCGCATGCCGCCCTAACGGGGACCTCCAAGCGATCCGAACGGGGTTTATCGGACGCTCGCTGGAGTTAGGTACCCGAGGCGTTCGATGCATTGTCTAGCGGAGGGAGGGGCCACTTTCAGAGAGGCCCTGACCCAGAGGTGGCGCACTCTGGGGTACTGAGTTGCTGCTGGCGGGGATGGGGGGTAATGTCTTTATAGGTGCCCTATCCCCGCCACCAGCAGCGTAGTAGTATTTTAGTCGGTGCGAGTCCGACATAACCGTCGCCTGTCCCCGTCGGGCGGCAGTAACCATAAGGGGTTATTTCCTGTCTAGAAAAAAAAATGTTGCATGTGCAAATGATAAAAATTCTATCAATCCATATATCATCATTGATTCTCTGGCCCATATCCCATTGTTGTTAAATGATTTGGCTACGTAGTTCATGACCGGCCGCCTGCCTTGCCAACTTACCTTAGTCGTATTTTAATACATTTCGGTAAGAAAGAGGATCATCTATTCTACTCAACCGGATACCACACGGTGGGTCAAGTTATTTTAGTCGCCTTTTAAGACACCTCGGTATGAAATGAGCCTTAAATGACCTCTTATATACCGGAGTAACATATAGGCTATCGAAATAATGTTAATTGTACAGGAATATGATGACATTGAAAAGAGCCATATATTTACTTATTTATTTATTTTAATACGTAAAGAAAAGAGAAAGAATAAGTTAAAAAAGTAAAGGCGGACTTATCCCGAAAAGGCATATCTTTCAGTCAACCTTCGAGTAACAGAAGGAAAAGGACAAGAAGTAACCTATCACGTGACAACAGTCAATGAACAAGGTCGCGGGTAAAAGCTATGTAAATGTAATGTAATGTGACGGCCTGTTACTATCCCACTGCTGGGCATAGGCCTCATCTCTCCGTTTTTTTTTTTTTGGAGAGAAGGATTGGAGCTAAGACCTACCACGCTGCTCTAATGCGGATTGGTAGGTTACACACATCCCCAGGATTCTCTAGAGATATGCAGGTTTCCTCACGATGTTTTCCTTCACCGAAAAGCGTGTGATAAATTGCAATTATCAATTAGACACATAAGTTTTAACAGAAAACTCATTGGTGTCTGCCCGGGTTTGAACCCTAGACCTCCTCGAAAGAGGCGCACGATGTTACCGCTAGGCTACCACAGCTTAGGTAAAAGCTAGTTTTCCATAAATGAAAAACCTTTATTAAATTGTATAAAAATCAATTGAGTAAAGCAAAACTCATTGGTGCTTGCAAGAGGGTTAATAGATTTAAGAGATTTTCAAATCCAGGGATTTTTACAGTCTAAATTATCTTCCTGCCCTGATTCCACTCTAAGTGGGGTCGGCACAACATGTTATAAACATGCTGTCACATGATCTGGCTGCGTTTTTACGACCGGCCGCCTGGCTGACCTCAACTTACCTCAGTCGTATTTTATGACACCTCGGTAAGAAAGAGGGTGGTCTATTGTACTAAACCGGATACCACACGGTGGGTCAACTTACATTAGTCGACACGACACCTCGTTTTTTAAAATCTAAATAATTTTTAATAACAAGTATGGATATGTAAGGTTAATGATATTTTATTTACCAAAGCCGGATGTAGTATTAAAAATGTCATAAGCTATCGAGAACAGGTGCTAGGTGATAATGACTAAACAGCGTTTGCATTAATAATGAGCACCTGAGTGGAGGGACAATGGAGGGGGCGGGTGACGTCTCGATAAAGGTCCTCGTATAATAAAAATATACAAGGGCTTGTATCTACCGGTTGTTGTTTATAACGTCTTATAACAAATTATTAAACTGAAATGCCTGTTATATTTTTTTGAATAGTCCGTTGGTTTGCAGTGACCCTGCCTTCAACTTGGGAGTCTCGGGTTCGATTCCCACTGAGAGCCAATATTTATTACAAACAATTTATTGATTCTTAGAGTCTTGGTATATTTATATATTTAAAATTATATATTTATTGTTTTAACAATAAAAATATAATTTTAAAAGAATTTTAGAATTTTAGAACATTCTTCAAACAATCAACAATCTTCTTGATTCAGAAGTGATTAATGAAACCCTAAATTATAATTCAACTTGTATTTCTAAACTCGTAATTAACACAATCTCCCAAGTAAAACGTCACATCACATAAGATGATTTGTTTATTCGTTTCCATTGAACCGCCATTTGTTGTTGCGCATTACGCCGAGCACGCTATCGGTTGTGTTCGTAGGACGCTCGGTGACAGGAACTGTATAACTGCTTTCTGGCGTCGCGGCGAGTTCGTTATCCAACAGCTGCACACGTAATACGCACGACAGCAGCGACCTCTTGTAATATCCGTTTACAGTATATATTTACCAGTTATCTATCAACTAAGTATTAACTTAACAACCCTTTTTATTGTGCATCCATCTTTGTTGAGGAACACTTTCTCTTAGGGCTTTTTTGAGATTATAATATCATAATTTACCAGCAAAAGCAAATAAGGTGGCATGTACCCTTTTTATAGCTTAGAAGGTCACGACAGAATGAGTTGCATTCCTTATTGGTTTTGCAAAAGAAATTCTCCCTTTTGAATCTATGATTTACTTCTGTGTGATAAACATCTGTGTTATATGATTGCTCATTCACTGAGTTTTCTGAAATAAAAATGATTTAAAAACAATTAGAACAAACTTTTATATAATGGAACAGACATATTCATATTAATATTTATATCTGGGTGACTACTTCTTGCTCGGTAATTTTTTACAAAATAAAAAAAAGAAACTTCAAAAAAAAAAATAATGTAACCCCACCTGGGTTCGATTCCAGGTATTTTCATTTCGCGCGACCACCGGTTTCCCGAATAAGCTACGCTGACTTGACTTTGACGGCGAAAATTGTGCTGTATATAAATGCGATAGTATGTTTCTTACACTTTCACGGCTTAACGGTATGTTTTTATAAGAAGAAATATATCAATAAATGCGACATATCGTCGGATTTTAGTTAAATATTTAAAATGTAAAGAAGAATTGAATGTAAAGAATATAAAATCAGATAAATAATACATGATAAGTATTTTATTTAGATTTATAGTTCATGAAGTTAATACTAACTTCACTTCACTACTTAATGTACATTAGGTAAGGAGAATGAAAGGAGAATTATTACGACCCCCACTTAGAGTGGGATAAGGGTAAGAGAATGATGAAGTTAGAAATTAAGTATGTTATGTTTTGTCTAAAACAGTGACTCCTAACCCTTTTTGCGCCATACCCTACCTCAGACTTTCTACAATTCTTATATTCCTTTATCTATGATATATACTTTTAATATTAAAAAGTTGATTTGTTCACTTAGGAAACCTAAATGATAAAACTAGAATTAGAATTTTTTGATTACATCTTTGACATCAACATTTTTAACTCCGAAAGATTAAACTGAGGGACTCGAACCCGGGTTGTGAACATTTTCTGTCCGCCCGTTACCATCAGGTTATCACAGCTTTACATATGACAGTCAAAAATCATTTGCAATCAATTCTACATTTTGGTATTTTTTTAATGTTCGAAAACAAAGATAAAATGTCATTTTTTTTTAAATAAAACCTAGATTGATAGATTTTTCTCCCTTGAAACCCCCTACTTTTTAATACCCTAGATTAATTTTAATCATCATCCTCTTGCCCTTATCCCACTCTAAGTGGGGTCGGCACAACATGTTACAAACATGTTGTCATATGATTTGGCTGCGTTTTTACGACCGGCCGCCTGCCTGACGTCAACTTACCATAGTCGTATTTTACGACACCTCGGTAAGAAAGAGGGTGGTCTATTCTACTAAACCGGATACCACACGGTGGGTCAACTTACCTTAGTCGCCTTTTACGACACCTCGGTAAGGAATGAGGTTGGTCTATTCTACTCAGCCGGATACCACACGGCGGGTCGACTTACCTTAGTCGCCTTTTACGACACCTCGGTAAGAAAAGAGGGTGGTACTATTCTATTCAGCCGGATACCACACGGCGTTATAAATTTTAATATAGGTTTTAATAGTACATACCAGGCGGTGCGCAGTTCGCAACAACTACACATAAAACAATAAAGAGAGCCGTGAAAACAAAATAATGTTTTTCCATGTTTAAACCTTTGTTCATACTAATCCAATAGTACTTATTTATTAGTGTTTCGCTTTTATATATTTTCTTAAAGCAAGTCTGAAAAGGGGATTCCTCATAATGTTTACATGGCATTGGACATTTCGTCATAGATTTTCCTTATATTAATCTTTATATGTTGTTATTATGTTGCACTTATCGTACATTAGCACAATAACACAGTATTGTATGTATATGATAAAATTATTGTCAAACCATTAGGGATAGTAGAAAAATCGATTAATAAATAATCGATTTATATCCCTTTAAAAATAATCTATTTTTAAAAAATCGATTATTTCGTAACAAAATAATCGATTTTTTCTGACTATTTAAAAAATTGTCTTTTTTATATTAATAATTAATTACAATAAAGGCTTATTAAAGTGAACAACAACCAAGAAATTATATCAGATGCGTTGTTTGTGAAATTGGATTAATATGTGCAGTTTGCCTAAATTGGTTTCATCCAACAATGCATGAAAAAGAGTAAAAAAAAGGATACCTAAAGTAATGGATTTTTAAAGAATCGATTTTTGATGAATAAATAATCGATTATTAAAAATCGATTATTTTTTCACATCGCTACCTAGCATGTCCGCGACTTTTTATAAATAAGTAGGTTGTATAGGTAATAAAAATTTATTATTCATTTTAAGTGAGTTATTATACTTTGATCATCATCCTCCTGCCCTTATCCCACTCTAAGTGGGGTCGGCACAACATTTTATAAACATGTTTTGACTGGCCCGTTGGCGCAGTGGGTAGTCAAGTACCATGCCTTCAGCTCCGTGGGCCGCGGCTTCTATTCCAGCCGAGGGCCAACATTTTCTATAAATGAATTGGTTGGTCTTTGAGTCTGGGTGTATGTTTGTATTTAAGAATGTATGTAAAAAGTGTAACGCCCGCACACTTCTGTTACGATGAGTCAACGAACGAAAGAGAGGCCCGCCGGACTGGCGAATGCCTTGCGTCTCTCTCCCACTCCAATCCACATTTAAAAAGACGTTGTCAAGTAAAATCTTTGCCCGTAAAACCGACTGTACAGGCAACCGTTTATTTTTGTAAAAAATTACCGAGCAAGGCTCTGTTAAGCAGGTACTACACTAATACGAGATTAAAAAAGTATATAACTGGCGAAGTAGGTAATTCTACACAAATAAAATGTTATTTAATTATAAAGTTTAATATATTTTAAAGATTTGTGCAAATACAAACAGCCCGAATGTTACATAGTCCAAAACGGTATCTTAATGCTTGGCATATCGCCCGGCATGTATTGGGAACGCATACGAGGGTGACCTGACGATCACTTGTGCTCTGGGTTGCAAGCAATGGGCTGTCTGGATCTTTTACTATAACAGGAAACGGGGAACCCGGGTTTAAGATGTACAGGTTGTCTGTAAAGAAAATGTTATAATAGTAAATTATGATACTGTTGCATAATATAACACGAGTGTTATAAGACCAAGTTATGTATAGTGTCATGCACTACTTTATCTACTCTCATACTATAATACGTAAAACAATATTATTAAAAACCAAACTTTGTTTCAATATTGAAAAGATTTTTTAAATGTCAAATGTTAGCGCCAAGGCGCAAATACCCATTGCGCATGCGTGTTGCGTCGCCGCGGGCTCGTTCATTGAAACCTTTTTTTTAAGTAGAGGTTCAACCACCTTGGTCCAGCTGGAGGTTGTAATGGTGTATCGTTATGATTAAAAAGTTATATTATGATACAGGTGGCCATACAAGACCTGTATCGTAATAAAACTTTTTTATTTTTTTATTTTTGGCCTGTACGTAATGTTTGTCATAAGAATTTTAGTTTCCGTTTTAAAATCTTTGTATTATAGTATCAGAGTACATAAAATAACAAACATCAGAAGTTACAATAGAACTGTTTTGCTGTAGTCCGCGCACTACACACACTCACTACTACAATCTCTAGCATCGTCAGGAGGATCGGCTCCACGACAAAATCGTAATGCAGATTGCAGCAAAATAATTGCAACTTCTATACTATGGAATTTCGCAAAGTAATGCCTGCTACTATAAATCATTTAAAATCACAGAGTTTTATGGTGGAATCCTGCCATTATAGCACTTTAAGTGGGGTCGGCACAACGTTTTATAAACATGTCACATGATTTATCTACGTTTTTTATGAAGAGCCGACTGCTTGACGTCAACTTATCTTTTAACTAAGGTAAGTTGACCCATGAGTATCCATCTAAGTAGAATAGACCACCCTCATTTTTACCGAGTTGTCGTAAAATACGAGTAGGGTAAGTTAATCTCAGGCTGGTGGCTGGATGTAAAATACGTAGCCAAATTATGTGACAGCATGTTTATAACATTTTGTGCCGAACTCACTTGGAGTGGGATAAGGGCAGGAGGATGATGATGAATGCAAATGTAATATTGAAGTTATTTTTAGAATATTGCTTACCAGTTTTTCCAACTGCTGCACTATTGCTCTGCTCAATTAGCAGAACTGCAAAAAGTGTAGCGAAAACAACGAAGTATTTGCTATTCATGGTTTGTTCTGAAGTGACTTCTCAAATGTTATTATTCGTTATAATTTCGAATATTTATATAAAAACGTATTACGATAAGCAATATCTTATAATGAAGAGGATTATATTATCGATGCGCGTCACGATATTTATTTGTGACATGTGAAAATATAATTAGAAGTTTCGGCTTTTGTTTGTGTGTATCATTGTTGTAGGCGATTAGATGCAATCTAAATGTCGATTAGAAAAGTCCTATCTCATCTGTATGGTTAGACGAAAACCTTTTCTTAATAATTAAAAGATTCTGACGCATTAAAAGACGTTTAAGTGTCCAATTTATAAGGTGATAGTTAGGGTCAACTGGCAACTTGACATTAAATCGCAATATATCTAACGAAATATAATTGAAATATGAAATATATGGTTGTCCTCCTTCCTCCTCCTTTTCTTTCTCTTTTCTCCTCCTTTCCTTGATTCCTCCTGACCTTATCCCAATCTATGTGGGGTCGGCACAAAATGTTATTACATGATTTGGCTAAGTATTTTACGACAGGCTGCCTGCCTGATGTAAACTTATCTTAGTCGTTTTCCATTCCACCGGGTAATACACGGTGGGTCAATTTACCTTAGTCGTCTTTTACGACACCTCGGTAAGAAATGAGGGTGGTCTATGATACTCAGCCGAATACCACACGGCTTAGATACATACTAATAAATACTTAAAAACACCTTACTTAAGTACATCCGAATCCTTTTTTTTTTTAAAGTTGACTCTCGGCGGGAATCGAACCCGCTAACGCAGAGCTAAAGGCAGGATCACTGTCACCTGCTCCAACGGGCAAGTCAAATTCTTATTATCTTGTTTAAGTGAGATTAAATGCATATTTTAATTTATTAAACTTATTAGTACCATTAATAGTTCACTTGGAATATTTACTAAACTTATTAGTAACTTACTAAAGTTATTAGTACCATTAATAGTTCACTTGGAATATTTACTAAACTTATAAGTAACTTACTAAACTTATTAGTACCATTAATAGTTCACTTGGAATATTTACTAAACTTATTAGTAACTTACTAAACTTATTAGTACCATTAATAGTTCACTTGGAATATATACTAAACTTATTAGTAACTTACTAAACTTATTAGTACCATTAATAGTTCACTTGGAATATTTACTAAACTTATTAGTAACTTACTAAACTTATTAGTACCATTAATAGTTCACTTGGAATATTTACTAAACTTATTAGTAACTTACTAAACTTATTAGTACCATTAATAGTTCACTTGGAATATTTACTAAACTTATTAGTAACTTACTAAACTTATTAGTACCATTAATAGTTCACTTGGAATATTTACTAAACTTATTAGTAACTTATTAAACTTATTAGTACCATTAATAGTTCACTTGGAATATTTACTAAACTTATTAGTAACTTATTAAACTTATTAGTACCATTAATAGTTCACTGGAAATATTTGTACCATCATCATCTTTCTGCCGTTATCCCACTTTATGTGGGGTTGGCACAAAGTGCCATATAAACATGCTGTCATGTCATGATTTGGCTTCGTTTTTATGACCGGCTGTATGCCTTACGTCAACTTACCTCTGTTTGGAATATTTGAACGATAAATTTTAAAATATTTTACTGAAATCTGGTATATTTATAGAACAAAGTGCAATTAGAAAGACAATCTACGAATGTACTTTTTTACACTAGGTGAGTTACTCTTATCCAGTTTGAATATAAAAAATAAATTCTGAATTAAACATACTTGCAGACAGTGAAATTCGGCACGCATCTAAGCAATTGAACGAGTGCAATATACAGCGTAATTTCTCTGATAATTGTAATGATAATTTGTGGGAATTCCTAATCTTACTTATCACGTATTTGTTAAATATGAAGCGATTAACCTTCAAGTCACCTACAATCGTTTCCTCAAAACTCATATAAACAATAGATTTACAATCAGTAGGGCTTATCACTTAAGTTTAATTTTCTAATTGATTCACTTGCCAAAAATATACCTAGCTATTTATAAGCGCCCACTAAAGCGTTTAGGGTTCCTTAATAATGCAACATGTATTTTTTCTGTGGCCCCGAAAGAAATACGGGAATTTTTATTTAAATATTTTTCCAGAGTTAACTGTGTGGTGTCCAGGGGAGTAAAATAGACCTCATCTCTTACTAAAGTGTTGTAAAAGGGGACTAAGATAAATCGACCCACCGTGTGGTCTTCGGCTGGGTAGAATATAACACCTTCAATTCTTCTCGAGGGAACTTGGCGTGGATTGATCGCAGGAGCCCCGAGGTATGTGCGGAACGACGTCGCGCACAGAGATACCAAACTGCCGACCGTGGAGGAGTTTATACGTCACCTTTCGCGCAGTTTGTTCGCACGAGCAGAACCTCCCCACTGAACTCGACACCTCTTAGGTCACCTAGGTCACCTGGGCCTACAGACCTGAAAATAGCCCATGTACGAGGACCAGCCCGGGCAAGGAGGATCTCTTCGAGGTCCATACCCCCTTTACCCTCCACCAGCCGAGTACGCGAAAAGACCGATCGATATAATTATGTTATATTGACTATTAACAACTTAAACAAACTATGGTATTATGTTTTAATTTTTGATAACTCTGCTACAAATACGGCAGCAGACATAAATGATGATAATGAGGAATTACATGAATTCGATACTTATCTGTTTGATGACATTTGTAAGTTTATATCAACGGTATTGATTAAAACTTGTCAATTTATTGGTTACACGGCTTAAAGATAGTGATCCTTAATATTATTGATTATATTGTGCAGTTAATACTTGTACGTATAACAAATGCGTCGATAAAGGTTTTTAATGCATATATTTAGCTTTGCCTGAACACCACTTTATCTTTATTGGATCCTAAATATCTTTTTGATCCACACTTTTACAGAATACTAAATATTATGACTTGCACTTATTATATTGTTTCCTTGTAAAACAAATAAACTGACACTTTTCCGAAATCCATTATCTGGGGTTTATCTGGGGTTATGCAGGTAATTATTTCCTCGTATATGTTATAAATTTTATATTATATAGTAGTTAAGGAAATCGTGTAAATCCTACTTGTTTAGACAATAATATCCTCAGGTTGCGGGTCGAAAGCTGTACCTTCTTATTTTATATGAGTGTGCCCATAATCTTTCCCCGTTTGGTCTCTATTGTAATAAACATTGTTCGTGGCATCTGATGTTTCATACGTTTTGACATTAGTGTTAAAATACCCTCAATTATATACTTACAATATATTGTTCCTATACTCAAATCTAAAATGGTAATTTTTTGTTCTATATGTTGGCGCTGTATATAAGTTACAATTGTACGAAATTTTATCTATATTGCATCTGTGGATTAGCCGTATTAGTGTGATATAGGTACAGGCATTCAAATTCAAATTCAAATTCAAATAATTCTTTATTCAAATTGGCCTTTACAGGCACTTTCGAATCGTCAAATTACAATGAAGCTACCACTGGTTCGGAAAGGTGCTCTTACCGAGAAGAACCAGCAAAAAACTCGGCGGTCACTCTTTTCAAAATTGAGTTCTACAATAATGGCTTAATTAAGAAAAAATTAAAAAATTTACAATATAATCTAGTGCGTAGCTGGACGCAATTTAAAACCAAGCTTTCTTATCATCAATATAGTCCTCAACAGTATAATAAGCTTTATCAATCAGTGTCTTTTTAATTGCTATTTTGAACTTGTGTAAAGGCAAGTCCAAAATAGACTGTGGAATTTTATTATAAAAATGTATACCGAGGCCCACAAACGATCTACGAACTTTCTGAAGCCGTATCCTGGGTATTATTAATTTATTTCGGTTCCTGGTTTGCCTATTACTAATATCACTTTTTTTATTAAAAAGATGTATATTTTGTCTCACAAACACTATATTATTATAAATGTATTGCGAAGCTACAGTGAGAATACCTATTTCTTTAAATTTATCACGGAGCGAGTCACGTGGTTTCATGTTATAAATCGCACGTACAGCTCGCTTTTGCAAAACGAATATTTTTTGGATAACAGCTGCCTTACCCCACAGCAAGATACCGTACGCCATAATGCTATGGATATAAGAAAAATAGACAAGTCTTGCTGTTTCAATATCAGCTAATTGCCTAATCTTCCTAACGGCATAAGCAGCTGAACTAAGTTTGCTACAAAGATTAGTAATGTGGGGTCCCCATTGCAGCTTTGCATCCAAGGTTACTCCCAGAAAAACAGCTAAGTCTTCTGTTTTTACTATTTCATTATTAATTTTTACTGTATTTACCAATTTTTCAACATTAGGCAATGTGAATTCTAAGCACTTAGTCTTATTTGTATTTCAAAGCAGATTATTTACTGTAAACCAATGCGATACCTGTGACAAAGCACTGTTCACATCGTCAACTTTTGTTTTGGTTTTGTCAATCTTAAATAATAATGATGTATCATCTGCGAAAAGTACTACGTCACAAATATTGTTTACATAAAATGGAAAATCATTTATATATATTAAGAATAGGAAGGGACCAAGAATAGAGCCTTGTGGCACACCCATTTTCGTGATTGAAGCGGATGACTTTACATTATTAACACACACTCTTTGAATTTTATTACTAAGATATGAGGCAATAAGCTTTATCTTATACACCATTGTGGCTTAGTTTTCGCAAAAGAGTCTCATGCTGAACACAATCGAATGCCTTTGACAAGCCACACATAACACCTAAGGTGTTCTGGAACTTCTCCCAAGCAAGACATGTTTCATTAATCTTGCACGCACACATGTTTTGTGGATCTACCTTTTGTAAAACCATATTGCTCTGAATGAAGTAATTTATTGGAATTGAAATAATCGAGCAGTTGATTAAGCATGATTTTTAAGGATTTTACTAAAAGCTGGTAGTATTGAAATTGGTCTGTAATTATTTGGATCTTTGTTATCTCCAGATTTAAACAGAGTAACTAACTTACTGCGTTTTATGAGATCTGGAAATATGCCTGAAACTACAATTTTATAAAAAATTGGAGCTAAATAAGACGCAAGAACATCTATGATATTCTAAATTGTGCGCACTGACATTAAATTTTCCGACTTTTTTAATTGAATTATTCGGAAACTTTTAGAACGTCACACGGAGTAATTTGTTTAAAATTAAAGACAACGCTGCATGACGAGTAAGTGATGCACTTCTTAAAAAGATTAAGTGCTATTGCTGGCGAGGAATTGATAGATTTAGTAGTAGTAATTGAATCAAAAAAAAAATTTCAAATGTGTGACCTACTTCTAATTTGGAAGTAATTATTTTTATTATCGACGCTAAGTTCAAGATGATTATTATTATTATTACCTTAAATTTTATTTTTACCAATTTCATCATTTAAAATATTCCATGTTGCTATTATTTTATTTTCGGAAGCGATCTTCCTTTTTATATATAAAGACTTCGCTTGTACGCAAAACTAATATTAACGACGGACGAATTGTCGTTTTTTGTAAATTACCATACATTCGCGTTGTTAAGGGAGTTATTTATCTTTATTGTCTATTATTGATCTTTAATATACAACGTGATAGCGACTGATATGCTATGCTATGATATATGATTTTTACTCGTAAAATAAAAAAATACCGTAATCTGAATCTTCCTCAGAAATGGTTATTGAGATTTTTTATTTATTAGTATTATTTCCCGATAAAAGAATTCCCTGCGGTTATCTATATAACTTATTATTGCGCTTTAAAAAATTATATCAGTCTTATCTTTCGTTAATATTGTCAGATAGCGTGATATTTATTGGAGGTTTCTAAGTCCTGCGAACTGTGTCCAATGCGATCATTATAGATTTATTTAACGTAGATCTGTAAAGTAGTAAATTGCTATTATATATACCACTAATGAGCAAAATTTTATTCTCCTTTTGAAGCATTTATTTGTTAGGAACTTGAAATTTAATTAGGATTTACAGGTAACCCGTATCCCAGGAATCCGAATTAGAGGTTCGAAATCACTACTCGGTGATTGAGATCACGCGGTATTACGGTATGTTTTTGTAGCAAATAAGTTGCGGTGGGTTATTATAGGATATCCTGAAGTATAAATATAGAAACGGGACTTGTTAATGATGCTTACCAACTTAGGATACTCCATTAAAAGGAGGGTGGTGCCGGGTTTTAGCGACAGATAGTGGCTGATTATTGCAGGGGGAGGCTATCGTGTTATTTCTCGGTCAAGAAATGGCATCAGGTTATGAATTCGATTAATTACCGTATATTCCATGATATTTAAACACACTAAAATAGGAAGTTATTAACTCGTAGTAATAGGATATTTTCCTCTTATAGTGAGAATATTACCAATATTGGCAGCGGTTAAGTCTATGTCCTTATTAAAGTCGAAATAGCTTTTATTCCATTTGCGCATTTTAAGTTTGGGCTTAAAATCATGAAACATAGAGTTAGTTTCATATTTATCATATAAGTGTAGATTATTGTCACGATTTAAATACAAGCGTAACCACGAGATTTTTACTGGTCTAATTTTTTCATAAACTCTATGCAGTTAATTGTTAAGAATTATGATTGAATCGAGACAATAATTTTTTCCCCATTAAAATATCGCGTTATTGAATATATACTGTTTAGTAACTGGATGACGGTAATTTTTTTAAACATAGAAAAAAAAATTCAATAAAGAAAAAGAAAAAAGCCAAAGGTGACATGTCGGAATCGAACCTATGTTTCTAACTTTTGTGGTTCGCGCGTTACCATTAAGGCTATCACTTGAACAATTTATAATATAATAACAATCTATAGTGAAACGTTGCGTAAGGAGATGTGTGGCAGATTCTACAAAACCCTAACGGATCCAAATGTAGTTCCAATTTTCATTTCCAACCATTCCTATATAATTTTATTTGCAATTAGGGGATGTTTTCGTATTAACTGCAGGTTTGTCTGTGAAACTGTGAACGAAGTTATTAAAACGAATAACTGCTGGAATCATATTTAGAGCGTATTGTTAATTATTTAAAATGAATTGTGAGTTTGTTGTAAAATATTTGTGACACACTGTCTTAAAGCTAATCAGTATTTTCTTCACTTCATACCAATTTGCATAGGACCTACCAATTTGCATAGGAGCAGCATGGCACCCACCACGTTGCTCCTATGCAAATTGGTAGTTTAAAGTAAATATAATTTAAAGTAAATTATATTTACTTTATTATAATTATATTTAAATAAGTAAATTTAGAAAGAATTATGACTCCTTACCCAAGCAGTCATCCTTGTTGCTAAAAAAGGATAGAGAAGATTTTGGCCTAGCAGTGGGATAGTAACAGATCGTTACTTATCTTTATTAATTTATATCCCAATCAATCTATTAATTTTTTACAATAGAAATAAAAAAAAATATTTTAAATAATGTGAATTTTATCTAAACCAGTTTTAAAGTCATAACGTTAAAACTGGTATATTACAATTTATCCCTAATATATATTTGAAAGGAAAAGTTAATGTGTAAGGAATTTCAAGAAAACATGATGATTTATATATAATGCTCTTTATTAATAAACATGAGTATACACAAGCAATATTAATGAATATTATTTTTTCAAGTTTTTAAGAATTTGAACAAACACAGATAGCCTGGATGTTGCAACGTCCAACTCGGAATCCCCAAGACCGGCACACGGAGTGGCATTGGCTGAAGATACATATGCGGATGACCTGACGGTCTGTCGTCTCTTGTGAGGTGAGCAGGGGGCTGTTCGGGTCGGTTACTATGGCAGGGAATGCTGAACCCGGGTTCAAGATGTATAGCTTGTCTGTAAAAATAAAGTACAGTTTAATACGTAATTCACCGTTATTGTTAATGGCGTGTAATAAATTAATCAAACTATTTAGTTTTAATTTCAAAAGTTTTAGAAAACACCTGATACAAACAACAAAACGAAAAAGTAACTTTACTTTAATTTTACTTTATGAAATCTCGAAACCGCCAATGACCGATGGGCTAATTATACTATAAAAAGTTAAAATACATCTTGAATATAATATTTTGATATACATTTATAACGGCGAGATGTTCGATAGCCGGATGTACAAATAAAATTATAAAATTGGAAAGTAGACGGTATTGCTTTGGAGAAATCCAAAAAAGATTGCAAGGATGAAGATTGAACCAAATGCAATAAAAGAACTTCATCGTAAGATATCATGTGATCAAAAGCTGAATTATCTTAGTTGCTTACCAGGTTTTTCAAGTGCTGCACAATCAGTCTGCTGAATTAGCAGAACTGCACAGAGTGTAGCGAAAACAACGAAGAGTTTGCTGTTCATGATTTGTTTCGAAGTGACTTGTTCGACTGTGCATCTCCCATTTAAGTTTGGATTTATATACAAACAAGATATGATAAGGGCTGTAAAATTATATAAAAGAATTATAATTTTATCAATGCACCAGATATCCAGATAATATTAATTTGTATTATATGTAAAAACATAATTAAAGCTATCTTTATTATTTTGCAGAATATTTTGGTGGCTTCAGATGTTTCAGACGGATGAAACTTTTATGACAGTTTTATGAAAATTTAAAGTTCGTCTCATACACTTAATACTACAGTGCTACAATTCGTGTTCATATTTGCTTATACCTGTCAAATAGCATTTGGTTGTTTCTTTCCCACTGTTACAACTAAGGTATAAAAAAGTTTTTCAGTAATTTTCTCACCATATACAACTATAACTTATTTAAAATTAAGACAAATGTAATAATAATAAAATAAATAACGCGAAAAACAATTTTCTTTTGTTGAATTGTGTACTTTACGGAATACATGGACTAAAAAAAATTACTTATTGGTCTTTTACTTTTACTATTTACTTTCTCTTGTACACTTTATTTTATTATTACCTTATATATTATGATATTATTGTCTTTATTATGATACAGTATATATGAGTTTAGTTCTCCACGCCGTGTGGTATCCGGCTGAATAGAATAGTACCACCCTCATTTCTTACCGAGGTGTCGTAGAAGGCGACTAAGGTAAGTCGACCCGCCGTGTGGTATCCGGCTGAGGAGAATAGACCAACCTCATTTCTTACCGAGGTGTCCTAAAAGGCGACTAAGGTAAGTTGACCCACCGTGTGGTATCCGGTTTAGTAGAATAGACCACTCTCTTTCTTAATGAGGTGTCGTAAAATACGACAGAGATAAGTTGACGTCAGGCAGGCGGCCAGTCGTAAAAACGCAGCCAAATCATGTGACAGCATGTTTATAACATGTTGTGCCGACCCCACTTGGAGTGGGATGAGGGCAGGAAGATGATGATGATATGAGTTTAGTTCTCCATGACTTATAAGGAAATAAAATTGTAAAATTGTAAATTGTAGTGACAGTTAACTGTAATTACTGTAAATTTTAATTGTAGCATCCTACAAACGGATTATATGGAATTAAAAAAGATTGATTGATTGATAAAGTAATAATAATATTACTATCTCATAAAAGCCGAAGAAGAAAAATTAACTGAATATTTAGACCTTTCTTATGAGATAACCGCCATGTCGGTAAACGGTCTGATTGCAAAGAGCCTCGACCAACATCTTCAGAGGCTTTCGCTTAACAGTTGGATCAAGTGTCGGATGCAGAGCAGTAATGCTTGAAATGGCTCGCATTGTGAGGAAGTTCCTCACTTTGGATTCCTAACCACCGGCAGCTCGGGATATTTTCCCGCTCCCGGCGGACGACAATTTTTTATAAAAAAAGTTAAGTTACGGCCTGTTACTATCCCACTGCTGGGCATAGGCCTCCTCTCTCCATTTTTGGAGAGAAGGGTTGGAGCTAAGACCTACCACGCTGCTCCAATGCGGATTGGTAGGTTACACATATCCCTAGAATTCTCTAGAGATATGCAGGTTTCCTCACGATGTTTTCCTTCACCGAAAAGCGTGTGATAAATTGCAATTATCAATTAGACACATAAGTTTTAATAGAAAAACTCATTGGTGTCTGTCCGGGTTTGAACCCATGATCGTCTCTAGAGATTCACACGGTAGCACCGCTAGGCCATCACAGCTACAATTTTTTTTTTTTAAATATATTTTTTTAAATTTTTTTATATTTTGAAATATTTAAAAACGTAAGAAGTTAGGTTTAAGAAAAATAAATGATATTACTATTACAAATAAGTAGTAAATCGGTCCCAGCTTCGCTAGGGAATGATTATACCATACACTGAGTGAGACCTTAAATTAAATAATTTTCACACGCGTTGATTTTTACTTTCCGATAAATTAAAATTTTAATTAATGTATTAGGGGCCTAATACATTAATTAAAATTTTAAAATGTCAAAGATCATAGCGTTAAGCATAAAATGCATTAAATAACTAACGGATTATTGATGTAGGAAACGGGCAGCGTTTTCTATGAAAGTTACCAGGTTGTTTGTCATCCCTAAAATCTCAATAATTATGGACATATTTAATTAAAACTAATTCTAACATAATATTTCCATATAATACTTAGAGTAGGGTAGCCAGCCTTAAATGTGACATAGTACATTAAAGAAAAATAAGGACAATGTTCACTGTCTATTTGTCTCTCTTTTTTATGTGTGATTAGACAAAGATGAAGTATACGAGTTTCATGTTCTCTCTCATTATTTATCGTGTCATTATTACTTACAGGCCTGCCTATGGCTCAACTACTCTAAGTATGATAACTCTATTCATATAACTTAGATATATGTATATGTCATGTGTCTAACATTTTGTTATAAATAAATTGTTCTTTACGTTTTTATTTTATTCTAATAACAAAGAGTTTAATTTTAATTATCTTTAATATTTAAATAAGTTAATCTTGTATGTATGTATGTATGTATATATATATATATATATATATATATATATATATATATATATATATATATATATATATATATATATATATATATATATATATATATATATATTTATATATTCAGAATCTCGGAAACGGCTCCAACGATTTTCCTGAAATTCAGCATGAAGGGGGTTTTAGGGGAGAAAAATCGATCGAGATGAGTTTTATTTAAATAAATATCGTTTTATCCCTGTATTCAGACTCTAAAATTTATTTTGAAAGCAACATTGAATACAATCACAATTTTGCGCTGTGAAACGCAAAGTCATGGTAGTTCATTTGGGGAACGGGCGATCTAGACAGGTAAAAATACCTAGGATCGAGCACCACCTGCCCTATTATTTTTTAATTTTTCTTTTCAATTTTTTTATTTTTTTTACATCATTTTAAAAATTACCGAGCAATGCTCGGTTACCTAGGTACTACTATTGTTATTAAATTTAATAATATCTATAGTATATTCCAATCCTATCCTATCATACTATATTCCAATGTAATCCTAATCCAATCATACTATATTCCAATGTAGCTGTACTATGAATTTTTTGGCACAACGTGATATGTAGCTATTAACTTACATGAATGGACTGTTCGGAAACAAAGGTATAAAGGATTTATACAAGAACTGGTGAGATTATAAAAAAAACAATTAAAGCATCAATGTTTATTGCTTATTATACATGTACATAAAACTTTATATTTTCTGTTAGTTATTAAAAATGTGAGCAAACGCAGTTATTTCGCACGTTGCACCGTGCAAATCGGAATCCAAATAGCTGGCAAAGAGATCTGCATCTTATCACGATACATACGCGCCCGATTTGACGATCGGTCGAATCCTGGGAGGTGAGCAGGGGGCTGTGTGGATCGGTCACTATGACAGGGAATACTGAATCCGGGTTCAATATGTAAAGCTCATCTGCAAAAGAGACAATTAAATTCATTTATCTGAGGATTACATGAATCCTTCTTTAATTAAATACCTGGAAGTTAATAGGTATTATACATAATATCAAGTACCTGGATGACCGAGCTTTGCTCAGTAATTTTTTTTTAATTGAAAAAAAAAGCTGTGGTAGCCTAGCGGTAACACCGGGCGACTCTTTCGAGGAGGTCATGCGTTCAAACCCGGGCAGACACCAATGAGTTTTTCTGTTAAAAAAAACTTATGTGTCTTATTGATAATTGCAATTTACACGCTTTTCGGTGAAGGAAAACATCGTGAGGAAACCTGCATATGTCTACAGAATTCTGGAGATATGTGTAACCTACCAATCCGCATTGGAGCAGCGTGGTAGGTCTTAGCTCCAATCCTTCTCTCCAAAACGGAGAGAAGAGGCCTATTCCCAGCAGTGGGATAGTAACAGGGAGCTTCTTTACTTTTATACTAAAAAATAACAATTAAATCTAAGCTATTTATGTTTAAAGAAAAATATATTGTATATCTCACCGTCTCTTTCAAGTGCTGCACAAGCAGTCTGTTGAACTAGTAGAACTGCAAAGAGTGTAGCGAAAATAACGAAGAGTTTGATATTCATGATTTGTTTCGAAGTGCCTTCTCAACTGTGCATTTATCATTTAAGTTTGGGTTTATATACAAACAAGATATTATTATGATAACGTGTAAAATTACGTATAATAGAATTAAACTTCTATCAATGCACGATATATCCTGATAAAATTAATTTGTATTATATGTAAAAAAACAATTAAAGCTATCTTCATTATTTTTCAGAATATATTTTATGGTGGCTTCAGATATTTTAGACGGATGAAACTTTTATAATTTTTTAATGAAATTTTAAATTTCGTCTCATACACTTAATATAGTGCCACAATTTTTGTTCATATTTGCTTATACCTGTCAAAAACATTTGGTTTCTTTCCCACAGTTACAACTAAGGTATGAAAAAGTTTTTCAATTTGTTACATGTAAAAACATAATTTATAGAATAAAGAATAAGGCTTTACTTTGCGGAGATCCATAATACAAAAGTAATAATACAATTATTTTGCTATAATCCGCGGTGAAATCCGCTCATCGCGGATTATAGCAAAATAATTTTATTATTACTTTTATGTAAAAACATAATTAAAGCTGGGGTGCTTTCTCGGTTCTCCTCGTGTCGCACCCTGGGCAGGCCCTCGTTATAATGCAATATATATTCCTTGGACTTGACCAAAAGAACTGATTGTGGGGCAGGAGGGGGGGATTGCCGATTCCGTTTATCCTTTGTCCTGGCGACAAAAGGCCACTCGGATAGGCTGGGGGCTCTGGCCTCCGTCAGTGAAACCTGTAAGCCCAGCAATGGGAATGGGGACCTTCGAGTTGGGAGGAAGAAAGTATCTCAAAAAAATTAACATTTTTTTTATAAGTTGTCTTTCTTTATAAGTTAAAGTAAGAAAACCTTACAGTGTATTGTAATTTTGTGTTATAATATATGTGACACACTATCTTTAAAGCTAGAGCTAATCAGTATTTTCTTGGTCAATCTGATTGTATTTGGATTGAATGATATTTCTAATGTGTTTCACGCTTTTCGACGATTGAAAACGTCGCTAGAAACCTGCATATCTCTAAAAATATCTGAGATATGTGTAACCTACCAATTTGCATAGAAGGATCGTGGTGGGTAAGCAGTCATTCTTCTTTCAGAGGATAGAGAAGGACTGGGCCTAGCAGTGAGATCGCTACTTATCCTAATGAATTTATATCCCAATCAATCTATAAATTTTTTACAATAAAAATAAATAAAATATATTTTAAATAATGTAATTTTATCTAAGCCAGTTTTAACGTTATAACGTTACCAGTTTTTAAATTTACCAGTTTTAACGTTATAACGTTAAATTGGTAAATTATAATTTATCCCTAATATATATTTGAAAGTAAAAGTTAATGTGTAAGGAATTTCAAGAAAACATAATTATTTATATACAATGCTCTTTATTTATAAACATGAATATACACAAGCAATATTAATGAATATTATTTTATTAACTTTTTAAGAATTTGAACAAACACAGATAGCCTGGATGTTGCAACGTCCAACTCGGAATCCCCAAGACCGGCACACGGACTGGCATTGGCTGAAGATACATATGCGGATGACCTGACGGTCGGTCGTCTCCTGCGAGGTGAGCAGGGGGCTGTTCGGGTCGGTTACTATGACGGGGAATGCTGAACCCGGGTTCAAGATGTAAAGCTTGTCTGTAAAAATAAGGTACAGTTTAAGACGTAATCCGCTGTTTTTGTTACTGACGTATAATAAATTAATCAAACTATTTAGTTTTAATTTCAAAAGTTTTAGAAAACACCTACTGATGACACAAACAACAAAACGAATAAGTAACTTCAGTTTAATTTTTCTTTATGGAATCTTAATACCGCCGATAACCGATGAGCTAATTAAACTCTAAATACATAACTGCGAAATGTTCGATAGCCAGATGTTTTGGATTTATCTTTGCCTAAATACATAAATAAACCTAAATAAATGCTTAAAATTGACGGAAAGTCGACGGTATTGCATTGGTGAGATTCAAATAAGATTGCACGGCAGACGGTCGAACCAAATGCAATAAAAGAACTTCACCGTAAAATATATACATATTAGAAATATAAAAGCTGAATTATCTTAATTACTTACCAGGTTGTTCTACTGATTCAGATTCACAAGCAGCCTACTCAACGAGCAGAACTGCAAAGAGTGTAGCAAAAACAACGAAGAGTTTGCTGTTCATGATTTCTTTTGAAGTGACTTCTCGAGTGTGCATTTCCGATTTGATTTTGAACATTTATATACAAATGAATGATGATAAGGGTTGTTAATAAAATACATATCTATACATAAGATATCCTGATAAGATTTTTATACTGTTCGTAGAAATAAACCTATTTGTTCTTTATGCTTTTGTTTGCTTTAAAACTACAAGAAAACCCAGGCCGTCAACTTGACAAACGAAAAGAAGTTCGATGTTTTTTAAAATTTAAAAATTATTTTTTTACATTTTAATATTTAAAAATTACTATTGAAATTTCTAAATTTAATATTTATATTTGAAGAACTCTGGTTTTACCTTTTTTGTGTGTATGATTAAAGTTATATTATCTTGGCACCCAAGCTTCTAGTTTTCGTGTACTCTAGGGTCCCTGAACGAATTAGATTGTGGGCATATCATCAAAATCACTTTGTCTTACTCGTTTTTCAGTTGTCTGAAGTGACATATTGTCTTGTATTCAATAATAACACTACTATCGACATACTTCATGATCATTATCATCTTCAGCCGTTTTGGGTCCAGTTTTGGAAGTAGACCTCTTCCATGTCACTCCATGCCAGGCGATCTTGTGCCATTAGTATCCAGTTTCAATCTACGCCTCATCTTATATCGTACTTGGGAGGATAACCACGTGATTTTCTGTTAGCACATCGTCCATTCCAGTAGTCGTTTTCTTTATTTCTTCATACATGACAATATCGAATTACAGTATAAAGGTGTAAATATAAGCTTATTAAAGCTTTACCGTACACCAGTTTGGTCCACGCATGGACAGTGCTAGGTGGACCAAACGATCGATTTACTTAGAGTGGAGGAATTTACACCTCTTATTATTATAAATCCCAGTAAAGCTTAAGGGATTTCTTTTTATCAATTCCTATACACCTCTTAAAGTTATAAATGGGCATTTTTTGTTTTAGGTGTTTTTTCAAGTTTGTTATCTAATAATGACATCTTAAATTATAATGGAATAAGTTAAGCATAATAAAAGCTTTTAATAAATTAAAGCTTCGGACAAAATTTCATGTCCCTACTCTTATTCGTTGAGGAGTAACCTCGTCTGGAGCCAATCTTAACAACAGAATCTGGTCACGATTATCATAAACATGCATTGTCATCGAAACTGAACCAACATTTAAAATTTCAGCTAAATCGGATACCAAGTCAGAAGTGGATGAAATTTTAGTTGCAAGATTTCACCTTCACATACATATACGGCAAGTTAAATAAAAGCTTTTAAATAAGTAGCGGCGTGATGCTCGTCAAAGATTCTACGATTTGGCAGGTAACGCTTATTAGTAAATCGATAGAGATATAGAGGTTCAATCTCGATGTCTTCCTTCACCGAAAAGCATAACATTTCATAGAATAGTCATAGGTCTGGGGAGTGAAAAAGGGATCACGTCGTAAGTCACAATCGAAGTGATTGATATCGGTAATTAAAAAAAATATTTAATTAATTAAATATTGGTCTTTTTATTAGAAAACATAAAAATACAAACATTTCCGTGTTAAATTTTCAATCCTTCCTTCCTTCCTGATAATAGAATTCCCTGCATTTATCTATATAACTTTTTATTGCAGTTTAACAAATTATATCAATCTTATCTTTCGTTAATATTGTCAGAAAGTGTGATATTTATTTGGGGTCTCTAAGCGCTGAAGCGCTGAAAACTGGTTCAATAAGATCACTTAATTTTACGTAGGCATGTAACGCAGCAAACTGTAGAAGTTTGCGACGTTCACTCATGAGCAAAATTTGACTTTCTTCTTTTGCAGCATTTATTTTGGTTTGAAGCTTGAAATTTAATTCTTATTTACAAGTTAAGAGTATCCTAGGAATTTGAATTCAAATTACTAATTAGAAATTGAATAAGGGGCTTGAAATCATTACTCTCTGGTTGATATCCCACGGTCTTACGTAATCATTGCGTCTTTTTAATATTATGTTATATAGAAACCGAGTTAATGTGAAAGTCTTTTACAAAATCCATTATTAATATAATGTAAATAAATAATTTACACTGTTACGATGGGTTATTTTAGGGATCCTAAAGTCTAAATATATTGGATAACAGGACATTTTAATGATATAACGCAACTTACGATATTCCCTTTAACGAAGTTAACAGTAACTGTGGTGCTGGGTTTAGCGTCAGATCCTGATTCTTGCAGGAGAAGGCTGTCTTATTATTTTTTAGTTTTTAAGAAAAGGCCGCAGATTATGACTTTGATCGAGTACCGTATATTCAATGATATATCTAAATTCAGTAAAGTAAATATGTAAAGTAAAGAGTTATTAACTCGTGGTAAGAAGAAAATAGAATATCACAAATACTGAACAACTAGATCTAACAGACTAGTTCAGTCTAAGTGTTTATTAAAATCAAAATAACATTAACTCCTATTCGCACTTTTAAGTTTGGTCTTAAAAACGTATACGTATATATTTATCGTATAAATAAAGATTATTATCAAGATTTAAAACAAGCATAACCACAAGATTCATACTGATCCATTCTTCATAAACTTTATTGTACTTAAAAAAATATTAAAATAATAATAATAACTTTATTTGACAAAAAGCCTAATACATGGATTTCTAAGCTTATTAAATATATCCAATAAACAATTCGGCTTATTATTAAGATCTGTTAACAAATAGTGACCCTAACTTTCAAGCTAGGATAAACCTGTGTTTTAAAAGTCAGTGGTTTGACTCTTAACTTGAAAAAATGGTAACGGCGTTCCTTATAAAAATCGACATTATATGAGACACTTACATGCTATATATTAATTATAATTAAAATTATGGAAGAGTTGTGTGTGTGTGTGTGCGTGTCATTCCGCATTTCCGCATTCATTCATTCCGAAAAAACACATTATTTTACAAACAAATATTTATATACCTTCCTTAACATACTATCACTTCAATACATAACTCTTCCAATATGCATGTAAGGTCGAGACCGTCAAAAGTTCTACGAACAATATAAAAATATTATCAGGATATCTTGTGTATAGATATGTATTTTATTCACAACCCTTATCGTCAATCATTTTGTATATAAATGTTCAAAATCAAATCGGAAAAGCACAGTTGAGAAGTCACATCGAAACAAATCATGAACAGCAAACTATTCGTTGTTTTCGCTACAATCTTTGCAGTTCTGCTCGTTGAGCAGGCTGCTTGTGAATCTGAATCAGTAGAAAAACCCGGTAATTAATTAAGATAATTCAGCTTTTGTATTTCTAATATGTATATATTTAACGGTGAAGTTCTTTTATTGCATTTGTTTCAACCGTCACCCGTGCAATCTTATTTGAATCTCACCAAAGCACTGCCGTCGACTTTCCGACAATTTTATGCATTTATTAATGTACTAGCGGCCTGCCCTTGCTTCGCACGGGTATAAAATATATATCCCATGTCAGTCAGTGTAAAAAAAATGATTAAAATCCATGATCCAGTAGTTTTGATTTATTCATTACTGCCCGTGGCCCGCAAGCGTTTAATTTGGAGAAAAACAATTTCCTCTCCCTATACCAAGACGATTTCCTGCTATCTTTGGAATATCTAAACTCATATAGTACATTTTTACTTATTTACTTTTACATTTTACCTATGTATTTTATTTTTACAATTAATTACAGAATGTCTTTAAACAAACTCTAAAAGATTCGAAGTGCTATAGGGTGAAGAGCGGCGTCCTCACGGCATTTTAAATCTGTAATATCTCCGAAAATGTTCATTTAAATTGCATGCTGTAAACGGCCATATTGATCTATATTAAATCAACAATTTATTTAAGGTACTCAATTGGATAAGGATTAATGCTGTATTGTATAAAAATTGCTTTGAACATAAGGCATCATTTTTCGTAAAAAGTAAATGAAAAAAACTGCTATTGTGGGTTATCCATAAGAGATAGATATATACCATCGCGGACTTTTCTGTAGGCCTTTTTAAGGTGTACAAATACTTAGTACATCATTTTGATAAATCTCGTAGGGTTTAGCCTGCGTTTGCAATGTAAGCGGGAAAAAATGTAATTATTTACAGAAACCTCAAAAATTACAGTATTTCTCTACTTCGTGTTGAATGTTATTATACGTACAAACCTTCCTCTGGAATCACTCTATCTATTAAAAAAAACCGCATCAAAATCGGTTGCGTAGTTTTAAAGTTTTATGCGTACATACGGAAATATGGACTTTGTTTTATAATATGTAGTGATTTAGGCAAAGATAAATCCAAAACATCCGGCTATCGAACATTTCACTGTTATAAATTTATATCAAAATAATATTAAAGACTTTTTGACTTTTTAGAGTTTGATTAGCTCACGCCGTGTGGTATCCGGCTGAATAGAATAGTACCACCCTCTTTTCTTACCGAGGTGTCGTAAAAGGCGACTAAGGTAAGTCGACCCGCCGTGTGGTATTCGGCTGAGTAGAATAGACCAACCTCATTTCTTACCGACGAGTTGAAAAGGCGACTAAGGGAAGATGCCCCACCGTGTGGTATCCGGTTTAGTAGAATAGACCACCCTCTTTCTTACCGAGGTGTCGTAAAATACGACAGAAGTAAGTTGACGTCAGGCAGGCGGCCGGTCGTAAAAACGCAGCCAAATCATGTGACAGCATGTTTATAACATGTTGTGCCGACCCCACTTAGAGTGGGCAGGAAGATGATGATGAAAGTTTGATTAGCTCATCGGTTATCGTCGGTATTATGATTTCATAAAGAAATATTAAAGTAAAGTTACTTTTTCGTTTTGTTGTTTGTGTCATCAGTAGATGTTTTCCAAAACTTTTGAAATTAAAACTAAATAGTTTGATTAATTTATTACACGCCAGTTACAAAAACAGCGAATTACGTATTAAACTGTACCTTATTTTTACAGACCAGCTATACATCTTGAACCCGGGTTCAGCATTCCCCGTCATAGTAACTGACCCGAACAGTCCCCTGCTCACCTCGCAGGAGACGACCGACCGTCAGGTCATCCGCATATGTATCTTCAGCCAATGCCAGTCCGTGTGCCGGTCTTGGGGATTCCGAGTTGGACGTTGCAACATCCAGGCTATCTGTGTTTGCTCAAATTCTTAAAAACATAAAAAAATAATATTCATTAATATTGCTTGTGTAAATTTATGTTTATAAATAAAGAGCATTATATATAAAATATCATGTTTTCTTGAAATTCCTTGCACATTAATTTTTTCTTTCAAATATATACTAGGGGTTAATTATAATGTTAAAACTGATAAACAATGTACAAAATTTTACTCTCTTTTTTAATCTCACATTTATTTTGTATTGGGACTTGAAATTTAATGAGGATTTACAGGTAACACGTATCCCAGGAATTGGAATGAGGGGTTCTAAATCTCTACTCCCTGGTTGAGATCACGCGGTATTACCGTGCGATCATTACGTCTCTTTAATAGGTTCTGCAGATGCCAAATAAATAAGTAAACATCTTTTATGTGAAAGTCTAATACAAAAACTATTATTATGTGATGTATGTTTAAAAGCAAATAATTTACGCCGTTACGGTGGGTTATTATAGTATATCTTGAAATAAATATATATAAACAGGACATGTAAATACATAGCAACTGAGGATACTCCTTTAAAAGAATGGTGGTGCCGGATTTTAGCGACAGATAATGACTGATTTTTGCAGTCGAAGGCTATCGTTTTATATGTCGTTCAAAAAACGGCCTCGGGCTATGAATTCGATCAAGTACCGTATATATTTTATGATATATCTAAAAACACTAAAATAGTAAGTATTTACTCGGGGTAAGAGGCTATTTTCCTCTTACAGTGAGAATATCACCAATACTGAACAACAACGGTTAAGTGTAAGTTCTAATTCAAGTCAAAATAGCTTTAATCTTATTTGCACTTTTAAGTTTGAGCTTAAATACGTAAAACATAGTCAGAGTTGGTTTAAAATTTATCATAATAAGATTATTATCACGATTTAAAAACAATACATAACCGCAAGATTTTCACTGGTATATTTTTTTTTTAAACTTCATTGTAGTAAATAAATTATAGTTCTTGATAGGGATTATATAACGATCTGCAGTACATTGTTAAGAATTATGATTAAATCGAGACTGTAATTTTTCCTATCAAAATATTGCAATATTGATCAAACACTGTTTATTTTAAGACTAGATAGTTAAGAAAGTATGTTTAATAAAGAGAAGCAATTTTCTACACACTCGATTCACACACTCTTATTATTACGTTGTACCTACCTACTACATAATTTCTAAAATCGGCGCTCGATTACCTTATTATTTTGAATAGGATATAAAAAGGAGACTGTGGTCAGATAATTGCCATTTAACCATTGCACGGATGGGCAGCCAAGAGAAATTTCATCACCATTATATTTGGTAGATTCTACAAAACCCTAACGGACCCAGATGAAGTTCCAATTTTCATATCCAACCATTCAAATATCATCTTATTTGCAATAAGGGAATGTTTTCGTATGGACTGTAGGTTTGTCTTTGAAATAGTGAACGAAATTATTAAGACAAATAACGATTGGAAATATATTAAGCTGCACACCGTCATCTTTAGCTGAGTATTTGCAAAGACACCTTAAGTAGCCAGAATTGTCCAACAATAACTTCCTCCTTAAAAGAGCCTTGTAAATTTCAAAGTACCATATTACAAATATCATGCTTTGCTACACTTGGATCGAATCATTATCACTGACAAGTATAAAGTATAAGTATTGTTGCCAATAAAACGTTAGTAGATCAACCAGCGCATCTTACAACTATAACTGTCTCACAGGACGATAATCTCACAAAAGCTGAAAAAAAAATTAACTCAATATTAGACCTTACTTATGAGATAACCGTTATGTAGCACATTGACTTGTTCCTATTATTGTTTCGTTAACGGTCTTATCGCGAATATCTCACGAGGCTTTCTTTTATATGTTCGATCAATGATAGACAGAGCAGGCAGCATTGCTTGTAATGGCACGTATTGTGAGAATGTTCCTCAGTCTAGAGTCCTAACAACCGGGAGGTTGGGAAATTTGTCCACTTCAAGTAGGCAACAATTTTTACATAATTTAAAATAGCTTATTTGTCTTTTTTTTAAAGTTAAAATAAGAAAAGCTAAAAATGTGTTGTGAATTTGTGTTAAAACCATTGTGACACACTGTCTTTAAAGCTAGAGCTAATCGGTATTTTCTAGGTAAATCTAATTGTATTTGGACTGTATAATCAGTTAGTTCCCAATAATTGATATATCTAATGTGATAAGCGTGTAATCTCACGCTTTTTGATGAAAGAAAATATCGTTGAAACCTGCATATCTCTGAATTCAGGGAAATCTGTAACCAACCAATCTGCCTAAGAGCAGCGTGGTGGGTAAGCACTTATCCGTCTCTCCAAAAAAGGATAAAGGAGGCCTGGGCCCAGCAGTGGGATAATAAAACATCATTAATTAGCTTTATGAATTTATATCCCAATTAATCTATAAATTTTTAATCATACAAATAATAAAACATAATTTAAATAATGGGAATTGTATCTAAACCAGCTTTAACGTTATAACGTTAAAACTGGTAAATTATAATTTATAGAATTAGGCGTTACTTTGCGGAGATCCATTATACAAAAGTGATAATAAAATTATTTTGCTATAATCCGCGATGAAGTAAAATAGAAAATATATATAATTTTTTTCCTTTGCGATTTTGGTCGTGGAGTCTATCTCCTGATGATGCTTCGGTTGCGGGGCGAAACGATTGTTGAGTTTGTGATAGTGAACGTATATAGTGCTTGTGTATCATGGTGGCGGTGGTGGAGGTTAGTGCATGTGTTTTTTTACGACTCCTGCATGTATCAGATATGATAACCAATTGTTCACTCTAAATTTAGCATTATATATATTTTCTATTTTACTTCATCGCGGATTATAGCAAAATAATTTTATTATCACTTTTGGTAAATTATAATATACCCCTAATATATAAAGAAAGGAAAAGTTAATGTGTAAGGAATTTCAAGAAAACATGATAATTTATATACAATGCTCTTTATTTAGAAACATGAATATACACAAGCAATATTAATGAATATTATTTTTTTATGTTTTTAAGAATTTGAACAAACACAGATAGCCTGGATGTTGCAACGTCCAACTCGGAATCCCCAAGACCGGCACACGGACTGGCATTGGCTGAAGATACATATGCGGATGGTTTGTCGATTGCCCTCATCGGAGTTTAGAAGAGGGCTGTTCGGGTCGGATACTATAACTGGAAATTCTGAACCTGGGTTCAAGACATATACTTCATCTGAAAAGGAAAAATTTATACAGGTTTAGTAAAATAACTATGAATAATATGTTAAGTTTTCTATGCTTCTTCATAGTAACGTTAACTGAAGCTTCATTATATAAAAATAGCAGATAGTAAGAAAATGCTCAGAAAAGATCAAGTGAAGTAGTCTTCTCAGATTTTTTCCGCTGTTATTTATTATAAATTCTTATGTATTATTAATAATTTATTGTTTCATTTTTTCCTTTTATGAATATAATTTAAAACATAAATAATAATCGTAATATTCAAATTTAAATGTAATTGTAAAATACTAGTATTTACAAGTACCTATAAAATGAAAATATAAACCTTTGCTGTAAACATGCCATGCTAAAAAGTTAATAGTACCTATATATTAGATAATTTGGATTACTTACTGGGTTTTTCAACTGCTGCACAATCTGTCTGCTCAAGTAGCAGAACTGCACAGAGTGTAGCGAAAACAACGAAGAGTTTGCTGTTCATGATTTGTTTCGAAGTGACTTCTTGACTGTGCATCTCCCATTTAAGTTTGGATTTATATACACACACGTTATGATAAGGGTTGTTAGAGTTCGCATAAAGGTTTCATACTTTAATCTTTACGCGTTATATCCTGGTTAGATTTATTGATTACATGTAAAAAATAATTGAATCTAGATTAGTAAATGCCTCATACGCCGTACTAAAGTGGTGGTTAATGTGTCAATTTGTTGTTCTTACACTTGGAAACCTACTAATTTTCTATTAAAACTTAGGTGTTTAAAGGTAATGGTAAAAGATTATGCTGAAATTCGCTCTAAAGAAAATTACAGTAAAGGTTATAATGCACTAAACGCTTTCCTATCCATGCAGGATTAGTAAGCACCATGTACTACAAACAACTATACGATCATACAATGACATTACACTCATTCACTTAAGATATTCACAATCTTTGGCCCTTGGGGAGCAGTTGGCAGTGGACCTGTCTTCAGCATCTAGGATCGCGGGTTCGATCCCCGCCGAGTTGTTAAAAAAGTTTGTATCCTAAACACAAGTTGATACTTGTGTTTAGGATATCATTTATTCTGCAGACTTGTTTTTATAGTTATGTTGTTATACATTTTTCACACAATTAATATAATGATAACATAAAATAAAGTTGCAAAACTGATCGCATAAACAAGTATCACAATTTCTGAGAATGCAATATCTATTATCGGCTTGCAGAAATAACCTTGTGCAAAATATATAATCTACCATTTTCATCTTATCACATTACAAAGCATTATAAGAAATCTAACTATTACTGGACAATAACAGGAATTAATAGTTCTGCGCTGTCTTTGTTATACAAAAAAGGACTTATCAACCTACACAGTATTTAGTTTTTTTACAACAATTTACTTTTTTTACATTCATCTTTTATTTATGTTCTGCAATGGGAATATGTGATATTCATATTTCGGTAAGATTTCGTTCTTAACTCTGACACTGGATAATGCAAATCCTATACAACGAAACAGTATCGCCCGTTCAAATTCAAATTCAAATTCAAATATTCTTTATTCAAATAAACTTGTAAACAAGTGCTTTTGAATCGTCAACTCTACTGCTGGTTCGGAAAGCTGTTCCTACCGAGAAGAGCCAGCAAGAAACTCGGCGGTTGCTCTTTTAAAAATATAATTCTTAATATTATTTACATTAAGTCAAAGAGAGCCATATCCACACATTCTTATGTTCTAAAAAATCTTCAAGAGTATAGTAGGCTTTCTGTATCAGCCTCTTTTTAACAGTGTTTTTAAACTGCTGTAATGGCAGTGCTGAAATTGATTGCGGAATTTTATTATAGAATCTTATACCAAAACCCACAAACCCACAAACGAGTTACGAGTTACGCACAACATAAATTTTCTTACGCCTCAAACGTTCCCCGTAACATTGACCACCATTTTTTCTCATGACTCATGATTGATACTGAATGGGTTAAACGGCGATATTCTCGGTAAGGGTGGCAAGAAATAATTGTTTTAATTAAAAACAAATTGAATGGACCTCACAATAACATAATTTTACTTGCAACTGCAATTAGGCAACTACAGTATAGTTTTTGTATAGGGATCATTTTTAGAGTACAGAGTAAAGTGACATTTTGTTACTTTCCCTCTTCTTTGCAAATATATTCTATATGCTCTATTGAAGGTAAAGATTGGAGCTAAGACCCAGCACACTGCTTCAATGTGGATATTCTGATCTAAAAAATATTTGAAAAAATTCTCCAAAGACATGTGGTTACAAAACTCATTGGTGCCTGTCCGGGGTTTGGAATTGTGTCCCGCTGGTAGGGGTTAATCGGTCTCAAAATTTCGATGTCACGGTGAAATAATTTGTATGAACAATAAATAACACGCGCAGTGCGAATGGAAACAAAATCGATGAAAATTTAATGTCCTTTTGACACATCAACTGTCGTTTTCGAGCGCTATGTAATTTGTCATTGTTACTATTTCTAGCTGTGACTTCGCTGTGGGATTATAGCCGGCAAAGGATAGAATTGCTTTTCAATTTATTCCTATACCTTTATTTAAAGTAGTAGTAGTAGTAGTAGTAAGATTTGAATATAAGTGACTGTCTAAGCTGATTTTAGTCAACCCAGTATTTGTGCCAGTAATGATAATTTTCAAAAACTGCTAGCATTGCTTTTGAATCACATTAATCACTTTAATTATTTTTTAACTTATTCAGTATGAAATATCACATCAGGCTCAAATTTCATTGTTTTATAACTATGAAATTTGTGAAAAGAGTACTTGAATGCATATGCCAATACACAGGCGTTTTATTAAATTTGTCAGATATTGTAGTTTAAACTCTCATTAAAGTACCCCGAAAATTTGTAATTATATCAATGTAATTTTTCTTTTCTTTTCGAGTGAACCGCAAGTGAACCTTTATTTCAGTTGAATATTTAAAATGTTGGAAGAGATGACTTAGTAGATGTTTTAATATTGTCAACTAATAATTAATAATATTAAATAATACAAAAATTCTTTAATCTAAAACATATAAAAGGAATTCTCTAAAGATGTATTTACATTACGTTTTACTTTTCCAATAAGCACGTGATATATTGTAACGTTTAGACATTTAAGTTGTTATAGAACGTCATTGGTCAAGTTCAAATCTAGGCAGGATTTGAACTTGTCACCCCCCTAGTGAGGGTTACGCGGTCTAAATATTTGGATACAAGTTAGATACGAGAACTAGAGAAAAATTCGGCGTAAATTGATTAAACACTTAAACATCAAGTTAATAAGCAAAAATTACCGCTTTTTAGTTCTTCAGACATTGACGGGTGGAAATAGACAAAATTAGAATAATACATAATAAATAATATAAAAATTATTATTTAACCGTATTTGTATACATTTTAGGCATCCTAAGATAAATACACAGAACAAAGCTTAGTTAAAAGTGCTAAAACTAAATATACGAGGAAGGAGTAAAATATATTAGAGTATAAATACTTTGTATTTGGAGGTCGCTGTAGCAATAGGAATTTTGTTGACATGGATTAAACAACTTCTCTTCTTGACGAGACGAGACGTATGAAAAATTGGTGTAGCAAAATTTTATTATATTTAATAAGCAAATCTCTAGTATAGTACAGTTATATTGGAAGTATTTCAATATTTTTTTGTCGCTTTTCATATATATTTTTTTTCTTGAACTTTTGCTCTCTATCTTAAAATAAAAATTCTTTAAAAAAGTTTAGCAATTTGTGGAAATTAGTTTAAAGTTTTAATCTAATTAGTTTTTTATGTACAATTTTTTACATATTAACACTGTCACATAATTAAAAAAAATATCATAGGTACAAAGTTTAAGATATTTTAGTGTGAAAATATGACCGAACTGAGAGCAATTAAGAAATTTATAAAAAATAAAATACTGTAGACATAATACTGTATAATTTTTATTATTTAAAAAAAATATATAAAATTAAATCAATTTATAATATATCTTAACGGTTGGAGCAGACGCAGATAGCCTGGATGTTGCAACGTCCAACTGGGAATCCCCAAGACCGGCACACGGACTGGCATTGGCTGAAGATACATATGCGGATGACTTGACGGTCGGTCGTCTCTTGCGAGGTGAGCAGGGGGCTGTTCGGGTCGGTTACTATGACAGGAAATGCTGAACCAGGGTTCAAGATGTACAGCTCATCTGTAAGGAAAAAAAAGAAATTGCTTTTAAAAGTCTATTTGAATAAATATTAATATGATTAACAAATCAGGAATATTATCAGGATAAATAATGCAAATCGAATTTTTTAAGCCATGTATAGTTACTACAAGAATAACACATTCTTTAATGCCTGATTCTATCGTGTAAAGAGTTCAAGAATAAGTGCCTGGATGGGTTCGAAACTAGTCGAGCTAACTTCATAAAAATAAGAGAATTCTGTACATTAATTTATTTTGACTGCTTACCAGGTTTTTCAAGTGCTGCAGAATCAGTCTGCTGCACTAGCAGAACTGCACAGAGTGTAGCGAAAACAACGAAGAGTTTGCTGTTCATGATTTGTTTCGAAGTGGCTTCTGAACTGTGCTTACGTTCATTAAAGTTCGAATATATATACAAACGAGCTATGATAAGAGCTGTAATATAAAGGATTTATACTTTTATCTATATACGACAGATAAAAGTATAAATCCTAATTAGATGTAATCTTACGATATATTTGGTTTCTTAAAAATGACTAATAAATAAACTTATAAAGTGATAACAATGTTATCACAAATTGATCGTACAAAATTGTAAACATATATACGGCTTTTGAATTTCTGAGTATTTAATATTAGGTCCTTACATATGAAATTGGCGTTTTCTATGGGAGGAACATAAAGTCGTTTTTTTTAATGAAATATATTTAATTAATCAAATTATGTACCATTGCTATGTATGCACTCTTGCCATCATATAGGTAGTTCATTGATCCCCTTACTAAAAAAAACCATTCGGGCGGGAATCAAAAAAATCTTTGAAGGCGGTTTGGACTGCCCCATCGGAGTTGAATTTTTTTCCTTGCAAGTAGTTATCCAAATTGCGAAAAAAATTGTAATCTGTTGGAGTAAGGTCCGGAGAGTACGGTGAATGTCTAAGACATTCTAATTGAAGTTCCTCTGATTTGGTAGCCGTCTGTTATGCAGTGTGTGGTCTAGCGTTGTCCTGAAGCAGCAGTGGCCTGGAGCGATTGACCAGCCTCGGTTGTTTAGCAGCTAGCTTTTCCATCATGGTTTGCAGTTGCTGACACTAGATATCTGCCGTAATCGTCTGGCCAGATTTAAGAAAGCTGTAGTGAACGACACCGGCACTAGTCCACCAAACACTTACAAGCAACTTTTTTTTAGTCAATTTTCGCTTAGGGCAGGATTTGGCTGGTTCGCCAGGGTTCAGGCATTGCGATGAGCGCTCCCATTATCGTAGAGGATCCAATTTTCATCACAGGTAATGATTCGATTTAAAATTCCTTCATTATTGTGCCGGTTGAGTAACGTAACGCAGCAGTCGACGCGCGTTTGTCGGTTTGCTTCACTCAATTCATGAGGTACCCAACTTTCAAGCTTTTTCACCTTCCCAATTTGCTTTAAGTGGATTAGAATAGTTTTATCACTAACACCGGAGCCTGCAGCTAGCTCGGACGTGGTTTGCGATGGATCCGCTTCCACAATAGCCTTCAATTATTCATTATCAACGTTGGTCTCCTGCCGTCCACGAGGCTTGTTCTGCAGGTTGAAATTTCCAGAACAAAAACGTTGGAACCAAAAACGCACTGTGTTTTCTTTTGCAACACCGTCACCATACACATCATTAATTCTTCGAGCCGTTTCTGCAGCACTGGTGCCACGGTGGAACTCATACTCGTAAATAACGCGATTATTCATATTTTCCATTTTGTAAACAGAGTGACACAAAGAAAAAAACAAAAGAAGAAAAAACAAATGAATAAGGGGGTTTGAAACACAAATGCATGAGTAAATAGCTGTATGAATTTGAATTTTGTATTCCTAACCATAAAGGTAATATTTTAGATCAAAGTGACTAGTACGACAAAACGCCAATTTCATATTTAAGGACCTAATATATTAATGTTTTTTCCGTGTGGTATCCGGCTGAGCTTGATAGGCCACGCTCATTTCTTACCGAGGTGTCGTAAAAGATGATTAAGGTAATTTGACCCTTGTGTGGTATCTGGCTGAGTAAAATAGACCATCCTCATTTCATACCTTATTACCTTACTGAGAAAACTTACATATTTCTAGAGAATTCTGGGTATAAAGGTAAAAATGTAATTTTGTTTTTTTTTGAAGGCAATTGTGTTCAAATAAATTTCTTTCTTTCTTTCTATGTCCACCAGTGGGATCGTAACAGGCCTTTTATTCTATTGTTCTTTCACATGAAATGGATGCATTATTATTTAGATTTAGGCTCAGCTGCCTCAATTAAAAAAGGGGATTTCTGCTTTCGTTGAATCAGTAGGTATTCAAATTTTGTCTAACAATTGCCTTGTTAATATGTATATAATAATTTAGTACCTGGTTGACCGAGCCTTGCTCGGTAATTTTTTACAAAATAAAAAAAAGAAACTTAAAAAAAAGAAAAAATATTAGGGTAAGTGGGGCTCGATCCTAGGTATTTTCATTTCTCGCGACCACCCGTTCCACAGATAACCTACACTGATAGTTTGTGGTTCAATTCAATATAAATTTTATTATTATTAATATTTTTTAATGATTTTTAATGATTTTGAGACTCCGAATAATTATATATATATATATATATATATATATATATATATATATATATATATATATATATATATATATATATATATATATATATATATATATATATATATATATATATATACAAGATTAACTCATTTAAATATTAAAGATAATAAAGTCGGTTATAATTTTATATTATTAATTTATAATTATTATTAAATATAATTATATATTAATTTATAGCAATAAATAAGAGTACAATTTTCTTATTTTGATAAGGTTTTGAGTTTATAGTACCTATAAAAAATTGCCGTTTTACCTGCGGGGATAAGAAAAACAATATTGCACTACATTATATATTGAGAGTTGTATCGACATATTATCTTAAAACTTTAAAAATAGAATTTAATAAGGCCACATATAAGTCCCGTAGTTTCTTTATAACCGAATATTCCAAGGTTTTCCAATTATTTCCACTTAAAATCGGAGTGAGCCACAACGAAGTTGGACCGAGTGAATCTAGTAAATTAGTCGTAAACATCTAAAGCAACGAGTAACAGGCTTAAGCCGGTATTGATTACGGGGAAGCACATCATCCGATAATTATCCAAGTTATCGAATTGATGCATTCAAAATAGTATAATAAATCATGTTATAAAAAACAACAAATTCTTTGTTAATGGGGATTACGGCTTGTGATAACATGAATAAGACGTATTATTTGCATTAGCAAGTCAAGAAAACTGGATGGACGTCTAGGACTATTATACTCGTAGAGCTTGTCTAAGCTTAATTTCTAGCCCTACTCGTATTTGCCTACTTAAGCAAATTTAAAATATGTACGAAAACACATAAAAATACAATTGTTTTTGTCAATTTCTATCCTACTGAAGGACCTCCTCTGCCCTTCGCTTCTGGAGAGAAGGGTTGGAGCTAAGATCTACCACGCTGCTCTAATGCCGGTGGATAGGTTATAGATATCTCCTGAATTCTCTAGAGAGAGAGAAAGAGAGGAAACCTGTCCTAACGATGTTTTTGTTCACTAGAAAGCGTGTGATAAATTGCAACTATCAATTAGACACAAGTTTTAACAGAAAAACTCATTGGTGTCTGCCCGGAGTTAGAACTCTTGACCCCCTCGAAAGAGTCTCTCGGTCTCACCGCTGGGCTAATCCAGTTCATATTTTTATACTAAATGCAGTGTGTGTGTGTCAAAATAAAACAATTCATTGAATGATTTATTATAATGAATTGATTAAACGATTTCATGATTTCATTTGATCTCATTTTTTACATTAAATGCCTAACTGATGGTATCAGGCATAGTTAAGATATAAAAATATTGCAATCAAAGCGATAAATAGTGGATCGGTACTAATAATAATTACGTAGCACTAATCTGGCACTATTAATCTTATCGTGTGGTCTTCCCCTTAACAAGTCACTATATTTTAAATATTATACACTAGCGGCCCGCCCCGGCTTCGCACGCGTATAAAATATATATCCTATGTCACTCAGTAAAACAATGATTAAAATCAATCCAATAGTTTTGATTTATTCATTAAATACGTCGTGTGGTATCCGGCTGATTAGAATAGAACCACCCTCATTTCTTACCGAGGTGTCGTAAAAAGCGACTAGGGTAAGTTGACCCGCCGTGTGGTATCCGGCTGAGTAGAATAGACTAACCTCATTTCTTACCGGGGTGTCGTAAAAGGCGACTAAGGTAAGTTGACCCTCCGTGCTGTATCCGGTTGAGTAAAATATACCACCCTCTTTTACCGAGGAGTCGTAAAATACGTCAGGCAGGCGGCCGGTCGTAAAATACGTAGCCAAATCATATGACACCATGTTTGTAACATGTTGTGCCGACCCCACTTAGAGTGGGATAAGGGCAGGAGGATGATGATGAGTTTTGATTTATTAATTACTGCCCGTGGTCCACACGCGTTAATTTTGGTGTAAAACAATTCCCCTTTCCCTGTACCATGAAGATTTCCTGCAATCTTTGGAATATCTAAATTCATATGATACAATTTTACTTATTTACTTTTCACGTTTTTCCATATGTATTTTTTTGACAAATAATATATTACAGATTGCCTCTATATACAACGTTCGCAGCTTTTTTGTCATTAAAAAATACAAACATACATGAAGTGCTATAGGACGAAGCACGGCCTCCTTGCCGCATTTTAAATCAGTAATATCTTCAGTTCAATTAAATTACCTGCTGTAAACCGCCATATTGATCTATATTAAATCAACAATGTATTTAAGGCACTAAATTGGATAAGGATTAATGGTGTATTGTTTAAAATTGCTTCGAAAATAAGGCACTATTTATGAAGCATATTTATATATTAAAAGTAAATGACAACTAAATGCTATTGTGTGTTATCCATAAGAGATAGACATACCATCGCGGAGTTGTCTGTAGATTTTTTCAAGGTGTACAAATACTTAATACATTATTTTGATAAATCTCGTAGGGTTTAGCCTGTGTTTGCAATGTAAGCGGAAAAAAATGTAATTATTTACGACATCACATTAGAAACCTCAAAAATTACAGTATTTCTCTACTCCATATTGAATGTTATTATACATATAAACATTCCTCTTCAATCACTCTAACAACCAAAAACCCGCTTCAAAATCTATTGCGTAGTTTTAAAGATTTAAGCATACATAGGACATACGGACATACAGAGAAAGCGACTTTGTTTTATACTATGCAGTGATAACCAAATCTATATTAATATATAGTGGTGGATTTCATAAAATGACATGGAATTTATCTTTGGATTAATAGATGATAGACAGATTTCTATTATCTATTAGTTTAAACGAGTATTTTATTTATTGAATACATTTAAAAAATAGCCGATTATTGCGATTAATTCTCTCGAGCGTATATCGCAAATGAAGTAGGTAAAACTATTGAACACTTGACACTTGAACAATTGTTCTAAAAGGCTTTTAGAACCAAATTGCATACTAAGTTCGAATTTTAATTTTTAGGTACTTAGTGCCTTATTTACTTCAAGTGTTCAATTATTAATCATTTACTAGTACGCTCATGTCCCATAGATGGTAGTAATGCATTCTAAGGTGTAAGAAGAGGAAGAACAAAGCGGGAGAAATATATTCGTAACCAAGAGGTTTAACACAAAACGAACAAGTTCGGATCCACTTGAGCACAGCTTACGGTGTAATGTATATGTGTAATGTATTGCTAAATTCTGACATACTCCCTACTAATATTATAAATGCGAAACTTTGTGAGTATGGATCGATACCGCGAATCCGTTAACCAATATCGATGAAATTTGGCACAATAATTAATTGAACACTTGAAGTAAATAAGGCAGTAAGTACCTACGCCGTGTAGTATCCGGCGGGATAGAATAGTACCACCCTCATTTCTTACCGAGGTGTCGTAAAAGGCGACTAAGGTAAGTCGACCCGCCGTGTAGTGTCCGGCGGAGTAGAATAGCCCACCCTCATTTCTTACCGAGGTGTCGTAAAAGGCGACTAAGGTAAGTTGACCCACCGTGTGGTATCCGGTTAAGTAGAAAAGACCACCCTATTTCTTACCGAGGTGTTGTAAAATACGACTATGGTAAGTTGATGTCAGGCAGGCGGCCGGTCGTAAATACGTAGCCAAATCATGTGACAACATGTTGTGCCGACCCCATTTAGAGTGTGATAAGTGCCTTTTAGAACCAAATTGCATAGTTAGTTCGAATTTTACTTTTTAGGTACTTAGTGCCTTATTTACTTCCAGTGTTCAATTATACACCGCAATAACATATAGGCTATAGAAATCCTAAACATCTTTGCGTATTTCTTAATCCGTAGCTCTGTTCGCGCAAAACACCCGAACACTGGTTAAAAATTTGCCACTGCTTTAGCATGGCGTATATGGTATATGATGATCTGTGATAGCCCAGCGGTAAGACCTTGCAACTCATTCGAGGGGTAACACGTCCAAACTCTATATCACAAAACGCCACCACCAAATCATCCTGTAATGCATAACCACAAAATCGTAATGCATTCCGATTTTACCCAAACACTGGTTAAAAATTTGCCACTGCTTTAGTACGGCGTGTATGGTATATGAGCTGTGATAGCCCAGCGGTGAGACCTTGCCATTCTTTCGAGGGGTTACAGTTTCAAACTCTGTATCACAAAACGCCTATTACTTATCATACATTACTTTATTTACATTGCACTTAACAATCAACTTTTTTCGGAACTAGATATATTTCACCTCTCTCTCCCTAATTTTAAAAAAGCTGTTAAAAATTATATTAAAACTAAAAAATAAATAATCTTATGTAATATTTAACTATATTATCTTAAGGATTTTATTATTATTACTATAACATATTTTATTGTACTATTGAATTGTAATTTTTTATGAAGTCCCTTCATTTGTATGTTAAATTGTTATGAGTTATTGTTATGTTGTTATAAATATTGCATTAATATTTGGAAACTGTTTTTGGTTTATGTTTGGCTTATATTTTTATAATGTAAATAATTATTATAGTACTGTTTGTTTCCATAATATAAATAAATAAAATAAAATACTAGTCCTATATGTATGTTGTCAGCTTCCTACACTTAGCATTATATACATTTTCTTAGCAAACGTGGATTATAGAATAATAAGTCTAGCATAACTTCCCGCAAAATAATGCATGCTTCTTTAAATTATGAGTACCAAAAATTATGACTAAAAAAAGTACAATTAAAAAAGTAAGTGTCAGCGACATGCGGGACTTAAACCCTTACCTTTAACGTACTTTCACATACTTAATCCGCCCGTTTACCATTGCGCTATTACAACTTGCCAAATGACATCAAATTTTAAGCTTTACAATCTATTTTTATATAAGTAGTTTTTTCAATGCCCAAAAACAAGGCTAAAACCATATTTTTTAATAAAACAAAGCTAGATCAATTTAATAACAATTTATAGCTAAATCAAAACACACTTACAAACTGAATTAAGAATAATTTCATGAAAATCGTGGCAGCTGTTTTCAAAATTCAGAATTTTTTAAAATAAAGAACTGTAACACAACGTACTAGGAACACCTGATTCCGCACTCAAAACTAGATGGCGCCACTGATCGTTTGCTCCGCGCTATCGAAGTGCTTTCATAGTAATATAAGAAGTCCCCATACATTATTTTATGAGATCGACATCGCTATCAGATCCTAGGGCTCTAATGTGCATCCTACCGGAACACTACGCCTTAGCGCGTCTGAGACGGTGCATCCTCCGTCCGGCACATCCATACCTGGAATGCCGTGAGGAACCCGTCGTCTGTCCGCGATGCTTTCCGTACTCGTCAGTAGCACGCATTCCCGCCCCGACAGTACGTGCGTCGACTCCGTCGTATTACAGAATTCATTTAAATATTACAAATAACTAAGTCTTTAATGAAAATACATTCAATAGTCTATATTATTATCGCGGATTAACAGACAGAATGACTTTACTTTATAATATGTATTGATAATGATCTACGTATTAAAGGTATTTAAAATCACCTGACATTATTTTTTGCGCAGTTAATATAATACAATGATTAAAATTATTTATCAGTTGAAAAACAACTGCAAAACAATTACGTGTTTAGTTCAAATTTGTACTAACCGCCTTTTTCTAGCTCATCGGGAAACAAACTAGATTTTTAAATATCATCATCATCATCCTTCTGCCCTTAACCCTCTCTAAGTAGGGCCGGCACAACATGTTAAAGACATGTTGTCATATAATGTGGCTACGTGTTTTATGACCAGCCGCCGGATTAAAATAATTTAATTTATGTTTTATATAATGTATCTTTCTTTTTTTTATTTACAACAAAAATGTACAAGTTATATCTATTTATATTTACTTACACGCTAGGACTATACAAATCGTGCCCACGTGGAATGGTCCCAAGAATGCTGGCAACGTTTCCGCGCTGAATCGCTAAGGTGATTGATACCTTGTGCGAAAAAGGAGCCAACCCTTTTGTCACCTGAAGACGCAATTAACCGTAATTAATAAACAATTATACCGTAATTAATGTATCTTATGTTTGTTGTCCTTTAAATAAATAACAATAACGGTTAATATATATATTAGTTACACGTAACATTTCGAACCAGTATAATTATTAAAGTTGTAGTAATGAATATTGTCATTAAGTGAAATATGTCAAATAAATCTTACCAATATTATAAATGCGAAATTTGTGAGTAACGTAAATGTTTGTTGCTCTTTCACGTCGAATCCGCTGAACCAATATCAATAAAATTTGGCACAATTATTCCGTATACACCGGAATAACATATAGGCTATAGAAACCCTGTTAATTCTATAGGAATAGGATAACATTAAAAAGCGCCATCTATTATCAACCCATCACGCGACAACAGTCCACGCGAACGAAGTCGCGGGTAAAAGCTATTCATAGAGTGATTATACTTAGAGTAAGGGAGCAACCGGTTGGCCTGTAAGTGATAATGACATTATGAGAGAGGATCAACTTGTGTTTTTTTTTTATACAGGAAATAACCCCTTATGTGTACCGCCGCCCGACGGGGACAGGCGGCGGTTATGTCGGACTCGCACCGACTAAAACGACCTGTGTGCTCCACCACGCTGCCGATGGCAAGGACAGGGTATCATTGTACATATTGCCCCCATCCCGCCGACAGCTCTGATCCCAGAGAATAAACACCTCCAGGTAGGGGCCCCTCGAAAGAGAAGCCCCCCTCCGCTAACCGGTGCATTGGGAGCACCAGATGCACCGACCGCCTCGGGGACCTGTAAGCCAGGCGTCCGATGTACCCCGTTCGGAACACCCGAAGGTCCCCAGTTAGGGCGGCAGACGATGGGCTTGGGCGAGTCACTAACACCTGGACTCACCAGCAGCAGATTGGATCCAGAACAACAGTTCGTGGAACCGCACCGCCCCCTCCCTCCGCCCCCTCCGCAGAGCAAAGGGAGGCCATCGCTGCCCACGATCGCTCCCTGTCCACCGTGTTTGCTATGTCACGGTCGACAGGGAGAGATCGCGCCCCAAGTAGGGGCCCCAACGCCTTGGTTTCCGCCCCCACCGGGTAATTTTTTATAGAGGTTTTCTTCCTCGCAACCCGAAGGTCCCCGTTCCCATTGCTGGGCTTCTGGGTTTCGCCGACGGTGGCCGTAACCATGTCCAGCCAGACTTAGAGTAAGCCCAACTGGACCCGTCGCTCATTAGAGACTTCACCCCAACCCCCCCGAAGTCCCCGGCCCGTCCAGATTGCCTTCTGCTAATCAGAGGGACAACTGGATTGGCCACCCCTCAGTGGTCCGTTCGCCAAGACTAAGCTTACCCAGGGTGCGCCACGAGGAGGCCGACCACTTTGGCACCCCAATCAACTTGTGTACTCCATCTTTGTCTAATCACGCACAAAACAGAGAGACATATATATCACCCGCATTTGCTTTCGCTTTATTTTCTTTATTATAATACTAGTGGCCCGCTTCGGCTTCGCACGGGTATAAAATATATAGCCTATGTCACTCAGTAAAAAAAATGATTAAAATCTATCCAGCAGTTTTGTTTTATTCATTACTGCCCGTGGCCCACACGCGTCAAATTTGGAGTAAAACAATTCCTCTGGGATGCCAAAGTGGTCGGCCTCCTCGTGGCGCACCCTGGGCAAGCTTAGTCTTAGTCTTGGCGAACGGACCACTGTGCGGTGGCCAATCCAGTTGTCCTTTTGATAAGCAGAGGGCAATCTGGACAGGCCGGGGACTCTGGGGGGGCTGGGGTGGGTTTCCTAATGAGCGACGGGTCCGGTTGGGCTTACTCTAAGTCTAGCTGGACATGGTTACGGCCACCGTCGGTGAAACCCGGAAGCACAGCAATGGGAACGGGGACCTTCGGGTTGCGAGGAAGAAAACCTCTATAAAAAATTACCCGGTGGGGGCGAAAACGCCCACCAAGGCGTTGTGGCCCCTACTTGGGGCGCGGTCTCTCCCTGTTGACCGTGACATAACAAACACGGTGGGCAGGAAGCGACCGTGGGCAGCGATGGCCTCCCTTTGTTCTGCGGAGGGGGGTGAAGGGAGGCGGCGGAGCGGTTCCACGAAATGTTGTTCTGGATCCAATCTGCTGCTGGTGAGTCCAGGTGTTAGTGACTCGCCCAAGCCCATCGTCTGCAGCCCTAACTGGGGACCTTCGGAAGTTTCGAACGGGGTATATCAGACGCCTGGCTTACAGGTCCCCGAGGCGGTCGGTGCATCTGGTGCTACTGATGCACCGGTTAGCGGAGGGGAGCTTCTCTTTCGAGGGGCCCCTACCCGAAGAAGGTGTTTGTTCTCTGGGATCAGAGCTGTCGGCGGGATGGGGGCAATATGTACAATGATACCCTGTCCTTGCCATCGGCAGCGTGGTGGAGCACACAGGTCGTTTTAGTCGGTGCGAGTCCGACATAACTGCCGCCTGTCCCCGTCGGGCGGCGGTACCCATAAGGACCTTTTTTCTGTATAAAAAAAAACAATTCCCCTTTCCCTATACCATGAAGATTCCCTGCTATCTAAATTCATATACTACATTATTACTTATTTACTTTTACATTTTCCCCGAGTATTTTATTTTTACAATTAATTACAGAATGTCTTTATATACAAAATTCACAGCTTTTTTGTCATAAAGAAAGAATCTTCATTACACAATACAAACATGTTTTCTTTAGAGGTTACTCTTGATAAAGCGACATATAGTCGGCCATGTGAAAAAAAAACCGTCCAATCGCAGCTAAATTCGAAGTGCTATAAGACAAAGCGCGCAATCGCTATACCCTGCATTTTAAATCTGTAATATCTTTGAAAATGTTCATTTAAATTACAAATGAAGAAGAAAATGTCAAAAAAATGCTACTGTGGGTCCATAAGAGATAGAAATAATATGTATACCATCGCGGAGTTTTCTGTAGACCTCTTCAAGGGGTATAAATAGTTAGTACATTATTTTGACAAATATTGTAGGGTTCGGCCTGCGTTTGCAATGTAAACGGAAAATAAATGTAATTATTTACGACATCACATTGGAAACCTCAAAAATGATAGTATTTCTTTACTCCATATTGAATGTTTATAATAAAAGTTTATAATATGTTAGATTATATTTATAAACCTTTCTCTTCAATCGCTCTATTAAAAAACTGCATCAAAATCTGTTGCGTAGTTTTAAAGATTTAAGCATATAGGATATAGGGACATAGGAACAGACAGAGAAAGCGACTTTGTTTTATACTATTTAGTGACGTTTAGCCACTATAACTAACGACGATATTTCTCCTTTATTCTTATGCAATAATAAAAACAATTCTCCCAAAGTCAACTCATTTACTCTTTCTCAAAAACTACTCAATGACACAAATGACAGCCACAATGCCTTTTCATATTAATGACTAACTCTGAAGGAGGTTGTATTAAAAACATGTTGTAACGGTCGACCATCCTGACAACATTTGCGACCCTGCAAATCTCATAAGCTGACTTCTGGGAATGAATCTACCACCGATTCGGAATGCTGATTGTACTGAGAAGAATCGGCAAGAAACTCAATACTTGCTTTTACTTTTTAATCTGTAAAAGAAAAATCAATTCGCACCTTAAGCTCACCCTCAATCACTGTCATGGCATAACACAGCTCAATAAGTGGCAACCAACTCAGCAGATACACACGTAAACAGACTCGCAAATGATAACGCTCAAAGAACAATCACCACATCTAGACAGAGTCTAGCTGACAGTCGTTGCAGATGGCCACAGTCTAGAAAACAATTGATACAACTGAAACGAATCCAGAGAATAATCGTCATTCTAGCTGACAGTTCTATCGAACAATAGTCACGGGCGCGTCTACGGCCTTACATAACACATCGTCACGTTGATCTTACAGAGTTAATAAACCGAATACCAATTACCATCATAATATCATCATAATAATCTCTCCAATAAAAACTCCATTTTTTTTTCCATAGCATAGCATGTCATAACTATCTCTCAAATTATACGAAATTCGCACTCTCCGTGTTGTCTCAAGATATTGATCGTCATTTGTCTTTTCTTTAAACTCTTTAAATTTCCAGATATTCCTTTTGCCCGCTCTATTTGTGAGTTTAGGTTACATCCTCTTCTGAATATAATAAACGACGATATTTCTCCTTTATACTTATTATATTATTATACTTATTCAATAAATAAAAACAGTTTTCCCATAGTCAACCCATTTACTCTTTCTCAACAACTTAATGACACATATGACAGCCACAATGCTTTTTCATATTAATGACCAACTCTAAGAAGGAGGCTGTATTAAAACATGTTGTAACACTATTATTTTGATAATTGTCAAATAATTTACCATACTTCACCAAAGAAAAATTACGTTTAGCTGTCATCTATGTTTTGTATTCCACTGACATTTGCGTTTTGTTATTCAATGTCATAGTCGTTCTTGTAATACCACGATTTATAGTGACTTGACGGGATAAAATAAATGCAGTCTAACGGGATAAAAGGTATCCTATGTCCGTTTCCTGGTTCTAAGCAACTTCTACACCAATTTTCGGCCGAATTGGTTCATCCGTTCTTGAGTTATAAATAGTGTAACTTAGACCAACTTTCTTTTATATATATAGATATCAAGGTTTAATCTAGAGGCCGTGTGGTATCCAGCTGAATAGAATAGTACCACCCTCATTTCTTGCCGAGGTGTCGTAAAAGGCAAATAAGGAAAGACGACCCACCGTGTGGTATTCGGCTGACTAGAATAGACCACCCTCATTTCTTACCGAAGTGTGGTAAAAGGCGACTAATGTAAGTTGACCCACCGTATGGTATCTGGTTGAGTAAAATAGACCAACCACCCTCTTACGGATGTGTCATTAAATACGACTGAGGTAAGTTGACGTAAGAAGGTGGCCGTTCGTAAAATACGTAGCCTAACATGTGACAACATGTTTATAACATGTTGTGACGACCCAATTAGGGTGCGATAATGGCAGTAGGATGATGAGTTTGTAGTAAAATATTGTCATTAAATGAAATATGTGTAGTCAATAGTAAGTGAAAAAACAACTGTATTGTTCACTAAATTATCATATCAGTAAATTCTGAGCTTAAAAAATTTAATATATAATTCACTAATCTCTGTAATCCATGCCTTAGGACATTCAATATAAATACTCGAAACAACACCCTAGAAGCACAGTTGAGAAGTCACTTCAAAACTAATCATGAACGCTAAACTGTTCGTTGTATTCGCCACACTCTGCGCAGTTCTGCTCATTGAGCAAACTGCGTGTGCACAAATTCGTGTAGCCGGTGAGTAGAAATGCATTTATCCATACTTATCCTCGTCCTTTTTTTTATAAAGGAAAAAACCCCTTATGGGTACCGCCCGCCGACGGGGACAGGCGGCGGTTATGTCGGGCTCGCACCGACTAAAACGACCTGTGTGCTCCACCACGCTGCTGATGGCGCGGACAGGGTATCGTTGTACACATTGCCCCATCCCCGCCGATAGCTCTGATCCCAGAGAACACCTCCTCCGGGTAGGGACCCCCCGAAAGAGAAGCCCCCTCCGCTAACCGGTGCATCGGGAGCACCAGACCGCCTCGGGACCTGTAAGCCAGACGTCCGATACACCCCGTTCGGAACGTCCGAAGGTTCTCTTATACTTATCCTCCTCCTGCCCATATCCTACTCTAAGTGGGGTCGGCACTACATGTTGTCACATGATTTGTCTGCGTATTTTACGATCGGCTTGACGTCAACTGACCTTAGTCGTATTTTACGATACCTTTGTAAGAAAGAGGGTCTATTCTACTCAAATACCTATAAAACTATAAAAACACGAGAGATGTACATACAGATATATTCTTAATTAAGTAAAATTAGACATATTTATTTATTTTATTTATATATATACTTTATTGTACACCACAAAGTTATAGTATACACAATTATAAAGTAAATATTTATAAAGCACAAGAGGCAGTCTTATCGCTTCTTAGCGACTCACTCACTTAGTTGCCTTTTACGCCTCGGTAAGAAATGAGAATGGTCTATTCTACTCAGCCGGATACTACACGGCAGGCATTCAGCCATACTATTTTCAGTTTTGATTTAATTAAATTTATTTCTTGTGTCGAATTTATTTTGTTAAACTAAAACTAGACACTTAAATATTGTGTATCTAAATGTGTTTAGAACTTAAACAATTTATTTACAGATGACGTTAACCTAAGTGAGGGTCCAACGCCCACCGATGAGCTATCGGTTGACCAACATAGTGTAGTCATATGTGATACCAACCAATGCTGGGCTAACTGCCGTCGTTTAAATTTAGGGTTTGGACGTTGCGACTGGCAAGCCCGCTGCGTTTGTTCATAAAATTCATCAAAACATCATTATCTTAATAATGTCGTTTTCGAGAATAATACATTTTAGAGCTTATTTATTTCACTTTTTATAATTTGGGAAATTATTAAATAAACATTTATATTATACTTATTTTGTTTAATATACTTCACGTGTACATACTCCCTTGTCCCAAGTCCACTTCTCCCTCTTGGAATATTGTTAAATGTTTTAATTTATACGTAAGTACCTGGGCGTCGAGTCTTGCTCGGTAATTTAATATCTTCCTGCCCTTATCCCACTCTAAGTGGGGCCGGCACAACATTTTACAATAATGTTGACACATTATTGCCTGATATCAACTTACCTTAGTCGTATTTTACGACACCTCGGTCTGAAATGAGGGTGGTCTATTGTACCCAGCCCGATACCACACAACGGGTTGACTTAACTTAGTCGCCTTTTACGACACCTCGGTAAAAAATGAGGGTGGTCTAGTCTACTCAGCCAAATACCACACGCTGGGTCAACTTAGTTTAGTCGCCTTTATTATTCAGTAAATTTTTTCGTTTTCGAAAACAATACATTTTAGAGAATATTTATTACACTTTTTATAATTTGGGAAATTATTAAATAAACATTTATATTATACTTGTTTTGTTTAATATATTTACGCGTACATACTCCCTTTTCCCAAGACCATTTGTCCCTCTAGGAATATTGTTAAATATTTTCATTTATACATAAGTACCTGGGCGGCCGAGTCTTGCTCGTTATATTATTAAAAGACAAAAAAGATAAAACTTGAAAAAAAATAGACACGTGGGGCTCGATCCGGGGTATTTTCATTTCTCAAGTCCGCCCGTTATCCTTTAAGCAATTTCAACATTACAAAAGACAGCTAAAATATTATTTTTTCAGCGCCTGAAAACAAGGATAAAAAGATATCTTTCTTAAATGAAACCTAGCTAGTTCGACTTTCTCAAAAAACCGCCTACATGGTGAATTTCGTAAAATATTCAATATATATATATATATTTAAAGAGGTGTGAAAAATATTAAAGTAATTATTAACTTTCTATTAGAGACATAAAATTAATCAATGCTTTAACGAATCTATGGCAACTATCATATTTGACAGCCCTCTTTTGCATACCAGTCTACAGCAACTCAGAAAGCTGTAGCCCAGCGGTGCAATGACGATGACACTACGACAGGGAAGATGAAATTTGTGTACCCCATCTTTGACTAATCACACACAAAAAAGAGAGACAGATAGATCACCCTCTTTTGCTTTGTCTTTATTTATCTTTATTTTAATATGTCACAGTTTAGTCTGGCTTCCCCTACTTAGAATAATAACTTCAAGAAAGTTTTATTCTATTCTTGAATTCTTATTATATTGCTTTGGTTGACCAACATAATGTAATCATGTGTTATAACTTCCAATGCCTGAGTAGTTACTCAGGCATTGGAAGTAGAATCCCGCAAGAACGCAGTTGCGTTCTTGCGGGATTCTGGTACGGCAATTGCGACTGGCGAGGCCGTTGCGTTTGTATATAAAATTCATCAAAACGTCAGTATCTAAATATTTTCGTTTCCGAAAACAAGAAATATATTTCAGAGCTAATTTATTTCACTTTTTATAATTTGAGAAAATATTAAATAAACATTTATATTATACTTATTTTGTTTAATATATAAATAAATAAATATAAATATAAATATTGTCTCACATCAAATATTGTTAAATGTTTTTATTTATATACTAGCAATCGCCTTTGTTAACCATAACAACTACAACTTTAGTTTTTGATAACCATTAAAATGGTTAATATGGGTTAACCTTAAAAGCTAGACATATGCCGTTGCGGACTTTTATTTAGTACTTTTAGAGGGGAACAATTTTGTAATACATGTTTTTTGAATAACTATCACCATTTACTCAGCGCACACAAGGAAAGCTTTCAATTTTGCTGTTTTCGTACTATTTCTTATTACTGCTCCTCTTCTATTCATTTGAGCGCAATGGTATATATAATCTATAGCCTTTCTCGATAAATGGACTATCTTATACTGAAAGAATTTTTCAAATTGGTCCAGTAGTTCCTGAGATTAGCGCGTTCAAACAATCAAACAAACAAACTCTTTAGCTTTATATATTAGTATAGATAAGAACCTGGGTGACCTTGCTCGGTATTTTTTTTAATAAAAAAAAAAGATGAAATTTGAAAAAAAAAATGAGAAAAATAATTGAGCTCGATCCGGGGTATTTTCACTCCTTATAGTCCGCCCGAAATCCATTCATCCATCCATATATAACTTTACAAACGACAGCTAAAATATCATTTGCATTTCTACATTTTAGCATTTTTTCAGTGCCTGAAAATAAGGATAAAAATACATTTTTCTAAATGAAACGTAGCTTGATCGATCAAAGCCTTGCTTAATTAAATTACGATGAACTCATTTAAATATTAAAGATATATTAAATTTAAATGTGGTAATGTAGATTTCTTTTTATAAATTTTAAAATAATTATTAACTTTTTGTTAAACCCATAAAATTAATCTATAGTTTAACGAATCTATGACAACTGTCATATTTGACAGCACTCTTTTGCATATCGACCTACAGCAACTAAGAAAGCTGCGATAGCCTAGCTGTGCAACCGTGTGACTCTCTAGAGACGATCATGGTTTCGAACCCCGGGCAGGCACCAAAGAGTTTTTTTAGTAAAAACATATGTGTCTAATTGACGTCGCAATTTATCACAGACTTTCGGTGAAGGAAAATATTGTGAAGAAACCTGCATAATAGACCCGGCAATGGGATAGTAACAGGCTGTTACTTTACTACAGCAACTAATACGTGTTCCCATGTAAAATTATTAAAAAATTAAAGCAATTCTTTCATTTATTTTAATACGAGGTAACGTAGAATTCTGTTAAATTGTATACCACATTCAAAACAGGTGGCGAGGATAACAGCAAGATCAGTTCCATAAAAACTAGTACAAGTCAAAGACAAAGAATCATGGCAAAGAATAAAAAGTAGACCTTGATTAAATACCAAAACATACTACGTCGAAGAAGACAGATTTTGAAATTTGAGTGACTCTCGTGTAAACACGAAGTTTATAGAATAATCGCTAAGCGCAAACACATTTGTTTTATCGGTGATTGATAACATTTAAAGAAGCTTAATCAACTTCCGAAATTAAACATTTCATCTGAATAATTCGGAAAAGATACAAATCGTAATCGATTTCAAATTTTAGGTCACATAAACAGTTTATCTGCGCGATTAAGTGATAATGAAATGGACTTCAATGTCTTTGAAGCCGACTTATAAGTTCCCAAGTCTTAAAAAAATAATATGCACTACCTATTTATTAGAAATGTTTCTAATCTTTGAGCAATTTATGTAATAATATATGTAATTTATACATATTATAAATTACACAAAGCCCCAAAAGCTGGCTGTTAGTATGTAGTCTATTTTTCCAGAATCTACTTAACGAATTTTTGTATGGTTTAAAAAAAATATTTGTTAAAGAGTGCAAGTCTTGGAAAAGATTACGGACTTTTTTTAAAATTTAATAGTACATTCTCCGAAATTATTAAAACCGATTTTGATGAAACTATTACTGAAAGATAGAGGAGGTTGACGAGCAATATATAGGTTACGTTTTATCGGAGGATTCTCACGGGGACGGGATGTAAGCGGGAAAAACTTTGTTATAGTCCGATTTCCAGGCAGGAAGCCACAGGCACAGCAAGTAATATAATATTTTGTAATTATTTAATCAGGAATGAGGTGATCCGTAAAAGATCCGGATATAGTGTGTAGTGTGCAGAGTGGCGAATGTTTAGTTTTGATGTGACTTCTCAGCTGTACTTCTAGGATGTTGTTTCCAGTATTTATAGTGAATGCCTTAATGGATAATGGAGATAAGTGAATTAAATATTACATTTTTTAAGCTCAGAATTTACTGATATGATAATTTAGTGAACAATACAGTTGTTTTGTTACTTTAATATGCTTTGAATACTATAAAAATTTACTATTGACTACACATATTTCCCTTAATGACAATTTTACTATCAACTCATCATCCTACTGCCGTTATCCCACACTAAGTGGGGGTCGGCACAACATGTTATAAACATGTCACATGATTTGGCTACGCATATATAACTTGAATAACATAATAACTTAATAACTAATAACTTAATAACATAATAACTTAATAACTTAATAACTAATAACTTAATAACATAATAACTTCATATAACGTAAATCAACTATTATATTTTTTATACGACATTATTTTACGACACCTCGGTAAGAAAGAGGGTTGTCTATTCTACTTAACCGGATACCACACGGTGGGTCAACTTACCTTAGTCCCCTTTTACGACACCTCGGTAAGAAATGAGGGTGGTCTATTCTATTCAGCCGGATTCCACGGGATAACTACATTAAAATATGCGACTTAATTATTATGTTTGCTTCCCGATAGCTAGAAAGGGGCGGTTAGTACAAATTTGAACTAGACACGTAATCGTCGTGCAGTTGTTTTTCAACTGATAAATAATTTTAATCCTTTTATTATTTTTAGTGCGAAAAATTGTGTCAGGCGATTTTAAATAATACCTTTAATACGTAGAACATTATCATTACATACATACATATATAATAAATTCCTTCGCCGCGTCTGTTTGTTCGCGAGAATATCATGGAATAAGTGTATAGTGTTGTATGTTCGACTCGACGTTAGAGCCCGAGTCTAATGTGTTTTGATGAGTTTTCAGGAGAGGGAAAAGGAAATTTTATGCACTACAGTATTTAGTATTGTCGTCATATATATATATATATATATATATATATATATAAATTGCAATTATTAATTAGACTCTACTATTACTAGTTTTAACAGACAACGCATTGGTTTGCACCTACCACCTCGGGTATCTGTAATCAGACCACCCTCATTTTAGAGTAGAATATACCATCCTAATTTCTAACCGAGGTGTCGTAAAAGGCGGCTAAGGTAAGTTGACCTGGATGACCGGTTGACCTGATATCGCACTGTGCTTACCTTACTTACCTTAGTCGCTTTTTACGACATTTCGGATACTACACGGCTAAATAAAAAAAGTATATCTATAAATAAATAGTGGTTAGAGAATAAATCATTTAATTGATTTATTCATTAGATCAATTAATCAAAATAATCAATTTATGAAGTCATCGATTATATATTAATAAAGATTTTGTTATTTACACAATATATTGTAGTGACGTGGTTGGGGAAATCATACGATAAGATTTATAGTGTCAGATTAGCTATAGATGAGCTATAGATAGCAGATTATAATGAAGTAGCCTAATTATTATTATCGATCTACTTTATAATATAGTATATATGGTAATTTTTTTTGAACAAAAAAAAGATGACAAAAAAAATGGGTAGGTGGGTTTGATCCTAGGTGTTTACATTTCTCGAGACCACCCGAATAAAATACGCTGACTTGACAGTTAATGGCAAAAATTCGAATGAATATAAATTTTAGTATTTTTTAATGCCCAAAAACAGGGATAAAACGATTTTTTTTAGTAAAACCTAGCTAGATCGATTTTTCTCTCCCAAAACTCCCTACATGCTGAATTTCAGGAAAATCGTTCAAGCGGTTTCCGAGAATTCCGAAAATATATATATTATTTATACAAGATTAACTCATTTAAAAGCTGTGATGGCCTAGCGGTGCGACCGTGTGAATCTCTAGAGACGATCATGGGTTCAAACCCGGGCAGACACCAATGAGTTTTTCTAATAAAAAAACTTATGTGTCTAATTGATAATTGCAATTTATCACACGCTTTTCGGTGAAGGAAAACATCGTGAGGAAACCTGCATATCTCTAGAGAATCCTAGGGATTTGTGTAACCTACCAATCCGCATTGGAGCAGCGTGGTAGGTCTTAGCTCCAACCCTTCTCTCCAAAAATGGAGAGAGGAAGCCTATGCCCAGTAGTGGGATAGTAACAGGCCGTTACTATATATACTATACTATAACTCATTTAAATATTAAAGATTTTATCATTTTTGATGTTAGTTTTTAATATTACTGTTTTTATTTTTTTGACTATTTCCCTCACATTTTAATTGTTAAAGTAGACTAGTTTTTTTATTTATTTATTGTAATAAAGGGTTATTATTATCACTTTTTTTCTTCTTTCTTTTACTATTTTTTGTATTTGATTTACTGAGCAGAACGTTATTTAGCTTTTTTATTTTATTTAATTATACATGCTGAGTTAGCCTTAAAGTGAGCTATATAATAGAAAACTACAATTTAGAAAGTTAAATAAACCATATTGTATATCACGTTGGACACCGTGTGGTATCCGGCTGAATAGAATAGTCCCATCCTCATTTCTTACCGAGGTGTAGTAAAAGGCGACTAAGGTAAGTTTATCCACCGTGTGGTATCCGGTTGAGTAAAATAGACCACCCTCTTTCTTACCAAGGAATCGTAAAATACGACTAAGGTAAGTTGACGTCAGGCAGGCGGCCGGTTGTAAGATACGTAGCCAAATCATCATCTGGTCGGCATGTTTGAAACATGTTGTGCCGACGCTACTTAGAGTGGGATAAGGGCAGGAGGATGATGATATCACGTTGGCCTCCTAATAAATAAATAAAAACCATCACAGTCAGATAGCTTTTTGAAGACTGTTTTCTATCAAAAAAAGTATAGATAGATAATAAATAGAATTTATGGAGTTAATTTTTATAGTAATTAAAATACGAACAGCTAAAATGAAAATTCTATTGCGATGCGATCATATCAGTTAATTCTGTGCTTAAATAATTTGATAGTTAATACGCTAATCTCTGTAATCTATGTCTTAGGACATTCGCTATAAATGCTCGGAACCAAATCCAGAAGGCCAGTAGAGAAGTCTCTTCAGAACTAATCATGAACTTTAAAATATTTGTTGTATTCGCCACACTCTGCGCAGTTCTGCTTGTCGAAAAGACTGCGTGTGCAGATATTATTGCAAGAAGTGAGTGCTACATTTCTCCTATTAAATTTATTTAAGTTTGTATTTGCTTATTATTCTCTCATATTTTGCTTATTATTCTCTTATATTGCTTATTATTCTCTCATATTCAAAATATATTTTAATAAATAATAGGAGGAACAGCTCTGTCGGAACAACGTTCCGAACCAGCAGCAGAATTGACAATACAAATGCACTTGTTTACAAGTTGAATAAAGAAAATTTTGAATTTGAATAACTATTAATGTATTATTATTACTATGATACACGCCGTGTGATATCCGGCTGAATAGAATAGTAAAACCCTCATTTCTTACCGAAGTGTCGTAACAGGCGACTAAGGTAAGTCGACCCGCCGTGTGGTATTCGGTTGAGTATAATAGACCATCCTCTTTCTTACCGAGGAGTCGTAAAATACGAATAAGGTAAGTTGACGTCAAGCAGGTGGCCGGCATATGTATATATTCATCAGTTGTCTGTCTACCATAACACAGGTATTAAGTTACTTACTTTGGGGACGGACGACCGTGTGTGTAAGTGTGTATTTATATTTATTTATACAAATCTATTAATCATCATCATCCTCCTGCCCTTATCCCACTCTAAGTGGGGTCGGCACAACATTTTATAAACATGCTGTAACATGATTTGGCTGCGTTTTTACAACCAGCCGCCTGAGTGACGTCAACTTACTTTATACATATTTTACGACACCTCGGCAAGAAAGAGGGTGGTCTATTCTACTAAACCGGATACCACACGGTTGGTCAATTTACGTTAGTCGCCTTTTACGACAACTTGCTAAGAAATGAGGTTGGTCTATTCTACTCAGCCGCATACCACACGGCGGGCCGACTTACGCTAGTCACCTTTTACGTCACTGCGGTATAAAACGAGGATGGTTTATTCTACTCAGCCGGATACCACACGGCTACATTTTTTTTAATTACTTTACTTTTAAGGAAGCCTGATAAATACAAAAAAAGTTTCATACTATAGCATATATATTTTTTAAAGTAAATATATGGGACACTTACACACACTGTCCTCCGTCCCAAAGTAAGTAACTTAATACTTGTGTTATGGTAGACAGAAAACTGGTGAATATATACTTATATATATATATTTTTTTAAATACATACTTAAATACAAATATACACCCAGGCTCAAAGGCCAACAAATTCATTTATAGAAAATGTTGGCCCTCGGCGGGAATCGAACCCGCGACCCGCAGGACACTGGCCAATGGTCAAATAATAAAAATAGCATAATTTTTTTTATTCTTACAGGAAACCTTAATATCCTGAGCCAGGAATCAAGACCTCTTCAAATGGAAGAACAGGATAGCCCCGTGGCTATCCCTGAGCCGATTGACGACTTTAACAGAGCATCTTGTAATACATCACATTGCCAGGCTCTTTGTCGTCATATGGGATTCCGTAATGCGCGTTGTGAATCCAATGGAAACTGTCTTTGTATACGATAATAAACGAAAATATGATAATATTTATAACTACTCACCACGTAGCATATCTTTGGTACTATAAAATATTAATTTACGCTAACTTTTTAATACATTAAATAATAAATTACTATTAATAAAATTGTTACAAGCGTTCTGGAATATAAATTGTTTTTATATATTAAATATCGATTAATGTGATATTTTGTTTTTATAAACTGCTCACACCTTATCCTATTCCACTCGTTAGAATAGTACTAGTACTGTATTCCGTAGGTTTAGGTACTTAACCATCGCCATCAACCAGACAACCTCGATAAGTTGATAGTAGTGGGCAAGGTCGAAGGAAAACGACCCCGCGGCCGATCACCTAGCCGTTGGTGTGATCAAGTGACCGCACTTACTGGTCTCTCTGTAACTTCCGCCCTAAAGAAAGCCGAACATCGAGAGAAATGGAGGCATATTATACGAACTATGAAGGACTTCCATCAAGGACACGACCTTCAGGAATGAAGAATGCGACAGAAGAAGAAGGTACTTAACTAAATGTAAACAAATAAAACCATAAGCTTGCGGCCCCTGCTTTGCACCTTGAAAAAGTACGTCAGTCACTTGTGGATTTGGGTATTAGATTCTATAATAAAATTCCGCAATCAATTTTAGCTTTGCCATTACAGCAGTTTAAAAACACTATTAAAGAGAGGCTGATACAGAAAGCCTACTATACTGTTGAGGATTATTTAGATGATAAGAATGCGTGGATATAGATATTGTTCAACCCAGCACAAGATAGAAACGATTAAATGTAACTAGTATTAAGAATTGTATTTTAAAAGTGCAACCGCCGAGTTTCTTGCTGGCACTTCTCGGTAGGAACAGCTTTCCGAACCAGCAGTAGAGTTGACGATTCAAAAGCACTTGTTTACAAGTTTATTTGAATAAAGAATATTTTGAATTTGAATATGACTCAAGCGTGCATTTTATTGCAATAACGAGATCTAGAAATAAAGAAATTGAAATGAAACTGCACATGTCAAAATAATTGCATTAATGAAATATTTCTTTTATAAAATCAAATGTTTATGCTTTTGATACTTAAAGCATAAATATTTGATTTGATTAATAAAATATATTCATCAGACGCAGATTAAATTCAATGAAATAAATTTAATATGCTATTCTGGCAATAGTAATTACATCAGATTATCTGATGTATAAAATCACTGTGTGATTTTGTGTTTTGTCGAAAAGGTTTAAAATACCTGTGTGTGTGGCGCATATGAAGAAAAAAAAATTGTTGTTTGACGCGTTTACCTTTAGTTAAGTACCTAAACCTTTGGAGTATACTACTACTAGTTCTAGTAGAATAAAGATTTTAGTTAGCCGGATAGCACAGGGGCTTTACCTTGAAATGTAGTATTGAATTTAAAAGTAATAATTTTTTAAGACAGATTTTATATTGACCTATTGGTGCAGGTGGGAGTGAATCTTGTTGGTTCTCCAATTCTAGTTGCTTATTAAAGAATGTACAGAAGTGAAATACTAAAATTTAATACAACTTGTATTTCTGCACTCGTAATTAATACCATCTCCCAAAGCAAACGTCATATCACACAAGATGACTTGTTTATTCGTTTCTATCGAAACCTCCATTTCTTGATGCGCATTACGCCGAGCACACCATCAGCTGTATTCGTAGGACGCTCGGTGACAGGAACTCTATAACTGCTTTCTGGCGTCGCGAAAGGTTCGTTATCCATCAGCTGCACCTGTAATACGCACGATAGCAGCGATCTCTTGTTATATCCGTTTACACTATGTATTTAAGTATTTATTTAACATTAAATATGTATATATTTACCTAATAACAGAATCATATTATTAATTTATTCAGCTACGCATGAGGTTGCAAAGATTACCATATACTCAATCAATTCAAATTGTATTATTTTATTTGTAAACATTATCCGTCGAGTTTCTTGCTGGTTCTTCTCGGTAGAAGCAAACTACCGAATTATTGGTAGCTTCTTTAAAACATTTGACGAATCAAAAGTACTGAAAACAGTCAACTTCAATAAAGAATATTATGAAATTGTCTGTCACCCATAACAAAATGATTAAGTTACTCAGTTTGGGAACGGATGACCGACTTGTCCCATATATTAATTTATTAATATTATTTATTATGGAAGACTCTTCAGAGATTTTAAGGATTTCAGAATAGATTTAAGATGGAAGGGTTAATATTATTAATAATTTGGAGTGTAGGAAGCAAAAACCGTTCTCATACCTTAAACATTAGTTACTGCGCGTATTACAAAAGATCGCCACCAACAATTCACTACATATATTCACTACGACAATCTCTACGATCGTTTCGCCTCGTAACCGAAGTATCATCAGGAGATACGATAAAATCGCAATACGCCGTATTGCCCAAGCTGTTTACAGATTTGAAGCAAAATCAATGCTGAGGTTTAAATTTGTATATAACACTGCTTGCTTGCGGTTTTTGGCTCTTACACTTAGCATTATAAAGAAATAGGCATACTTACTGTAGCATCACAATATACTCGTAGATAGTAATATTCTATTCGTACGGAAAAATATCCATATGTATAAGACGAAATTTGATGCATATCATAGACATACGAGAGGTCACAAAAAGCTTGTGTCGCGACTCAGCAGAGTTGGCAACTCATTCGATGGTCTCGGTATTCGCTATTACAATAAAATTCCGCAATCCATACTAGACCCGTCTACAGAAAGGTTTAAATTAAGTGTAAGAGATATGCTTACACGTAAAGCATATTACAAAATTGCAAGATTATTTGGATGATAAAAAAGCCTGGATTTGAAAATCCTTTCAGCTTCATACAGGATTGAGGTTTTATAATGTAAAATGAATAAAAGATTCACCGCCAAGTTTCTTTCTGGTTGTTCTCGGTAAGAGCAATATTCCGAACAAGGTGTGGCTTCATTAATCATATTGATCCTTGACGATTCAAAAGTCTTTGAAAAAGCTTATTTTCTTTAATTTAAAGCTCTTTAATTTTCAACTCAGCGGCTGAGTTTATTGATGTCGTAAGGTAAATGCAGTGAAAATAACGGTGTCAGTTGCGAATACATCTATAGCAAAATATCAATATTGTAATGTTTTTTTGTGTTTTTCTGGGTCACTTATTAATTAATCATATCCGGAAATGTGACCTGACATAGTTTTGATAAATGATACGATAATATCTGTAAGATTAGTAAATTGGCTATAAATACTTGAAACCAAATCCTAGAAGCATAGTCGAGAAGTCATCAGAACTAATCATGAACTCTAAATTGCTTGTTGTATTCGCCGCACTCTTTGCAGTTCTGCTCGTTAAACCGACTTCGTGTTTTTTTATTAAAAAAGCTACTGCAATTTTGGTTAGAAATTACTAGTAAACTTGTTAATCCCTCCAGCTAAGCTAAATGCTTGTGTAAATCCTTCACGTATAACACCCGGGATTCGAACCACAACCTCTCGATCGCAAGTCCGTTACCCTAACCATTCCGCTACCGTCGCTTCAATTTTTGATTTAATTATACTATTGAACACTAGCTTTTAGCCGCAACTTCGTTGGCTTGGACTAAGTGGATAAGTTGATAACAGATAGCGCTATTCAATGTTATCCTATATCTGAATTAACAGGTTATCTGTAGTCTATATTTATATATGCAAAAATTCATCGATATTGGTTCAGCTGATTCGCCGTGAAAGAGTAACACGCATACATCCATACTTGTGAGTATGGATTTCACCAACTTTCGCATTTATAATATTAGTAGGCTTTGTAGGTTAACTCACGATATTATAGTAGGACAAAAGTAATACCTAACAAAATTATTTTGATTTAATATATTTTCTTATTTTTCTATAATGTATTATCCAATATCCATAATAATTGTATTTTGGATCTCCGCAAAGTAACGCCTAATTCTATCAATTATTATAGTAGGACTATATACCGTGTGGTATCCGGCTGAATAGAATAGACCAACCTCATTTCTTACCGAGGTGTCGTAAAAGGCGACTAAGGTAAGTTGACCCACCGTGTGGTATCCGGCTGAGTAGAATAGACCAACCTCATTTCTTACCGAGGTGTCGTAAAAGGCGCCTAAGGTAAGTTGACCCACCGTGTGGTATCCGGTTTAGTAGAATAGACCACCCTCATTCTTACCGAGGTGTCGTAAAATACGACAGAGGTAAGTTGACGTCAGGCAGGCGGCCGGTCGTAAAAACGCAGCCAAATCATGTAACAGCGTGTTTATAACATTGTGTGCCGACCCCACTTAGAGTGGGATAAGGGCAGGAGGATGATGATATTATAGTAGGGCTATGTAAATGATAACAAAGCATGTATTTATATTCAGAGGTGAGTTGCAACAAACTCAGGTTACACTAGTGGGTAATTTAGGTTACACTAGTGGTTCTAATTCTCTAGAAATAGTTTGCACCATCCGAAGAATAAAGTTACATGTCTACCCGGGGTTTGAACCCGTGATCCTTGAAAGAGTCGCACGGTCTCACCGCTAGGCTGTCACAGACCCATCACACTAGATTATAATGTAATTTGTCGAATATTTTTTTACAAAATAAAAAAAAGAAACAGCAAATCGTTCCCCGAATAAGCTACGCTGATTTGACACTTCGTGGCAAAAATTCAAATCAATATAAATTTGATAATTTTTTAATGACCAACAACAGGGATAAAACAACATTTTTTTTAAATGAAATATATATATATATAAGAAATAAAATTTAAAGAAATATATGTATAAATAAAATATTAACTGATTTCATTATTTAAGATTATTGAAATTATGTTTGAATCGAGCGACCGCGTAGTTTTCTCTAGTTCTTAATAATTAATGCACCTTTCCGAACCAGTGCTAGCTTCATAGTAATTTGACGATTCAAAATAGCTCTAAAAGCCAACTTGAATAGTGAATAATTTGAATTTGAATTAAATAGTTAATCATGCAACTCATAATATTATTATTTATTATGTTTTTTCATATATATGTATATATAAAATCTAAATTCCGGGAATAGCTCCAACGATCGTTATGAAATGAATGGGCAATATCTTTAAATATAGCAATAGATTTACCTAGGTTTTGTCTTTTTTTTCTTTTTATCCCTGTTTTCAGGCATTGAAAAACTGCTAAATATCAATAGAATACAAAAGTTAAATTTTGCTGTCATTTTTAAAGTTGTCAACTAGGTTTGGGCTAACTAGTATTACCACCATTATTATCACCAACGCTTTCTTTTTTTTTGTTTGTTATTTTTTTTTATATCGTTTCGAAAATTTATCGCAAAAACCTCGGTCACCCAAGTACCGAACAAAATATATACCATATTAAAAAATCATTCGACTTTGTACTGTCTTGGAACAACTTAAATATTCAATAACGGTTAGTTTTATTGTTTTTTTTGCAGTTTTTCTCTTCCCTTTAATAGAATTAAAACAGTCGTTAGGCTTTAATGAATATAACAAAAAAAAATAGCTTTATTTGTCCAGTTTTTCGTTTAGCAATTTATTTTTCATCCTCCTACCCACTCTAAGTGGCGTCGGCACATGTTATAAACATGCTGTCATATGATTTGGCTACATATTTTACGACCGGCTGCTTGCCTGACTTTAACTTACCTTAGTCGTATTTTATGAGACCTCTGTAAAAAGAGGGTAGTCTATTCTACTCAACCGGTGACCACACGGCGGGTCTAACTTTACTTACCTTACTAACCTAAGTCACTTTTTACGATACCTCGGTTAGAAATAAGGGTGGTCTATTCTACTCAGCCGAATACCACAAGCGATTTATTTATATTAATATAAATTTTACTTTTACAGATGTCACTAATCGAAGGTATATTATATATATAATTTTAAATAAATACTTAAATCCATATATACACCGAGACTCGTAGACCCAACAAATTGCTTTTTAAGAATATGTATCGGCGGGTGTCGAAGCCGCGACCAATGGAGGTAACTGAAGGCAGGGTCACTGCTACATGCGCCAACGGGACAGTCATTTTTCCTTCATCGTCATCTAACATAAAGATGAACAAAATCATGTTTTCATTCAAATCATTTTTTAATTTACAGATGTCGCCAACCCAAGTGAGGGTCCAACAGCCACCAATGAAGATAAGATAGATATAGAGGTGGAGGGAAGTACTACGATCATATGTAATATCACCCGCTGCAGGACCGATTGTAGGAGTTTAGCATGGAATAATGGAATCTGTGACTGGGCACACCGCTGCAATTGCGTTAATTGAATATGTTCGTTTTAGGAATAATGTATTTTGAATTATTTTTATCAATTGGAGAATATGTGAATTTGAATAATAATAATAAAAAACTCTTTATTGCACAACAAATAGATAGGAAATACAAGACAAAAGAAATAAAAATAAACAGGAACACATACAGAAGTGCAAAGGCGGTCTTATCACTAAGAGTTACTTATTAAATAAACATTTATATTATACCTTTTTTGTTTATTATAATTCTCGGGTACATACTCCTTCGTATCAAAAAGAATGACGTCCGTAAAAGAAAAGTAAGTCCGTAAAAAAACATGGGAATATAGTAAAATTAAAGTAACGGCTTCCACTGCTTAACTTAGGCCTCCTTTTTCCGTTTTTGGAGAGGATTGGAACTAAGACTTACCACGCTGCTCCAATGTGGATTGGTAGTGTAGTGTTTATAAACTAACGTTGTATGAATGTAGCACAGGCTCAAACGCGCACTAACAAGTAACAAAATGTCACTTCACGACCATTCTCACCAAAGGCTCTCGTGATACTGTCGTGGTGTATCCTGAGACTAGTGTGAGTTAGTGTGACTATGTTCATGTGTGTATTATATATATGTGTCTTGTATATAAATGTACACAGTACGTTACACACGTCAACCCGCATACACTACAGGTATTATATAAAAGATTAAGATTATTAAGATTATATACATACGGAATTCTCAAGAGATATACAGGTTTCCGATGTTTTGCGTCACCGAAAAGCGTAGGATAAAATGCCTTAAAGAAAAATTTGTTTACGTCAACACACTACACAAGTAACTTATAAATGTAATCAAAACGATAAAAAAATAAACAGCGTATAGCTAAAATAAATAAAGGAAAAAAATAAAGTTTAAAGGATGAAATAATAAAAAAGGTAAACAAATTGAAACGAAGATGAACAAGTACAGTTAAAATGCTTTTAATAAAAGCTTTTAACAAAATTTGATGTCCCTACTGTTTAGGAATTCTTACGTCTGGAGCCAATCCTGGCAGCAGCATCAGGCTTATAATAAACATGTATTGTTATCGGGACTGCACTATATTATATGCAATTTCAAGTCTTTAATGTTAACAGGTTACTGTTAAGCAGCGTCAGGTCATGCTTATAATAAACATGTATTGTCATCGGGACTGCACTATTATATGCAATTTCAAGTCCTTACTGTTAACCTGTTACTATTAAGCAGCGTCAGGCCATGCTTATAATAAACATGCATTGTCACCGGGACTGGGCTAATATATAAAATTTCAGCTCAATCGGACCCCAGGAAGTAGGTCAAATTTAACATGCAAGATTCCACCTTATTATACTGTTGAGGACTATGTTAAAATAAGAAAGCTTGAATTTAAATTGCGAGCAGCTACGCACTAGATTATATTGTAAATTATGATTTGTTATCAATTAATAAATATATATTTGAAATAACAAATTTTGAACAGAGTGATCGCTGGCTCTTCTCGGTAGGAACAGCTTTCCGAACCAGCAGTAGAGTTGACGATTCAAAAGCACTTGTTTACAAGTTTATATATATACTTATCCTCTAAATAATCTTCAAGAGTATAGTAGGCTTTCTGTATCAGCCTCTCTTTAACAGTGTTTTTAAACTGCTGTAATGGCAGTGCTGAAATTGATTGCGGAATTTTATTATAGAATCTTATACCAAAACCCACAAACGAGTTACGCACTTTTGCAAGGCGCATTATCCCAGTGATAATCCCGTCAATATCAGTTTAGTTGTTTCGGCAAATGTGCTTGATGATTTGGCTAAGTATTTCACGATCGCCCGCCTGCCTGACGTCAACTTATCTTAGTCGCTTTTTACGACACCTCGGTAAGAAATGAGGGCAGTATAATCTACTCAACCTTTTAGTAAAAACCGTACAAAAATTCATTGAGTCATTTCAGATTCATTGGAGCACTTACAGACAGACAACTTTTCGTGACTTTATTTTATAATACGTAATAATAACAATATTCTATGCGTGATAAGGTGAGACAAGGACAAGGTACATGAAAGGTTTATTAAAAAAAAGTTATAATGTTAATGTTGATAATGTTTATTTATGATTTTAATAAATTATATAAAGTATTTAAAATGAATTAGCTCTGACATTAGTATTTTTTTTAATGTTTTTTATGAACAAACGCAGCGGGCATTTCGGTCACAGCGACCGATGCCCAATCCTAAACTGGAACAGTTTCTGCGGCATTGGTTGTTATCACATATGATTATACTATGTTGGTCAACCGATAGCTCATCGGTGGGTGTCGGACCCTCACTTAGGTTAACATCATCTGTAAAGGTTAAATAAATTGTATAATATATAATAATATCTGGGTGACCGAACGTGGTTCGGCATTTTTTTAAATACATATATACAAAAAAAGAATGAACGGACTGGTGATATCTGGATTTTAACCGAGGTATTTCGCCCGTTCCCAATTGAGCTATTACAACTTCGCAAGTGATAGCGTTATTAACCTTCGTTTACTAATAATCTACACTAATCTACAAAGAGGAAAAATTTGTATGTATGTTTGTAATGTTTTCACAAAAAATCTACTGGACCGAATTAAAAAATTCTTACACCATTGGAAAGCTACATTTTTACTGAGCAAATAGGCTATATAACATATAAAAAATAGAGATCGGTTATAAAAATGTAACAAGGTGTAAAAAATTAGTCATAAAAATATGTCATCGAGTTTTCTGCGGAAACTATTGATGATAGAACAAAAACATGTTCTACAGTACTATAGAACGTATCAATATCTACAAAAAAGTCCGTGACACCATAAATCCAACAACTATTGTTATGCCACAACTACTTTTTTAAATTGTGAAAGTTGATAAATGTACCGACATTAGTCAAACCATATTATTCATATCTGTGTATTAATCATTATCCTATTAATTATTCTATTAAAATCCGTTTCAATATGTGTAAAATACTTTTTAAATTAATAAAATCAGACATTCGAATCACAAGATGTGGAATTTAAAGATGTCAATCTAAAGAAAGTAATGGCATAACATATTCATTGTAGCGTCCATATAACAGGACTTTCCCTGAGATCGGTATGAACGCAGGTAAAACCGCGGGATATTAGTAGTAATTTCTAAACTTCTATTATATTGTATCAGTTTTCCATTGGCAAGAAACAGGGATAAGATGTCATTTTTTAAAATTTAAATAAAGCTTAGCTAGATCGATTTATCGTCCCGAAACCCGCTACATCATCCCCTGCCCTTATCCCACTCTAAGTGGGGTAGAAACAACATGTTATAAACATGCTGTCACATGATTTGGCTGCGTTTTTACGACCGGCCGCCTGCCTGACGTCAACTTACCTTAGTCGTATATTACGACACCTCGGTAAGAAAGAGGTTGTCCTATTCTACTCAGCCGGATACCACACGGTGGGTCAACTTACCTTAGTCGCCTTTTATGGCACCTCGGTAAGAAATGAGGGTGGTACTATTCTGTTAGCCGGATACCACCACACGGCGGATCCCGAAACCCGCTACATACTACATATTTCATGAAAATCATTGAAGCCGTTACCGAAATGAAAAAGTGAATCTACTCACCGGCTACACCAACTCGTGCACACGCAGTCTGCTCAAAGAGCAAAACTACGCAGAGTGTGGCGAGTACAACGAACAGTTTAGCGTTCATGATTAGTTCTTAGTGACTTCTCAACTGTGCTTTTCGGATTTGATCGCGAGTATTTATAGCTTACTAATCTTTCTAGAGATTATCGTATATCATGTCAGGCGCGAATAGAGAGAAATATCAACATGTTTTTCTGTTTGTTTCAGGGTCGTTTAATAAATAATCATATCCGTAAATCCTATCCTGAATCGTTTTGATAACTAATACGATAATCTCTGTAAGATTAGTAAATGCGCTATAAATACTTGAAACCAAATACTAGAAGCATAGTCGAGAAGTCATCAGAACTAATCATGAACTCTAAATTGTTCGTTGTATTCGCCGCGCTCTTCGCAGTTCTGCTCGTTAAACCGACTTCGTGTGCAGGAATCGGTGTAGCTGGTAAGTTTTTTTTAATAAAAAGTTTACTAGCAATATAGGTTACAAATTACTAGTAAACTTGTTGATCCCTCCAGCTAAGCTAAATGCTTGTAATAGAAGTGGATTCACGTCAGTAGTATAATACGGGATACGAACTCACGACCTCTCGATCGCAAGTCCGTTAGTCTCAGCTTTCCGCTACCGCGCTTTTCGGTTTTTGATTTAACTATACTAGTTAAGAATATGTAAATGATAACAAAGCTTGAATTTAAGTTGCAACCAGCTACGTATAAGTCAAATAATAATAAGTAAAAAAAGTAACGGCCTATCACTATGTCACTCCTGGGCATAGGCTTCTCTCTCTCCGGTTTTGGAGTGAAGGATTGGAGCTCAGACTTACCACTCTGCTCCAATTCGGATTGGTAGGGTACACAAATCGTTCAAATTCTCTAGAGATAGTTCGCCCTATCCGAAGAGTAAAGTTACATGTTCTATGTCATACACAGAACATGTAATTTTATACGTTGGATGGAGCGATATGCAGGTTGCCTGCCTGGGGTTTAAACCCTTGACCCCTCGAAAGAGTCGCATGGTCTCACCGCTAGGCTGTCACATTACTTTCGCACTAGATTATAATATAATTTTTAATTTGTCAAACAGTTATATTGTTTAAAGCGCCCGCGAAATCGTGCTACTTCTTCTTGTTAAGAAACAAATCAGTTCTAGCTGCATTGTAATTTTGAATTTGACGATTTAAAAGAGCTTTGAAAGCCAACTTGAATAGTGAATAATTTGAATTCGAGTTAATAATTTCAAATAATTTAGTTAATATTAATATATGTTTATTAAGCTATATATATGTATATATACATACATATGATAAACACTTTTTTTATATTAAAAATTAATATAAAAATTTTATTTTTACAGATGTAGCCAACCCAAGTGAGGATGTAACACCCGCCTATCAGATAGAGGTGGAGGGTAATTCAGTGATCATATGTAATGTCACCCGCTGCAGAACTGATTGCAGGAATTTAGGATGGTCTCATGGAATCTGTGACTGGCAACACCGCTGCAATTGCTTTCGTTAAATATGTTCGTTTTAGAAATAATGTATTTTGAATTATTCTTATCAATTGGAAAAAATGTTATGTATACTTATTAAATAAACATTTATATCATACTTTTTTGTTTATTAAAATTCTCGGGTAAATAATCCTTGAAGGATGACATTCGTAAAAGAATAAAAATTACGAATATAACTCATCGTGTCACAAAGCTGACATGGCAATCATCATCCTCCTGCCCTTATCCCACTCTAAGTGGGGTTGGCACAACATGTTATAAACATGCTGTTACATTATTTGGGTGCGTTTTTACGACCGGCCGCCTGCGTGACGTCATCTTACCTCAGTCGTATTTTGCGACGCCTCGGTAAGAAAGAGGGTGGTCTATTCTACTAAACTGGATACCACACAGTGGGTCAACTTACCTTAGTCGCCTTTTATGGCACCTCGGTAAGAAATGAGGTTGGTCTATTCTACTCAGCCGGATGCCACACGGCGGGTCGACTTACCTTAGTCGCCTTTTACGGCACCTCGGTAAGAAATGAGGGTGGTACTATTCTATTCAGCCGGATACCACACGGCGTAAAGCTGACATGGCAATATAGAAAACATAGTAACGGCTTGTTACTAATCCACTGCTGAGCTTAGGCCTCCTCTCTCCGTTTTTGAAAAGAAAGATTGGAACTAAGACCTACCACGCTGCTCCAATGCGGATGGGTAGGTTACATATATCCCCAGAATTCTCAAGAGATATGCAGGTTTCCTCACGATATTGTTCTCTAACGAAAAGCTTGTGAAATTTTATATACTAATCTATATTAAATACATATTATAAAACAAAGTCCCTATATCCCTATGTACGCATAAAACTTTAAAACTACGCAACAGATTTTGATGCGGTTTTTTTAATAGATAGAGTGATTCCAGAGGAAGGTTTGTACGTATAATAACATTCAATACGGAGTAGAAATATACTGTAATTTTTGAGGTTTCTGTAAATAATTACTTTTTTTTCTGCTTAGATTGGAAACGCAGACTAAACCCTACGAGATTTATCAAAATGATGTACTAAGTATTTGTACATCTTGAAAAGGTCTACAGAAAAATCCGCGTTGGTATATGTCTATCTCTTATGGATAACCCACTATAGCATTTTTTGTCATTTACTTTTTTAAAAAAATAATGCCATATTTTTGAAGCAATTTTTATAAAATACAGCATTAATCTTTATCCAATTAAGTACCTTAAATAAATAGTTGATTTAATATAGATCAATATGAACGTTTACAGCATGTAATTTAAATGAACATTTTCGGAGATAATTCAGATTTAAAATGCCGTGAGGACGCCGCGCTTCGCCCTACAACACTTCGACTGTAGCAGCGATGTCGCTCTTTCAAGAGTTTGTTTAAAGACATTCTGTAATTAATTGTAAAAATAAAATACATAGGGAAAATGTAAAATTAAATAAGTAAAAATGTACTATATGAATTTAGATATTCCAAAGATAGCAGGAAATTTTCTTGGTATAGGGAAAGGAAATTGTTTTTCTCCAAATTTAACGCGTGCGGGCCACGGTCAGTAATGAATAAATCAAAACTACTCGATCGATTTTAATCATTTTTTTTATACTGACTGACATGGGATATATATTTTATACCCGTGCGAAGCAGGGGCAGGCCGCTAGTTAAATAATATATAAAGCTGAAGAGTTTGTTTGTTTGAAGGCGCAAATCTCAGGAACTACTGGACCGATTTGAAAAAGTCTTTGTAAGATAGTCCATTTATCGTGAAAAGCTATATAACATCACGCTAAGATGAATAGGAGAGAAGCATCATTAATAATATTACGAAAACGGCAAAATTTAAAGCTTTCACCTCATACTAGTATAAAGTGAAAGTTATCCAAAAAATATGTATTATAAAATTTTTCCCCTCTAAAAGGTTCAAATAAAAGTCCGCAAGAGCATATGTCTAGCTTTTCAGGTCAACCCATTCTAACCATTTTTATGGTCACTAAAGACTATATTACGGTATTAATATTTCCAAACGGGCGGAGCCGCTGGCGGTTGCTAGTAAATTAGAAATTAGACATAAGTTTTACCATAAAAACTCATTGGTGCCTACCCGGGGCTCTGGGGTCTCACCGCTGGACTATAATATGGCAGTATGCGAGATGAATAGGACGGACGGAGCTAAAAAATCTAAGCTGCAGATTTTTTTTCGTTGCATACTGCAGCTTAGAATTTATAGCTCCGTACGTACGTAGCTGTGTCCGTAGCACAGTTGAAAGAAAGAAATGAAAAAAAAATTTGTTTCATTATTTCATATCAACACACTACATTAGTTACTTATAAATATAACTAAAAAATATACTGGACAGTATAAAAGATAAAATAATAAAAAAGGTTAATAACTAAAAACAAACAAGCCAAGCCAAAAATGATTTAATAAAGCTTCTTACAAAATTTCATGTCCCTACTAAAAACCGTTTAGGAGTTCTTTCGTCTGGAGCCAATAATGGCAGCAGCATCAGGCTTATAATAAACATGTATTATCATCGGGACTGCACCATTATATGCGATTTCAAGTCCTTACAGTTAAGCAGCGTCAGGTCAGGCCTATAACAAACATGTATTGTCATCGGGACTGCACAACTATATGCTATTTCAAGTCCTTACTGTTACCCTGTTACTGTTAAGCAGCGTCAGGTCATGCTTATTACATGCATTGTTACCAGGACTGGTCTAATAATTAAAATTTTAGTTCAATCGGACCCCAGGAAGTAGGTCAAATTTGCAAGATTCCACCTTCACATTCATACATTCAAGCCATATTCATAAAACTTATTATACTATTGAGGACTATGTTAATAATAAAATTGGGATTTAAATTGTGACCAGCTACGTGCTAGATAATATTGTAAAGAATGATTTCTAATTAATTAGAAATACATTATTGAAATAATTTTGAAAAGAGTGATCGCAGAGTTTCTTGCTGGTTCTTCTCGGTAAGAGCGCTGTTCCGAACCAGTCGTAGCTACATTGTAATTTAACGATTTAAAAGTGCTTGTAAAAGCCAATTTGAATAACGAGTTATTTGAATTTTACATTACAAGTTGAATAAAAGCTTTTATTAAAAAGAATATATTCTATGAATTGTACAACCAGTGTGAGGCCCTAAATTTGTGTTACCTCTCAGCTTCGTCAGTAGCGAGTAATTCACTACCGACGCCGATTTTCAGAAGTCACCACCTATCTCCGTACGTCATGAACGTCACCGTTCCGTTAATGTCCCAGACATCTTGAATAATATTTAAATCAGTTAATCTTGTAATCTTTCGGAATCTCGGAAACGGCTCCAACGAACGGCTTTTGGAATCTAGCCTAGGATTTGTTAAAAAAAACCTTTTTATCCTGTAGCCGTTTATATATCTGTTCTGTTTATATGTCTATATATCTGTTAAAAAATACAAAAATTTAAATTGAATATATAAAACACTATCTTATGTCGTAAACTGTCAAGTCTGTGTAGCTTATTTGGGGAACGGGTGGTCTCTAGAAATGAAAATACCTAGGATCGGGCCCCCCCTACCCAATTATTATTATTATTTTTTTAAATAAATTACCAAGCATGGCTTGGTTAACCGGGTTCTAAATTTATAATATCACATAGAGAGAGGCAGCTTTTGGTGACTTTGTATTATAATATGTAACAATATTCTATTCGTGATAAGGTTGAACAAGGGACTAGGTAAAGATACGCCGTGTGGTATCCGGCTGGCTAGAATAGACCACCCTCATTTTTTAACAAGGTGTCGTAAAAGGCCACTAAGGTAAGTTGAACCACAGTGCGGTATTCGGTTAAGTAGAATAGACCACCCTCTTTCTTACCGAGGTTTCGTAAAATACGACTAAGGTAAGTTGATGTTTGGCAGACGGCTGGTCGTATAATACGTAGCCAAATTATGTGACATGTTTATCGCATGTTGTGCCGAACCCACTAGGGTGGGATAAGGGCAGAAGGATGTGTGTATTAAAATATATAAAATTATTATGTCTTTCGCGATAACTAGAAAACGGGAGTTTATACTAAAGTATACAGGTTTAAACTAAACACAACTTGCCGTTGTTTTTCAATCGACAAAAAATTTTTAATCTAGGTATTATTTTTAGTGCGCACAATTATGTCAGGCGATTGTAAATGATGTTGATAGTATATAGATTATATATATTTAATACCAATTAAGCTCGGCTTGGGATTAAACAAAATAACAAGTGCGCTTTTTGTAATTGCCGCGTATGATTTTATTAGGTTACTGGGTAAAAATACGCTCTATAGAGAAATCCCAACCTTTTTGTCCCGCGCCCCAACTTAGATTTTTTAAAATTCTGGCCCCCTATTTATACTAATATTATAAAGATGAAAAATTTGTATGTATGTTTGTAATGTTTTCACACAAAAGTTACTGGACTGATTCCAAAAATTCTTTCACCATTGGAAATCTGCATCTTTACTGATTAACATAGGCTATATTACATATTGCAAAAAAAAACCGATCCGTTATAAAATGTAATGAGGTAAGACGTGTGGTATCCGGCTGAATAGAATAGTACCGCCCTCATTTCTTACCGAAGTGTCGTAAAAGGCGACTAAGGTAAGTCGACCCGCCGTGTGGTATCCGGCTGAGTAGAATTGACCAACCTCATTTTTTACCGAGGTGTGGTAAAAGGCGACTAAGGTAAGTTGACCCACCGTGTGGTATTCGGTTTAGTAGAATAGATTACCCTCTTTCTCACCGAGGTGTCGTAAAATATGACTAAGGTAAGTTGACGTCAGGCAGGCGGCCGGTCGTAAAAACACAACAAATAATGTGACAGCATGTTTATAACATGTTGTGCCGACCCCACTTAGAGTGGGATAAGGGCAGGGGAATGATGATGATATAAAATGTAATAAGGTGTAGAAAAATAAAAATTACGCGAGTGAAACCGCGGGATATTACTAGTGTTACATGAAAAGCAAATTAAGGTGACGCCCTGTTACTATCCCACTGTTGAGCATAGGCCTCCTCTTTCCTTTTTTGGAGAGAAAATAAACTTGACTGGGCTTCGTATTTTACGACCGACCTGACGTCATCTTATCTTCTTCTATCTTTTACAACACCTCGGTAAGAAAGAGGGTGGTCTATTATACTCAACCGAATACCACACGGCGCGTCAAATTACCTTAGTCGCCTTTTACGACACCTCGGAAAGGAATGACGATGGTCTATTCTACTCAGCCAGATACCACACGGCGGACCTACCCTAGTCATATTTTTTTATTAACCAATCTTTATACCTAATGTAATAGCAAGCCTAAAGTTACGTCTTTTTAATTGTGACGCGTTCATTATGCCACCAATTCGGTATTTATGACTATGATTAGATTTGATTAGGTCAATAATCATGCCAAAATTTTCGTAAATATTCCATGAATACAGTAAAAATCCTCATAATTCACACCTGACTACCTCCGTCATGTTTAATAATACATATTAATACTCTCGTTATGATAACAGTAATCATAAATTTATTAACGAATTAAGTAGGTAGTCGGTAAAGATACAAAGTCAATTGACGTTTAGAGGTACTTTGGTTGTTCTTATTAGCAACAATAGTTATATAAGAAAGGTGAGAGGTGAGATATACTTGTACGCAGCTGCATACGCTTGCAGATTACCCAGCAGCTTGGGGGGGGGGGGGGTTCAGTGGATTCAACAGGCTGAGTTCGTGGCGGAGGTGGGGCACGATCTCTACTTACCTACCGTGGTTCGCGCCATGGTGGATGGGGTAGGATTATGGGCTGCGATGGCTTCTTTTTGCAACTATGTTAGTGGAAGAAGGCGGCAGAGTGGGTCCGGCAAGTCAAGTCTTTGGATCTGATCCGCCGCAGGCGAGCGGTGCGCAGGCGACTCACCGAAGCCCGTATGCGTGCGGCGTTACGGTGGCGTCGGCGTTCCGAATGGGCTTTATCGGACGTCTATTTGCAAAGGTCAATTAGTAGAGGCTCTGACCCAGTAGTGACGTATTCTGGGGTTCAGAGTTGCTGCTGGCGAGGATGGGGGAAATGTGTTTAACGGTACCCTGTACCCGCCACCAGCAGGGTGGTGGAGCGTTTAGAGTTTGTCGTTGCGTCTCCTACATACTTGCCGCTAGTTCCCGTTGGGCGAGACTCATAAGGGGTTTTTTCCTGATAAAAAATGTGAGTCTTTAATATGTTGTAGAATGGCGAAACTATTTCTACAGAAATCCCGCTGTAAATGCGGACGTTGATATAAATATTAGATGCTGATGTAACAGGTGCTTTGGCTTTGTCTGACGGCGTCTAGACGGTAAGCTTTATGTTAGGTGTTATCTTTAAGTTTATAGTATATTTTTAATGACATCCGATACTAGGGACCATCAATGCATTCCGAAATTATTATTAAAATATTACTGAATTTACTAATTCTGTTTGGAAAGGTGGCAAATAGTTATCCCATTTTAAGATTTGAGTAAAGTTTTTGGTTTCATAATAGAAAATATTTGGACTTAATATATATTCTAAGCATATACGTCGTACTAAAAGGCAACAACCTCTAATATGAAGAATAACATGCCACATGTGAAAGGCTTAATACTCTTCTTTTTCTTGACCTAAACCTTCAAGTTTATTCAATATCACACTATTCTATGCCGCTCAGATCCAGAGGATTCTCGCGAAGAGCTCTTCTAACGCTACCTACGACGAGTTTGCCAATGTGGAGGCGCTGTTACTAAACCTCGAGATTCTTATTGCCTAGCACTTACCTATATTTGCTGTGAAGCAGAGATAGATATAGGCGATATCTATCTCTGTTTCACAACACTGATTTATATCAATAATTTTGCTTATATTACAAATCTCCTAATCCCTAATTTGATTTGATGCAAAGAAAAGAAGTAAGACAAGTAGAAGACAAATAGAACTAAATGTTTGGAAATTTCTAATAAGGTACTTGGAACGAACTGAAAAATATATTTTAGCAACTCAAATATTACGTGGCTTTGGATATGTGCCCTATATCGATTCATGCTATCTTTATCTGTCTGTCTCTATCTGATTTATCTGTTTATCCAATTCATTTTTCGAACTTCAGAAGAATATTTAAAGAATCTAAATATGTTAGTGTGGATGACTTTACTATGTAGTGGTTTTTTGTACAATGCGATACGACATCATATTTTAACTGCTGTTTTAAGTTTCTTCTTTTTTACGTGCCTCTCTGATCAGTGAAGTTTGACAGTCAGCTCTGCATTCATCTTCGTATTCACGTCCATTCCCGGATGTTTTATTATCAATATTTTCTTTTACAACCAGTTCTCTTTGGTCTAGCTACTTTTCCCATCATTTTCAGTTAATAGCAATAACCCATAGGGGCTATGCTTGAGAACGTGGCCCAGGTATGAAGCTTAAGGTTGTTTTATGATTAGGAAAAGTTTTTGTCCAATTCGTCCTAAAACTTCCTCATTGGTTATTCAAATTCAAAATTCAAATTCAAAATATTCTTTATTCAAATAAACTTGTAAACAAGTGCTTTTGAATCGTCAACTCTACTGCTGGTTCGGAAAGCTGTTCCTACCGAGAAGAGCCAGCAGGAAACTCGGCGGTTGCTCTTATTAAAAAAATAATTCTTAATATTATTTACATTAAGTCGTTACTGTCTTGTACAGGTTCAAAGAGAGCTATATCCACACATTCTTATCTTCTAAATAATCTTCAAGAGTATAGTAGGCTTTCTGTACCAGCCTCTTTTTAACAGTGTTTTTAAACTGCTGTAATGGCAGTGCTGAAATTGATTGCGGAATTTTATTATAGAATCTTATACCAAAACCCACAAACGAGTTACGCACTTTAGCAAGGCGCAAAGCAGGAACCGCAAGCTTATGTCGGTTCCTGCTTTGTCTATTGTACACATCACCTATCGTTTTATAATTCTTTATATTTTTATGTACATAAATTAAATTGCTCAAAATATACTGTGATTAATTTTTGGGTTCCAAGATTTAGACATCATTCGATCACATGCTTTATATTTCTGGTGCAGATTAACCTCTAATAGGTTGTGTTGTAGTACTACTGCATTTCATCTACAAATCTACGTTAAGTAACAAATAAACAAAGTAATATTTGTTATTTCATTAAATTGCACTATCATACAATATAGGAAAATTAAACCTAATAAAATAATTCGGTTGATAATCTTCAGGTAGTATTAAAAAAATAACTTGATAATGATAATATTTAAGGATTATGAAAGATAATATTAACTTTTCTAATGAATTCAGATCAAATACTTATATTATGGGTTTTCCAGATAGCATTATTGGAATTTCCTTTGATAAAGTAATTATGATAAGTTAACGAGTTAAATGCAGAATATTTTAGAAAGGGGTGCCAAAGCGGTCGGCCTCCTCGTGGCGCACCCTGGGCAAGCCTAGTCTTGGCGAACGGACCGCTATGGGGTGCCCAGTCTAGTTGTCCCTCTGATTAGCAGAGGGCAATCTGGATGGGCCGGGGACTCCTGGGGGTGGAGTTTCTAATGGGTGACGGGTTCGGTCGGGCTTACTTTAAGTCTGGCTGGACATGGTTTTCAGCCACCGTCGTCCAAGCCCGGAAGCTCAGCAATGGGAACGGGGACCTTCGGGTTGCGAGGAAGAAAACCTCTATAAAAAATCACCCAGCGGGGACGGAAACGTCCTTCCGTGCGGCGAGCCGTTCTGGCCGTTTTCATGGCCGGTAGGCTGTTGATTCTCAACTCGGGAGTCACGTCGGATGGAGCAAACCGTAATCCGCAAGTTATTGCGGAACCGGGGGCCGCTCCTCCTTTTTGGGGGTGGGGCTGCGAGGAAGACAACCTCTATAAAAAATCACACAGTGGGGACGGAAACGTCCTTCCGTGCGGCGAGCCGTTCTGGTCGTTTTCATGGCCGGTAGGCTGTTGACTCTCAACTCGGGAGTCACGTCGGACGGAGTAAACCGTAATCCGCAAGTCAGTGCGGAACCGGGGGCCGCTCCTTTTTATTTGGAGGTGGGGCTGCGAGGAAGACAACCTCTATAAAAAATTACCCCAATCCGAGGTTTGGGGCCCGCCGAGAGGATGAATGGCCGGAGGGTTATCCGGTAGCTAGGGCCTCTCACACCGTAATCCGCAAGTTAATGCGGAACCGGGGGCCGCTCCTCCTTTGGGGGACGGGGCCGCGAGGAAGACAACCTCTATAAAAAATAACCCCAATCCTAAGGTCAAAGCCCGCCGAGAGGATGAATGGCCGGGGGGGATCCGGTCGCTAGGGCTTTCTACAACAAACATGAAGCAATGGACAAACGAACGGTTAAGACTACCCAGGAGGGTCCCAGTTCATCTGGGGAATCCCTCACTGTGACCAGTGATGCAAGGCATTCCGGACTTGTGCCGCGGATGCCGTGCAGCACTGGCCGCGGTCGCCCCATCGTATCTGGGGGGGCAACCAGTGCTTCGGAGGAGATAGGAGGGGGTATCAGTGGAGATGAGACCGGCTTGGCTGGTGTTTCCGCAGATACGTGTAGAGGAACGCAGCGTGATTCTACGCGCAGTTCAATAAAAACCGGACGTGTTACTCGGAGTGCAAGCTCGGGGAGAAACCCGACTAAAACTCCTTCGGATGTGACAAAAAGTCTGTCCTTGGAAGGCCTGCGCGGCACGGGCATCCGTGCTCGCTCTAATAAAAGAGGTCGGAAAGATCGCGGGAGTCCCTCTGATTCAGATGAGGATCTGAACGCTAAGAAAGCGGATACCAGATTCCATGTGTGGGGCTCCGAAACAGGCCTAAATGAGGCTCGTGACGCTCTAGAGCGTGGGCTTTCTGAGGATGATAACATAGACAGGATAAATGGGAAGGAGCTGAGCGGCCGATCGTCGGCGTCAATCAGCGGTAAATCAGGTCAAGTGGCTCTTAAGGATGTGGATACATCTCGCGTCTGCAAGATCCTTGCCGAAAACGCTGAGACTATGAGGGCGACTGTCAGTAAGTCCAAAAATCTCAATGGCAAGTGCCGGGGAACACTGAACAAGGTCGCCCAAACCATGGAAGAGGCCGCGAGAGCGATGGCTGAAAGAACTGAGACGGAGGAGATAAGGCTCCTTAAAGAAGATAATGCCAGGTTGACACAAGTGGTCAATAATCTCTCTGTAGAGATTGCGACGTTAAAGGAGATGATCACTTGTGCTAACAAGGCGGCTGGGAAAGAGGTGAATCCCACAAGCAATCCTCAGGCTGTGAAGAGCCTAACTATGGAGGAGGAGATAGTTAGGCTCAGAAACATGTTCACGGCGCGGCTGGACAATGTGGAGAGTCGCCTCCCACCCGAAGAGAGGTTGAGGCCTCCATTAGCCTCAGATAAAAGGAGAGCGGCGGAGAAGGAGAAGGCGGAAAAGGAGAGGAAGCAAGCTGAGGTATTCAAAAAGGTTCCGAAGCAAGCCTCCAATCGGCCGCAGAAAGCTCGGCAGCCTGAAATAAGGGTGCTTGATCCTGCTCCGGCAAGGTCGGCCCCCACCGGGAAAAATGCCAAAAAGAAAAAGGCCAAGGAGATGAAGGCTGGGGTACAGGTGGAGACTCGTCCTGAACCCCGAACACTACCTCCGGCTCCCAGAAATATGAGTGAGGGCTGGAACGTGGTGACGCGTAGGGGTGCCAAATCCAAGGCAAAGCCGAATCCTGCAGTGGTAGGTAAATCTGCAGTCACCACCACACAGGCCCAGCCGAAGCAAGGGGGGAGGAAACTCCAGACCCCACGCTCGGCCGCGGTTGTGGTGACATTGGATAGAGAGGCGTTGGATAGGGGCCTCTCTTACACGGAAGTCCTGACCCGGGCTCGTCGTAGTGTTAAAATTGACGACCTGGGTCTGGAAGGGGGGATGAGGCTAAAGAAGGCCGCCACTGGGGCCCGGATGTACGAGATTTCCGGGCCTATGAAGGAGCAAAAGGCGGAGACCCTCGTCAGCCGGCTCCGTGAATTGTTTAAGGACGAGCCGGCGTTGCACGTCACTATGCCCACAAAGTGCGCTGAATTGCGCATTGTGGGCCTAGATGACGCCGCCACTGAGGGAGACGTTGTTGTCGCCATCGCCAAGGTCGGGGAATGCCCTTATCGAGATATACAGACCGGGGCAATTCGCAGGACTGAGACGGGGCTTGGCTCCCTCTGGTTAAAAGTCCCAGTGGCGGCAGCCAAAAAGGTTTTGGCGGCAGGCAGGATTTTAGTGGGCTGGGTGTCCGCGCGAGTCCAGCTGCTAGAGAGTCGTCCACGCCGCTGCTTCAGGTGCCTTGAGAAAGGGCACCTGCGGGCAGAGTGCTGCTCTGTAATTGACCGCAGTGATGAGTGTTATCGCTGCGGTCAAAATAGTCATAAGGCCCAGTCCTGTTCGGCTGCTCCACACTGTGGGAGTTGCCAAAGAGCAGGACTGAAGGCTGACCATCGGGCGGGAGGCGGGCAATGCAAGGCACCGTCCGTACCTGTGAGGAGGGTAAGGGGGGGTGATGGCCCAAGGGTCCCCTCGCCACCCACCGCCAACCCCACACAAGCTACTACGAGCCGGGCAATGGAGGATTCTATGGAGGTCATCAATTAATGGCCTCTATAAGATTCCTTCAGGCGAACATCATGCGCTCTGGTAGGGCCCAGGACCTGATTTTCCAGACCCTGGCAGAGCGTATGGTGCATGTGGCCGTGGTCTCTGAGCCCCTCTTCGTTCCGTCAAGCGAAGAGTGGGTCGGAGACCATGACGGGGCGGTAGCCATTGCATCCAGGGCTGCAGTCTGCTCTCCAGCTCTGGAGTGCGTGGTGAGGGGACGCGGGTACGTATCCGCCAAAATTGGAGACGTATCTGTCATCGGGGTGTACTTCTCACCAAACAAACTGTTCTCCGACTTTGAGCTTTTTATGGCTGAAGTCGGAGATTTGGTGAGTAGGTTACGCCCCGGAAAGGTGGTCCTCGCTGGAGATCTCAACGCAAAATCCGCTGCGTGGGGGTCTCCAGTCACGTGTGTTAGGGGTAGGTTCCTGGACAGTTGGTTGGCCTCGAACGGGCTGGTCGTCATGAACCGGGGGACAGCTGACACATGCGTGCGATGGAATGGCGGCTCCAAAGTCGACGTCACCTTTGTTGACGCCGCCATGTCCCCGTGTGTCAGCAACTGGAAGGTAATGGTGGGTGTGGAGACTCTCTCGGACCATCGATACATAGGTTTCGAGGTCTCCACACGACCCACCCGCATTCCCATAGCCCCCCGGTCTAATAGAGGCGGCGGTCCTCGGTGGTCCATTAGAAGGATGGACCCCGAGTTCCTGGTGGAGGCTGCAATTGTCTAGGCGTGGGTAGCAGAGCCCACGGGTGGGGAGGTTGCCGCGGAGGTCGAGGACCTCCAGCGGCGGATGTCACTCGTCTGCGACGCCAGCATGCCGAGGGTGCGTGGCACAGGGCCGGCACGTGGGGGGTACTGGTGGTCGGAGGAGCTGGCGCGGCTGCGCGAACAGTGCGTGTCCGTGCGCCGCCAGTACACTCATTACAGGCGTCGTAGACGACGCGACGTCGAGGAGGAGAGGCGCCGTTACGAGGCTTATCGGGCTGTCCGCACGTCCTTGCGGATGGCGATCGCCGATGCCAAGGACAGGGCCCACAAGGAGATGGCCGAAGAGCTCAGTCGGAACCCGTGGGGGAGGCCGTACATAGCGGCACGGAAGAAACTTCGTGCCTACGCTCCCCCCCTTACCGAGAGCCTTCGGCCGGATTTCCTTGAATCCGTTGTGGCAGCCCTGTTCCCGCAGGGGGCCGAGTTGGAGCCGCCTCGAATGGCGCCTCCCGAGGAGGAGGAAGGCACTGGGTCGGGTGCGCCGGGGGTGTCGGAGTGGGAGTTAGCCGGGGCGGTGAGTCGCATGAAGGCGAAAAACACTGCCCCTGGCCCCGATGGTATCCCTGGGCGCGCCTGGTCTCTTGCCCTGGGTCCGTTGGAGTCTGGACTCAGGGCGACGTTCAGTGCCTGCCTCGAGCAGGGCCTTTTTCCCCGTAGGTGGAAAACGGGGAGACTAGTCCTGCTCAGGAAGGAGGGAAGACCGGCCGATACACCCTCTGCGTATCGGCCCATTGTCTTGCTGGACGAAGCGGGGAAGCTGCTCGAACGCATAATAGCTTCCCGCATAGTCCAGCACCTCCGGGAAGTAGGGCCTGACCTCAGTTGCCTCCAGTGCGGATTCCGCCAGGGCAAGTCCACCCTCGACTGTATCGAGGGTGTGAGACTTCTGGCGGAGGAGGCAACATCCCGGTGCGAGGTGGTGTTGGCGGTGTCGTTGGACATCGCTAATGCTTTCAACACCTTGCCCTGGGGAGTAATTAAAGAGGCCTTACGTTTCCATCGCATCCCCATGTACCTGCAGCGTGTGGTCAGTAACTACCTGGCTGACCGCGCTGTTAGGTACCCGACGGCTGGGGGTGGATGGAAGGAGCGGAGGATGTCGTGCGGTGTTCCACAGGGGTCGGTTCTTGGCCCCCTCCTGTGGAACATCGGCTACGACTGGGTGCTGCGCGGGCAAATGCTTCCGGGGGTGCGACTGTTCTGCTATGCAGACGACACCCTCGTGACTGCTCGCGCGAGCACCCACCGGGAAGCCCGAGTGCTGGCGACCGCGGCCACGGCTCACGTTGTGGCCCGGATTCGCCGGCTGGGACTGGGGGTGGCCTTGGAGAAATCCGAGGCCATTTGCTTCCACAGGCCTCGGATGGCGCCCCCAGTGGGCTCCCGGTTGGTGGTGGGCGGGACGTCCATCGAAATCTCGGGTACATTACAGTACCTGGGATTGCTCCTCGACAGCCGATGGACGTTCGAGGCCCACTTCCGGCGGCTCGCCCCTAAGTTAACGGCGACCGCCGGAGCCCTGAGCAGGCTCCTCCCGAATTTGGGAGGGCCTAATGCAGGCTGCCGGCGCCTATACGCCGGGGTGGTTCGGTCGATGGCCCTGTACGGCGCTCCTGTATGGGCGGGGCGGCTGACCGCGAGATCCTTGCCCCTGCTGCGCAGGGCGCAGAGGATCATGGCGGTCAGACTTGTGCGGGGCTACCGGACCATCTCCGGCGAGGCGGCCTGCGCCTTGGCCGGGTCCCCTCCATGGGACCTAGAGGCTGAGGTGCTAGCTCAGGCCTACCGCCGTAGAGTCGAAGCCCGTTCACAGGGGGGAGACACAGCGGCGGTAGAGGTGGATTGGCGGAGGGCAGCTCAGGAAGAGCTCCTCCACCAATGGAGGCGGCGGCTTGAATCGCCCAGTGCAGGGGCCTGGACGATTTCGGCCATCCAGCCCATTCTCCAGGGCTGGGTCGCCAGGAGGCATGGGGTCCTCACCTTCCGCCTGACACAGGTGCTTTCCGGACATGGTTGTTTCGGGTGGTATCTGTGGAAGGTGGCCCAGCGCGAAGCGACTGGTGAGTGCCACGAGTGCGGCGCCGACTTTGACACGGCGCTGCACACGCTCGCAGACTGTCCAGCTTGGGCGGTTCAGCGGGCGGAACTTGTGGCACAGGTGGGGCACGATCTCTCCCTGCCCACTGTGGTTCGCGCCATGGTGGACAGGGAGCGATCGTGGGCAGCGATGGCCTCCTTCTGCGAGGACGTTATCTCGCGGAAGGAGGCGGCGGGGCGGATCCGGGAAGTCGAGTCCTTGGATCCAATCCGCCGCAGGCGAGCGGGGCGCAGGCGACTCGCCGAAGTCCGTCGCATGCCGCCCTAACGGGGACCTCCGAGCGATCCGAACGGGGTTTATCGGACGCTCGCTGGAGTTAGGTCCCCGAGGCGTTCGATGCATCTGGTGCTCCCGATGCATCGTCCAGCGGAGAGAGGGGCCACTTTGAGAGAGGCCCCGACCCAGAGGTGGCGCACTCTGGGCTACAGAGTTGCTGCTGGCGGGGATGGGGGGCAATGTCTTCATGGGTACCCTATCCCCGCCACCAGCAGCGTAGTGGAGCACACAGGTTATTTTAGTCGGTGCGAGTCCGACATAACCGTCGCCTGTCCCCGTCGGGCGGCGGTACCCATAAGGGGTTTTTTCCTGTATAAAAAAAAAAAAAAAAAAAAAAGAATATTTTAGAAAAAGTTGATTAAGCTGGTTGAAGTTGAAATAACTAGTAAGGGTTAGTTAAGAAATTAAACTATCTATAAATGGTTTTCGAACAATATTTCTATCGAAGCGCATAAATAACTTTTATTATGTCACTTCTCTTATGTGAAGGTATAGAAATAAAGGTCAAACACCTTTTTGTATCAAAAGACTTTCAGCGATGGCTGGCTACGGTTTACATTGAAATAGCCCCTTAGTAATAGGGAGCGACAATATGGCGGCACGGCCGACGTCACATCCGTTGCATTTTGGCGGTACGGAAGTATCACTGATATCGGCTTTGGCTGACAGTTGTGGCTCTCAACTGTCGTGGATCGCTTGGGTGGCTTAGCTGGCTTTACAGACGGCGACGTTACAATTCATTTATATACTCACGTGGAGCTATAATAGCGCAGCGGTGAGACGATGTGATTTTATCGAGAGAGTTCCAAGATAAAACCATGGGTAGTCTAATTTAGTCGCAGCCTTAGCTCCAGCTTTTTTCTCTAAAAACGAACAGAATAGGCCTATGCCTAGCAGTGAGATAGTAACAGGTTATTATACTTTTTATGCTCACGTCGCATTTTCCAGTTGTTTTTTTCGTTGGACATCATTAATAATATATCATCATTCTCCCACTCTTACAGGAATCTAAGTGGGCTCGGCATAACATGTTATCACGCACCCTGGGCAGGCTTTTGGAACATTCTTATTAGAGTGTTCCAAAAGCCTGCCCAGGAATACATATTTGTATTCCTTAGGTGGACCTGTGAGCTGGCCAAACCAGTTGTCCTTCTGATTAGCAGAGGCCAATCTGAAGGGCCGGGGACTCCAGGGAGATTAAGATGGAGTCCTTAATGAGCAACGGGTTCAGTTGGGCTTGCCTAAGTGTGTTTGGACAAGGTTTTCGGCCACCGCCGGCGAAGCCCGGAAGCCCTACAATAGGTATGAGGATCTTCGGGTTGCGAGAAAGAAAACCTCTATAAAAATTACCAAGGAGCTTGGGACCGTAATTGGGGCGCGGTCTCTCCCTGTCGACCGTGACGTAACAAACACGGTGGACAGGGAGTGATCGTGGGCAGCGATGGCCTCCTTCTTGTATAACGAGGTATAACGGACGCATGACTTACAGGTCTCCGAGGCGGTCCGTGCATCTGGTGCTCCCGATGCATCGGTTAGCGGAGAGGCACTTCTCTTTTGAGAGGTCCGACTCGGAGGAGGTGTTAGCGATGGATGGGAGGGAACAGAACGGCTGTCGACAAGGATGGAAGCAATGTGTACAATGATATCCTATCCTTGTCATCAGCAGCGTCGTGGAGCACACAGGTCGTTTTAGTCGGTGCGAGTCCGACATAACCGCCGCCTGTCCCCGTCGGGCGGTTGTACCCATTAGGGATTTTATTTCCTGTATTAAAAAAAAAGTCACATGATTGCGCTATGTATTTTACGACCGGCCGCCTGCCTGATTTCAGCTTACCGTAGTCGCCTTTTGCGATACCTCAGTAAGAAAGAGGGTGGTCTATTTTACTCAACCGGATTCCACCCGGTAGGTCAACTTACCTCTATCGTCTTTTACGACATCTCGGTAAGAAATGAGAGAGGTCTATTCTACTCAGCCGGATATCACGCGGCGACCAATATTTTTGCAGATCCACAATTCTTTGGTACCAATGGACAGGAATTGTGTTATTATACGTAAACTGTATACTCGAAAAATCACTATAATATGTATAGCATGTTAACTTGAGCTATTTATAGATCGATGTAATAAAACTACACCGTCTTAACTTAATGAGATTTTCATCGGGTCTCGTTTCTTCTAAAAAGAAATGAAAAAAATTGCTAATTTCTCAAGGGACGACCGAATCAAATTTTGTTCCGCACACAATAGAACATCGTAAATTGCTTATTCTTGAAGGGTTTGACAACATTATTATAGTAAAACATTATAAATATTTTAGATATAATTATATTCGATAGCAAAACGTATAATTTCAAGATTCCTTACAATTATGTTAATAAAGTTCTTTACAATTATGACACAATATAGCAAAAAAAAATGTGATAGCCCAGCAGTGATTATTAATATAAATTAAGGTAATTTTTCCTGTATAAATTGATTAATGACAACATACAATAGTCTATCTCAGTATTGGAATTTTCCATGATAGTTTAATTAAATTAAAAAAAAAAACAAAACAATCTTATTGGACGATAAATATTTATAATTTTATTTTATATTCTGTATAATGTTATATTAAAATTTTTGGTTTGTTTATTTTAATTCATTTATTGTTTGATATTTTCTCCAACTTCTTTTTGCATACTTTAAATTTATTTGTTGTTTTTGTTTGCTAGTTATTGTTTGTGTGAAACAGTAAGTTTGACTTTAGTAATGTTTGAAATTTGTCTTTTTAGACGTATAGAGACCTGTTTGTAATGCTGTATATACCTGTAATACGAGAGTGTGTAGACGGTCCCTGTCCAAATGTGTATTGTTATGATTGCTGTTGGTATATCCTAAAATATATATAAAATAAATCTGTCATTGTATATCTTTATTATTATTGAAGATGTTCCAAATCAGCATTGATAATCAGCTATTATAATAAAGTATTTATACATTTTTCGGAAGTTATCGTTATCAAAGAAAATATATCAACAACATAAACAGTATTGTTAATAAAAGTTTCATTTATTATATTTGAAATGATTTCTGATCTAGTTAGTCATGATAAATCAGAGAAGTGTGATATGCGATTGATAAGAGAACGTGACTCAGGGCTAGTTATTTTCAACTCAGGTAGACAACTTCTCTACAAAACCTTACGTACCGAATTAATAAATACAATTTATATTCTGCATATTGCACATGACTGAGCATGTCTAACTTGCCAATCTGTATTTAAGGTAAATATGTCTAAATTGTAATTATGCCGCGTCCTATCCGGATGAGTATTACCACATTTATTCGTTACCGAGTTGTTGTAATAGGCGACGTAGGTAAATAAGGAAGGTGAGTATCCGGTTGAGTAGAACAGACCATTTTCTTTCTTAACGAGGTCTCGTAAAATACGAATTAGGTCAGTTAACGTCAGGCAGACGGTCGGTAGTAAAATACATAGCAAAATCATGTGACATGTTTGCAACATGGTGTGCCGACCCCACTTAGAGTCAGATAAGGGCACGAGGATGACTGTCTAAATTTTAATTCTGCTCTCTATTGAGGAGCGAAAAAAATGTATTCTAATATTAAGCTAGTTTAATCAGAAAATGTTTTTCAAGATCGATTACAGTATCGATTATGGTATTAATTATCGTCGTCAAATTGTATGTAAGTATTCAATCATGCCGACTCGGAATTTATTTTTGTATTCAATCACGCCGATTTAAAATTTACTTTTGTATTCAATCACGCCAACTCGGAATTTATTTGTGTATTCAATAATGAAAACTTGGATTTTTTTATAATGGTACAATATGTCCCACGAGCTGAGACATACATGTGCTACGGTAAAATTTGTGATGACTCATACGCTAATATATTTATGAGCGCAACGGTAAAACTTGCGATGTCGCTTACGCTGATACATTTATGAGCGCAACGATAAAATCTGTGATGTCGTATACGCTGATACATTTATAAGCACAAAGGTAAAACTTGCGATGTCGCTTACGCTGATACATTTATGAGCGCAACGGTAAAATCTGTGATGTCGTATACGCTGATACATTTATGAGCGCAACGGTAAAACTTGCGATGTCGCTTACGCTGATACATTTATGAGCGCAAAGGTAAAACTTGCGATGTCGCTTACGCTGATACATTTATGAGCGCAACGGTAAAATCTGTGATGTCGTATACGCTGATACATTTATGAGCGCAACGGTAAAACTTGCGATGTCGCTTACGCTGATACATTTATGAGCGCAACGGTAAAATCTGTGATGTCGTATACGCTGATACATTTATGAGCGCAACGGTAAAACTTGCGATGTCGCTTACGCTGATACATTTATGAGCGCAACGGTAAAATCTGTGATGTCGTATACGCTGATACATTTATGAGCGCAACGGTAAAACTTGCGATGTCGCTTACGCTGATACATTTATGAGCGCAACGGTAAAACTTTCGATGTCGCTTACGCTGATACATTTATGAGCGCAACGGTAAAACTTGCAATGTCGCTTACGCTGATACATTTATGAGCGCAACGGTAAAACTTTCGATGTCGCTTACGCTGATACATTTATGAGCGCAACGGTAAAATCGGTGATGTCGTGTACGCTGATACATTTATGAGCGCAACGGTAAAATCGGTGATGTCATATACGCTGATACATTTATGAGCGCAACGGTAAAATCTGTGATGTCGTATACGCTGATACATTTATGAGCGTAACGGTAAAACTTGCGATGTCGCTTACGCTGATACATTTATGAGCGCAACGGTAAAATCGGCGATGTCGAGTACGCTGATACATTTATGAGCGCAACGGTAAAACTTGCGATGTCGCTTACGCTGATACATTTATGAGTGCAACGGTAAAACTTTCGATGTCGCTTACGCTGATACATTTATGAGCGCAACGGTAAAATCGGTGATGTCGTGTACGCTGATACATTTATGAGCGCAACGGTAAAATCGGTGATGTCATATACGCTGATACATTTATGAGCGCAACGGTAAAATCGGTGATGTCGTGTACGCTGATACATTTATGAGCGCAACGGTAAAATCGGTGATGTCGTGTACGCTGATACATTTATGAGCGCAACGGTAAAATCGGTGATGTCGTATACGCTGATACATTTATGAGCGCAACGGTAAAATCGGTGATGTCGTGTACGCTGATACATTTATGAGCGCAACGGTAAAATCGGTGATGTCGTGTACGCTGATACATTTATGAGCGCAACGGTAATATCGGTGATGTCGTGTACGCTGATACATTTATGAGCGCAACGGTAAAATCGGTGATGTCGTGTACGCTGATACATTTATGAGCGCAACGGTAAAATCGGTGATGTCGTGTACGCTGATACATTTATGAGCGCAACGGTAAAATCGGTGATGTCGTGTACGCTGATACATTTATGAGCGCAACGCTAAAATCGGTGATGTCATATACGTTGATACATTTATGAGCGTAACGGTAAAGCTTGCGATGTCGAATACGCTGAGACATACGAGTGAAAACGGATATTGAAGATTAAAGGAAGAGATCTTTGCTTGGTTTATTTGGAATTAATTTCAATTAAAAAAAATATGTGTCAACGAATCAATGTCACTTAAGCAGTATTTCTTTTGTAATAAATAAATTACGACAGACGAAAATTGTCAGCAGGGGATTTTTTGTTATCTTTATAATATAGTAATAATATTTCAAGCCGTGACGTTATCTCGCGGATAATCACAGTATTAAGCGCTTTTGCAAATAATAAGTAATTGATATGATAAAGGAAAAAGTACGAGGAATTTGTTTTATAGTTATTTATAGTTAGAATAGCGATGGGCTAGACGCATGGTTTAATAAAACGATATCGGAATCTGCACGAGATAACGCAGCGTTGGTAGATCCATAGATAGGTATGTCTATAGATAAAATTAAAAAGATCGCTGTGCTTGACATCCCCACAGTTATTATACTAGAGCAGGGAAGCCAGCATTAAATCACCTTATCCGAAGACTAAAGTCAAATTTCCTATGCTTATACAAGGGAGATGTAACTTATTCTTCGGATAGGGCGAAATGTGCTTTATTACAAAAACTAGAAATAAAGAGAAAGCTTCTTAACAGATTGCACAGACACCCAAAAAGCAACCTCAACGATCCCAATAATGCTATAACATCGTCTAACAATATGTACACACACAGCGTCTTAGCTGGAGAAAACGCAGTGTGTATGTCATCCAAAATGCGACGCTTTAAACCGTGGTTCGGTCTCGCAGGTGACATCCTTAGGATGACGATCCCAGAAATGTCCCAGGTCAATGCACTCGCTCTTATCAAGCTTCTGCACTCGCCCGTCCTTCCGGTCCGGTGATGCTGTCAAAGCCATTAAGGCTAAACAGCATAAGTCAATTTGAAATATGAGAGAGAAAATGATACTGTCTCTTTTTTATGTGTGACTAGCTTTTACCCGCAATTTCGTTCGCGTGGAGTGTTGTCGCGTGATACATTGATAAAAGATGGCGCTTTTCAATGTCATCCTATTCTGTAGAATTAACAGGACTTCTACAGCCTTTATATTTTATTATCATTATATTCTATAGCCCCGGTATATAAGGAATAATTGTGCCAAATTTCATTGATATTGGTTCAGCGGATTTGCCGTGAAAAAGTAATAAACATACATCCATAGTCACAAACTTTAGCATTTATAATATTAGTAGGATTAGACTAAGATAAGTATACGTGCTTCCCTCTCTTTATTTAGTGACACACTGACTTACAGGCCAGCTTCTGGCTTCCGTAATTTACTATAATAACTCTATGGGCTTCCCACAAAATAACCTATATCAGACACTGAAAGTCTGTCAATGAAAACAAAAGAATATCAAACAATTTCATCCTTAACAACGTTTAAGCGACTGCCGCTCTTTCCCCTTCATTTTTCGTTTGCCAACAGATAAGTATTGTTTTAACTACAGGTAAAAGTTAATTAGGCCGGGAAAATGATGCGGGCTATAAATCACAATCAATCCCTGTCAGGCGAAGTAATTTCGGCAGTGAAAGGGAAAGGAGCTTATCTATTGCATTTATCGTAACTCGCTTTTTAAATTAGAGGGAGGATACGTCAAATTTTAATGTTGCTTATTATGGCATCGTGGCATTAACCTATTTTTAGTCATGACTAGCATGAGACCAGTCTTTTTACCTAAAGTGTTGTTAATTTGCTAAATGGTATTATTTTTGTCAATTATATTTGCTCTTATAAGAAAAAGGAAATTAAAGGAGTTTCCTTTAATCCTTTTAAGTTGTGCCTTTACTATCTTATAGCTTGGAAAATCCCAACCCGCTCCTTAGAGAAAACAATTGGTGCTAAGAACCAACACGTTGCTCCAATGTGTGTGTGTAGATTACATTTTGACTATCCCTACGCATATACTCGTACATATATTGACTGGCCTGTTGGCGCAGGTGGCAGTGATCCTGCCTTCAGCTCTGTGGTGAAGAAAAACGTATGATATGTAAGATAATGACAAATGTATGATATGCGTAACTAAAATTCTTCTAATTTTCTATTTCTACCAATTCGCATCAGAGCAACGTCGCCCTCAATTCCTAAACAGTTATGGCTCGTTTTCATAATCAGCGATTACAAAGGATTAAGCGCAAGTACGATCGTGTAGATGACATACTCGGTTGTACTTGTCAATCAACGTCTAGGATAGCCTACAACATGGGAATTATCGATTTTTCGTATACGCATCAAAGGAAATCGCTTGGTGATACGTACATATCATAATACGGATGATCGAGTGGACACTTGCACGATGATCGTGTCGATTATCGACGATCACACGGCCAACGATCATCACTTATAGTGAAGAGTTTCTACTTCTTTTTCAAATGATGGACGTCCACTGCTCGATAAAGGTCTCTTTAAGAGATCTCTACACACCAAGATCTTGTGCCGTTTGGATCCAGTGGCTCCCCGCGACCTTTTTGAGGTGATCAGTCCACCTCATAGGGGTCTACCGTCGTAGACTTAACGTCCTTCGGTTATGTCGGTGATTTTGGTTCTTCTACGGATCTCCTTATGTTCTCATGTAGAGATACTCAAGCATAGCTCGCTCTATCGCCCATTGAGTGTCTCCGAGCTTTCTCATGAGACCCATAATAAGCGATCACGTATCAGATCCATAAGTCAGCACTGGCAACACGCACTGTTCGAAGACCTTGGTCTACAGTGAAGAGCATTTTCTTTCTCCGAAGATACAAAAGTTGCCTATCGCTCAGTAAGAGACTATTTTTTTAAAATTACATATTGCATAAGACCCAAGACAATACCCAAATCCGATTTTTAGCGCAAACAGTGCTTCGATGGAATCTGTAAAAATACTTAATTTATGTACCAGGAAGGTATAGAATGTAAATACTATCCGTTCCAGACGGCGCGTGCTGTGAGTTTAAAATAACTTTGCGAATGCTCTATTTACCTACCTCTCGAACCGCGATCCACTTTCCAATATAGACTATCTTGTTAAAAGACCCGCAATTTTCTACATATATATGTTTCAGTATTCTTAAATAGCTTTTGTATTTTGTACTATAAAAATGCTCTACGTATTATAATAATAATAGAATACCTGGGTGACAGAGCTTTGCTCAGTAATTTTTTTTAAAGATATAAAGTATGAAATAAAAAGAATAAAAGTGCTAGTGATATTTGGGACTTGAAGTGGGGATTCTAAAATGCACTTGACACGAGTATAACTCTTTCGCTTTAGGCCATCTATACTTAAATTATAAAGAGAAATAATTGACCGATTTCAAAATTCTCTCACCATTGGAAAGCGGCATCTTTACTGAGCAACATAGACTTTATTACGTTAAAAAAAATAGAAATGCGTTATAAAAATGTAACAAGGTGTAAAAAAAAAACTACGCGAGTGAGACCGCGGGGTATTACTAGTTTAAATGTAAAAGTAAAAGTAGCGGCCTATTACTCTCCCACTGCTGGGAATAGCCCTCTTTCACTCCGTTTTTTAGAGAGAAGGAATGGAGCTAAGACCTACCACGCTGCTCCAATGCGGATTGGTAGGTTGCTCATATCTCCAGAATTCTCTGGAGATATGCAGGTTTCCTCACGATGTTTTCCTTCACCGAAAAGCGTGTGATAAATTGCAATTATCAATTAGACACATAAGTTTTAACAGAAAAACTCATTGGTGTCTGTCTGCCCGGTCTCGAACCCGTGACCTCCACGAAAGAATCGCACGGTGTTACCGCTGGGCTACCACAGCTCAGTTTAAATGTAATGAAAGATTTTGTGGAAAATTAAACTCTAAAAGCAAATTCCTATTCCTGTCTAATGACAGGAATAGGTATAGGAATTTGCATGAGGTTCACCCCGAAAAACAGGCTTTGCATCATCGCTGCAATCTTTGAGCTCAGGGCGGACTTATATTTGACCAACATTCTATTTGTTATCTTTTCTTTTGTATTTCTTTTTATTTATATTCTGGCCAAATAAAAATTATTCCTATTCTATTCTATCATTTAGTTTATTGTGATCATTCATATCATTTAGTACAGTAGTCAACAATTCCTTTTCTGTTTATAAAAAAGGTTAAGGTTATGGCACAAAAAAGGTTGGGAAACACTGTTATAGACTATAAGAAATTAATTTTATTTTTTGACATGACCGATTTCTTTACAAATAAATATTTTTAAAACTGCAAATATGAAATTGGCTTATCCTTGCAATAGACATGCTTTGCTTATTCTATGTCGGCAGAAAAGCATTGCGTATTTTCGAGCTAAGAATATTTTAAATAGGTTAAATCAAATAATGCCGAGATATTTTTAATACGGAGATAATATTTGTTCTTCTTTGTAATTATTACCTGTTTTTATACTGTCTTCTTTACAAGTATATTTTAAGGCATATTTAAAGATAATTATGTCATTTGAGAGTCCAAGGAAATCTTATAATGAAACAACCAAAACGCTGTCTATTTGTGATCGTTTTTCTCAAAATCTACTAAACGGATTATTGTCCGGATTTTACTAAAAGGTAGTGCCTTTCTTTTGGAAGGTTATGGTTAATAGTGCACATTGAAATCAGCCGAATTTTGAGTCATAGTTAATTAATAAAATGCTATTACTTGGTACCATTTTCATCTTTTACCATCTTGAACATATCATCACATGTTGGGCCTCAAATTCTATGAAAGTGTATCACTTTCCTTTCCTATATTCATACAAAAAACATATCTATGCAAGTCTACGTACTTTATAAGTTACTAATATAGTAATATCCCGCGGTTTCACCTGCGTACATACCGATCTCACGGTAGTGGAAAGTCTACTAAGTCGGACTATAGACTTATTTTTTTAAATATATCATCAATAGTTTCCGCAGCGCACAGATTTTTAAGACTAATTTTTCACACCTCATTACATCTTAATGACGGATCTCTTTTTAATGCAATATAACCTTTGTTACTCAGCAAAGATGCAGCTTTCTATGCAGGATGGTGAAAGAATTTTTGAAATCGGTCCAGTAGTTTTTGTGTGAAAATATTACAAACATACATACAAATTTTTCCTCTTTATAATATTAGTATAGATGAGTAACATTGAAGCCCAATTAAACTTTAGTTAGGTTCTATATTTTATTAAAACAATATAGAAACTTACGTTAAATTTATAAAACTTTTGCCATTGTTCATCGAAAACTTTTGGAGGTTTATCTTTGCTAAGTTTTTAAAAGGGCTCGGAGTTACTTAAGCAATTATCTAGTTATTTGCGTAGTCCATGTTATTCTTATGCTTGTTTAGCAACCTGTTTAAAAACCTGATTACAATAGTTGAAGTTAATATATTTTATTTATGTATACATATTATAAAATAAAAGCCGTGTGATATCCGGCTGAATAGAATAGTACCACCCTCATTTCTTACCGAGGTGTCGTAAAAGGCGACTAAGGTAAGTCGACCCGCCGTGTGGTATCCGGCTGAGTAGAACAGATCTCCTCTTTTTCGTACCAAGGTGTCGTAAAAGGCAACTAAGGTAAGTTGTCGCACCATGTGGTATCCGGGTGAGTAGAATAGACCACCCTCTTTCTTACCAAGGTGTCGTAAAATACGATTAAGGCAGGCGGCCGGTCGTAAAATACATACAAATTGTACACATGATTTGGCTACAATCATGTGACAACCTGTTTATACCATTTTTTTTATACAGGAGAAAACCCCTTATTGGTACCAGCGCCCGATGGGGACAGGCGGTGGTTATGTCGGTTTACAACATGTTGTGCGGACCCCCACTTAGAGTGGGATAACGACAGTAGGATGATGATTTCTGAATTCTACTTTAATATGATGATAATTTAACATTAGTTTGTTAATTTATTAACTTGCCGCTTCTGTTCAGAAAAAGCTTGCTGCGGGTTTCATCAAAAACTTGGAATATCTAAATGTTTATGTTCGCTAAGCTTCTTTGAAGAGCTCGCGGCTAACTTTTACAATTTTACGCGTTCCACGGTTTTGTGGTCTTATTGAGTTGTTTTGTTATATTTAATGGAAACAATTTTAGTTTAAGTATAACTTGTTAATAGTGTTGTCGCAACATTTTGCTTGGTTATTTTGAACTAGCGGCCTACCCTGCTTCGCACGGGTATAAAATATATAGCCTATGTCACTCAGTGAAAAAAATGATTAAAATCGATCCAGTAAAGTAAGAAAAACAATTCCCCTCTCCCTATACCAAGAAGGTTTCCTGCTATATCTAATATCCAAATTCATATACTACATATTTACATTTTACATTTTTCCCTATGTATTTTATGTTTAAAATTAATTACAGAATGTCTTTATATACAACATTCACAGCTTTGTTATCATTAGACAATACAAACATGTTTTCTTTAGAGGTTACTCTGAAAAGAGCGACATTTATCCGATCGCTGTTAAATTCGAAGTGCAATAGGGCGAAGCGCGGCCTCCTCGCGGGATTTTAAATATGTGATATCTTCGAAAATGTTCATTTAAATTACATGCTGTAAACGGCCATATTGATCTACATTAAATCAACAATGTATTTAAGGTACTTAATTGGATAAGGATTAATGCTATATTGTATAAAAATTGCTTCGAAAATAAGGCATTATTTTTTGTAAAAAGCAAATGACAAAAAATACTATTGTGGGTTATCCATAAGAGATTACTAGTAACACTGAAGGCGGCGCCATCTTGTATCCCGCCATTTTGGAGTCTTCGTGGTGTAGTCCAGATGATGGCATTCAGTGGAAGGAATAAAAAGTGCGTATTTGAACGTGTCGGCGATAACAATAGCTTATTTTATACACGATTTCAATTACTTCATTTGTGACGGGGTAAAAGAAGAATTTATGAAACAGAGTAATTATGAATGATCTGTAAAATATTTCTGTAAAGAAATGAAGAAAATTTATATAATTTGAGAGATTGAATATATTTTCTGGTCTAAAATATAAAATATATTTATGATAAGAGTAATCATCATCTTCATCATCTCATCATCATCCCCTTATCCCACTCTAAGTGGGGTCTCACAGCATGTTACAAACATGTTGTCATATAATTTGACTACGTATTTAACGACCGGCCGCCTGTCTGACGTCAACTTACCTAGTCATATTTTACGACTCCTCGGTAAGAAAGAGGGCGGTCTATTTTACTCAACCGGATACCACACGGTGGGTCAATTTACCTCAGTCGTATTTTACGACACCTCGGTAAGAAAGAGGGTGGTCTATTCTACTAAACCGGATACCACACGGTGGGTCAACTTACCTTAGTCGCTTTTTACGACACTCGGTAAGAAATGAGGGTGGTACTATTCTATTCAGCCAGATACCACACGGCGTAAAATATTATTATAAAAGTAAGTTATAATAAATATAATAAAAGTATATTATGATAAAAGTAATCAACTTATTTTAAAAATAATCAAAAATGAACACGCTATGCAAATTTATAATGATACGACAAACCTTATTGCTAACCGAGAAACTTCGCAAATTTGATTATAAATCCTGCTTGCCAACGCTATAATGATCGTAGGTATCAGATATTAGTAATATAATTTATATCCATTAGTTATTAAGTTCGTGTAGGCATTTATAGTTTATATTAGCTTGGATTTTGGAAACTTCTAGCCAACTCTATGTGGTTACTAAACATAATATGTAATTGCCAAAGTTTAAAACCTTTACTTGATCCCCTAATTTTTACGGTGAAATTGAGTGAATATGAGTGAAATATATAAGTGTCTAGGCATAGAAAATTCACATCCAAAATGGTATATTAGTTTTAAATTTTTATTAAAATCAAAATAATATTAAATAAGCTATTTCAAGCGCTTTTGAATCGTCACGGATCAATATGATTATTGAAGCTACAACTGGTTCGGAATGTTGCTTTTACCGAGAAGAACCAGAAGGAAACTCGGCGGTCAATCTAGAACCAGAAAGAAACTCAGCGGTCAATCTAGAAACCCGGCGGTCAATCTAGAAACTTGGTGGTCAATCTAGAAACTCGGCGGTCAATCTAGAAACTCGGGGGTCAATCTACAAACTCGGCCGTCAATCTTATTAAACTACAATCTTATTCAAACTACAATATAAATTACTTTATATTGTAGTGCCTCATTTAATTTCAGGCTTCATAAATAACTTTTAAACCCTGGTAGCCTTATCACTACATATTATAAAACAAAGTCCATATTTCCGTATGTACGCATAAAACTTTAAAACTACGCAACCGATTTTGATGCGGTTTTTTTTAATAGATAGAGTGATTCCAGAGGAAGGTTTGTACGTATAATAACATTCAATACGAAGTAGAGAAATAATGTAATTTTTGAGGTTTCTGTAAATAATTACATTTTTTTCCGCTTACATTGCAAACGCAGGCTAAACCCTACGAGATTTATCAAAATGATGTACTAAGTATTTGTACACCATAAAAAGGTCTACAGAAAAGTGCGCGATGGTAAATATCTATCTCTTATGGATAACCCACAATAGCAGTTTTTTTCATTTACTTTTTCGAAAAATGATGCCTTATGTTCAAAGCAATTTTTATACAATACAGCATTAATACTTATCCAATTGAGTACCTTAAATAAATTGTTGATTTAATATAGATCAATATTGCCGTTTACAGCATGTAATTTAAGTGAACATTTTCGGAGATATTACAGATTTAAAATCCCGCGAGGAGGCCGCGCTTAGACCTATAAGCACTTCGAATTTCGCAGCGACCGGAGGCGCAACTAAATGTCCTTCTTTCAAGTTTATATTGTCTAATGATAAGAAAGCTATGAATGTTGTATGTAAAGACATAGCCTAATCAATTGTAAAAATAAATAATATCACTACATAGTATAAAACAAAGTCGCATTCTCTGTCTGTCCCTATGTCCGTATATCCCTATGTATCCTTCAATCTTTAAAACTATGCAACAGATTTTGATTCGGTTTTTTTTTTTAATAGATAGAGTGATTTTAGAGGAAGGTTTACATGTCTAATAACATTCAATATGGAGTAGAGAAATACTGTAATTTTTGAGGTTTCTAATGTGATGTCGTAAATAATTACATTTTTTTCCGCTTACATTGCAAACCCAGGCTAAACCCTACGAGATTTATCAAAATGATGTACTAAGTATTTGTACATCATGAAAAGGCCTACAGAAAAGGCCGCGATAGTATATGTCTATCTCTTATGGATAACCCACAATAGCAGTTTTTGTCATTTACTTTTTACGAAAAATGATGCCTTATGTTCAAAGCAATTTTTAAACAATACAGCATTAATCCTTATCCAATCAGGAACCTTAAATATATTGTTTATTTAATATTGATCAATATAACCCTTTACAGCATGTAATTTAAATAAACAGTTTCGAAGATATTACAGATTTAAAATGCAGGGGCCGCGCCGCGAGCCTATAAATAGCGCGTCGGAGGTCGCGGTTCGCCTCTCGGCGATGCTTCCGCGCTTGCCCATCTGTCTTATCGGTGACGCTGTCAAAGCCATTAGGGCTAACAGCATTAGTCAAATTCGAAAAAAAAAACGCGGTTCGCCCTTCAACCATTTGAATTTAGCAGCGATCGGACGCATTTATGATCGGAGCTCTCTAGCGAGGAAAATAACAATTACTATCACTACATATTATAAAACAAAGTCCATATTTCCCTATGTATGCATAAAACTTTAAAACTACGCAACAGATTTTGATGCGGTTTTTTTTAATAGATAGAATGATTCCAGAGGAAGGTTTGTACGTATAATAACATTCAATACGGAGTAGAGAAATACTGTAATTTTTGAGGTTTCTGTAAATAATTACATTTTTTTCCCGCTTACATTGCAAACGCAGGCTAAGCCCCACGAGATTTATCAAAATGATGTAGTAAGTATTTGTACACCTTGAAAAGGTCTACAGAAAAGTCCGCGATGGTATATGTCTATCTCTTATGGATAACACACTATAGCATTTTTTGGTCATTTACTTTTTACGAAAGCGTTTTGCCTTATTTTTGAAGCAATTTTTATACAATACAGCATTAATCCTTATGCAATTAAGTACCTTAAATAAATAGTTGATTTAATATAGATCAATATGGCCGTTTACAGCATGTAATTTAAGTAAACATTTTCGGAGATATTACAGATTTAAAATGCCGTGAGGAGGCCGCGCTTCGCCCTATAACACTTCGACTTTAGCAGCGATGTCGCTCTTTCAAGAGTTTGTTTAAAGACATTCTGTAATTAATTGTAAAAATAAAATACATAGGGAAAATATAAAAGTAAATAAGTAATAATGTACTATATGAATTTAGATATTCCAAAGATAGCAGGAAATCTTCTTGGTATAGGGAAAGGAAATTGTTTTTCTCCAAATTTAATGCTACGGCCACGGGCAGTAATGAATAAATCAAAACAACTGGATCAATTTTAATCATTTTTTTTACACTGACTGACATGGGATATATATTTTATACCCGTGCGAAGCAGGGGCAGGCCGCTAGTAGCCTAATATTTTGTTTTTCTGACTCATTGAAATTTCTTCAGCATATGCTGAATAGGTGCTTTGCAAAATTTATTTCATATCGTCGTTCTGCTTTTGACGTAGGGTTCTGTATTTTGACGCAGGTCAGGACTTATTTGACATCACCCTAAATATATTTAATATTTATATCAGCGGAAAGCATTTTTCGAATAGATATCCCGCAATATCCCTACATTTGACTTGTTATGAGTCTAATCGAGGCTAGTAACAGCATGTCTATTAAATAGTTTTGGAGATTCGTGCATATGATGCTCTTGGTTAATTAACAAACAGTGTCTTTTGATATGATATTACATGATTAAGCCAAGTGGTATTCGGCTGAATAGAATACACCACCCTCATTTATTACCGAGGTGTCGTTAAAGGCGACTAAGTAAGTTTACCCACCCTGTGGTATCGGGCTGAGTAGAATAGACCGTGTCTTACTGAGGGGTCGTAAAATACGACTAAGTTAAGTTGACGTCAGGCAGGCGGCTGATCGTAAATACGTAGCCAAATATGACAACGTGTTTGTAACATGTTGTGCCGACCCCACTAAAAATGGGTTAAGGGCAGGTGGACGATGATGCTAACCTGCCGAAAAAAGGGACTTTCTCCTAAAATTCATTAAAATAGCCTTGTAATTTTTTCATCGTTGAACTAGTAAATTTTTCGCGTTGGCGTATAGCCAGATCCCATGACCTTAGAATGTAATCAGAATTGCTTTTAGGGAATTGTTTACTCGAGACAGCTTTTAGGTAACATGTATGTATGTAACTCTATGTATTTAGTATAAAAGTTTACTATTAAACCAATAGGTACAACGGTTACTTCTCAAAAGAACTTGTAATTTAAAGGGATTTTTGATAATACCACCTTACTAGATATAGAGCAAACATCCTTTAGAATTAACCAAATGCCAGGCCACGCAGAAAATACATTTTTATTGCCATTCGCTGAATGGGACAAATATTTAAAGAAACATAGATGCCGTGATAGATTTAGAAATAAAGTCTGAACTAGAAAGAAACTTAACAGTCTCTTTCTCTCACTCAACTTCAACTCAAAAAAATTGAAAATAAAAAATGAATTTGATCAATCGGAACAATTAGATTTGAGACAATCAGAAGATTATTTATTTATTTTTGTACACATGCACATTTTTGCCAAACTGAAATGCCCATATAAGTCTTCTACGTCGATTTGCACAAAGATTCCGATTCATTATTGAAATAGTTCATGGTGATAAAACTATATTTAATAAGCAATATTCATATATAAACTAGCTGTCCGCCCATTGGAGCATCGTGGTAGGTCTTAGCTCCAATCATTCTCTCCAAAAACGGAGAAAGGACGCCTATATCCAGCATTATAAGAAGTAAATTGTCATGAAATCGAATGAAGAAATTGAAACCTTAACACACACGTATTAAATTCTAAAATCTTCACAATTAAATTCTTAAACATAAATCGTGTGTTAACGCACACAAACAACGAACATATCTGTTATTATCTAAATTACAATTCAATCCAAAACAAGTCCAGCGTAGATTAATGGCTAGATCCAAACTCACTTTTAACAAGCACCTTAGATTACAAAGTCCGACTTTGAAATCCAATTCCACGAGCAATTTGCCTTGGCACTATTCCATTGTTTGATTTATAAAGGAAGACAAAGCTTGTTTGCAGATTGATGTAGTACTTGCGTTATAAGCGGTGGCATGTTTAGTCTCTTAGTAGAGTTCGCAAATGTTTTGCAGTATGACAAAAATCTAAAATGTTGGATAATCATTGTTTTGTAACTTATGTGTTTTATAGCTTTAATGAAGCATTCGTTCATTATAATTCCCGTGCCTTTATCACACTCTAAGTTGGATCGACGCAATATGTTATAAACATGATTTGGCTAGGTGTTTTAGGACCATCCGCCTGCCTAATATCAACTTATCTTAGTCGCCTTTTACGACACCTTGGTGAGAAATAGGGTGGTCTATTCTACTTCACCGGATACTACACAGTGTGTCAACTTACCTTAGTCGTATTTTACGACGTCGTGTAAAAAAATGAGGATGATTGAATCTACTAAGCCGGATATAACACGAAGGGTCAACTAACTTTGTATATGTACATATATTACTGTAAGAGGGTGGTCTTTTGTACTTAACTGGATACCGCACGGTGGGTCAACTTACCTTAGTCGTTTTTTACGTCGTCGCGATAGAAATGAGGATGATCTATTCTACTCAGCCGGATATAACACGATGCTTCAACTAACTTAGGTCTATATGACCTGTATTCCCTTTCTACTTCAATTCTTGTCCTTTTACTTCTATTACTCAAAGGTTAACTGGAAGAGATCCCTTTTAGGGATAACTACGCCTTTATACATGTGCTCTTTTAATTTTTCTTTCTAAATATATCTATAAAAATAAATAAATAAACTTACACACTTTGTATGTAAGTGTTTCTATTTATTTCAATGAAATGAACATTGTTTTTGTTAAACTGTTGTACAGGTTCATATATTAGACGGCACAATTTTGCACACAGTGGAAATAAATAATTGTTATACTTCCACAGAGAATTCAGTGGTTTTGTATCAGTTTCCTAAATTGATACAAATGATTGTTTAGCGGACAAATAGCAGGAAATATGGGGGCCATGTTTGTAGTTCGAATATAGAGGCGGTGTCGGACCGCAAGGTAATAAATCGGTGCGCCCGCTTGGCCGCGGCGAACCGAGCGAAAAAACGTTTTAAGAGACATTGTTTATTGACTATTTAGAGAGAACGCGTTATGTAAGCAATTTATTTAACCGCTTTGCCTACTGTTCAAATTCTCTTACGGGAATAGATAAAAAATGGCACTCAAAAGGGATGTGAAATTTTTGACGCAGACCTTGTTTGGAGTACGCAGATAAAAAAACAATATCGACCATCTTTAAGAACTGAAGCTATAATGAGAATTACGCCGTGTGGTATCCGGCTGAATAGAATAGTAACAGCCTGATTTCTTACCGAAGTGTCGTAAAAGGTGACTAAGGTAAGTCGACCCGTCGTGTGGGATCCGGCTGAGTAGAATAGACGAACCTCATTTTTTACCGAGGTGTCGTAAAAGGCGACTAAGATAAGTTGACCCACCGTGTGGTATCCGGTTTAGTCGATAGAATAGACTACCCTCTTTCTTACCGAGTTGTCGTAAAATACGACTGAGGTAAGTTGACGTCAGTCAGTCGGCCGGTCGTAAAACCGCAGCGAAATCATGTGACAGCATGTTTATAACATGTTGTGCCGCCCCCACTTAGAGTGGGAATAGGGCAAGGATGATGAAGCTATAATGAGAATTATCCTATTCTACTAATATTATTAATGTCAAAATTTTTGAGTGTGCTGAACTAACATCGATGAAATTTGATACAATTATTCCTAATTCACTGAATAACATAGAAATCCTGCTTATACTACAGAATTAGAATGAAATTGAAAAGCACCATCTATTATCGACTTATCACACGACAACAGTCCACGCGAACGAAGTCGCGGGTAAAAGCTAGTACATATATAAAATAAAGGCAAACGATACCCACGAATTTCTCACATGATAAGAATTATTCAGCTCTAGAGGTTGTGGATTCCTAATATAAACATTCCTAAAACAATATGTTCGTTTTTCGTGTATTTGTATTTATTAACCAGTCACCCATAACACAAATATTAAGCTACTTACCATGGGGACGGACGACCTGTAATTGTCCCATATTTAAATGAGTTAATCTTGTATGTATATATATAAATATATATTTTCTGAATCTCGGCAACGGCTCCAACGATTTTCTTGAAATTCATTGGGTTTTGGGAGAGAAAAATCGATCTAGCTAGGTTTTATTAAAAAATCTCGTTTTATCCCTGTTTTTGGACACTTAAAAATATTACGAAAATTGCAATATATTTAAAGCCGCAACAGCCTAATGGCAGCGTGCAGACTATAAAAGATTCGAAACCTAGGTTCGATACCTACACCCAGCGCTTTTTTATTTTTTATACTTTTCTTGCATTTTTGTGTATCTTTTAAAAAATTATCACCCAGGTCCTATTTAATTAAACACTCACTTTTTAATGAATTCTAATTTTATGTATACATTACGAATGAGTCGAGCAATAAGTCAAATAATAATTACGAATATAGCGTATGATAGCTTTGGCTTAGTACGGCTAGTCATCGTATACTAGCAATCGCCAACGGCTCCGCCCGTGTGGATAGATTGAAACCGTAATATAGTTATTTGATAAACATAAAAATGGTTAAAGTGGGTCAACATTAAAAGCTAGACATATGTTGTCGCGGACTTTTTTTTACAACTTTTAAAGGGAAACAATTTTGTAATACATGATATTTGAATAACTATTACCGTTTACTCAGCGCACGCAAGGAAAGCTCTAAATTTTGCCGTTTTCGTTCTATTTTTTATTGCTGCTCCTCTCCTATTCATCTTAGCGTGATGTTAAGTATGCCTATAGTCTTTTTCAATAAATGGACTATCTTACACTGTAAGAATTTTTCAAATCGGGCCAGTAGTTTCCAAGTTTGCGCATTCAAACAATCAATCAATCAAACAATCACACAAACAAACAAACAAACAAACAAACAAACAAACAAACAAACAAACAAACAACCAAACAATTTTATTTATATAGTTTTCTCATACTTAGTTTCTAATTTTAAAAATATAATGTCATCGTACATGTTTAAGTTGCATGCTGTGTCTGCCTATAAATGGCATTAGGTGTAAACTTATAAACCCTAAGCTGTGTCTATTTTAATATTTAAATTATACTTAATTCTGTTTGCGGACCTAATAAAAATAAATAAATAAGAACAATAATTCGACTTTTCACTTGCCACTTACAAATAGAAAGTCTGTGACCCCAATAATCTTCAGCCATGTCCATTCCGTTGAAACGAATGTCGCAATCTCATTTTATCGTACGGAAGCGAATTATCCGAAAACATAAACTGAACCGTCAGTCACGAGTCCTAGAAAACGAGTCCAATTTGGCCCGACGGATCCAACCCTATCTTGATAGAGACGGATTAAAGGCATGGGGTCCGTGTTCTGGCCTAAGAAAATCCGACTGATTAATACGTTCCCCTTCTGACAATTTGTTCAGCACAACATGTTATAAACATGCTGTCACATGATTTGGCTGCGTTTTTAACGACCGGCCGCCTGCCTGACGTCAACTTACCTCAGTCGTACTTTACGACATCTCGGTAAGAAAGAGGGCGGTCTATTCTACTAAACCGCATACCACACAGTGGGTCAACTTACCTTAGTCGCCTTTACGACACCTCGGTAAGTAAGAGGGTGGTCTATTCTACTAAACCGGATACCACGCGCTGGGTCAACTTACCTTAGTCGCCTTTTACGACACCTCGGTAAGAAATGAGGGTGTTACTATTCTATTCAGCCGGATACCACACGGCAGAAATGCATAAATCAAATCAAATCAAAATATATATAATTTTCTTGTTATAAACATACTTAATATTTCGTATATATGTATTGCATATGAATATATAATTAAGTATATATTTTATTATTTTCTATTTGTGTTACGTAGAATGTAATATTAATAAGTAAATTTATCGATTTTATTGTTTTGTTCATCTTGTGCACCGATCTCAGCCTGTCTCTTATCTTTATTACTTTAACTTAGGGGTGTCTGTATCACTTTTAGTGATAAGACTTCCCTTGCACTCTTAAATGTTCTTATTTTTCTTGTTTATGTCTATTATTAGGTTAAGGTTAAGGTGTGCATAAAGAGTTATTCATTCATTTATACATTCTTTTTTTTTTTTTTCGAATATGACTAAGACGGGTGAGCGCAGAAGCATCGCAGAGAAGAGATGGTTAATACAAGCGGGTGCATTACAAGAACCCGCCCTACAGATTTTTTTTTTATTCATTCAAAATATCTTTATTCAAATAAGCTCTTTCAAGCACTTTTGAATCGTCATGGATCAATATGATTAATAAAGATACAACTGGTTCGGAATGTTGCTCTTACCGAGAAGAACCAGAAAGAAATTCGGCGGTCAATCTTTTAAACATTTTCAATTTTACATTATAAAACCGCAGTCTTGTATGAAGCTGAAAGGATTTTCACATCCAATCCATATTTGGCATTATTTTTATATTTAGCTTCCTCGACCTTGAATTCAGTAACGTAATGGTTTCAGTAATGCTTCCGACATACATCATTCTCTCACCGTTATCTCACTCTAAGTGGGGACGGCGTAACATGTTTTAAGTATTTTGTTAAATGTTTTGGCTAGTTATTTTACAGCCGCCTGTCTGACGTCAACTTACCTTAATAGCCTCTTACGACACTTCGGTAAGACATGAGGGTGGTCTTTTCTACTCAACCGAATAACACACGACGGGTCAAATTACAATAGTCAGCTATTAAGACACCTCGGTAAGAAATAAGGGTGGTCTATTACTATATCCAATTGGATACCACACGGCGGGAAGTTAATGAAAACAATATTTTGCTGTAATCCGCGAAAAATTTTTCAGGTTTCAGGATAAAAATTTAAGATATTTTTGATTTAAATTAACTTGTTAACAAGTGCATTTGAATCGTCAACTCTACTGCTGGTTCGGAAAGCTATTCCTACCGAGAAGAGCCAGCAAGAAACTCGACGGTTGTTTTTTTGGTTTATTGGTTGTGTATAAGAATATTTTTCCATTATATTGATCATTCCATTATATTCAAGTATTCATGTATCTAAGGACATACAGACGCAGTGGAGGACCTTTTTTTATAATGTATTAGGATTTATAATAAAATTGTCTAAAATAAAAGCAATTTGTATTTCAAAAGTAATGTGAATATTATTTTGCTATAATCCGCGATAAAAGAAAATATGTGTAATGCTAAATGTAGAGTGTACTATTCGTTCTCATACCTGATACATGCAAAATTTGTAAGAACTCATGCACTACCCGACACCGATGGCACAACAATACATAAGCACTGCACACATTCACCACCACAATCTCAACAATTGTTTCGCCCCGTAACCGAAGCATCGTCAGGAGATAGACTCCACGACAAAATCGTAAAGCCTTTACGATTTCTACGAGTTCTTACAAATTCTGCATGTATGAGAACAAATAATATTCTCATTACTTTTGTATTATGGACCTCCGCAAAGTAAAGCCTAATTCTATAAACAATTTGTATTTAATAATTGAACCGCAATCACTATTCAATTAGTACATTACCCGGTCGACCTGACAAGTAGGCGCCTAAGTAAACGGCTGGCGAACAAATCGTCGTGAAATGAACCGTAAAATGAAGTTCCATCTAAAGATTAGTCCTTTTATCGCGCGTCCCGTTCTGTGGGAAATCACTAGGAAATTGACTTCCACTAGCGCTCGCCGCGATGTAGGCAGATATGAAAGCTATTCACATCTGTAGATGCATTAGTCTATGTAAATCATATGTGAGTAGAACACATAGAGTAATGTATAGGTAAGTAAGTAGCGGCCTTTAATATCCAACTTCGTCATCAGATGCTCGGAAGAAATTTCTTCAAAGTAATTTCTTTCGATTAATTTCGGTCTTTAGTAGTAATACTAAAGACCTGGTAGAACCAGACACCGTCAGCGTCGTATACACAAATTTATTTATCAGCTTTAACCGATAAAAAAGTCCTAAGTTATATCTATCTTAAATTAAATAATTTATAGAATTAGGCGTTACTTTGCGGAGATCCATAATACAAAAGTAATAATAAAATTATTTTGCTATAATCCGCGATGAAGTAAAATACTAAATATATATAATGCTAAATGTAGAGTGGACAATCGGTTATCATACCTAATACATGCAGGATTCGTAAAACACACAGGTTTGTGCATGTGTTTAAACACTTAAACGCTAGGACTATACGAATTATGCCCACGTGGAATGGTCCCAAGAATGCTGGCAGCATTTCCGCGCTAAATCGCTAAGCTGATTCTTTGGCGAAAAAGGAGCCAGCCCTCTTGTCACCTGAAGAGGCAATTAACCGTGGTGTTAAAACGTATACTTTTTTTTTGCATTTTGACTCCATGGCCCTAGTGTCTCAACTGCAATCGGCAAAACATACAAACATTTCTATATATATCCTCCTGCCCTTATCCCACTCTAAGTGGATCTTCACGACATCTTACAAACAAGTTGTTACATGATTTGGCTACTTTTTTTACGACCGACCAACTTACTTTAGTCGTATTTTACGACATCTCGGTAAGAAAGAGTGTGGTCTAATCTACGCAACTGGAAACCACACGGTGGGTCGACTTACCTTAGTCGCCTTTCACGACACGTCGGTAAAAATGAGGGTGGTCTATTCTACTCAGCCAGATACCAAACGGCTTTAACCTATAAACATTTGAAGTTAAGATTAAGATAAGTACCTAATAAAGTGTAGGGGGGGTAGAAAATAAAAATTTGTCGTAAAAAGAGACCGCAAAATCAAATCTTCCTGAAGAGTGACGTGTCCGCAACGCAAACTCTAATTGCATTTCTGATTCTCTGTGAAGTCGTAATTAACTCGAACCGGCGGTATTGCGGCGTGTAACTGGAATGGAAGGAAAAAATACTGTTCGCATTGTGATACACGGAATTTTTGAGTGAATCATTTGTTGATACACTGGTATATGTAACAGACAAAAATGTTGGAATAGGAAATAGTCAAATAACAATGTGTTGTTGGTAATACTGGAAGCGAGATTCTTGATCAATAGCGGGTAGAGATTTTTTATGTGAGTGAGGATTGCCTTAAATAGTGAAAACTTGACATATAGCCGTGTGGTATCCGGCTGAGTAGAATGGACCACCCTCATTTCTTACCGAGGTGTCGTAAAAGGTGACTAAAGGTATTACTGGAATCGAGGTTCTTGAGTTATCAGCAGTGGGGGTAGGGACTTCTTATGTGAGTGGGGATTGCCTTATATAGTGAAAACTTGACGTAATGAGGTAACGCCATGTGGTATCCGGTTGAATAGAATAGTACCATACTCTTTCTTACTGAGGTGTCATAAAATACGACTAAGGTAAGTTGACGTCAGGCAGGCGGCCAGTCGTAAAATACGTAGTCAAATCATGTGACAACATGTTCATAACATATTGTGCCGACTTAGAGTGGGAAAGGGCAGGAAGATGATGATAATATGAAATTTATATATGAAAATTTTCATTGTGAAAATGTTACACAATGAACCAAAAATGACTGGATAAACGAAATTCAAAGTCGGTAGATAGCTTTAGTAAAGTTAACATGATTCATACATTAAGCAGTCGATGTAGGATTTAATCGGCAGATAAGAGCCAGACTCCTAAGCCTTGCGCCTCGCTGACACGGCGAGACTGTGACTGGGTCAACGTTAGTCGTGATTATTGTAAGCTTGGGACACACTATTTTTTTACTTTGACCTTTTTGTAGAATTAGTCTACCCTTAATTCCTACTGAGGTGTCATAATAAATATATATTTTTTATCAGAATCTCGGAAAAGTGCTCGATATTCCCGAAATTCTGCATACAGGAGGTTTGGGGGGTCGGGGAATCGATATAGCTGGATTTTATTTAAAAAAAATTCCTTTTATCCCTGTTTTTGGGCATTAGAAAAAACCCAAAAATTCAAATGAATATATAAAACACTATTTTTGCAGAAAACTGTCAAGTCAGCGTAGTTCATTCGGGAACGGGTGGTCCCGAATAATTATAGAATTATATTGCAATAATCCACGTTTCTTAAGGAAATCTCATGAAATGCTTAGAGTGAAGGAAGAAAAACCTCATAAATTCAGGATTAGATACCACACGACACCACCACACTATGCAAGAACTACGCACATTCACTACGACTACACATACACTACGTATATATATATATATATATATATATATCTATATATATAAATACAAGTTTACATACAAGCTTAACTCATTTAAATATTAAAGATAAAGCTTTAAAATAGTGTTTATAATCAAAACGAGTCCGTCATTGAAATCCAATTCCAGGAGATGTTTGTGTTCCTACCGTCCCATTGTTTGACTTATGCAATGCATAAAGGAAGACGTCTTGTTAAATCTTGAATTAAATTCACTACGAATGTTTGTGAGATAAACCAGTACTGCAATATCTATCTTCGGACAATTTTTGAGTAATATTTGTTTTTTCTTTCATTTACTAGTATGGAATTAGCCCTTAATTCTTTTAAGTATACTAATAGTATAAAAAAGAAAAATTTGTATGTATGTTCGTAATATTTCTATTGTATACACAAAAACTACTGGACCGATTTCAAAAATTCTTTCACCATTGGAAAGCTTCATCTTTGCTGAGCAGAATAAGGTATACATTAAAAAAAATAGGGATCCGTAATAAAGTGTAAATAATTAGTCATAAAAATCTGTCATCACATGCGTTGCCGATACTATTGATGATATATTAAACAAAAATACATCCATAGTCCGACCTAGCCGTGTGGTATCCGGCTGAGTAGAATAGTACCACCCTCTTTTCTTACCGAGGTGTCGTAAAAGGCGACTAAGGTAAGTCGACCCGCCGTGTGGTATCCGGCTGAGTAGAATAGACCAACCTCATTTCTCACCGAGGTGTCGTAAAAGGCGACTAAGGTAAGATGACCCACCGTGTGGTATCCGGTTTAGTAGAATAGACCACCCTCTTTCTTACCGAGGTGTCGTGAAATACGACAGAGGTAAGTTGACGTCAGGCAGGCGGCCGGTCGTAAAAACGCAGCCAAATCATGTTACAGCATGTTTATAACATGTTGTGCCGACCCCACTTAGAGTGGGATAAGGGCAGGAAGATGATGACATCCATAGTCCGACTTAGTAGACTTTCCACTGCCATGAGATCGGTATGTACGCGGGTGAAAATCCGGGATCAGTCAGTTAATATTGTTGTTGATGACCAACATTTTGTAAATAAAGTTGTAGTAATCCTAGAATAAATAAATATATATTTAGCAGTCGTTCGTCATTCATAAAATAATTATTAAGTTAGTTACTTTCGGGCCTGGAATATATATATTTTCGTAATTTTGGAAACGGCTCCAACGTTTTTCCCGAAATTCAGCATGTTTTGGGGAGAAATCGATCTAGCTAGGTTTTATGTAAAAAAATCGCTTTAGTCCTATTCTTGGGCAAAAGTAATACTAAAATTATTTTGCTATAATCCGGGATGAAGTAAAATAAAAAATATATATAATGCTATATGTAGAGTGGACAATCGGTTATCATACCTGATACATGCATTATTCGTAAAAAAAAACACATGCACAAACAAAAAATGTGTTTTTTACGAATCCTGCATGTATCAGGTATGATAACCGATTGTCCACTCTACATTTAGCATTATATATATTGTCTATTTTACTTCATCGCGGATTATATCCAAATAATTTTATTATTACTTTTGTATTATGGATCTCCGAAAAGTAACGCCTAATTCTATAAATTACCTGTTCTTGGGCATTAAAAAATACTAAAATTTATATTGAATTGAATTTTTGCCATTAACTGTCAAGTCAGCGTTGCTTATTCGGGAAACGGGCAGTCTAGAGAAATGTAAATACCTAAGATCAATCCCTAACTACCTAATTATTATTTTCTTTTTTTTTTATGTTGTAAAAAATGACCGAGTAAGCTCGGGCAATTAGGTACTATTTATTATCATAATATATATTTAACCTGCTTGTGTTAGTTGTTATCAGAAGTGAGATTATTTTGACTTTTACACTTTCACTTAGTTTGTAAAATTTTCAATGTGGCATAAAAGCATTATGAATGGATGAACAAAAACCAACACTAAGAGTCTTGCGTAACAGAAAAAACTTTTCCCATATATATAAGGAAAACTTTCCAAAGTCTGGAGTAGTGTTTCCAATACCATTTGGAGACAGCGAGTCAAGCGGGAGTCAACAATGAAGACTTACTGGTATCACCGAACGCACTTATAAGAATGTATTGCACTTTGAGATTACTTCCCCAACTTTAAATGTGATGTATATTCAACGTAATGCAATTGTTTTCAATATGTATTTGCCAATTTTTTTGTTAAGGAGAACAAAAGGTGTTAAATAAAAAGTACTTGATTGAGGAGCCTTGCTCGGTAATTTTATACAAAATAAAAATCAATCCTAGGTATTTTCATTTCTAGAGAGAATAAGCTACGCTTACTTGACAGTTTTCGATAAAAATAGTGTTTTATATATGTATTCAATTTGAATTTTTGTTCATTCATTCATGTTATAAACATGTTCTCACATGATTTGGCTACGTATTTTACGACCAGCCACCTGCCTGATATTAACCTACCTTAGTCGCCTTTTACGGCACCTCGGTAAGAAATGAGGTTGGTCTATTCTACTCAGTCGGATACCACACCGCGGTCGACTTACCTTAGTCGCCTTTTACGACACCCCGGTAAGAAATGAGGGTGGTACTCTTCTATTCAGCCCGATACCACACGGCATGTCGATTTAAAAACAGCTTAAAGAAAATGATGAATAATCAAAATGAAGCAAAATAATAGTGTCATTATATTTTGGATCATAATCCTTTACCTTCAAATACCTTACAATTTATTTGAGATTTTTTTTTGTTCTACGATTACAAAAACTTTGTTAGAAAAACGTCATGAACGAAAGTAACAATGTTATATGTTTTCTGTCTGATATATACGTAAAGATTCAGAGACAAATTGCCTCAAGGGACGTTGTCAGAGGATAAATATGGCTATTTGCGATTCGAGAGATAGTAAATTCTTATACGTGACATAGTTCTATGTAAGAGGTGTATTGTTATCATCATAATTCTCCTGCCCTTATCCCCCCACTCTAAGTGACGTCGGCACAACATGTTGTAACATGATTTGGCTGACTAGCTGAAGTTTAGGACCGGCCGCCTTCCTAATAAAAAAAAGCGTATTTCGCATTACTTTTATAAATCCCTAGCTTTGTTTGCCTGGATGTTTTAGTATGTCTTCCTATATACAACATTCTCCTACCCTAAATAAATAAATAAATAAATATAAATATATGGGACACTTACACACACGGTCGTCCGTCCCCAAAGTAAGTAACTTAATACTTGTGTTATGGGTGACGGACAACTGGTGAATATATACTTACATATTTTTAAATACATACTTAAATACAAATATACACCCAGGCTCAAAGACCGACAAATTCATTTTAAAGAAAATGTTGGTCCTCGGCGGGAATCGAACCCGCGACCCTTGGAGCCGAAGGCAGAGTCACTACCCACTGCTCCAACGAGCCAGTCCTTATCCCACTCTAAGTGGCACAACATGTTACAAACATGTTGTCACCTGATTTGGCTAGGTATTTAACGACTGGCCGCCTGCCTCACGTCAGCTTACCTTAGTCGCCTTTTACGATATCTCGGTAAGAAATAAGGGTGGTCTATTCTACTCAGCCGGATACCACACGGCGGCAGCATTGAAAATTAAAAAAACACTTTTTTACAAGTTACTTGAGTATATCTAAGAATAATTTGTAATTGAATATAAATTTTCATAATTTTATAAGCTTTCATCTTTTTTAAATGTGTAGTAAATGGAAACCTTAAAAAAAATAAAATATATCTATCAAATCGATTTAGGTTAAGTCAACAAGTATTTCACACAAAGGGTAGACCAACAAAACGACTTGGTGAAATGGAGCGTAAAATGAAGTTCCTTTGAAAGATTAGTAATTTCATCGCGCGACCCGCTCTGTGGGAAATCACTGGGAAATAACACTTGTATTCACAGCTTCGCTAAAAATACGAGGTTTATTTGTATCTTAGTGCAGAACACTTATTTCATTTTTTGAATTTTGCTATTTTATATTCAACTTCTCTGTCTTCTCTTTCTTCTCAACATATAGACGAACTGCTGAACATAGGTCTCTTCCTATAAGTAACGGCCTGTTGCTATCCCACTGCTGGGCATAGGCCTCTTCTCTCCGTTTTCTTTTTTTGGAGAGAAGGATTGGAGCTAAGACCTACCACGCTGCTCCAATGCGGGTTGGTAGGTTACACATATTCCCAGAATTCTCTAGAGATATGCAGGTTTCCTCACGATGTTTTCCTTCACCGAAAAGCGTGTGATAAATTGCAATTATCAATTAGACACATAAGTTTTACTAGAAAACTCATAGGTGCTTGCCCGGGGTTCGAACCCTAGATCTCCTCGAAAGAGGCGCACGGTGTTACCGCTGGGCTACCACAGCTTGCTTGCTTGCTCTTCCTATAATCTCAATGAAACACGATATTCTCCGCTTGAATCCAGCGGCTCCCCACGTCCTTTTTGAGGTCATCAGTCCATTGCATAGGAGGTCTACCGTCGCTGCGTTTTCCAGTGCGGGTCCACCATTCCAACACTTTAAGAACCTAAAGCCTATCGGTTCTCCGCACTATACGCCCCGCCCATCGCCACTTCAGTTTCGCGATACTCTGAGCTATGTCGTTGACTTTGGTTCTACTACGGATCTCCTCATTACTGATTCGATCATGTAGATGCTTGGAGCATAGACCGCTCCATCACCTGCTGAGTAACTTTGAGCTTTCTTTTGAGGCCCATGGTCAGGGACCACGTTTCAGATCCGTATATCATCTTAGGCGACACGCACTGTCCGAAGACATTGGTCTTCAGGCACTAAGGAATTTTGGATGAAAAGATTTCGGTTAGCTTCTTGCACGCTGCCCATCCAAGTTGGATTTAGCGACTGATCTCTTTCTTGAAATTGGAAGTTGAAATTCAATTTCTGTAGCGCCACAAATATCATCGCGTATTTAAGTTAGTTGTGATAGTCCAATGTTGAGACTGTGAGATCCTTGCACGGGATTTAAATCTCTTTCTCTTCATCTTTTTCGCAAGCCTTTTTGAGGTCGTCAGTTCACCTCGTCGGGGGTCTTTTGACACTGAGTTTTCCGGTGCAGGTCGCTATTTCAACAATATCGTATTTCACGCAGCATTTTCTATTAAATTATATTATAATACTATAAAATTTTATTGGGTGGAGTTTCGTAAAAAGGAAACATTGTTTCACATAAAACATATGGGATATGTGTAAAGCTTCGTCTCTTCAAAGGAGACAGCTAAATGATCAGATAGGACAAGGACGAAGAACAGCGGAAGAAGTATAAACAAATAACTGCTACTTTTATAAACTTTTTACTGAGAATTTTTTGCCCTAAAGGTTTTGTAAAAAACGGTCCGGTTCATTCAAATATTATATTTCATTGTCCACGAGATGTCCAAACACATTGGCTTAACCTTTTTAACTTTAACCCTAAAATATAGGAAAAGGTCCAACGAAGTTAAGGACGTTTTAGGAATACCACATATCCTTTTCTCGAAGGACTAGTCTTTAATAACGTTACATATACTCCTAAATATTATTTAGCAATGTTTGTTCATGCATAAATTCATATGATATATAATCATACTAGCGGCCTGCCCCTGCTTCGCACGGGTATAAAATATATATTCCATGTCAGTCAGTGTAAAAAAATGATTAAAATCGATCCAGTAGTTTAGATTTATTCATTACTGCCCGTGGCCCGCACGCGTTAAATTTTGAGAAAAACAATTTCCATTCCCTAAATTCCATATCTAAATTCATATAGTACATTTTTATTTATTTACTTTTACATTTTCCCTATGTATTTTATTTTTACAATTAATTACAAAATGTCTTTAAACAAACTCTTGTAAGAGCGACGTCGCTGCTAAAGTCGAAGTGTTATAGGGCGAAGCGTGGCGTCCTCACGGCATTTTAAATCTGTAATATCTCCGAAAATGTTCACTTAAATTACATGCTGTAAACGGCCATATTGATCTATATTAAATCAACTATTTATTTAAGGTACTTAATTGGATAAGGATTAATGCTGTATTGTATAAAAATTGCTTCAAAAATAAGGCATTATTTTTCGTAAAAAGTAAATGACATTTTTTGTCATTTACTAATCTAATCTAATCCGCATCAAAATCTGTTGCGTAGTTTTAAAGTTTTATGCGTACATAGTAAGAATGCGACTTTGTTTTATAATATGAAATGAAATGAAACGAAACGAAACGAAACGAAACGAAACGAAACGAAACGAAACGAAACGAAACGAAACGAAACGAAACGAAACGAAACGAAACGAAACGAAACGAAACGAAACGAAACGAAATGAAATGAAATCTGAAATGAAATGAAATGAAATGAAATCTGTTTATTTCTTCCCCATGTGAAACGAAGACATGCACTTAATATGACTTATTCTACATTTCACATGACAAAGAAAGGGCAACGGCTCAGTGTACGCCACATGTCACGACAGAAAACTGAGGTGACACACAGCACTGGTTTTCAGCCGCGGCCCTTTGAGTGTCATCACGGAGAATATTTCTTACTACTACTACTACTATGAAAAAATGAAATTATGCAACGAAAAACTTAATTATAAACCTTAAATACCTTACCTTAATTAAATTAATTCTACGTAATAATATAAATAATAACTAAAATATTTTAACTTGTATTAGTTTTACTATTTTCATTATATATTTTTGTTATTCCCCGCCATCATATTATTACATTTATAATTATTAATTTTCATATTACTATATTCTATGACGACAAACAAAAGAAACGGAAATTTATAATACAGAAATGTCAACTTGAAATTTCTCATAAAAAAATTGATTTTGTAGTAAAAACTGTTTCAAGTTTGATTTAAAACAAGTTTTACTGCATAGATCTCGAATAAGTGGTGGAATATTATTCCAACAATGTGTGGCAGTGTATTTAAAACTGCCTCTGAAGGCAGCAGAGGAATGTCACGGGACTCTTAATTTTTTCCGGCATCTGCGTAAACGGTCCGATTCTCCATCGCCCGCCCAGTCTAGTTTAGAGTAGAGATACATCGGCTTACCTGTCTTAATTATACCAAATAAAAGCGAAGCTAAGTGCAGCTTCCGACTGGCTTTCATTTTTAATAAATTATGTTTGTTGAGATATGGTGTAATATGGTTTCTCATTGGTATGTCAAAGCTAAAACGTATACAGGCATTTTGTACTCTCTGGATGAGATGTGATGTATGATGATATGATATATAATTAATCAATCAATTTTATATCGTTTTGCAAAACTTTACAAAGATTTTACATATTGAAGAGATTATGGCAACCTTATTTCCGTTTAGTAACATTTACATTACACTACACTAACTTTTATTTATGAAAATTTGATGAAGATTTAGATAATAATTTAGCCCATTTTGATATTCAATGCTGCAAGAATAGCCAATGTCATATTAAACTTAAAATTATCAAAAAAAATGTAAGGTAACAATATTAGGTGACTCGATGTCCGAACTTCACCGAAAGTTAATATTCATCTTACAGATTGTCAAGGTTGATCTTTATTTCATGGTATAACTTAACTTATTTTATTGCGTGCGATGGAATCAAAGCTCTGAGCTTAATTACATTATGTAGATATTGTTACTGACCACACAGACTATATGCACTGCTAGTATATCTATGTTTACTAATAATACTAAGCTAACGTGGTAACTTAATTTCTTTTCGAATATATCTTATTTCTTTTGGTTTAAACATGGTCAACCTACATGGGACAAATAAATGTACCTACACAGAACTGATTCGCTTAATCATGTTTGTTTAGGTCAAAAGAGAAATGGAGGTCAGGTTAGGCACAAAAAACAAGGTGGGGACATTAAACTTTAGCAAATTGTACAATAATGAATGTAAAAGAATTTTCATTTCTTGTGATAAGGCTATTGATTGTTACAAGTTGTTAATTTTCTATATCTGTACTAAGGTGAATAAAGTATGTATTTTTTTTCTAAGACAGATACTTAGACGTAACTCGCTGATGTAATGCGTTTTGATAGGTAAGCTTCTATAACGGTGACTTCCTTCATTTAACGAGAGATTATTATAGAAGTCTAATAAACACATGCACAAGTTTTAAACCTACAAATATTGGTAATAGTCATGTGCTCTTTATTGGAGCATTTTGGCTATTATACATTAAACATATTTAAATGAGTTAATGTTGCAAAAGTAATAATACAATTATTTTGCTATAATCCGCGATGAAGTGAAACAGAAAAATATTTTCTATTTCACTTGATCGCGGATTATAGCAAAATAATTTGATTATTATTTTGTATTATGGATCTCCGGAACGCCTACTTCTATAAATTATTTTGAGTTAATCTTTGAGTCAATATATACTCGTATATGTATATTTTCTGAATTTTGAAAACGGCTCCAACGATTTCATGTAGGGGGTTGCGGGGAAGAAAAAAGATGTAACTAGATTTCATTTTAAAAAAATGTCATTTTCTCCCTGTTTTGGGCACTGAAATATTCTAAAATTTACATTGAACAGAAAAGACTATTATTGCTGTCAATTGTAAAGTCATGGTAGCTCATTTGGAAAACGGGCGGTCTAGAGAAAAGACAATCGATCGATCCCCTTCTACTCAATTATTTTTTTTTAAGTTTCATCTTTTTATCTTGTAAAAAAATTACCGGGCAAGACTTGGTCATCCAGGTAGCACTAATACATTACCCCAGTTCTGAGCACAATGAAGTATTCCAAAACTAGCTGCGGAGTTGGTTTTGCCATTAAAACTTGCTAAATGCAACTTTTCGTTTGACGTCAGGCAGTTTGCGGTGCCATTTCGTTGGTTACAAATTACCAGTATTTCACAATTTAACATTACATTTTCGCAATTTCTATTGTTACCTTTCGTGTTTTCTGTTTATTTTTTTGTTACAGTGAACTTAACGGCGCTAATAATGTTTTTTTAGGTAATAAGTAAGAATGGATTCTGGAAATTATTCACTAAAGTTTTTTAATATATAACTATTAAAACTAGCTTATGCACGCGACTTTATCTGCGTAGAAATTAGTAGGCAGATTAAAAAAGTATTTAATAAATATAAATTGAATTGGGAAGTGGTCCTAATTTCTTATTGATTTTTACATTCTATAGATTTTTGTGATATTGTCGTCGAGTCTATCTCCTGATGCTTCGGTTTCCGCGAAACAATTGTTGACATTTTGTTAGTGAATGTGTGCAGTGGTATTATTATGTTGTGAATCGTGGGTAGCGTTTCAATTTTTACGAATTCTGCACGTATCTGATATAAGAATGAATATCACACTCCACATTTAGCATTTCATAGATTTTCTTTTATCGCGGTTTATAGCAAAATATTTTCGTTACTTTTTCATATAAGTTTTTATTTAATTAAATGCTACTCAATAGAATTATTTAGCTTTGAAGGGGTATTAATTTATATTATTATTCACGGCTTATATTTCTGTAATAAGAACCTTATTTACTTCAAGTATAATCGATGTTTCAGTGAATCTTCATTTTAGGTCTCGAGAGGATTTATTTGTTTTGAGACTCTTGAATATAAGATGCGAAAATATATAAATTTTGTTGTTCTATTTAAGGAAACTCTTGTAAGACTCTAGTAACTCTAGATTAGCTGTGGTAGCCCAGTGGTAACACCGTGCGCCTCTTTCGAGGAGATCTAGGGTTCAAACCCCGGGCAGACACCAATGAGTTTTCTAGTAGAACTTATGTGTCTAATTAATAATTGCAATTTATCACAAGCTTTTCGGTGAAGGAAAACATCGTGAGGAAACCTGCATATCTCTAGAGAATTCTGGGGATATGTGTAACCTACCAATCCGCATTGGAGCAGCGTTGTAGGTCTTAGCTCCAATCCTTCTCTCAAAAAAAAAAAAAAAAAAAAAAAAAAAAAAAAAAAAAAAAAAAAAAAAAAAAAAAAAAAAAAAAAAAAAAAAAAAAAAAAAAAAAAAAAAAAAAAAAAAAAAAAAAAAAAAAAACCCCAGACAAGAGGCCTATGCCCAGCAGTGGGATAGTAACAGACCGTTACTTACTAGTAAGACAATAATACATTTAACCGTGAAGGAAAACAAGGAAACTTGTATAAGTACAGTAAAAGTACAAAAAAAAATATAAATCCCGCATTCAAGCATTTTAGTGCATCTATGGAGTGTAAGGGAAGGCACGTTATTCAGTCTCCTCAACTATCAACCTCAACTGCTTTCAGTGCACCTTGTAGATAAACCAACGAGGCTCTGGCGACCGATTCATAGCGATATAACCACTGACTAAAACTGCCAGACAGTGGGTAGCGGCTGTCCGTGTGACATCGTCAGCCTTGCGATCACTAACGTTACGAACAAAATCAGATGTGACGCGTTAAATTTATTGAAGTAGGAAAGTTGCCCATTACTATCCCACTGCTGGGCAAAAGCCTCCTCCCTCCTTTTAAAGTGAAGGAGATTTTAAATATCATGATGCTCGAAAGCGGAACATGTATCCCAGAAATTCTCTTGAGACAAGCTGGTTTCCTTATAACGTTATCCTTGCGGGTGATAAATTGTAATAATCAATTAGGCACTTGAGTTTATAATAGGAAAATCGTCGCTGTCTGCACCCGATTTGAACCTGTGATCCCCTGTCACATAGTCTCACAGTTCGGCTGGGTTACCGAGCCATGCTTGGTAAGTTTTTTTAGAGATATAAAAAAATGCAAATAAAAAAGCAAAAAAGCAAAAGGAAGAAAACAAGCAAGGAGAGGCTCGATCCCGGTAATTTTTATTTCTTTAGTTCACCCGTTATCCGCTGAGCTATGACAAACTTTATAATTGACAGCTTTAATATAATTTGTTAATATTGTTAAAGTAAAGTAAGTAACGGCCTGTTACTATCCCACTGCTGGGCATAGGCCTCCACTCTCCATTTTTGGAGAGGAGGGTTGGAGCTAGGACCTACCACGCTGCTCGAATGCGGATTGGTAGGTTACACATATCCCTAGGATTCTCTAGAGATATGCAGGTTTCCTCATGATGTTTTCCTTTATCGAAAAGCGTGTGATAAATTGCAATTATCAATTAGACACATAAGTTTTAAGAGAAAAACTCATTGGTGTCTGGCCGGGTTCGAACCCGTGATCGTCTCTAGAGATTCACACGGTCGCACCGCTGGGCCATCACAGCTTCAATTAATATTGTTAATATTATTATTATATTATAATTCCATCCTACGTTTTAGCATTGTTTAAGTGCGCGAAAACAGGGATAAAAATATTTTTTTTTAAATGATACCTACCTAGATCGAAAAAACCATCACAGCTTATGTAAAATTCATTGATTAAATAAAATCCCAAGGGACCTAAGAATGTTGTAAAAATTGATAAAATGCGATACACTTTAAAGAAATATTTAATAGCTTACAATCGTAAAACATTTCTATACCTATTTCTAAAATAACCCAACAAGCTTACTCTATAAAAATTATCACAAGTATAAATTGTTTTTTAACTATTGCGATTTTTTATCTTCCGTATCTTCTTCGGTATATACCTTTGGTGTCTCTCCAGGCTTCAACAGACGTCCCACGATATCGTATTTCTCTGAAATCAAAAAAAATAATTTGTTAAAAAAAGATTACTACTCAGATTACCTACTACATCTAGAGTCGAATAAGAAGAATCTAAAAATCCATATTTATTAAGTAACTAGCGGCCTGCCCCTGCTTCGCACGGGTATAAAATATATATCCCATGTCAGTCAGTGTAAAAAAAATGATTAAAATTGATCCAGTTGTTTTGATTTATTCATTACTGCCCGTGGCCGTAGCGTTAAATTTGGAGAAAAACAATTTCCTTTCCCTATACCAAGAAGATTTCCTGCTATCTTTGGAATATCTAAATTCATATAGTACATTATTACTTATTTACTTTTATATTTTCCCTATGTATTTTATTTTTACAATTAATTACAGAATGTCTTTAAACAAACTCTTGAAAGAGCGACATCGCTGCTAAAGTCGTAGTGTTATAGGGCGAAGCGCGGCCTCCTCACGGCATTTTAAATCCGTAATATCTCCGAAAATGTTTACTTAAATTACATGCTGTAAACGGCCATATTGATCTATATTAAATCACAATTTATTTAAGGTACTTAATTGGATAAGGATTAATGCTGTATTGTATAAGAATTGCTTCAAAAATAAGGCATTATTTTTCGTAAAAAGTAAATGACAAAAAATGCTTTAGTGGGTTATCCATAAGCGATAGACATATACCATCACGGACTTTTCTGTAGACCTTTTCAATGTGTACAAATACTTAGTACATTATTTTGATAAATCTCGTAGGGTTTAGCCTGCGTTTGCGGAAAAAAATGTAATTATTTACAGAAACCTCAAAAATTACTGTATTTCTCTACTTCGTATTGCATGTTATTATACGTACAAATCTTCCTCTGGAATCACTCTATCTATTAAAAAAAACCGCATCAAAATCGGTTGCGTAGTTTTAAAGTTTTATGCGTACATACGGAAATATGGACTTTGTTTTATAATATGTAGTGATGATGTAACTGACAGCAATAGCTTTATTGTAAAAGTAATTTACTAAATTAACGGTCTATTTTTTTCCAAAAACTGGGCAAATATCTCGTTTCTTCTTGGAGAAAAAGATTGGGTATTAAACTCGCAGTTACGCAGTTTTTTTTATCGAAAATTGCGTGATATACATTGTTAATATCATCCAAACGTATAAGTTTTTATATACTAATAAGTGCCGTGTAGGATTGAGCTCGCAAATACTTGGTAGAGATTACACTCTAATCGTTTGACCATACTGATTTACTTATTTAAAAATGTAAGAATATAAATATAATATTTAAACAAAATTTTGTTTATTGTAAAATTGTAAGCAAATAAAATTATATTCCTTACATTTTCAATTTTATTTGAAAACACATTGGCGTAGAAATCATCATCCTCCTGCACTTATCCCACTCTAAGTGAGGTCGGCACATGTTATAAACATGTTGTCACATTTGGTTACGTATTTTAGGACCGTCTGACGTCAACTTACCTTGGTCGTATTTGACGACACCTCGGTAAGAAAGAGGGGTATCTATTCTACTCACCGGTTACCACACGTAATAAAAAAGAGCTATGCATTTCAAATATTTTACGTCACCAACCTTGACTACTAACGCTAACATCTGTCATTAATTAACATAATCACCTTAACTTGTTCTCCTTCAACAATGGGTAATACGTTATTAAAGTAATAAATATACAATATTTAAAATTTCAGATGTATTATTAGAATTATTTATACTTTGGAAGCATTTTATTATACTCACGTCATACATTTATCGGATTTGCGCAACTATTTTAGAATACATCCAGTCAGTACTCACGGGTGGGTCTTTTTCGTCGCGACATTAATGCATAACGAGATCATGAGAAGGAAATTGGGATATGTTGGATATTAACCGGATATAGTCAGATGTGGGACTAACCAAAATTGTAATTGACTTAAATTTTTTGACTCATAAATGCCACTCCTCACATTTGAATTAAATGGAAGTAAAAAGCAAAAACAATCTACCAATACGTAAATTTAATTTATCAAAAACTCCTTCCTGCCCTTATCCCACTCTAAGTGGGTGGTCGGCACAACATGTTATAAACATGCTGTCACATAATTTGGCTCAGTTTTTAGATCGGCCGCCTGCCTGACATCAACTTACCTCAGTCGTATTTTACGACACCTCGGTAAGAAAAAGGGTTGTCTATTCTACTAAACCGGATACCACAAGGTGAGTCAGCTTACCTTAGTCGCATTTTAATTTATCAAAAACTATTTATACAAAAGTGTAGCTCACTAAAATCAGAGCAACCTTACAAAATTCCATTACAATTCAAATAATCATTTCTTGTAACAAAACTTACATACAACTATTACACAAAACTTTTCTTAAAATACTGCAATCCATATTTAATGCGGTTACGTTTCTTATCTACAACGTAATCAATCGTTGCAACATATAACCTTGTTCGAAACACTTTATATTTCTACCAATCTCTGAGATTTCTTAAATAAACATGTTCATTATCCTCCTGCCCTTCTTCCACTTTAAGTAGGGTCGGTACAACGTGTTGGCTACGTATTTTACGACCGGCCGCCTGCCTGACGTCAACTTACATTTGTCACCTTTTACGATACCTCGGTAAGAAACGAGTGTGGTCTATTCTATTCAGGTAGATATCACACGGCGTATTTCTTAAAAAAAAAGTGTCAATAAAATATGTATTGAGTTAATTTATACATAACATAAAACGTAGCGCCAGCACTATACGACAATTTTATTATTATATTAGAGAAATACTCCTTGTTCTGTGGTATCCGGCTGAGTAGAATAGACCACAGTCATTTCTTACCGAGGTGGCGTAAAGGGCAGGTAAGTTGATCCGCCGTCTGGTGTCGGGCTGAGTAGAATAGGCGGCCGGTAGTGAAATAACTAGCCAAAACATGTGACATAAAGTAGCGACCTGTGACATCTTTGAAACATATTGTGCCAACCCCATTTAGATTGTGATAAGGGTGGGAGAATAATATTGTGCTGTGCTTAATCACTTCAAAGGTCTGAGACTCGATTTTCCAATTTAAAATTAGAATTTAATTTTAAAATTAAAATTGCTAACCTGTGATTATCCAAGAAAATTACCTAAATTGTCTAAATCAATACGAGACTTAAGACTTAAGACTTATTTTAAATAGGTGGTTTAAGCAGAATGCCCAATACTTTGCACTTCAATTACTCAAGACGTAGATTATTCTAAGTCAAATAAAAAAAACATCACCTTGCAGACAAGGCCAAATATTAAGTGTTTCAGTGTGATGAAACCAGATTTGCATATTTCTGCCTCAAATGAGTCACGTGCTATAAATACAGTAATGATATGAATCTAATTCGTCGTCATTGCATAATTTAGTTATCCAGATCGAATTTCGAAGTAGTTTTTAAAAGTTAATAGATAATCATCAAATATTTAAACTATCGTGAGTGGAATTCATAACTAATGTATAGAAACCAGCTATACTCACGTGTTGTTTTATCGGATGAGCCCGACTAGTTTAAAGAGCTCATGAATAAGAGCCCCGTATGGGCTTGAAACTAGTCGGGCTCATCCGATAAAATAACACGTGAGTATAGCCGGTTTCTATACATTAATTAATCATCAAATAGTTTAAAAATCGTACGAGCGTGAGGCGCCACGGGTTCAAACTACAGGAAGACACCACTCATCAGTGTGTGTTAACTTATTTTAATTTTGAAACTTACGTGTTTAATTGATATTTGCAATTTATCACACGCTTTTCGGTACGCCGTGTGGTATCCGGCTAAGTAGAATAGACCACCCTCATTTCTTACCGAGGTGTCGTAAAAGGCGACTAAGGTAAGTTGAGGTCAGGCACACATTTCGGTAATGGAAAACATCGTGAGGAAACCTGCATATCTCTAGAGAATTAAAGGGATATGTGTAACCTACTAAACCACATTGGAGCAGCGTGGTAAGTCTTAGCTCCAATATTTCCAAAAACGGAGAGAGGAGGCCTTTGGCCAGCAGTGGGATAATAATATACCGTTAGTTTAAGCGGCATTGTTTATCATTACGGCTAGAATTTCGATAAATTTTACCTTATTCTATAAATACCTATTATTCAATTTAAACCAAGCAACTGTTGCTATGTTGTCTAAAATATTGTTAATGTATTTTAATTTATTCTTCGGATGAATAAATATTCAATGAGTCCCAGAGGATTTGATCGAAGGGAAATTAAAACTTTTCTCTTAAATTCGATTCGGAGAATTCTCTTATTATGTTGATCACGGCTTAATCAATCAACCATCTTTTGTTTGAAAATCGCTGAATACTGGCGTTCGTGGATTTATTTGCTGAGCGATGTTGGAGTATGAATAGAGGTATAATTATTAACTGTATCTCGAATATGAGTTATAAGAAACAAAACTTCTTTGATATTAAATAATTCATAGAAGTAGGCGTTACTTTACGGAGATCCATAATACAAAAGTAATAATATTTTTTTTATTACTTTGTTCTTTGATATTATAATATTTCTGTTAATGATATAAATTATAGTCTATTCTACTCAGCCGGATACCAACCTTATCGAGGTGTCGTGAAAGGCAACTAAGGTAAGTTGACCTGCCGTTTGGTATCCGTTTGAGTAGAAAAGACCACTCTCATTTTTACCGAGGTGTCGTAAAAGGCGACTAAGGTAGGTAGGGTCGTAGGTTCGGTAAGTTACCAGTCGTAAAAAAATTAGCCAATTATGTAATGACATGTATTGTGTATGCTGTAGTACCAAGCTGTGGTAGCCCAGCAGTAACACCGTGCGACTCTTTCGAGAAGGTTACGAGTTCAACCCGGGCAGACACCAATGAGTTTTTCTGTTAAAACTTATGTGACTAATTGATAATTTCAATTTATCACACGCTTTTCGGTGAAGGAAAACATCGTGAGGAAACCTGCATATCTCTAGAGAATTCTGGAGATATGTGTAACCTACCAATCCGCATTGGAGTAGCGTGGTAGGTAATAGCTTCAATCCTTCTCTCCAAAAACGGTGAGAAGAGGCCTATTCTCAGCAGTGGGAAAGTAACAGGCCGCTACTTACTTTTACTTTTATGTATTGTGCTGACCCTACTTAAAGTGGGATAAGAACAGGAGAATGATGAATGATGATGACTATAACTCTTGATATTAAATTTTTTTGTAATTAGAGGTTTCTCAGTATCCCGCTTAAGATGCTGAGACTGTTCTCCTCTTGCAAAAAAAGGTCGTTCTCTTCACGAGCGGCGAGAGGAGCCCTATGCCTGACTCTTTAAATAATATACGTATAAAGATCAAAATATTAATGAAACTGAAATAACGATACCATACTCAAAACCGAAATCAATTACTTTTAACGGTTAGAAAACTTTAATAGGTTTCTAAGCCCTAATATGTTAAAAAGGCTTTTGCGTTGAAAGTCCGAGTTATAAAATAATTAAGAAGTTTTATGTCTTAAACCTAAAATATACGTTTCTGCTAAAACAACAAAACTGTTATTTTGCAAGGTTGCGGAATATTATTACAATCGTAATGCTATCGGTGTGTAATGTGTCATAATCTAAGAACATTAACATTTATGCATTTCAAATTAGATACGTACTTCTAATTTTAACAATATTTAATAAAGATTTGTAAACAGCAATTGTTGACAATGAAATATGCTTTACGTTTCATAATACCTTGGACTCATGGCATAGACGAGGTCTAATTATCCACTTTTTTCCAGTAATTTGTTTTTAATCTTTGATACTTAAACGAGTTAATCTTGTATATAGTATTTTCTAAAACTCGGAAACGGTTCGAACGATTTTCATGAAAATCTATCTAGCTAGGTTTCATATAAAAATATGTTGTTTTATCCGTATTATTTTGAGAAAATACTAAAATGTAGTATTGAATTCCTACTGAGGTGTCGTAAAAGGCGACTAAGGTAAAATTTTTCTGCCGTATGGAATCCAGCTGAGTAGAATAGACCACTCTCATTTATACCGAGGTGTCGTAATAGACAAAAAAGGTAAGTTAACGTCAGGCCGATTGCAAAATTACTAGCCAAATCATTGAACAAATTGTTGTGCCGTTCCCATTTGGAGTGGAATAATGGCAGGGGAAGTACAAGTATCCTTCCATGTTTATCATATGGATGTCAAACATGGGCATTGAACTAGAAACAACTGAAACGAATTCAAGTGTGCTAGAACAGGATAGAAAGAAGCGTTATGAGAGTTAGAAGAAGTGATAAGGTAAGATTAAAAGATATAAAGACCATAACAAAATTTTAAAATATATCTACAGTATTCAAGAGCTTGAAATGGAAATGGGCAGGACTCATGCTCAGAGAAGAAAAGGAGAAATGGACAAGACTAGTAACTGAATGGTATACGCGAGATAGTAAAATGAGCAAGGGCAGACAAACACTATGTTGGGAAGATGATATAAAAAGGATAGCTGGCCCAGTATGGACACAGATTGCAAAGGACAATGCAAAATGGAAAGCATTAGAGGAGGCCTTTGATAAGCTTGGAGGATAAGCTGCAAACTGCAAAAGCTGCAGGAGAATGATGATGATGATGATGATGATATCTACAAGAGTAAAAGAGTCGATATATTTTGTACTATTTATAGTTACGATTATTTAAGATGTACCTTTGAACTGGTCTTCCCATTCTTTGGCTGATGCAACTTCGTCTGGGCTGAGATCGCTGGTGTCGTCGTATTCTTTATCTGAAGCTGCAACTTGTCCTGTAGCTAGGCCTCGGGTCGCATCTCTACCCGCAAAAGCTGAGTATGGGCCACCTGTAAATGAGATGGGAGGATAGTAAGTAGCGTCCTGTTACTATCCCACTGCTGAGAATAGGCCTCTTCTCTCCGTTTTTGGAGAGAAGGTTTGGAGCTTAGATCTACCACGCTGCTCCAGTGCGGATTGGTAGGTTACACATATCTCCAGAATTCTCTAGAGATATGCAGGTTTCCTCACAATGTTTTCCTTCACCGAAAAGCGTGTGATAAATTGCAATTATAGATTAGACACAAGTTTTTATAGAAAAACTCATTGGTTGGCCCGGATTCGAACCCGTGTTCTCCTCGAAAGTATCGCACGGTGTTATCGCTGGGCTACCACAGATGAGAGGATAGTTTAGCTTATTTAATTACATGGCTAAGGTTCTCTCATATCTCATATGTCCTCGTAAATAAGAAGTGCTATTATTATTGATTTATTTATCCTAACATAAAACATAACATAACATAATATAATATAATTACAGATGGGGTGGCGTTGGACGTATCCAATAGAGAATATCCAAAAGTTATCACATCTACCTGAGTCGAGTATGGCCACAATGTCAGGCGTTTCTCGGCAATTCTAATAATATAAACCATGGTTAGAAATAATCAAAATAGAAAAAAAAACCTAGACAACACTAAAATATTATCCAGAAAATTTATTACAGGCCATTATACAATTTTCATTTAACTAACTAGTAACAAACAACAAGTCTTCATTTTTATTCATATACTTTATTCTGTTTTTAATACTTTGTGCGTGTTCCCTTATAAATTGTGTGCTTATTTTTTGTAGAGCCTTCTTCAACACTATAAAATTGAGATTAAATGTTTTTATTCTTGTATTTGTATCTTATTAAAGGTGTATGTATTTATTGATGTTTTATACAGTGTTTGAATAAATATTTTTCTTTCTATCTTAAGATTTTTCTTTCACGTGTAAAATATTTGGGACACTCAAACAATAATTAACTGTAGTTTGTACCACTTTTTAATGTTTTATTAAACAATATTCTACGTGAGTTATAGAGACCTTATTTCTTTTAATACAACAGGAGGATTTATTTAAAATTTTAGTACCTACAACGGCTATATCCTTTGTAATAAAGCCTAATTTCATAGACTATTCTACTAGTCCAATTAGACGAAATTTGGTTAATAAGCAAACATAACAAGCAGTACAACCACAAATGTACAATGGATTTAAATCACTATCGTGCAAGTACATTTGCGACTTGCATAGACAGCTAAATCAAATAGACTTCCGCTGTATAATATCTAAACATTTAATACTATATTATTAAACGATGATGATAGGTTTATTATATCTATTTATTTACTTAATTCAAAAGATAATAAAGTTATTTTTGTCGTGACTTGCGATTTTGTCGTGGATCTCTTGGTTTGGCATTATATTTATTTTCTTTTTGGTTTATCGCTGATTATTAAAATATTATGACAAACAGATTAAGGCTTCTTTATAATATATTAATAATACCTGGGTGAATTTAAATACAAAAATTTATTTATTCAATTAAACTTGTAAACAAGTACTTTGAATCCTCAATTCTACTGTCGGTTCGGAAAGCTGTTCCTACCGAAAAGAGCCAACAAGAAACTCGGCGGTTGCTCTTTTTTCGTTTGCGTTTCTGGCGGTGACCCAGCCTTGCTCGGTAATAAAGATTTGAAAAAATGCAATAAAAAAAATAAAAAAGAGAGAAAGGACCGGATGGAAAGGACATGTGGAATTTGAAGAATCAAACTATACAAATGATGTATAATTTGCATTGTAGCGTGTAATTTAAGTTAGATATAGCTATATTTTATGTGGTACATTTTTGCTGTAAATAATTCAAGACAAAAAATTGTCATTCATATAAATTCATTTAAATATTAAAGATTTATATAAAAAGATTGCATAATTTGTCCTATTTAAGCAATGTTTTCATTGTTTGTTTTATTATCAAATGTTGATTTTAAACGCGCCTTGTTATCAAACTTGCTTATTTGTTATCGCATCAACCAAAAATATATACACGTATCAGTCAATAACTCAGACTGTGCTGTGTGCATGACGGGGCAAATATGTATACAGATAAAAACTATCATTTAAAAATGTAGGTCTTTTTAAGTTGGAAAATATATGTCAGTGCAGTTTCTCCCAACCTTTTTTTGTGACATGACCCACCTTAGTGTTTTTAAAATTGTTATGCACCCTATGTAACAACAATAATCATTCCTCCTTATCCCACTCTAAGTGGGAAAAACATCAATTAGCAAAACATGTTGTTAGTTGACTTGGCTAGTTATTTTACCACCGGGCGCCTTAACTAACCTTAGTCGCCTTTTACGACACCTTATGAAGAAATGAGAGTGGTCTATTCTACTCAACCGGATACCACACGGTAGGTCAACTTACCTTAGTCACTTTTAACGACAACTCGGTAAGAAATAAGAGTGATCTATTCTACTCAGCCGGATACCGCTTGGCGTTTCGAAAACAAATTAAAATTAAAACCGCGATAACTGTGATGAGCACGTTCAAACAATCAAACAAACTCTTCAGCTTTATATATTAGTATGGACATCTATATATATAAAAGAAAGTTGGTCTTAGTTACACTATTTATAATTCAAGAACGGATGAACTAATTTGGCTGTAAATTGGTGGAGAGGATGCTTAGAACCAGGAGACGGACATAGGATACTTTTTATCCCGTTCGACCGCATTTATTTTATCCCGTCAAGTCACTATAAAACGTGGTATAACAAAAACGACTATGACATGGAAAAACAAAACATAAATGACAGCTAAACGTAATTTAGTATTTGGGTAAGTATGCTAAAAATTTGACAATTATCAAAATAGTAGTAGCTATAAACGTTACTACATAGTATAAAACAAACTGGCTTTCTCTGCCTGTCCTTATATCTCTATGTTTGCTTAAATCTTTAAAACAACGCAACAGATTTTGATGGGGTTTTTTTAAATATATAGAGTGATTGAAGAGGAAGGTTTATATGTATAATAAAATTTAATATGGAGTAGAGAAATACTGTGATTATCACTGAGTGACATAGGCTATATGCTTTATACCCGTGCGAAGCTGGGGCGGGACTTCTAGTAGTGGAATAAAATATAGGCTATAGAAATCCTGTTAATTCTTCAGGAATAAGAGCCATCTTTTATCAATCCAGCAGACGACAACACTCTACGCGAACGAAATCGCGAGTAAAAGCTAGTTTTTAATAAACCCACAAGAAGAAAGACGTATCGTTAAAAATGTTTATAAAGTCCACGCTATTCAATAGGTATAAACATACTAACAATGACTCGTCTATCCTTGAAGTCTATTATTACGCAATTGAACTTTGTATTTGCCTAATTTGTTTGCCATGTGATTTTTATGTTACTAGTTACGTTTAATTTGTTTCTATTTGTGTTTTGTCTATTACTTTTGTTTCCTATTCATCATCCTGTCCTTTACTTACACCCTACTGCCCTTAAACAACATGTTGTCACATGATTTGGTTACGTATTCACGACCGGCCGCCTGATGTATACCTAACTCATATTTTACGACACGTCGGTAAAAATAAAACTAATCAATATTTCTCAACCGGATACCACACGGTCGGTGGACTTACCTTAGTCACCTTTTACGACAACTCGGTAAAAATTGAGGGTAGTACTATTCTATTCAGCCAAATATAACACAGCGTATGAACACATATCGTCAAGTTTTGGAATGATTAGGAAAGTAGATGTGTTTTTACTAAGTAACTAATATTTTAAACAAAAAGTTAGCAACCAATATCTCTCACATGTTAGGGTCTATGAACTAGTAATCGCAGAGGTCAAGGATAAATCTTGTTTTCTAATTATTTAAATAATTCCGAAATAAGTAGATCTTTAATTATCATTTATTTTGTAATACACTAGTAATATCCCGCGGTTTCACCCGAGTACCTACCGATCTCATAGCAGTGGAAAATCTATTGAGCCGGACTATAGATTTATTTTTGTTAAATATATCATCAATAGTTTCTGCAGCGCATTCGCCGTGTGGTATCCAGCTGAATAGAATAGTACCACCCTCATTTCTTACCGAGGTGTCGTAAAAGGCGACTAAGGTAAGTCGACCCGCTGTGTGGTATCCGGCTGAGTAGAATAGACCAACCTCATTTCTTACCGAGGTGTCGTAAAAGGCAACTAAGGTAAGTTGACTCACCGTGTGGCATCCGGTTAAGTAGAATAGACCACCCTCTTTCTTACCGAGGTGTCGTAAAATATGACAGAGGTAAGTTGACGTCAGGCAGGCGGCCGGTCGTAAAAACGCAGCCAAATCATGAGACAGCATGTTTATAACATGTTGTGCCGACCCCACTTATAGTGGGATAAGGGCAGGAGGATGATGAGTTTCTGCAGCGCATGCGATGACAGATTTACATGACTAATTGTTGACACCTTATTACATTTTTAGTACGGATCCCTATGTTTTTAAATGTAATATAGCCTATATTACTAATTAAAGATGCAGCTTTCCAATGGTGAAAGAATTTTTGAAATCGGTCCAGTAGTTTTTGTGTGAAAACATTACAAACATACATACAAATTTTTCTTTTTATAATATTGGTAAAGATGTATTCTTTATTGCTAGAATATATCACCCTGTTGTCTTACCGATGTGTCGTAAAAGGAGACTAAGGTAAGTCGTCTCGCCGTATGGTAACCGGCTGAGTAGAATAGACCACCCTCATTTGTTGCCGATGTGTCGTAAAAGGCGACTAAGGTGAGTCGACTCACCGTGTTGTATCCGGCTGAGTTGAATATACCACTTTCTTTCTTACCAAGGTATCGAAAAATACGACTATGGTAAGTTAAGGCAGGCGGTCGGTAAATATGTAGCCGAATCATGTAACAACATTTTCATAACATGTTGTGCCGACCCCACTTAGAGTGGGATAAGGGCAGGAGGATGATATGTATTCTTTGTTGCGTCAAGATACGATGACGTCACAATTATCTCGAAATATTTAACGATAAGAAGTAGAAATATAAGTTTATACAGAAACATGAGTGTTAAATCATGTTTATATAACCTATAAAAACGGTTATAAATGTAACCAAGGCTGACGATCTTGTTAACGTCTTTAGATTAAACTAGTTTAAAGTGACCTTTATGTTAAGTACATAAATACGATGTATTAATTATTCAAACGTTCAACTTGGAGCCGCGTTATGTATAATTATTACTAAGAAAAAATAGTTATTGCGTTTTTAATTATCACAATGTAAGCATTCGTAGGTTTACTTTAACTTTTGTGTGGTATCTGGCTGAGTTGAATAGACTACACTCATTTCTTACCAAGGTTTCGTAAAAGGCGACTAAGGTAAGTTAAACGACCGTATATTATCCGGCTGAATAGAAAAACCACCTTTATTTCTTACCGAGGTGTCGTAAAAGGCGACTAAGGTAAGTTTACGTCAGACAGGCGGTGGGTCGTAAAATAACTAGCCAAGACATTTAACAACATGTTTAAAACATTTCCCACTTAGAGTGGGATTATACTACACTTATGGTCAGTAATAAAAAACATACCTGTAGATAATATTTCTATGAAAGTGGGGAGTTTGTGATAAGCCTACTTCCTTATCTAATCTAGCCTGAGTTGCTCTACGAATAACAAAAGCCGGCAATATCATACAATATACAATATTTTTGTGTCCAAACAAATCTAAATATACTGACAAATTTTCACTTGTTCAATTAAACAGATTAACCTTCTAAGGCGATAAAATAGTTGGCCTGAGTTAATAGACAACTTTGCAAAGGTTACAGCAGTGTTTCCCGACCTTTTTGGTCCATGTCTCACGTTAAAAATTATTTTGCCCCCTAATACATAAATTTTAATATTAAAAAATGAAATGTCCACTCAAAGAACATAAATATAGAATTTTAGGACGATTAATTTTTTTTTGTTAAATTTGGCACCGAAATCTAGCATAACACTTAAATGGCTCAGAGCAAAAGGCTTAAACTTGCGTCGAGTTGCCCCCCTTTACCATCAAATTGCCCCCCTATAGGTCCTGGGCCTCACTATGGAAACACTATGTTAGAGAATGCTGCTGGAAACAAGCAGCATAAATCTGTTTTAACGAAATGGCGTAAAATCCTTCTAAGAGTTTTACGTCCGGACTAGGAGTCTATGAGTTGATCAGACAAACATTACAATGATAAAACATAAGGGCCTACAAACAGCCATCATTATGTTACCCTTAACCTACTCTACGTTGGGATATTATGCTTTCATCTTCCTTTTTTTTATTATTCGTCAACTCTGGTGCTACTTCTTTTATATGCATATCATGCTTCACACTATATGCACCTTCATTTCGGTTTTCCTCTTGTTATACATCCATTCCACAACTATATTTAAAACTACCTTTTACCGGCAACTACATTTGCGTGAACTGTTGTAGCGCTATAGTAGATGGCGCTGTTCAATATCATTATTAGAATTAACAGGATTACTATGTTGTTAACCGTGTATGTTAACCCAGTGAATAAGGAGTACTTGTGCTAAATTTCATTGATATTGGTTTAGCGAATTCACCGTGAAATGTGTCACAAATATACATCCATACTCAAAAATTTTCGCATTTATAATATCCTAATACTATAAATGCAAAAGTTTGTGACTATGTTTGTATGTTCACGGCGAATCCGCTCAAGCAATATCGATGAAATTTGGCACAATTATGTCTTATACACGGGGGTAACATATAGGCTATAGTAATCCTGTTAATTCAACAGGAACAGGATGACATTGAAAAGCGCCATCTATTATCAACCTATCACGCGACAATAGTCCACGCAAACGTAGTTGCAGGTAAAAGCTAGTTTATAATATTAGTTAAGTTATATTTAAAATGGCCTACAGTAAAAAAAAAGTAAACATAAGTGGCGAATGCTTGTGAGGCGTATAACATCTCCCCCTAAGTCAGTTGACCACGGCCGCTTTGACAAGAGTGATACGACGAAGAAGAAAGAAAAGAAATAATATCTTACCGGGCCCATAGAATCTTTTCCCATTGGTCACGTCGAATATAACACCGTTAACAGCCAGTAGTACCCTGCCTTCCGAATCAGTGCCGTCAAATTTCTTCAATTCTGCTACTGTCATATCCTTCCTGAGTTTCGGCATCGGCGGCGGGGGAGGCGCCGCGGGCTCTACACTTTCAAAATGTGACCTTACGATCTTATAAACAAGGTATAAAATAAAAAACACCAGTACTAAATTAATGGGACTAGTCAATTCGTCCCAAAAACTAATAGCTTCGCTATCCGCCATTTTAAAATGCGTTCGTGCGCTGTGAACAGTTGTATTGGACTGAACACTTGAACGTTATCAAGTACGACGAGTTTTAAGGTCATGTATCGTATCGTGCATCAGCAGTAGTTTAGCATAAGTAGTGATGTAGATAATATCGATTCTTCTATCGATATTTCGTACATGGAAACTGATATAATTATGATAAAGAAATTTATAGTTGTAGGCGTTACTTTGCAGAGTTCAATAGTACAAAAGTTAAATTTCAATTATTGGCGATAATTCGCGTTTGTTAAGAAAATCTATGTAAGTAATGCTAAAGGGAGTAAAGGGAGCAAACCGTTCTCATAACTTATACATGCAGGGTTAGTTGCCAGGCGTATCACATACGTATAAGTTATAGTAACATCATTAAGCTTAAATAACTAATTATTTTCACGAGAAAATATTATATTGAAAATATGGTTAGAAGCGATTTATATTGAAGTAAAACATAATAAAATTTCACAGATATCTAAATAAATTACTATTTTTAATTATAGGTAAAATTTTTCACTCAAATCTTATGAGTTAGTTGCTAATTATCACAGAAATTATTAAATATTAAATCGATACTTATTATCTGATAATATTTTATACAGCACTGATTTGGTATTACAATGCATTAAAAGAATCTTGAATATTCCTATCACGCTTTAATATAAATTTGTATCTTATTTATATCAACAGAAGATCCTAATTTAAATAATATGTACATGTGTACAAAAAATATTATTTATATACTTGTAAATAATTTATGTGTGTACAAAAATAAAGTTACTTTATAGTTATTAAAACTCCAGTGGTATATCAATTACAACAAAAAATATTGCCAGAAATGCGCATATTGTAGTAACCTAAGTAACCATGAAGAGTCGGAGTTGATTGCCTTGAAAAGTAAATTATTACTTTTAGTAATACTAAAGTAAGAATCAAGATAATGCGACTATCATTAATGAGATGTAAAGAAAATATGTTATGTGAAGCATTTGTATAATTATGAAAATATATTTTAATACTAGTAGCCCGTTCCGGCTTCGCACGGGTATAAAATATATAGCTTATATCACTCAGTGAAAAAAATGATTAAAATCTATCCAGTGGTTTTGTTTTATTCATTATTGCCCGTGGCCCGCACGCGTTAAATTTGGAGTAAAATAATTCCCTTTTTCCCTATACCATAAAGATTCTCTGCTATCTTTGGAATATCTAAATACATATACTACATTTTTACTTATTTACTTTTACATTTTACACAGAGTGTACCATACTCTATATATTATTTAAGAAGTGTCGTTTTAAGTATATTTAGAAATTACATCACGGATATTTAACATGGAAAATCATAAATTGTAAAATTATAACGGTCTAAATTAGCAATTTAAAATATTTTTTTATAGCCAAAGTAAAACTGGCAAATATATTTATGAAATAAATAGTTCTTATAAATATTTCAGGCGCTTTACGAAATCTTAAGTCTCGACAGATTACTATCATGCAGTGATTAGATTGTTTCAAATTACTCTATCTATATTAATAATTTAAAGAGGAAAAATTTGTATGTATGTTTGTAATGTTGTGACACAAAAACTACTGGACTGATTTCCCAAAATTCTTTCACTATTGGAAAGCTACATCTTTACGTAGGCTCACGTATCTCAACATAGGCTATATTACATTAAAAAAAACAGGGATCCATAACAAAATTTACGCGGGTGAAACCGCGGGATATTAGTAGTATTCAATAAATTATAAGTGTTTTCGAATCGTCTACTATGCTATGTACGAGTATATACTACTAGATTATGCTTGTTTGACTTTTTCTCCTTCAACTGATAGACGTCAACTGCTGAGCATAGATCTCTAAACGGGATGTCCACACTACACGAACTTGAGATGCTTGCATCCAGCAGCTCACTGGGGGAGTCATCAATCCACCTTGCAGGGGGTCTACCGATGCTGCATTTTACATCGCGGGGTTGCAATTTTAACCCTGAAACCTCAACCGCCCATCGGTTCTTGCACTATGTGTCCCGCCCATCGCCACTTCGCTATTGCAGAGCTATATCAGTGACTTTGGTTCATCTACACATCTTCTCATTTCTGATCTGATCTTGTAAAGATACTCCGAGCATAGCTCTCTCCATCGCCTGCTAAGTGAATCTGAGCTTTCTTATGAGGCTGATAGTCAACGACCATGTTTCGGATCCGCATGTCATCACTGGCAACACGCACTGTTCGAAGACTTTGGTCTTCAGGCACTGAGGTATTTTAGGCGAAAAGATCTCGCGTGGCTTTCCGAATGCTGCCCATCCGAGTTCGACTTTTACCTTAACTATCCTATTAAATTATTATGATTATCACTACATAGTATAAAACAAAGTCACATTCTTTGTTTGTCCCTATATCCCAATGTATGCTTATTTCTTTAAAACTACGCAACAGATTTTGATGCGGATTTTTTAATAGATAGAGTGATTCAAGAGGAAGTTTTATATTTTTAATACCATTCAATATGGCGTACAGAAATACTGTAATTTTTGAGGTTTCTAATAAATATCGTAAATAATTACATTTTTTTCCGCTTACATTGCAAACGCAGGCTAAACCCAACGAGATTTATCAAAATTATGTACTAAGTATTTGTTCACTTTGAAAAGGTCTACAGAAAAGTCTTCGATGGTATATGTCTATCTCTTATGGATAACCCACAATAGCATTTTTTGTCATTTACTTTTTACGAAAAAAAAATGCCTTATTTTTGAAGCAATTTTTATACAATATAGCATTAATCCTTATCCAATTAAATACATTGTTTGGTTTAATATAGATCAATATGGCCTTTTACAGCATGTAATTTAAATGAACATTTTCGGAAATGTCACAGATTTAAAATCCCGCGAAGGGGCCGCGCTTCGCCCTAGGGCACTTCGAATTTAGCAGCGATCGAACGCGCAACTGTTTCTCTTTCAAGAGTAACCTCTAAAGAAAACATGTTTGTATTGTCTAATAATGTAAACATGTAAAAATAAATATATAGTATATGAATTTAGTTTTTACACTGAGTGACAAACTATATATTTATATAGCCCGTGCGAAGCAGGGGCAGGCCGCTAGTACCTATATATACTATTGAATAATTGACATGGCAAGGTTCTAATTATCTACATAATACACAAACAAAGTTATGACCTAGGATCCTGAAACTTGGCCATTATCACTGATGCACCGGGTCAGAAAACCCCGTGAACTATACTTTAACTGTATCTAATTAAATTAAAACTGTATGTAATTGTACGGTGAAGGAAAACATTGCGAGGAAACCTGCATATCTCTAGAGATTTCTGGAGATATGTGTAGCCTACCAATCCGCATTGGAGCAGCGTTGTAGGTCTTAGCTCCAATCCTCCCAAAACGGAGAGAGGAGGCCTATTCCCAGCAGTGGAAGAGTAATACTTTACTTTTTAATTAATAATTTTTACGATCTAATAATTTTTTCCAAGTATATTTGATATTTCAACGATTAAATTGAGTGTATCGATTCTTTCTTGGAATCCTTAGATCAACAATGTGTCGGTTTATGCGAAGACGGAAATTAGCATTTCGTTCAAAAACATTGCAATAAACATGAGTGAAGATTGATAAACTTGGACTCGAATACGAATTCACAGACTAGACGTATTTTGTTCACATGTTAATTTTTATTTACTTATATATACAGAGGTAGAATTCAGAATATCTTATTCTAGTAAAGATCTGATGCGGCGAGTCACAGTCAGGACTTTAATAAATGACAACAGAGACATCTTCATCTTATTTAGTTATTGTAGTATTATGAATTTCTATAGCCGTGTGGTATCCCGCTGTGTAGAATAGACCACCCTCATTTCTTACCAAGATGTCGTAAGAGACGACTAAGGTAAGTCGACCCGCCGTGTGGTATTTGGCTGAGTAAAATTGACCATCCTCATTCCTTACCGAGGTATCGTAAAAGGCGACTAAGATAAATTGATCCACTGTGTGGTATCCTGTTGACTAGAATAGACCACCCTCTTTCTAACCGAGGTATCGATTAAGGTAAGTTGACGTAAGGCAGGCGGCCGGTCGTAAAATACGAAGCCAAACCATGTGACACCAGGTTTATAAGTGGTAAGGTAAGTTTACGTCAAGTGAGGCGACAAGTTTTAAAATAACTAGTTAAAACATGTTAAAATATGTTTAAAACAACACCACTTGTAGTGGCATAAGGGCAGCATAATGATGAGTATAATATTTTTCTTAAGATTTACTCAATTACATACATTACCAAAGACAATATATTTACAAAAGACAACGCGTGCCCCTTATTAGGGGTTGACAATTCAGACTCAGGGCGGACACGTGTGAGTTTTCATGACAAGTCAATAAAATTAAAATTTATTTTAATAGTCACGCTGACTATCATTTTATTATTATTAATTTTTAAACAAACAATTCACGATGACAACGAATAAAGATTTGATTATATCGATGGCAGCAAAGTAGATACGGACATCTGCAAAATCGTCATTTTACAGGAGAGCACATTTAGTAAAAAATTGCGACCATTTTGAGAGTTATGCACCAATAAACATGAAATTTTCCGTAATACATTGAAATAACCTTCTTTATTGATTGCATAACAGATTTTATTGCTATATCGTTGTTTTGCTGAAATAATGCAGTTGTATTTTTTTACTCCGAAAAAACTTAGACGTAGAAGAAGATATCTGCCCGATATCCGTTTATACATGGTGATTCAAAAGCCATCAATTCAACCTCAAATATCTAAAAAAATTGAGATAATAAAACTCCAGTAATATTTCTACAGATATTTAAATGAAATTTGAGCAACGTGTTAAAACAGTTATCCTTTTTTTAACCCAATTATGAAGATGTCTTCATATACTTTGCATTCAAGATTTCACTTAACTTCATCTACGTCTATCTCTAAAATTTGTTTCTTTCCCAAATTGCCCAAATATTAACGATATTGGAATAATATTTTAATAAAAATGCTTTAAATTAGGAGCTATGTTTCATTTATTTATTAATTTTGTTTTTTCTTTTGTTTTTTTCTTTGTGTCACTCTGTTTACAAAATGGAAAACATGAAATATCGCGTTATTTACGAGTATGAGTTCCACCGTGGCACCAGTGCTGCAGAAACGGCTCGAAGGATTAATGATGTGTATGGTGACGGTGTCGCAAAAGAAAACACAGTGCGTTTTTGGTTCCAACGTTTTTGTATTGGAAATTTCGACCTGCAGAACAAGTCTCGTGGACGGCTGGAGACCAAAGTTGATAATGAAGAATTGAAGGCTATTGTGTAAGCGGATCTATCGCAAACCACGTCCGAGTTAGCTGCAGGCTCCGGTGTTAGTGATAAAACTATTCTAATCTATTTGAAGCAAATTGGGTAGGTGAAAAAGCTTGAAAGGTGGGTACCTCATGAATTGAGTGAAGCAAACCGACAAACGCGCGTCGACTGCTGCGTTACGTTACTCAACCGGCACAATAATGAAGGAATTTTAAATCGAATCATTACCTGTGATGAAAAGTGGATCCTCTACGATAATCGGAAGCGCTCATCGCAATGGCTGAACCCTGGCGAACCAGCCAAATCCTGCCCTAAGCGAAAATTGACAAAAAATAAGTTCCTTGTAAGTGTTTGGTGGACTAGTGCCGGTGTCGTTCACTACAGCTTTCTTAAATCTGGCCAGACGATTACGGCAGATATCTATTTTCAGCAACTGCAAACCATGATGGAAAAGCTAGCTGCTAAACAACCGCGGCTGGTCAATCGCTCTAGGCCACTGCTGCTTCAGGACAACGCTAGACCACACACTGCACAACAGACGGCTACCAAAATCAGAGGAGCTTCAATTAGAATCTCTTAGACATCCACCGTACTCTCCGGACCTTGCTCCAACAGATTACCATTTTTTTCGCAATTTGGATAACTACTTGCAAGGAAAAAAATTCAACTCCGATGAGGCAGTCCAAACCGCCTTAAAGATTTTATTGATTCCCGCCCGAATGGTTTTTTTAGTAAGGGAATCAATGAACTACCTATGAGATGGCAAAAGTGCATACATAGCAATGGATGTACCATTGCCATTGCCAGCCATTTCCCAATAAATTCCCATTGTTTAACATGATTACCTAAACCCCAAAATAAATCAAATACTTTTCCTCTTAATTCGTCACTTATTTTGGTGCAACATTTAAATTTACAGTTTTCGCATGGGGGCCGCATATTTTTCCGTTTTTGTTCTTTTCCATACCGTGATAAGTGTTTTTTACCGACATTTAGCAATAATTTTCTTCTTGTATTGATCCGATTCTCTTTTCTGCATTTTCTCCTTTTCTTTGTAACGTCAACTGTAAATTTACGACGTTTTCTGTTGACGAAGGTGAAGAGCATTCACTGGAAGCACCACTTGCTGATGATGCACTAGAATTAGTGGTTAAAATGGACGGGGAAGAAATTTGTGGATTGAAGGGACGTTAAATATCATCCTCAGCAATAAGTTCCGGCAAATGTGATTCAGCTTCAAACGAAATACATTAAGGTGGCATAGGTGTAACAGAGCGTGATTAGGATAAACAGTAAAATTTTCTGGACAAGCATTTGGATTACATTGTATTTCAGCAGAATTCGTAATAGATAACGCACTGCGCTGCTCACTTTCATCACGCAAAATCTGTTCAAGCGTGTCATTACCTAAGATCGGTAAGCTGTAAATAATAACCAATTATATAGTTTAAAAACGTACTATACATAATCTCAAGCAGTTTTATTAAATGTCACTAACCTGCTTTTATCAAAAGACCCTATATCTAAATTGCCCTCAGTCACTGCTTGCAGATCACTTAGCTGAATTAAATCATTTTCTGTATCTGAACCTGAAAAAACTAAGAAGATTTTGAAAATAATGTGAAACAATGTGAAAAAATAGTATATCTAAAGATAAATCAATGAATTTCCAAATAAAAAAGCGAAATAATACATTCATAGATCAGGACATGTACAAAAAGTACGACGTATAAACGGACAAGTGGCAGATGTCCGTGTTTACGTTGGAATGTAACCTCAAAATAAATGTTATTACTTACGCTAAAATTTAATTATTAACAATAATATTTCAACTATTACATAGTTCAACATTATAATAATAACATAACTGTCTAAGGCACTTACCTTCACAGGGATTTCGTATGGTATTTTTATAGTTTACCAAATCCGAAATCTCATTTATTTCCTTTTGTTCACCTTTTAGGGCCATATTTAATAGTAATTAATTCTTAGAGACACTCATTGTTAAAAAAAAAACTGATATTTTAAGGATTTATTAAGGTATAATGCTTATTACAATATAAATTTAATTAAGAGGCACGAAAATCAAACCTTTACACACGAGAATGTGATAAGTGACTGATAGCTTTGTTTACGTTTCAATAATCTGTCACAGCTCCGAAGTAAAGACGGGCAAATTTAAATGTCCGTTTCTACTACGAAGTTTTTTTAAATTCGGTTGTAGATGTCTTTATTGACGTGCCAAATTTTCTTTATTATTTCGAAAATTGAAATAATTTTAATACAGATCTATAGAGGGTTGATTATAATGTACTTTTTTGTAAAAAAAGCATTTTCACAAAAATGCAGATGTCCGTATCTACTTTGCTGCCATCGATATGGCTTTAATAGGTAAGTAAATAATTCAAAACTAAATGACATCATGAGAAAGCTATTTTTGTATATAATAATATCTATATTATCATCAAATCCAAATCCAAATCCAAATCCAAATCCAAATCCAAATCCAAATCCAAATCCAAATCCAAATCCAAATCCAAATCCAAATCCAAATCCAAATCCAAATCCAAATCCAAATCCAAATCCAAATCCAAATCCAAATCCAAATCCAAATCCAAATCCAAATCCAAATCCAAATCCAAATCCAAATCCAAATCCAAATCCAAATCCAAATCCAAATCCAAATCCAAATCCAAATCCAAATCCAAATCCAAATCCAAATCCAAATCCAAATCCAAATCCAAATCCAAATCCAAATCCAAATCCAAATCCAAATCCAAATCCAAATCCAAATCCAAATCCAAATCCAAATCCAAATCCAAATCCAAATCCAAATCCAAATCCAAATCAAAATCAAAATCAAAATCAAAATCAAAATCAAAATCAAAATCAAAATCAAAATCAAAATCAAAATCAAAATCAAATCCAAATTCAAATTCAAAATATTCTTTATTCAAATAAACTTGAAAACAAGTGTTTTTGAATCGTCAACTCTACTGCTGGTTCGGAAAGCTGTTCCTATCGAGAAGAGGCAGCAAGAAACTCGGCGGTTGCTCTTTTATTTTTTATTTTTTTTATTTATTTATTAACTTTCTTATTATTATTCTTTTAAAAATATAATTCTTAATACCTATTTACATTAAGTCGTTACTGTCTTGTACAGGTACAAGAGAGTTACATCCACACATTCTTATCTTCTAAATAATCTTCAAGAGTATAGTAGGCTTTCTGTATCAGCCTCTTTTTAACAGTGTTTTTAAATTGCTATAATGGCAAAGCTGAGATAGATTGCGGAATTTTATTATAGAATCTTATACCAAAACCCACAAACGAATTACGTACTTTTGCAAGGCGCAAAGCACGAGCCGCAAGCTTATGTCGGTTCCTGCTTTGTCTATTGTATACATCACCTATCGTTTTATAATTCTTTATATTTTTATGTACATAAATTAGATTGTTTAAAATATACTGTGAAGCAAATGTCAGAATACCTGTTTCCTTAAACTTCTCTCTCAGGGAATCACGCGGTCTTAAATTATAAATTCCACGTATAGCTCTTTTTGTAAAACAAAAATTTTTTCACTATCCGCGCATTTACCCCATAGCAATATTCCATAAGACATAATGCTATGGAAGTAGGCAAAATAAACAAGTTTTGCTGTTGTTGTTGTTGTTGTGCATTGGGGAATCTACACTAATATATAAAGCTGAAGAATTTGTTTTACCTCAGTCGTATTTTACGACACCTCGGTAAGAAAGAGGGTGGTCTATTCTACTAAACCGGATACCACACGGTGGGTCAACTTACCTTAGTCGCCTTTTACGACACCTCAGTAAGAAAGAGGGTGGTCTATTCTACTAAACCGGATACCACACGGTGGGTCAACTTACCTTAGTCGCCTTTTACGACGTTTCGGTAAGAAACGAGAGTTGTCTATTTTACTTAGCCGTATATCACACGGTGGGTAAAGTTATCTTAGTCGCCTTTTACACCTCGGTAAGAAATGCTTGGTAAAGTGGTCCATTCTACTCATTCGGATATCACACGGCAGTTGACATATACCTAACTATTAATACAAACCAAAAAGCCATGCATATTACGTGCTTGAACCAACGGGATTTATTTGCTTACATCGTAATTATCATCTTACAAAGTGTCAGCACTAAAATGTTTCCAAATGAATTATTTTCGAACAGTCGTATATGTTATCGGGAACAGACGTCAATACCTACTACATCATTCATGCGAACGATCTCTTTGACCTTCCTAAAACGGTTATCATATTACCATTTATAAATTTTCATTTGTACCTATTGCTTGGTAATTTTAAGTCATACTTTTGGTGATTTTGATTATACTAAGCTGTGATAGCCCAGCGGTATAACGCTGTGCGACACTTTCGAGGAGGTCACGGGCTCGAGCCCGGGTAGACACCAATGAGTTTTTCAATAAAAAACTTATGTCTAAATGATAATTGCAATTTATCATACGCTTTTCGCTGAAGGAAAATATCGTGAGAAATCCTAAATAACTCAAGAGAATTCTGGGGATATGTGAATATGGGGATAAACTATACTTTAAATGTATCTAATGAAATTAAAACTGTATGTAATTTATCACATGCTTTTCGGTGAAGAAAAACATTGCGAGGAAACCTGCATATCTCTAGAGATTTCTGGGGATATGTGTAACCTACCAACCCGCATTGAAGCAGCGTGGTAGGTTTTAACTCCTATCCTACTCTCCAAAAACGGAGAGATGAGGTCTATGCCCAGCAGTGGGATAGTAACAGGCCGTTACTATAATTATACTTACTTTTGCCCGCGACTACGTCCACGTGGACCGTAGTAAAGGAATAAACAGTTCATCTGATACTGTGCAACCCTCCATCACAAAAATCTAATCAATTCGGCTAAATTGGAATTCTTATTGGAATGATTTCGCTACTCGAAACGTCAACAGTAAATGTAGTTTTCTTCATCACGTTGTTGGTAATTAGCAAAGACATTTGCACTAAAACGCCGTGTGGTATCCGGCTGAATACAGTACCTGCCTCATTTCTTACCGAGGTGTCGTAAAAGGCGACTTAGGAAGTTGACCCACCGTGTGGTATCCGGATTAGTATAATAGACCATCCTCTTTCTTACCGAGGTGTCATAAAATACGACTGAGGTAAGTTGACGTCAGGCAGGCGGCCGGTCGCAAAAACGCAGCCAAATCATGTGACAGCATGTTTATGACATGTTGTGCCGATCCCGCTTAGAGTGGGGTAATGGCAGGAAAATGATAATGTCATTTGCACTCAAAACAATTCTTACAAAACCATAAACAAGTTGTAAAACCTCTTTTTGTGACCAGAATCATCTATGGAATTTGTTAATTGCTTAAATATTAAAGATAGCACATCCATAGACCATCAAGGGATTAACTAAAAGGTTAGTGAGTGCGCTATTGAAAACTCATGTCCAGATTTGGATTAAAGATTCGATTGGTATTTTGTCAAATATATTTTTTTAGCTATTTTGAACCCTATTCCGAATTGCTATAGAGATTTCAAAATTAAACAGTAAAACGATGTTATTAACAAAAATCACTTTCGGTAATTATTTATATTGAATAACTAAGGTAACGATTTTGATAAAACTAAACGCCTCTATAAATAAATTGTGAAAAAAGTAACGCATTTTTAGATAAATTATGAAAAATTCAATTGATAATATTATATTTTGATTTAAATTAATGGTGAAAAATAAGATAATTAAATTTTATTTAAATTAATAAAATAAATATAATGAAATATTATACGAAAAAAGGAGATGGGCAAAATCTGGCCTGTGCGGACTAAATAATGAAGTACATAATAAAATATTAAATAACGCCAAAATAAATTAATACTATCTCTGTACTACTCGGGAAAACTGGTGTTGAATAAAAAAGTTATTTATTTGATCCAGTTCAGTTATAATAAGTCAAGTCACAATTTCTTTCGAATCAGTAAGAAACTCAATATAGATATTATATTGATTTAAGAATTTAACATTCTTACAAATATACAGTATATTTTAGCATAGTGTAGTTCAGTATGGTAACTGTTGTTGATAAATTATTTTTATTACCATAAAAAAATAAATAACTATATTTATGCATAGTTACTAGCCTTTTTAATTATCGTATTATTATTGGGGACAAGGTGATTAGCAAACAGCTGGACTCTTTAGCGATGCGTAGAAACGTGTCTTCACTGTGCGTTTTCTACCGCATCTTGCACGGAGAGTGTTCCATTGAACTGCATGACATGATTCCTGCCGCTAAATTCCATAACCGTACTTTACGTCACAGATTAAAATATCATCCTCACCATCTGGATGCGTGGCGATCCACCGCAGTACGGTTTTCAAATAATTTCTATCCACGCACCACCATTTTATGGAACGATCTCCCTTTGGCGGTGTTCCCGGATCGGTACGATATAAGTACCTTCAAAAAGCGTATTTTCCACTTTTTTAAAGGACAGCAACACTCTCGCTCTGCGAGAGCTCGTGGGCGGCGGTGATTACTTGAGGTGCACCGCATCGTTTGCCATCCTATTCCATAAAAAAAAATATCATTTTTTTTATATATATGACCGATTTACAGATCGATTAATAAAATCGATTTCTGCGCATAACAATACTCAAAAAGGTTGTCGTTATATTAATTATCTGTGATGTTTCTAAACATGCATATTCGTGTTGTTTTTCGCATCGTGAACGTTTGGGGCATAGATAATATATATACTACTACATATATACACTATATAGGATAGTTTGGGGATTCCTTGTATTCGTGTGCAACTTTATAACGACCTTTGCTGTATTTCTAGACTACTGACATATTATATTTCGAGTCGACAATCTCATTATTTTGGATTCGTATTTTTTCTTAGATGACAATAAATTATATTTGAAAAAATCTACTAACAAATTCCAATAGTCTATGTAAATCTGTCATGGTTGTTAATTTATTTCTTCTAATTCCCAAGTTCTATCTAAAAATGACTTGTACATACTTAAAGAGTAACTTTCGGTCTATGTATTAAATATTAATTTATTTATGTCCACTCAGGCCAAAATTGTATGAGCTATTTGCCCATCTCCTTTGTCAGTTTATAATTTTTCTCTTTGTGCGTGTATCGTGTTTTAAATATAAAAAAATAATTAAATATTAAATTTATAGGCATTGTGTCCACCATGTGGTATCCGGATAAGTACCTATAATAGAAAACCCTAATTTCTTACCGAGGTGTCGTAACAGGCGACTAAGATAAATTGACCCGCCGTGTGGTTTCCGGCTGAGTAGAATAGATCACCTTTGCCGAGGAGTCGTATAAACCAATAAAAAAACAACATCAAATCTAAAAAATATATACTAAATGTAAAGAAAAAATATTTTCAAAATATAATAACTGTTATATAACCTGAATCCAATTTACGTAATTGAATGCAATGCACACACGAGGGACTTTAATATCGATACATCAGAAATATGGAAAATGATTACTGAATTAATTAATTGATTGAATATACTTTTGAATCTCTCGCTTTATACAGTAAAAAATATATTGATAAGCTAACTGATGCAGTATGAAAAACTGTGAAAATGTGGGGAAAATCAATTCAATACTTTGAGGTATATTAAATTGTAAAAATTTCTTGGATTGAATTATACTCTCAATTCTTGCATAAGCATAAATAAGCAAGTTGTAGGAAAGTATTTGTGAATAACAGTTGCGTTTTAGTCTACTTACTTCCGGTACCTAGCACTCTAATAATTAAATAGGAGCTAATAATTATAAAAAAAATATAATGGTCTGTTAATGATGGCCGGTAATTTAATAATTAATTGGCATTACTCTTGCATTTAATAATAATTACTTGCGTTTAGAAGGTATAAATACATGTTTTAATGTGTTCTATATAGTAATTTGACACTTGAATGTTGCCGATGTATTATTAAACTTAATTTAAAAGGTCACATTTTTGAAATGCAACATTAAACGTGTTGAAACAACAAGCTCTTAATATTATTAAAAATGTTCTGTGTGTGCAAAAATGTGCACATTCTTAACGAAAGTTAAAGAAGATAAAGAAATTTGAAAGAAAAATTGAAATATTCATTTTAACCAAGCTCGTGAATTGCAAAGATTTGTGAAGTCAGTTTAACATTTTTTTAAAATATGGACATGCGAAATGTGCGTCATTATAACGTAAGGCTTGTAAGTGCGAAAGAGAGCGCAACAACGGCGTCCTGTTTCAATGTCCTGTTTCAATATTTTAGTAACCTGCGGACAGCGACTCTTTAATACTATTGGCATATTCCTATTTTTCGAATTAGTATTATAACATCGCAACGGTCAAAACAATCTGTGCATCTTTATCTTTATATTTAAATGAGGTAATATATATATATATATATATATATATATATATATATATGTATATATATATATATATATATATATATATATATATATATATATATATATATATATATATATATATATGTTTTCTGAATCTCGGAAACGGCTCCAACGATTTTCCTGAAATTCAGCATGTAGGAGGTTTTGGGGGAGAAAAATTGATCTAGCTAGGTTTTATGTAAAAAAAATATTGTTTTGTCCCTGTTTTTGGGCATTAAAAAACACTAACATTTATATTGAATAGAATTTTCGCCATTAGCTGTCAAGTCGACGTAGCTTATTCGGGTAACAGGCAGTCTCGAGAAATGTGAGTGCCAAGGATCGATCCCCGAACTAAATAATTGTTTTTTCTTTTTTTTAGTTTTTTTTTATAAAAAATTACCGAGTGAAGCTCGGTCACCCAGATATTATTTATTAATATACAAAAAGTGACGTTAAAAACCAGGAAACTTAAGAAACATTTACCCAAGTTGCAACTTTGCGGAACTTGTGTATTCAGTTCGCAGTCTTTGTTCAGTATATATTGAGCATAATGCAGTCAAGTTTGCTATCCAACTTGAAAGTATTAACGACGTTCGCCATAAAAGTTTCTGAGACAATATTGAATTTCATCGGCAATAGTTTGTTTTAATTATTTTAGAGTGTGCTCAGGGTATTCATGACATGAGATTCATGATTTTTCGTATTGAAAGTAACGGCCTGTTAATATACTATTGCTGGGCATAGGCCTCCTCCTTTTTACAGAGAGAAGGATTGGAGCTAAGAACTACATATATCCCTGAGCTAGAAATCGAGATATGCAGGTTTCCTAACGATGTTTTACTTCACCGAAAATTATTACATATAAGCTTTAATAGAAAACTCTTTGGTGCCTGCCCGGGGTTTGAACCCATGATCGTCTCTAGAAAGCCGCACGGTTTCACCGCTGGCCGATAGCAGCTTTTTTGTATTTATAAAAAAATAAATAAATAAAAGTGAGATAAGGGAAAGAGAATGAAGCACATTTCAAAAGCAATAATTACTATGCATTAGTGATATTTAAACAAGATACACATTAAGTTGAAGTAAAAGTGAATCAGTTAAAATTGCAGGATGCAATAAGTTGTATAGTTAATTTCTGCAAATACAATTATAAATCTTTTCATGTGAGAAGACTTTGTGTAGAAAATTAAATAAAACAATTTTTGTAGTGGAATAGTCGTTGATGGTAATCATATATTTCGTTTAATGTATAAAATATTAGGAAACGTAGGGATCAATAAAACCAAAATATAAAGAAGTAAAAGACTAATTTATTCAATCTTATGAAGAACTGCACACGTGCTATACTTAAGACAATTATCATATAATAAGTGACCCGAAATTTATTACTAAAGAGTAAATTTCGGGTCAATAGGAATAACAAAAAATATTTTACAATTGATAACACTGAGGGGTAAAATGATTGAATTCAGATATGTATATTTACGTGTGGGTCTCATAAATAAAAAATATTAAAATAAAAAATAAATCTCATTTATTTGCCTCCAGCTTTAATTTGTCGCCCTTATCCCTGTTGTCCACGCTGTCTCGTGGCGTCAGTGAAGCGAATGGCACACTCTTGAATAGCCATATTTGGCATCAAGAAGTCAGCCAAGCTGGATACTTGGGCAGGACGATCGAAGGGATAGCCCATAGGTCGTCGATCGGGATACTTCCGATCACGAATGCCACAGTAAGATGCTGCATCGTTGCAGCTACCTACCAAGTCTTGAATGACTCTATCATCATTCCAGTTGGAAATCATACAGAAGAGTACGACAGGATACCCGTTTTCTGTGCCTTTCGGTATGAGCATGTGATGAGGCCATCCACAGCCACAAAAGTCAAATTCGGCAGCTTCAGCAGAACCTGGATCACCGGGTCTATTGTTCTGGTTTCGGAATGTTCTCTCGTATGGGATTGTGACTGAGGATTTCAAGCTTCGGCGACGGATTGTTTTATTACCAATTGGAAGTGCTTCTGTGAATTTGTCAAGCTCAATCATAAGTCTACGTTGTTCGTCATAGGAAAGTGGACGACCATCTTCATCTAGTGTAGGTGCCATGAAGATTCTGACTGTGCCCATCATATTTGAACGAGTTCTGTTATTTACAGAAATAACGTAATTGAACTCGTCATGTTGCAGATGTGTAAAACTAGCAAGCACCGAACCACGTGGAGTAAAATCAAGACCGCGACTGAGCTCTATAGTACTTTGCTCCCACTGCGTGGTAAATAAGTTAGAACCACTAGGTCCTTCAATACCAATTGATGATACTCTAATGCCCGGGAAGTGCAAATTTTCAGTAGAATATGGAGGAAGTTTGCTCTTATATAACGCGAATAAGTCATCAATATATGCATGCCAGCGATAAAATACAGGATCACGCATGGCAGTAGCCGAGTCACCCATGACTCCAAATTGTTCCAAATTTCTATGATCGGGATCATGTAAGTATGAGATAAAAATGTGACCCAAATTATGCAAATCACCATAAAAAGTTCGGTTAGGGCTGATGATTGATGATTCCATCAGATTACCGAGCACATCAATGCCGGTCTGTTCGTCTAATTGCATTGAACGACCATTTGGCATGATGATCGAATTACTTTCAATGGCCCTTATAAATCGGTCTCTCCACTTCTCAAGTTGCCCAACTTCACTTTTTATTTCTTCTACAGGACGAGTGACGTCACGAATTGTAGAACCAGCAAACCTTGGCGGCCAAGCTCGACTGGCTACTTGTGAATCAAGCTTCGGGAAATAACCTTCCTCGATAGGACTCCGGAAATCATCGTACCGTTTAGGTCGTCTCAAACCATTACACATTCTTTCCGTGCTATATCTAGCGACGATCTGCGCATGCATGTAGTAGAAAAGTTCGCCACGTCTGTCTTTATTGACAATGGCACGATCGGCTGCGTCGGAGGGGTATACAAGATGCCAGTGCCAGTGGTGTAGATTGACGCCGATATCTTCGCGGAAGTACGCTACTCGTTGTTCCGGTTCTGACTTTGCTGCGGTGTAATTCTGTGGGATAACGACTGGTAATCTGTTGCCTTCTACTGTGCTTACTTCACGAGCGCGGCGGAACACTTTAGGGTCCATGAACTTATCAGGGAAACTTTCCGCAAAAGTTGGAATGTTCAAACCTTTGGTATCCTCTCTATGCAGAATAGCTACAGAGAGGCAATAATTAAACATGTAAGGATTAATTCTGACCTGACAATATGTACAAATGGACTGCAAATCTTCTACGTCACGCATGCCCATGAAGATATCGATGAGTCTTCCTGCCATTTTCCTATGTTTAGGTACAAAAAGTGAAAAGTTCTCGTTGTAGGGCAGTTCCATTGGTAAGGAAAGATTAGGCAAGGCAATATTGCGCACCGGAATTGTGCGCTGTGCATCTTCACCAAAACGGCTGGCAATGGTGCCACTAACTGGCTTGTATTTTTCGGGATAATAATTAGTAGGCAGTTCGAAGACAGCATCGTCGCCTTTGGGCATGAAGCATGGCTCCGTAGGGCGATCGAAAAATAACAGGAGGTTCTTTCTTGCTTGATCCGACATGGTAATAGTGGTTTACTGAAAAATTAAAGATACACATAATATAAGGTTGCACTATGGCCTACGCTTAAAACAACAAATGTGTAATATTTATATTATATTTATTTGACAAAAATCTATTATAATTTTGTGTCTTAAATTTAACATTGATTTAAAAACATTTAACATTAGATGAAGTTGCACATAACTACTCTTTACTCCATCAAAATAATTAGAATTTTATTAATTCATTGCGATTCTGTCCTGGAGTCTATATCTTGATGATGCTTCGGTTAAGGGGTAAAACGACCGTGGAGATTGTCGTAGTGAATATGTGTGGTGCTTCTGTAATCTTGCTAGTGGTGGAAGTATATGTGGCACAATTACACACAATCAGCCTCTAAAGTAAGTAACTTAATATTTGTGTTATAGGTGACATACAACTAGTAAATATATACATGTATAATTTTAAACACTAAAATACATTACGCGCAACTTGGTCCCCGACGGAAATCGAGCCCGCAACTCATGGAGCGGACTGGACCGTTTGAAGTTATACAATGTTGAAAACAATAAAAAAAAACGCACCTGAAATTCCTAAGGAAGAAAGTAGTATAAAACTTCCAATTAGCCGTGATTCCCGCGGCTGACTGTATCGATCAAGCTACCACCAAAGCTTATATACTGTAATTGTTTTAAGTAGGAAACGTGTGCAAGAACTACCGGAAGTACTTGGTCAAAATATCGTGAGAAAATTATGTGATATCAGCATGGCTTGTGGTTGAAAAAAGTGATAATAGTCAGAATCTAAGTATAACTAATATTTGGATGCATTGGATGCTTTCTCTTCGCTAATAATATACAGAAATAAGATTTATTTAACCAGGCATAGCTAGCTAGCAGGAATACTTATACGTCTTTTATGCTGAGTCTCTATATGCACACGGCACGCAGAGGCGACGAAAGTTTGGAGAAACTTATTATGGTCGGGCAAACGATCACGCGGTCGTTCCCCAACAAGATGGACTGACCAAATAAGAACCTCGTCGTCCTCTAAATTTCACACAATTGTAAGAGAGGCCATGGGTCGAAACAGATGTAGGCACATCATCAACGCCAAACACAACCCTGATGCTGATCACGATCCTCAGACATGAGGGACCGACATTAGAGAGAGAGAGACCTATATGAAAAGTTTCGCAATTCTGTTAATCATATAATTTCGCCCTAAAAAGTGTTCTCGATCTTTTTCTTCGTCGAGACATAGGTCTCTTCATGGGATCTCTACACCATACGATTTTGCAGCGGCTCCCCACGACCTTTTTAACGTCGACAGTCGATCGTAGGGATCTACCGACACTGCGTTTTCCTACAATATCATTTACAACATTGGTTAAATTCATTTTGATAAATTATATTGAAAAATATTGGCAAAAGACTAGCCGCCGCAAAACAGCCAGAAAGAATAGCGATTCTTTCTGGCTCTTTTGAGCAGTAACAAGCCATCAGTAGAGTTGACGATTTTTAAAAGTCAAATTGAATAAAGTTAAATTTTGTACTTGCGAATTAATTAAATTTTTTGTATCCGTAAATTACCACATTCGAGTTTTGAAAACTGGTGTTTGAAACCGCAACCTTCTGGTTAGTTCAACCCGTTCGAGTGCAATGTTTCAGCGATGAAATTGATTTATACAATTTCATTTTCCAATACAATACGAAATATTTGTTTGTACAAAGTGAGCGTGGCTTGCATTTAAAGTGTCACTCAATATGCACCACAAACCACGCGATGGGAATTTTTAATCAAGTTATGCGATTGTGACCTCTATGCCCAATGTTATAAGAGGTTTGTAATGAATACTACACTGCACATATACAGTGTTTGGAATACTGAAGTTATACCAAGTTTTAGATCCGTAATGCTTTAATGCGCTCGCCTAGCGGGTGGCTAAATAAGAGACTGTTTCCATTGTTTATGTCCGTTATTTTTAAATACTATTCCGATTTTGGGATATTTATTTTATTATCGTTATCTATATTTACATTATAAATGGGAATAAATGGTGTCCCGGTCTATCTGTCTATATGTCTTTCTGTAACGCTTTTTAAGCTAATGCGTTGCAACATAAATGCAATGTTGATAAAATTTGGTATAATGAAAAAACCTGTTTTTTAGGATTAATTTTTACTTTTCCTACTTGTACATAATTAATGGTATTTCAAAATTTTAGTTGATATTACTGAAATTCAAAATTGAAATTGAAAAATACTGAAATTCAATAAATCCACCGACACAAATTAAATAATAAAATTTATAATAGTAATGTTTGACTGTAACATTATAATGATAATAAGTAGAATTTACTACAAAGGTTTTGTATTTTATGTCAGGGACGACACCGTTTTATATAATGTATATATTATAACACTCTCGTATAAGTATATCCTATAAGTACTCTGTTTTCCGAAGCAACTTCAATAATTAAGATTTTTTTGTAACTATGTTGGTTTATATTATATTCAAGATTAATCTTGTATTATTATTGCTCTCTGACAAACGTATTGTACTTGTTTTATTAAAAGAATAGACTTTTAATATAATTTAATTTGTTTTAAATAAATGAAATTAATATAAATTATCATATTTTTTGTGGGAATAATTTTCAATGATATTTTGCACAAATTATAAAACAATTTTTTAAGACACAAAATTTAAGAATAGTTTAGGAAAATAAATTTTGAAAGATTACACTGAAATATTACTGCTTTTTAATATAATATTTTTTATAGTTTCGTTATTGTTTCTCATTTTTTTTTCATTCAGTTGTAATTCATATACGCCGAACGTAGAATAATTAAAAAAATTGAAATCAAAAGATTTCATTTTACTTAGTTTCTGTAATTTATCTATATTTGATATCTTTTAACTCTTAGAGAAGATACAATGCTTGATTTTAATGCCGATGCTAACAGACCTTCAGGCAAACTCCATAGACTTTCTTCTGTTAATACGAACGGACTAAGAATTATTTTTTTACTATTAGCCATTGAGGGGTTTCCTCGTCTGGAGCCAATCATGGCAGCAGCATGAGATCATGCTTATCATAAACATTCATTGTCACTGGAACTGGACCAGTATGTAAAATTTCAGCTCAATAAAACTTGCAAAATTCAAACATACAAACATACGTACAAGGCAAGTTAAATAAAAGCGTTTAAAAATAAATCAATAAGACGTGCGTACAATGGAAACGCGTCGATAGTAATACGTCTGCGGAGTAATCGCCCAAGTTTGAAGACTGTTTGCTGTTTGCATTCGAGATAGCGGGAGGTGTTATGACTACGTCGCGTCATATGTTCACTACTGCTCAACATTACAAACATAGTTCAACTAAATTCATAGCAGACTTTGTGAGATGTGTGGTTGAATTTAATTATTTCGTGCTAAAGCTGTGATAGCCCAGCGAGGCCACGAGTTCAAATCCCGGGCATGAACCGATGAATTTGTCTGTTAAAACTTATGTGACTAATTGATAATTGCAATTTATTAAACGCTTTTCCGAAAAGGAAAACATTGTGAGCAAACCTGCATATCTCTAGAAACTTCTGGGCATAAGATTTTATGTCGATAGTAATAATTGCTCACAGCTTGCTCGTTAGCTTATAAAGATTGATTTGCCATAAACTTCATTTTAATTTCGGCATTATACCATCACTAATATTATCATAATCATATCCTAATTTTTAATCAGGTGAGATTTAACAAAACTTAAAACGGTCGGTCATAAGGAATGATAACTTAAAACGGTGTCAATTTACCTTTAACAAGTTATTTATACGTTATTTTGTAAAAAAAATAATTTAAATACTTATTAAATTAAAATTGTGCAAAACATGAACTACAAATAAAACAAAAAAATGATTTGCTCATATTTTCTGACAGGAAGTATTCGCTAATGAAACAAAATACATAGTTTTACTAAGACATAATAAATTAATTAAAACTGGGAAGGAAGCTGGAAAGTTGGGTAAGTAACACTGAATGGACTTAATTAAGTGTATTAAATGAGAACGAAGAGAATATTCAATATACTAAAGTACTTTCATCGAACTTTTACAAATTAATTTGCGGAAAACCAATCTAAATTTCGTTGTATGATTTAACTAGTAGCTGACAATGACATTATTAAAGACATGTTGTTCTCAAATCCTCAGAATTATCGAATGTGCAACTATTAATGAAATAATAATAATCGCTACCATATATCATGACTCTTAAACTGTTGGATATAACAATAAATACAAATATTATTCGCCTTTTAGTTGAAATACTAAGAATGATTTTTGATGAGAGACTGTTGTTTTGAGAATTAATCTCGATGAATTTTAAAACACCGTTTCAATGGATAGACGATGTGAACAGAATTTTCATAGAATATGAAAGTGATTTACCTTTAACAATTACACACAGATACACAGTCCACAGATACGCCTCTTTAGACAGAAGCATATGTAGATTTTCTACCACTATATAAACTTATCAATGGCAATAATTTCCATGCATTACTTACATCTATACTAGATACATATGTTCAAGTGAAAGTGAGTAAAGGACGCAGTAAGTAGTAAAGTTAGTTCAATGAGTTCTTTTCACCTGAGAAAGTCTTGTGTCGAAAGTTTAATAAAACTTTTTGTAATAGAGTGGTATTCATATCTATCGTTTTATGTAAAAATTATTAGGAAATGTGGGGATAGATAAAATAAAAAAATAATGTTGTGAAAGGCTAATTTATTCGATCTTATGAATCAAAAAGTATTTACATATGTACAAAACTTAAAAGAGCTATAATAAGTGACCCAAAACTTATTTCTAAAGAATACTTACTCAAGGTCCGTTTTCATCGCCAAGTCATTTTATAAAAACATTCAGTCAATAAGAATACAAAATAAAGAATATTTTTTAAATTCATGATGTTGCAATTTATATCATACAGGTTCTGTGGGTTCTAATCAAAAAACTTTTAAAATATATGGTGCTTATGTGTGCACTTGGTATAGTAATAAGGTTTTCTAATGAGAGCATCTATATCTTCTGGACTATAGTGCTTAAGACATCCGCAAGACCTCCTGTTGCGGGAACTTGATTCATTTCCTTCATAAGATCTACTGGAAGTTAATATTTTTTAGTTAGTTATTCGCTACTGAACCTATATTTTAATATCACTAGAGACAGGGCTGAAATTTTAGTTGATGAAATTTGATGTATACGAGACATATAATGCAATAATGATAATATATATTCAAAATAATCAGAAATTTAAAAAATACACAATGGAATTTAATTATGCGATACATATCTAATTGATTGTGAACCTCGTGAATTAGAATTATTAATTTAAAAAAAATATATTGCAACTTCACTGTCTCCAACTTTAATTTGTCGCCCTTACCCCTGTTGTCCACGCTGTCTCGTGGCGTCAGTGAAGCGAATGGCACATACTTGAATAGCCATGTTTGGCATCATGAAGTCAGACAAGCTGGATACTTGGGCAGGACGGTCGAAGGGATAGCCCATGGGACGTCGATCGGGGTATTTCCGATCACGAATGCCGCAATAAGATGCTGCGTCGTTGCAGCTACCTACCAGGTCTTGAATGACTCTGTCATCATTCCAGTTTGAAATCATACAGAAAAGTACGACAGGATACCCGTTTTCTGTGCCCTTGGGTATGAGCATGTGATGAGGCCATCCACAGCCACAGAAATCGAATTCGGCAGCTTCAGCAGAACCTGGATCACCAGGCCGGGTGTTCTGGTTTTGAAATGTTCTCTCGTATGGGATTGTAACTGAGGAGTTCAAGCTACGGCGACGGATTGTTTTGGCACCAGCCGGAAGTGCTTCTGTAAATTTATCAAGTTCAATCATAAGTCTACGTTGTTCGTCATAGGAAAGTGGACGACCATCTTCATCTAGTGTAGGTGCCATGAAGATTCGGACGGTGCCCATCACGTTCGACCCAGAGGTGTTATTTACAGAAATAACGTAATTGAACTCGTCGTGCTGCAGATGAGTAAAACGAGCCAGCACCGAACCACGTGGAGTAAAATCAAGACCGCGACTGAGCTCTATAGTACTTTGCTCCCACTGCGTGGTAAATAAGTTAGCACCACTAGGTCCTTCAATACCAATTGATGATACTCTAATGCCCGGGAAGTCCAAATTTTCTGCAGAATATGGAGGAAGTTTGCTTTTATATAACGCGAATAAGTCATCAATATATGCATGCCATCGATAGAATACAGGATCACGCATGGCAGTAGCCGAGTCACCCATGACTCCAAATTGTTCCAAATTTCTATGATCGGGATCGTGTGAGTATGAGATAAAAACGTGACCTAAATTGTGCAAGTCACCATAATAGTTGCGGTTGCGACTAATGATGGATGATTCTATCAGATTTCCGAGCACATCAATACCAGTCTCTTCATCTAATTGCATTGTACGACCATTTGGCAGAATGATCGAATTATTTTCAATTGCCTGTAAAAGTCTGTCTCTCCAAGATTCAAGCTGCGACACATCACTCCTTATTTGATCTACAGGGCGGTCCACGTCATGAATTGTAGTACCAGCAAACCTTGGAGGCCAAGCACGACTTGCTACTTGTGAATCAAGTTTAGGGAAATAACCTTCCTCGATAGGACCTCGGAAATCATTGTACCGGTTAGGACGTCTTAAACCATTACACAGTCTTTCCGTGCTATATCGAGCAATGATTTGTTCATGCATATAGTAGAAAAGTTCACCACGTCTGTCTTTATTAACAATTGCACGATCGGCTGCATCGAAGGGGTACACGAGATGCCAGTGCCAGTGATGTAGATTGATGCCGATATCCTCGCGGAAGTACGCTACTCGTTGTTCCGGTTCTGATTCTGCTGCTGTGTAATTCTGTGGAATAACGACTGGTAATCTGTTTCCGGTTGGAACAATTTTGCTCACTTCACGAGCGCGGCGGAACACTTTAGGGTCCATGAACTTATCAGGGAAACTTTCCGCAAAAGTTGGAATGTTCAAACCTTTGGTGTCCTCTCTATGTAGAATAGCTACGGAGAGGCAATAGTTAAACATGTAAGGATTCAATCTCACCTGACAATATGAACAAATGGACTGCAAATCCTCTACGTCTCGCATACCCATAAAGATATCGATGAGTTTTCCTGCCATTACCCTATGTTTAGGCACAAAAAGTGAAAAGTTCTCGTTGTAGGGCAGTTCCATTGGTAAGGAAAGATCAGGTAAGGCAATATTGCGCACCGGAATTGTGCGCTGTGCATCTTCACCAAAACGGCTGGCAAGGGTGACACTTACGGGCTTGTATTTTTCGGGATAATAATTAGTAGGCAGTTCGAAGATAGCATCGTCACCCTTTGGCATGAAACATGGCTCCGAAGGGCGATCGAAAAATAACAGGAGGTTCTTTCTTGCTTGATCCGACATGGTAATAGTGGTTGTCTGAAAAGGTAAAGATATATAAAATATAAAATTAGCTAAGGAGTACAGCGGCAGGAATGATGGCCTTAAGCACTCAAAACTTAGCACCACGTTTGCTTGCAAGTTAAGATCAAGTGTCAGAAGTATAAGTATGTTGTATAAGAATATAATTAATGATAATAAGGCTGTTCCTAATACTTCCAACAATCAAAGTTTCTTCTGTTAAAAGGCATACTACGAATTATTATCAATTCTTTAATTGCAGGACAATTCTTCTCCTTATCGACCTATGGACGTCTACTACTATTTATAAATCTCTTCAAGAGACGGTGTACACTATATTGTTCCCCTTGTATCCAGCAGCTTTCATTATTTTTCTTAGTATGTATTCCATTCACCTGCCAGTATTCTTTTACTCCAGTCATTTAAAACTTTCCGTTTTCCCCACCACCGTCTATCGGTTCTTTGAACTACGTATACAACCTATCGCCATATAAGCTTCGTGGTCCATTTGGCTATTTCTATAACTGTATTTCATGCATGGATGCCCTAATTTTTTATTTCATCACGTATAGATACTACTTTCATATAACATTGTAAATAAAACTCACCCGGGATATCAAAGGAAGAAAGTATAATTATAGTACTTCCAATTAGCCGTGGATCTCACGGCTGACTGTACCAATTCAGATACGACCAAAGTTTATATACTGAAGTCCACACGAATACCTCTACAATTAATATGTATCGTGTGCAAGAGCTACCGGATGAACGTGGTCAATATATCGTGAGAAAATTGTGTGCTATCAGAATAGTATGTGGTTTAAACGCTGTAAATGATAACGATTAAAGTGTAAATACATTCTTTTTTATTTTATAATATTACCTTTTTTATTTATAATATTACCTTTTTTATTTATAATATTACCTTTTTTATTTATAATATTACCTTTTTTATTTATAATATTACCTTTTTTATTTATAATATTACCTTTTTTATTTATAATATTACCTTTTTTATTTTATAATACCCTTATGTGACTTGGTTAGCATCAGATAAATAGTTTTTTTTCTCTAGCAAGTAAGATTTATTTAGATAAAGTCTTGAGTACACGTCTCAGTCACAGTCTCATAAGTCTCTTCAGTACATGTCGTTTTTATCCTTTAGTTATAAACTTTTTTAAATAAGTAACAATATATAATTATAGGTATTATAAAGCACAGCGGCACAAGATCTTGTGGTGTGGAGATCCCATTAAGAGACCTATGTCCAACAGTGGACGTACATCAGTTGATAATGAAGAAGAAGGAGGTATTTGTGGTATATATGGTGTGGTATTTGGTGGTGTGCTGAATTCTTAATCATGTTACTGATCAAAGATCACGTGGTACAAGGGACTTAGAGATGACGTAAATCAGTGGCTCTCAATCCCATATTGCGGCTGCGTGAATGATGTATCGCTGATAATTAATAGTCAAGTGAGTCGCGAGATTAAAAAAAAATCAATATAATAAGGTGACCCGAAGAATTGAATCTGCGGGGAAATTGCGTTTATATCAAAAGGCGTATGTTGTGTTCATATGCAATAAAAATACTTATACGTAAGTAGCCATACCTACCTTGCCTTTTATCATCCATTATTTGCATGAAGTCATGTTTGAATTGCTAGTTAGTTAAGAGAATGTTAGTGTGTCGCTGATAAAAAAAAGTTTGAGAAACGCTGTCTCAGCCCATGGAATTCATATTAAATTATATAAGCTGTGGTAGCCCAGCGGTAGCACCGTGCGACTCTTTCGAGGAGGTCTATGGTTCAAACCCCGGGCAGGCACCAATGAGTTTTCTAGTAAAACTTATGTGTCTAATTGATAATTGCAATTTATCACACGCTTTTCGGTTAAGGAAAACATTGTGAGGAAACCTGCATATCTCTAGAGAATTCTAGGGATATGTGTAACCTACCAATCGCACTGGAGCACCGTGGTAGGTCTCAGCTCCAATCCTTCTCTCCAAAAACGGAGAGAAGAGGCCTATGCGCAGCAGTGGGATAGTAACAGGCCGTTACTTTATATTAATAAACATTAAAACAGAACTCGCTTCCCTTTTCATCTTTTCAAAACAAACTTCAGTGTAATTGAATTACCTCGTTCGTCACTTTAGTCAGATTTATAACCTAGAAATTTTCATTTGACATTTTAAGCCATAAGTCTAGTCAGTATATATGTATATAAAACATTTTTTCCCTTGAAAAATAGACCACCCTCATTTTTTATCGAGGTGTCGTAAAAGGCGACTAAGGTAAGTTGACGTCAGGCACGCGGCCAGTCGTAAAATAACTAGGTTATCGCATCACGTGTGAATGGATAACACAATTAAGCTTTTTTTTCTGTGGTGTTATACTTTGACAGAAGGTTCTCATAAAAAAAAAGTTCAGCGAAATAAGGAAAATTTAATAAAGTCTTCGGCTGAGTATAAACCACTCTCATTTCTTACCGAGGTGTCGTAAAAGGCGACATCCGGTTGAGTATAATAGACCACTCTCTTTCTTAGCGGGGTGTTGTAAAATACAACTAAGGTAATTTGACGTTAAGCAGGCGGCCGGACGTAAAATACCTAGCTAAATCATATGACAACATGTTTCCAACATGTGCCGAGTCCACTTAAAGTGGGATAAGTGCAAGAGGACGATGGAAGAAAATTGAATACTTTATTTTAAACAGGACAACGTATGTCGTATAAACTAGTACTTTATAAGTCAATTTCGCGAGTAAAATAAGTAAATAGGCATCGAATACGGTCATTTATTGTTCATAAGGTCCATTCACCAAGATCGCAGTACAACTCAGTCCTTTTAAAATTAAAAAAGTGCGAAGCACTTGTACATAATACCATAATATGTCATAACGTAAATCCTCTACATTTCAGGAAAGTTAGTTTCTAGGCGTGATGTATGGCCGCCGTGACCCTTTGCCTTGCTTGTCATTTCCGCCTCAAAATCCACAGACATCATAATGTGACAGAATATTGTATGGTTCACATAAAATTTCAATAATTCTTTATTTGGTTTACACAAATTTTACTATTAGAAAATATTGTACTGATTCTATTAATTAATGTTGCTATAGACATTCATTGATGTTTGGTCAAAACGAGAAAGACGTCACGCTTACAGCTTGTAATTCATAAAGGAAAGAAAGGTTTGCGATAATGTAAATAGTATCTACAATAGTGGAGTAAAACCAACTATGAGCATTCTTCTGCACTTATTCCACTCGAAGAGGGGTTGACACAACATTTCTCGCCTATTAATTCATTCAATTCGACAATACGTTAACTCTGGTGCTACTCCATCTATATACATTTCCTAATTCACTCAATCCAACCATCTCTTTTCAGGCCTCTAATCACATATCCATCATCTCTCCCCAGCTATAAATCCCTCATGGTGGTGGGGTCAGCCTTCCTTATGCTTCTCCTCCACTTCGCTCGGTCATGGACATCGTTGTCGGTAACTTTGCATACACTCTTGCCTTTTAGCACTACTTCTTTCCACCTTGTCTTGGTGTGGTCGACGAGTGGCGCCATCTAGTTTTGAGTGCGGAATCAGGTGTTCCTAGTACGTTGTGTAACACATCTATTTTTTGTCACAGAAATCTGAAAGTACATAGGGTCTATCTGAGTCTAAAAATGACCATAATTAAGTGTAATTTAATGTTAGAATAGTGTTTAAAAGCTGTGGTAGCCCAGCGGTAACACCGTGCGCCTCTTTCGAGGAGGTCTAGGGTTCAAACCCCGGGCAGGCACCAATGAGTTTTCTAGTAAAACTTATGTGTCTAATTGATAATTGTAATTTATCACACGCTTTTCGGTGAAGGAAAACATCGTGAGGAAACCTGCATATCTCTAGAGAATTCTGGGGATATGTGGAACCTACTCATCCGCATTGGAGCAGCGTGGTAGGTCTTAGCTCCAATCCTTCTCTACAAAAAAAAACGGAGATAAGAGGCCCATGCCCAGCAGTGGGATAGTAACAGGCCGTTACTTACTTAAGTGTTGAAAAACACTTTTAAAGAATTTATCTTTTTTTTGATTATGGTCGAGTAATCCTACTAATATTATATATGCGAAAGTATGGTTTTATGGTTACTCTTTTACGGCGAATCCGCTTAACCAATATCTATGAAATTTGGTACAATTATTCCTTATACACCGGAATATAACATATAGGCTATAGAAATCCTATTATTTTACAGGAATAGGATAAGATTCAAAAGCGCCATCTATTATCCACCTATCACACGAAAACGCGTGTCAAAAGAAATATATCAAAAATTAATTCTATTTCTTCCTGTATACAAGAGCTCAATGTTAAATGGGAATTCTTTCTATTTTCTTAGCTCTATGGCATCAAACTGACTCAAATTTATCTTCCCTAATACGTGTTTATACAACGGATATTAGCCTGTATTTGCTTTTTGGTACTCATGCTTGTACCAAAAATGGTGAAAGGGTTACATTCGACCCTCAAGGCTTTGTTTCGGGCAAATAAGATAAGCTGATACGAAAAACCATTTTATAATTACAACAAAGTTAAAAGCTTTTGTATTTAATTGTACTTGAAATCCTCAGGGGCAAAAAAAACATCATAACATTGTGAATTAAATAAGGTTTTATCGGATGATATACCTACGAGTCGCCGTGTGGTATGCGGCTGAGTAGAATAGACCACCCTTATTTCTTACCAAGGTGTCGTGAAAAGTGACTAAGGTAAGTTGAATCGACGTGTGGTATGCGGCTGAGTAGTTTAGACTACTCTCATTTCTTACCGTGCTGTCGCACAAGGCGACTAAAGTAAGTTGATCCGCTGTGTGGTATCCAGCTGAGTAGAATAAGACCACCATCTTACTTACCAAGGTGTCGTGAAAAGTGACTAAGGTAAGTTGAATCGTCGTGTGGTATCCAGATTAGTAGACACACAGGTCGTTTTAGTCGGTGCGAGTCCGACATAACCGCTGCCTGTCCCCGTCGGTACCCATAAGGGGTTTTTTCCTGTATAAAAAAAAAAGAAAAAAAAGGAGAATGATGTTCGAGTGATATACGAATGTGGTGGTTGTAAAAGTTTTAATTTTGAGTTAATTTCTAACCTTTATTGAAGTTTAATAAGTAATCATACTTTTTAAGAAAGTTTGGATTTTTTGCTTGCTGATTATCGTCATTCTCCTGTCCTTATTCTACTCTTGGCACAACACGTTTTAAACATGTTGTTGTCAAGCTGTTTTTTAACAAGCGTTGTAATTATTCGAAGGATTCTAACTCTAAACTCATGTATTTTGTTGATATTTACAAATTATTATGCTCTTAAAAGTAAGGTAGAAAACCAGAAAATTCTTAAATTATTCCTCGGTTACTTTCCCACCCGCAATAGAATGGTCTGATGGGACTAAGCCCAGCTGTGGGTTTTATGTAGCGGTATTTTACTTTTATTTACGAAATGCCTGTAGTTTTTGTTCTTTAAGATTATCACAAATATTATATAGACGATTTTATAGTGACGACTGTAATACGTAGTAGCAAATTTGAGAAGAACAGTCGAAAAAATAATTAGCAATTCAAATGCAGCTATGAAATATTTATAAATCTGACAATTGCTAGTATTGACTTTGAATTTTATCTCATTCTGTCCATTCTTTTTTTTCGAATTGACTGTATGCTGTAAGCCCTAACGGCTTTTACAGCGTCACTGGGCGGCACGGGCGAGCGCAGAAGCATCGTCGAGGTTGCGAAATGCGGAGAGTAGAGCGCAGTTCTGCTAGCTTCGGGGACGTCGTCCTAAGGGTGCCTCCTATGAGGCCGAAAGCTGTCCATTTGAGATCGTTCTGATGAAAAGAGTGTTAGGGAACAAATCTCTTTTATATATTTGCTTAAGATAACGTAATGACTGTGGTGTTGTGTCCGATAACAATTTTGTTATCAGTCATATATTTATGCTTATCACTCTAACCACTTGACCAAAACAATATTATTCACGAAACCAACGGTATTCCATTTAAATAAACATTTCCCATATTACATTTTTAAGGATGTGAATCCGCCGTGTAGCATCCGGCTAAGTAGAATAGAACACCCTCATTTCTTACCGAGCTGTCGTAAAATGCGACTGAGGTAAGTTGACACGCCAGCTGGTATCCGGCTGAATAGAATAGACCAACTCATTTCTTACCGAGGTGTCGTAAAAGGCGACTGAAGTACGTTGACCCGTCGTGTTGTATCCGGCTTAGAATAGACCACCCTCATTCATTACCGTGGTGTCATAAAAGGCGACCAAGATAATTTGACGTCAGGCAAGCGGCTGGTCGTAAAATACCAAGTCAAATCATGTAACAACATGTTTATAACATGTTGTGGCGACCCCTCTTAAAATGGGCTAAGGGCAGGAGAATGACGATGATGTATCACGCGAAGTTATCGCGGTTCTTTTCTAATAGAATTTATTTTTTCTACCATCGGCGACTTAAACAAGCTCTGAGTAAGGTATACGGATAACAACAAAGTTATTTACTACAGTCTTTAAAGTATATTATTTTGCGAAAAATAGTGCAGCTAAAAATAAAACACTGAAACTATAGTTTAAAATGCACCTCCAGTTCATAATCTGGAATAACGCCAAGCAAAAAGTTTCTAGCTATAGTAAAAGAATAACTTTTAAAAACATTTTCCGACAGAGAAATAGTTAGATTTTTTTATATTCATTGTTTATTATATTATATTCTTTATTAAAATCAACTTGTATACAAGTGCTTTTGAATCGTCAACTCTACTGCTAGTTCGGAAAGTTGGTTCCATCGAGAAAAGCCAGCAAGAAACTCGGAGGTTTCTCTTTTCAAAACATAATTCTTGTAACTAGTTACAATTAATACTGTCTTGTACAGAGTCGAAGACTGGCTATATTCACGCATTCTAATCATCTAAGTAATCCTCAACAGTAAGTAGGCTTTCTATATCAGTTTTTAAGTGTTTTTAAAATTTTGTAACGGCAAAACTAAATTTGCAAAATTTTATTATAGAATATTATACCCAAGCCTACAAAATGAGTTACGAACTTTTGCAAGACACAAAGCAGGAACCGCAATCTTGTATCGGTTTTTACTTTGTATATTATATACATATTAAATGTTTATAATTATGTATACTATTGTGCACAAAAATTAAATTTCTAAAAACATACCGTGGAGAAAATGTAAGAGTAACTTGTTCCTACAACATATATTTTATTTGTCACCAATATTATATAAAAAAATTAAATTATTATATTAAATACTGCGTATTAATAGCTTAAAATACCGCGCTGTCGCACCCATTGGTATGGAAATTCTTACACAGTAAAGTGCGTAATACTTTGGAACTCTGTCCCTGCGGAGATCCGTCATTCCAAGTCGGTTCACGTTTTTAAGAGTCCAATGGAGGCGGCGGCTGGAATCGCCCAGTGCAGGATTCTGGACGATTTCAGCTATCCAGCCCATTCTCCAGGGCTGGGTCGCCAGGAGGCATGGGGTCCTCACCTTCCGCCTGACACAGGTGCTTTCTGGACACGGTTGTTTCGGGAGGTATCTGTGGAAGGTAGCCCGGTGCGAAGAGTCCGGTGAGTGCCACGAGTGCGGCGCCGAATGTGACACGGCGCTGCATACGCTCGCAGACTGCCCAGCTTGGGCAGTTCAGCGGGCAGAGCTCGTGGCACAGGTGGGGCACGATCTCTCCTTGCCCACTGTTGTTCGTGCCATGGTGGACAGGGAGAGATCGTGGGCAGCGATGGCCTCCTTCTGCGAGGACGTAATCTCGCGGAAGGAGGCGGCGGGGCGGATCCGGGAAGTCGAGTCCTTGGATCCGATCCGCCGCAGGCGAGCGGGGCGCAGGTGACTCGCCGAAGTCCGTCGCATGCCACCCTAACGGGGACCTCCGAGCGTTCCGAACGGGGTATCGGACGCTCGCTGGAGTTAGGTCCCCGAGGCGGTCGATGCATCTGGTGCCCCCGATGCATCGATTAGCGGAGGGAGGGGCCACTGTTTAGAGAGGCCCCGACCCGGAGGTGGCGCTCTCCGGGGTACAGAGCTGCTGCTGGCGGGGATGGGGGCAATGTCTTCATAGGTACCCTGTCCCCGCCACCAGCAGCGCGGTGGAGCACTGTCAGGTTTTTAGAGTCGGTGAGAGTCCGACATACCCGCCGCTCGTCCCCGTCGGGCGGTGATGACCCATAATGGGTTTTCCTGACATAAAAAAAAAACGTTTTTAAGAGTCGTTTGAAAAACTATTATTTATCTATATGCTAATATTAGTATGTAATATATTATAGGTAATATTTGTATGTATTATATTATAGGAATATGTATTAAGGTATGTATACTGTATAATATATATGTAGTATTAGTATTCAAATTTGTGTAATCTATTATACTTTATGTATAAATACGAATTAAATAAATCCTAGTATTATTTGTGTTGCACCAACCTATTTTTTGTTCTAAGATCCGTTCTCGTTAATTATTACATATACATGTTTGTTTTTTTGTTTAAATGTATGCAAGAAGAATAAATAAATAAATAATAAATAAATAAATTAAAATATATTAAAAACAATAAAATTTATAGTCATTGTGTATTTAGACGCAGTGAAGAAAAATGTCGTGAGGAAACATATATACGAGTATATCTAGAAAATCCTGGGAATATGTGTAACCAACTAATCCGATTCGAAACAACAAAGAAAGTTTAAACTCCTAACCTTCTCTCCAAAAACGGATAGGGGAGGCCTATGCCCAGCACTGGGATACTAAGTTACTTTTTTAATATAATTAATACGCGATTAACGTTGTGTGAGAAAAAAACATTAAAACAATTTCGGTAGATAACAAAGGCAGATTTGTCCGGTGGAAATTGAGTTAATCCGTGATTAATCTGACCACATACATGATAAGGGTCTTCTGCTGTGACAGCGCGATAATTGCGATTATGTGTATATGATATCAGGTTACGTGTAAGCCAACTGAATTATTAGCTTGGTATTTAAATAGAGATAGAGCTAGTAATTTATGCGCTCGAAAGTTACACCTTAATTTGCTTAACGCGCGTGGATTAATTTGTTTATATGTGAGCGTGAGTATTCATTTTAAGTGAAAACTTGTTTAGCGGCGTTGTACACTTTTTGTGATGGGTAAAAAATGTTAAACGAGGACACGTGTCGCGTCACGACACGTGACCTCTACTCAGCTGGATACCATACCTCGGGTCGACTTACCTTAGTCGCCTTTTACGACATCTCGGTAAGAAATGAGGGTGGTACTATTCTATTCAGCCGGATACCACACGGCGTTTATATATTGATGATATATTTAACAAAATAAATCTATAGTCCGACTTAGTAGACTTTCGACTACCATGAGATCGGTATGTACGTGGGTGAAACCGCGGGATATTACTAGTAGATCAATATTTAAAGAGAACTCTCATAACACAAGCTGTGATGGCCCAGCGGTAACACCGTTCGACTCTTTCGAGGAGGTCGCGGGTTCAAGTCCGGGCAGACACCAATGAGTTTTTGTTAAAAACTTATGTGTCTAATTGATAATTTCAATTTATCACACGCTTTTCGGTGAAGAAAACATCGTGAGGAAACCTGAATATCTCTAGAGAATTCTGGAGATATGTGTAACCTACCAATCCGCACTGGAGCAGCGTGGTAGGTCTTAGCTCCAAATCTTCTATCCAAAAACGGAGAGAAGAGGCCTATTCTCAGCAGTGGGATAGTAACAGGCCGCTACTTACTACTTACTAATAACACAAAGGCACTAATTAAAAAACTATGCCAAAAAGAAGACCGGAGTGTAAAATTCATACTGTAGTACAATTTAAAAACTTTCATACGTCGTTAATTCTTCCAACTTTTCATAGTAAGCGAAAAAAATTTTAACTCGATTGCATTTTAGTTGTTGGAAACTTGAAAAATTGTGAAGTCCGCACGAAACTTGGAAGTTAAATGTTTCCAAGTTCGCCAGATTTTTTTACACTCGTAGTGCGGCAGTTTTTTTGTCCGTTGCCTACTGTCTGTGGTGTTCACTAAACTGACAAAAATTATATGAAAAATTATTACATATGCTCGGTATGAGTTTTATAAAAAACTCAATTTTATTTTAATTAAATTTACCGTGGCTTCATCTACATTTAGCTTTATACATATTTTCTATTTTACTTTATCGCGGATTATAGCAAAATAATTCTATTCTAACTTTTGTATTGTAGATATTGTTGTAGTGAGTGTGTAGTTCTTGTGTGGCGTGATACGTTGTGATACATGTGGTAGATGGTCCTGCATGTATAAGGTATGTGAAAGTTGCCTATCCCACTCTAAGTGGGGTCGAATCAACATGTTATGAACATGTTGTCACATGATTTGGCTACGTATTTAAAGACCAGCCGCTTGGCTGACGTCATCCTACCTTAGTCGTATTTAACGTCATCTCAGTAAGAGACATAGGTGGTCTACTCAGCCGGATACCACAAGGCGGATCTACTCACCTTAGTCGCCTTTGACGTTGCACCATGTTACAACATGTTGTGCCCACTTATAGTGATATAAGAGAAAGAGAATGATAATGATGATGCTTAAAGTATTCCAGATAATGATAATGAACTACAAAGTTGTGGTATCCGGCTGAATAGAATAGTACTACCCTCTTTTCTTACCGAGGTGTCGTAAAAGGCGACTAAGGTAAGTCGACCCGCCGTGTGGTATCCGGCTGAGTAGAATAGACCAACCTCATTTCTTACCGAGGTGTCGTAAAAGGCGACTAAGGTAAGTTGACCCACCGTGTGGTATCCGGTTGAGTAGAATAGACCACCCTCTTTCTTATTGAGGAGTCGTAAAATACGACTAGGGTAAGTTGACGTCAGGCAGGCGGCCGGTCGTAAAATACGTAGCCAAATCATATGACAACATGTTTGTAACATGTTGTGCCGACCCCACTTAGAGTGGGATAAAGGCAGGAAGATGATGAAGATGATGATAATGAACTACAAAGTATAACAAAGGGTTGAGGTGTCAGCGAATAAAATAACTCTGGATTGAGATGCCAATCACGTTCCGAGTAACTTTTCCATTCGGCCTTAATTTATTCGGGATAATGTTTGAGAGGAAATTAGGCTGCGAACAACCTTTGTATCGAAAAGTTTTGTTTTACTCGTCTTTTATATACAACTCTATAGAATGCTTTGGGAGTAATCATTGCCAAAATTGATGGCATAATTAATGACTAAAAAATCAATGATAGTAGTGGAACTCGACGACGTTTGCGTCGGCTTTAGTGTATAACTACCCTCAATTATGAACTATTTTGTATTTCTCCTATTCCAAAATTAAAACGGGATTTTAGTTATACTATAAATTACACGGGAACATACACTTCAATTGTACTAAATTTCGTAAAAAAGCGTATCTGACAGACAGACTAACTAAGCCGTTTATTATATCTTTAATATTTAAATCAGTGAATCTTGTATATATGTATATTTTCTGAATTTCGGAAACGGCTTCGACGATTTTTATGAAACAGTATGTAGAGAGTTTTGGGGGCAAACAATCGAACTAGTATTTTTTATCACTGTTTTTGGGCATTTAAAATATTGTTAAAATATAAATAGCAACAGAAGCTTAAACTTGCTGTCATTTCCTATATCTTTTAATAAAATTACCGAACAAGGCTCGGGCACCTAGGTACTTATAATAATGTGGTATTTATTATATTAACGATTTGCAAATCAAACAATTTTTTTTCGAAAATTGCGGGTACGTAAGTATGGTCATCTGAATCTTAAGCAACTTATAATATAAGGGAGATCAACATCTTTCATACACTTTCTTAACAAACGTGGATTATATCAAAATAATTCTATCACATTAGATATGCCATTGCATCATTTTAAAAACACTATTAATAAAACGCTATTACAGAAAGGCTACTATAATATTGAGGATTACTTAGATGATAAGAATACGTGGACTTACTCTAAGTTGCTCTTCGACCCTGTAAAAGACGGTAATAACTAAATGTAACTAGTAATTATAATTATATTTTTAAAAGAGCAACCGCCAAGTTTCTTGCTGGCTCTTCTCAGTAGGAACAGCTTTCCGTACCAGCAGTAGAGTTGACGATTCAAAATCACTTATTTACGAGTTTATTTGAATAAAGAATATTTTGAATTTAAATTATCATAAATTTTGTACTATGGAATTCCGCAAAGTAACGCCTAATTCTATAAATTAATATTTCAATTTCCAAATAACTATATTGAAAGATCAATATAGTTATTTGGAAATCAATAGATAATCAAATAGATCAAGTTTATTCAAGAAAAAATACGAGGTCTGTTAGTTAATACTCTATAATTCATAATTTAATAGAATCATATCATTTGCAAACGATGTGCGCTTTATGTCAAGCCGAGCTGTCTCGTCTACGTGTTAAGAAGATTATATTTAACAAGCAAATGGCGTGTTATGTCAGATGACATGATACACAAACCGACCGAATACAACTCGATTCAGAAATAAAATACATATGTAGAAACAATACGCAAACGAATTTCAATCTTCGGCGGTAATATGTACAGATATAAAATAGGATTTTCCTACGTAACTACATGTTTGTTCCATTGAAAGCGTCTCGTAATATGCCTCAGGAATTATTACAATGTAAGTTGAAACTGGAGTTGGGAATTAAATGTTACACGCGGCTTCGCGGTTTAAAGTTTAGACGAGTTAGTATGTTACGTTTGTTGTTTAGGTTTAATTTAATCTTGTATGATAAAACGAACGATTCTTGTATATCATACCAGATGGAGTAGAATGATATTGGTGGTTTTTTCGTTGTTTAGTACCGGAAGTGTTAACATGAATTCCAATTCTGAATGGAGTAAAAGTGTAATTTTTTTTAATCTGTTTTATTTCAGTTTATTGCCTTTTCAGGTGACAAGAGGACTGGCTCGCTTTTTCGCTTAGCGATTCAGCGCAGAAACGCTGCCACCATTCTTAAGACCATTCCACGTGGGCATTATTTGTATAGTCCTAGCGTTTAAGTAATTAAGGTAGATATAACTTGCACATTTTTGTTGTAAATAATAACAAAAAAAAAGAAAATTTAGTCGCCGTATTCTGAATCAAATTATTCTTTATTCAAGTAAACTTGTAAACAAGTGCTTTTGAATCGTCAACTCTACTGCTGGTTCGGAAAGCTATTCCTACCAGCAAGAAACTCGACGGTTGCTCTTTATAAATCATTATTCTTCTGCCCTTATCCCACTCTAAGTGAGACCGGGACTACATATTTTACGACACCTGGGTCAGAAAGAGGGTGGTCTATTCTACTCAACCGGAGTCCACATGGTGGGTCAACTTACCTTAATCGCCTTTAACAACAACTCGGTAAGAAAGAGGGTGGTCTAATATTCTCAACCGGATACCACACGGTTGATCAACTTAATTTAGTCACCTTTAACGACCTTGGTAAGAAAATAGAGTGGTCTTTTTACTCAGCCGGAATCATAATTTGAAGTTTTTTAGAGATACGACATTATTATTGTTTTAAAACAATATAAATTTTGTAAAAGCTAGAATTTTGAAGATAGAGAAGATATAAAACAAATAGTAAAAAAAATTAACGTTAATATATAAATTTACGTTTATTATGCGCTAAAAGAGTAGAACAATGTCGTTATCTCGTACATTAGATTTGGGTCGCATTTTCAACATACTTTCGTCACTCCGAAAGACAAAAGAATGTGTACGGGTCTCCTGATACAATATTTAACATTGACTTTATTATTCAAGAGGGATATCACATGATCACATGCTATATACACAGTATAAAAGATATATTTTTACTCTATGACCTAGTAATAAGGTTACGTCAAGGTAAGTTATTACATGCGTACTAATAATATCTTTGCTTTTTTTATAGAGGAAAAAACCCCTTATGGGTACCGCCGCCCGACGGGGAGAGGCGGCGGTTATGTTGGACTCGAACCAACTAAAACGAACTGTGTGCTCCACCACGCTGCTGATGGCGAGGACAGGGTATTCGTTGTACTCATTGCCCCCATCCCCGCCGACAGCTCTGATCCCAGAGAACATTTCCTCCAGGTAGGGACCTCTCGAAAGAGAAGCCCCCCTCTGCTAAACGGTACATCGGGAGCACCAGATGACCGGACCACTCGGGGACCTGTAAGCTAGACGTCCGATATACCCCGTTCGGAACGTCCGAAGGTCCCCTGACAGGGCGGTAGACGATGGGCTTAGACAAGTCACTAATACCTGGACTCACCAGCAGCAGATTGGATCCCGAAAAAAAGTTTCCGGAACCGTTCCACCGCCACTCCGCAGAGCAGAAGGAGGCCACCGCTGCCCACGGTCGTTCCCTGCCCACCGTGTTAATAATATCTTTGCTTGTCCTATGTTTGTCCAAGCTCTAATAAGCGGTGAGACTATGAGACTTTTTAGAGGGGTCATGAGTTCCAGCCCCGAGCAAGCACCAATGATGCAGAGAAGGTTACACATATCTCCAGAATCTCCCTCGAGATATATATGTTTCCTCACGATGTTTTTCCTTCACCGACAAGCGTGTGATAAATTGCGATTATCACAGAAGTTACGATAGAATTATTTTGCTGTAATCCGCGTTTGTTTGGAGAACATATTTAATGTGTTACAGCATACAGACATATACAGTAAAATTCAAAAGGCGCTTACATAAAAGTTAAAAGCTTTTATAAAAACAACGCCTAGTTTTGAGGGCAGTTCGCCAAAAACAAACGCCTGTGTTGAATAGTATTTGATTTCTACGATTATTCTGGCTTCCAAAAATATTTGCTGTATGTAACGCTGAATTTCGAATCTCATTTGAGAATGTTTTAAAAATTAAGTAAATACGAATTTTATTCAGTTAAATATAAATTATGTAAGGAGGAAAACTGTCTGTATGTGATAATTTTTCTCAAATTCTAGTACACGATTCTTTGTGCGGTTTTCGCTAAAAGTTAGTGCAAGGTTTAGTGAATAGTGCATTACAGTTTTATGTAAATTGTGATAAAGAGGACGCGCATTTTTTAAAAATTCGATTGCTGGGAGCTTTAGTCACGTGTGGCTCTTAAACCAATAGAGTTACCCTGAGGCAATATATTAAAGAATTGTAGATCTGGAAAAATGCTACAAAAAGTCCGCGACATCATGTCTATCTCTTATGACTAAGTCACAATAACTACTTTCATTTTTTAAATTTTCAATTAAATACACTGATCTCCACGTGAAAGATCATAAAATATAATAAAATAATTCAGTGTGAGTAACTTAATAGGTCCACAAAGGCATCTTTTCAGGGCAGTCATAAATAGGTTTAGTATACGTTTAAGAGAGTAATATAAATATTACATGTCTTAATGTGCGATATAAAAGACTTTTCGACTTCACTGAAATATTCACAATATAAATTAGACAATATTAATATATCAACATATTCACGAACAGTACGGAATTGTTATCGCAGAAATTATAAATAATGAAATTGAACTTTTAGAAATAGAATAGCATAGTCATACATAGGCAGTAATTGTAGCAGTTTCTGTATTGACAATGCAATATTCACTCGAGAGATCGCAATGAAAGAGCTGGCGAAAGAGTAAAACAAAATGGATGCACAGAAACAAAGATATGAGATTCTATCGATGAAGTTTACTCGTCTCGGTTTGTTGCTGTTGTTTTAGTTCTCTTCTGGATTTTAGTTGCTTGTTTTGTATGCTATTGTGTCGTACATATATTTCGTTTTTGTATTTTTTGTTAACAAGCTGAGTTAAGAGTTGATTAGAATTCCTTTTTATACATGGCGGCATACATATCAAGTTTTAAAAGTCCTCCTCAATCAGTTGGTTTTGTAAAAAATAATCAATCCTTTAATGTTATAATCGATTTAAAAAAATTGTTTTGTAACAGTAATTAAATAAAAGTTAAACAGAGTAACGACTTAGACACGTGTACTGTATTAAAAGACAACCAATAATGTTATACGGCGGCTCATATTCAATGAAGTTAGCAGTTAGCTACCCACTCTTGCACCCTCTCTTGGTGATAAGGAGCGACAATATGGCGGCCGGCAAGGCTGACGTCACATCCTTTTCATTTTGGCGGCACGGAAGTTACTGAGGCGGTGTGTCTCCGAATGACAGTTATCGCGCTCAATTGTCGTGGCTGCCTTGCTGCTTGTCTTTGCTTGGCTGCTTGTCTTTGCTTGGCTGGCTGGCTTGACTTGGCTGGCTAGCTTGGCTTACGAGTAGGCTTAGCTGGCTCGGCAAATGGCGTTGCGTTACAGTTTATATTAATTAATGTCAGCTTAGTAATCTGAAACCGTATATATTTAGAGACTCACTTCGATTTTCCTGTAATTAATTTAATTAAGACGCTTTACTAGTAGTATTAATAATAAGTTGTTTGTTATTGTATTGTATCCAAACCAATAGGTATTATAAATGCGAAATTCTGCCTGTTAAACTTTCTGAGGTAATCTATTGGACCAATATTTATGAAATTGGGCACAAAAGTAAAAGTATTATTTTTCTATAATTCACGATAAAAGAAAATATATGTAATGGTAAATTTAGAGTGTACTTACCGTTCTGATAAAATGAGAAAGAAAGACTGGTGGTATCTGCGATTTAATCCTGTGCAACTTTAAAAATTACAGCAAAATTAACCCTTGCATTCTATTTATACTTTAGCAGTGTTTCAATGCCTGAAAATGCCTGTCTGAAAACAGGGATAATACGACATTTTTAATAAAACTTAATGAGATCGATTTATAGCCCCCGAAACCCCCTACATACTGAAATTCATGAAAATCGTCGTAGCCGTTTAAGAAATTCAGATTAAATATATATTGTTACGAACATGCAAAAAGAGTTCGTAATACATATATCATAGTGTTTAAATTGTAAGGGCTAGTTTACGAACATGCAAAAAGACTTCGTAATAAATATGCCATAGACTTCAAATTTACTTTACGCTAATTCTATGGGACATACACGTTGTTTACGAATCGTGTTCCGTATCCCCGCTAAGAACATTCCGTCGAATCGGTTCGTTCACTATATATCTGTCGTATCGCTATATATAGCTGTCGCATCGCGAGCCTCGACATTTAGCTTGCGAATAGCAGCGAAGCAATCAAGAGCGAATTAAGTAGCGAAAATAAAAGTGAGAGAGTAGCATGACTGTAAGTACTAGTTTTGTAATGAAAAGTCAAATAAAGTTTGTTTAACGAGTCACCAAATATATCCAAATCCACGAACCCCTGTACGTAACATTAAATACAAGATTAGCTCATTTAAATATTAAAGAAAAGATAAGAAGACTACACAATGTTTTGAATTTTGAATTCAGAAAATGAAGAAAGTTTTTAGTAAACATTCGCCCGTTTCAAGTGATTTATGAATGGATAAACTACGGTAAAAATAATATTGACGTTAAAAGCTATGCGCAACAAAGAGGACGGGCGCTAAATGGAAATGTATGTTATTTGAAAACCCCAGCGGATTATTGTGCGATTTCACAGATCACAGCCCCCCTACGAGAGATGGAATCAAAATTACTTTTGAATATGAAATTAGCAATATTTTACTTTTCAAACTAATATGGTTAGTTTGTTCAGTTTTTTTTATTTACAACAAAAATGTACAAGTTATATCTATCTTAAATTACTTACACGCTAGGACTATACAAATCATGCCCACGTGGACTGGTCCCAAGAATGCTGGCAGCGTTTCCACGCTGAATCGCTACGATGAATCTGCTATTGTTCAGTTCAATGTTAAATTATTTATTTCAGGTTTATAAAAGTAGCGGCCTGTTATAATTCCATTGCTAATCATATGCCTCCTATCTACGTTTTTGGAGATAAGGATTAGAGCTTAGACACACCACGCTGCTCAAATTTGGATTGGTAGGTTAAATATAACCCAGTTCGTCAGAGATATGCAGGTTTCGTAACGACGTTTAAAATCAATAAAAAGTTTGTGATAAATTGTAAGTCTCAATAAGCCATATTAGTTTTAATAGAAATTCTGGTGCCTTAATAATTAATTCTTTAATAGAAATTTAATAAAAATTGGTGCCCGCTTGGGATTGGAACCAATGTCCCTCCTTCTGAGAGGCAGATGATTTCACGGTTAGGCTAACACAATTGAATACACAGCTAAATATACTATCACAGCTGTGTATTCAAGTTTATAAAACAGTAAAAATATAAACAACACTCCATATATTTGCAAGGATGACATTCCGATAGTATATATCATATAGTGTATTAATTATCTATGGTATATTATATATTGCGAAAAAAGGCCACAACAGTCATTGAAAACAAATACAGTGGAGTTTATTTCAAAAATTCAAAAAAATTCAGTTAATTCAAAAAACTTATGAAAGTCTGTTTCCAAGGCATAAATTTTGATTTTGATTATTATAAACTAGCTGTGTCTTTGTAGTACTTGTACTTTGTAGTTTTTGTAGTACTTTTGTAGGTCTACGATTCTCTAGTATACTATTTTAGTGCATCTCTGTTAACTACTACTACTAAAGCTTCCAGAAGTTGAGTTATTATACAACTGAACTACCTCTCAAACATAACGTACATAAAACGGTAATGTACTATTAACCTAAACCTTAAGCAAGAATTGCACTACCTATTAGTAAAAACAGTACAAAAATTCGACCAGTAGATTTTGATTTATTATAAAAGTTAAGGGCTCTAAAGTGAACACCAAATAGATAAAAGTTAGACCATTTCAAAATTCGCCAAGTTCATTGTCAACCGCAGATGTTTTCAGATTCTCCGTTGCCCATTCGCAGCTTTTATCCGTTAGCTGAATTCAGTTTCATTCAGTTGAGTTTGGTTTGAGTGGGCAGATTTTTATTTGTGGTTGACTGTCTGTAAAAGTATAGATTAATATCGCACTATTTGGGCCAACTGTCTTCACGGATAGAGACATATTAATAAGGCTTAGAGTGAGCTTTTACATGTGTTAGTAAGTTCAAACCCTCGGTAAGTTTATATGAGTTTTTCATAAAGCGTAATTAATATTTATAATAATACGCTTTTAGATGCAAGAAAATATCGCAACGGACCCATATTTCTAAATTCTGGCAAATCTGCAATGTAAATATGTATGACTACACCTTTTTCCTCCGAGAAGAAGGATAATCTAAGCTCAGTTGTGGGAAAGAATCAAGTTTTTAGTTTAATTTTTTAATTAAGCTAATAATGAACTTTTAAAGGATAAACTTTTTCAGCATTTTATTTCATCAAAGAGTTTTACTTAGAACTACATTCAATTATGAAATTAAAAAGGTTTTTTTAGCAAGATCTAAAATTATTTTATAAAAGTATTATAGTTTTTATTTACTATTAAACACTGCAATTATTATAACAGAAATGAATGGTTAATAGATGAGTTAAAGAATATTAAATATCTTAAGCGTGTAATATTGACGGTTCAGTAATTAATAATAATTTACCGCAAACATGTCGCAAAAGCTTGTTTATAAAGTTGTATACATGTAACCCGCGAATACGTATAATAAATAAACCTTTGCTTGAACAAATGTCCCGAGAGTATATGTCAAGGTCTAATATGGATTTATGTAGGTATTTTATGTACAATATTTTTATACCTTTTCAAATATGGCTTTAAAATAACCTAAAACTTGTACCTAATCAAAGAATGCTTAAGCGACAACTATTGCTTATTAAAGTAAACTCTAATATGTAATAATAATATAACCTATTTTATTCTCTGTAAAGTAGTTAAGTTACTTTTATAGTTTCTCTCTTTCTAATTATGGAGTCGTGAATTAAGAAATTATTAATAAATTTCCTATGAAACAGTTAAACTTATATACTTGGGTGACCGAGCTATGCTTGTATTTTTTTAGAATGTATAAAAAATGATGAACTAGGTAGAATAGACCACTTTGATGTCTTACCGTCTCGTAAAAGGCGACTAAGGTAAGTTGACGTCAGACAAGCGGCCGTACGTAAAAGACGTAGCCAAATCATGTGACAGCATGTTTATAACAAGTAGTGCCTACCCCACTTAAAGTGGGATAAGGGCAGGACGATGATGATAATTAAGTACGAAGATTAGTTAAAATCGCATTTTTGAAAATTGTATACATCATTCTCCTGCCCATAGCCCACTCTAAAGTGGGGACGGCAGAAAATGTTTTTAGAGAAAAACATTTTCTGAGAGAATGGAAGAGTCCATTCTCTCCTATTCGTCAACTTTGGCGCTACTCTACTGATCTAATCATCCTTTTGCCTCCTAGTCAATCCTAGTATCTATCCACATTCATATTTAACTCTCGTTTGGTCAAATGATTTTATTCGCAATTATACCGTATAACAAAACCTTTTCATCTATTCAATTGCTGTTCGCTTACAGAATCAGTAATCCAATATTCACTCCAGAGATTGTGAAAAAACACCAAATTCAAAAGCAAACTGGATGGATTAAAAAAAATTCTCTTCACCTCTATTTTGTTTAGATTAAGTTGATATTATTAGCTCACAAATGTTACTATAATTTCCTTTATGTACATTGTTTTGTCAATAATTTTAATTATAAATAGTAAATAATAACACCGATGTTTATTACCTTAACAACTGAAACATTACATGTCTATTTAAGGAATCATAATCATTTCCTGGTATAATAATAACTGTGACCCATGGGAAAATACCATTTCTGTCGTTTAATATTCGTTACATATTGTTTTATTTAGCTTTGTTTGGATTTGTGCAAATAAATGAAACGATTGATGTAACTAAATAAGGAAACGTGTTACTTTTGTAACATACTTTCACTGTTAGTACGAGGTGCAAAAGTAACTTAAAAAATAATATGATTGTCTATAGTTTTGAGGTTTTTTTTCTGACAGCTTTAGATTTCATAAGTTTTTAACAAAGTTATGTGATATCCTAGATTAAGGAGCGACAGACCTGAGCCTGTACAGTAATAGAATGATAACGGACACGGACTGCGCGCCACGAATATGCGTTGCGGACTACGCGACACGACTGCGACACGGAATACGCGACACGATAGTGCGACATGGACTACGCGACACGACTGTGCGACACGGACTACGCGACACGAATGTGCAACACGAACTACGCGACACGAATGTGCAATACGGACTACGCGATACGAATATGCGACACGGACTGCGCGATACGAATATGCGACACGGACTGCGCGATACGAATGTGCGACACGGACGTGTCGCTTAATGTTTTCAATTTATCCGATAAAACAAGAAGTGTGAATTTGTAATTTGATTGTTTTTATTATTTCTCTGTGTTCGTTTATGTCATGATAAAGCTCCTAACTTTGATACGTATGTGATATGACATCAAGCATTACTATTTAAGATTTTGTAAAGCCTTTGTATAAAGTTCACCCGTGTGTTAGTTCTTAATTTGGCACACGATTACAATATAAATATAAACTACCTTTCTCAAAAGTCGAAGGAGCAACAAAAATACGGTTTCTTATACTGTATTTCTTTGGGCTTCTTAAATAAACTGTATTTTTAAGCTCTACGTATGTACTTACGAGTCTCATAGATAACCTAGATTCTCTTTACTGCAAATATTAGTTAATGAATACTACAAAATTATGCCGTGATGGTTTTTCTGTAAAAGCTCGCGACCTTTGGTTAACGTTTTGCGTATTTGTATCTTGAACGGGCACCTATTGGAAATTTATGCTTTTTATTAAAAGACCATCCACCAAGTTTCTTGCTAAACTTCTCGGTAGCTTCTTTAATAACACTGGATGATTCAAATGTAGTAGAAAAAGCCTACTCGATTAAAGAATAATTTAATTTGACTAAAACATTGTGATGAGCAGATGCAATTATTATAGGTCCACAATCCAAATCTTCTTTCCAAGAAAAGTAAGTCCTAAAGTATCACAATGCTGTCCGAACTAAACTAATAATACTGCTACGAGTTACTTATACCAAAACTAGTGGTAAATGGTTTAGTCGATCCTGTTAAAACATCTAACGCTTAATTAATTTTAACTGCTGCAGCAGACTGTACGAGCGCTAGAGTCAATACAAATTTTCCTCAAGATAATTCAATCACGATTTCCTTAAAGCCGTTTATAGGAGTGTCTATTGAAATTTCAATTCGATTTAGTTATTATTTAGCAGTGGTTTTCCTAAGTATAAAAGTAAATGGAGAAGGATGTTATTGTACAGTCAATTGTGTGTTCCACGGTTGATTGGGAGTCCTATACGTTTTACTTGTAGGAACTGGTAAGTTTTTATTTTATTTATCACACTTGATTTAGTTATTTATGTTAATTGGAGCAAGGGATCTCGACGCTGATGTGGTGATTCTACTGACTTAAAATTTGTAATGTAAATCAGATGTCAATCGGGTTTTGATGATTCCCTCTGATTATAGGTCTATAGGCATTAATGGAGTACTAAAATATTCCTTGAAATTTTTTAGAAAATGTGTATAGACCAGAAATTTTAGTTTTGTTTTGCATTATTAATTATACATAGTATTAAGTGACAACCATTTACAAAATATGTTTTTATCACCATCACAAATATCGATTTAGAGTTATTTGGATAAAACCTTTCTGAGGTCGTAGAAAGACGTAGAAAGAGAAGCTTTAGTTTCTGTATCTGAGTATAGTTGTTAAAAATATTGGATTATAGAGACAAAAAATTATGAAATGTATTTTTTTATTGTTACAGATTTCGCTATGTCAGATCAGATTAAAAAAAATCTCCTACTGTTCTTTGATCGCCCCATCGAGCCATGTTTTATGGTAAAAGGCGACAATGCTATTTTTCAAGTGCCTGAAAATTACTATCCTGACAATTTGAAAACTGTGAGCAACATCATTGCTAACCGTTTTGGTGAAGATTCACAACGTTCTATCCCTGTGCGTGACATTTCTTTACCTGATCTATCTTTGCCAATGGAACTAGGCTTTAACGATCATTTTTCACTTTTTGTGCCTAAACATAGACGAATGGCAGTAAAACTTATCGACATTTTCATGAACATGCGTAATCTAGAAGATCTGCTTTCCATTTGTACATATTGTCAATTAAGAATAAACCCTTACATGTTTAACTACTCCCTATCCGTAGCTATTTTACATAGAGAAGATACCAAGGGAATGGATATACCTGCCTTTATAGAGTCTTTTCCAGATAAGTTTATCAACCCTAAAACCTTTCGTCGTGCTCGTGAAGTAACCAAACTCGTGCCTGTTAAACAAAGATTACCAATCGTTATTCAGCAAAATTATACGGCTGCACATTCAGAACCAGAACAACGTGTCGCCTATTTCCGAGAAGACATCGGTATCAATCTTCATCATTGGCACTGGCATCTCGTGTATCCATTTGACGCGACTGATCGTGCGATTGTTGATAAAGACCGACGCGGAGAACTTTTCTACTATATGCATCAACAGATAATAGCGAGGTATACCGTAGAGCGATTTTGTAATAATTTAGCACGTCCACAGCGTTTTAGTGATTTCCGGAGTGCTATAGACGAGGGTTATTTTCCTAAACTTGATTCTCAGGTAGCTAGTCGCACTTGGGCACCAAGATTTGCAGGTACTACTATTAGTGACATTAATCGTCCCGTAGATGAGATAAGAATAGATGTATGGGACTTTGAAACTTATAGAGATCGATTCATTCAGGCAATTGAAAATATGGCTATTATACTTCCTAATGGTAATATTATGCCACTAGATGAAGAAACTGGTATTGATGTGCTTGGAAATCTAATGGAAGCATCTATTTTAAGCAAAAATCCAGGTTTTTATGGTAATTTACATAACTCAGGACATCTTTTCATTGGATATGCTCACGACCCTGACCATAGTCAATTGGAAAGATATGGAGTTATAGGTGATTCGGCCACCGCGATGCGTGATCCTGCATTCTATAAATGGCATGCATATATTGACGATCTCTTCCAATTATACAAAAACAAGCTCCCTCGTTATCAAAAAAAGAAAATGAACTTCCAAGGCATCGAAGTTTGTTCTATAGGTATAGAGGGTCATCAGGGTGCCAACGTCTTTACTACTCAGTGGGAACAAAGTACGTTAGAACTTGAACGAGGTCTCGATTTTACACCACGTGGTTCTGTACCGGCTCGTTTTACCCATTTGCAACATGACGAGTATAGTTACGTTATTTCAGTAAAAAACACAGCTGGTCGCGATGTTAACGGCACTGTGAGAATTTTCATGGCTCCAATGCTTGATGAAAATGGTAAATCGCTATCTTTTGATGACCAACGTAGATTTATGATTGAGCTTGACAAATTCACAGCAGTAATACCATGTGGCACAAAAACAATCCGTCGACGAAGTACAGACTCTTCTGTCACAATTCCATATGAGAGAACTTTTAGAAGCCAGAATAACAGACGAGGTGATCCAGGTTCTCCTGAAGCTGCTCAATTTGACTTTTGTGGCTGTGGATGGCCTCATCACATGCTTATACCGAAGGGTACGGAAAAAGGATACCCAGTTATACTGTTCTGTATGATTTCCAACTGGAATGATGACCGGGTTATTCAAGACTTGACTGGCACTTGTAGTGATGCTGCGTCGTATTGTGGAATCCGTGATCGCAAGTATCCTGACCGGCGTCCAATGGGCTATCCTTTTGATCGTCCAACACAGGCCTCGAAATTAGTGGACTTTTTGACTCCTAATATGGCCATTCAAGAATGTAAAATACGCTTTAAAAATGTAACAAGACAACATGAAAATTTGGGAGCAAACTCACAGTCTTAAACTTTGAGGAGGGTATTAATTTTGCTTGCTTTTTTTTCTATAAAAAAAACTTATCCGCATTTTAATTCAATATCCTTTGTTTATCACTTAAAATATTAATATTTACGAATTGAATCTATCCTAAAATGATTGATATCTGTGCAATGTATTACCTATAATTTTAAACTTAAGTTTTGGGTCACTAATTTATAGTTACTTGTGTACATTTGTAAATACTTCTTAATTCATAAAATCTAATAAATTAATCTTACATGAATTAGACCTTTTTATCTTTATAGCATACTTAAATTTTATTATGCTTCTGCGCTCGCTCGTCCTTCCGGTAACGCTTTCAAAGCCATTAGAGGTAACAATATTAGTCAATTCGAAAAGTTTAACTTCTTAGTTCGTACCATGCGTGATTGTAATCAGATGTATTGGCTCCAGCGAAAGTAATACATTTTATTTATTTAATTTAAATCCCTGGCCTATCAAAACCAATTTCATAGTAGTGCTTAGAACCTATTTGATGAGGTTAGGTTTGAAAAGAAAAAAATAATGGATAAGCGTTGAAGGTTTATTCCAGTTAAACTCGACATCACTTCCAAATGAGTTCTTTGATAAAAGATTTTTAGAAAGAAAATGCATTGTCACTTTGAGTTCAGCCAAGAAGGTAAAGATTGGCCACAGCTGTGAATCTCAAACCTATTTTGTTCCATATCAAAAAGATGAATGAAAGAAGTGTTTGCTCCCGTTTTTTACTTCCATTTCAAAAGTCACACTTAAATTGCACAAAGGGAAGCTGTTCACGAGGAGAAATTTAAATTCATCTCCAAATTGCGGCCTGTCTAAGTACTTTCGCATCAAATTATAGATTACTTGGATTTGGTGAAAATATGGTTTTCTAACAATTTATAAAACGAATTCAATTCGTGAGTAGGCAATCCTACTTACGAATTGAATTATAAATGCGAAAGTTTGTGAATATGGATGTATGTTTATTACTCTTTCACGGCAAATACGCTGAACCAATATCGATTAAATTTGACACAATTACTCCTTGTATACCGGAAAAACATATAGGTGTCGCGGTAAAAATGTCGCGGCTAGTCGTAAAATAAATTGAATATAAAATTAATTTATTCCTTGTTCCAGGAAAATGAGACTATTCAGGCATTACTGTTTCATGTGTAAATAGTAAATAAGTAAATATTAAACGTGTTAATCTGTGTTTTATAGAATTTTTAAATAAATATTTTGTTTTTTTTAACCTTGTGGAACCGGCGACCAGAATAGACCACCCTCACTTCTTACCAATATCGTATACTAGTGTCGTATAATGCGATTAAGGTAAGTTGACCCGCCGTGTGGTATCCGGCCGAGAAGAATAGACCACCTTTTTTCTTACTGAAGTGTCGTAAAATTTGACTAAGGTACGTTAACGTCAGGCAAGCAGCCGATCGTAAAATACATAGCCAAACCATGAAACATGTATCACTCATCAGAAAACGTACTAGCAAGTTTCCCGGGCTCAAGTATCACTCATCAGAACACGTACTGGCATGTTTCCCGGGCTCAAGTATCACTCATCAGAAAACGTACTAGCAAGTTTCCTGGGCTCAAGTATCACTCTTCAGAAAACGTACTAGCAAGTTTTCCGGGCTCAAGTATCACTCATCAGAAAACGTACTACCAAGTTTCCTGGGCTCAAGTATCACTCATCAGAAAACGTACTACCAAGTTTCCTGGGCTCAAGTATCACTCATCAGAAAACGTACTAGCAAGTTTCCCGGGCTCAAGTATCACTCATCAGAAAACGTACTAGCATGTTTCCCGGGCTCAAGTATCACTCATCAGAAAACGTACTAACAAGTTTCCCGGGCTCAAATATCACTCTTCAGAAAACGTACTAGCAAGTTTTCCGGGCTCAAGTATCACTCATCAGAAAACGTACTACCAAGTTTCCTGGGCTCAAGTATCACTCATCAGAAAACGTACTACCAAGTTTCCTGGGCTCAAGTACCACTCATCAGAAAACGTACTAGCACGTTTCCCGCACTCAAGTATCAATCGACAGAAAAAATACCAGTACGTTTCTCGCGTTCAAGTATTTATCGTTATTAAAAAACTAACCTTATTTATAAAACTTACTAGTACGTACTACTAGTAAGTTTATAATTATAATAGGAGATAACGCATTTTCCAATGGCTCAAACTCTAAACGCGTAATATAAGCAATTCAGTAAATAAAATTAAGAACTTTACCAAAAGCTTATTACAACATCTTATTTATAAATATGTATATAAAGCACCCACGCGTATGGATAACCTTTGCGTAAGTAAATGTCTCGAGAGTAGCTAAGGCCGCGTTCCCACATAGATGGACCGTCTGTTCAAATTGGAATCAGTCAGTTGATTCTTCGTACACGATGAATGAAGACGATATCCTAGTGCTCTGGCGGTATTTAAGAAGGCGCGAGAAAACCATTGGGTGCATTCTATTATGCAAGAAAGATTTTCAGTTCAGTGTCATGCATTTGACAGCTCAAATATCTATTGCTTTCTGTATTTATTTTAGTAGTTTTTTTCAAATTAAATCTAGCTAGATCGATTTTTCTCCCCCAAACCCCTTACATGGTGAATTTCAGGAAAATCGTTGAAGCTGATTCCGAGATTCAGAAAATAAAACAAAGTTTTAAAACTATTTCCATATGTCTTCTTTTTTATTGTAATGATCTCTGCCGGGCATGGTACATTGGTGGAGTCTTGTATACAGAATAATTCACACTACATCGGGCGTTTAGATTGCTCATTACAGTGGCAAAACGACTGTCGGAAAACCCTGATCTGTTCATTTTCTCAACTGTAGTCAGCAATGATTTCCACTTTGTATTTCAAGGCAACAACGGCATAAAACATGAGTATTGCGTTCTTTTGACTGAATGGTGGCACCACTGTGGCGCTGTTGTTTCTAGTAGAGATATGGAGACTAAATCGTGTTCAATGCCAATCATTCTGTGTTTGCTATTCAAGAGGAGTGTATCTCGCAGCGGGAATCGATTCATCATCCTTCTGCCCTTATCCCACATGTTATGAACATGTTTTTACATGATTCGGCTACGTATTATACGACCGGTCGTCTGCTTGATATCAACTTATTTATTTTTATTTATTTAATTTAATTTAAAAAGACATCTTAGTCCATATATAATGTTAGTAATATTACTTAATGACTAAGTTAGTACTTAATAACTAAAAATGACCTAGTACTCTGAATGAGTTTCCACACCACTTACCTTAGTCGTATTCTGTGACACGACGGTAAGAAAGAAGGTATATTCCACTTAATCGGATACCACACGGCGGGTCGACTTACTTTAGCCGCCTTTTACGACACCTCGGTAACAAATAAGTGTGGTACTATTCTACTTAGCCCTCTAGCCTCTATTCTATTCAGCCTCTAGTCTATATTCACTTCAGCCATATACATACGACAGATAGTGAAAATTGATCATATATCATTATTAAAGAAATTGTAGCGATAACATGACATATCCTGGCACATTCGTTTCCTGGAATGTCTTTAAACGAACTGAGAAAACAGAAGATCTACCGTAAGTCTGTCGAAGTGGACGCGTCCTAAGGTTCGGTATGGATTTATGTTTAGGATACGGTCCATATTTTGTGCGTCCGTATAATATTTTTAACCTGTTCGAATATGCTTTTAGCTAAAGATATTTTCGTGTTCTTATTTTATATATATGGAAATATTTCAATCTTACCGTATCATTTGTTATTTTCTTTTATTGATACGTACGTATCCCAGTTGTTAAGCCTGTGATGATCATCATGTCCATATGCCACTCTAAGTGGGGTCGGCACAACATGTTATAAACATGATTTGGCTACGTATTTTACGACACCTCGGTAAGAAAGAGAGTGGTCTAATCTACTCAGCCAGATACCACACGGTAGGTCAACTTATCTTAGTTGCCTTTTACGACACCTCGCTAAGAAATAATTTTGGTACTATTCTACTTAGCCGGATACACGGCGGGTTGACTTACTAAATACCTAAATCTATTCATTTTATTCTGAGTAAAAAATATCAATTATACCAAAATGCAATAAAAGAAAGATTTTTTTAATCTTCATCATCTTCCTGCACTTATCCCACTCTAAGGGGGGTCGGCACATGTTATAAACGTCACATGATTTAGCCACGTATTTAACGACCGCCCGGCTGCCTGACAAGTTACCTTAGTCGCCTTTTACGACACCTCAGTAAGAAATAAGGGTGGTCTATTCTACTCAGCCGGTTACTACACGGCATACAGTATTATAGATAGAACAGTATAGATATAAGCGTAAGATTAAAATCTCTATAAAACAATAAATTATAATCAAAGTCTAAAGAAATCGCTTAAAAGGCCTGAAACTAATCGCCAATAAGTTAACTTAATAACCAAGCATCAGTTCCCGCATTTATTGCAACTCTATATATCCCGCGTCATCGCTTCAACATTCCGCTGACGAGCGAATATTCATTTCCCCGATTCAAATTGCGCGTAAATATAACCGTTTTATTGCTAAAACCGTAGGAACAGTGGAAACGTTTACTTAATAGCATGATTACAGCCAAAGCGGGAGGCTTAGACGGATTTATTTATCGACAAACGTATTGGGCTTAATTTGCTCCCGAACCTTTAACGGCTTAAACGTATTTCATTGTTGAATTAAAGAAAATATTATCTTAACGAATTACGTTATTGACGGTACAATAACAGATACAAACGTTCATCCAATTTACGTTTGGCAAGATCGAGTAAAATTTACCGAGGGCGGGGGAGTTCTATCCTTGCGTAGAGGTCATAGAGTTATAATACTAAGACTTCGGAAGGTAACCTAATATGTGCTATATAAAAATAAAGAGAAAACAAATTAGGATGATCTGTGTATCACAATTTTGAATTAGTTCTCTTTAATACTAATTGTGCAATATATTTAGCTATTTAAATAAATACATTTGGAAGGTATACGAGAAAGTAAATTAAGGTCATCTACATATGTCTCTAATTTATGAGTGATTGGACAGAGATGAAATAGACGACTTTCATCTTCGCGAGTTTATTGCAATCTGACCCAAAAAACAATGTTTTTCAATAATACAAATTGTGGAATATATTTAGCTAATAAAGCAATATATCTGGGTGAGTGAGCTTTGCTCGGTAATTTTTTACAAAAACAGAAACTCATTATTTAGTTGGGGATCGATCCTAGGTATTTACATTCCTCGAGACTGCCCGTTCTCCGAAAAAGCTACGCTGACTTGACAGTTTGTGGCATAAATTCAATTCAATATTTTAGTACTTTTTAATGCCCAAAAACAGGGATAACACGATTTTTTTTTACATACAACCTTGCTAGATCGATTTTTTCCCTCAAAACCCCCTACATGCTGAATTTCAGGAAAATCGTTGCGAGTCGTTTCCAAGATTCCGAAAATATTTACATATACATACAAGAGTTAATCTTGTATGTATATATAAATATGTATATATAAATATGTATATATAGTATGTATCATTTAAATATTAAAGATACATTCGGAAGTAGATAAGATTTTTAACGTCTATGTTATTTTTTAATTTGGCACGAGTTTCAAAAACTCTCAGCAATGCTAAGCTAAATTAGCACAATAATTTAAATTTAAATAAAAATTAGGTCCTTTGAGAATTTTCCGAATATTAAGACTCACACCTAAATCCTAACATTAATTCCAAACAAATTAGAAATATGTCATAACCAGATGACGCGGCGTATCTAACGCAAAAGTTTTTTACGATGTACAGATAATTTTAGACTATGTACGCCGTGTGGTATGGTGAGTAGAATAGAGCACCCTCATTTCTTACCGAGATGTCGTAAAAGGCGACTAACGTAAGTCGACCCGCTGTGTGGTATCCGTCTTATTGGATATATACATAAATATACTGGACCAATTTCAAAAACTTCTATTGAGTGTAAAATAGTCAAATAATCGAGGAAGGCTATAATAGGCTTTATAACATCGCGCTTAGATGAATAGCAGAGGAGCAGCAATATAAAAATATTACAAAAACGGCAAAATTTAAACCTTTCCTTGCGTGCGCTAAGTAAACGGTGAAAGTTATTGAAAAATCATGTATTACAAAATTGTTTTAAATAAAAGTACGCATATGCCTAGCTTTTAAGGTTAACCCACTTTAGCCATTTTTAGCTACTTTAGCCATTTATCAAAATACTATATAACGGTTTTAATCCTTACACGCGGTCAGAGCCGCTGGCAATAGTTACATATAAATGTCGATAACTTTACAGTATTGGCGATAGATTTTTAGCTAGTAAAAAATCTGAGATATTTAAACAAGTATTGTTAAAGCTTACCTACTTGATAGGTCATAGAGTCATAGAGTTTTTAATATATTAGAGTAGAGAAGCCAGTCAAAATAGACAGGAATAAAGTGAAAGCCAGTGAGGGTGATCTGTCTCTTTTTTATGTCTGTGTCAAAGATGAAGTATACGAGTTTCATCTTTCCTCTCATTATTTATCGTCTCTATTATTTAGAGGCCTGCTTTACCTATTAATTAGCTACTACTACTAGGGTTTGTACATGTGTTTTTACGAATCCTGCATGTATCAGGTATAAAAACGAATTGTCCACTCTACATTTAGCATTATATATATTTTATTTCATATATTCATATAGCAAAATAATTTTATTATTACTTCTGTATTATGGCCTACTTCTAAAAATTATTGCTTGTGAGATAGTAAATTTAATAAAAAAACAGTGAAGAAATATATAAAAATAACCGTATCGTCGTTGGCGATAAAAAAGTCGCCCGGAACATTTTTATAAAGTGTCAAGATTTATTAAGGAGGAAACAGCGTAAAATATTAAAAAGGGCACGTCAACCGGTTGTCCCTTCTAGATATTTTCTCTTCAGATGTCTTATTATGAGCGCTCGAGCCAAGGTTGCTTCTTTATAAAATATTAGTAATTGATATCCCGAGAAATTTATAGGAAGAGTTTATTCAAAGAAAATTTTTATACTTTTACTGGTATCTATTTACCGTGATGCAAAAATTGTTGTTTTGTTTAGCCGTGTGGTATCCGGCTGAGTAAAATAGACCACACTCATTTCTTATCGAGATGTCGAAAGAGGCGACTAAGAAAAGTCGACCCGCCGTGTTGTATCCGGCTGAGTAGAAAAGACCATCCTATTCCTCACCGAGGTGTCGTAAAAGGCGACTATGGTAAGTTAACCCACCGTGTGGTATCCGGTTTAGTAGAATAGACCACCCTCTTTCTTACTGAGGCATCGTATAATACGACAAAGGTAAGTTGACGTCAGGAAGCGGCTGGTCGTAAAATACTTGGCCAGTAACCAGTTATTCCAGTAACATGCCGATTAAAATAATATAATATCATTTAAGTGATCAATAGTATGAAGAACCGATGTGCGCTGGGATGTCGCTTACGCCGGGGCTACATTAGCGCCCGAAGATTCGTGTCGCGTTGGCGCGACACAACATCTTGTGTCGGCGACACACAATGTTCTTGTCTACATTAGCGAGCGAAGATTCGGAAAGCGGCCTAGCGCGAATAGCGTCGTTGAGTTTTGTGTCTCTATCGTCCCACTTCAAATCTGGACGACAATAAAGTGTTGTAAGTGTGGCCACTCAAGCGAATGTTGTCGCGACAAATCTCTTTGATCTGCGCCAGTTTACCGACAGTGGCCCGATGCTACATCGTCTGCGCCCGAATACATCGCGTTGTAACGATGTACCCGGCCACATATATTGCCGTAGCCCGAATATTCGCCTGCTAATGTAGCCAAAGCGTTAAAGAAGAAATAACCAATACGTCACGTAATAACCAGCTGAGACAAAATCTCAACTTAATACGCGCATCAAAAGAAATCCTATTACTGAGTAAGACTAATACTGAGATATAACCTTGACTTAACTTATAATACGTCATCTGAAGGGGCAATATCTTGGAGGGACATCCGCTTGACGTGACCCTCGAATATTTCATCTCGCGTAGGCGCTCCGTCCTCGATAAATCTTGACACTTTTGAATGTTTAGCTTCATTTTCTGAGTAAATCTCTTATTATTATTCTATTCATCTTATATTTAATAAATATAATAAATAATCCGTCAATAAATTATTCGTTTACCGTTTTATGATGTTGAATCTTAGGGCGTTTATTATTAAAGGGGGTCACAACCTTTGCTGATATTGGACCTATATAATTTCACATTTTATAAGGATTTCTTATTTATTATTCAACTAACTGTATCGATTGCATGGTTCGCGTGAAAAGCAGTGTGTTACAAATACGTATTTTAGTCAATTGACATAAAACCGCAATGCACTATTAACCTCAAAGAAGAATTGCAATTCCTCAAGAATTGCAATTTTTTTTAGTAAAAAGCGTACAAAACTTAATGCAGTAAATCCCATAGTACAGACAAACAGTTTCTGGGGATTTTGTTTTACAATACGTATAGATTTATCTTAGTTTATTAATAATTTTCTTTTAAATGAATGTACATAAGTGCTTATTTTAAATTTTACATGTATATGTACCAGCTGTATTCCATAACACTATTAAGTTATTATAGAGACGGAAGATCCGTAAATTTAATATTATTTTTATTATTAAATTATTTCATTTGTCTTTTTTTTGTTCTACGGAATAACAATTCAATTTGGCAGTAACAGACTTATCTTCCTGTTGCTAAGCACTCACGGTACTTAGAAGACCATAGAGGTTACAAAATTTTATTTCCATTATAATTCCATTAGAATTAAAAGATCTCTAATACATTTAGAGGCTGCATCCATCAGCAAAGACAAGTTTTATACTACATGTATAAAACTTGTCTTTGACAATGTCTATGATGAAACACGTCTGCTTAGAGCACGTCTATTCACCTTTTCCTTGAGGCATTGTGAATAAGGAAAAGGATATCGTACGTATCTATTGCTCGTTCCCGAGACAGTGAATTTTAAATCAAAGGCACATATGAACTCTTTAGTTTCTCATCTCGTGCGTTTTGTAGTAAACAAATGAACAAGCATGAGAAAGTGGGACAATCACTACAAATATGGGAAGGTTGTTATGTTGTGTGATACTAAATTAGAGTTTTTTAAAGAGATAATCCCATTACACTTACAGGTTTAATATTTTCAATTAATTCTAATTCGTTTTTATCAGGGATTATAGATAAATATTATTAAAAGCTTTTAACTTGCCGTGTGAAGGTGGAATCTTGCAAGCTAAATTTCACCCACTTCCCAATGTCCGATTTAGCTTGAAATTTTACATACTAGTCCCGTCCCGATGACAATACTCATACATTATTTATGATAAACATGACCTGATGCTGCTTCAAGGATTGGCTCAAGACGATAACTCCTCAACGGTTAACAGTAAGAAGTAAGTAAGTAAGTAGCGTTCTGTTAATCTCCCAATGTTGGGAATAGGCCTCTTCTCTCCGTTTTTGGAGAGAAGGATCGGAGCTAAGACCTACCACGCTGCTCCAATGCAGATTGGTAGGTTACACATATCTCCAGAATTCTCTAGAGATATGCAGCTTTCCTCACGATGTTTTCCTTCACCGAAAAGCGTGTGATAAATTGCATACATTTGTTTGTATAATTGCACAAATTATAACAAAAACTCATTGGTGTCTGCCCGGGCTTGAACCCGTGAACTCCTCGAAAGAGTCGCACGGTGTTACCGTTGGGCTAACACAGTTTGGTTAACAATAAACAGATATAATGAAGCCTAGGTTGCACCTCAAAAGGTCTGAAAATCATTTGTCGGTCTTGGAAGACGTTTAATAACAAAATTCCTCAACATTATCTACACTTGCCTTTACACAAGTTAAAAATTTATCAAAAAACGATGCTGCTACATAAAGGATACTATACAATTGAAGATTATTTGAGTGACAGTAGCATATCTTAACTGCAGTCAGCTACGCGCCAAGCTGCAACGATTAACTTGTAACCATCAATTAAATTCTAATATTTTTTTTATATTATCTGCCAAGTTTGTTACTGGTTCTTCTCGGTAGGAGCAAACTTCCGAATCAGTTAACTTTTTTGACAATTAAATAGCACTAAATACAGTCCACTTGAATAAAGAATAATTTGAATTGGAATTTCTGTTTGTACAAAAGTGGTTTTAAATTGTAAACTTTACTTTTGATTCGACAAAATTCATCTACCAAAAAGAGATAGCAAGAAGCCGTTACTCTTTTCAAAACATAATTCTAATAATAAGTTACGTTGTGCCATTGCTACCTTGCATAAGTTCGGAGAGCAGCTATATCCACCCATTCTTATTATTAATGTAATCCTCAACAAACATAAAAAATAATTTGACATTTCTAACTTTGAAATAAACTTCTTTGCTTCAGTGCATTAGTTAATGAAGTGAAAGTTATTAAACGTAAAGTACTATAGTTTAATTAAACACAACTATATTATATTTGTGTAGTGCAAAGAGCCAAGTTTATGATAATTAAAAGCTTCACATTAAGCTATTCAAGCTTACTATAGCTTGGAATAATTACTGCAGTGGAATTGAAATAATTTTTAATTTAAATATGGACGTAAAATTTATTCACAAATAGGTTTTATATTTGATGAAATTTAATGATTGATGAAGTGATATTTGAAGTAAATTATAATCATACTAAGATATCAATTATTTCCATATTATTCGAAAACAACGGCTTTTTCTGAATAATATTTATTTTTAAAACTACTCTAAAATTTCATTAACTTTGTAGAAGTAAATTTATTTGTTTGTGATAGTACGATACTAAACAATAGGTTGACTTGTAGTTTAAATTAATCTCCACCGTGTAGAATTTTATTGTTTCATAAAAATAATCTATATTTATACTTATTATAAAACGAAGTCAAAAAGTCTGTCTGTATGTGATCGATTTTCTGAAAGAAAATTTTATGTGAAAAATTTCTGTACGAGCTTATGTATTATTTTTACTAAAAGGTAAAGCAATTCTTTCGAAAGGTTTTAGTTAACAGTACAATACGGTTTTATGAAAATTGTGTTGAATAGAAAGAAAGAAAGAAAGAAGGTAGGAAGGAAGGAAGAATAGGTAGCGCAATTGCAAAAAATCCCTCCTGCTGGGAGCTTAGTCACGAGCGCTGAGAAAACCAGCAGAAATACACTAAATTAATGTATCTACAAGAAAATTGTAGGTCTACAAAAATACTACAAAAAAGTCCGCGACAGCATGTCTCTATCTCTCCCAAATAACTCACAATAACAATTTTTATTAACAAAATCTTTTTTATTGCATTTTGGTATTAATTTATATTTTTAACTCAGAATAAAATGAATAAATTTACGCGGGAATAACTTTACAACGTACAGCTAGCTTAAAAACAAATGAAAATAATGTCAAAAACTATTACAATATTTCCATTTTAATTACGGTTAAAAGCTATGAATGATGCAAAAGGTTTACCATATGTTATTTGTGCAGAAAATAAGCGATGTGCGATCATTAAGAGAAATGTCTATATTACGTGGAGAAGCTTAGAGCTCAAAATGTTTATTGCAGCAGAATTCAATTAACGAGAGGTCATATTAAATATTGTTCCCTATTCCTAAGAATCAAACGCGTCATCTACAAATGATAATATTTATATACGGCGTGTTTGGTATCTCATTCTCCTGCCCTTATCCCACTCTAAGTGGGGTCGGAACATGTTATAAACATGTTACATGTTTTGACTAGGTATTTTACGACCGATCGCCTATCTTACGTCAACTTAGCTTAGTCTTATTTTACGACACACCTGTAAGAAACGAAAGTGATTTCTTCTACTCAGCTGGATGCCACACCGCGATTCAACTTACCCTAGTCGCCTTTTACGATACCTCGGTAAGATATGAGGGTAGTCTGTTCTTCTCAGCCGCATACCAAACGGTGGGTCAATTTACCTTAGTCGCACTTTACAGAAAGAAAAGAAAGAAAGAAACACATTTATTCATCTGTGCGCTACACACGGTTCTACTAACTAATATATAATAGTAACTTATACATACATCTAAATAAGTTTAAGTTATCTTTAATAATGAGTACGAAAATATAAAATATGAATTGAAAAAAATAAAATGCCACCGCATATAGCGATATAAGATGCCAGGGTGGACATCTCGGTGAGAAATGTAAATGGTCTATTCTACTCCACCAGATACCATAAGCGGCTTCAATTTAAAATTGTCTTAAATCATAAAACTTCTTTTTTCACAGCAGTAGTTGGGTAATAAACACAAAGCGAGTCGTATTTAAATCCTTCAGTGGACGTTACTGAGAATATTTTTAATGAATAGGTAGGAAACTGCAAACAATCGTCACTTTTAGCTTAAAACATCGCTCTTTGGTCCACAAGACACGGTCGGGCCTTTTAATTAAATATTTCAAAAGGTCTCCAGTGTTTTCAGAGCACGAGGTGTTTTATAGCAATTTTTAATGAACTCGAAATAAGATATTTTTAATGGCGTTCGCTTTTTGTACCTTCAGCAATGAAGTCTAGATTAAATACGAGACTTTAGAAGAATATTTTTTCTGTAAAATGTAAAGCCATTATTTCTCATTTAAAAGAATAGTGCTTGATTTCAGTGTAATTTAAAAACGATAAAAAGCCAGCGATATAGTTTTAGGGTCTATAACTTGGATTTACTTGGACATTTAGAGAATACTTTTAAATTTACTCCAAAACTCCGATATGGAGGTGTCAAAAGCTCAAGGTTTTTCACCTTTTAACTTCAATATTTAATTGAGTTAATCTTGTATGTATATATATTTTTTGAATCTCGGAAACGGCTCCAACGATTTTCCTAAAATTCAGCATGTAGGGGGTTTTGTGGGAGAGAAATTGATCTAGCTAGGTTGTATTTAAAAAACGTTTTATCCCTGTTGTTGGGCATTAAAAAATTCTACAATTTACATTGAATATAAAACATTTTTTTTGCCGTAAATTGTCAAATCAGCATAGCTTATTCGGGGAACTTGTATTAACACTTTGTATAGCAAAAGCTTTAGAAGATTTTTTTTGCTTTTTGAAATTTCAATGCTGCCTATTCTTATATTGCTCCTTAACCTTCTTCCGCCGTGAGGTATCCGGCTGAATAGAATAGTACCACTCTCATTTTTTACCGAGGTGTCGTAAAAGGCGACTAAGGTAAGTCGACCCGCCGTGTGGTATCCGGCTGGGTAGAATAGACCAACCTCATTTCTTACCGAGGTGTCGTAAAAGGCGACTAAGGTAAGTTGACCCACCGTGTGGTATCCGGTTGAGTAAAATAGACCACCCTCTTTCTTACCGAGGAGTCGTAAAATATGACTAAGGTAAGTTGACGTCAGGCAGGCGGCCGGTCGTAAAATACATCGCCAAATCATATGACAACATGTTTGTAACATGTTGTGCCTACCCCACTTATAGTGGGATAAGGGCAGGAGGATGATGATTTAATTGAGTTAAACTTGTATGTATATATATTTTTTGAATCTCGGAAACGGCTCCAACGATTTTCCTAAAATTCAGCATGTAGGGGGTTTTGTGGGAGAGAAATTGATCTAGCTAGGTTGTATTTAAAAAACGTTTTATCCCTGTTGTTGGGCATTAGAAAATTCTACAATTTACATTGAATATAAAATATTTTTTTTGCCGTAAATTGTCAAATCAGAGCAGCTTATTCGGGGAACTTGTATTAACACTTTGTATAGCAAACGCTTTAGAAGATATTTTATGCTTTTTGAAATTTTAATGCTGCCTATATTGCTCTTTAACCTTCTTCCGCCGTGTGGTATCCGGCTGAATAGAATAGTACCACCCCCATTTCTTACCGAGGTGTCGTAAAAGGCGACTAAGGTAAGTCAACCCGCCGTGGTATCCGGCTGAGTAGAATAGACCAACCTCACGTCTCACCGAGATGTCGTAAAAGGCGACTAAGGTAAGTTGACCCACCGTATGGTATCCGGTTTAGTAGAATAGACCACCCTCTTTCTTACCAAGGTGTCGTAAAGTAAGACTAAGGTAAGTTAACGTCAGGCAGGCGGCCGGTCGTAAAACGCAGCCGGATCATGTGACAACTTGTTTATAACATCTTGTGCAGACTCCACTTAGAGTGGGATAAGGGCAGGAGGATGATGCTCTTTAACCTTCTAAGCCTCATTGATAGGAAATTGTCAGCGGTCGCTGAACGATTAATATGCAAAGTTTTGTATTTCAAAAAAGGCAAAAATATTTACAAGTTGACCTTTCAAAAGCTGCTGACTAAGGCCGTATTTTTCCGTAATTAAACGGTTCACTGGATCGGAGAAATCGTGTTATCAGGGGTCTTCTTTAATCTGAAACAAAAATATTTTTCATATTGTTGTATTATTACAAATTAATGATGACTAAGGGTCCTCTTTGATCCGATTAAAGCAATAGTTATAAACATTTTACAAAAATGCTACTGATATTGCCAGAAAAATTTACATTTTAAGAGTTGGTCTGTTTTTATTGTACGGCCGAATAGACGAACGGATGGATATCAGCGATGTGATAAAATAAACGATTTTTAATAATCGATTATTTTTTCATGAAAAATCGTTTTTTTAAAAATCGATTGTTTTAGGTATCCCTTTTTCTTTTTTTCTCTTTCTCTTGTTTTTTGAGATTAGATATGTATTGTTGGATGAAACTAATTTAGCCAAAATACACATTTTAATCCAATTTTACAAACAGCGCATCTGATATTATTTCTTGGTAGTTTTCAAATTTAATTAGCTTGTATTATAATTAATTATTACTATTAAAAAAAGACAACTTTTGAAATAGTCAGAAAAGAATCGATTTTTAAAAAATCGATTATATCGTAGCAAAATGATCGATTTTTTAAAAATCAATTATTTTTATAGGGATAAAAATCGATTATTTCTACTACAAGTCACATCCCTAATGAATATTATATAGTGTTAGAAATTAAGTCTAAATTCAATGTAAAATGAATAATAAAAAATTAAAGAATGTGTTTAGGGAATCGCGCCGGGCACCTTACTGTGCACTAACACTTTTCACTACGAAATCCAGCTTGCATTGCCTTTATACAATCAGCAATACATAGATTCTCTTAACAAACGCAGATTACAGCAAAATAATTCTATTGTTACTTCTGTACTATGAAATTCCGCAAAGTGACCGCCTGCTTCTATAAATTAGCAGGTATAATAGGAATTTTCCTATATCTTAACCCGGCATGTAACATTTTTTTATTTACAACAAAAATGTACAAGTTGTATCTATCTTAGATACCAAACTTCCTTATTTTGCGCAAATAGATTAGGTGTGAAAGCGTTAAGCTTTTGGACAGCTAATTCTATCGAGATAGTAATCAACTCTAGACAGACTAAAAGACAGATAGACATGAATTCACATTTATAATATTAATATGGACTACACAAAGAGCGATAAGGCGCATGTTATCACTTATCCGCGCCCTCATCGCGGTTAATCCCCGAGGAGAGCTAAATCATACCCAACTCAACATCAAACATCGCACTGAGTACGGATAAGATTATTCGGAGAACGAGGATTGCTTTTGAATACCATTACATGGAATTCATATAAACCATATTTTATGTTGACCTCGTGTCACGATACAATGCTGCGCCAATAGCATTTCATATACTCGTAACTTTACTTTACGACATCATGTAGATAATGGACGTCTAGTAAACTGATGACTCTTTTCGAAAATAATGAATGAATTCTCGATCATGCGGTGAGACCCTTTGACTGATTCGAGAGGGTCGCAAGTTCAAATCCCGGGGTCACCAAAATATTCAAATCAAATCAAAATAATCTTTATTCAAATAAGCTCTTACAAGCACTTTTGAATCGTCAATGATCAATATGGTTAATGAAGCTACAACTGGTTCGGAATGTTGGTTATCGAGAAGAACCAGAAAGAAACTCGGTGGTCAATATTTTGTTATTAAACCACCTCAACTACTACTCTACTTATGATTTTTTGTCTAAAACTTATGTGCCTAATTGATAATTGCAATATATCGCGCGCTTTTCCGTTAAGGAAAATATCGTGACTAAAGCAGCAAACCAGCAGTGAAATAGTAAAATAAACTAAAGTAACGGCCTGTTACTATCCCACTACTGGGCATAGGTGTCCTCTCTCCGTTTTTGGAAAGGATTGGAGTTAAGACCCACCACGCTGCTCAATTGCGGATTATTAGGTTAGACATATCCCCAGAATTGTCTAGAGATATACAGGTTTCCGATAAATATAGATCCGATATATGGATGGCGCTTTTCAATGTCATCCAATTCCTGTAGAATTAACAGCATTTCGACAGTCTATATTTTACCCCGGTGTAAAATGAATAATTGTGCCAAATTTTATCGATGTTGTAACAAAAATACATCCATACTCACAAACTTTCGCATTAATAACACACTAGCGGCCTGCCCCTGCTTCGCACGGGCTATATAAAATATAAAGTTTGTCACTCAGTGAAAAAAATGATTAAAATCGATCCCGTAGTTTTGATTTAATCATTACTGCCCGTGGCCCGCACGCGTTAAATTTGGAGAAAAACAATTCCCCTCTCCCTATATCAAGAAGATTTTCTGCTATATCTAACATCTAAATCATATACTACATATTTATTTTTACATTTTTCCCTATGTATTTTATTTTTTAAATTAATTACAGAATGTCTTTATATACACCATTCATAGCTTTCTTATCACTATTAGACAAAACAAACATGTTTTCTTTAGAGGTTACTCTTGAAAGAGCGACAGTTGCGCGTCCGATGGCTGCTAAATTCGAAGTGCTCTAGGGCGAAGCGCGGCCCCCTGATATGGCATTATTTTTCAACAAATACTTAGTACATCATTTTGATAAATCTCGTAGGGTTTAGCCTGCGTTTGCAATGTAAGCGGAAAAAATGTAATTATTTACGATATTTATTAGAAACCTCAAAAATTACAGTATTTCTCTACTCCATATTGAATGGTATTATACATATAAACCTTCCTCTCGAATCACTCTATCTATTAAAAAAACCGCATCAAAATCTGTCGCGTAGTTTTAAAGAAATAAGCATACATAGGGATATATGGACAAACAAAGAATGTGACTTTGTTTTATACTATGTAGTGAAGTGGGATATGTTTTAATAGAAAACTTATTACCACAACTAAAAGGCTTCCCGTTTTGTTTTAACGGTCCTCGTTCAGACATAGTCACTGGTAAAAAAGTGCAAAGGAAATTTATTTCGAAAACATAAATTTGAATAGACTACGGGACGCAATGAAGTGGTCTAAAAAGTTCTCCATCAATATTCATACTTTTTATTAATTTATCTCTTTTGTCGTGCCACTGCATATTGAACGAGTCTGAGCAATTAGTGAAGAATGCTTGCGAATATCTATCTTTCATTTTATGCGGATCGCCGATGCTTTTACCAATCAAATCTTTTATTTATTTCAAAAGTAATAATAAAATTATTTTGCTATAATCCGCGATGACGTAAAATAGAAAATATATATAATACTAAATGTAGAAGTGGACAATCTGTTTTCATACCTGATACATGCAGGATTCGTAAAAACATGTGCACAAACCTCCACCACCGCCACCACAATACACAAGCACTACATACGTTCACTATCACAAACTCAACAACCGTTTCGCCCTGCAACCGAAGCATCATCAGGAGATAGATTCCACGACAAAATTGCAAAGCTATGCCATTTTGTCGCGGAGTCTATCTCCTCATTATATGTATATATTTTCTATATCACATTATATATATTTTCCATTTTACGTCGTGTGGAATAGAATAGTACCATTCTCTTTTCTTACCGAGGTGTGGTAAAGGGGGACTAAGGTAAGTCGACCCGCCGTGTGGTATCCGGTTAACTAGAATAGACCACCCTCTATTATCGAGGTGTCGTAAAATACGACTAAGATAAGTTGACGTCAGGCAGGCGGCCGGTACTAAAATACGTAGCCAAATCATGTGACAACATGTTTATAACATGTTGTGCCGACCCCACTTAGAGTGGGATAAGGTCAGGAAGATGATGATATATTTTCTATTTTACTTCATCGCGGATTATAGCAAAATAATTTTATTATATTTTTTATTATGGATCTCTATCTATGGGTCCTTATATAAACATTTAATCTATTGAGTACATTATTACATACTCCATTTTCTTAATTTTGAATGTATAGAAATCATTATACACTGTCCATTATATTAACCATCTTTTGACAGATTGACGATTTACATATTTAGTGATGTCCTAAAGATTCTCGTATGCGATACCATTCCGATTATAGTACCTACTATCATTAATCGAATTACGTACCTAAGTAATTCGATTAATGATAACCTACGTAAACTAATAACAGATATAGAAATCAACATTTTGATTTAATATTGCCTTAGTTTTTTGAAAATAAATGTTAATCCGTGTGTATTTATTATAATCATAAAAAATATATTATACATCAACTGGCAACATCAACAGACCTTCCGCTCGGCCGCCATTTTGACGTGATCTGTCACTCTCAACGAAACGCCCGTGATAGTCACACGCATTTACGTTCGCTGAGTGTTCTCTCGCATCTGTTACACCTTGAGTTAAGTAGCTTTATTCCTCGGAAAAACTTTTGTGAAACTTATATTAATTGATCGTGAAAATGCCGAAAGGACGTGTGTTGAAAGCACAATCGAGACAGTTAGTGTTAAAACTTCATGAGTATTTTGAGCAAGAAAATCAAAATGGCGGACCTCTTATACCTATCACGCAAGTCCGAAACCGTGTTGCAGCCGCGTTGGGGATCAGTCTATCAACTGTGACTAAAATCACTACTGATGCCTACGGCAGGAGCGGCTTGGAGCAAAACAAACCATCTACACCAAAAAGAAAGCGCCGGGCACATAAGGTGACAGCTGTTGATGACTTTGACGCTGACGCTATTCGTCGTCATGTATATGATTACTACTTGAGAAAAGAAATTCCAACTTTGAGAAAACTTATTGTTTCTTTGAAAAGAAGTGGTCTATTTCATGGTGAAAAATCTTCTTTGGTCAAAGTTTTGAACACAATTGGCTTTTCATATAAAAAGTTAAATAAAAGAAAATTATTAATGGAACGCACAGATATAGCTATAGCACGTTGTGATTTTTTAAGAGAGGCAAAGAAAATACAAGATTGGGCAAATATTGTTTTCACGGATGAAACATGGCTCAACGCTAACCACACACTATCTCGTTTCTGGACTGATGATACTGCTGATTCCACTTCCTCAGTACCAATGGGAAAAGGTGAGCGCCTAATCATTTGCCATGCAGGTACAGCAAAAGGATTTGTACAAGACGCACTGTTGGCATTTAAATCGAAGAAATCAAATGACTACCACGAAGAGATGAATGCAAATGTGTATGAAGAGTGGTTCAAAAAAATGCTCATTTCATTGGAAGAACCATCAATAATTTTTATTGATAATGCGCCCTACCACTCCCGTCAAATTGACAAAATGCCAACACAGGCTAATAAAAAGCATGAAATAATTAATTGGCTTTGGGACAATGGAGAAAATGTGGACGACTCAATGTTAAAAGTTGAATTAATAAAAATATTAAAAACCAAAAAGAGAGCAAAACGCTATGTAATCAATGAAATGGCAGCAGAATATGGCCATACTGTTCTTCGGATTCCTCCATACCACTGCCAGTACAACGCAATAGAACTTATATGGGCACAAGTAAAAGGGCATGCTGCGAGATGCAATACAAGCCCCCCATTCACAGCGAATAAAATGTTGCAATTGCTAAAAAATGCTTGCACCCACGTAACGGCCGAGAACTGGGCAAGTGTGGTGGAAAGAACTAAAAGAGTAATATTCTCTGATTGGGAACGTGATATTGCGTTTGATAATATATTATCTACACAAGAGCTAATAATAACTGCTACTGAAGACTCCTCATCGGAGGAGTCTAGTGTTGATTATCATTCCGACGACTCGTGCTAATAAAATAAATTAAAATATCCTGATTGTTTTATTTGTATTCATGTATTAACTAAGAAGAAAGTAAAACTTTATATAATGTTATTAAATGTCTTTTAATACTCGTAACATCGATTTCTACCGATTATTTTTAATCTGTGGCATAATCGTAGTAACCATTATGTGTGACATCACTAAGTGGGCGGTACCCATCCATAAAGTACAAATATTATTTGTATGATATTTGTACGTAAGCAATACAAAACTTAATGAGCGTGAGCTGTCAAAAGACTGATAATATGATGGACGCAGTATAAAATCCGTTTCCTTAAAAAAAATTGGAAATTCAAAACAGTTGTCAACACCTGCTCATATTATAAAAGTGATATAAATCTGATACGCTTATACGTGTAAATCGCTGGACTGAATTATATATATATATAATAATATAGTATTGATGAAATTTGTTACAATTGAAATTTTTATACTGCGCCAACATGTAAGACAATTTTTTTAAATATAAACGAGAATTAAACGAACGCGGGCACAAGTAGAATGAAATAAATTTAGAAGTCTAATAAGTTATATTCTTCGTAACAATGAACACACAAATAAAATTATGATACGACCATGCAATATCATATCATGTTAGTAATATTGTTACGTTGGTTAAACTAGAGGATAACATGCAAAGCAAAAATATAAAGGCACTTTGTTTGCGACTAGCGACCATAGTCGTAGTTTGATATAGAGCAGGGCTTCTTAAACTGTGGGTCGCGACCCCCAGGGGGGTCGACTACTGAAAGCAAAAGGCGTCGCAAAGATCTGATACTTTTCAATCATTATTGATACAACTACATGGCTGCAGCTGTCCTTTAAAGAACTTTTCTAACAAAGATTTATTGATATTTCTCCTCCTAAGTTCCTTAATTACCCCTTTTCATTAAATTTAATTAAATAGATTTTATATTAAAATTATGATTGGTTAGTTTACAAAAATTATAAATAAAATTTTAAAATTAGTATACACACTACGTACAAATATAAATACAAATAAAAATCATACAAAATACTATTGTAGTTTTATTATAACTATTTTTTGAAAAAAGTGGCAATACAAAACTATTATTTACATTGTAAAATAGTGCGATATTACATCTACATCTACGGTTAATATATATTTCATTATATGGAGGAGGGGGTCGTTTCAAATTTCCTAAGCTTAAAGGGGGTCGCTATATAAAAAAGTTTAAGAAGCCCTGATATAGAGCATCGACTAAAACAACGTAGGAGTATATTTTCAAATGAGCATGCTACAGGTAGATCTATTTCACATAAGTCTTCTATTATGTGCCTGAGGAGTAAGGGAAGTCAATGTAAGTAGGGCCGGCAGAACATGTTTAAAAATGTGATTACTTGATTTTGGTACTATTACTACCAGCCAAGCTGTGATGGCCCAGCGGTGCGACCGTGTGAATCTCTAGAGACGATCACGGGTTCGAACCCGGGCAGACACCAATGAGTTTTTCTCTTAAAACTTATGTGTCTAATTGATAATTGCAATTTATCACACGCTTTTCGGTGAAGGAAAACATCGTGAGGAAACCTGCATATCTCTAGAGAATTCTGGAGATATGTGTAACCTACCAATCCGCATTGGAGCAGCGTGGTAGGTCTTAGCTCCAATCCTTCTCTCCCAAACGGAAGAGAAGAGGCCTATTCTCAGCAGTGGGATAGTAACAGGCCGTTACTTACTTACTTACTTACTACCAGCCGCCTGCCTGACGTCAACGTACCTAAGTCGTATTGTACAACACCTCGGTAAGAAAGAGAGTGGCCTATTCTACTAAACCGGAAACTACACAGTGGGTTTACTTACCTTAGTCGCCTTTTACGACACCTTGGCAAGAAATGAGGTTGGCCTATTCTACTCAGCCGCATACCGGCGGGTCGACTTACCTTAGTCGCCTTTAACGACACTTCGGTAAGAAATGAGGGTGGTCTATTCTATTCAGCGGTATACCACACAGCGTCGTAATATCAGATGCAATAACAATTTAAATTCCGACACAGATTCCTTGTATCTTATTCCACCCGCGTATAAATCGCATTACCTATTGAAGAACACTAAACATGCAAAGTGTCTTTTAAGGTGTGTTTCAGCTTATAATTTCGCTCTTATTTTTGTACTGTTTTATAAGATTGTCCCTTTTCTATTGATAAAAGAGTTATAAGCTTTCGCTGTGGTAGCCCTGCGGTAACAACGTGTGACTCTTTCGAGGAGGTCACGGGTTCAAACCCGGGCAGACACCAATGAGGTTTTCTGTTAAAACTTATGTGTCTAATGATAATTGCAATTTATCACACGCTTTTCGGTGAAGGAAAACATCGTGAGGAAATCTGCATATCTTTAGAGAATTCTGGAGGTATGTGTAACCTACCAGTCCGCATTGGAGCAGCGTGGTAGGTCTTAGCTCCAAACCTTCTCTCCAAAAACGGAGAGAAGAGGCCTATTCTCAGCAGTGGGATAGTAACAGGTCGCCACTTACTTACTTAAGCTTTCGCTTGATATAACTATAAGATGTAGCCAATGTCATCTCACATTTTTATTGAATCGTCGATTTACAACAAGCGTCATGCGGTATCCGGCTGAGTAGCATAAACCACCATCATTTCTAACCGAGGTGGCCGGCAAATTCCTGACCTTATCTCACTGTAAGTGGGGTCGTCACAACATGTTTTAAACATGTTATGATTTGGCTTGACGTCTCATGGATTGACGTCAACTTAACTTAGTCGTCTTTTATGACACCTTGGTAAGAAAGAGGGTTGTCTATTCTACTCTGCCAGATACCACATAGCGGGTCAACTTACCTTAGTCATCTTTTACGACACCGCGGTAAGACAGAGGGTGGTCTGTTCTACTCCGCCTGATACCACACGGTGGTTCAACTTAACTTAGTCCTCTTTTACGACACCTTGTCAAGGAAGGGGGTGGTCTACTTTACTCAGACGGATACCACAAATTTTAAACTAAATAAATGCTATAAATTTTAATTCAAAAACCAAAAACCTTTTAGCATATTGAAACATTCCCAGGGGAGTTAATATATTGGAATAACGGCTTACCGTATCAATTTTATTTATATTATATTAATACCACTAATATAAATTTTGGGAGTAATCCGATATTTTGTGTAATTTGTATAATTACATATTAAAATATTGCTTCGTTCATGTAAATACTATTTAAGTGCATAATTTAATAATACATTTCGATATTTCAAATTAAATTTAACTATTGTGTGTTATCCGGAAGAGTAGAATAGATCAACCTCATTTCTTACGAAGGTGTCGTAAGAGACGACTAAGATCAGTTGACCCGGGGTATCCGGCTGAGTAGATTAGACCACCCCCATCTCTTACGCGACTAACGTAAATTGACCCGCCTTGTGGTATTCGGCTAAATAGAATAGACCACCCTCATTTCTTACGAAGGTGTCATCAAAGACGACTAAGGTCAGTTGACCCGGGGTGCCCGGCTGAGTAGAATACACCGCCCTCATTTCTTACGAAGATATCGTCAAAGGTGACTAAGGTAAGGTGACCCGCCGCGTGGTATCCGGCTGAGTAGAATATGCCATCCTTATTTCTTATCAAGATGTCGTTAAAGGCGACTAAAGTATGTTGAACCGTCGTTTGGTATCCGGCAGAGAAGAACAGACCATTTTTTACTCTAAAACTAAGACTAGCCAAATCACGTAACGTGTTTAAAATATATTGTGCCGATTCCATTTAGAGTGGGATTAGGCAAGCAGAATGATTTGCTGCGTATTTTGCGCAGAAAATAGCCCTTAAATTACATTTAAAACTATTTATATAGTATTAGCTGGACCAGCGGCAATTTTAAAGATAAACGATAAGACATGTTGTCGCGGACTTTTTTGTAGATCTACAATTCTCTAGTACATTATGGCTCCAACGATTTTCCTGAATACAGCATGTAGGGAGCTTTGATGGAGACAAATAAATCTAGCTAGGTTTTATTTAAAAAAAAAATGTCGTTTTATCCCTGTTTTTGGGAAGAAAAAATGCAGAATTGAAAGCAAAGGACTTTTTCGGTGTCAAATGTAATGTTGTGATAGTCGATGGGTAACGGGCGAAACGAAAATTAATACCCAGGTTTGAATCCCATATGTCATACGCGCGTTTTTTATTTTTTAATATATATTTTTATTAAATTAGCGGACAAGGCTCGGTCACGCAAGATATTATACTAATAATTAAGTATTATTAAATAATTATACTAGATATAAATTGTACGCCGTGTGGTGTCCGGCTGAATAGAATAGTACCACCCTCATTTCTTACCGAGGTGTCGTAAAAGGCGACTAAGGTAAGTCGACCCGCCGTGTGGTATCCGGCTGAGTAGAATAGACCAACCTCATTTCTTACCGAGGTGTCGTAAAAGGCGACTAAGGTAAGTTGACCCACCGTGTGGTATCCGGTTTAGTAGAATAGACCACCCTCTTTCTTACCGAGGTGTCGTAAAATACGACAGAGATAAGTTGACGTCAGGCATGCGGCCGGTCGTAAAAACGCAGCCTAATCATGTGACAGCATGTTAATAACATGTTGTGCCGACCCCACTTAGAGTGGGATAAGGGCAGGAAGATGCTGAAGATGATGACTAGATATAAATTGTCTATGTCCGTATAAAAGTAAACTTATGGGAACTGTATGTTTAGGTCCTATAATTCAGAACTGAAGTTATTGTTTCTGTTTAAATATACCTTAATAAATGTGTGGTTACCGACAACGCGCTGTATCCTGTTGAAATGTTAATTTCTTGCCGAGGGCCAAATTGCCTCAAAATATAATTTTATAATCTCTTCCCAAAGCCACTTGTGTGTTGAGCAAACAATTAGTGATAATGAAATTATGCTATACAATGTTTCATGAGAAACTTTGAAATATGACAAATTTGAATAATAATATTGAGTATTTAACTGCTTCTGCAGGGCATAGGCCTCTACTGTCTTGTATTTGAAGAGAAGGGATTGGAACTAACACCCATGACGCTACTGTAGTGTAAATTCGTGGGTTACACATATCTCTAGAATATCTAAAGATATGCAGGTTACTTCGCGATGTTTCCTTCACCTACAAGGGCATTATAAATATTAATAGCAAATATCAATTAGACATAAGTTATAACAAAAACTTATTGGTGCCGACCTGAACTGTGTGTGTTTGAACCTGTGACTGCGTTTTTATTAACAGAAATATATAAGCTTGCATTGATTTTTAAAGAGATTTTCTGAAGTGCCTATATTGCGTATGCTTTCACTTGACTATTTATTTAAAGCTAGTAGTCTAGCTACGTGTTGCTATGGCTCAGTCAGGTTTCGATCCTTCGAAACAATTCTCTCATTTTCAGTAACCAATAGCCACTTGAACAATCTAAAGATTGTCTGACATTTTTATTAACATCGGTCCAGTAGTTTGGGGATCAATAACGAACATTCATACATACTTTCTCTTCCTCCCTTATTTATATGTTAAAGAAACAATACTTACGAGTATTATGAAAAAAAGTCCCCCAAAGCTATCTGTTTGTATCTGATCGATTTTCTCAAAATCTACTGAACCGTTTATAGTACAGTTTTTACTAAAAGTTAGTACAATTTTTTTGGAAGGTTTAATAATACAATTCTGTTTTATATAAATGGTATTATGTCACGCTGTTTTAAAAAACTCGCTTGCTGGTAGCTTTAGTCGCATGCGCTACGTAGTCCAAAAGAGATACACTGAGTAATGTACTAGAGAATTGTAAATATACAGAAATACTACAAAAAAGTACGCGACAGCGTGTCTCTATCTCTTATGGTTAATTCACAATAACTTTTATGAAAAATTTCAATAAAATATACTGAGCTCCACGCTAGTGAAGCCGCAAGCACATGTTGTTTATAGAGTAAGACATAGACCGCCGTGACATAGTAGTAGAAATAAATGCTAGACAAAATACTTTCAGCACTCACTCTGCGGTCTCTTAATGACGTCATTATTTGAAGGGCTACGTTCCCCTCAGGCTATTACAAGCCTTGGAGTGGTGACAAATAAAATGGAACACATTTACACTAACCTTTAGGAACAAGTACTCACTGGCTTACATCATCCTCCTGCCCATATCCCACTCTAAGGGACCCCACTTAGAGGGGGATAAGGGCGGGAAGCACAACATGCTATAAATAAATAAAAAGATCTTTATTCAACTACATATTTCAGACATTTAACATTTCAACAAAATCAACAGTGATTATAAACATGCTTTACTTGATTCTGCTACGTGTTTTACGACCGGCCGCCTGCCAGACGTAAACTTACCTTAGTCGTTTATGACACCTCGGTAAAAAAGAGGGTGGTCTATTCTACTCAACTGGATACCACACGGTAGGTCAACTTAACTTAGTCGCCTTTTACGACACCTCGGTAAGAAATTAGGATGGGCTATTCGACTCAGCCGGTTACCACATGGCGGGTCGACTTACCTCAGTCCCCTTGTACGACACCTCGGTAAGAAATGAGGGTGGTCTATTCTACTCAGCCGGATACCACACGGCGGGTCGACTTACCTTTATCGCCTTGTACAACACCTCGGTAAGAAATGAGGGTGGCCTATTCTACTCAGCCGAACCACACCATCATCATATAACGATATGTTTATAACCTGTTGTACCCCCACTTAGAGTGGCATAAGGGCAGGAGGGTGATGTCTAAATGGTTTGATTGAAAAATCCTCAGAATTATAATCAAAGAGTAAAAATATGGTAATACACGATAAGCAAAAAAAGAAAATAACCGAATACTTTTCTTTATCTCTCTGTCATATATGTGTGAGTGTGTGTAATGAGTGTATGTGCGTGTTTCGTGTATGCGATTGTATATGCATTTGACTGCGTGCGAAAGGGAAAGTGATATGAGAATTTTATTATTATATTTGTAAGATATATTTATTCTTTATTTATACAAGTATATAAATATTAATATGTTCATTAATTATGTGCGCAAAACTGTTGCAAGAATTTTGTTTACATTTTAAAACATAACATTTTAACTTACAATTTTTCAAAGTTCCGCCAAACGAATATCACTGAATAACAAAATTTTATAGAACGTCGTAAAAACTGATCCGGGTAAATAACGTTTCACACACTTCGTAACGTAATTTTCTGTTACGGCTTTCCGGAGTTCGGAAACTTTGTGTCATAAAGGATATCGCAAAAGTGTCATCGCCGATCGCCAGTGTTAGGCTAGAAGACAATCAATCACTCTTTGTTTGCACACTCTTCCTAAAAGTAGCTTTGTTATTGTTATAAAAAGAGAAATTTGCTTACAGAATACATATTGTTTGATAAAAAAGGAATGATAATACGCCTCTATTACTTATAGATAAGGGACGCGCAAGATGTGATGGCCTAGCGGTGCGACCGTGTGAATCTCTAGAGACGATCATGGGTTCAAACCCGGGCAGACACCAATGAGTTTTTCTATTAAAAACTAATGTGTCTAATTGATAACTGCAATTTATCACACGCTTTTCGGTGAAGGAAAACATCGTGAGGAAACCTGCATATCTCTAGAAAATTCTAGGGATATGTGTAACCTACCAATCCGCATTGGAGCAGCGTGGTAGGTCTTAGCTCCAATCCTTCTCTCCAAAAATGGAGAGAGGAGGCCTATGCCCAGCAGTGGGATAGTAGCCGTTTAACTAACTAACTAAGGGACGCATCGTATTGACGTTAGTTTATTAACAAAATTAAATGTTGTTTATTAAATTTCGCTTTAATATATCTAATAAGCCATTAAAGCGCAACAGACAGACATATATAATATCGTATACGTAAAGCATATTACAAAATTTAAGATACAAATGCTAAAGGATGCTAAAACTAAAGGATGATAACCGATCCGATTGACCGACGAGGTTCTTTCTGGTTCTTCTCGGTAAGAAAAACATTCCTAACTAGTTGTAGCTTTATTAATCATATTGATTCTTGACGATTAAAAAGTGCTTGAAAGAAAGCTGTTTCAATAAGGATTACTTTGATTTTTATTTGATTTGATCGCATTTATAATATTAATATTGAGATTTAGAAAGGCTTTTGTGCACTTTAATATAATCAAAACTTCGCTTTTCTTTCCAACTTTTCTCTCGTGTATGTGCACACACACATGTGTACTTTACTGTGTGTGTATGTGCGTCTGTGAGATATTACGAAAGAATGTGTGAATGTGATTTTTATTTATTTATTTTTATTTTATTATTATTATTTCTATTACACATTCTAGCAATGATTCAACATCCTTATGGTTTAAAGTGACAAGCTATTCAGTTTTTTTTACGTAAATATAAGTTTTTGGTATATAAATCTAAACAGATTTACAGATACAATTAAAACAGATAAAGTTAAATATTCTTTCTTAATTCTAAATGGTAATCGCACTCATTTATATTTGCATACGTGACAAATATCCTTATTTTAGATAAAAGTTTTCTTTTATTTATCTTAATAAATGAAAAAAATAACGTAGTAATCTGTGGTTATACCTAAAACAAAGGAACTTGGGTACATTTAATGAAGCAAAATTAAACGCTATCCCAATTAGGTATACCGAATACACACTAATGATAATAACCATTAGCCCTAGGCGTTTATTATTACTCTGGAATCTAGATATTCTACATCCTAAATTAGTCGCTTGGGTCCGCTTAAATACCGAGAAACTACAAGCAAAAGATTATAGGTTAAGCAAATCTGTTTAATACATTTTGGAAGATGTACCATCAGATTCAAATTCAAATTTAAAATATTCTTTATTCAAATAAACTTGTAAACAAGTGCTTTTAAATCATTTATAGAATTAGGCGTTACTATTCGGAGATCCATAATACAAAAGTAATAATAAAATTATTTTGCTATAATCCGCGAAGAAGTAAAATAGAAAATATATATAATGCTAAATGCAAGTGGACAATCGGTTATCATACCTGATACATGCAGGATTCGTAAAAACACATGCACAAACCTCCACCACCGCCACCACAATACACAAGCACTATATACGTTCACTATCACAAACTCAACAATCGTTTCGCCCCGCAACCGAAGCATCATCAGGAGATAGACTCCACGACCAAAACGGCTTTGCGATTTTGGTCGTGGAGTCTATCTCCTGACGATGCTTCGGTATTGATAGCAAAATAATTTTATTATTACTTTTGCTTTTAAATCGTCAACTCTATGACTGGTTTGGAAAGCTGTTCCTACCGAGAAGATCCAGCAAGAATCTCGGCGGTTCCTCTTTTTAAACATATAATTCTTATTACTAGTTACATTTGTTATTATTGTCTTATACAGGGTCAAAGAGTAGCTACATCCACGCATTTTTATCATCCAAGTATTCCTCAATAGTATAGTAGGTTTTCTGTATTAGCCATTTATTAATAGTTTTTTTAAACTGCTGCAATGGCAAAGCTAAAATTCATTGCGGAATTTTCACTGTTCATTTTTCAATTTTCAAATTTTAATTTAGATATAAGATAGTGTAATTTGTAGAAGGAGTCGTGACTTTGCGGTATTTTATAGTACAGAAGTTATGATAGAATCATTTTGCTATGATTCGCGTTTGTTAAGAGAATATAAGTAATGCTAAATGTAGGAAGAAGGCAACGTGTACATACCTTACACATGCAGGACCACACGTATAGCAGGAGTAGTCACCACACGTATCAGAAGACGTCGCCTCTTACATTTCACCACACAAGCACTACACACATTCATTATGACCGAAGCATCATCACCAAGTTTCTTGCTGGCTCTTCTCGGTAGGAACAGCTTGAGTTTACGCTTCTAAGCACTTGTTTTCAAGTTTGTCTATCTTTTAGGCTTTTGCACAACTAATCTACACAGGCAATATTGAAGAAATTGGGATATTTCCCCGTGTAACATATGTATATAAGACAGTACAAAACCCCTTTCTTTTCGAAAATAAAAGTAACAGTTAAAAATTAAAAAATTAAAAAACATCATTAAATTTCAGTACGAACATAGTAATAATATGTTTACAAAAAATTGACTTCAAAATTTTATATTACAAATCATTTTAAAAGCCTAGTCTTTTAACTTTATAATTAGATAAAATGTTAAGTAATTTTATTCTCTTGGGTACTGATTTTACTCCACTTAGTTTTATGTAATATAATTATGTAAGCCAAAGTCTTCGTTTCAAATAGGCTCATTATTTTAAAGATATTCACTATTAAGGGCTAAGTAAATAAATAAAGATATAAATAAGTAGCCGTGTGATATACGGTTGAGTAAAATAGACCAACCTCGTTTCTTACCAAGATGTCGTAAGAGGCGACTAAGGTAAGCCAACCCGCCGTGTGGTATCTGGCTAAGTAGAATAGACCACTCTCATTCTTTATTTAGGTTTCGTAAAAAGCGACTAAAATAAGTTGACCCACCGTGTAGTATACAGTTGAGTAGAATAGACTAGATATACTCTTTCTCACCGAGGTGTGTTAAAATACGACTAAGGTACTCGAAAGTTGATGTCAGGCAGGCGGCCGGTCGTAAAATACGTAGCCAAATCATGTGACAACATGCTTATAACATGTTGTGCCGACCCACTTAGAGTGGGATAAGATTTTGGATCATCATCGACCATTATTGCTCATGTCATACACTAGATTTACTAAGATTTTACGAGACTAATTAAAATTAATAATATTTAATTATAAAAGCTACATATTTAAATATTTAACACAAATATTTTATAAATTTAATAATTTATTTTATTTCATATAATATTAGTTAAATATACTATTATATTGCAACATTTTTATTTTTTATCTTTTTATTTAATTCGACTGCATATATTAATATCTAGGTATATAGTTTTTCCGTATTTTTCTTTCTTTCTTTGCTACTAGTATTTCACTTTTTGACCTTTTCCTTCTGTTCTCAAAGTTTAACTGGAAAATATTGCTTTTAGCGTTAAGTCCGCCTTTGTAAATGTGCTATTTTTTTTCTTTCTCTTTTCTAACAATATGTATGTACAATAAGTAAATAAATAAATAAATAAATAAAGCTGTAAATTCAATGTTTATAGTAGCGAGCAGTTCCTAAACCAAAGCGGTAGGGTAATAACCAAGTTTTTGTAGGTTATTCATAAAGCTATCCGGCTATGTGGTTAACCGCAGCACTTCATTCGTCCGTGTTACGCAACGGAACGTAATAGAAAACCCCCATTTTATATAGTTTATTTCTTTTAAGCTTTTTTGTACTGGCAATATTTGAGTCCCGCTACTATTTGTATGCATGATTTTTGAATAATTTTTGAAAAATTTGATCTGCTAAATAAATGAAATTTGGTTCCAAAATTACATTACAGAGCTAACGTTAAGGATTTATAAATTCCCGTTTTTCCTTCGGAAGTAGCAAAAAGTAATATATAATTTATGATGAGAAATTATGTATATTGAACATATATGAATAGAGTTTAAAATCCTAATTAATTCATTCCATTTTACCGGAATCCACAGCGTTATATATTACAGTTAATGTAAAAACATCGAAAGAATCATAACAAACAATAATAATTTCAAAATAAGAATCGTACATCTCCGTCGTTTCTAAATCTCTATTTTTTATTTTGTTATCCGCTTTGTAAATCCTTTTGCTAAAAACCTAAGAAAATATCGTAATACATTTGTAGTCCGTTCAACGATGCGAAAGCCTTAATGTCAACAAAGAATCAATGCTCACAAAACTTGGGTCAGTTGAACGAGTGCAGATAAAAATACGGATGTAATCCAGACAATTGCGGAGATACTCTGTGCTACGAATAGAAGAAATTTTTACTGTTCGTCGTAATTTATAAACTTGGTGAGAATATCCTTTTAAAACTATTTGAGGATTTTTTTACGTTGTTATTTACCAAAAATCTGTTTCGTAAGTGATTGTTATCAATTTTATATTATTAGATTTTAGTTATATTTTTTTATGGCTTATTGAAAAAATATGTAATAAAAATTAAAACAATTATTCTGCAAGTAATGACACAAAAAATATTTGTTAAGAACATTGAAAATAAAGTTTTGAAAAAGATGTAGGTATTTTTGAGTTATTTCGTTTAAATATCATATAATATCATATAATATAAAAAAGGATATACATAATTGTTTTGTATATAATGAAATAGTTTCAGTTAACTTAATGTCAGTTATAATTAAAACTGCATTTTGTAGCTAAAATATAAAATCGAACTGTTACTACAGGCAAAGTTTCGTGCATGTAACTTTCTTATTAAAATTTTGATAAATTTTTTACATAGTTTATGAAAAATTTAACATAATCATTCCCTTCAATTTAAAACTTTATTCTTTATAAATTGATTTAATTTGTGATCTCAATATAGGATGGTTAAGAAGTTTATAAGGTGGCTTGAACAATGTTGCTCCATTAGTATTAGTGAAGGCATTCGATTGGTCTCTACTCTTGTCTGGTGAATAGGCGCCTCTGCGATGACTAGCGGCCATCTCTAATCCACCTACCTATGAAATATACCCATAGTTATATACGAGTACGTTATAATACGTAATACCCGTGTGGTATCCGGCTGAATAGAATAGTACCACCCTCTTTTCTTACCGAGGTGTCGTAAAAGGCGACTAAGGTAAGTCGACCCGCCGTGTGGTATCCGGCTGAGTAGAATTGACCAACCTCATTTCTTACCGAGGTGTCGTAAAAGGCGACTAAGGTAAGTTGACCCACCGTGTGGTATCCGGTTGAGTAAAATAGACCACCCTCTTTCTTACCGAGGTGTCGTAAAATACGACTTAGATAAGTTGACGTCAGGCAGGCGGCCGGTCGTAAAAACGCAGCCAAATCATGTTACAGCATTTTTATAACATGTTGTGCCGACCCCACTTAGGGTGGGATAAGGGCTGGAGGATGATGTTATAATACGTAATACGTAATAGTACGTACATAATATACGAATCAGGTATGAGAACGAATAGCACACTCTAAATTTATCTTCTTTTATCGCGGATTATAGCAAAATAATATTCTCATTACTTTTGTATGAATATAAAACTTAATTTAACGGTCATCATCTACCGCCCTTATCCCACACTAAGTAGGGTCGGCACAACATGTTGTCACATGATTTGTCTACCTATTTTACGATCTGGCTGACGTCAACTTGTCTAAGTTGTATTTTACAACACCTCGGCAAGAAAGAGGGTGGTCTATTTCACTCAACCGGATACCACACGACGGTCAACTTACCTTAGCCGCCTTTTACGACACCCTGGTAAGCAAGAGGGTGGTATACTCATTCAGCCGGATCACATGGCAGAAATACTCAAATAAAACATGAACCTGACTATATATCCTCCTGCCCTTATCCCACTCTAAGTGGGGTCGGCACAACATGTTATAAACATGCTGTAACATGATTTGGCTGCGTTTTTACGACCGGCTGCCTGCCTGACGTCAACTTACCTTAGTCGTATTTTACGACACCTCGGTAAGAAGGAGGGTGGTCTATTCTACTAAACCGGATACCACACGGTGGGTCGACTTACCTTAGTCGCCTTTTACGACACCTCGGTAAAATATGAGGGTGGTCTATTCTACTCAGCCGGATAACACACGGCGGGTCGACTTACCTTAGTCGCCTTTTACGACACCTCGGTAAGAAATGAGGGTGGTACTATTCTACTTAGCCGGATACCACACGGCTAATTAACCTGAATATAAAACTTAATTAAACGATGAACTTCATGTATATAGTGAACTTGCATGGTCGACTGGAGTCGATTTTATCCGAATCAACGCAATCAAGTCAAGCGTTACGGATAATATAGTGAACTTGCGTAGCTGGTGTCGAACCGAGATTATCCGATTCAGCGGCAATAACCAAAGCAACTCTAACTGAGTCAATTAGAGTGGTTTGAATTAGTTTTAATCTTGTGAAAAGTGTATATTTTTTTATTTATTTCTAATGTTATTAGAATATTATAATAACATTAGAAGCTGCGATAACGCCGCATAAAAAGCTCATGAATAACAGCCCCGTAGGGGCTTGAAACTAGTCGTATTCGATAGAATAATACTTGAGTATAGCCGGTCTCTATACATCAACTATGAATACCACTCACAAGTCTAAATTAAAAAAAAAACCAACATAAATGATAAAATCTGCTACTACGCACGCTACGTAGTTCTAAGCCGCTTACCGGCTACATAGGACACCCTTAGAATTACGTTTCCCGACGCTTCTGTGCTCTACTCTCTGCATATCGCAACCTCGATGATGCTTCGGCGCACGCCAGTCCTGCCCAGTGAGTGTAAAAGCCGTTAGAGCTAACACTACAGCCTATAGTCAGTTTGAAAAATCTGTTACGCTTTCATTGGTAATTCATTGGATCAATTTAAGAAGAGAAGCGGCGGTAGCGGAATAATCAGGGTGACGGACTTGCGATCGAGAGGCCGTGGGTTTGAATCCCGGCTATTATACTACCGAAGTGAACCCACTCCTAACACAAGCATTTAGGTGGAGGGGTTAACGAGTTTACAAGTAATTTGTAAACCAAATTGCTAGTAACTTTAAAAAAAAAATGATTTTTGAATTTTACACCTTTGAATAATGGGCTGCCACAAAATACTTCGTTTTTCTTTCGAAAACAGCAAAATAAATAGTATATAATTGACGGTATTTTAACACAAAAAAAAACTCTGAAGAAGGCACAGGTATCACTAGATTTTAAATATTTAAAATTTAGAATTGATTTTTAAAAATGGCTTAACGCTATAAACTGTGTTTACAATTCAAATACATTTCTAATATTAAATCATCATCTTCCTGCCCTTATCCCACTCTAAGTAGGGTCGGCACAACATGTTACAAACATGTTGTGACATGATTTGGCTACGTATTTTACGTACCGGCCGCCTGCCTGATGTCACTTACCTTAGTCCTATTTTACGACTCTTCGATAAGAAAGAAGGTGTGTTAACTTACCTTAGTCGCCTTTTACGACGGCTCGGTAAGAAATGAGGTTGGTCTTTTCTACTCAGCCGGATACCACAAGGAAGATCGACTTACCTTAGTCGCCTTTTACGACACCTCGGTAAGAAATAAGGGTGGTACCATTCTATTCAGCCGGATACCACACGGCGTACATTTCCAATATTAAAGTTCACATTAAAGTCTCTGATAGATAGTTCACAAACTGTTTCACGGTATAAACTACATTATCTATTGATGAACACTAAATATGTAAAGTGTACTTTAAAGGAAGCGCTCGGCTCCGTTTCCGACTGTGATAAAACTGTAACATTTGCTCGTAATATTCGCACTTTACTGTTGTAACCATTTGCATTTCGTGACTGTCTCACACGGTGAACAAAAAAGAGAAAATAATTTATAGGCCTTACTTTGCTGAATTATATGAAGGGGCAGAAGTAATTCATTTCAGTTTTAAAATGATTCTTGTGTTGCTGATACGGTGTCAATCGTTATTTAATGTTTGTATAGCAACACATGCCAATTAATGTGGGTCTGGGTGGTCTAACAGTCGGGTCGAGTCCGCGTTCAGAACAAGACTGCCTTATAGCTGACAACCGGTTGACTGGCCCGTTGGCGCAATGGGTAGTGATCCTGCCTTCAGCTCTGCGGGTCACGGGTTCGATACTGCCGAGGGCCAACATTTTCGATAAAATGTATTTGTTAGTTTTTTGAGCCTGGGTGTATAATTGTATTTAAGTACGCATTTCCCGCTGTTTCATTAGAAAGGTCGACGACGAATTGCTGAGATTTGTAGTGTGGGGATTTCTGAATAGCTAAAGCTATAGTTAGCGGATTATATTAATCTCTATACTGAAATTGATATAGACGAAGTCGCGGGCAGAAGCCATTAGTATATTATAAATGTAGATTGACGCTATAAAGTAATTATGGTTTGACCTAGATGCAGAGTATATGAGTCGAACGTGTTGTTTAAGCAAAGGTGTCCCAAATTGATGGCCAAAATTGGAATTTTACAATTTATATTTGTTTTTTATGTTACACCACCTTACTATCACTATACTTACTACTCATTAGACCCTAGAGAAGACCCTCTGGGCAGAAAACATTTTTTATGTAGTTCCATAAAAATCTTCTCATCATTCTCCTGCCCTTATCCCGCTCTAAGTGGGGTCGGCACAACATGTTATAAATATGTGTGTTAATGTGTTAAAACATTTTTTATATCGCCTGCGAACACGTGGGACAAGCTTGAACTAGTATCAGTATGAAAACGGATTGTCCACTCTACTTCTTCTTCTTCTTCAACCGATGGACGTCCACTGCTAGACATAGGCCTCTTCATGGGATCTCCAGAACACACGATTTTGTGCCGCTTGTATCCAGCGGCTCCCCGCGACCCTTTTCACGTCGTCTGTCCATCTGGTAGGGGGTCCACTCTACATATAGCATTATATATATTTTCTATTTTACTTCATCGCGGATTATAGCAAAATAATATGATTATTACTTTTGTATAAGGATATTAGTAAATACTTTATACTTAACTTCAAATATTTTGTGCTTTCCTTGGATTTTAACTTATCGAAGTTGATCATGTATATTTTCTTATATGTTGTCCCTTGTACTGTAATTCAGGTTTGGAAAAAAATGATTTATCGACTACTTGGGACGCATTTACTTCGCACTGAGTAAGATCCGTCTGAGAACGGTTATGAAAAACGTTCGACGGGAATATTAAATTTTATGGATCAGATATTTTACGATCCATAACACGTGAGTGTGGATCGTGGAATTTACATACTAAAAATTAGTCTGGGAAAAAAAACTGATATTGTAAATATCAGTTTTTTTACTCTGTAAGAGTGTGTATCTAGATCTATAAATCTATATCATAATAGTCATAATAAATACAATCATAATCTTTGTATTATAAATAATACAAAGATTACTTTGTATTATAAATAATATAAGGTTGATAATAGACGCCGTGTGGTATCCGGCTTGATAGAATAGTACCACCCTCTTTTCTTACCGAGGTGTCGTAAAAGGCGACTAAGGTAAGTCGACCCGCCGTGTGGTATCCGGCTGAGTAGAATAGACCAACCTCATTTCTTACCGAGGTGTCGTAAAAGGCGACTAAGGTAAGATGACCCACCGTGTGGTATCCGGTTTAGTAGAATAGACCACCCTCTTTCTTACCGAGGTGTCGTGAAATACGACAGAGGTAAGTTGACGTCAGGTAGGCGGCCGGTCGTAGAAACGCAGCCAAATCATGTTACAGCATGTTTATAACATGTTGTGCCGACCCCACTTAGAGTGGAATAAGGGAAGGAAGATGATATTATGATTCCTATTGCCTATATGTTTTCCTAATGTATAAGGAATAATTATGCCATATTTCATCGATATTGGACCGTGAAAAAGTAACAAACATATATCCATGCTTACAAACTTTCGCATTTATAATAATAAATTTTATCCGCGACTTCGTTCGAATGGACTGTTGTCGTTTGAGAGGTCGATAATATATGCTTTTCAATATCATCCTATTCCTGTAGAATTAACAGGTTTTCTATAACCTATATGTTATTCCGGTGTATAAGAAATAATTTGGCCAAATATCATCGAAATTGGTTGAGCGGTTTCGCCGTGAAAGAGTAACAAACAAAAGAGTACATCCATACTCTCAAACTTTCCCATTTATAATATTAGTAGGGTATAGTAGGATAAATAATTTTCTTCCCAGAACTCCATAAAAACAAACATTTAAGATTTTCTCTACTTAAATGTGTTCCCAACATGAAGAGATTTAAGTGTAGCCGTCCTCGTCTAAAATAACTCCGCTAAAACTACAATAAGCGAAAATAAATGGACGGAACTGTCCACTTGAAACTAAACATTGTTTCTAAAGAGTTGTGTATTTAGGTCTTTTATTCAGGACTCGCGTTCATTGTTTCTATTTGAATAGAGCGAAGTAAACCCAGTTAGTTACCAACACAATGCCCGCCTTGTAAACGTTTGAAACGTTAATTTTCCTTGAAGCTTTAATTGTGTTGAAATGCCATTCACGATTTACATGCGACGTTCCTTGGGGGGTAGTTAGACTTTCTAATAACGTGTTATTATTGCTTTTCTAATGATATGTTGGAGTATTGTTTCATGAAAAAAATATATGTTTTGCAGTTAAGTTACAGAGAGCTAGTTTTAAACATGCGACAAATTTTTGCATATAACACAACAGTCGTCCATCTCATAGGTGACAGACAACCGGTGAATATATACATATAGGTTTTAAATAAATACGTAAGTAAAAGCTCTGATAGCCAGACGGTAAGACCGTGCAACTCTTACGAGAGGGTCGCGCGTTCAAATTTGGGACAGGCAGCAATGAATCTTTTTCCGACAACTTATGTGCTTAATTGATAATTTTAGTTTACCACAGTTTCGGTGAAGGAAAACATCGTGAGGAAATCTGCATAATCTCTAGAGAATTTTCGAAATATATCTAACCTACCGATCCGCATTGGCACAACTCCAACTCTTCTCTCAAAAACGGAGAGAGGAGGCCTAGGATAGTAACGGGCCATTACTTTAGTTTTTACTTTTTTAAATACATAAATACACCTTGACTCTATGAACCAACAAATTGATTTTTTCAGATATGCTCCTCACAATAAAAATCGTACCCATGATCCAGGGAGCTAAAGGCAGGGCCACTTTCAACTGACCCAAGGGGCAAACTTATATCGGTTGTTTAATGCGTTAATCGGTTTAAAATCGGTTAATTAAATGCGTGTTAAGAAATAATAATAATACTACTTAATACAAAAATAAATAGCACTATTTCCATAATAATTTAATTATTAAATTTACTATCTTTTCTTTTTTAAGTAAGCTAAAAACAAAACGTTCCAAACGTTCATTTCGGTCGGTAAAAATAACTGCGATAACATTTTGCGGTCAAATGTATCCATTGTCCGCGTCATTTATGACAACACGGCCAAGTGAGGCCAGGACTACAGATAATGACGTCATTATGGGAACGAAGAAAGAAGAAAAGCTGTGAAGGTTTTTGCAAATCAATTGTGGCATTTAGTTTCTTTTTTTTATTGAATCAAAATTTGAAACGTATCTCCTGGTACTGACCTATATGAAGGTTGCGACGGCGTCCTTATGACCATTATTTTTATGGTTGGAAATACCTTGTTAATCCTATGTCAAATAGTGGACCACTATAGCTTGAAGAGAGACAAAAAAATTCTTTAAAATATTACTGGTTTAGCAGACCTTAATTCTTACCGAGGTGTCGTAAAAGCCGACTAGGGTAAGTTGACCTTCCGTGTGGTTTCTGGCAGAGTAGAATATACTATCCTAATTTTTTACCGAGGTGTTTTTAAAGGCAAGTTTGAGTTCCGAATTTCGCTGAGATTTTCTTTAAATGAATTTGTTGGCCTTCGAGCCTGGGTGCGTATTTAAGTATTCATTAAAATATATATATAAGTATATATTCACTAGTTGTCTGTCTACAATAACACAAATATTAAGTTACTTACTTTGGGGACGGACGACCGTGTGTGTAAGTGTCCCATATACTTACTTATTATAAAGATTTTTTATAAAGGGTTACATGAGAATAGAATTTTTACGCTGTTTCAATTTTGCTCATTAATAAAATAATATGTGACAGATTTACATTTAGTATATCATTTAAAGTGAATTTATCATACTTTATATTCCAACTCCAGTTGGAATATAAAATAGTTAGTTTGTCAGTTGTCAGGTATTACAGTGTCAGCTACTGTCGTAAACCCCTAATCTGTTTTGCGTACCTACATCAAAGCACTGTCAGTACGAGTTGCCGGGATCCAGGGAAGTATTTATTTATAAAATATCCACTGAATGAAACCTTAATAAGCTGCAAGAGTTTGTTCATTGTTTCATATCTAGAATGCTATAATATGCCATGTAGTATACGGCTGAGTAGAATAGACCACTCTCATTTCTTACCGAGTTGTCGTATAAGGCAACTAAGGTAAGTCGACTCGCCGTGTGGAGTAAAATAGACCACCATCTTTCTTACGAGGTATCGTAAAATACGATTAAGCTAAGTTGACGTCAGTGAGGCGGCCGATCCCAAAATACGTAGCCAAATTATGTGACAACATGTTTGTGACATGTTGTACCGACCCCACTTAGAGTGGGATAAGGGTAGGAACATGATGATCCAGATGTGGTATCCAGCTGAGTAGAATCCTCATTTCTTACAGAGGTGGTGTAAAAGGCGACTAAGGCAAGTTGACCCACAGAGTGGTATCTGTTTGAGTAGAATAGACTACCCTCTTCCTTATAGTGACCTTGAATCCGGGCCCGACGTCATCGGGTCGGCTCTCCACTCTCTGGGCGCGCGCTGCACGGCCTACTCCGCTGCAAGACAGAGCCAGGGCAGTACCTAGCGCACACCTACCCTCGTACGGAGCATAGCATAGACGGGCAGTAGACCCTACGACCCAATAAATTTGTTGTTGACTGTTGGTGAGTCTTTCTTTTACTCCCAGCGTCACACACGTATCACAACACACTACTACCGCACTAAACAAGCCCTACACACATTCAGTGCGACTATCTCAACGATCGTTTTGCTCCGTAATTGAAGCAAGACAATTGGCAGAATCTCTCTGCATACCAATGCATGTACATATATTTGCAAGTGTAATATAAATTTATGTAAATTTAATTTTATCAGTTTTCATTGTTCGAAATTGAGAAGGTTCATTTCAAACGTTCAATATGCAAAACGTGAAATGCAGTGAAGTGGTTCAAAAACGTATTACAAATTTTTCGCATGCCACTGCATATTGAACGGCTCCGAGCAATTAGTATGGAATGCTCGCGAACTAGACTTTTGTTTGGTAAGAATAGGCCGATAGGGTATTAAAATTTTAACAATAATGAATAGTTTTTTTTTTGTACAAATATCGCTGAAAAGTCGTTTGTTATTTTTTTTCATTTATTCATATCACATTGAGAGATTGCTAGGTTTAAGGAAATGTCAAACATGACATTTTCTTTAAACTAGCAATCTCGCCAAACATTAAGACAAGTTTGTTGAAGAGTACAAATTTTGATATTACAATATTCGTATGTGATATTACAATATTTATATGTGATATTACAAGATTGATTGTGATATTACAATATTTGTATGTGATATTACAATAGTTGTATGTAATATTATAATTATTGTGATAATACAAGTTGTGATATTGTGAAGTGGGGAAGGCACAACAAGTCATAAACATGTCACATGATTTGTATATGTATTTTACGCCCGGCCGTCTGCCTGACGTCAACTTGCGTTGCTCGTATCTTACGTCACATCGGTAAGATAGAGAGTAGTCTATTTTACTTAACCGGATACCACACGGTGGGTCAACTTACCTTAGTAGCCTATTACGATACCTAGGTAAGAATGAGGGTGCACTATTTCACTCAGCCGGATACCACATGGCTTTACATAAAAAAACCACTGGTATATGATCAATTAAAACTAGCGATATTTGAGAACTCTTTAAACTCCGTTTTTCAGACTCAATCCTACCGAGTTTTGAACAACAGACATTTGGCGCCAAGCATCTAGTCAACAACTAGCTAACTCGCAAGAAAGTTGCACCGCAATTTAGAGTTTCAATACAATGGCGTCAGAACAGATTACATAAGTCTATTGAGTAATTACATCGAGACTTTAACAAGTCATCTCTAAAAACATAAGTTTTAATTTTATTATGACTACAATCATACAAATACATCCCTAATTATTACCAGTGGTATTACTAAGCAGAGTGTTAACATTTCCTCACTTTACATCAATTCAAATTCGAAATAATCTTTATTAAAATAAACTTGTAAGCAAGTGCTTATGAATCGTCAACTCTAATGCTGGTTCGGAAAGCTATTCCTACTGAGAATAGCCAGCAAGAAACTCAGCGGTTGCTCTTTTATAATATTAATTATTCCTAGTTATATTCAGTTATTATTGTCGTATACAGGGTTGAAGAGTAGCTACGTCAACGCATTCTTATCATCTAAGTAATCCTCGATAGTAGACTAAGCTTTCTGTAATAGCCTTTAATTAATAGTGTTTTCAAACTGCTGTAATGGCAAAGCTTCAATTGATTGCGCAATTTCACAATATAATCATAGACATATAAATTTTCTATTACAAATAAAATGTATGATTATTTTCATCGGAACTAGACCATCATCATCCTCCTGCCCTTATCCCACTCTAAACGGGGGCGACACAACATATTATAAACATGTTGTTACTAAACCGGATACCACACGGTGGGTCAACTTACCTTAGTCGGCTTTTACGACACTTTGGTAAGAAATAAGGATGGTAATTCTACTCAGCCAGATACACACACATTAATAATATATGCCATAATTTTTTATTTTATATAAATAATATTGCACTTTTACGTGGAAAATAAATCTTATTTACAGACTATTATTGTAAATATACGTGTGTTGACCAAGTTGCAGTCGACTATATTTTAAAGGATGCACATTTTGTCAGTTGCCAGTTTCACATGAGCGAACATGAACTATTTTGTAATTATTCTGTACACAATTTGTCGTATGCGACATTTTATTGGATGAGGATTTTTTTTGTCATGTCATCAAATACTACAAAATTTTAATATTATCGGATGTTAAAAAGATAACACTGTCTATATAGTTAGTTATTTTAACAGTACGCATAAGTCAACCCAAAAAATTTAAGACTAATTGTACGAATATGACACTATAACTATAATTAATGGCTTTAAAAATTGGTATTGATGAATGGTTGACTTTTATTAATGGTTTAGTGAATTATTGAAATAAAAAAGCTACTGTTATAATTGATATTATATTTTTAGTAATAAAGATGAAGATACGTCTGGAGATGGGGTCTTGGCCAGCTGCTTTTACACAATCGGGTTTGGCGTTAGAGTCATCCATTTAATTGGTGGTATGTGCAAACACGCTGACGTACCATTAAGAGACAGTTGTCGTGAACGCAGCCATAACAATATTTTTTATATTTGTGTTCATTTTGCAAAATTCTAAAATCTTGACAAGTAATTGTAACGGATGAACATACTTAACTTAATTTAATACTTAACTTAACTTAATGGAGTACTAGTGAAGTAATATTTGTCGTTTTTTTCTTAAATCACGCCTAATTCTAATTCTAAAAATATATATAGTTGAAGGCTGTTGAAAGACATGACTATTTTTCTCCATTATCTTGGAACTAAAATCCACTTAGTCGCAAGCAGACGCTTAAATAAATTTTGTTGTAAGTAAGCCAAAAGCATTTAAAGTGAAACGAGCGGTATCAGAATAATCCCAGACCGCATTAATGCTATATCGCGGGCGTTGATGCCAGCTGGTCGGCCATTTTAACTCAATGGTCCACGCTGCTAATATCACCGGAAAATGCAGTTTATGTCCTCCTGCATACATATGTTCCTTACACGCTAAATCATACTGAGACTCACATTATGGAATAACGAAAATGTTTAAATATAATACAAAAATTTCCTTTATTTATAACAAAAATGTACAAGTTATATCTATCTTAAAGTTACACGCTAGGACTATACAAATCATGCCCATGTGGAATGGTCCCATGAAGGCCATGCTGGCAGCGTTTCCGCTCTGAATCGCTAAGCTGATTTTTCTTTTTCTTTGATTTTCTATACAAAAATTACTCAATATATTTTCAACTCTCATCTATACTAAAAAGATTACGATTCTAAAAAGTCTGCCTTATTGTCATGCTTTCACTGCTAATACGCTAGACTATTATTGAAAATTTTTTAGCAGAAATTTAAAGCATTATACATCGGACTAACATCTATATATATTATAAAAGAAAAAAAAGTAAGTAATTTTTCCGTCTTTATGAGATTGATTTTTTTCAAAATCTAACTACACGGATTTTTGTACGGTTTTTACGAAAAGAGACTGTCATTCTTGAGAAAGGATTAGGTTAATAGAACAATCACTGGAATGGCTAAGCCGATTTAGATGGTAGTTTCACTGGAATATAGAAGAGAGTATGTAGCAACATATGCGCACACGCATATGTTGCTCCACACTCTAACACTATATAATATATATATAATACTCGCGAAGCCGCGGGCAAGGGGACCAAACGCGTTAGTCGCGAACAAGCGCGTTAGTCGCGAACAAACGCGTTAGTCGCGTTCTCGTAACAAACGAGAACGCGACTAACATATTGCAATATAACATATTGAAGGTCTCGAATTGAATGTATTGAATCGCTTAAGTTTAATTTCAATCGTAATATTTACTTTTTTGTTCTACGGTTATATAATGAAACAAAAATATCTCTCATTAAATTTAACTTACGCTGGCAATTTGTCTTTTAGTATAGCAGACAAAGGAATACATAAAATACTGGCTACATTTGACCTTGAAGTCTACTAAATAATTTATTAGTCAAGGCCAAAAACCTAAAATAAGTCTGGAGCTTACCTCAGCCAAAGTGATCTTAAGACTAGCTTAGGAGTCACATAAAATTACCCGCCGACAATTCTTTGAATAAAAGACTTGGCTACATATAAATTGTAAAATAAAGTTACTTTGGGAAATTATATAGTACAAATATAAAGACGGAATTACTTTAAATTAACGCCGTGTGGTATACGGCTGAATAGAATGGTACTACATTTCTTGACGAGATGTCGTAAAAGGCGATCAAGGTAAGTCAACCCGCCGTGTGGTATCCAGCTGAGTGGAATAGACCACCCTCATTTCTTAGCGAGGTGTCGTAAAAGGCGACTAAGGTAATTTGACCCACCGTGTAGTATCCGGTTAAGTAGAATATACCACTGTTTTTCTTACCTAGGTGTCGTAAAAGGCGACTAAGGTGAGTTGACCCACCCTGTAAAATGCGGTTAAGTAGAATATACCACTGTTTTTCTTACCGAGGTGTCGTAAAATACGGCTAAGGTTAGTAGATGTCAGGCACGCAGCCTGTATTAAAATACTATTAAATGTTGTGCCATACCCACATAGAGTGGGATAAGAGCAACAAATTTCGTTCGCAAAAATATACAAAGAGCATAAACGGCTGAAGCTTATACAAACCTTCAAGGTAAGTCATTACTTTTAATTTTTGGGCTCATAGCGCCGCTCCACATAAGTTTTTTTATATGTGTATCATAATCATCATATCATTAAATGAAAAGTAACGTTTGCAAATAAAAATAATTGTACAACTCTTTCACGTTGTTAAATAATTTATAATACGACAAACAAAGAAAAATGTTCGTGCAATTTTAAATTCGCAGTTTACGTTTTAATAGCTTCAGTTTTACAGAGCATTTATGTCGTGTGTACTGTTTTACGGTTCCAGCGCTTCTGTTGTATTACGGGATGTTGGGGTTAATTGTGTGACGAATGTCTGTTTATATGTTTGTTCTTCACGAATATTCGTGATCGTATACCTACTGAATTGGGAACGACGTCTGGTGTAGAGTGAATGTCCCTTCATAAGAATTTGTTTGGTATATAAAATTTTATTAAGTGGTTTTATTAGTTTTATTTACAGCAAAATTAGTTTCTAATTATGTTTGAGGTCTTTACATAGGCTGTATTAAGCTTAAAAGAAGTCCTCCACAATATAATCTTTAAATATATAAACCTGAAGAGTTTGTTTGTTTTGAGCTACTCTCAGGAACTACTAGACCAATTCGAAAATTCTTTGAGCATAAAATAGTCCGCTTATCGCGAAATGAGACAACATCACGCTAAGATGAATAGGAGAAGAGCAGCACTAATATTTTGCGAAAACGGCAAAACTCAAAAGCTTTCCTTGCGAACTAAGTAAATCGTAAATGTTATTTAACAATCTCTGATAATTAAGTAACGGTAATTTAAGTTACTAAAGTTTTTTTTTTAGACAAGAAAAAACCTCTTATGGGTACCACCGCCCGACGGGGACAGGCGACGGTTATGTCGGACTCGCACCGATTAAAATAACCTGTGTGCTCTACTACTACGCTGCTGGTTGCTGGTGGTGGATTGGATCCAAGGATTTGACTTCCCGAATCCGCCCTGCCGCCTCCTTCCGCGAGATAAGGTCCTCGCAGAAGGAGGCCATCGCTGCCCACGACCGCTCCCTATCCACCATGGCGCGAACCACAGTGGGCAGGGAGAGATCGTGCCCCACCTGTGCCACGAGTTCCGCCCGCTGAACCGCCCAAGCTGGACAAAGTTACTTAAGTTTAAAATTTCAATTTGAGCAAAAAATTGTGACACCCTAATTTCCATGCGGGCGAAGCTGCTGACACATCTACTATCATGTAAGGTGTAAAACTGTTATTATTGTCAATATTTTTTTTTATTTCTGACTGGGACTTGGGTTAAGTAACTTTTTATCATTCTCGTGCCCTTATACCTTTTTAAGTAAGGTCAAAACCAGTATCAAAATTTTTTGTAGTTTAGCACTCACATATACCTGATAAAAAAATAATCATACGTAAAAGGCTTAAATAAATTAAATGTATTAAATAATTATAGTTAAATTTAAATAAACTTTTTCTATTTCTCTATATAACCCGTACTCTCTTTCATCTTCGATTTTTCTCCTTTTCCTTCTATCACTCAAAGGTTGGCTGGAAGAGATCTCTTTTAGGAATAAGTCTGCCATTATATATATGTGCTTTTTACTTTTCTTTCTCTTTTCTAAATATAAGTATAAAATGAAATAAATAAATAAGACTTAATCCAGTTTATACGTGAATTTCAGATATTAAGCCAATGCCTTTTCACCAGAGAATTTACAAACAAAGCATGATTGATTGTCTTTTTGCCTCACTGGCTATCACCGATGTCACTTTATATATCCTTTGTGAGACACAACGAAAAGTTTCCGAACTTCAAAAAGTTGAAACAGATTATTACATTACTGTATGACGCGTTATGTGGATAATTTTGTATGACACTTTGTCCATAAAATTCATCATCATCATCCTTCTGCCCTTATCGTGGGATAAGTCTTAGTGGTCGGCAAAAAATGTTATAAACATGATTTGGCTGCGTATTTCACGCCCAGCCACCGTCCAGTTGACGTCAGGCCAACTTACATTAGTCGTATTTTACGACACCTTGGTAATGAGGGTGGTCTATTCTACTATACTCAACCGCATACCACACGGCGAGTTAAATTACCTTAGTCTCCTTTTACGACACCTCGGTAAGTAATGTGGATGGTCTATTCTACTCATCCGGAAACCACACGGCGGGTCGACTTCCCTTTGTCGCCTTTTACAACACCTCGGTAATAAATGAGGGTGGTCTATTCTACTCAGCTGGATACCACACAGCTAAATTTGTCCACAAAATAGTTCGATACATTTTTTAAAAATTTCTGATTTCCCTTGAAAAGATTATGGTACACTAGCTGACCGGGTAAACGTTGTTTTGTCATATACATATTTTTAGGTTATTTTTAGTGAAAATTACAAAAGACGAAAATTTTGTCAAACAAAAATGGTGGTAGACAAAAATTATTATTTATGCCGATTCATTATTACTATTACATTAGCCGATTCTCAGATCTACTGAATGTGAATAAAATTACATTAAAATCAAACAAGCCGTTTTGGAGACATATGGTAACTTTGTGACACAATAATTTTATATACATATGAGTCACCAGTACACTATGAATATCGAACGCTTATTATTAAAGTGACTGAATTCAAAATAGTTGTTATATGACAAATTGCGATAAATTATAGTATCTATAAAACTCGTAAGTGTTAAAGAGACATAATTAAGCGTGAGATATATCAAACTATGAACCGTCACTTCCTCTAAAACTTGAAGTAAAATGTTGTACAAATCGTGAAGTACAGCCGTTCACAACCCTCATTAGACAAGTTAACAGCAATTATCTCGAGCGGTGCACTCCGGGGTCATATTTTCGCGAATGTATTTGCATGCACGGAGTTGCACGTTCTCCTGAGCATCCCTGCGCTCAGCCGAGACGTGAGAATGTTTATAAGCGCCACCTTTAAGGTGAGGTTATGGAATTATTTATTTTCGCGACGTAGTAGTTAATTTTAACAGACTTATAGTCTTCGTTTATGACGATATACGGTTTAGTTAATAGTTTACTTGCATAATTACAATCTGATATAAGTAAGTAAATTAAGTAGCGGCCTATTAATCTCCCACTGTTGGGAATATGCCTCTTCTCTCCGTTTTTGGAGAGACGTTTTTGGAGCTAAGACCTACCACGCTGCTCCAATGCGGATTGGTAGGTTACACATATCTCCAGAATTCTCTAGAGATATGCTGATTCTCACGATGTTTTCCTTCACCGAAAAGCGTGTGATAAATTGAAATTATCAATTACACACATAAGTTTTATCAGAAAAACTCATTGGTCAACCCGGGTTTGAACCTGTGACTTCCTCGAAAGAGTCGCACGGTGTTACCGCTGGGTTACTACAGCTTCTGCAATCTGATAGTTTTAGATTGAAAAATTGTAAATTAAGTAAAATTAGGGTTTCTGTCAAATAAACAAATAAAATGAATTATACATTGGTTAGTTTCGAATGTATATAGGAGTCATGAATTCTTATTAGTGATGTGTTATAGCTTAAGTTATACTTTTAAGAACAGCAATCTCCACCAGTACAATATCTTAGTTTCAGAATAGTGAAACTACTGAATATACTCAATAATATATTATACATATAGACGCCGTGTGGTATCCGGCTGAATAGAATAGTACCACCCTCATTTCTTACCGAGGTGTCGTAAAAGGCGACTAAGGTAAGTCGACCCACCGTGTGGTATCCGGCTGAGTAGAATAGACCAACCTCATTTCTTACCGAGGTGTCGTAAAAGGCGACTAAGGTAAGTTGACCCACCGTGTGGTATCCGGTTCAGTAGAATAGACCACCCTCTTTCTAACGACAGAGGTAAGTTGACGTCGGGCAGGCGGCCGGTCGTGGAAACGCAGCCAAATCATGTGACAGCATGTTTATAACATGATGTGCCGACCCCACTTAGAGTGGAATAAGGGCAGGAAGATGATGAATATATTATACATATAGCTAACCGTTTTACTAAAGCGATACAGGATTCATAGCACGGCTCGAAGGTTGGGTATGAAGTAAAAGAGTCTCGTTCAAAAGTGATAGAATTTTTTAGTTACAATGGGCGTTTTAAAAAAAAGATAAAAATCCAGCGAGAGAAAGATAGAGGGAGGCGTTAGAAGACTTAGACGCAGAGTTAAGTCTACTATTGTAAAATATTTTAAGTCGTGACTTAAAATATTTTTACTTTACAACTTATTATTTTACAACTACGTGTAGTTGAAGACGAATATCGAGATTTATTGTGGTTTTCTCTGGGACCATGAATTTTGGCGAAATAACAAGCGTATGTGTTATTATAGGTTTCAAATCTATTTGTTAAAGTGACATCTAGTCACTCTCATGACAAAGCTGTACAAACAAAAACACAAAATCAAAAACTTTCTCAATTTCAATAGAAGGAGTATAAGTTCTATATATTTGAAATTTATATTACGGCTGTTGAAAAAGGCCACAATTCAAGCTTGGCAGGCGATTCGTTAAAAGCAGGAGACAGCGTGCCAAGTCGAATTGCCGCCGACAAACTCCGTGTAACGAATATAAAACTTAAGATCTTTGACAATGAACGTAGTCAATATACGATAAAACTAACAACGACAATAGTAAACCATAAAATGTTTGTAAATCCTTTAGTATTTATAACTTTATTCGCTGATTCTAATTTTTTTGTACAGTATTCAGCCACGAACACGGCTATAACCCTTCTTGTTTGCGACCTTAGTATTACCATTCATAGTACCTGGTTGACCGAGCAACTGTATTTTTTTACAAAATAAAAAAATATATATTTTAACGAATGGAATAAAAATATTGGGTAGGTCGGGCTCGATCCTAGGTATTTTCGTTTCTTGAGACTGCCCGTTCATCGAGTAAGCTACGATGAGTTCATAACTTATGGCAAAAATAGTGTTTTATATTAAATTTAAATGTTAATAATTTTTTATGCACAAAAACAGGGATAGAACGATTTTTTTTTTATAAAAAGATCAATTTTTCTCCCTCAAAACTCCCAACATGCTGAATTTCAGAAAAATCGTTGGAGCCGTTTCCGAGATTACGAATATTTATATATAAAAGACTAAGAAGATTCCTGTTAAAACTTTCATCTTCCTTTCCAAGTGCCAATTTAACATCGAAAGTTAAGCAGAAGTAATAATGAATCGCAGATTATAGCAAAATAATTTTATTATTACTTTTTTTTAAGGATCATCTCAAAGTAACGTCTAATTCTACAAATTACCTAAAGCTAAGCCTAAACTTTCATTAAAAAGTGAATAATGGAGGAAAAATAAAAAATAAAATACTAATGGCATTACATCATCTGTAACACTTATTCAGCTTTAAATATAATGGACAACAATATTTTGTCTACAGATGCTAAAGATCAAATATTGCAATTAAAAAGTGATTATGAATTCTCTCTGCAACAAATGCTATCAAACGGGTCTGAAGCCTGTACGTAATGCTTATCAAACATTTTGCTTCCTATTCGGACAGTTCATGCAATCTTAATACACACAGTTAAATAATTTGAACAACAAAATTATATAATATATTAATATGTTCTATTGTATATTATACTCCATTTTCAAATAATATTTAAAGAACAACAAGTACAAATTACAGACAAATAACACAAATGTGTCAGTACATTAAAAATCTAAAAAAATAATTTTAATAAATGACAATAAACTCTAAATAAGAGCAATGAGATAAATATGTTATAATAAATAGAACGAATATTAATTAGGATTATATATAAAAAAATAAATACCATCGCATAATGATTAGCTAATTTAAAAAAGACCATTAGTGGCTATCAGTCTTAAATATTGATAATGAGAATATATTAGAGAAAAGACCGTTTCTTGCTGGTTCTTTTCGAAAGTATTAAGTTTTCTTCAAACTAGCTAGTCAAACTAGCAGTTGACGATTCAAAAGAAATTATTTAAAAGTTTACTTGTATAAATGAAAGTTTGAATTTATTATTCGCTTTTACATTTACGTACAGGTGTATTTACGTTTTGAAGTATAATCACGCATGAAGAATAATCAATAGAATAATCATAGAATAATACATTCAAAATTTCTAATAGGATACTCTTAGAAATTTTGAATGTAGTACAAGACAACAAATGTTCTTCGAGTTACTTTTAAATGTTTAAAAGTTATAAAAAAATGAGTGAATTATAGCGTGGATAATTGATGGACGTTAAGGTCTTAAAGTGCTGGAATGGAATTCTGCCGCCCTGGAAAACGCAGCGTCAGTAGACTCTCTACGGAATAAACTGATGACGTAAGAAAGGTCATGGGGAGCTGCTGAATCCAAGTGGTACAAGTTCAAGTGGTGTGGAGATTCCGTGTAGAGACCTATGTCTAGCAAATAACGTATTTCGGTTGATAAAGAAGATAAAAAGAATTTCAATTGTTCAACTAATAAAACTACCGTGTGTCCCGTATATAACAACGCTGCATAACGGCGCTCGCCCACCACTTCGTTGCCTAAAGACTTCCTCAATGCTATAAACAAAAGGCACCGCCTTATCTCGCATTGTAAATACATAGTTAGCGTCTACAAACTTCTTAAAGTCCTTATACATTTAAATTTGTGGTTACACTAATGGCTACAGTAGAATTTAAATGGTTTACAAGTGCTTAATGGACGTTGATGTAAGTTTAAGGTGTTGTAAAATGACAATTGATTATTTAAATTACTTTTGTATACCTATTTGAACATATTAGGTTCAATAATATAGTGCCCTAAATTAATAACACTCCATTTAAACTTTTTTATTGGAATTTTTCATTGTATATCTGTATGTGCCAATGGAATCGAAATACCGGTATATTTATTTAAACTTGTCCATTTTTATACGAAATCTTCATGACACTTAGAAATAATTTTATAATAGAATAAAAATATAAAACCAGAAGATTTAAAAAAAAAACCTCACTTTTTAAAGTTTGCATTTGATTGATACTTGAATAGGCATTTACTTTAATAGTATTAAAAAAAAAATTATTTACTTACAACAAAAATGTACGAGTTATATCTATTACGTGGAATGGTCCCAAGAATGCATTTCCGTGTTGAATCCTTAAGCTGATTCTTTGTACGAAAAAGGAGCCAGCCTTCTTGTCACCTGAAGAGGCAGTTAATTGAGGTGTTAAAATCGGATAATTTTTTGCACTTTGACGTACGTATTTTTTGTTCAGAATTGGCCATTTCCACCGCAGCTCCAGGTCTTGACCACGTTTTCCTGATATGGGATGAGGCAAACGTATTAACGCACGTTGCGTCCGACATTAGGACCCGTCCCCGTTTCTAATCAACCAGCGTCAAGCCTAATAAAATTTAAAAAATAAAAAAATTTTGAAAGCTTAATTCTATTCAGAAGGATCGGTGATCCGTTTTTTGTCTTTATGATAATATATTTTGTACGTCTGGAGAAATTTGTCTTATGCGTATTCAAATATCTACATTTATTTCTATTTCTATATTGTAATTGCAGTGTTGAATCGCTAACATAATCAATCAATAGAACTCCCATTAGGAAATTGATAAAATATTTAAAGACACTTAAAATACCCAAAAACCAAAAAGAGTCCATGAAATACTCAAGAACTGAAGAATTTAATTGTGGCTATACCGATGGCGGCAGCAAAACTTAAATGCTTTAAAAGCGTATAATGGACGTTGATGTAACTTTGAGGTGCTTTCAAACGACAATACTAAAGTAAATTATGCACTTAATGAATGAATAATGATGATTCAAGCTTACAGTATTTTATAAAGAGCTATAAAAATGCGGCACCAATACTTGGATTTATATTGTGACATTTATTTCAAACAAAACGCGTTCGTAACTTCGTCTGCGCCAACTTAAGTAAGTAAAAAATAAACTTTAATGATTGATAATGCAAATTTCTGTACCCGAAATAAAATCCTTTTTTTTTTAAATTTTATCATATATCCTATTTGTTACATCCTGTGCATTAGCTTTAATTGTGCCAAAATTCAAACAATTTTGCTCAAGACGATTGGCCGTAAAAGAGTAACAGACATACAAACTTTCGTATTTATTATATGGACTGTATGGTGTCATTAGCTTGTATTGTAAGATTTGCACGAGAACTCTGGCAGATAAGCGCCCTTTGGCGTAATGACAACGCTTTCCAGTTGATAGTTCGCGCTTACGTTTCCGATATTTCAGTGTAGATAAAGCTTTATTAGTAGCTTTTGGTAATAATAATCATCATCTTACTGCCCTTATCCCACTATAAGTGGGGTCGGCACAACATGCATAAACATTTTGTAACATGATTTGGCTGCGTTTTCGACCGGCGCCTGCCTAATGTCAACTTACCTTAGTCGCCTTTTACGACACCTCGGTAAGAATGACCTCAGTGGTCATGAGGGTACTCAGCGGAATACAACACAGCGGATTTTGGTAATAATAATATAATTCATTAATTATAAAGACGGACTTTCTCATTTATAATATTAAAATGGATTATAGACAAAAGTAAGTAAATTACGCAGTCGCGATTTTATTTTAAACATTTGCTGACAAGTAAACTTGGCGGTTAAATTTCTTCAAGGTATCGAGATGACGGATGACGTCGCCGCGCGTCGCCGGGCGTCGAGCCTGGACCTACATTTGCGAAGAGTAATGGCGGAGGCTTTGATATGTGGCAGGTGAGAAATGCGTTACTGAACCGACAATAATATAATAGATGAATGTTTCTTACTGATAAATAGGTAATATAACAGCATTTCAATATTCCCGTAAGAAACAAAACCTTTCTCTTGTGAATGATGTAATAAAACATCCTTTAAAATGCTACTAGCTGTGCCCACGATGTGTTTCAGTCTATTTACATAAACCATTATGTACTATTACTTTAAATGTTCCTCAAAAATACTATCTTTTAATAAAAACTGTACAAAACTCCGTTCAGTAGATTTTTAGAAACTCATACATAGAGATAGATTTGGGGATTTTTTTAATAAAAAGTATAGATTACAAAAATGAACACATCTGTTGTTTATGCCTGTTTTAATGCACTAAAAAAAACCAGAATAATATTATTAGAAAACATAGGCTACTTAAAATGTCATTTGTAAAGTTATTACAGCTCAGTGGTGTAATTCGGTGGTCCCAAAAATTATAACACCCCAATTCGAGTCCAGGTATTTCAAATATCATTTTTAATATTGCATCTTATTTTATAGCCTTAAAAAAGGAAAATAATTTGCCATAATTATTTTTGATATATTGAGCAATTTGTGTATCCTGTAATATTTATTTTTAAATGTTTTATCTCTAGACACCAAAGACTGAACGTGGTGATTGTCTGATATCTTCATATTTTTGTAATTATTAGCCCCGTAACAAAAAATTTTTAAGGATAGAAACAAGCATTTTATGTTATGGTAGAAGACAAAATTTTAAAGATACAAGGTATGTACAGAAAAAATACAGTATTCATTAAAATCATATTCAGAGATATAATTTTAACAATAAAAGAACGGATATCACTGTAGAAAGTAGTCAAAATGTTGCCATTCTCCGCACTCATTTGTCATTACTTCACATGTTATCATAATCAGGGGCTGACGAGCTCAACGGATGATGACGTCATTACGTAGCCTCAAATATAAGTTGTGTGGGTTTTTGTACCTCCATCTATTCAGGGGCGATTGTGACAAATGAACAAGATTTGATATTTTTTAGGCGCGCGCATTGGTGTAGACATTTTTTAGCGAAGGTTTCATTACATATCCTGAAACTATTACTAAGATATGTCGTGGGATATAGATAATTATTAACTTATTGATGATCATTCAAAAATATAAATATATAATGATATACTGGCATACATTAATCTATACTTCTTATAAAACAAAGTCTTTAAAACGAGCAATTTTGTCAAAAATGTGTTCGATTTTCTCAAAATCTACTGAAGGGATTTTTGTACGGATTTTACTAAACGGCAGCGCAATTCTTCCAGATAGTTTAAGTTTTAAGTTAGTACAAGTTAAGTTTAGTACATAACGGTTTTATGATAATTTTGTTGAAGACGACGCGCAGTTGTATAACTCGCAAAAACCAACGGAGATTCACTAAAGTAATGTACAAGAGAAGTGTAGATGTGCGACAGCATGTCTCTATATTTTATACTTAGCTACTTTTATGTTCAAAATTTCAATTAAAAATACGAAGTCCCACGAAGGCGAAGCCGCAGTAGCCGTGCCAGTAGTGACATAAATTAATTTAAGTATAAAAAGTAAAGTAAAGGCTTGTTACTATCCCACTGCTGGGCATAGGCCTCCGTTGTTTTTGGAAAGAAGGTTGGAGCTAAGACCTACCACGCTGCTTACAATTAGTTAACATTGAGAGTTTTATCTAACACTAATTCGTCTGAAATAAATTCTTCGTAAAATTTTATAGTAATATTTTTGTTTTAATACAAAATCCGTAGCTATCGCTGAACAATGAACGTTGATGTAAAAAGTTTGGACTGAAATAACCGCTTTGTTCCCGAGTCATTTGTCATCACTCCGCATGACGTCACAATCAGAAGGGACGATGAGTTCACGATAATGATTATGAAACTGCGGAAACAAATGATAAGAGGCTTCTAAAGTGAACAGTCTAACCTGTAATAGCCCAGCTTAGAGACCATTGGTGATAAACCAATTTTTGCTATTCCTGTTTTCATTCATATTCAAATTCAAAATATTCTTTATTCAAATAAACTTGTAAACAAGTGCTTTTGAATCGTCAACTCTACTGCTGGTTCGGAAAGCTGTTCCTACCGAGAAGAGCCAGCAAGAAACTCGGCGGTTGCTCTTTTAAAAATATAATTCTTAATACTATTTACATTAAGTCGTTACTGTCTTGTACAGGTTCAAAGAAAGCTATATCCACACATTCTTATCTTCCAAATAATCTTCAAGAGTATAGTAGGCTTTCTGGATCAGCCTCTTTTTACCAGTTCACTAAAAACTGCTAAAATAGAAATAGAATGCAAAGATTGATTTTACTGTGATTTGCAAAAGTTGTGATAGCAATGTTGGGACAAAGAAAGTAGTTTCATCTCTGTTTTCAAGCATTGAAAAATTGCTTGATATTAAATAGAAAAGACTATTTTTGCTTTCATTTGTAAATTGGTGATAGCTCATTTGGAAACGGGCGGTCTTAAGAAGTGAATATACCCGGAATCAAGTCCTAGGTATTACCAGCCTTTTCTTTCTTTTTTTTATATTACCGTTACATCCTCCTGCCCTTATCCCACTCTAAGTGGGGTCGGCACAACATGTTTTCACATGATTTTGCTACGTATTTAACGATCGGCCGCCTGCGTGACGTCAACTTATCTTAGTCGTATTTTACGACACCTTGGCAAGAAAGAGGGTGGTCTATTTTACTCAACCGAATACTACACGGTGAGTCAACTTACCTTAGTCGAGTTTTAGGACACCTCGGTAAGAAATGAGGGTGGTCTATTCTACTCAGCCGGATACCACACGGCGGGTCAACTTACCTTAGTCGACGTTTAGGACATCTTGGTAAGAAATGAGGGTGGTACTATTCTAGTCAGCCGGATACCACACGGCGTAGGAATATAATATTACCGTTGCCGTTCATCATTTTGAATTTTTGTTTTCGCTTTTGACATTCACTAAATTAAATACATATTACCGTAACATAGAATAGAAGTGAATAGAATAGAATAGAATAGAAATACTCTTTATTGCACAATACATAATAATACACATAAGAAAAATAACAAAAATTTTTAGCCTGTATAAAACTAGAGAAGTTAATTTAACAGAAAAAAAACTCAATAAATTGCACAAATGGCGGCGGCGGCCTTATTGCTAAGCCAGCGATCTCTTCCAGGCAACCTTAATAATACAATCAAGAATAATAAGGTTAAATTAAATAATTATTATTATATTAAGCTTGTATGATAGATGCAAAAGATCGCAATAAGAGAAAGCTGCAGCAACGCATTGACCATGCTCCTCAACATGGTAAATTAAAGAAACAAGAATTAAATCAAGAAGAGATAGCAAAGATTATAGAAAATAATGAGTGACACTGTGACACTTACACACACGGTCGTCGATCCCCAAAGTAAGTAAATTTAATACTTGTGTTATGGTAGACATACAACTAGTGAATATATACTTATATATTTTTAAATACATACTTAAATACAAATATACACCCAGGCTCAAAGGCCAACAAATTCATTTAATGAAAATGTTGGCCCTCGGCGGGAATCGAACCCGCGACCCGCGGAGCTGAAGGCAGGATCACTACCCACTACGCCAACGGGCCAGTCAAACAAGTCAGTTGCAACAAGAGGGAGTATATGCATGTTTGATCCATCAAGATCCGTCCTTGAGAAGGCAAGTATTGAAGTCACCAATTATTAAAGTGTGTTCATAGGTCGGAATGAGTTGTTCTAATAGAATTTCAAAAGACAGAAACATAATACAGTATCATCGAATTTACTTACAACAATAACAATATGAAGTCATTAGCTTATCTCGAAAGCCTTTACCTAAGAACACTCGCAGATAAGAGTCCTTGAGCTTAATGACAGAGACATGCGACGTGTAAGTTTGCGTACATCTCGTTGATTAGATTTACACGAAACAGAACATTATAATTCTTAACTTATTATAAAACGTTTAGAAGGGAGAACGGATTTAAGATTAATAGTGCATTACGGTTTTTTTTTGTAAATTGTGTTCAAGTGCTTAGATAAACAAACTCGCATTCTGTGAGATTTAGTCACGTGCGCTGCGTAAACTAAAAGAGATACAATAAAGTAATGTACCAGAAAGTTGAAGATATATAAAAATACTATAAAAAAGTCTGGGACAGTATGTATCTATCTCTTATGGTTAACTCACTATAAGACTCCATGACAAAATCACAAAGCAAAAAAACCGCTTTGCGATTTTTCGCGTAGTCTATCTCCTGATGCTTCGGTTGCGTGGCGAAACGAAAAAAAACGCTTATTATTTAAAATTTCATACAAAACGGTCAATTACTAGTGTACTTACCTTACTTATACATTTTTTTTAAAAGGAACATCATTCTTCTGCCCTTTTACCACTCTGGGTGAATGGAAAATGAGGGTCGTCTATTTTACTTAGCCAGATACCACACGGCGGTTCAAATAAAAATTCAAATACTAAAAATAAAATAATACGCCGTGTGGTATCCGACTGAATTGAATAGCACCACCCTTATTGCTTACCGAGGTGTCGTAAAATGCGACTAAGGTAAGTTGACCCACCGTGTGTGATCAAGCTGAATAGATTAGACCACCCTCATTTCTTTCCAAGTTGTCGTAGAAGGCGACTAAAGTAAGTTGATCCACCGTGTGGTAACACGGCGGGTCAACCGGATACCTCCGGTTGAGTAAAATAGATCACCTTCTTTTTTACCGAGATGTCGTAAAAGGTAAGTTGACGTCAGGCAGGCGGCCAGTAATAAAATACGTAGCCAAATCATGTTGCAACATGTTTGTAACATGTTATGCCGACCCCGCTTAGAGTGTGATAAGGGCAGGAGGATGATGAGTAAAAATAAAATAATGATCTAAATGCTCTGATAAAAAAAATTGTATTAACTTCACGTAGAATATTTTAGACGGTTTCCAAAAGTTATCAAATACGATTTCGCGGTTTGTTTCCTGCTTCTGTATTACCACTCCGCTTTAGATTGGGCCGAATGAAGGCTGTCTGTAAAATTTTCCAAACCGCAACGCTTTCGATTTCAACTGATAAAAGTTTAGCTGGTTAAGTGGTTGTGGTTTGCGGGAAAAGTTTTATAAGACTTCAAAATTTTTGATACTAGCTTCTGACCTTTTTCGTCTGCGTGAATTTCAGTCATAGCCATAATATACTGTATATTATGGCATATATTTGCATTAATCAGCGATGAAATAAAATCTATCATCATCTTCCTGCCCTTATCCCACTCTAAGTGGAGTCGGCACAACATGTTATAAACATGTTGTCAAATGATTTGGCTACGTATTTTACGGCCGGCCACCTGCCTGACATCAACTTACCATAGTCATATTTTACAACACTTCGGTAAGAAAGAGGGTGGTCTATTCTACTTAACCGGATGCCACACGGTGGGTCAACTTACCCTAGTCGTCTTTTAGGACACCTCGGTAAGAAATGAGGACAGTACTATTCTACTCAGCCGGATACCATACGGCGGGTACCGGCTTACCTTAGTCGCCTTTTACGACACGTCGGTAAGAAATGAGGGTGGTACTATTCTACTCAGCCGGATACCACACGGCGGGTCGACATACCTTAGGCGCCTTTTACGACACGTCGGTAAGAAATGAGGGTGGTACTATTCTATTCAGCCGGATACCACACGGCGTGATAAAATAAAATCTATATAGAATGAAATTGTTTATGAATTTAAACTATCGTGTTATTCATAATTAATGTATAGAAACCGGCTATCTTAACTTGACTTGTTACATGAAAGTATTTAAACAAATATCTGGGTGACCGAGCTTCGCTCGGTAATTTTTTACAAAAAAAACTTTAAAAAAAGAAAAAATAATTATTTAGTTGGGATCGATCCTTGGCACTCACATTTCTCGAGGCTGCCCGCTAACCGAATGAGCTACGTCGACTTGACAGTTAATGGCGAAAATTCAATTCAATATAAATGTTAGTGTTTTTTAATGCCCAAAAATAGGGATAAAACAATATTTTTTTTACATAAAACCTAGCTAGATCAATTTTTCTCCCCCAAAACCTCCTACATGCTGAATTTCAGGAAAATCGTTGGAGCCGTTTCCGAGATTCGGAAAATATATATATATACAAGATTAACTCATTTAAATATTAAGATGTATTACTAATAACCGCCATAACCATCAACTCGGATCAAAATCATGATGAGAGTTTCCATTTCCGGTCTAATTATCTTGTCTTCCTATTAATTAACACTGATCTGATGTTTGTAGAACACTTTTCCGGGTAGCTGCTTCCCGGGAAATCCCTACCAACTAATTAATCATTTTGGTACAATACCCGCTTACAATCAAACTTCATTACCGTTAGCTTATCTCATTAACTCATTTTCACATTTACACTAAGAGCTAGATGGAGTAGAAAATTTAAATCATCCTTTTCTTGCCCCTTATCCCACTCTAAGTAGGGTCCGCACAACATTGTTGAAACATGTTGTGATATGATTTCCCTAAGTATTTTACGACTATATTGTATTCTATTCTACTCAGCCAGACACCATACGGCGGGTCAACTTACTTTCGCCTTTTACGACATTTCGGTAAGAAATGAGAGTGGTCTATTCTACTGAGCCGGATACCACACGGCTTTACCTTGGACTACGGCATACCAGTTTAATAATTTCTCTATAAATACATATGCTATAATGGAGTAAAATATGTGAATAAAGGTTGGTATTTTTATTTTTGTCAGTGTGTGTTATCCGGCTGAATAGAATAGCACTCATTTCTTACCGAGGTGTCGTAAAAGGCGACTTAGGTAAGTCGACCTGCCGTGTGGTATCCGGCAGAGTGGAATAGACCAACCTTATATCTTACCAAGGTGTCGTAAAAGGTAACTAAGGTAAGTTGAACTACCGTGTGGTATCCGGTTTAGTAGAATAGACCACCCTCTTTCTTACCGAGGTGTCGTAAAATACGACTGAGTTAAGTTGACGGCCGTAAGAACGCAGCTAAATCATGTGACAGCATGTTTATAACATGTTGTGCCGACCCTACTTAGAGTGGGATAAGGGCAGGAAGATGATGATGTTTATTTTTGTTAAGTTATGACATACAAACTCAAACTTTTTCAATTTTACTTTATTCAAATAGGCTTTTGCAAGTTCTTTGAATCGTTAACTCTACTGCTGGGTCGGAAAATTGCCCTCGGCGACAATAGCAACAGCCTTTCGGCGGTTGTTCTTTTCAAAATATTTAAATTATTATTATATTTTTTAAACATTATTGCTATGTTATGAAAGATCCAATTTTATTTTATATGTTACACTCTTTATTTGTATAACCTACTGTAGTACTAGATAGTAATATATGAAATGGAAATATTTTTTTAAAGAATAATAAAAAAATATTGCGCTAATCAGAATTTTAACATAATTATAAAAAAAAGGCGATGTATATAATAGACAAAGTTGGAATCGATATAAGCTTGCGGCGCCTGCTTTGCGTTTTACAAAAGTACTTAAGTTGTTTGAGGTTTAGGCATAAGATTCTATAATAAAATTCCGCAATTAATTCTAGCTTTGCCATTACAGCAGTTTAAAAACACTGTTAAAGAGAGGCTGATACAAACGGACTATACTCTTAAGGATTACTTAGTTGATGAAAATGCGTGGATTCATTGACCATGTACAAGACAGTCTGACTAAATATAACTAGTAAGAAGAATTATTTTTTTGAAGTGAGCACCCGCAAGTCTCTTACTGGCTCTTCTTGGTAGAAACAGCATTCCAAATCAGCATTAGAGTTTACAATTCAAAATCAAGTTTATTTGAATAAAGAACGTTTTGAATTTTATGAACATCATTTTCTTGATACCATATTAAACACACGTAACATAAAGTTAAGTAAAATGATGAAAATTATAATACTACACTACAAAATTAATCTTCTCTCCTTTCAAAATAGGTTCTAATTATGAAATTTATGTTTGTACTTTCACAAAAAAATGTGGATTTAATTTGAAAAAATTATGTATCAGACCGGCTCCAGCGCTGCTCAGTTTAACAATATTTGTTTTCAATATTTTCCTGTTGAAAATTAATTTTAACAGGAATTTTTTATTGAATATACATGTCTATTTTTACGCAATTATTTCCACTTGCAAGCAATTTAGGTCACAGTTAGTAAAAAGAGGTGCTTTTTCCGCAGCCACTTTGGGCTTTAAATTCAAATGTTTGTCTTAGAGTTATAAATCTACAACCTTCTCAGCTATTATAACTGTTTCCTACCATCCTCTTCTTCAAGCAACTTTTCAGTTGAGAATTTCCCGCGAGCTATTAAAAGCGACTCTGCTCAGTATATACACCCTATAACACCAATGGCAGGTATGCTATTTGTAGCACATTGGCGTGACAATATTTTAGGCAAGACACCGATCAGGAAAATTACAATGCTTACTGCATTGTAATTTCCTGAGAAAAAAGTCGAGTACATATCGCAATTTCAGTAATAAAGTGACCTAATTAAAAACTTGTTTTGTGGCAAATTACAATAAAGCGTTACGCAGGGCCTATTAAACTCCAGAGTGTTAAAGAGACCCATAACTTAAAAAGGCAAGAAAACGCTAGTTTTTTTTTAATAGTTGGCAGCGTAATGTTATATATGTCATTCAAAGAAGGATTACAATGCATCTAAATTGAGCCTAATTTTGAATTAGGTCACTTTAATACTAAGCGTGCGATATATTTTGAAGAACGAACACGACGAACGTTAATTAAATTATTTTTTCCAAATATTAGACCTCATCCTAGCACGTTGATGCATAAGTACACTTATTAGCGGTATAAAATATGGAAAATACTTAAATACTAGTTCAAACGTCACATAACATTATTGTTACCCCAATCTCTAAGACAATTCCTTTCATAATTAGAGCAGATGTCACCGTTTTGTGCGTACAGCCGGTGTAAGGAACATAACGCTATTTTCATCAATGCTAACAAAGTTATTTCCCCATCGCACTTTGCTCGCCAAATTAATTGTTTCTCCGACAAATTGACGCTATTAATCGAATAATATCAGCTTTTTTTTGATGAGGGTTCTTTTATCTGATTTTGAAATTGGATTGCCTTTTTCTTTGACAAAAGATATTTTGTGAAGCAAAGTACTTCTTGATACTTATTTTAATGCGCGCCTGTTTAACGAACAAGCAAACGTTTCCAACTCCTGTTTACTTACTACACGTGTTAGGAGGCAAAATCTTGCTTTCGTGCTGCTTGCGTGGGTAATGCGTCGCTTTGAGAGTGTGAAGACTGACAATGTTTAGGGCGGAACGATCTTTGAGATTGTCGTAGTGAGTGTGTATAGAGCTCGTGTAGTGGGCATGGTAGTGGTGTCTCGTGATACCTCTCCTTAGATACGTAGAATACCTAGCCAAATTATGTTATAACATGTTGCGTCTACCCCACTTAGATCGGATAAGGACAGAAGAATGATGACTAATAAAGTAGTAAACAGTACATCAAAAATTATCATTTCATAGTTCAATATCAAAAAATTAAAAACTAACACATTGTTTCAATGATACAAATAAAGTCTTTGTACAATTTTATGTCCCTTTCATAGGGATAGAGCTATAAGAAAAGTACATAAAACAATAATGAAATCCCAGTGTTTCTAAACAGCCTCAAAGAAAATCAACCTCAAGCCAACGGGGTTTTTATTAAAAATGATGTCGGCGTGAGTAAATTAAATGCAACCCGGTAATATTTCATTTTAAGGGAAAAGTGGCTTTATGTTACGTTGGAGAGATTTTATGGAATATTATTTTCTCTTTACTTGTCAGCTACAGCTATATACGTATTTAGTAATTAATAGCGTTAGTAAGCGATAAAAAAAGTAAAAGATACGCAACCTTGTTTGAAGTTTTGCATTTTATATATTTTTTTGAATACAAAAAGGTAAAGGGAATTAGAGAAAGTTATATTAAATATCATAGTTGTAGTAGTTAAAGCCTGTTAGTATTTCCACTGTTGGGCAAAGTCTTTCGCTCTCTTTTTTTGTAGAGAAGATTTGGAACTTAGACCTACCACGCTGCTCCAATGCGGATTGGTAGGTTACACATATCCAAGTAATTTTTGAAAGACATACATGTTTCCTCACGAAGTTTTTTTTCACGAAAGGGCATGTAATAAATTGCAATAATTAATTAGACACATAAGTTTTAACAGAAAAAATAATGGGTGGGATAATTAGATGCGCGAATTAAAATTTTGAAAAGAAAAGTAGTTGTGAGTTATCCATAAGAGATAGAGATATGCTAATCATCATCCTCCTGTCCTTATCCCACTATAAGTGGGGTCGACACAACATGTTACAAACATGTTGTCATATGATTTGACTACGTATTTTACGACCGGCCGCCTGCTTGAGGTCACTTACTTTAGACGACTTACTTTTTACGACACCTCTCTAAGAAATGAGGGAGGTCTATTCAGTTGGCGGGTAGTGCATGAGTTTTTACAAATTCTTATTAGTTGTTTTAATGTTATTTTATCAGTTGTGAGAACGACTCGTACACTCCACATTTAGCATTACATATATTTTCTTTTATCGCGGATTATAGCAAAATAATATTTTTCATTAGTTTTTTATATCTTTGAAATAAAAAAACAGAGCAACACTCGGTCGCCCACTACTTTTTATATATTGGCTCATATACTATGTGTGTACTGAGTTTTATTATTCCAAGTGCGAAGCGAGTTTATAACTTCATAGTGCTGGTAATTGCAGTTTCAAATTTGTTCTTATCTTACAGCTAACGAACAGGCTGAGGTGAAAACTTTCACTAGATTATTCTGTAGCGTGTAGTTCTTCGTGTTGTTTGTATCGCTTTACTCTTAATTGAAAATTACCTCTTTACATACCACTAGTGTAGTGTTGGTAAGGCCTAGTTAGTAAGACTATACAACATTATACCTAAGCCAAGCTGAATAAATGTTTTTAATTATACAAAAAAATATAGTTAAAAAAAGAAAAAAAGGGCCAATGACATGTAGCCTTAATTACAGGTCTTTTCAGTTTTTTAAATTCGCTCGTTCTTCATTGAGCTTTTCCTAGTTTACAAGCTTTTACAAAAACTTTAGAAAATTAAGCTTTGCATTTGATTTAAAATGAACGCCGTGTGGTATCCGGCTGAATAGAATAGTACCACCCTCTTTTCTTACCGAGGTGTCGTAAAAGGCGACTAAGGTAAGTCGACCCGCCGTGTGGTGTCCGGCTGAGTAGAATAGACCACCCTCATTTCTTACCGAGGTGTCGTAAAAGGCGACTAAGGTAAGTTGACTCACCGTGTGGTATCCGGTTAAGTAGAATAGACCACCCTCTTTCTTATCGAGGTGTCGTAAAATACGACTAAGATAAGTTGACGTCAGGCAGGCGGCCGGTCGTAAAATACGTAGCCAAATCATGAGACAACATGTTTATAACATGTTGTGCCGACCCCACTTAGGGTGGGATAAGGGCAGGAAGATGATGATTTGATTTAGAATGACTGCTACACTAGCCAAATTGATTTTTCACCCCTGAAAATCTTTACATACTAAGATTACTCGTTAAATGTAGTAATCTTGCATAATATATGTTATATTATATAACTCTTGCATAATATATATTTTATTAAATATCTCATTTAAATATTGAATATCGTGGCTAGATTCCTATATAGAGTAAGTAGTTATAATATAGGGAAGCGTATTTGTAATTAGGATAAGTATGGTAAGTTTAGTTTTAAGAAGAAGAAGAAGAATAACTTTATTGCACAAATAAAATACAGAGTGAAAAGAACAAGAGACATAGATAATAGAAACAATTAAAAGTGCAAAGGGCGGTCTTATCACACTGTTGTGATCTCTTCCAGACAACCTTTTGAAAGAGGGGGAGCACGAAGATAAGTAAGTAAAAGAAGAGAAAAAAAATTGTAACAAATAAATATAAATATAAGTATAAACAAAAACACATAAATAGAGAAAAATAAACCAAAAAGAGAAAATTCAAAAAAAATAAATAAAAAAAATAATAATCGTTATAATGCCAGTGAGAATCATCATTAATGTGACAAATAAAAATCCTTCACACGAACCATAAATATGGTTAATGAAGGAGATTCCCGAACTTCAGATGGAAGAGCATTCCACAGTCTTACAGCTTTAACTGTAAACGAGTCAGTAAGTAGACCTATCAGACCAACATAGTCACATAAGTGAATCAGCTCTTAAAACGAGAATTTAAAGAAATGTGTAGGTACATCTTGGAGCGAAACATCTTAACTTTATCACTATTAAATTCCTGTTAATTCCCTATTCTCTTTAACCTTCACTTCAACTTATCAACTCAAAAACACTCTTTTGCTAGTAATCCTTCACAATGATAATCGACAGACTAAACCTCATTTCGTCAAGTTTAACAGGCAAGTTATCATTTATAACTAGCTTATTTGAGCTAACAGCATAAAAAAAATAAAAAGCGTGTGCAAGTGGTCTATCGTTACAATTAATCTTTTATAACCTAAATTTTGTGAAACATTTAAATTAAAAGTAGCATGTTATAATGGTATTTGCAACTATTCATAATATTATTTTGTAATTATAAAGATTTAGGACGAAGATAAGTATATCGATAATAAAATCAAAATTACTTGAATATAATTTATAAACATCTGTATGTTTTATTTTATCAGAACATTTTCTGTAATTTAATAGATATCTTATTTTACTTTTAAGTTACTAATCCTACTAATTATGAATACGAAAGTTTAAGAGTATGGATGTATGTTTGTTACTCTTTAACGAAAAAACTTTTGGACGGATTTGGATGAAATTTCACAGTAATATAGGTTGTACATAACACATGCATTTTATAAGGATTTAATGTAATTTTGGTTACACGCGAGCGAGCCGCGAGCAAAAGCTAGTATTATTAATTGAGTTATTGAATATATATATATATATATATATATCGAATCCGTTGTACCTATATCGATGAAATTCGCGCCACAATTATTTTATATACACCGGGGTAATATATAGGCTATAGAAATCCTCATAATTCTACAGGAATAGGATGACATTGAAAAGCACCATCGATTAATTATCAACCTATCACGCGACAACAATCCACGCAAACGAAGTTGCGGGTAAAAGCTAGTTGTCTATATTTTGATTTATACCTAGAACAATATTAGGTGATAAAGTTCAAGTATAAAACTGGTAATAGTTCTAATAATGAACCGACATTCTCTTCTAATTTTATTTATATCAACCTGTTACTATCCTACAGCTTTTTTTTTTTGGAGAGCGGGGTTGTTGTTCTGATTGTTCTGTTACTGTATTAAAGGGTCCATATTTTAATGATAAAGTCAATATCTTTCTACTTGACTTAAGTGTCCCATATATTTTTTTTTTATTGTTATTCTTTTCAATGGAAAGGTAGATTTTCACAATTATCTCATCTGTTAGTTGTCATTATGATATAAACACTATAAGTGAGGGAAATGGTAAATGTACGTAATAAATATTAAACCGTTTACACTAAAGTAAAACTTGGCATCAAACTCGGTCATTCACTAGTTATAATTAAATTTATAGCGTTTGATATTTTATTCTAGCTTTACTTTTACACTGTCGCAAATAGGTCATATCATACTATAAAACAAGAAAATTTAAAAATATCTACCTTTAAAAACATCATATTTATACTTTGTGTTGTAATGTAACCCAATTCTTTAAAGGAAATTCAATGTTTTAGAACCGAAAATATCATCCTCCTGCCCTTATCCCGCTCTAAGCGGGGTAGGCACAACACGTTAAAAACATGTTGTCACGTGATTTGGCTACGCATTTTACGATCGGCCGCCTGCCTGACATCAACTTATACCATAGTCATATTTTACGACACCACGGTAAGTAAAAAAGAGGGTTATCTATTCTATTCAACCGGATACCATACGGTGGATCAACTTACCTTAGTCGCCTTTTACGATACCTCGGTAAGAAATGAAGGTAGGCTATTCTATTCAACCGGATACCATACGGTGGATCAACTTACCTTAGTCGCCTTTTACGATACCTCGGTAAGAAATGAAGGTAGGCTATTCTATTCAACCGGATACCATACGGTGGATCAACTTACCTTAGTCGCCTTTTACGATACCTCAGTAATAAATGAAGGTAGGCTATTCTACTCAGCCGGATACTATACGGTGGGTCAGTTTACCTTAGTAGCCTTTTACGAAACCTCGGTAAGAAATGAAGGTAGCCTATTCTATCCAGCCGAATACCACACGATGGGTCCACTTAACTTAGTCGCCTTTTACGACTACTCGGGAGAAATGAGGGTGGTCTATTCTACTCAGCCGAATACCACACGATTTGGTCATTTAATACATAATATCTGAGGGACCGAAATTCGCTCAGTAATTGTTTTCAAAAAAACTTAAAAAAAAGAAAAAAACAATTATTTAGTTGGGATCGATCCTTGGCATTCACATTTCTCGAGGCTGCCCGTTACCCGAAGCTACGTCGACTTGACAGTTAATGGCGAAAATTCAATTCAATATAAATTTTACTGTTTTTTAATGCCCAAAAATAGGGAGAAAACAATATTTTTTTTACATAAAACCTAGCTAGATCAATTTTCCCCCAAAACCTCCTATATGCTGAATGTCAGGAAAATCGTTGGAGCCGTTTCCGAGATTCGGAACATATATATATATATATTATCTATTATATTATCTATTATTATATATACATTATCTAGACTTTATTTATATTTCGAGTTTTAATGTAACACAATCCTTTAAAGAAAGTTACCTCAAAGCAGAAAACATGTTTCATAATTAAAAATTACTGTGTGAAAAATCTCTAAGGAATGGAGTGTATGCCTTCGAAGCAAAGCCTACAGGCATATTAGTCAAATAGGACAGTCTTTAGAAAACTCTTTGAAATCTAACCAAACGAACATATTCAAAGGACTTCTTGAGGGTAGACCCCTAGCTGTAGAACGCATCATTAACCTCGCGTGATGTATGGTGCAAACTGGGGTGAAGGTTTCCCGGAGGATGGATAATATTGACTTTTACGTGTAATCTGCTATTTTTGATAGACTTAAAATCTATTTAACGATTCTTATAAAATTATATATATAAAAAGTAAAGTAATGGCCTGTTACAATCCCACTGCTGGCCATTGGTCTCTTCTCTCCGTTTCTGCCGTGTATATGTGAAGAAATAAATATATGGGACACTTACACACACGGTCGTCCGTCCCCAAAGTAAGTAACTTAATACTTGTGTTATGGGTGATAGACAACTGGTGAATATATAATTATATATTTTTTAAATACGTACTTAAATACAAATTCAAATATACACCCAGACTCGAAGAGCAGCAAATTCATTTATGGAAAATGTTGGCCCTCGGCAGGAATCGAACCCGCGACCCGCGGAGCTGAAGGTAGGGTCACTACCCACTGCGCCAACTGGCCAGTCTAATGTGTGAATGTACCCACTTCGCGGTGTCCGATTGAGCTGAAATTTTACATACTGGACTAGTCCCGATAACAATGCATGTTTTTGAATATAAAACCATCTCGAGTGGTATTCATTATTTATGTATAGAAATCGGTTTTACTCACGTATAATTTTATCCCTGATGAGCCCGACTAGTTTTAAGCCCATACGGGGCTCTTATTCATGAGCTTTTTACGTGGCGTTATCGCGGCGGAAACTGTGTGTAGCAGCTCGCAGGGTGCGACTTGAGAATGATTGGAGGGGGAGGGGGGGACGGCAGCGGCTCTGGTTGGTCGTGCGTCTTCACCAAAGCAGTAACGTGGAGTGGATACGTGAGTATAGCCGGTTTCTATACATTAATTAACAATGCCTATCTATGATAACCATGATCTTATGCTGCTGACAGGATTGTCTTCAGACGAGGTTTTCTATACATGAAATAGGATTTGTTGAGTTTTAATTAAGTAATAGTACCCAGTTACTTTTTTTTACATAAATAAAAAATGATTTTTTTTTTAAATCTAGGATCCTAGGTATTCTCGAATTGAGCTATCATGTCTTTGGAATTCATAGTGTAATTATTGTTTGCTTTCTCATAACATTATAGCAGTTTTTTCAGTGACCGAAAATAGCGATAAAACAATATTTTTTTTAATAAAACCTAACTAGATTGATTTTCCCCCTCCAAAACCTACATGCTGAATTTCAGGAATATCGTTGAAGCCCTTTTTCAAAATTCAGAAAAATATATAATTAATATACAAGATTAAAACATTTAAATTTAATATTTATATATAATAAACTATAGATAATAAACTTGTTACATACTACGTTGTCTCCTCCATATCCTTGTGTTATAATATTAATTAGACAATTATCACTGAATCGTAATCGGTGATGGCTGTGCGACCGTGTGAATCTCTAGAGACGATCATGGGTTCAAACCCGGGCAGACACCAATGAGTTTTTCTATTAAAACTTATGTGTCTAATTGATAATTGCAATTTATCACACGCTTTTCGGTGAAGGAAAACATCGTGAGGAAACCTGCATATCTCTAGAGAATCCTAGGGATATGTGTAACCTACCAATCCGCATTGGAGCAGCGTGGTAGGTCTTAGCTCCCCTTCTCAGCAACCCTTCTCTCCAAAAATGGAGAGAGGAGGCCTATGCCCAGCAGTGGGATAGTATCAGGCCGTTACTTACTCATTGAATCTTTATAATTAACGTCATACCAAAAACGTTAGTAACATAGAGATACAATCAGTGTCTTTCTTTTTTCTTTAATCTATTTTCATTTCACCGTAAATATATTTATTAAGGCCATCAGCAGATAAACAGTGTTTCATATGGAGCGGCGTAAAATTCAAATTACTTTAAAAGCATTTATTTAGGTCAGGCAATCTCGTTAGCAATGCACTGACAATGTATAGTTAAAGATATTATCCACGGCTTCATTTATATATTTGTTTTCATTTTATTATTGAAACACTTAGTTATTTATATTGAATAATAAAGATAGTTTCTTACCGCCGTGTGGTGTCCGGCTGAGTAGAATAGACCACGCTCATTTCTTATCGAGTTATCGTAAAAGACGACTAAGGTAAGACAACCCGAAGTCAACTCTACTTACCTCTGTCAACTTTTACGAGACCTCGGTAAGAAATAAGTGCGGTTTATTCTACTCAGCCGAATACTATACGGCATCCACGACAAAATTGAATATTATACCTTTATTTCGGTTAGTCATATCCGCCGTGTGATATCCGGCTGAATAGAATAGTACCACCCTCATTTCTTACCGAGGTGTCGTAAAAGGCGACTAAGGTAAGTCGACCCGACGTGTGGTATCCGGCTGAGTAGAATAGACCACCCTCATTTCTTATCGAGGTGTCGTAAAAGGCGACTAAGGTAAGTTGACCCACCGTGTGGTATCCGGTTTAGTAGAATAGACCACCCTCTTTCTTATCGAGGTGTCGTTAAATACGACTGAGGCAAGTTGACGTCAGGCAGGCGGCCGGTCGTAAAAACGCAGCCAAATCATGTGACAGCATGTTTATAACATGTTGTGCCGACCCCACTTAGAGTGGGATAAGGGCAGGAAGATGATTTCGGCAAGTCATATAAGCATAGTCCGTCATATCAAAGTTGATCGTTTGACGTAAAATATAAAGAACTGTTAATGCCGTGTTTCATAGTTATTGCTTAGCTTGTCCACCCATACGGATGTTTATCACGTCGCCACTCACATCGTTAACTTACAAAGTTGACGTAACCTTTAGTGCTCACGTCGGCTTTTAGTGCTATGTTATTACTCAATACACGGTTTGGTTGTTTTTGAACGGTTCAACTGTTAATACTTCATATATCTATTGTAGTAAAAAACTGTTCTTGACTACTGGGAGTTATCCGTTTGCATATTATAAGCCATTCTGTCTTCCGCAAGTCGAAATAATTAATGAAAGAATTATATGCATATAAATTGCTCATTTATCGACGAATTCTTACTGAGGTGTTGTAAAAGGCGACTAAATTGACCCACTGTATGGTATCCAGCTGAATAAAAAAGACCACTCTCATTTCGTACCGAGGTGACGGCCACATAATGACAGCCACAATACTTTTTCATATTAATGACCAACTTTATGAAGGAGGTTGTATTAGAAACATGTTGTAACAAAGATGACTAAGGGAAGATGATTTCAAGCACGCGTACGGCCGAAAAATAAGTATCCAAACAACATGATTATAACATGTTGTGCCGTACACACTTAGAGTGGGATAAGGGCAGGAGAATGATAATTTACTTTTACCCGTTTATCTTATTGCTTTGTCAGAAGTCTGGTGTAAAAATTCCAATAGTACACTTAATGTAAATCATCCATTTATATCCTTTTATAAAAACACTTACAGAAAAGTAGGCCCTAAGTAACGAAATTTTTCTCATTTGAATACGTGACTGAAATAAAATGTCGCAACTTTCAAAGTTAGGCTGGGACCATAACTCTTTTTGTTCACAGACTAAATAGGTTTTTATTTGTCATGAATTTTTCTTCACAAAACTGTATTTACTTTAGCGTGAAGATTGGTAGATTAATCATTTTGAATTAAACTTTTTCCATCATTGTGTTCAAAATATAACTAAATATAGCTAAATATACCATGTGTGTTTAAAATATTGTTTGGATAGTTTCTTTACAATCATATCGTAATCTAAGACAGTCTTATATAGTCACATAGAGTTGCGGTTCTAAAAACCAATGCTTCGAATTTGGGCCGTTAGAAATCTATAGGATAAGCTTGTTCACACATTAATTCCGACGACTCTTAACGATTATATCATCTTCCTGCCCTTATCCCACTCTAAGCGGGGTCGGCACAACATGTTATAAACATGCTGTCACATGATTTGGCTGCGTTTTTACGACCGGCCGCCCGCCTGACGTCAACTTACCTCTGTCGTATTTTACGACACCTCGGTAAGAAAGAGGGTGGTCTATTCTACTAAATCGGATACCATACGGTGGGTCAACTTACCTTAGTCGCCTTTTACGACACCTCGGTAAGAAATGAGGTTGGTCTATTCTACTCAGCCGGATACCACACGGCGGGTCGACTTACCTTAGTCGTCTTTTACGACACCTCGGTAAGAAATGAGGGTGGTACTATTCTATTCAGCCGAATACCACACGGCGTATAATAACAAAACAATATTACCACTATTTTTGTATCTCGGCATCTCGACAGAAATAAACCTGTTCATAAGAAGTCACCACAAAAGTCTCTTAAAAGTACTGGGAAGATTTTGGAACAAATGTTGATCAGGTGTCACAAGAATTCAGTATTCTACCTAAAAACTGCATTATGACGTATTTTACTCTCTTTCAATAAGCCGTGTGGTATCATGAGTAGAACAGACCACCTCATTTCTTTCCGAGGTATCGTAAAAGGCGACTAAGGTAAGTTGACCCGACGTGTTGTATCCGGCTGAGTAGAAAATACCACTCTCATTTCTTTCCGAGGTGTTGTAAAAGGCGACAAAGATAAGTTGAGCCGCCGTGTGGTTTCTGGCTAAGTAGAATAGACCACCCTCATTTATTACCGAGGTGCCATAAAAGGCGACTAAAGTAAGTGGAGCCGCCGTGTGATATCTGGTTGAGTAGAATAGACCACCCTAATTTCTTATCAAATTGTCGTAAAAGCCCACTAAAGTAAGTTGCTGTCAGGCAGGCGGCCGGATGTAAAATAAGTAGCCAAATCAGATCATAATATGGTTAAAACATGCCGACCCCACTTAGAGTGGGGAGGAGAATAATAATGTTTTCTCTCGCAATGTTTATATCTCATCAAACAGAAAAAAAATTTCTTGTACCTAGTTTAATATTCGGGAACGTAAAATGCTTTTTTTAAAAAAACAAGAATTTTATTGTTTTATTACAAGTTATTATATAAATACTAATTTACACTAAATCTATTACTAATGACCACGACTGAGCAGAAGTAGATGCTCTTGCCGAATGTCATCTTACTTTAATTCATCGTCCCACCTGTGGAACATCGTACCACATTCCTTTCGGTGTCGCAACATCAGACCACCCATCAATATGCTGATGCTACGTTTACGTCGACCGTGTGGATATGAGGTGGTGACGTAACTCCTCCCTCCTTAAGTTCGAAACCATCTGAGGTATTTGGCATCGGAGGGTTTCGAAAACATTTGAATTTATTTTTTAATTTATAAAGGCTGAAAATAACGCATAAAAGAAATACAAGTAAATATAAAACTAACGTAGCTGCACTGACACTGTGAACACTTAGTACATGATTTTCATAATTTTCACTATCACTTTTACTGAAGGTTTTCATTTCCAAAATTGTAGAAAGACGCTTAATATCGTCGAAATTTACTCCCTTAATATCAATCGGATTAACTTCGGAAAATGGGCTAGTAATCTTCATTTTAGGTAGAATAACTATTGGTGTTGTTTTATAATTATTTTTCTCAAAATAGTGGGGTAAATAATATAAGTGGTATTTGTCTAGGATTGCTTCGCATCCAGGATCAATGTGGATCATATAAGTTCCAGATATATGTGTTTTAGTTACTTCATTGTTACATTTATATGTGAGTACTATTTGATCCTGAGAGTATATTATCCAGGATAAAGATGATAATCGTTGAACTTTTACACTCTCTATTTCAACGGTTCTTTGTATGCAGAGAGATAAATCAGGTTGGAACTTCATCAAATGTACTATGCAAGTGTCCTTCGGATAAGGTACCACATCATTTTCAGTGCACAGGAACTGGTTGTCGTCTGCAATTTGCTGACACGGTGACGCGGTCGGTAAGTACTCCGAACCTTTCACCATCAGGAAGGGATATTCAGGAATAATTATAGAAGTTACATTCTTTAAATTATTAAAAATAGGCAATGAATAAATTTTATAATAATTATACGTATTATTATTTGTAAGTGGTATCTCTAATATGAACGTGATTTGGCTTCCTTTTACAAACACTTTAATAGAAATTGTCCTTTCCAACTTAACTAAATTACTCTCTATGACAGGATATACTAAACAATTAACCTTTTCTATGTTTAACAACATGTGCAATAATTCTGTAGAATTTATTATAGATTGGTGAAGAACTGAAATTTTGCTAAAAGCTAACGCGGTTTCAATTTCATTTAATAATATGTAAATAGATCTGAAATTATTTATGAATGTATTATACATTCCCAAAACATATGTAGAATAAATAGAGTTGTTTTCTTTCGTGGAAATATCTTTTAGCATTCTTTCAATCCTCTTTAAGCGTTCATTTAAAATCAATGAATTATTATATATTGATTCTGTATTATTGGTATGATAGTTTAACATTTTGGTAATCAACGTAATTTTCTCATTTATTAAATTTTGTTTACCTTGCAAATTATTAATCATTCTATCATAGTGCAACGCATCTTCGTTATCTAAATTACCTGTGATAGATTTTACAAACGAGCCTAAAGGGTTGAATAGGCCTCTTTTAAATCTCTTTGTGGGGACAATTTGTCGGAATTTTTCAGTGGAAATATCCCTAAGATAATCCGCTTGTAATTTTACGCTACTAAATTCGTATAGATATGGTTTATTTACGTCGATTAATTTATTAAAATCATTATATTTATGAATATTATACTCTAAGTCACTAGACAAACTATTTAAGTCCATGATTTTAACAATTATCCATTTATCCTGTTGCTTATAAGCGCTACCCTTTCTAACGGGTAACAGACCGGGATTACCGTCAAGTTTTTGAAGTTGAAGGCCCTGGTTGTACTTCGCTGCTGTCAGGACGATTATACACCACCTGCGGAGGTCGTTTTATATTCTTAATAGGGGCTTTTGTTTTTCTAACGCCTATTTTTAAGGGAACTACGTTACGGTTTATTTCTCCACTAACAGTTACCTTTTGATAACGGGGTTTGTCTTTACTTTTTCGCGTATTAGTTGTTTTCATAAACGCCGTTTTTCCTACCTCTAATTCTATTTGTTTTTCGCCTCCTTTTCTTTGTTGGGCAATATACTTTTTATTGTGTATTTTATCGGAAATATGTTGATATAAGTATTTTGTACGCTTTGCATGATCTTTAAGTAGTTGTTGTATATAGGATTTTTGGAAATCGATGTCAAATAAACTATTTGAATCGGTGTGTCCGAATACTACTTCAAAGGGTGTTAATTCGGTCGTACTATGAATAGTATGATTGTACGCCATTATAGAATATGTCATAACGGAAGCTGCATCGGTGAACTTGTGTTCGTATTTCGCTAATCGGTAAATCTCTATAATTGTAGAATGAAATCGTTCTACTATACTCGTCGAGTTCGGGTTACTAGGGGTTGTAATATGTAATTGAATTTTATACATATTTGTGAGTTCTCTCATCAGTTCGTTATTAAATTCAGTACCAGGGTCAGACGTTATTTTCCTAGGTACTCCGTATAAAGAGAAATATTTAATTAAGGCACGAACTACCTCCGGTGTCGAACGATTACTTATTTCGATCGCCTGTCCTAATTTGCTGAAGGCATCAACGAGAGTTAAATAATATTTTCCTTCTATACTGAAAATATCTATGAAAATTTCCTGAAATGGGGCATCTTGTGTCTGTGTTAATTGTAACATAGGTTTAATGGGGTTTCTATCGTATTTCATTTTACGGCATAATTCACAGGCATTAATTAACGCAGATATTGTTTCTTGCATATTAGGCCAGAAATAATTTCTTTTAATACGCGACATTGTTTCTCTAATACCACGGTGGCAAGATTTTCCTTGGTGATATTTTAAAGTAATATCTTTTTGCTCGTTTTCATTTTCTATGTAAACTACCCTTTCAGTACATTCTTTTATTTTTACAGTGTCTTTTTGAAATAAATTTATTATTGTATTATTAAAATCTTTTCTAAATTGATCGTTTTCAAAATGAATATAATATTTAATTTTAGGTCTAATATACTCTTTTAAAAATTGTTTAATTAAATCAGTATTATTTAGGGGCAAAAATACATGAAGAATTTTCATTTTTGATATAGAATGATCCTGTACCTGTAACTCGTTCTTAAACCATGAAAATACTAAAATTTGATTTGGTTTGGCGTCTATTGCTTCGTGCAAAATAGGGATACCTGATCCATCCATCTCTACATTGGAATGAATCGTATCGTTGCTAGATATTGAAGGAACGCCGTCTCTAGGCTCAATATCGGATATTCTTCTGCAAATTGACGTAGTTTCAGAGGAAATAGTCATAGTTTCAAAATCGTCAGAGTCATTTCTTGCTACTAATTTCAGGAAGTCTTCAGTCACGCCTTGTACATGGTCCTGAAGTCGTGATTCTTTTTCGTCAACGTTACCAATCATAGAAGCATCGTCTGTCGATCCTAACATATTTAACTTGATGCGGGATAACGCGTCTGCGTTTGTGTTTTGCTTACCCTTTTTATACACTACTTCGAAATCGTACTCCTGTAAGCGGAGACGCCAACGCGTGAGTTTGCTGTTAGGCTCCTTAAGGGAATACAACCAAGCTAATGGGCGATGGTCTGTATAGATTGTAAATTTTCGACCATAGAGATAGGGGCGGAAATGCTTAACAGCCCAGACTATAGCTAATAGTTCTCGCTCTATTGTACTATATCGCGACTCTGTGTCACTTAGGGTTCTACTTGCGTATGCGATAGGGTGATCGCTACCGATAGGGCCTTGCGACAAAACTGCACCGAGTGCAATATTCGACGCGTCTGTCGTTAATACGTAAGGTTTTTCAGGATCCGGATATCTTAAAAGGGGTGCATTTGTTAGAAGCTCTTTGCACTTCTGAAAAGACTCTACATATTTTTCATCAATTATTATTTTATTGCGTTTCTTTAAGCATTTAGATAAGGGTTGTGTTATACGCGCGAAATCTTTAATAAATCGCCTGTAATAACCTATAAGTCCGAGAAAACTTTTTATTTCAGTGGTAGTTTTCGGTAGAGGGAAGTTTAAAACAGCTTTTATTTTGTCATCGTTTGGTTTCAGTCCGTTTTTCGTAATAGTATGTCCTAAGTATAACACCTCTTTTCGTAAAAATTCAGACTTATCGAGCTGAACTTTCAGGTTTGTTTTACGTAGTCTGTCGAAAACGGTCTTTAAACTGTCAATATGTTCCTGTAAACTTGCTGAAAATATTATTATATCGTCTAAGTAAACCATGCAGTGTATACCCTGTAATCCTCTCAGTACGTTGTCCATAGTCCGTTGGAACGTAGCAGGGGCGGTTTTCAGGCCAAAGGGCATTCGTAAAAATTCGAAATGTCCTGACTGTGTGCTGAAGGCAGTTTTCTGACGGTCAGCTTCGTTAATTTCAATCTGATGGTAACCACTCGCTAGGTCTAACGTAGAAAAATATACACTTTTACCTAATTTGTCGAATAAGTCAGTAATGTTAGGGAGAGGGTATTTATCGTCAACAGTAATTTCGTTCAGTCGCCTATAGTCAATGACCATTCTGTATTTTTGTTCTCCAGAGGCATCCATTTTCTTAGGTACAAGATGAACGGGTGCACTCCAGGGTGAGTAAGATTCCTGAATCACATTATCGTCTAAAAGTTTTTCGACCTGTCTTTTTATTTCGTCGGTCTGTGCGGGTGCTTGTCTATATGGTTTTATATAAATAGGGTCCTCGTTTTTCGTTCTAATAAAATGTTTTACGTCATTAGTAAAAGTCAATGGTAATTGGTCACAGTAAAATATGTCTTTGTACTCTCTACAAAGCGAGTAAATTTTGTTCTTTTCCTCCTTGTTCATGTGGTCTAGTCGTAGTTTATTTAAGTTTTGTAGTAATAATTGTGTTTTACCTAATTCGTCCTCATTATTTATATAATTCGTTTGGCATTCTGTACTATTATACTGAGTCACTTCGAAAGGTGCTGTCACAGTTAATGTCATGTTTTTATCTAATGTATTCTGAATTATAGTTTTCGCATACCCGTTAACGCATTTTACTAACGCACTTGGCATCCTAATGCCTTGGCAAAATTCTGTGAAATTGATTATAGCATCACCTGAATATTGGTTTGTTGGTAGGGATACTCTTGATTCGGAACGCGGGGGTAATTCAAGGATATATTCAGCGTCATTGTAAATAATGGGAATATTAGAAGTTTTAGTTCGTAATATTTTATGTTTTAAATCAATTATTGCGTCTAACTGTTTTAAGAGGTCGTTACCTATTAAGCCGTCGTATTTAGAATCTACGTTATAGATATAAAATTTTTGAAGTTTGTTACAATTAAAAGTTGGCATTAATGGTATTTTAATTACCTCGTTATGTGCGCTCGTAGCATGGGTGCTTTTTACTTCGAACGGTTCGTTACAGATATACGCGCTGAAATATGTATAAGCTTTTTTCGGGCTGATGAAAGTTCGCGTGCTTCCGGTGTCTATCATGAATTTCGCATTTATTTCAGGTATGTATATGTATGGTAATTTTAGGTTGGTATCACAATTAAGCTCTATGTATTCTGTAGCTCTGAGGCTTTTACTGAAAAATTTTCATTACGATTTTCGTTGTCAAAGTCACCTGGGGGTGTGGTCTTCGTCTGTTCGTCCGTCTCGTCTATGTCATTTGTCGTGTAATATTCGTATCCTGGCTCGTAATCAGGATAATACATATTCTCTGAGTAGTTATTATTGTATTCGTCGTAATAATCCTGGTCGTAATCCTGCGCGTAAATTTCGTTAATCGGAAAACTCGGTTTTCGCGATAGAGCTGTTCGCATGGACACATCATTTTGCTGTAAGTTAGGTCGGTAACCTAATTGCATCGGGGGTCGATTGTTATTATTAATTGGTGGTCGATACCCTAGTGGTTGTACTGGACGGTGTCCATATTGAGGGTTTACCCTTGGTGGTGGTATGTATTGTCCTCTAGGAATTCCAAATTTGAATGGCGATAAATTTGGTTTGAATCCCATAGGCGTGTGGGATTTTTGATTATTGTGCGGTATTCCGAATTTAAATTGAGGGGGTTGATTTGGTTGATAACAATTTATCAACCAAATCAACCCCCTCAATTTCAAACGCATTGGGTTATTATTATATTTAAATAGGGGCTTATAATCTAGTTGGGGTTTAAAATAGGTTTGATTTACAGGTTTTGGTACGTCGGGTTTTGCGGCTTTACTACGTCGCTGGTATTGCTCGAGGAAATTAACTTCCTCTAACACTATGCTCAATGCACTCTCCAAAGATTTGGGTGTTTTTAATCTTACGATTCTGACCATATTTTCTGGTAGATTATATAGAAAAACATTTAAGGCTGTATTATTGTATATTATTATTTTACTTTGTTTTATATCTTCGTCCACCATTTGGTTGACTTTAGATATAAAAACTGAGCGTACCGACTGCACTCTATTACAGAAATCTAGATAACTTTCTCCAGAATTTATTTTTAAATTTTCTAATTCAATTGCAATACACTCCTCACTACGCGGATCGCCAAAATGCTGTACCAGGAGCTCTTTGAACTCCGTCCACGATGTAACATCTTCGCGTTCGCTAATAAGCGCCGCGGCTTTGTCTACTAACCTACTAGTTATACTGTGCATAACATATTGATTCTGAGTGTCTGAACCTTGGAATCGTTCTATAACATAAAGACACTTCCTAAGAAATAGATTCAACTGTCTTTTGTCTCCATCAAACAATGGGATCAATTTTAAAATTTCATTGGGAATTAATCTAATTTGCTCCATTTTAAAATAAACAATTTATACTAACACAAAAAATAAAAATATAAAATATTGTATATGATTTAGAGATTAAAAATATTATAACTTTATCTATCAAACTAATTATACGCAAAATTTTATACGTATTTTTCCTACACTATTACACAGTTATATTCGCTTAAATCACTATTTAAAATTTTCACAATAAAAATTATAAAATATAAGAAAACCAAAAAACGTTATAATGAGAGAAGTCTTATCTCAAAAATAACAAAGAAAATAAAAGGAAAAGGAAGGTGAAAAGTTCTACTCACCAACCGACCAGCTGCATTTTCTTTCTTCTTTATTCACTCCGCTTTTTATTAAACTTATTTATTTATTTGGTTCCAGATTATTTCCTATGTAATTTTTCTACAATTTTTGGAAAATAATCCGCTCCGGCTGCGCCAGTTTAATATTCGGGAACGTAAAATGCTTTTTTTAAAAAAACAAGAATTTTATTGTTTTATTACAAGTTATTATATAAATACTAATTTACACTAAATCTATTACTAATGACCACGACTGAGCAGAAGTAGATGCTCTTGCCGAATGTCATCTTACTTTAATTCATCGTCCCACCTGTGGAACATCGTACCACATTCCTTTCGGTGTCGCAACATCAGACCACCCATCAATATGCTGATGCTACGTTTACGTCGACCGTGTGGATATGAGGTGGTGACGTAACTACCTTAAAACATATTTTGTGTTGAAAAATTTCTTGACATATGGCAAATTCAACTTCCCTCTAAAACATCTATAGACATCCTCATTTGCACTTTATTAATTAAAACACTAACTAACATAATTGGGCTAATATCAATTATTCGTCCATAAAATCTCTCAACTGAAATAGATTTCAAATAATAACAGTAACAAATCTTATAGTCCACAGTGAAAAGGCAGAGAACACGAAGTTCTCCAAAAAATATGCGAAGTAATCAGAAAAATTTCATTAGACCCCTTCAGGGTATAACAGAGACTTGGAATTGAGTGTTCGCGTATATTACAGCAATAAAACCGAATACTTTGTTATGCACACACGAGCTGCGATGAGGTAAGTAGTCGTACAAAACAAACACGCCTCAGGCTCTTGCGTCTAGAGTTTCACAACTCGATGCTAGCGGATTTTGCCTGCTTTTATTTCAAACTAACAAATGCCAGCGGCTCCGCCCGCGAGTAAAGATTAAAACCGTAATATAATATTTTGATAACAATAAACATGGTTAACCCACTGTCGCAGACTTTTATTTAGAACTTTTAGAGGGCAATTTTGTAATACATGATTTTTGAATGACTTTCACCGTTTTCTTAGCGCACGTAAGGATAGCCTTAAATTTTGCCCTTTTCATAATATTTTTTTTTTGCTGCTCCTCTTCTATTCATCTAAGAGTGATGTTATATAGCCTTCCTCGTTATAAATTCTTGCCTTCGTGTTATAAATGGACTATCATACACTCAATGAATTTTTCAAATCGGTCCAGTAGTTCCTGAGATTAGCGCCTTCAAACAAACAAACAAACAAACAAACAAACAAACAAACAAACAAACAAACAAACAAACTCTTCAGCTTTGTATATTAGTATAGATATAGATTTCACTGCTGAAAAATCGACGAAGCGCGTACTTATACGAATCTGTTTTTGCGCAGCAGATTGAAAGCTGCGGTAAAAATATGGCATTGACTGGCCCGTTGGCGCATTTGGTAGTGACTCTGCCTTCAGCTCACGTTGGTCACCGGTTCGATTCCCGACGATGGCCAACATTTTCTATAAAAAAAATTGATGGTTCTTCGAGCCAGGGTGTATATATTTGAGGATGCATTTAAAATTATATATGTATATATATTTACCCGTCGTCTGTCATCCATAATACAAGTATTAAGTTACTTACTTTGGGGACGGACAACCGTGTGTGCGTCCCATATATTTATTTATTTATGGCATTTGTTATTTTTTTTGTAACAAAAACCACTTTAAAACTTTTATTATAAGTCGTAAATTTGGTCAGTGTTTTAGTATAACATCTCTTAGATTTAGTTAGCAATGATACCATATTCTTTACAATATCGGTGTCTTATAGTTCCTGACATAAGCCCTTGATGTTGTTTAGTCAAAATGGCGATATGAAGAGTTTGTAGTATAAAGTAAAGTAAAAGTAAGTAGCGGCCTGTTACTATCCCACTGCTGAGTATAGGCCTCTTCTCTCCGTTTTTGGAGAGAAGGTTTGGAACTAAGACCTACTACGCTGCTCCAATGCGGATTGATAGGTTAATATGTGTAACCCATGTGCATATCTCCAGAATCCTCTAGAGATGTGCAGATTTCCTCACGATGTTTTCCTTCACCTAAAAGCGTTTGATAAATTGCAATTATCAATTAGACACATAAGTTTTAACAAAAAAACTCATTGGTGTCTGCCCGGGTTCGAACTCGTGACCTCCTCGAAAGAGTCGTACGGCGTTACCGCTGGGCTACCACAGCTTATTTTTTCACAACGTAGTATGAAGATCTGATGGTAATCGCGGTACCAAGGTGTTGGACTAGAAAGCAATCTCCAGAAGAAAAAGTGTAGTTACATATAGAAGACCTCAACATGGTTGCAGGGAGATGGTGCATCCATGTAGCAAAAGATCTTATATAATGCACTGCAATACACAGGGGACGTGCTTTGGTGAGTCAGCTCTTATACACTCTATGATTTCGTTCTTTTCAATGTATTCTCCAAAAGTTTACCGGTGCATCAGTGTATCAGCAAAGTACAAAATTAGACCAGTTTTTCCCACCACACCCCATTATTTAAATTAACATAAAAAAGCAGAGAGAACTACGGTGATTCATTTACATAACATCCCTTAGTAAAAGGTGTATCCTGTGTCGGTAGAAAAACAAAGAGATAACCGCGTGAAAAGGAAAATGGAAAGATTGCGGAAAATTCGAACAAATATGTCATCGGTATTGGGGAGTGAAGTTTGAAGGAGAAAAGATGGGTTATAACTGTTCTTACTATTATTTAAGTGTAAATATTAACTGCAATACTAAGTTTTTATTTAACAAATAGCCGTGCTTGTGGCTTTGCCCACGTGAAAAATGCTAAAATGTAGAATAAAATGCATTATAATTTGTAAAGGTGTAATAGCTCAGTTTGGAACGAGCGGACTATAGGAGTCTAAATATGCGGAATCAAGTCCCAAATATCACCAGCTCTTTTACTCTTCTCTTCTTTTTTTATTGCATTTTTTATATCTTTCTCTTTTTTCCCTTTTTTATTGCATTTTTATATCTTTCTCTTTTTTTCCCTTTTTTATTGCATTTTTTATATATTTCTCTTTTTTTCCTTTTTTATTGCATTTTTTATATCTTTTAAAAAAATGACCGAGAAAGGCTCGGTCACCGTCGTACTTTACTTTGTTTACCCTAATTTAAAAAAGTGAAAAAAGTTCTGTATGATTATTTGATAAAAATTTAAAAGAGAGATAGATAAAGGTTAGCTGTATGGTATCCGGCTGAATAGAATAGTACCACCCTCATTTCTTACCGAGGTGTTGTAAAAGGCGACTAAGGAAATTTGACGTCAGGCAGGCAGCCGGTACGTACGTAAAATACGTAGAAAAATTATGTGATAACATGTTTATAAAATGTCGTGCCGACCCCACTTCGAGTGGGATAAGGCAAAGAGGATGACGATGAGAGATCGATAAAGGTATTATATTACAGTATTTACATTGAAGCAGACAAAGTCATAGAATACAGATAGAAAATATTGGACGATATATAATACTGAGCAACTATCACATTTATGGTTACCTATTTAATTTAATTTTATTTGGGAAACTAACAGTACAAATTGAACATAAATATAGTAAATTATTACTGCACATACCAAAATTAGTTTCCACTTATTACTAATACACAGACAGTGAAAAAGTATACATAGTGAGAAATAAACAAAGAACTAAAAAAAATAACTACAACATAACGTAATCAAACAAAATTTTAAGATTTACTGGACTCATTCAAACAGTCCAGTAATTGTTTCTTGTAATTAATTATCCATAGAGCAAATAAACAAATCTAAATTATTAAATATCTCATTAAAATTATTGCAAGATCGAAACAAAAAGGTATATTTTGTTCTATTGTATATTTATTCTACTAAAGTGAAACTTGGCCACTTTTAAAGTATGTACGGTAAAATCAAAAGTGAATTGCTTAAGCACCATCTACCCAAATTGCAAAGGTGCTTGCCCAAATGACTGCGATTAACTGGAAGCCATTTCAGAAAGTTCGAATAGAGCACCTGAACTTTGGCAATTGTTTTTCAAAATGAATGACTGCAATGTACTTTTGTCCACTTAACGTTAAATGTTTAGGAGAAGCTTGATTAAGCTTTTGTGACTAGGGACGTGACATGGAGTAGAAAAAATCGATTGATAAATAATAGTTTTATCCCCTCTTCGATTTAAAAAAAATCTATTATATTGTATTTTATTTCTTCTTGCTACATATTATTTCTCTAAATTTTAGGATAAAACACCTTATTGCTTTTCGCGGTGAACCTTAATTACCTTGGTAGAGCGCAATTACCTTGTTGTATTCAAATTCAAATTCAAATTCAAAATATTCTTTATTCAAATAAACTTGTAAACAAGTGCTTTTGAATCGTCAACTCTACTGCTGGTTCGGAAAGCTGTTCCTACCGAGAAGAGCCAGCAAGAAACTCGGCGGTTGCTCTTTTAAAAAAATACAATTCTTAATACTAGTTACATTTAATGTTTCTATCTTGTACAGGGTTGAACAATATTTATATCCACGCATTTTTATCGTCCAAATAATCCTCAACAGTATAGTAGGCTTTCTGTATTAGCCTCTCCTTAATAGTGTTTTTAAACTGCTGTAACGGCAAAGTTAAAATTGATTGCGGAATTTTATTATAGAATCTTATACCCAAACCCACAAACGACTTACGTACTTTTTCAAGGCGCAAAGCAGGAGCCGCAAGCTTATGTCGGTTCCTACTTTGTCTATTATATACATCGCCTATTGTTTTATAATTTTTTATATTTTTATATACAAAAATTAAATTACTTAAAATATACTGTGAAGCAAATGTAAGAATACCTATTTCCTTAAACTTCTCTCGCAGGGAATCCCGCGGTCTTAAATTGTAAATGCCACTTGTATTATATCTATATTACCTAAACAGTGCTAAGTAAAAAAGTGACATAAGCCTAAACGACTTACAAGTGAAAGCTTCAAATTATATAAATTGATTTAGGAGTTTAACCATCATTTTCTACAATTTCTAGGACAATTTTAAACCTTAGGAATTCCATGCTCAATAAAATGTATTACTAAAATATATTTTAAATAAAGTAGCAGTTCACTAGGTTTGCCTGTGGTTATCGTGTTAAAAATCAATGTACTTATTGTGAGTTAACCATAAGAGATAGAGACATTCTGATGCAGACTTTTTCATGGTATTTTTATAGATCTACAATTCTCTTGTACATGAATTTAGTGTATCTCTGCTGGTTAACGTGGCGCACGCGAGTAAAGCTCCCAGCAGGCGAGTATTTTTACAACCACACAACTTCTTGAACAGAATTTACAAATAATGGTTATAATACACTATTAACGTAAACCTTCCGTAAGAATTGCACTATATTTAAATAAAAACCGTCAAAAAAAAATATTTAAAAAAAATCCATTCAGTAGATATTGAGAAAATCGATCAAATACAGACAGACAGCTTTTGTGGACTTCGCTTCATAATAAGTACCTGGGTAACCGAGCCTTGCTCCGTAATGTTTTTAAGATATAAAAAGAGGAAAAAAATATAAAAATAGTTGAGGCGGTGACGCTAAAACCTTGGCATTTTGGCCTCTCTAGACCACCCTTTTCCCAAATTAACTCATTTAAATATTAAAGATAGATACAAACTGAGATTTGCCAGCCCTTAGCTGCGCGCCATTAACTTATCATCATTTGACACGATTCGTAAACCCACATCATGTTTTGAGTATGTACTGGTTAATCGTAATACAGGTTAATCGTACAAGCTTTGTACCGGTGTCACAAGATACAACATTCATTAATTATCATCCCCTACGAAATCAGGGTCGCTACCGTAATCAAGACGACAAAAATAACGAAATCGTCCTAATTTTCGTTCCCATAGGAGGGATTAAGGGCCGCTTGTGAACATCAGGTATATTGGGTTATATTGCCTATTTAGTTCATTATTACTATCGATAGTGCTTATATCTTTAGAAGGTGTAAAAGTGAAATGGAGTCTTTCACCGCGAAATTATTTTCAAACATATAGACAATTTGCAAACTTGGCAAAGATAATTTGGAAGTATTACGTAATCATAATTCTCCTGCCCTTAACCCGCTTTAAGTTTACTTTTAATTTATCAAATATATAAAACACTATTTTTGCCTTTAAATTGTCAAGTAAGCGTAGCTTATTCGGGGAATGGATGGTCGCGAGAAATGAAAATACCTAGGATCGAGCCCCACCTACCCTAACATTGTTTCTTTTTTAACCAGCTACTATACGTAATAGCGCTAGTGCCTTTCTGAGAAGCGACGATTGCGTCGGGACTCCGCAAAATGAATACTTAATAAAATTTCCAATTAACGAATTTCAACATCCGTGAAACGTGCCTAAGATATCCAAAGGTAAGGAAATGATGTCGTGGAACTTAAGTTCGGTGTAAGGCAATATTGACAGTGGGACCGTGGCCGGCGTCTTGTAATTAGTTAGCTGTTTACATTCGCCTCGGTAACAACCTGCGAGATAGGCACCATGGTTTACACAGCCGGCTTCATTTAAGAGATGCATCATTATAATGTTTCATCTCAGACCCAAGTTTTAATAACACTTTGTTTATATACGTTAATTTATTTCATAAAATTCTATATTTTCTTAGCTTGCCATCCACCTTACTTAAGAGTCGTAACTACTTGGTAATTTTACATTTAATGATTTTTTTTAATTTCACTAAATAGTGTCTATTAATAGAAATCGGTGGATATTCTTTATGAAATCATTTAATCTTTAAGTTATGATAAAATGATTTTTAAGTAGACATCATTTAATCTTTAAGTAAAGATAAAATGATTTTTAAGTAGACATCATTTTATCTTTAAGTAAAGATAAAATGATTTTTAAGTAATATAAGCATTTATTTATAAACTAGCGGCCTACCCTGCTTCGCACGGGTATAAAATATATAGCCTATGTCACTCAGTGAAAAAAATTATTAAAATCGATCCAGTAGTTTTGATTTATTCATTACTGCCCGTGGCCCCGCAAGCATTAAATTTGGATAAAAACAATTCCCTCTCCCTATACCAAGAAGATTTCCTGCTATCTTTGGAATGTACTACATATTTACATTTTACATTTTGCCCTATATATTTTATGTTTAAAATTGATTACAGAATGTCTTTATATACAACATTCATAGCTTTGTTATCATAAGACAATACAAACATGTTTTCTTTAGAGGTAACTCTTAAAAGAGAGAGATTTAGTTGCGCGTCCGATCGCTGCTAAATTTGAAGAGCTAAATTCGAAGTGCTATTGGGCGCGGCCTCCTCGCGGGATTTTAAATCTGTGATATCTTCGAAAATGTTCATTTAAATTACATGCTGTAAACGGCCATATTGATCTATATTAAATCAACAATGTATTTAAGGTACTTAATTGGATAAGAATTAATGCTATATTGTATAAAAATTGCTTCGAAAATAAGGCATTATTTTTCGCATAAAAGTAAATGACAAAAAAATGATACTGTGGGTTATCCATAAGAGATAGACATATACCATCGCGGACTTTTCTGTAGACTTTTTCAATGTGTACAAATACTTAGTACATCATTTTGATAAATCTCGTAGGGTTTAGCCTGCGTTTGCAATGTAAGCGGAAAAAAAGTAATTATTTACGACATCACATTAGAAACCTCAAAAATTACAGTATTTCTCTACTCCATATTGAATGTTATTAGACATGTAAACCTTCCTCTAAAATCACTCGTATCTATTAAAAAAACCGCATCTGTTCAAAATCTGTTGCGTAGTTTTAAAGATTTTAGCAGTCATAGGGATATAGGGACAAACAAAGAATGTGACTTTGTTTTATACTATGTAGTATGTGATAATCCCTATAGCATGATTCAGTATTCACGCGCGATGGCTTATTATTAGCGTATTTCATGTATAACTTTGGTGTTTCTATACCGATTTCAATGATTCTTTTTTTATACAATGGTTAATACTATTCACTTTTTTATTTAGGGATGACTGAGAGTGATATAAACGTAGGAGTAGACAACTATAACCAGAAAGCTTAGAACTGCTAAGCTATCGGGAGTTCCACGTGTTATTGTGAGTCAAACATAAAAGATAGACATATGCTGTCGTGGGATATTTTTTACATAATTTTAAGGAGAACATTTCCGTCGTACATGATTTCTGTGTAGCTTTAACCACCAAGGTTGCACACGCGACGGAAGCTTAAAAAATGGAGTAACTTCTCCCGTTCTCCCGACATTTCCCTTCACTGCTCTGCTCCTATTGATAGTAGCGTGATGAAAAGTATACTATAACCAGCCCAGGAGTATGAAGAAAAATCGTACCGAGTTTCGTTAAAATCCGTCGAGTAGTTTTTGTTTCTATAACGGTTATACAGACAGACAGACAGACAGACAGACAGACAGACAGACAGACAGACAGACAAAAATTTTACTGATTGCATTTTTGGCATCAGTATCGATCCCTAATCACCCCCTGATAGTTATTTTGGAAATATATTCCAGTTACAGAATTGACCTCTCTACAGATTTATTATAAGTATAGATAGATAGATAGATAGATATAGAAGATAGAAGATGACTGAGAGTGATATAAACGTAGGAGTAGACAACTATAACCAGAAAGCTTAGAACTGCTAAGCTATCGGGAGTTCCACGTGTTATTGTGAGTCAAACATAAAAGATAGACATATGCTGTCGTGGGATATTTTTTACATAATTTTAAGGAGAACATTTCCGTCGTACATGATTTCTGTGTAGCTTTAACCATCAAGGTTGCACACACGACGTAAGCTTAAAAAATGGAGTAACTTCTCCCGTTTTCCCGACATTTCCCTTCACTGCTCTGCTCCTATTGATAGTAGCGTGATGAAAAGTATACTATAACCAGCCCAGGAGTATGAAGAAAAATCGTACCGAGTTTCGTTAAAATCCGTCGAGTAGTTTTTGTTTCTATAACGGTTATACAGACAGACAGACAGACAGACAGACAGACAGACAGACAAAAATTTTACTGATTGCATTTTTGGCATCAGTATCGATCCCTAATCACCCCCTGATAGTTATTTTGGAAACATATTCCAGTTACAGAATTGACCTCTCTACAGATTTATTATAAGTATAGATAAATCGAATTTATGAAAAGCTTCTAGAAATTTTTGCAATTTTTCTAAGCTCGCTAGAAGGCTCGTAGAGCGTACCGGGGACCCGAGAGCTGGCAGCTACCTTGGCCAACGAATAAGTTTGGCCATACAAAGGGGCAACGCTGCCAGTATTTTAGGAACTCTACCCCATTGCAATGGAATGGATGGTTTTGATTTAGTGTAAATATATATATTTATTAATTTTTATTTTAATTCTTTAGTTCTTATTTAATTAGATTTAATTTGTTTTTTTTTAAAGCTTGTTTTTGTAAAATAGTTTAGTTTAATAAATAGTATGTTATTGTATGTTATTTTATAAAGATATATATTAAATTTTATGTGAAACATAATTTTTCTACTATGATATATATATATATATGTTCAATATATATGACATTTTACAATTACAAAGAATAACTTATATGAATAAAAAAAAGTATACGAATTAATGTACTTATATCACTTATTCGTACAAAATAAATCTATTGTATTATTTTATTAAATTTTGCATTTTTTCTTTCGTGAAATATATATGATTTAATGTTTATGTACGAATTCACATGATATTTATTTTTCGAAAATAAACAACGAAATAGAATGGAGCAGACCCAAACGGAACTGAGTGTAACATAATTAAATTAAATGGAATAAAACGGAACAAAACGGAACGGGATGCCGAATAATGTATGAATATTTCAATTCAAAACTTCGAATATAGTAAAGTAAAGTAACGGCCTTTTACTACTCCAATGCTGGACGAGGCCGGAAAAAAGATGGATGAATTGTGTGAAAAATGATATGCATATTAAAGGAGTGGCACCAGTTGACGAATGATAGAGGAGAATGGAAGAAGAAGACACACTGTGGCGATCCCACTGAGAGTGGGATAAGGGTAAGAGAATTATGATGACTATCCCACAGCTGGACACCACGCTGCTCGAATGTGGACTGGTAGTTTATACTCATTACATTTAGAAAAAATCATTGGTGCCTGGACGGGGTTGAACCTGTTCCCGAAAAGTCGCACGGTGTCACCGCTGGGCTATCACACTCTTCAAATATATTTTATTTAAAATTCCTGACCATTCCTGACCAAAAAACCATTCCTGACTGAACACATTTCTATGCACTTTTCTATCTGTCTATCTGTTGCGCTTTCACAGCAGCTCCTCTGAGCTGATATTAACTCAATTATTAACTCAATAAGCTGTAATTTAACTCAATTAAAGCTTATATACTACGTTAACATGAAGAATAAATAAATCCCGTTTATCTTTTGGGAACCTGCTGTAAGTTGTAAGTATCCGGCTGAGTAGAATAGACCATTTTCAGACAATATTTAGATAAGATAAAGTCGTAAAAAGCTACTAAGGTAAGTCGACCGCCGTGTGGTACCCGGCTGAGTAGAATAGACCAACCTAATTTCTTACCGAGGTGTCGTGAAAGGCGACTAAGGTAAGTTGACCTACCGTGTGGTATCCGGTTTAGTACAATAGACCACCTCCTTTCTTACCGAGGTGTCATGAAATACGGCTAAGGTAAGTTGACGTCAGGCAGGCGGCCGGTTGTAAAACGCAGCCATATCAAGTGACAGAATTTTTATAGCATGTTGTGCCGACCCCATTTAGAGTGGGATAAGTAAGAGTAGGAGGATGATGATGTTTTGGGAACCGGGAAAAAAATTAATGCTTTAGTGAGACTACTACAACGCTTAAGCTCTTCATTGCTAATGGCAGCAAATTTATAGCTAGAATGTGTTTTATTCTTTCATTAAAACCATGCAAAACAATTAGTTGGAGTATTTCTGTACTTTGCTTTATACGTTCACACGTTGTTTAAAACTTTTGGACCGTGCAAACAGTTTAGCGAGCTCTAACCGCCCTGTCAACAATTTTATATTCATTTTGCGGTTTTATTCATCATTCATTATTCTCTTGCTTTTATCCTACTTTAAGTGAGGTAGGCTCAACATGCTATAAACATGTTACATGTTTTAGCTAATTATTTTACAACCGGCCGCCTGTCTAATGCCAACTTACCTCAGTCGCCTTTTACGACACCTCGTTAAGAAATGAGGGTGGTCTATTCTACTCAGCCGGATACCCCACGAAATTTACCTTAGTCACCTTGTACGACACCTCGTTAAGAAATGAGGGTGGTCTATTCTGCTCAGCCGGATACCACACGGCAGGTCAACTTACCTTAGTCACTTTTTTTCGACACCTCGGCAAGAAATGAGGATGGCCTATTCTACTCAACCGGATACCACACGGCACTTATCTTAGTCACCTTTTCGACACGTCGGTAAGAAATGAGGGCGGTCTGTTCTACTCAGCCGGTACAAAGGTCAATTTACCGCTATCTTATCTACTATTATCTTTTCTAAATATTGTCTGAAGAAAATCATTAAAATCATTCTATTCTTTTTTTACTCTATAAAGATACGTACATTGTACAATTAATAGGTTTTTTTACTCCATTTGAAGTTTAAAGCAAAATAATATTACCATTACTGTTTTATTTGAAAGATAAATAAAAATACTATACTTGACTGACCCGTTGGTGCAGCTCCGCGGGTCGCGGGTTCGATTCCCGCCAAGGGCCAACATTTTTCTATAATTGAATTCGTTGGTCTTCGAGCCTGGGTGTATATTTGTATTTAAGTATGTATTTAAAAAATATATAAGTATATATTCACCAGTCTGTTTACCATAACACAAGTATTAAGTTACTTAATTTGGAGGCGGACGACCGTGCGTGTTAGTGTCCCATTTATTTATTTATTATTATTTATTATTATTATATATATGAACTTTATATGTATAACCCCTAAATATTAGCTGATACAGATTTTAAGAGATAAACAATAATTTTTCATTGAAACAAACGTAATAGATTCCTGGAGTTCCCACGGAGAAAGTTGCTACGTGCCTTTTAAATTATTAACCAAAAGAGCTTGGCAAGTGATCGCGCCTGAGTCGTAAAATATTGATCCAATCCCTTCAAAGCTTCCCGCAAGGTCTCTTGAATAAACAAGAGCTTAATGCTGCCCTCTTTTTTCATAATTTTGTGATTTAAACATTGAGTTTAAAGTTAAACTAATCATACTCCTGGTTTTTTCCCACTGAAAGTGGGCTTGGCATGTTGTTACATGTTTCGGATAGCTATTTTACGACCGGCCACCTGCCTGACGTAAACTTAACTTATTCGCCTTTTACGACACTTTAGTAAGAAATGCGGGTAGTCTATTCTACTCAGTCGGATACTATACGACACTTACCTTAGTCGCCCATTACGACACCTCAGTGAGAAATGAGGGTGGTCTACTCTACTCAGCCGGATATAACTCGGAGGGTCAACTTACCTAAGTCAACTTTTACGACACCTCGGTAAATAATGAGGGTGGTCCATTCTACTCAGTCGGATATAACTCGGAGGGTCAACTTACCTAAGTCAACTTTTACGACACCTCGGTAAATAATGAGGGTGGTCTACTCTACTCAGCCGGATATAACTCGGAGGGTCAACTTACCTAAGTCAACTTTTACGACACCTCGGTAAATAATGAGGGTGGTCTATTCTACTCAGTCGGATACTACACAGAATTTACCTTAGTCGCTTTTTACTATACCTCAGTAAGGAATAAGGGTGGTGTATTCTACTCAGCCGTATACATCACGGAGGGTCAAATTACCTAAGTCGCCTTTTACTACACCTCAGTAAGGAATAAGGTTGGTCTATTTTACTCAGTCGGATACCACACAGCACATACGCACACATGCGTTGTTACAATTAGTTAGTGTATAACCGATACTCATTATAAACTAGTTATTCTAACACTTTGATAGTTAGAACGCAAGTTTCTATAAATAAAGTGCCAAAGGAAGCCTTGTAACGGGAATACGGTTCGCCGCACAGACGAGACAGTATCACTCGGTTTGTTTGTACGTCGTCGTTTCGAATTCAAATTCAAAACATTCCTTATTCAAGTAATATTGTAAACAATTGCTTTTGAATCGTCAACTCCACTGACGATTCAGAAAGCTGTTCCTACCGAGTTAGTCTTTTCTGAATATAATATTTACTAGCAATCGCCAGCGGCTCCAACCGCGTGGAATGATTAGAACCACAATATAGTATTTTGATAACCATAAAAATGGTTAAAGTTGGTTAACCTTTAAAGCTAGATATATGCTATCGCGGTTAATCTTTTAGAGGGGAACAATTTTATAATACATGATTTTTGAATAACTATTACCGTTTACTCAGCGCACGCAAAGAAGGTTTTTTTATTTTGCCGTTTTCGCACTATTTTTTATTGCTACTCCCCATCTTTTCGATTTGCGTGATGGTATATAGCTTACAACCTCCCTCAATAAATGGACTATCTTACACTGAAATAATTTTTCAAGAATTTTCAAAGAAGAAATTTAAAAGAAAAGAAAATTTGAAATTTCAAGAAATTTCCAATTTTTAAAGAAGACACCAAACAGGTGGCCGGCATCTGACATGTTTATAAAATGTTGTGCCTACCCCACTTAGAGTGGGATAGAAATAACGGTTGGTAAGAGTTACTATCTGGGGAATTTTAGGCACATTTAGCATTTCCAACAGACTACTGAAATCCGGTATCTTTATGACGTTTCCCCTCCAAATCCAAACAAGGTCGTACAATAATTCTATTCGTCTCAAGAGTACGTGTTCAAATATTCCTTCTTATTTCACGGAAAAGTTTGAATTTCTTGGGATATACACCAGTATTCTTCGTTCATCTCAAAAACTTGCGCTTAGAATACTAACAACAAGTTTTACAATAAATCATTGGCCTTTCAGGATTTAAAATTATGGAACACTTTACCTAGAAATATAATGGAAATATTGTATATGTTTAATTAATATATATTACTAGCAATCGCCAGCGGTTCCGCCCGCGTGAAAAGATTAACACTTTTGATAACCATAAAAATGGTTAAAGTGGATTAACCTTCAAAGTTAGATATATTCTGTTGCAGACCTTTATTTAGAACTCTTAGAGGCCTTCCTCGATAAATGAACCATCGTGCACTTAAAGAATTTTTCAAATCGGTGCACAAACCTGCACCGCCATCATAATACACAAGCACTACATACGTTTACTATCACAAACTCAACAATCGTTTCACCCCGCAACCCAAGCATCATCAGGAGATAGACTCCACGACAAAAATCAAAAAGCGAATCGCTTTGCGATTTTCTTGTGGATTATAGCAAAATAATTTCACTTAATATAACTTTCTTATTATTTTTAGCTTCTACTGCTCCAACATAAACAACAAAAACATCCAAACATTGAGGCGCAGCGTACGACAGTCCCTTCCTGAAACACTAGAATAGTGCACAGTGCACACGCAATGGTCCATAGTTTTTGTAAATAGTTTACATATATAGTTTAGTTCAGTTGAATGATGTTTTTGTTATTACTAACATAGATTTAAGAAATATTGAAATTTTTTTTTTTTTTTTTATTTTTATTTTACGTAAGGTTGTTTGTTTGTTTGTTTGTATAATGATGTAATGTATAAATAAATCTTGGTATCCTCCGTGACCTTCGTATCTGTAAAGGTGCCTACTGAAAACCAGCGCTACAACCTTAGCATATGAGCATATTTTAACCTTGTAGCATATGAGCCGAGTAGGACACCTTATTTGGTCACAGTATTCGTATATATATATATATATATATATATATATATATATATATATATATATATATATATATATATATATATTTAGGTAAAAATGTATTTTTTTTTTCTTTGTTTCTTTTTGTTGGAATTTGTGGCAGGTAATTTTGGAGCAGGTACGAAGTAGTCATTGTAAAGTACAGTCGTCGAAGTTCAGGGCTGTTAAAAGTTTAAATGGCTTCCCAGTTAATCGTTGTCATTTGGGCAAGTACCTTGGCAGTTTAGCTTGATGGTGTTTTCACAAAGTTCACATCTGATTTCACTTAAAATGCAGGAGTTGCGACATTTAATTATTCAAGTAGAAGTGTTAGGGGAAAACTTTTAGCTTTTCCTATTTCTAATATCCTTTTGGAGTATTTTCTTTTTATGATAAACTAAAGATCAAAAGTAAACATAGAACTATATTCACATTAGCTTTAACCCGCAACTTCATCCGAGTAGACTATTTTCGCGCGATAGTATGAGTGTCTTCCTATTTTTGTAGAATTAACAGGATTTCTATAGCTTATATGTTGCATAAACCCTGGAGTATAAAGAATAACTGTGCCAATTTTAATGGATATTAGTTCAGCGGATTCGCTGTGAAACAGTAACTAGCACATACATCCTAGAATAGATCACCCTCATTACTCACCGAGGGGAAATCAGGGTGGTCTATTCTACTCCACCGGATACCACACGGCGGTACTCCGCTTAAAACATATATGCCGATAATTAATTATCTTCAGTGATTCGGGCTTACTGAAACTTAATTTATTTTCCTTAATCATACATTATTATATTATTAACTAGCGGCCTGCCCCTGCTTCGCACGGGTATAAATCCCATGTCATTCAGTGTAAAAAAATGATTAAAATCGATCCAGTAGTTTTGATTTATTCATTACTGCCCGTGGCCCGCAAGCGTTAAATTTTGAGAAAAACAATTTCCTTTCCCTATACCAAGAAGATTTCCTGCTATCTTTGGAATATCTAAATTCATATAGTACATTTTTACTTATTAACTTTTACATTTTCCCTATGTATTTAATTTTTACAATTAATTACAGAATGTATATACAACATTCACAGCTTCCTTGTCGTTAAACAAACTCTTGAAAGAACAATATAGCTGCTGGATTAGGGTGAAGCGCGGCCTCCTCACGGCATTTTAAATCTGTAATATCTCCGAAAATGTTCACTTAAATTACATGCTGTAAACGGCAATATTGATCTATATTAAATCAACAATTTATTTAAGGTACTTAATTGGATAAGGATTAATGCTGTAGGTTATAAAAATTGATTCAAAAATAAGGCATTATTTTTCGTAAAAAGTAAATGACAAAAATCCTATTGTGGGTTATTCATAAGAGATAGACATATACAATCGCGGACTTTTCTGTAGACCTTATCAAGGCGTACAAATACTTAGTACATCATTTTGATAAATCTCGTAGGGTTTAGCCTGAGTTTGCAATGTAAGCGGAAAAAAATGTAATTATTTAGAGAAACCTCAAAAATTACAGTATTTCTCTACTCTGTATTGAATGTTATTATACGTACAAACCTTCCCCTAGAATAACTCTATCTATTAAAAAAAACCGCATCAAAATCTGTTGCGTAGTTTTAAAGTTTTATGCGTACAAGAAAAGAATGCGACTTTGTTTTACAATATGTAGTGATGTAAATTACAAAAACTTGCACTCACACACACGCAGTCAGTCCTAAAAAACACAAACACATTCATGAAGTTGACTGAAATTTACAATGAAATTCCATGAAAAACTTATTTGTGATATAACCACGTCAATTTATATAACTCGCACATGAAAGTCACGGGCTATCACTTGTTGAGTAGAAAATGAGGGTATGAGACCCGACGTTAAGATTACAAAGTTTCTACGTTAAGAAACCACAAGATTGGTGAATTTAAGCGAGCGTGGGTATACGAAAACCGCGGTATCGTGTCACTTCGCACTGAGCTTTGTAACTTTATAACTATACGTTATGTTTAAGTAAGTTAATATTAGTTTAAGAATATAAAATGGTACGAAATTTTATATTCAAATACTAATTGTGCCTACGGCTACGCCCCTGTAGAAATCAGTGTGTCACAAATTTTGTAACGTAATGTTATAGAAGTTACAATTTTATTTATATTTATTTATGTACCATAAAAATGTTGGGAAAAACATTATTGATAAAAAAAATTGTACAAAGGTCACCTTATATATATATCCCTATGACAGAGATCTCTGCCAGCTAACCTACGAAGTGAGACAATTTATATTTAAGAAAAATTAAGTACACAAATATCAAACATTATGAATTAGAATTAACTGACTAATAAAATAAATTTAAACCATAAATATACAATACAAAATATAATATATAAATGTCAACAGTTGGAATATGATGGTAAAGATGTGTAATGTTTCTTCAGTCTTAGTTTAAAGATGCTGAAGGAAAGGCTAAGCTACTGTAACCCACTTTTGTTAAAAGAATATATGTATGAAGCAGGAAACAATAACATGCCCCATAGCCATACCCTTTTATCGCAAACAAAGTTGCGGGTAACTCCTTGTATTTAATACAGGCCTTTTATATGACAGGTAAGCACAACCAAGGAAAAGGTCCAATACGGCTTAAAGTTCTTTTAATACGTAACTTGAAGATCGTCGGCAACTTTTTAATTTAAAACGACTTATCGCTCGATTGCCGAGAGCAAAGTATTAAAACTTAGTCTATGAGGTATATCAATTTTGTGTCTTCGTTTTAAGTATTTCTAATCAATTTTATTTCTATTTAAACCGTGTATTTCAAGTATTATGCAAACTGTTAAGGAAATATTTATAAAGAAACATTCAGAGCACTAGAAAATATAAAGGGAAGTTTTCAATACACTCATATATTTAATCGCTTTTACCCGCTACTTCGTCCGCGAGGATTTAAAGAACAGTAGCTTCTGTCATACTCCAACCCTGCATGTTCATCACAAAAATTAGATCCGGCTAGCTGAATTGCAAATATTATTGTAATAATTCTGCTACCTATCCAGTGAACGGAAACCAAAATAAAAAAAAACTTTCTTAAAATAACTCTTTCGAGGTAAGCCAATCAACGTGATATAATTAAGAAATTTATTTCTTTTACTACTAAACTGCTCTAAAAGTCGCCAAAAGCTATCTGTCTGTATCTGATCGATTTTCTCAAAATTTGCTAAATCTTTGTACAATTTCTACTAAAAGGTTGTTCAATTTTTCCGAAAGGCTTAAATTATATTCTCCTTAAGGTACATTACCGTTTAATGTCATCTGTATTGAAGAGGATGTACAGTTGTAAAAACTGCTGGTAGACATAGCCGCATGTGTTGCGTAAACCAACAGACATAGACTAAAATAATGTACTACAGAATTGTAGATCTACAAGTATACTGCAAAAAATTCCGCGACACCATATGTCTATATGTTATGGTTAACTCAAAATAACTAATTTTTTGTTCAAAATTTCAATTTTAAATATTACCTAATTTTGTGAGACTGTTTTAGGGGAAAACTTTGTGTTATACTGATTTCTATGCGGACGATTTGCAAGTATAGCTACTATATTATAAAAGAAACTTCTATTATAAATACACCAGTCTATTTGCTTTACGGCTAACAAAATGGTCGTGTGATATTCCGCAATACTGGGCCCGGTAGGTCTTGCTCATTGTATTACATTTACATAATAATGCTGCATACAAAGGCTCTTCACAAAGGGATGAGAAATACTCTTGTCGATCTAAAATCACTCCTTCTACAAGTGCTCTTAAGTTCATATTTCCTTGAATGTCGCTAATGCAACAAAATTGTATGCCTTATTTTTTACCCTCAAGATTCTTACGTTACACCGCTTTGTTAAGTTTGTTTTAAATTTTATATTTAATTTGCTTTAGAGAATTAATATACATAAAGAGGCTCTTTATATTATTATTGTCAATTTTCATCATCCTCCTGCCTTTATCCCGCTCTAAGTGGGGCGGCACAACATGTTATGACATGTTGTCACATGATTTGGCTAAGTATGTCACGACCGGCCGCCTGCCTGACTTTGGTCGTATTTTACGACACCTCGGTAAGAAAAAGGGTCATTCTGGTCAACCGGATACTACACGGGTTTATTATTTTTGACGATTTTATCTTCTTAAATTCAGTGTTATTAATATTTCAACTTTCAACAACTGCAGCAGCTATCATTTTATGATATTAGATGCTCATGACTGTAATTTTTGGCTTCAACCCTCAACAGGTCACTTTTAGCTGATGTCACAGGAGTCAACCTTAAGTCGACATTCCTAGTACCTGTGAGTCTCTTTCTATATTGAGTTTTCCCAATGTTTCTTCGTTCGCAGAACTGTACTGTGATGCTGCAAAGCCCTTTGAGATAATAAATAGCAAGAGACAAACAGCAAAAAAAATAGCTTACCCGCGACGCAAAGGTTATTCAAATTACCTAAGAAAATTTATAAAGATATAGAGAAGATCAAATATGATAAAAAGAGATATATATATAAACTCATTCAAAGATTAAAGATATAGCCTAATTAATATAATATAAAATGACGACTTTCTTGTACTTAGACATTTACGTTTTTTGGTATTTGAAAAAATTGCTCCTTAAAAAGAGCTCATGTCTTTATTCTTTATGGCATACAATTTAAATAATTTGACACTAAACATAAAACTTGTACAGCTGTAAGCAATCTCTTACAGACAATCTCTGGTGCTTAAAATAATTTTAAAGAGTGCAGGATGCAAAACTAATTCATTGTTTGTTTTTGTAATTTATAGTCTACGCTATTGTAAAATAATTTATAATTTTTAGTCTGCGTAGTTTATGATTAAATTAGATCAACTGTTAATCTAAGAAACAATTTTTGACGCTTTTGAAATAATTAAATAAATTTAAAAAAAAACCACATTATTTGTAATACTAGAGTTGAATGATGTATTTTTCGGCTTTCGTAGGTACAGTTAGTTACCACCATTACTTTCATACATTCATGTACTGAGAAAACTACATTTTATATCGCACTTAATTTAATAATCCTTTGGTCTATAATAACAGTTATTTTTTAATGAAAAAAAAAACAATTATTAATTCAAGTTTATTGCTTTTTTTTCGTATTTTCATCGGAAAAATGGGAATATTTGTATCGTTTATGTTACTTATTCTGGTATTTAAGCCGTGGTATAAGCCGTGAAAGCGTATAGACTAATTCTGCATGTATCAGGTATGAGAACACTACATTTAGCATTACATATATTTCGAGGATTATAACAAAATAATATTTTCATTACCTTTGTCTTATATGATATATAGAAATATCAATTAAAACAGAAGCAAAAAATTAAATCAAAATAGTATTTATTCAAATAAGCTCTTTCAAACACTTTTAAATCGTCAAGGATCAATATGATTAATACAGCCAGCTACAACTGGTTCGGAATTTTTCTCTTACCAGAACCATAAAGAAACTCGGCGGTCAATCTTTTAAACATTTTCAGTTTTATATTATTGAACCGTAGTCTTGTATGAAGCTAAAAAGATTATCAAATCCATTTTTATCACCCAATTAATCTTCAATTTTGTAATATGCTTTACGTATAAGCATATCTCTTATACTTAATTTAAACCTTTCTGTAGTAATAGTTCGCATATTAAAGTACAAATACGTTGGAAATAATAAAAGTGCGCGGTATATTTACGCGACTATCCTAGCACCCGGTCAAGTGTTAGCACTCAAGCCTTCCTGTAATTGACTGCAGTAATGAAGTGGAACGTGCAACACGCTATCGGAAAATATCGAGAAAATTGAGCGCGTATGTAATTTCAAAATCTATCTTACATTTTAGATCAGTGTTCAAAATATTAAATATAATATTTAGCAAATAATTTTAAAAATGGCGACGAAAAAATACCAACAAAAACAAGTACGTATATTAAAGTACGAATACGTTTCCAATAATAAAAGTGCGCGGTATATTTGCGCGACTATCCTAGCACCCGATCAAGTGTTAGCACTCAAGCCTCCCTGTAATTGACTGCAGTAATGAAGTGGAACGTGCAACACGCTATCGGAAAATATCGAGAAAATTGAGCGCGTATGTTATTTTAAAATCTACCTTAGATTTAATATCGGTGTTCAAAATAGAAAATATTTATATTTAACAAATAATTTAAGAAATGGTGATGAAAAAACACAAGCAAAAACTAGTTCGCATATTAAAGTACGCTGGCAATAATAAAAGTGCGCGGTATATTTGCGCGACTTACCTAGCACCCGGTCAAGTGTTAGCACTCAGGCTTCCCTGTAATTGACTGCAGTAATGAAGTGGAACGTGCAACACGCTATCGGAAAATATCGAGAAAAATGAGCGCGTATGTAATTTTAAAATCTACCTTAGATTTAATATCGGTGTTCAAAATAGAAAATATTTATATTTAACAAATAATTTAAGAAATGGTGATGAAAAAAACAGAAGCAAAACTAGTTCGCATATTAAAGTACGCTGGCAATAATAAAAGTGCGCGGTATATTTGCGCGACTTACCTAGCACCCGGTCAAGTGTTAGCACTCAAGCCTCCCTGTAATTGACTGCAGTAATGAAGTGGAACGTGCAACACGCTATTGGAAAATATCGGGAAAATTAAGCGCGTACGTAATTTCAAAATCTATCCTAGATTTAAGATTATATTGTAGATACAGTGTTTTAATTTTTAGTTTGCTCCAAATACAAAATGCAAAACCTTGATATCATGATTCTTCTGGCCTTATTCCAGTTTTAGTGAGGTCACAACATGTTCTAAACATAATGCTACATGTTATGCAGTGTGGTATCAGGCTAAATAGAATAGTACCACCCTCATTTCTTACCGAGGTGTCGTAAAAGGTAACTAAGGTAAGTAGATTCGCTGTGTGGTAGCCGGCTGAGTAGAATAGACCACCCTCATTTCTTACCGAGGTGTCGTAGAAGGCGTTTAAAATAAGTTGAACCACCCTGTGGGATCCGGTTGAGTAGAATAAACCACCCACCTTCCTACGGAGGCGTCGTAAAATACGAAGCCAAATTATGTGACAGCATGTTTATAACATGTTGTGCTGACCCCACTTAGAGTGTGATTAGGGAAGGAGGATGATATAATTATTTATTATTAGTTTCGGGTACATACCACGGTAATTTGTTTTGAATCGCCGATATTTCGACTCAGTTGCATGGATCGTGGTCAAATTACTGTGGTATGTACCCGAAACTAGTAATTTATAATTATGTCTTCAAACTACGAATATTCAAGGAGGATGATAACTCATATTCAATAATTTATCGTATTTATTTGAAATGTAATTATTATCGATAAACTAATAATCTGTTGGATAATTTTCCGATGCTATGTTGCATGTTTAACTTCATTATCGCTGGCAATTACACGGAAGTGCAAACCTTAACACTTGACCGGGCATGTGGATGAACGGGAAAATAGGTCATGTATATACGTCGACATTTGATGCAATGTTTTTCGAAAACTATTGTAAACGTTTATAATATCATGCGTTTTTTTATCGTTTTCCTAGTTCTTGGTTGGTTCGAACCGTACAGAAATAAGCCTTTATTGACTGTAAATTTTTATACATGTATTTGTATAATTTATAGAATTACACGTTACTTTGCGGATGTCCATAATACAAAAGTAATGAAAATATTATTTTACTATAATCCGCGATAAAAGAAAATATGTGTAAAGCTAAATGTAGAGTGTACTATTTGTTTCCATACCTGATATATTCATGCATGAGGGTGTTCTATTAATAATTGTTAATACAATTTTAAAAAGATAAATTTAATTGATATATAAATATATTTTTAATATATTTTACATAATTAACGCCGTGTGGTATCCGGCTGAATAGAATAGTACCACCCTCATTTCTTACCGAGGTGTCTTAAAAGGCGACTAAGGTAAGTCGACCCGCCGTGTGGTATCCAGCTAAGTAGAATAGACCAATCTCATTTCTTACCGAGGTGTCGTAAAAGGCGACTAAGGTAAGTCGACCCGCCGTGTGGTATCCGGCTAAGTAGAATAGACCACCCTCTTTCTTACCGAGGTGTCGTAAAATACGACAGAGGTAAGTTGACGTCAGGCAGGCGGCCGGTCGTAAAAACACTGCCAAATCATGTGACAGCATGTTTATAACATGTTGTGCTGACCCCACTTAGAGTGGGATAAGGGCAGGAAGATATTTTACATAATTACATATTTGTCTGCTACCTGCTATATATGTGACTGACATATGTGACCGACCCTGCTCGGTGATTTTTTCAAATAAACAAAAAATCAATAAAAGAAAATAAAAAAGCGCCGGGTGACATGTGGGAATCGACCCTAGGTTTCGAACCATTTATGGTTCGCGCGTTACCATTAGGCTGTCGAAGCTTTGCATTCGACTCCTCAAATTATGAGTTGCTATCTATTCCTATTTTCTTAGTTTTTTTAATGCCCAAAAACAGGGATAAAGTGAGTTTTTTTAAATAAAACCTAGATAGATCGATTTTTCTCACCCAAAACCCTTCTTACATGCTGAATTTCAGGGAAATCGTTAGAGCCGTTTCCGAGATTCAGAAAATATATTTATATGTATACATACAAGATTAACTCATTTAAATATTAAAGATATAAAACGTATTGTAACTAAACTATTTATATTAATAAAAGAGGTATTCTAAATCAGTTTTATTCTTTTCATAAAAAATGCTAAAATGAAATCAAAGCAAACTCTCATTCGCTATCCGCGGGCTAGCTGCTAATGACAGCGGCTGTCACATCTCCCACGTCAAAATGGCTCGAAAGGCTGTGGCAAGATGTGACGTCATGGCTTGCTTGCTTGCTCGCAGTAGCGACAAGGCGGCGTTGTTACAGTATATAATAACGTTTTTGTTTTCCGAAAACGCAGCGTTAATTTATTTCTAGAAAGAAATAAATTAACGAAATAAAGAATTATTACACATACAAATTGAAAGAAAATAAACCTTTTCTTTTCTTTCAATTTGTTATTTTTATAGCACACGTACAAGGCGGACTTATCCCTGAAAAGGATCTTTTTTAGTCGATCATTGAGTAAGAGAAGAAAAATGACATGTGAAATCCGGGTAATATAGAAGGAAAGAAAAAGGAAAGAACGAAAAATATATACATAACTAGCGACCCGGTCCAGCTTAGCACGGGTATAAAATAAAAAGCCTATGTCACTCAGGAAAAAAATGATTAAAATCATCCAGTTTTGATTTATTCATTACTGCCTATGGCCAGCACGCGTTAAGTTTGGAGTAAAACAATTCCCCTTTCCCTATATCATGAAGATTTCCTGCTATCTTTGGAATATCTAAATTCATATACTACATTTTTACTTATTTACTTTTTTCATTTTTCCCTATGTATTTTATGTTTACAATTGATTACAGAATGTCTTTATATACAACATTCACAGATTTCTTGTCATTAGACGATGTAGTAATTATAGTATGTAGTGATTAATTATTGCAAACTTTACACAAAAGATTAAAAAAATGCTAAATTGGTTGTCATTCAACCACGATGTCATGAGAAGAAGAGTCAAGAATTAGAACAATACAACAGAATGAGAACCTTACTGCGACCTCTAGCCGTTAAGTTATCGTGGCTCATTATTCGCGTATTCCACTGCCTTATCAAGTGTTAACACTCGCGCCTCCATGAGATTGCTTACTTTAATGACGTCGTACATGTACCACGGCGTCGAGAATTATCGACAAAATTGACTTCACTTTCAATTTATAACGGAAAATTTTATGCCATGTATCTTAAGATTATTTTCATCATCGTCATTACCCGTATCCCACTCTAAGTGGGGACCGCACATACGAGTATTATAACTTGATTTGGCTACGTATTTTACGCCTTATTTATTTTTATTTGTTCTTAAGGTACGAAACCTACGAAATTCGTTTACATCATTCATCATTCTCCTGCTCTTATCCCACTCTAAGTGGGGTCGGTACAACATGTTTTAATCATGTTGTAACAAGATCCGACTAGGAATTTTACGACCGGCCGCCTGCCTGACGTCAACATATCTTAGTCGCCTTTACGACGCCTCGGTGAGAAATGAGTGAGGGTGATCTATTGTCATATGTGCGGAGCGGCTAACCGCCAAATCCCTGCCCCTGTTGCGCGGAGCGCAGAAGATTGTGGCGGTCAGGCAAGTGCGGGGCTACCGGACTATCTCCGGCGAGGCGGCCTGCGCCTTGGCTGGGTCCCTTCCGTGGGATCTAGAGGCCAAGGTGCTTGTTCAGGCCTACCGCCGCAGAGTTGAAACCCGTTCATCGGGGGCAAACTCTGCCGCGGTAGATGTGGATTGGCGGAGAGTAGCTCAGGTAGAGCTCCTCCGCCAATGGAGGCGGCGGCTGGAATCGCCCAGTGCGGGATTCTGGACGATTTCAGCCATCCAGCCTATTCTCCAGGGCTGGGTCGCCAGGAGGCATGGGGTCCTCACCTACCGCCTGACTCAGATCCTTTCCGGACATGGCTGTTTCGGGAGGTATCTGTGGAGGGTGGCCCGGCGCAAAGCGACCGGTGAGTGCCACAAGTACGGCGCCGAGTTCGATACGGCGTTGCACACGCTCGCAGACTGCCCAGCTTGGGTGGTTCAGCGAGCGGAACTTGTGGCACAGGTGGGGCAAGATCTCTCCCTGCCCACCGTGGTTCGTGCCATGGTGGACAGGGAGGAATCATGGGCAGTGATGGCCTCCTTCTGCGAGGACGTTATGTCGCGGAAGGAGGCGGCGGAGCGGATCCGGGAAGTCGAGGCCTTGGATCCGATCCGCCACAGGCGAGTGGGGCGCAGGCGACTCGCCGAAGTCCGTCGCATGCCACCCTAACGGGGACCTCCGAGCGGTCCGAACGGGGTTCATCGGATGCTCGCTGGAGTCAGGTCTCCGGGGCGGTTGATGCATCTGGTGCTCCCGATGCATCGTCTAGCGGAGTGAGGGCCTAGTCTAGAGAGGCCTCGACCCAGAGGTGGCGCACTCTGGGGTTCAGAGTTGCTGCTGGCGGGGATGGGAGTAATGTGTACAACGGTACCCTGTCCCCGCCACCAGCAGCGTGGTGGAGCACTGTCAGGTTTTTAGTCGGTGAGAGTCCGACATACCCGCTGCTCGTCCCCGTCGGGCGGTGACGACCCATAATGGGTTTTCCTGACATAAAAAAAAGGGTGATCTATTGTACTAACTCGAATCCCACACGGTGGGTTAACTTACCTTAGTCACCTTTTACGACACCTCAGTAAGAAATGAGGGTACCGGATATCACACAGCAAAAATCAATTACGTAACCGTATTTTAAAGTTGATATAAATTGAAAAACTGTCCTTGAAAATTGCGATGAAATCGTTGTCACGGAATAAATTGCTCGTACTAGATTCATCCAATTAATTCAAGCCTCGAACCCAATATTAATCTTACCTCACAATACGCTCGACATGTATGTACCTACAGGCGATTTGAACAATAGTTACCTCATATCAGAACCTGACCATGTTCGGTCGCACACTAAACTGTATTGAAGATTTATCTGGTTCTAGTTCCGCCACAGCCGCCGGGTTCTGCTAGCTAAAAGCTGTTAATTTCCGCTTGCTTGTAGCGGTGAGGCTCAGCAGCGGTATTATTGCGTCTTCCAGTTCGCTTATATAACGGTGTATAAGGTTGTTACATGGTCACGAGCGTAGCGGAATCTGACTGCTTCTCGCTATAGGATTTACGCTTGTAAATTAAATGACCGCCATGTATTATTTTTATTTAGTAAATAATGTTTTTACACCACCTTTCTGAAAAAGCAGTAAAGTTGACGATTCAGAAGCGGTTGTTAACAAGTTTACTTGAATAAGAATTTGAATTTGAATAGAATAACATCCTCCTTTCTTGCCGAGCCGTCGTAAAAGGCGACTTAGGTAAATTGACCCGCCGGGTGGTATTCAGTTGAATAGAATAGACCACCCTGTTTCCTACCGAGGTGCCGTAAAAGGCGAAGAAGGTAAATCGACAGTCAGACCTTCAGGCCGGCGGACGAAATTACCCAGCCAAATCATGTGAACACATGTTTATAACAAATGGTGCTGGCCTCACTTAGAATGGGATAAGGGCAGGAGAATGTTAGTTTTATTTTAAAACTACGAGTACCTGTGCCCGCTATTTTGCGCGCGTGAAAACCAGTATAATATACTCAATTCATGTATAGAAACTGGCTATACTCACGTGTTATTTTATCGGATGAACCCGACTAGTTCGACTCGAGTCGCGCCCTGCGAGCTGCTACACACAGTTCCCGCCGCGATAACGCCGCGTAAAGAGCTCATGAATAAGAGCCCCGTTTGAGTTTGAAACTAGTCGGGCTCATCCGATAAAATAACACGTGAGTATAGCCGGTTTCTATACATTAACTATAAATACCACTCACGATAGTTTATAATATACTCCTATGTATTTCAGTCAGTTGACATAAAACTGTAATCTACTAATATCCTAAACTTTCTTCAAGAATCTTTTATTAAAAACTGTACAAAAATCACTTCATAAGATTGTGAGAAAATCATTCACATAAATATTTAAGGGACTTTGTATTATAATATGTATAGATAGAATTGTTAAAGGTTTGGAGTAGAAAGTTACAAATCTAATTCGCTTTATATTGAAAAGCTTCTGCAAAAGATATGAAAAGCAATTAATACCATTACTGAAAGCTTTAACTAAATCAATTGAATTAATAAAGAAATGATATTATTCTGCTGTAATCCGTGTTATATAAATGCTTTACCGAATTGTAGACAAATACTACTTTTACTAATTGAAGACGATTACTTCGTTACTTAGCCCTGACTTATTAAAGGATTTATTTATAAAGCTTGTAAATTTAATTTTATTTACAGAAACCTTTTCTTTTTCTTTTTTAGCTTTTGTTGAAAAAACTTTTAAGCTAGAATTTATTTGGGTACAATGACGTAACTTACATGAGCCGTGTGGTATCCGGCAGAGTAAAATAGACCAACTTCGTTTCTTACCGAGTTGTCGTAAAAGACTACTAAGGTAAGTTTACCCGCCGTGTGGTATCCGGTTTAGTAGAATAGACCACTCTCTTTCTTACCAAGGTATCGTAAAATATGACTAAGGTAAGGTCAGGCAGGCGGCCTTAAAATATGTGGCCATATGTATGTGCTGACCCCACGTAAAAGTGTGATAAGGACAGGAGGATGATGAATTTATATATTTTAACTTATATATATTTTATATTTTCTAACTTATATATTTTTAAGTGCAAAAATTAATGCGAAAGGTATGTACGTTATACATAAATGATATTTAAATGCTAAATTTATTCTTCAAATAGTCGAAGGTTAAAAGGTGACACTAATACACATCAGCCATGCTCATTACATAGCATCTGGTGTGACGATCGGCTATTACTCTCTATAATTAAATATTGTTTTTCTGTTTTTATTTATGAAAAAATATGTTGAGTGATTTACATACATTTTTTGTGCGTATTCCGTTAAAATAAATTAAATTTCATAAAAATTTGTCTTCATATGTAAGGCTTAATCAATGTAGTATATTTGTTCGCAAATTTCTATCCGCTTTTTGAACCCTTCTGTAATCATGGCCTGAAGCATTGCTAGTCGTCTCTAGTTGGATATTGAGGAAATGACACATATGTTTTGGATCCTATGTATGTAATTTTAATTACTTTAGATTATTAGGTTCAAATATATCTATCATACATTAACAAATATAAATATCAAATACATGCTACACTATTCACTACAGTGGAATAAACTATGTAATTCTTTAAAGTTGTTAATTTTTTTTGTGGCTAAAGTACAGAGAACTCTGTTATTGTTCTAAAATTATATAAAAATATACAAGTATAATCAAACAATTCCGTCAGTAATAATCGCATTTGGTCAACCTTATCAACGACATGTCGTATCGACTTGGTAGGCACAAGAAGTTTTCTTTATTTCGCGTTTTTTTTTCATTCATTTATACGTTTTGCGAAAATCGTGTCTGATTCCCGATACAAGACCCAACCACTTATTTCGGATATGGGAACGTAATACTAAAATTGCGTATTAACTTAGCCAAATCCGATAATACTTGGGAATTATCAAATTTTCAAGTGCCAAGTGCATTCGTTACATAAGTTAAATTATATCACACATAAATACCTATTTAGTCATATATTTATAATTAATTATTTTTATATAGTTCAGAATTATACAAGGCATCCGTATGGTGAAATGGTTATGCATTACAATTTTGTCGTGGAGCCTTTCCTCCTCCGCTTGGGTTACTGGGCGAAATTATCGTAGAGATCGTCTTAGTGAATGTGTGTGGTGCTTGTGTGATGTTTTGTTGATGGCGGCGTTTTGTGTTACGTGTGGCAAATAAACCTGCAAATTTATCTTAACTTCTGTATTATGGAATTCCCCAAAGTAACTAAAAAAGTAAGTACTTCTATAAATTATCTTATATTATACATGCGAAAATTTTGTCTGTCTGTCTGATTAACATTTTACTGATAATCTGTTCAGCCGGCACTGATTAATTTTGGAACAATTGTAGTCAATATACTGGGGAATTAACTATTTACTTTTTCTTAAAGGAACAGAAAAATACATTTAATTCTATTCTATATTTGAAAAAAATTACATACTTCATTCACACTCTTGAACACTTAACTCGAACGTAGTTGCGTGTACAAAGAATTATATATATTAAGCTGAAAGAAAGCCATTAATTAAGCTGATTCGATTTGGCCGCTTAATGCTGAATGGCAATCGATTTGTTATAAATCAAACACTCGGCTCTCACTCAACCATTAACTTTGTTTCGACGAGGCCGTCCATCTTTCTTTCCAATTCTATTTCCGACCCGTTTCCACAAGGACGCAACTTTCGGGCGTGTCTTGAGTCATGGCCTCAAAATGGGAACCTTCGCCTTATTTACATCAAATTAACATTTGTATTTTCACGACGAAATTCCTGGTGTCACTTGATATTCCTATACAAATATTTTATGAATACTGATTCTTTTATTCTTTCATAAGAGAATGTATAATATTATTATTTATGTGCTACTGTTTTATATATTACCCTATTTCTGAACACGTTTGTTGTCGAAAGGGAATTACCAAAAACTATAACTAGTACTTATAACAAAAATTAATGTCTACTAAAATATTTCTTGAATCAAATTACCTGCCATGTTTTAATTCGCTTAAGCTATTATGCCATTCCGTAAATGAAAATGCGTATATTGTAAGTATGGTATCTGACTGAGAAGAATAGACCACCCTCTTTCTTACCGGGTTGTCATAAAAGGCGACTAAAGTAATTTGACGTCATTGAGGTGGCCTGTCGTAAAATGCCTAGCCGAATAATAAGACAATATAACATGTTGTGCCGACCCCACTTAGAGTGGGATAAGGGTGGGAGAATGAAGTCCATGAAATAGTTAGTGTGCTGTTTTATATTACAGCCATAAAATACGCTTTCAGCTTTCTTCTAACTTGTCCCAAACAACGCAGTGTATCGATAGAAAACTTTAAAATCCGTTTGTGGATACATCAATCTTGCTCTACATTCCGTTGAGAAACGCCGCCCGTTCGATGTACTTATCTATTTAGGACTCTATCAAGTTACTTTAATATGTCGCTACACGATAATAAAATGAACTACGCTGTCGTGAGAGAAGCGAGTTCATTTACATACTATCTGTAAATCGCTGCTTTGCTTACTTGCTGGAATATTTCACTGTGTCTCAAAGGCTGACTGTCATCACAGTAAAACCATCTTTTAGTATCTTATAATACAAAATAACTAATTAGCTAGCTGTTATAGTGGTTTTACCTGCATGGTAATCACTGTCACAAATTTTTACCCCTTGAAATTGTGGACATAAAAGTTGTTATTGTGAGTTATCTATAAGAGATAGAGACATGCTATTATGGACTTTTTGGTAGTATTTTTGTAGATCTACAATTCTCTAGTACATTACTATAGTGTATCTCTTCAGATTTACGCGGCAAGCTTCCAGGAGCCGAGTTTTGTATAACCGCGCGTTATTTTCAATACAATTTACATAAAAATATAATCAACCAAAACCTTCCTAAATTACAACATATTTTAGTAAAAACCGTACAAAAATACGTTAAAAAATAGCTTACCTACTCTAGTATTATAATTCTATGGATGTATAAAAAATGTACAAGTTATATCTATCTTAAATTACTTACACGCTAGGACTATACAAATCATGCCCACGTGGAATGGTCCCAAGAATGCTGAATCGCTAAGCTGATTCTTTGTGCAAATACGGAGCTAGCCCTCTTGTCACCTGAAGAGGTAATTAGCCGTGGTGCTAAAACGGATATTTTTTTTTGCACTTTGACTCCATGACCCTAAGGTCTCAACTGCAAACGGCGCAAATATATAACTCTCGATGAGAGATGCATACTTCCGCCGTTTGCCGGATTCGTCCATTTCGTCAGCTCCAGGTCTTGACGCTGTTTTCCTGATATGAGACGAGGCTAACGTATCAACGCATGTTACGTCCACATTAGAGCCTGTCCCCATTCCCAAGGAACCAGCGTCAAGCCTCTCAAGCGTCAAGCGTCAAGGTCTCTTGCCATCATCCCGACATATCCCGGAAGGCTCGAGAAGAGCAGGAATGTCGATGGTGGCAAGAGCTCTTTTGATTGTATCATTAAGAGAACCATGACGGAAAAGCCTACCAGAGCTCCTATGGCATGAAAGCCCGTGTATCAACGCATGTTGCGCCCCACATTAGGGACCGTCCCCGTTCCTAAGGAACCAGCGTCATAGATGTATCGTAATATTGACATACTTATAACAAAGTAAATGCGAACGAACTGGCGGGCATGACTTGTATAAAATAAATTACCAATTATGTGTTATAAAAGGTTTTTATCATAACAAAATATGAACGGTTTTATGAAGGCCGAAACTTTAACCGAAAACATTCGCGATCTAAAACTTAAACATTCATGCCATCGTTATCATAAAATAATCAAGCCATATTCCCCAAGACAGCAATTTAGCTGAACTGAATAAAAAATCCTATTACAGTTATTACGTAGCTAACTAGTTTTTCCCCAGTAGCTATAAAAATATGGATAACGCACGCAATTGATTGCTCGAACAGCGCCCTGGGGTATGTAAATTATAACAATCCACATTGTAGTTACGGGCTGTTCATATTTCATTTAATATGTAAACTGTTTGTAACATTAAGCCCCAATACTAATTGCATGTTTTTTTTGTTTATTACTAAGATACGTACGTACAGATACGTAGTTTTCCTTCCAGCAGCAGGGTCTTCTCGTTTACTCCCCGGGTGGGGGTAAACGGGGGGCGGGCCTCGAGGAAGTCCTCTCTACCCGGGCATCTCCTCGCGGGCACTTAAGCCGGGTATGTGTTCCGGCCATGGGCCGAGGTCACCTAGGTGACTTAAAGGTGACAGTATTTGGGCCGTAAGCCCAGGTCACCTAGGCGACCTAATGGATGTCTTGTTCGGTGGGGAGGTCTGGGAATGGTAGCTCCCAGACCTCAAAGTCGTCTTCTGGTAATCCTAGTTCGGGTGGTGTCAAAATCGGTGGTGTCGTGTCCGGTGTTTTCGCCCTTTCGCCCGTCGCGTCGTCGTCATCCACATCGGGCCGCGGAGACGGTGATCGCAGGAGCTCGCGAGGCAGGGAACGTCCATCGGGTGGTCGCGCATGGAGTGGCGCGATACCATGAAGGTGTACGTGCGCGCTGTTGTCCGCGCGCGCGAACAGTCGGCGCGCAAGGCGACGGACATACTCCTCCACGGTCGGCGTTCTGGTATCCCGATGCACGACGTCGTTCCGCACATACCTCGGGGCTCCTACGATCAGTCTCAGGCAGTGGTTCTGCTGAACTTGAAGCCTTCGCCTCTGGTACGCCGAACATTGCGCGTACCAGGCGGGTGCCGCATACGTCAAGCACGAGCGGACGTAGGCACCGTAGACCCGCAGTTTGGTGTTGACAGGTAAATGGGATGTGAACAGCGTGTGGAGCTGGGACCTGGCAGCAGCAGCTTGGCCCACGACATTCCTTCCACCAAAAAGCGTGTGATAAATTGCAATTTGCCATTAAGCACACTAGATTTGATAGAAAATCATCCTCATCCTCCTGCCCTTATCCCACTCTAAGTAGGGTCGGCACAACATAACCCCGGTAAGAAGGAGGGTGGTCTGTTCTAGATGGTCTAGTCTATTGTTTATTACTAAGATAGTTTCAGAAAAGATATGTTATTTCTTTCTACCATCAGAAATGCCAATTAAGAAAGGTTATGTTGAACTTATTTTGATCAACAGTTGTTCATAATAATAAATATATGCGTAGCCGCCGTGTGGTATCCAGGTGAGTAGAATAGGCCACCCTCATTTCTTATTGGGGTATCGTAAATGGTGATTAGATAAGTTGACTCGCTGTGTGGTATCCGGTTGAGTAGAATAGACCATCCTGTATCTTACCGAGGTATTGTAAAAGGTGACTTAGGCAAGTTGACGCCAGGGAGGCGGCCGGTCGTAAAATACCTAGTCGGATTTTGTTACAACATGTTTAGAACATGTTGTGCCGACCCACTTAGAGTGGAATAAGGGCAGGAGAATGATGAATAATGAAAACACGTTTCGTTGGTTATTATTAAGAACTTGTTGCGAAATGGTTTTCGTAAGTCAATTTAATGTTGAATGTTAATTATAATTTCTACATACATCATGCATTCAATGTTGATGAAAAAGATTGCAAGAAAACTTGCATATCCTTAGATAATTTCTGGGATATGTCTAAGTTTATTTTCTAAAAAATAGGATATATCTAAGTTTATTATCTAAAGATGCTTATGAATTCCAAGCTTTCACAATTGAAAAGTGAGGTGACTTTTTCCCAGCGTCAAAACGCCACCATTTAGCTTTTTCATATAACTATGTTACGACCATTTTGAAGGTATTCGTTATTAATTATATTGTCATTTTAATAAGTCAAGTGATTATTCTCTTTTAAACTCAACAGGCTTAATAAGTGAGGCTTATATTCAGCCTATGCAAATAAGGTACCATGAGATTTGCATGAAATACAAATATTGGTCGCCTCAGTTTTCATTGAAACTTGATTTTCTCTTTTCGGGACTTACTGATCTTAATAAAGACATTAGTCTTTACAATTAATAACCTTTGCCCGCCTTTTTATGACACTATAAATCCTATTGACCGGAGCTAAGCTTAGCGTTAATTGGGTTAGGCTACATAAAATTAAGAACACCTAAAGAAAGCGGAATAGATGTTTTTCAAAGTTTCGTCGTAAATTTTCCCTAACTAAATAACTAGCTAAAACATGTAACCACATATTTAAAATATGTTATGTCGACCCCTCTTAGAGTGGGGTAAGGACAGGAGAATGATGAGGAAAATTATGGAGAATATTTCATCGCTTAAGTTGGAGCAAACGAAGTTGGAGATTTATTAAAAAACCTGTTTTTTCAACTGCCGACGATCCCAAATAATAAACTACGTGGTATTGTATAGAACTATGACCTCTAACGTTGAAGGTTTTATCGCGTGAGCCTTTAAAAGTATTCGGTGACCTTTCTCTTGTCGATTCTTCGGACTTATTGGATTGGCCTACTTACGACACAAAAGGTATTAACTTTCAAAGCCTATGTAATCAGACCTGCTGGAATTTTCGGCTCTTTAGATTAGTAAGACGTTCTGGATGCCTTAGTTTATTTATCTATTTAATAATGACAGTATTTTTTTTGTTGATCGCTGGAAGAAAGAATTGCATTGATTTATCTTTAGTCGTTTTATGACCAGTAGGTATGTGACTTGGAGTGAAAAAATCGATAATTATATAATATATTTTACTCCTTTCTTAATAAATCGATTACCTTAACCAAAAGTTGCTTTTTTGATATAATAAAGTTACCATTTTAACATTAATAATTAATTCGAATTAATTAATCAAAGCAGACTAGTAAAAACTCAAAAACAATGCGCTGTTTGCAAAATTCAATTAAAATGTGTAGTATGATTACATCTAACAACGCCTATCTTATCTGCAAAAACTAGAAAAAACTATAGTAACGAACCACCCTCATTTCTTACCGAGGTGTCGTAAAACGCGACTAAGGTAAGTTGACCCACCGTGTGGTATCCGGTTTAGTAGAATAGACCACTCTCTTTCTTACCGAGGTGGCGTAACATACGACTAAGGTAAGTTGACATCGGTCGTAAAAACGCAGCCAAATCATGTGACAGTATGGATAACATGTTATAACATGTTGTGTCGACCCCACTTAAAGTGGGATAAGCGCAGGATGATGAAAATGATGAATCGATTACATCCATCCCTAATCACTAGTTTAATTTAATAAACGGTTTCTCAAGTACTAATTGAGTGTTTATTAGGATATTCGAAGGGAAATTTTAAAGGTGCGGAAAGATCAACGTAGCGCTTAAGTTGTTTGCGCCCAATTAGTCTGTGCCGGGAACGAAGCGTTCACTTTAAAACCAATCAAAGGCAATTATTTTAAGACAAGATTTTGTAAGCAGAAGGCTTTTTTAAGCCGCTTATTATCATACTTCTAGGTAAAGGGTCTCACCATTTAGAAAAAAGCCTTAGAGTTCAAAAAAATTGTTAAATTTAAAATTTATTTTTAATATATACGATGCCTATATACATGGTCATCCGTCCCAAAAGTAATTTAATACTTGTGTTATGGATGTTGTGTTTCTTGTATTATGAGATTTACTAAATATATACATAAGTAATTTTGAATACATACTTAAATACATATTGTATGCACCCAGAATCTAAAAATAAACTAATTGTATTTCACGACCCGTGGAAAAAGCAGGTTCACTACCACCTACGCCAACGGGTCAGTTGGCAGTCAGTATTTATTTTTTTATTTATTTATTATTAAATTTCACATGTACACTTACAGATCTAGCCAAAACGCATACATGATATAGATAGGTATAACAGTAAGAACAATTTACATTAGAAATTAATTATAATTATTATCTAAATAACAATTTCCGTACTTTAAAAAGGTTTAGCATATACCTTTGATATCCCGTATGATATTTATATGATATGATATGATAATTTCTGACGCTTACAAGCGTCAAAGAAAATTTAAGTGCAATCAGACTTCTGTAATTAAACGCAAAGAGCATGACAGATTGTTCAAGCCTTTGGTTGGCTTGAATGGAAGTAGCGGAAATAACAACCTCGTATATAAAAAACGGTATATTAAACTTTAGAAAAAATACAATTATTATAACATGTTGGCGCACAGCGCGGTGAGAGGTGAATGTCGATTGAATGTGACAAATGTCAATATCAATTATATAATAAAAGCGCCTGTAGAAATTGAATAACAAAGAACTGCACTATTGCCATTAAGTTTTACAAGGCGGCTTCTCAAGCCTTAACATCTTCCCCGCCCTTGAAGGATGGAGTCTTTCAAGCCTGAAGCTCATAGGTTGTAGGCAGTGGGCAGAGACGTATCAGTGGACGTCTTACGCAGCCTGTAGCAGTGGCAATATCAGCAACCCTGGAGATCCCATCTGGACCAGGAAATAGGCGACTCTTCCTAATCGCCAAGATAGAGGTTGAGCTTGGTCTTTTGTAGTACCACAAGATCATTTATTTTCAATTTGGATGTATTACTTTTCCATTTGACTCGCTGTTGTAGTTCACTGAGATACTCCTTTTGCCATCGGTTGTAGAAATGTTTTCGGATAATTTCAAGGCGAACGTATCGGTTCATGTCATTTTGATTCGAGTCCTCCAGGATAGCTTTCGAAGCTTTCTATGCACTCACGTCTTCCGACCAGTAAATGCCCTGGGGTAAGTGAAAGGAAATTATGAGGGGATGGAGGCAATGGACATAGAGGATGACTGTTTAGTAAAGCCTCAATTTTTTGCGCAATCTTGCTAAATTTTTGATATTTAAATGAAAATTGCATTTGGAAATTATCGCACGTAAAACGCTATTTAGTCGACTTGAAGCCAGCCTCAACAACCCCGGGAATGAGGAGCGTAAGTTGGTGACAAAAAAACTTTATATCTTCGTGAGCTGCATAATCAGATAAAGGTTTATAGTTTTGAACTAAAATAAGTCTCTGTAGTTGCTCCTGCACAATTGCAGCTGTCAAAAAAGATATCTATGGGTTTAGCCCAACGCTCCACAAATCTCAAAGTGTCATAATACCGGCCCTCAAAAGAATTTGTAATAATATTTTAGTATGAAGTGTGCCACGAATAAAAATTCTAACGAAGCAATGTATAGTTCAAATATCGATATAGTTGCATAAATTTAATTTCTAATTATTTTTGTTTTTATCTAATGATTTAGTTTTAATATTTTAATTTTTAATAACTATAAATTTTAATAATTTAATAGGCAATCATTAGAAATAGGATTACTAACCAAGCCTGAGTATGTGCGATGAATTATATAAATGATATTATGATTAATATAATCTAAATTGTGTTATTCACCTAATAATATCTAAATTTATACATCTAGATTTAAATTTATGTAACTTAAAAGCAGAGGAATTGGAAGCTTTCCTTACAGAATTTTTTATATCATGTAGTTGACCGTTTCGGTCGGCCCCAGTAATTAAATTATTATTGACATGGAAATTTTTATCTTTAGGAACAATAGAGCGATTGCTAGAAATATGCTTAGGCGAACTTAAATTAATAGGACCCGATATTAACCATCCTAAATGTGAATTTCTTAAAATGGGTTTATTTGGACCCAAAAACCTTTGACCACATTTCAAAATATGCCAAAATATATCAGCACCAATTATAAAATCAATTGGTCCAGGTAAATTAAAAGACGGATCGGCTAAATTTATTTTTTTAGGTAGTTTTAAAATATTTTTATCTATAGTTTTCTTAGGTAGGTCCCCTGTCAAATCATCAAGCACTAAACATGAAAAGGTAACCCCAAAAGAAGTATTAGTTGATTTAATAGTTATAATACAGCTTTCCGTTACATTATTATCTGTGTTGTTGCCAAGCCCTATGATGTTCATGTCCATGGGATTAGAGCTGAGTGCCAATCTCTTCATCAATTTTTTACTTATAAAAGAAGATTGACTACCTGAGTCTAATAATGCCCTAACTCGTTTAGAATTGTTAGTGGTAGGGTTGCAAACATCTATTAAAGCTGTTGATAAAAGAACATCGCTGTTTTGACTACAATAATTTACAGAAGTGCTAGGCTGATTGATTTCCTCCGTTATAGACGAGGAGGTCGACCTGTGAAGCAACGTATTGTGCTTCTTGTTGCATTCACGGCAGGGACCCATACGACAGTCACCAACAGGGTGACCTTGACGCAGACAATTCGCGCAAAGTTTATATTTTGTTACATCAGCATATTTTTCTTGTTCATTTTTTGCTTTAAACATATTGCAATCATAAATCTTGTGATTTTGATTACAAATTATACATAAAAAAGAATTTTGTTTGTTTTGATTTGGATTTATAAATATTTTTTTATTTTGATTGAACGATTTTAGAAATTTATTTTCATTTGATGTATTCACGCTATTTATATTTTTATTTTGATTGCATAATTTATTTCTGTTTATCGATTCGAGAACGTCAGCGCGACTTGTTAAAAACTTGTAAAATTGATCTAAACTTGGCACGTCATCTAGTGTATTACGAAGCTCCTCCCATTTTAGTAGGGTGCTGCTGTCTAATTTAGCAGACAACATAAATATAATGAGCACATCCCAATGCTCCGTAGGCAACCCCAGGGTTGACAAAGCTCGAATATTTTTAGTAACGTGATCCACCAAGTATCTTAATGCCCTTTCAGATTCACGATTTATCGATTCAATATTAAATAAAGAATTTAAAGGGTGATTGACAAGTAATCTTTTGTTACCATAACGTTCACAGAGTAAGCTCCAAGCGTTATGATAATTAACGGTTGACACTTCGAGATTTGAAATAATTCGCGCCGCTTCCCCTTCTAAATATGAAATTAAATAATGGAATTTATTGATCACCGGAATGCGGTCGTTATTGTGAATTAACGTCAAAAAAGTATCACGAAATTCCAACCAATGAATGAAAGAACCGTCAAATTTTGTAATTTGAATTTGAGGAAGTTTCACATTTAAATCTTGATGGTCGAGACTATATTGGGTTTCATGGACTAAAGACTCGCGCCTGATATCTTCTTGAACGCTAAATTTGTTCAACAATGTTTTAGCTGTAGCGATAGACAATATTATGTCCTGCTCAATATTATCTCTCTCATGAAGTTCAGAAACTAAATGCTCCGAATTTAGAACCTCGATCTGATTCTGCAGATCATCGAATTTTGTTGACAATCCTTCAAATTTACTACATTTTAAATTTAATTTCAGCTATTTGAAAATTAGATAATTCCTTTAACTTGCTTACTTTATCTAAATAATTTTTAAATTTAGTTATTTGGCCTTTAATAGAACTGCGTCGTATAACTAGTTCTTGTAAAGATTTATTAATCTCAGATTTACTGCTACTAGACGCCATAATAAATTTATATTAATAGTAAATAGCTTGAAAATAAAGTACAGTAAAGATAAAAACGTAATATATAAAAATGTGTCATAAAAATTTACAATAATGTCTAGCTACGTAATACGAAGAATCGTCAACAAATCTTAATTATCACCATGCAAAATGAATGAAATAAAATCTTACGCCCCTCAATCGTCGAGTGAGAAACCGGTTTTGCGCCGACCGATAGCACCGCGAGCCCAGCAACGTGGCTGGAAGCTGACAATGGCAGCGCTCGGATGCGCCGTCCGCCGCTCGCTACAGCGGCCTGGAATGTTCGGCAAACACGAAATGAAATTTATGTCATTACAAAATGCAAAGTAAATTGAAAATCCTATGATAGAATAACTATAATGAACTTTGTTATAAATCTATCGAATTAAAATAGAACCAAAAAAACTGTTTCTATATATTTTAATTATGTAATTTTATTAACGTATCTTATTTTTTAATTATATTTTATCTATTTTATTTGTTTTATTGTAAAATGTTCAAATGTAATTAGTTTTAGGAAAACAAAAGTTAAAATTATTTGATTACGTATAATTACTATGATAAATTACGTTAAGAGTTATCTGTCAACTATATTTACGCAAATTCAAGACTATCTAAAATAGTTTGGATAGTTGAAACAGTAGGAAAATTTAGGAATTGGATTTAGGTTATAATAAGAAAAGGGAATAAACAGGGCACTTATCTGATATTCCTTGATTTTGATGGTGCGGTGCGATGCTTTAGATACCTCGCCGGCCGACACACCTGGATAACCTTTCGACCTCGTCACTTTTAGTTTGCTGTTCTCCAACAATATTGCACGTTCTTTGCTGCTTCGCCTTGTAGGTGATAACTGCAGTGTCTTCTTTTGCATCAAGACTAGACTGTAGCTTCGATTATCCCAACACGTGGCGAAATCTTTTGTCTTCAGACTGTTCTATTCATATAGGTTTTAGAACAGTCCTGTCACGGTCGCCAATGTTCAAGCCTTTGGTTGGCTTGAATGGAAGTTGCGGAAATAACAACCTCGTATATAAAAAACGGTATATTAAACTTTAGAAAAAATACAATTATTATAACATGTTGGCGCACAGCGCGGTGAGAGGTGAATGTCGATTGAATGTGACAAATGTCAATATCAATTATATAATAAAAGCGCCTGTAGAAATTTAATAACAGAGAACTGCACTATTGCCATTAAGTTTTACAAGGCGGCTTCTCAAGCCGTAACACAGATTTATCAGACATCAAGTAACCAACATTCGAGATATTTACATAATTGAAAATAGCAAGCATACTAAGTGAAAGCTATTTTAATTAAAGAGTTAGGTAGTCTTTTGTTACAGTGCTTTCAAAGCCTACTTTTGATTTCTCAAGAGATTCTTGATAAGTCGTTTGTAGTTGTAATTTTAATCCAAGATTATTTCCATATTCCAATCGAATATTATTTGTGACCCACTTACATTTATATAGAGGTACACGGTTACACCGCTGGGCTATACAGCTATAACATGTATTAGAAATGTAAATAAAGAAATGTATGTGGATGTAAATAGATTTACATCCACAGTGGTATCCAACTGAGTAGAATAAACCAACCTATATTCTTACCGAGGTGTCGTATGAGGCGACTTAGGTAAGTCGACCCGCCGTGTGGTATCCGGCTGAGTAGAATAGACCATCATCATTTTTTACCGAGGTGTCGTAAAAGGCCACTAAGGTACTTGACGCCAGGCAGGCGGCCAGTCGTAAAATACGTAGCCAGATCATGTGACATGCTTATAACATATTGTGCCAACCCCACTTAGAGCGGGATAAGTGCAGGACATAGATTTACATCCACAGATATAACCAATTAAAACGCCCTACATGTACGCTATATCTACGTCACCAAAACACAAGCTACCTATCGGCGTTTCACGTTACAATAATTCCATTTAGTCATTACCTCAACACTCATATTTATGAACGCAACCATCATTTTCTTGTGCAAGCCCATAAATTATATGAAATCATTTCAATGGATTGAACTATTTAAAATCTGAAATTAACTTTTTAATTAATTTACCTAATGCTACCGAATTCTAATATATAACATTTTTAAATGAACCCTTTGCAATGTACGAGTAGAAAGTCCTAACTGAATAAAAGCTATTATAGATGCGTGGAATGAAATTAATAATTTAACAAAATACGTACGTCTATATTCTAATTCAAAATAATTTTTATTCAAGTAAACTTGTTAAAAAAATTTTTGAATCGTCAACTCTATTGCTGGTTCGGATAGCTGTTCTTACCGAGAAGACCCAGCAAGAAACTCGGCGAAACTATTGCTTTTTTAAAAAATATATTATAATACTTTTTACTAGTTACAACGCCGTGTGGTATCCGGCTAAGTAGAATAGTACCACCCTCATTTCTTACCGAGGTGTCGCAAAAGGCGACTAAGGTAAGTCGACCCGCCGTGAGGTATCCGGCTGAGTAGAATAGACCAACCTCATTTCTTGACGAGGTGTCGTAAAAGGCGACTAATGTAAGTTGACCCACCGTGTGATATCCGGTTTAGTAGAATAGGCCACCCTCTATCTTACCGAGGAGTCGTAAAATACGACAGAGGTAAGTTGACATCATGCAGGCGGCCGGTCGTAAAAACGCAGCCATATCATGTGAGACAGCATGTTTATAACATATTGTGCCGACCCCACTCTAAAGTGGGATAAGGGCAGGAAGATGATGACTTTTTACTAGTTACATTTAGTCATTTCTTGCTTTTATACTAATCATAGAGTCTCTCTAGAAAAAATTAAGGAAATATGTAAATTCATAGTGCGAAAACCTATTTTTATTCCGCACTAACCCTAAATTTTGTACAGAGGCATTTTAATAAGCTTTTTAACAGCAAATATAATAATATACCAAATGCTTTAGGACTAACAATTATTTTTCACATTGAAAATGTTTGAAGGAGAAATTATAGGAACAATAATTCATTGCGGTCATCGAATAAAAAGCTTTAAAAGCTCAATGGCTAAAGAAGACCGAAATCATTGCGACAGTTAACCGCCCTCTCTTTTGATACTTCCTTGAATGAGGAAAGAGGAATTTAACGAGTACATTTTTCAAATATAATGTTCAAATGAAATCCTATCCTTTTCTTTATATTTATAGATAAAATTTGGCACAATAATTCATTATATACCGAGGTAACATACTTGTATAGGCTATAGAAATCCTTTTAATTCTACAGGAATAGGATGACATTAAAAAACGTTATCTATTATCAACCTAGTCGGTGCGAGTCCGACATAACCGTCGCCTGTCCCCGTCGGGCGGCGGTACCCATAAGGGGTTTTTTCCTGTTTAAAAAATAAATAAATATTATGATCTTGCTTTATGGCCTGTACAGCGCAAGTTGGTTATCAATCTATCAAAGTTTTTTTTATTCACGATGTGTCAAAGTCAAATCAAATCTGCAGTTCAAAAGAGTTTTATATCAAGTCGTTTGGTTTACGTCAAAAGAGTTAGTTTAATATTTTTTTTTGTATATCTAGGTTTCTGTTTACTAGATATATTTAACTGAGGTAATACAATGTATAATGAATTTAAATAATACGAGCTATTTACTTAAATAAATAAACTATAGCATTATAAAAGCGAAAGCGGATTGGCCAATGTTTTCATGGCCAATTCGCTGAACCAATAGATATATTTGCAGGGTTGGAGAATGACAGAAGCTACTGGTGTATTCAAAGACACCAGACCACGTAAATGGTAAATGAAGTTGCAGGTAAAAGCTAGTAGTTAATAAATTTAAAAACTTTATGGTAACAATGAAAACAGGCTTTATTCGAATTTAATCCTTTTTTCTTTTTACTAGACGTCTGTTTTAAGGATTATAGACCAAAGATTATATGCATCACTGATGTTGAATTCAGCGACTCTTTGTGACCTTCTTGAGGTCGTTTCTTCACCTAATGGTTATCTAACAATTTTGTGAGAATTTATTAAATACAGAATACTGTACATAATTTCATGCTATAAAGCTTGCGTATTTAACAAATTTAGTGATTATTATAGCGTAACAAAGGAGGAGTTCATGTCATAGTCGCGACGCTTTTAATTAATTGCGTTTAATTAATAATGCACGCGTGCACACAAGCTTTAAGCGGACTTACATTAATATACAATAAACATATTCCGCCGTATGGTTGAGTAGAATAGACCACCCTCATTTATAGAGGTGTCGTAAAAAACGACTGAGGTAAGTTGACCTGTCGTCTGGTATACGACTGAGTAGAATAGACTATCATCATTTCCTACCGAGGTATCGTAAAAGGTTACTAAGGTAAGTCGACATCAGGCAGGTGGCCGGTCGTAAGATCTAGTCAAATCACGTAACAACGTGTTCAAAACTTGTTATGCCGATACCACTTAGAGTGGGATAAGGGCAGGAGAATGACGACAATATACATATATATTATTAAGTAATCAAAAAGTTTAGATTGAAATTTAGAAAAGCTAGAATAATTAATAGAATTAGGCGTTACTTTGCGGAGGTCCATAATACAAAACTAATGAGAATATTATTTTGCTATAATCCGCGATAAAAGAAAATATATGTAATACTAAATGTAGAGTGTACTATTCGTTCTCATACCTGATACATGCATGAATTTGTAAAAATTCATGCACTACCCGACACCGATAAAACAACAATACATAAGAACTGCACACATTCAGCACCACAATCTCAACAATTGTTTCGCCCCGTACATCGTTAGGAGATAGACTCCACGACAAAATCTTATCGCTTACTTAAAATGCTTACATAATTTAAATCAATTCAAAAAACTAATAAAATTAAATTATAATAAATGCTTTTTAATAAAATTATTACTATTGTAGTATGTATCTCCGTAAAGTAACGCCTAATTCAATAAATTATATAGTTTTGCCAGGTTTAAAAGACCGAGTAAATTTGGAATCTATTACTTTACTTGTCTAACCATAGCAGAACATGCCCTTTCCAGTTTTCGTTTATAACACTGCTGTTTTAATAGTTAGTTTAAAGTCAATCCAACTTTCACAAAACTTTTATTACATTTTCAACGTTACATTTGTGCAGTAGCGAAATGTACAGAAACTTTTCCAGCCAACTATTTGAGAAAGTAGGCCTCTTTCGACGCCACCGTTGAAAGATTTCGCATTGTAATGGACAAACGAATTTTTTAAAGAAAAATAATGGTAAACTTACGTTATTATAATTTATTCTATTTTTTCGTTTTGGGTTTATTTTTTAAATAACTTCACACACTTAGTATTAAAGTGACCGAATACAAAATTAGGCTTAAAATAACTAGATACAGAATTTACAATAAAAATATTTTGATGTAATCCACGCTTGTTAAGAGAATACATGCAATGCTAAGTGTATGACGTAGGCAACAATCACGTAACCCATGTATGCATGTATTACTATTTTTTTGTGGAGCCTTTCATCCTTATGATGCTTCGGTTTCGGGGCGAAACGATTGTAGAGATTGTGGTATTGAGTGTGTTTAGTGATTGTGTGGAGTGTTGGTGTTGGCGTCTTGTGATACGTGTGTCGGCTTGTCTTGCATGTATGGTATGTGATTGCTGCCTGCTTCATACACTTAGCATTACATAGATTCTCTTAACAAAACGCGGATTAAGGCAAAATAATTCTATTGGAACTTCTGTTTCCTTTTGTTAGAGGATTGCTTTTCATAATATTTCAAACGTGGCCAACTAATTCACTCCATAGGCATCTAGATACGTTTTTCTTCCACGTTCTGTCCTTACAGCACATACTTTATTTCTATTTGCCCGTGGTGCGAGGTAAGCGGCGCGCGGGGCGGGTAAAGGACACGCGCGGTAGCGTCGCCCCAGCCAGTTGAGGCTGCGGCGAACGAGAGACCGCTTGTCATATCCACGGAACTTTGGCCAATTAAAAAAAAAGCTGTGACCTATCATAGTGTCTGTGACGTGAGTGATATCGCATGCGTTCGGAATTGACCCCCCGGTGCGATCTATGTGACTTGTGAAGTGATTGAGTGCGCCGTATTTGAGTGCTAAACGGATTTCGGTAAGTAAAAATTAGTAGAGTAAGTCGGGATAAAATTTGCATAGTAACTTTCGCAGGAAAACTGTGGTTCTTGCCGGATTAACGGACTTAGTTGCGTTTACTCGGAATTATTGTCGCTAAGTAAAGGCTTAGCTGTGGTAGAGATACGCACTACATAGATTATATTAGACGGTAGAGTTGTCGAGCAAAATTTGAAAATTTCCGTTATAACTTAATTTCAACTGTTCGTGAATAGGCTATATTTTATTTATTTTCCTTTAATTAAGTAATATTGAGTAACTTATACTGTATTTCAACGTTTTACGGTCAATCAAACTTCATAGCAATGTCATACTGTAAAATTTGAACTTTCTCGTATAATTTGTATATTGGAGCCCTGTATTTCATAATGGTACCAAAATACATATTTTCAAGTATTTTATTTTGAATATTTCGTAATTTTTATTAAATTAGATACTGCATAATGTTTTGACTGGTAATTAAGGAATGCGATATATAAATCGATATTATCTTCCATTATATTTCAAGTTCAACCGTATTTTTATTTCCATTAATTATGAAAAGATAAATTACGAATGTTCTAATTAATTAAATATTTTGACAGTTTAATTTATATTAATAAATAAATCTAATAAATAATTTAATAATGTGTTAGTATTTATTATTAATTAATTTATACTTTATTTAATTATAAATAAAAGCTTTTATTTATTTTATTATCACGTAAATTTATTAATAAAACAAAACACAAAAGTGTAAAAGTATATAATTAGCAAAACATTAATCGTGGAATATTGATTTTCCTCGACCTTCATAACTGCATTTTAATTTTCCAGTAATAAATCCTACATGATTCGGCCATTTTATAATTACCTCACGGTGCTAGCACGGCCTGCTTTGGAAGGCTACATCTTTTTATAGTTTCGATTTTTACTTTCATTTACTTAAATGTTACTTATTTTATACTTATACATACTATTATACCTTTTGAATTTTTAAGAATATATATAACGTTTTTGGAAACTAATATATGGTTCAAGATTGGTTATGAACCATATATTAGTTTTATACAACTCAAAAATGAGACAGGTAAGTTAAGTTAACGTCAATTAAGTGTAATGAAGAGATATAATCAATTTTAACGGATCAAAAGTACATTAAATAAATTTATTACTTAAAATCCTAACCTACACGCATACACGCACACGTATGTACACACGTACATATGAACACACACACACAAATACACAATTAAATTTCAATTTAGTCTTAATTCGAGTAACTTGAAAGCAAGAGCTTTTGAATCGATAATCGTTGCTGCTCGGAAAAATGCTCTTATCGAGAAGAGCCAGCAAGAGTCTGGGCGGTTGTTCTTTTTAAGATATAATTCATATAACTAGTTACAATTGGTCATTTCTACCTTGTATTAGGTCGAATAATAGCTATATCTATGAAGCTATGAATTCTTATGATTTATGTAATCTTCAACAGTATAGTAAGCAATGAAAAGTTAACACTTCCATCCACATCCCACTTTAAGTGGGGTTGGCACATGTTGTTAATGCACGTGCTGCTATAATGTTTTTGTTTGCTATTTTACGACAGGCCGCCTGTCTGAAGTCAACTTACCTTAGTTACCTTTTACAACACCTCAGTAAGAAGTGAGGCTGGTCTATTCTACTCAGCCGGACACCACATGGCGGGCCAAACTTAAGTCGCCTTTTACGACACGTCGGCAAGAAATAAGAGTGGCCTATTCTACTAAGGCGGATACCACACGATAGTTAACACTTATAAACAGTTAAGTAGAAATATAAATAGTTGATTATTGATTTTCTTCGACCTTCTTTACTGCATAATAATTTAAAACCGTATTAACGTTCAAATCAGCCACTTTATAATTAACACACTGTTCGCTAATGGCTTTGCAAAGCCGCATAATTGCTCAGATTGTTTTAATTATGAAATCGTTTGCAGACAATTTTTCTTAAAGATTTCTTTTAAGGGAGATTTGCCAAATTAAGGTGCTGTCATAATATATATTCTTATATTATTATGAAAAAAAGTTTACTCATTACAAAATCACTGAAATCATCATCCTCCTGCCCTTATCCCACTCTAAGTGGGGTCGGCACAACATGTTATAAACACGCTGTTATATGATTTGGCTGCGTTTTTACGACCGGCCGCCTGCCTGACGTCAACTTACCTCTGTCGTATTTTACGACACCTCGGTAAGAATGAGGGTGGTCTATTCTACTAAACCGGATACCACACGGTGGGTCAACTTACCTTAGTCGCCTTTTACGACACCTCGGTAAGAAATGAGGTTGGTCTATTCTACTCAGCCGGATACCAAACGGCGGGTCGACTTACCTTAGTCGCCTTTTACGACACCTCGGTAAGAAAAGAGGGTGGTACTATTCTATTCAGCCGGATACCACACGGCGTTACAAAATCACTGAAATCTATACTAATATTTAAAGCTGAAGAGTTTGTTTGTTTGAACGCGCTTATCTCAGAAACTACTGAATCGATTTTAAAAATTCTTCAAATGTAATATAGTCCATTGATCAAGGATGGCTAGGGAGCTAGACTATATAATATACAAGGAGCGGAGCAGCAATATGTATGGCAAAAAGTTTGCCGGTTCAGCTAGTCTCGATATAGTTAAGTAGGCTTTTTAGTAAGTAGCCTGTTTAATAGGTTTCGGAAGAGTAGCATCCGCTGTGCTCATAAAATGACTTTAGTTAATTTGAATTAAGAAATATAAAAAAAATTATATATATTTTATTGAAAACTTCACAAGAACAATTTACAAACTGAAAAACATAACACTGAACTTGTTAAAAAATTTAACATTGTTAATATATCACTGGATGTTAAAAAATTACGCATGTCTCTTTCAAGCAGGAAGTCACCACAGTTATAAGTGTTTCATTTAAAAATATTCAAAAATTAACGCAATTATTCAATTCAATAAAAAAACAATTTTTGAAAACGTTATTCAGGAAAGATGATGCATAAATAAATAAAACTTCCATTCTCTTATTCCTTTTAAAAACCAGTTCATGCAACTATTCAAACAATATAACCGACATATCCAGTTAAACAACTTATAAATCGATCTGGCGTTACGTTAGTAAACGTGAAACATTTAACTATATAATAAACTCGCAATTGCTGAGGCTCCGCCCGCGTGGAAGCATTAAAACCGTAATATAGTCTTTTAAAGAAGAAATTGTTAAAGTGGGTTAACCTTAAACCCTAGACATATGCTGTCCCGGACTTTTATTAAGAACTATTAGAGGGGAAAAATTTTGCGATATATGATTTTTGAATAACTATGCCGTGTGGTATCCGGCTGAATAGAATAGTACCACCCTCTTTTCTTACCGAGGTGTCGTAAAAGGCGACTAAGGTAAGATGACCCGCCGTGTGGTATCCGGCTGAGTAGAATAGACCAACCTCATTTCTTACCGAGGTGTCGTAAAAGGCGACTAAGGTAAGTTGACCCACCGTGTGGTATCCGGTTTAGTAGAATAGACCACCCTCTCTTACCGAGGTGTCGTAAAATACGACTAAGGTAAGTTGATGTCAGGCAGGCGGTCATAAAAACGCAGCCAAATCATATGACAACATGTTTATAACATGTTGTGCCGACCCCACTTAGAGTGGGATAAGGGCAGGAGGATGATGATGATTTTTGAATAACTAACACCGTTTAGTCAGCGCACACAAGGAAAGCTTAAAATTTTGCCGTTTTCGTATTCTTTTTACGTATGCTCCTCTGCTATCACTCTTAGCGTGATATTATATAGCCCTCCTTCCTCGATAAATGGACTATCTTTTACTGAGAGAATTTTTCAAATCGGTTCAGCAGGTTTTGAGATTAGCACGTTCAAACTATCAAACAAACTGATATATGATTAAATTAAAAAAATATATATTGGGGAAAAAATACTGAACTTAAACTATAACTACAATAACTTATCAGTAGACAAGATAGTGGTGTCTGACAGGATGAGATAGTGGTCAGTGGTCAAGCAGCTATCTACGCGTACTTAGTACCTAACTCAGCAGTAGTAACTAACACAAGGTAGAGCCAAATATACGTATTGTTCAATCTTATTTGGATTATTGCCGAAGTATTTCTTGTTTTCTAACAAAATTCAAGTTAAACTTATATAGAAACATTTTGACATTGAATGCTACGTTTTGTAGACAGTTTTACCTAGGTATACCCTCTAATTCTACCAATAATCAAATCTATTTTGTACTACTTTCAATCTCTTCAATTATTTCCATTACTGAAACCACGTCAATCCGTTGCTTAGTCCAGACAACAAAATAAATGACAAATAAATAAATATATGTAACACTTACACACATGGCCGTCTATCCACAAAGTAATTAAATACTTGTATTATGTGTGACAGACAACATATATAATTAAATATACATATGTTAGAAATACGGATTTATAAGCTGTGCCTATATAAGGCAACGGTGTCATTTGTTCTCTTTTAGCGTGCAGCATTCGTAGGAGGTAGACGTGTTTGGGTGACCTCTTTTGTATTTCGTGTTATTTGAATCTAACCTCAAATAATCGTTATTCGTAATAAGAGCAACCGCTGATTTTCTTGCCAGTGTTCCAAACTGGTATTAGAATCATTCTGTCGTTGGATTTTGTAGTGAAATGTGTTGGTGCACAGTAAGGTACCCGGCGTGATTCCCTACACGCATTCGTTTGTTTTTCCATTATTCATTTTAAACATAAATATACACGCAAGCTCGAAGAGTTAATATCTATAACCTATAAGTTAATTTTGGGTCTGGAGCTTCGACGTGGAACTGAAGGCAGGGTTACTAACCACTGCAAATAAATGACAAACAAACACTAAAACAAACGAATAGTTTAGTTTTTAATTTTAGAATGAAGCATGCTAAAGATTCGATTTTATTTCCGTTTATTCCTTAATGTAAAAAAATATTTGTAGCCTATCAGAATCGTTACAAAGGCTCACATTATTCTAATTTATACATAACTTGCTTTGTGTATCACATAAAAGAATATGTATGCTTGTGGTGAATATTTACATTTCGGCTTATTCGATAAAGATAATGCCGTACGAGGAAGTCTCGGAAAATATTCTGTAATGCTTTGTAACATGTTAATCCTGTTGTCTGTCACTATATTGAGGGAGAATGTATTTTTTTACTTGAAGAATTTAACTTTAAAATTGCTTAACAATAAGTATATTGTATAATAGTAGACGTAGCTTATACATGTTTTTATTTATTGTATATATACATATCTTTCGTATAAACAAAAATGCTATAAAATATCTTTTATATATTTATATATTTTCGGAATCTCGGAAACGGCTCCAACGATTTTCCTGAAATTCAGAATGTAGGGGGTTTTGGGGAAAAAAATGGATCTAGATAAGTTTAATAAAAAAAAATATCGTTTTATCCCTTTTTTCGGAATCAAATTTTTTTTAAAATTTACGTTGAATAAACGTAAAGTCATGTGGTTTATTTGGGGAACGGGCGGTATAGAGAGGTGAAAATACCTGCTCTACTGTGGATCGAGCACCACCTGCCCTATTATTTTTTTATTTTTCTTTAAATTTTTTTTAAATTTTTTTTTTACATAATTTTAAGAATTACCCACCCAGGTAATAATAATATAATAAATGTAGGCCTTTAAATTCACTTAATATTACTTAGTCTCATCAAGAAACTTCAAAAAATTTAAAACCATAAACTTCAGTGCTACAGCATTGTAACATACTGTACACGCAGAACTTTTATAAGATGCAGAAAATATTTAGGCATATATAGCTTTGTTCAGGGTTTTTAAATCCGTCCAGTAATTTCTGAGATAAGCGTATTAAAACAATCAAATAAACGAACAGACTCTTCAGCTTTATATAATAGTATAGATTACATATATTGATATTATATTTTGGCAGTTGGTCTACCCTCGATCATCATCATCCTCCTGCCCTTATCCCACTCTAAGTGGGGTCGGCACAACATGTTATAAACATGTTGTCTTATGATTTGGCTGCGTTTTTACGACCAGCCGCCTGCCTGACATCAACTTACCTTAGTCGTATTTTACGACACCTCGGTAAGAGAGGGTGGTCTATTCTACTAAACCGGATACCATTACGGTGGGTCAACTTACCTTAGTCGCCTTTTACGATACCTCGGTAAGAAATGAGGTTTGTCTATTCTACTCAGCCGGATACCACACGGCGGGTCGCTTTACCTTAGTCGCCTGTTACGACACCTCGGTAAGAAAAGAGGGTGGTACTATTCTATTCAGCCGGATACCACACGGCGTAGTTGGTCTACCCTCGATATCGTTTTTATAAATCGTTTTAATATACCCCTAAAAGTTACAAAATAAATACTGCATTACACTGAAGTATAAAATGAAATCATTTTGGATATTTTAATAAAGTTAAAATATAAAAAACCTTGCAATTTTGTTTAGAAAATATCTTATATTGTTCTCGTTTTATATTAAAGTGACTTTTTAATAACTCGGTATTATTATCAAGTCGTTGATGTGGAATTTAATATTTATGAATTGAGCGTAGACATTTAAAATAAAATATTCGAAATATAGTATAACATAATTTAATTATCCTTTGAAGACTTGTATTACTAGTGTTTCAAGGTTGTTTTTGAAATGTATCACAAAGAAATTATATATATATACAAGATTAACTCATTTAAATATTAAATATATTGCTTGAAACAGGTAAATAAATTTCCAACTAAACACATTTGCCGTTCATTATCGTGAACCAGAGAGTCTGTCTGAAGTTCGATCTGAAATCTGGTTAATTATTTCAAACTACTACTAGCAACTGAATTTGAAACAATCTCCGAACTAATTACAACTTTTCTGATATCGAACTATAAGTTTTCATCGTGCTTTAATTGGCTTACATTAAAATTCTTTTCGTCTCAGGAATGGAACTATTTAATGTGATAAGTAACTATTTAATAGAAATTAAATATATAATGATTGTGTCGCATGGAGTACCATACAACCCAATCCCCAATGTTGAACCCATGTTTATGAACCCAATGTTCGCTGTCAAGAGAAAAATTGTGGAAGCTCATTTGAGGAACGGGCGGTCTAGGCAGATGAAAATACCAAGGTTCAATCCCCAATCTCCAAAAAAAATTAAAATGTAGTTGGGCAGGTCCAACTACATTTTAATTTTTTTTTGTTAAATCTTTAAAAAAAAATACCGAGCAAGGCTCGGTCTTAACTTACTTTTCTTTCTGGACTGACTTACGGTCTAGGTAGTTAGACTTATTTATTACTTTTCCAGCTTTAATTCTATAAAACTTGTGCACTTTTGTATCCGTAGTATTGGTAGTATGATTTTGTATTTTATTTCTTCTCTAATGCTACTGAGGACTGATGAATATATTGTTCCCTATACAGCAGATATTCCTTTTTCTCAGTATATCCGTTGTTTGAATAATTTAGTCACATTGAATTGAAACTCGGAGGCCGTATCGATTCATCCTAAAATAGTTACTTACGAGAGGCGAATTTTTGTCGTTTTCCTAGCTTTATACCTTTTGTCTGATCAATTTGAATCATGAAGGTATAAAGATTAAAGTATTTTTATGTTAGACAGTTAAACATAATGGGCTAAGCCTTAATGACCAGACTTGTTACTCTAATCAAGGATTTTTGGGTTCATAATTATATAGTTAGAGTATTCATAAAAACTTTCACGCCAACTAAAACATTAAAGTATCTCAATAATGCAACATGTGTTTTCACTGTTCTAAAAATGAAAATTACCGTATTGTATATACGACAAATTAAAATATTCTTTATTCACATAAACTTGTAAACAAGTGCTTTTGAATCGTCAACTCTACTACTGGTTCGGAAAGCTGTTCCTACCGAGAAGAGCCAGCAAGAAACTTGGCGGTTGCTCTTTTCAAAATCTTAATACTAGTTACATTTAGTCATTACTGTCTCGAAGAGAGCTATATGGACACATTCTTATTGTCTAAGTAATCCTCAACAGTATAGTAGGCTTTTTGTGTCAGCCTCTCTTTAATAGTGTTTTTAAACTGCTGTAATGGAAAAGCTAAAATTGATTGCGGAATTTAATTATAGAATCTTATACCCAAACTCACAAACGAATCTAGTACCTTTGCAAGGCGCAAAGCAGGAGCCGCAAGCTTATGTCGTTTCCTACTTTGTTTATATACATCACCTATCGTTTTATAATTCTTTATATTTTTATGTACATAAATTTAATTGCTTAAAATATACAGGTTCTATGACTGTTTTAGGATGGATTTTGTAACCGTTTTTTAAATTTTTCCTTTAACTTAAAGAGGCGTTCGGGAGCCAATTAATATTAATAATTTAGTCTAAATGGATGATATACTTTAAGTTTGACTTTTCCAACTGGCCAGTCAGTTCGTGACTGCGGCCGTTAAACTTAAGCAGTTACTTCGCTTTATGTCGCAATTTGACCCAAATGAGTAATTTACTCATTCGGGTCACACCGCGATAGCTATAATACTGCTAAGGCGTTGAAAAAATGAATTTATACAGCTATTATTTATCAACTAGTATCCTACTATAATACCGCCGTATGGTATCCGGCTGAGTAGAATAGACCACCATCTTTCATACCGAGGTATTGTAAAATACGACTAAGGTAAGTTGACATCAGGCACGCGGCCGGTCGTAAAACGCACCCAAATCATGTAACAGCATGTTTATAATATGTTGTGCCGACCCTACTTAGTAGGATAAGGGCAGGAGGATGACTGAGTATCGTACTTTAATAGACATCCTGATTCTGTCTATATTATACGCCAACGGTTTTAACAGCTTCAGCAGCTAGATTGAGAGAGCGCCGAAGCATCGTCAAGGATAGTCAACTTTGAGAACAGAGCGCAGAGGGCCTGGAGAGCCATTTTTTAGGCGTTAGAGGAAGGCAGATAGTATGATTGTGGTTAGTTATCAAGGTGGAAGTATAAAGTAGCTTCACACTACTGATGGAGTGGTGGGCGTATTTGTTAGAGCGCCTTAGTCCATTTTTAATATGGGACAATTCGGTCTGTCAAAAAAAAGACGGCCGTCCGTCCCCAAAGTAAGTAACTTAATACTTGTGTTATGGGTGACTGACAAATGGTAACAATATAATTTGAAGTACATATGCACCTAGATTCGAAGAACCGACAAATTGTTTATAGGAATTATTGACCCTCGAATTGAACCCACGACCCGCGCAACTTAAGGCAGGGTCACTATTCAGAATTATTCATTATTGAAAAGAAGAATATGTATCCAATGCCGTTTTGAAATTGTGGAAAAATTAATAAGTAGTTGCCCGTTACAATCGATTTAGTTTTACGAATATTGTTCCTTGGGGTTGTAGGGATGGCTTGTTTATAAATCACCGCCTCATATTCTGTTATCTCTTCTAAAAATCCAGACAATATCACCTAATAAGTCGTCAATTGTATGTTTCCAACCCAGTATCTTTGTTTTTATAATTCTTTCGTTACCTTTGTACTATGGAATTCCGCAAAATAACTCCTACTTCTATAAATTATGTATCAAATTTCATCCTATTGCGTATTAGTTAGTAACGGATTAGCTATGAAGAGTAATAAACAGGACAGGTTTTGGTTAAAGATTATAGAATAAAATAGAAGAGAATATTTATTTCTTTACTCATCCATACATGTTACATTAAATTAACGAAATAATAACTTTATATTTTAATTATTAGTTATATATTATTATTATATATATATATATATATATATATATATATATATATATATATTAGTTATTCTAATTATTAGTTACCTATTATATATACTTTGTTGTAGATTCTTAAGTTATCACATTATAATTACTATGGAAGATTTCCCCGTATAAAAAATAATAGACGAAGTTATACTATACTATATTACACTAAAATACTAAGAATATAGTAAACAATATAGGTTGTGTTATAGTTCCTTTTAGACATATTAGAATCGCAATGACGTCATCATTAACCCTTAGAATAGGCTTAAGTTTCGAATAGGGCGTTTTAAAAAAGCTTTGTGTACAGGCGGAAAAGCGAAAATGTGGGTTACACTTACAACCGCGGGCGGCGTGTTTAAAAGTATTTACTGGCGATTGCATAATTGCAAGTCATAAGTGGTGTATTTTGACTTTTTTGCACAAAATTAGTAATGCCGAATTTGGCGTGCTTAATTTTTTACTTTTAACTTATAATCTTGTATAGTATAACTACTATCTACTTTCAAATGATTATGTTATACCAATCAAGCTGGAAACTCGATAGGCGATTGCAGAGATTTTACGATTCAATTATATAATTCATTCATTGAACAACATTCCAAACATTCTAAAGAGAGGCTGATACAAAAACCCTACTATACTGTTGAGGAGTATATGGACGAAAAGAATGCGTGGCTTAGCCACTGTCCGACCCTGTACAAGATAGTAATGACTTAATGACTTCGTTATAAGTATAATGTTGAAAAGAGCAACCACCGAGTTTCTTGCTGGCTCTACTCGGTAGGAACAGCTTTCCGTACCAGCAGTAGAATTAACGATTCAAAGGTACTTGTTTACAAGTTTATTTGAATAAAGAAAATTTTGAATTTGAATTTGAATTCGAATATGATGTAGCGAACACAAAGTATAAATAAATAAATATATGGGACACTTACACACACGGTCATCCGTCCAAAGTAAGTAACTTAATACTTGTGTTATGGTAGACAGACGTAGTATGAAGAGAATATGTCTTTAGTGAATAAATGTTTTAACGTTTTGATGTTCTTAATGGTTTATTATACTCAGCCAGATACCAGAAGGCATATAAAATAATAAACAGACAAAGGTTCCTAAAAGATGAAGTCACCTGCAGTATTGTACAAGTTAACGGTTTTAAAGACCACATTGCCTTAATCGACTAAAGACAGAACAGTTTCGAATCAGATTTTCTGCCCTCAATTCGGATATTCTTTTTCAACTTATTATTTTGCCCCGAATGTTGATTGCTTGTTCGTTTCATTAACCTACTGTTGGGAATTGACCTGGATTTTTAATCGAAAATAAACTTCCGAGCCAATTCGAATTTTTAGGGAAACCTGAAGTATTTATTATATATATACTTTTTTCTTTAAAGTAATACCTACTAAATAGCCTACTATCCCATAGCTGGGCATAGACCACCTCCATTTTTGTAGAGAATGGTTTGGGCTAAGTTGAACCACGCTACTCCAATGTGGATTGGTAGGTTACACATATTCCTAGAATTCTCTAGAGATATGCAGGTTTCCTCAAGATGTTTACCTTCACCGAAAGCGTGTGATAAATTGCTATTCAAATAAGGACATAAGTTTTTAATATAAACACTGAAAATTGTAATTTTTCAAGCATCTTTGGAACATTTGAGGAGTCATTTGTGGGTTTAGGGATAAGATTTTATAGCAAAATTCTGCACTCAATTTTAGCACTTCGAATCAAAACTTGTTTACAAGTTTATTTGAATAAAGAATATTTTGAATTTGAATTAGAGAAGTCTGGTGGGTGTAAGCTGCAACTCTTCTCTCCAAAAAGAAGAGAGGAGACCTATGCCTATGGGTTAGTAAAAGCCGTTAATTTACTTTAAAAAGTATAGTAAAATAACACGAATTATGGCAAGCTTTTGTATTGCAATAAATACAACGTATTTACATCATGTTGTAATATGCATTTTACTAAAGCTTGCAGAGGCATTTGGGCTTATGCCAATTACTGGTGAACAGAGTTTCGTTGGCCAATTTGGGTTGCATTACATATAGAGTAGCGTAGTATACGGTAGCAATAAGTAATGTACTATATGACATGATATATTATACTGATGTTTTCCTTCACCGAAAAGCGTGTCAAAAATTGCACATATCTGTTAAGCACATTAGATACAATTGAATCCGTAAACCTCTCTTATCACTGGACTGTCATAGCATTTTTAGGTTTATATAGAACATATCGCTTAGTATTAAACTGACCGAATTCAAAATCAGGCTTGACCTACGACATACTACGAACTATTAAAAAAGCAAATGTTTTCTTGTTCTTATAAATTATGAGTCTCTTTAACACTAACGAGTTTTGAAGATGCTACTCTACGCTTTATTGCATTTTGCCACAACAACATTTTTGAATTCGGTCACTTTAATACTAAGCGTGCGAAATATTCATGTGATTTATGTTCAGTAAACATTCAAATTTAATCCCAACCGTGTATTTTTAATGCCAACCGTGTATTAAACGGTTCATTTTATTCAATTCCGCCATTGAACTAATATTAGATTCATCATCTTCCTGCCCTTATCCCACTGCAAGTTGGGTCGGCACAACATGTTATAAACATGCTGTCACATGATTTGGCTGCGTTTTCACGATCGGCCGCCTGCCTGACATCAACTTACCTCTGTCGTGTTTAACGACACCTCGGTAAGAACGAGGATGGTCTATTCTACTAAACCGGATACCACACGGCGGGTCGACTTACCTTAGTCGCCTTTTACGACACCTCGGTAAGAAATGAGGGTGGTACTATTCTATTCAGCCGGATACCACACGGCGTTGAACTAATATTAGATTATTTTGTTCAAAAGCTACACCTGTACCACACCTCACAAACACTAGTCGTTAATACAGACAGAGTCCGATAAAATAGAAATACTCGTAAATACTCGTAGGATTCCATTACTGGCCCGTTGGAGCAGTGGGTAGTGACCCTGCCTTCAGCTCTGCGGGTCGCGGGTTCGATTCCCGCCGAGAGCCAACATTTTCTATAAATAAATTTGTTGGTCTTTGAGCCTGGTTGTATATTTGTATTTAAGTATTTATAAGTATATATTCACCAGTTGTCAGTGTACCATAACACAAGTATTAAGTTAGTTACTTTGGGGACGGACGACCGTGTGTGTAAGTGTCCCATATATTTATATATTTATTTATTTATTTATTTATTACTGAGCAAAAGCTTCCTCTACTTGATCATAAGGATTTGAGATTTAAATTACTCTTCTCTTAAAGATATGACGATTCTGTGACGTTGTTTTCTTTTCTATCAAGTCCAGTTTCCACATAAGTGTTATGTGGAAGTGTTATGTGTTAGGTTCTTGGCTGGGATTCAAACCTATGACTATCTATTAAGGGTCATACGATATGTTGTATATCCATATTCGCAATCCATATGTATAAGTAAACCACACATGTTACCTAGAAGTGCTTTCTACTGGAACCGTTGGCTAAAGGTGCGCCTTATACGTCATTTTAAAGTCACGCTATGCATACAATTTTAATGTGTTCTAATGACGTCATTTAATTAAGCCTCCATTTGTACGCTATAACGCCTTATATATTAATATCAACTCTAAAAACCTCTTGATATAATTTAAAACTCACTTTTTTGCTAACACCTTCTCTTCTCTTTTTTGTAACAAATTTAATTCAAAAATCAAATTACCTACATATTTAAGCACAACTCCTTTCATGATACAGTCACAAATGAGCCCTTACTTTCTATTGATCACTTGACTATCACGTTATCAGTATTTCCGATATTAAAAACCAAAGAGATGATATATGACTTCTTCCGTTAACAGCAACAATAACACATTACCATACATAAACATTTAACAGTCAAATTATTAATCCGAAAGTCATTATCCTCCTTCCCTTATCCCACTTCAAGTGGGGTTTGCAGAGCATGTTATAAACATGTTATAATATTTATTTATTTATTTATTCTTTTATATCTTATAAACTATTACAAGTTTTTACTCCTTATACTACAATATATATATATATATTAGCCGTGTGGTATCCGGCTGAATAGAATAGTACCACCGTCATTTCTTACCGAGGTGTCGTAAAAGGCGACTAAGGTAAGTCGACCCGCCGTGTGGTATCCGGCTGAGTAGAATAGTACCACCCTCCTTTCTTACCGAGGTGTCGTAAAAGGCGACTAAGGTAAGTTGACCCACCGTGTGGTATCCGGTTTAGTAGAATAGACCACCCTCTTTCTTACAGAGGTGTCGTAAAATACGACTATGGTAAGTTGGCAGGCAGGAGGCCGGTCGTAAAAACGCAGCCAAATCATGTAACAACATTTTTAAACATGTTGTGCCGACCCCACTAGAGTGGGATAAGGGCAGGAGGATGATGACTACAATATATATATATATATATATATATATATATATATATAAACAGTTACAAATTTATAATAAAAGGAGCTGTGGCGCTCGCACTAGGATAACCTGTACCACGAACGCCATCGCCTCAACCCGTTATTAAGTTACCTATTTGTGTGTGTGAGCGTGTGTGAGAGTGTGTGTGTGTGTGTGTATGAGCGTGTATGAGAGTGTGTGCGTGTGTGAGCGTGTATGAGAGTGTGTGCGTGTGTGTGTGTGTGTGTGTGTGTTTGTGTCAACAATGTGTGATAGTAATTGTCTTTAAGTTTAATCTATTATATTACACCGGTGACTAATTCCTCTGTTTTTAGATAAGTAATATGATTTGGCTATGTATTTTACGATTAGCCGCCTGCCTGACGTCAACTTACCTTAGTTGCCTTTTACACAACCCCTTATGGTTAACTCACAATTACTACATTTATATTCCAAATATAAATTTGAGCAATTTTTTGTGATACGCTTATTTTCACGCGAGTGAAGCCGCTAGCATAGCTATTCCTTTATATTAAAGGCATAATGTTGTTTATTCCGAAATAATCTTATAGGAAATCGTAAAACCGTATTTAAGAAGATGTTACACACGCACAGCAAGTAACATTTTACAGCGCGGGATCAATTCCGCTTGAGTACCAATAAGTCTCAGCGAACTCATTTATCACACGCTATCCGAGGAGAAAACGTCGTAAAGCAACGTAAGCTTGGGATTCCTCGAGGCGTATAAAAACTCTGATGAACGGCAAAGCGTCCATTGTTCAAAAGATTTATTATTTCAGCGCACAATACATACAAAAGTGAATAAAACAAATGCGAAATGGTTTTGTGGTTGACAAACTGCCTAACGGATCCGGCATTTTCTATTCTAATATAGAACGAAATTGGAAATCGGTATTGGTAGACCACTATACTATGACGGTGCAGTATTTTCGCGAGTCATCCTGCAGATACGGGAAACATATTTATAACAATATACTTAAGCAAATGTAATCCATTATACGGACAAACTTTGATTTGCCAAAATGAAAATACGTAGCACCTTTTAAAATTGTCGTATATTCTACATACAAAAGCTAATCTAATTCATTAAAACCTTCTGTTTCTTCCTAGAGTGACAAAACAAATTTCATCGTTCCGCCCGTATTCCACTTTAAGCGGGGTCAGCACAACATGTTATAAACATGTTGTTATAGGCTAGGTATTTTACGACTGGCCCGCTGCCTGACGTAAACTTAACGTAGTCTTCTTTTACGACACCTCGGTAAGAAAAGAAGGTGGTCTATTCTACTCAGGTCTATTCTACTACTTCAGTCTATTACACTCTACCACACGGCAGAGTGACAGTACAAAATTAAAATTTTTCGTTTTTTGTGGAACTATTACATACACGGTCATCCCCAAAGTATGTAACTTAATACTTGTGTTATGTGTGACAGACAACTGGTTTGGTACAATTTATATTATATATGTATAATTTTTAATACACCCAGAATCGAAGAACCAACTAATTGTGTTTAGAAAATGTTGTCTCTCAGCGGAAATTGAATCTACGACCTGCGGAGCTGAAGGTCATTGCCACCTGTCCCAACTGGCCAATAAAATTATAATTATATTTATTAAAGGTAGATGCACGTTAAATTTTTACGATTTTACGGAAACCGATCCAGCATTTTATAAGCACACTCAGACATACTCAGACATTCTAACCGCTAAACCGCATATTAAATTTCATGACGGGGAAAGTTTTATATACTTCCTTTAGCTAACATCTGTACGATGCTACGGAATACGAAACCCCATAGTCTGGGCCCGTCTAGACGCTTTTAGCCCAAGACTAGGTATCAATTTCCCGTAGGGTTAAGTTTTTAATATACTTTATTAACTAACAGCCTCGAGGTTAATTTAAGAGATATTGCACGAAGATATAATAAGCTAGCTATGCATTCGGTTTTGCCTGCGCAGAAATCAATGTTCCTATACTATTTCAATTTTGAAAATAAAAATAGTTATTGTGAGCTAACCATAACTGAGAGACACAGCGAAATACACGGCCATTTCGTTAGTCGTAAGGCAAATAGACTGGTTTATTTGTAATAGAAGTTTCTTATATAATATACTAGCTATACTTGCGACTTCGTCCGCGTAGAAATCAGTATGTCACTAAGTTTTTCCGCTTAAATCCCTTAAAAACAGTCCCGAATATAACGTAATATTTTATTTTATATTTTGAACATAAAAGTTGTCAGTTAACCATAAAGAGATAGAGACATGCTATGCTATCATGCTATCTTCATAAGGTAACGAAAAAGGGTGATCAATTCTACTTAGCTGGATACCATACGGTGGGTTGACTTACCTTAGTCGCCTTCTATGACAGCTCGAAAAGGGTGGGCTTCTATTTAGCCGGATACCACACGCTTGTTAGCAATTAATTATTCTGCGGTAATTAATATGTCAAACAGGTCGCAGAACGTTAACTCAAACGTATGGTCACCAGACAGAAATAAAATTTGTCGGGCGTCTTACATGACCCCCGGGTGCCATTACATTCGCACAATGCCCGTGTTTCACATATCAAATAAAACTTTATTTATTGCTTACTATTCCGCACATTTCTAATACCTACGTGAGCGGTAATCACTATTTTTATGTGAGCGAAAGTAAATTTTATTTTTGGTTTCCAATTTCATTTGACTTGAAAATCAATTTCTGAAAAAATTATTTAGCTTTAATCTAACTTTCCATGTATAAGTACTGCTTGTTATTATTCCACAACATGTTTTGAATAGGTTGTTACCTGTATTGCAAATATGTAAACCTGATTTGGCTAGTTATTTCACGAGGAGCCGCCTGCCTGACGTCAAATTTATTTAGTTGTCTATTACGACACCTCGGTAACAAATGAGGGTGGTCTTTTCTACTTAACCGGATAACACACGGCAGGTCAATTTACCTTTGTCGCATTTAACGACACCTCGGTAAGAAGGAGGTACTGCTAGCTCATACAAAAGTATAAACTCCGCAAAGTAAGGCCTATACATAAATTATTTCGAAAACTCAAAGCTTCCGGGTTTTTGATGTAAGAATTCTTACTAAAATCACGCAAATTTTAAAGCAAACAGTAATTAAACGCAATGTTAGTAAGTAAATATATTATACAATTTACACTTAATGTTCCTATAGGGGCAAGTTTCTCCTCATTAAATTCCATGATTAAACTAATATTCCTATACCGTTCGGGATGTTCATCAAGGGTTATGTTATAAAACAAAATACGTAGTTGGGAGATTAAAGGCCACCTTCATATTTCGGCGTCGGGTGTGGCGAGGTACCTAATTTACGTAATACCCTCCCTCAACCTCATTTCAGTTTACTAAATCCCTAATAGCCGGTTTACATATTTATACAGTTATAGTCCGAACAAAATAAGCGGGAGGTAAAATTTGTAGGTATAATAAATGTCAGTGCAATGAGCTACTTAGCAGTTTTAATTAGTAAAGCTTAATGTGAATAAATGTAAAGACAAACGTGTGCTACAGTATGCATTTCTTCTAAACAAGTTTTTTGCTCGCAAGCAATTATCCGAACCAGCAGTAGAGTTGACGATTCAAAAACACTCTTTTTCAAATTTATTTCAATAAAAGTATTTAAAATTTGCATATAAATATTTGCAAGCTATTGCAGATTTGCAATCTAATTATAAACTTTTACATATATCTTTAAGCTATCAATGGATGATGTCAATTGATGGACAATTATTTCTTCTATTTCGCTTACTACGGCGATAAAATTGGAAGCTGCTGCAGTACAAAATTACTGCATTTTGCATGCGGTGCTAATAATTTTGTCATATGCTGACTCTAAATCTTAAGTATTAGCAGTCGAAATATTGTTGTTTATATGAAAAAAGATCATAAAATATTCAACGCTTTAATTGATAGTTTTTTAGGTGCTAAGAAATAAGCCTTAATTAAGGAATTAAGGTTTTGCGTGTAAATTACAATCTTTGAAACTTGAATGACATTGCTGTCCCATTCGACGCTGAGATTACTTTACAAAACGCATTAACATATATATTGACTAAAATCTAGAACGATGTTATAGTTGACGCGCAAGTTTGCACTGACTGATAAAATAAATTTCTTAAGTTTATCTACAGCTTGTAAAAGCTGTGTAAATTGTAAGTATTGGTTAAAGCAGTCAAATAAAGTCTACATAGCGCATATCAATCTGTGTAGCAGTCTTATATTATCTACACTACGTGTAGCATTCTTTAATATAGTCTACAAAATACGTAGCATTAGTAATCTTCGTAGCTGTCTCAAGTAAAACCTACGTAGCACGTAGCAGTATACGTAGCCGTGGCATTCTACGTAGCGGTCTCTGGTATGGTCTATACAACAGATTAGGCACCCGCGTTAGGTAAAGTCTACACGTCATGTCATGTAGTCTACATGACATATATAAATTAGTTCCAGCTTATAGTATATATTCAAATTGGTGGTTAAATGCTGATAAATGATTATACAAAGGACGTTTGTACGGCTATTACAAAGTAAAAATCAACACACATAGATCAATTGATAAAGTATTGTACTTGTGATTACAAATTAAATAAAAATATTAGTCATGAAGTCGTCAAGAATGAACACATTTGTAAATCAAACTTTTCGATTTTCTTCATTTCATTTTAAAGAAAAATCCCGTTTTATTTTATTATTGATTAATTAAATTTGAGTTTTTAGCTTCTAAGCACAATATTTGTGAGTGTATTTTGAGTATAGTATACAAAAATATATCGCACGGTTAATATTAAAGTGACCTTATTGAAAAATATATTTGTTTGTAAATTGCAATAAAGCAGTGCCCAAAAAATCATGACCGCTAAAGAGTGGGTATCTTTAACATTTACTTTGAAGAGCAAAAAAAGGATTACAATGTATTAAACTTTTTCTTTTTCTCTATATTACCCGTATTCTCTTTCTTATTCAATTCTTATCCTTTTCCTTCTGTTACTCAAAGATTGACTGGAAGAGATCCCTTTTAGGGATAAGTCCGCCTTCATACATGTGCTTTTTATTACTTTTCTTTCTCTTTTCTAACTATATGTATAAAAAGAAATAAATTTAAAAATAATCATAATTTTGAATTAGGTCACTTTAATACTAAGCGTGTCATATATTCACTTAGATATTTATCGTATATAATTTTAAAGATACGCTTTGATAAGATCTGGTATAAATTGGTATATTCCACCAGGATTAGTTTGGAAGAAATAATACATTATGATTCATATGGATCTTAATCTCGATCGGGAAATATATTTTCCCCGTAGAATTAATCAGAGAAACCCACGCTGTAATATTACCTGCTATTATTACACTAATCCTATTTCCTGATGAATTCCTAATCTTTTTTATATACTGTGTTCAAATCGACTTATAAGTAAGTAAGTAGCGGCCTTTTATTATCCCACTGCTGGGAATATGCCTCTTCTCTCCGTTATAAGAGAGAAGGATTGGAGCTAAGGCCTAACACGCTGCTCCAATGCGGATTGGTAGGTTACACATATCTCCAGAATTCTCTAGAGATATGCAGGTTTCCTCACGATGTTTTCCTTCACCGAAAAGCGTGTGATAAATTGCAATTATCAAATAGACACATAGGTTTTTTTTCAATAGAAATCTCATTGGTGTCTGCCCGGGTTTGAACCCATGATCGTCGCTAGAGATTCACACGGTCGCACCGCTAGGCCATCACTGGTGGTAGATCGACTTATGCTGCGATATAAATACTTTGAAATAAATATAAATTTACGGTTTTCCGTCCCCAAGATGATTAACTTAAAACTTGTGTTGTTTGACAGACATATTGTAAACACATACGTCAATATTCTCCTGCCCTTCTCCCACTTCAAGTGGTATCCAGTTGAGCAGAAAAGACTACCCTAATATCTTACCGAGATGTCTTATAAGGCGACTATAGTAAGTTGACGTCGTGTGGTATCCGGTTGAGTAGAATACACCACCCTCTTTCGTACCTAGGTGTCGTAAAATACGACTAAGGTAAGTTGACCCGCCGTGTGGTATCTGGCTTAGTAGAAACAACCCTCTTATTCCTTACCGAGGTGACTTAAAAGGCAACTAAGGTAGGTTGACGTTAAGCAGGCGGCTGGTGGTAAAATACGTAGCCAAATCATGTGACAACATGTTTATAACATGTTGTGCCGACCCGCTGTGTTATTTTTTTAAATTAATTTTTCATCTTAAAAATCCTGGTTTAATTATAATTGGTAATTTATTTATTACTGGTATACTTATTGTTACTTTTTTCGTAAAAGGCGACTAAGGTAAGTTGACCCACCTTGTGTTATTCGTTTGAGTAGAATAGACCACCCTCTTTCTGACCGAGGTGTCTTAAAAGGCGACTGAGGTAAGTTGACGTCAGGCAGGCGGCCGGTAGTAAAATACCTAGCCAAATCATTTGACATGTTTATAAGATGTTGAGCCGACCCCACTTAGAGTGGAATAATGTGAGGAGAGTGATGATGTAATCAGTATGAGAATATTAAGTTTATAAAACATTAATCTGTTTAAGCTTGCCTTACACAAAGCGGTTTCCTTATTCCGCTCCTCCGTTATGCAAAGCAATGAGCTATTACCGTAAGAACTGCTGATTATCACGGGGTATTAGTTACGTAAGCCAAAGTATTACACTGCGACAAACCTTGATAGCATCGTTCTGTATAAATTATTTTATGCGAGCCGGAAAACATTGTAACGCTTACTGAGTCATTGCTGCCACTAAATTCGTTGATTTTAATATTCTGTATTGTTAGAAATTAAGTCTAAATTCAATTGAAATGAATAATAAAAAAAACAAACGAATGCGTTTAGAGAATCACGCCGGGCACCATACTGTGCACTAACACATTTCACTACAAAATCAAACAGAATGATTCTACCACCAGTTCGGAACAATAATCCACTTGAGAAGAACTGGCAAGAAACTCAGTAGTCGCTCTTATCACGAATAGCGATTATTTGATGTTAGATTCTAATAACACGCAATACAAAAAAAGGTTTTCCAAACATCTCTCCCATACAATATGAAAAACAATCTCCTATGAAAGCCGAACGCCAAAAGAGAGAGAATGACGTCAGCTGTTGTCATAGCCTAAAAATCTGGATTCCTAAAAGTATATTATTAGCTTAATTGACTGGCGACTTGGTGGCAACAGTAGCCCTGCCTGCACCTGCAAGTCCCGAGTTCAATTTAATATTTTCTAAAGTAATGAAAATATTATTTTGCCGTAATCCGTGATAATTAAACGTGTTCAAAAGAGGCTAGTTAAACGTTTAGTATTTCGATGAAAAGCTCCCAATTATTTAAAATCGTACAAAGACTTGTAAATTTAAAAATGAAGTCCCTGGTTTTTCGCAGATCTCTACTAGACAAGAAATTTCTCCATAATAATTTTCAAAGGGAAAATTGACAGCCATGAACTGTCAGGTAGATTTAACATAAAAGTACCATGTAAACCTCCTCGTATTCCATATCCGTTCTTTAAGACAAAGTTTGGTAGAACGAAACTGGGGCAGAATACCCCAATATCACGTAATAGCTGCACAATGGACGAATTATCACCGAATATTGGCTACGATGGTTTTTCATCACTTATAAAAAAATGTACTAAAATTTCTGAGTTTGATCCTTAATGTTGTATTTTTTTAATGTTTTCATTTATATTTGTTTTGTTTTTTTGTTTTTCTGTTTATCTTTAGGTTTATAATTGTTAAATTGTTACTAAGAATGACGTGATTTCCTGTAATTGGGACTGCATAATTAATTTAAGACTATTTGGATATTTTTGGGTTAATATATGTTATGCTGTTGGAGATCCGTATAAATAAATAAATAAATTAAAAAAATATACGTAAAGCTAAATATAGAGTGTAATAATTGTTCTCATACCTGATACATGCAGAATTTGTAAAAACTCCTGCTCTACCCGCCACCAATAACACAACAATACACAAGAGATTTGCGATTTTGTCGTGGAGTCTATCTCCTGACGATTCTTCGGTTACGGGGTGATGTGTGCAGTGCTTGTGTGTTGTTCTATTATTGGTGGCGCACAGCGCATGAGTTTTACAAATTCTGCGTGTATCAGGTATGAGAAAAAACAGTACACTCAACATTTAGCATTACATTTATTTTCTTTTATCGCGGATTATATATAACACACGCTAAGACTAATAGGAGAGGAGCAGCAATAATTTATATGGCAAAACGTTTGCTGATTCGGCTAGTTGTAAATAAATATCTAATCTAAATATCTAAGGGTTCGATTGTTAATTACTTCAGTTTCCTGACTATTGTTCGCCGTTCGGTAGCGCAATGAGATAGCAAATTGGTGCCCAAATCGATTTAGAATGTTCAGCAATTCGACGCCTTGTCAGCATCTCTCCGAGATTTCCTTTCACTCCATTTTCATCCTCTCTATAATAGAGGCTGGAATTGATAGAAAATCCATTGGGTTTGAATTCCGGATGAAATTGGATTAATCCAACATCCTATTATCTGTCGCAAATTTAAATGCACAAAAAATTGTTAAAAAGGGTAGAAGGTGATATCAAAATTTTGCTTCTTCTTACTGTTTCTTACACCGAATTAAAATAAAAACATAATTTAACAATATATTCTAGATTTTGTAAGATGGCAACGTGTTATAATACTTGAGAATTCACAAACAATATCATTAATTTAGTTGATAGCAAAATATATCATTTTTTATAATAATATCATATAAGCCGTTTGGTTTGGAGTAGAATAGACCAGCCTTATTTCTTATCGAGATGTCGTAAAAGGCGATTAAGGTAAGTTGACCCATCGTGTGGTATCCGGTGATTACATTACCTCGATTACCTTACTCGCCTTTTACGGCACCTCGGTAAGAAATAAGATTGGTTTATTCTACTCAGCCGGTCGCCAGATACCACACAGCGGGTCAACTTAACTTAGTCGCCTTTTACGACACCTAGATATAAAATTAATGTCTATTCTACTCAGCCGGATACCACACGGCTGTTTTTTAATATTAGAGAATAGACTGTATATATTATGTAGAATGGTGGCTTGTAAACTGCTTATGAATAATTACGCACACTGTGGCCTTAGAGGACAAGTGTGCTTGAGGACTAAGTGCCGCTTGTCCTAGTTCCCGCTGCGAGTAATATATCTTAATATAGCAGTAGGGTAGAATTACAAAGGGCGTATGTATAACTCCCAGTAGAAAAGCTCTAACACGAAAACCAGTTCACATGTTATTATAACGTTGCAGACTTTATCTATACTAATATATAAAGCTGAAGAGTTTATTTCTTTATATGATAAAAAAACAACATAATGTGCAATGTTGGGCTTATTCCGGATTTGAAATCTCTTCCTGCCAACCAGATTTAAATTCAAAAAAGTAAATATTAAGTATAATGAATTAAAATGGTACATGATATAACAAAAAGAAATTAAATTGAAATGCATAATTAAATAACAAAATAATATTATAGTATATATAATAAAAAAGCTGTGATAGCCCAGCGGTAACACCGTGCGACTCTTTCGAGGAGGCCACGAGTTCGAACCCGGGCAGACACCAATGAGTTTTCTGTTAAAACTTATGTATCTAATAGATAATTGTAATTTATCACATGCTTTTCGGTTAAAGAAAACATCATGAGGAAATCTGCATATATCTAGAGAATTCTGGAGATATGTGTAACCTAACAATCCACATTGGAGCAGCGTGGTAGGTCTTAGCTCCAATCCTTCTCTCCAAAAACGGAGAGAAGATGCCTATTCCCAGCAGTGGGAGAGTATATATTTGAGGAGAGGCCGCTACTTTACAACATATAATAAATATAAAAGAGGCACCAACAAGAGGTATAACAAAATCTATTAGTTTTTTTTTAAATAGTCCATCAGATGGCACTGCAGAATCATAAATCTCAACGATTTATTGGTCGCGTTGGCACAAACGAGCTATGAGTATTTCTATTATACTTTCCACTACATCTGAGTTGGTTAAAAATATTTGAAAATATTAATTCAAAGCATTCGTTTTTAAAATTTATTGTTCGGAATTTTTGATAGTCGGCACAACATGTTATAAACATGTTGTCACATAATTTGGCTACGTATTTTACGACCGGCCGCCTGCCTCACGTCAACTTACCTTAGTAGTTTTCAGACACCTCGGCAAGAAAGAGGGTAGTGTATTTTTCTAAACCGGATACCACACGGCAAAACACGAAAAAAATTAAAAGAAAAAAACACGAAAAATAACTTAATGACGATTTTTTTTCAAAAGTAGCTGGGTGACGGTAAATTTTTTAATAGATAAGATTAAAAAATACAATTAAAAAAAGATAAAAAAGGTTGCTAGTGATATCTGGACTTGATACGCTTATTTTCACTTCTGTAGTCTACCCGTTCCCAACTGAGCTACTACAACTTTACAAGTGACAGCAAAATTAACCTATTTATTCTATTCATATTTTAGCAGTTATTCAATAAGGGCAGGAGGATGAAGTTATTTTTTCGTGTTCTAGTTTTGGCTTTGTATTGGAATTTTGCCAGTCACAATGTAGTGTATTGTTGCTAGTAAGCATGGCCGCTGCCTCATATGAATAAATATACGAGTGGAAATTCTGTTGCGATTCCCCCGTGATTTCTTTGTTGCAGAGGAAGTTTGCAAATTTACATGTGATTTAATTAGTCTTCATACTTTTCCTTTAAGGTAGGTCTATTAAGGCAATGTTTTCAACTTTTTAACAATAAAACAATATCCAGCAATAAAACAAATATCGCCTATATTTGTTTTGTTGCTGGATTTGGAGAGATGACTCGCCACGCTGCTCCAATAAATATTGGCAACTTACACATGTCTCTGTAATTCTGAGGATATAAGGTGTCCTCATAATGTTTACTTACACTAAAAAGCGCACATTGAATTTTAAATTTAAGTGAAATTTTATAGAAACTTCGTTCGCGTCAATTTGTATATTAAAATACCCTTAATCATGTGTTTTCAACATGCCAAAGAAAATACGGGTTTTTTTTTATTGTATTATAGTCTGGTGGTATATTAATCTCAATTGATCCAAACTTCATGAATCTTTCTCCTGTAGATTATCTATGGAAGCATAAGAGACAGACAGATATACTATCGCACTTATAATATAAGGGTCACCTGTATAACGTGTAACTAATAAATGCAAAAGTGATTATATTTTTCACATTATCCCAAACGTCCAAACCGCGATAAAATTTTCTTATAAAGGTCGCGAAATTCATGTTATGTTAATTTAAAAATTTATATTTCAAATAAATAACCAACGGGGACAAAGTCAAAGGTATTAGCTAGTTTCATTGAGGTTTGTTCATATTAAGCCAACATGCAAGAGGTTTGCATGTATTCACGCCTCAGGGCAAAATTAGCACCGTTTTTCCGCTCCTATTAATCCTAATCGATAGTTCAAGTATTGACGTGAAACAGAAAATGAGTTAGGCGTTTCAAGTGGAAACAATGTGATGCGGAGTATATTGCTCATGAAATTTGGCTTAGGAAAATTGCCTCTCGTTGGGAGAACACGTAAAACGATCGAAAGAAAATTTGATAGCTCGTGTTAGTGGTATACGGGTGTATCTAAAGTGCTTTGGGGTATTTTTTACAAGTTATTTAACTGATAGTCTTGTTGGGGTAAAGGGTTAAATTTGTTAAAAAAAAGTTTTGTCAAAAATATTTTCCTTCTTACTTTAACTTCAATGTAAATCGTGTGGTATCTGGCTGAGTAGAATAGACCATCCTCATTTTTTACCGAGGTGTCACTAAAGGCGACTAAGGTAAATTGACCCGCCGTGTGGTATCCGGTTGAGTAGAATAGACTAGCCTAATTTTTTACCGAGGTGTCATTAAAGGCGACCAAGGTAAGTTCACCCACCGTGTGGTGTCCGGTTGAGTAGAATAGACCACCCTCATTTCTTACCAAGGTGTTGTTAAAAGTGACTAAGGTAAGTTGACCTACCGTGTAGTATTCGGTTGAGTAGAATAGACCGCCCTCTTTCTTAGCGAGGTGTCGTAAAATACGATTAAAGTAAGTTGACCACAGACAGGCGGCCGGTTAAAATACATAGCCAAATCATGTGACAACATGTTTATAACGTTGTGCCGACCCCACTTAGAGTGGGATAAGGACAGGGGAATGATGATGAAATGACAATGACAACGATATTATATATTATTATCTATGTTTTGAAATATATTTATATATATGTTATAAACATATAACTAATTAACTAATTTGTATTTAAGTATGTATTTCAAAAATATATAAGTATAATATATTCAACAGTTGTCTGTCTACCAAAACACAAGTATTAAGTTACTTATTTTTGGGGACGGACGACCGTGTTTGTAAGTGTCCCATATATTTATATTGATATTTATTTTTATATTTATTTTTATATTTATATTTATATTTTATATTTATAACTTCTTTTCATTCTTTCTATCATCCCAAGTATTTCTAAAGTCAAAAAACTATGATAGTTTCAATCTTTTGTCTCTATTGTTACTTTATTCCTTTATGTTTTGACGTCAATTTTAATGATCAAAGTGAATTCGAAAGAAAATATATTTGGGGTCTAGTCAAAGGTTATTTAAAAGTGAATTTCTGTTGAAAAGGGTTGCGTTATACGTTTATCCACTACCTTTACACGGTTGAATAAGTTTGACGTGAAATTCACCTAGGGATAGCACTAAACTTGGGCATTATTTTTTATTACAGAAAAAGACATTTAAAAATTTATCCACTGTAAAGTTACAAGATTTTTGATTAAAGTCAATATGTTCTTAATGCAAAACTAGTGAGAATATTATTTTTCTATAATCCGCGATAAAAGAAAATATATGTCATGCTAAATGTAGAAGAGTGTGCAATTCGTTCTCATGCCTGATACATGCAGAATTTGTAAAAATCACAATTTCTAATGTTCTCTTTATGTTCCTGCGTTATATAAGTTTTAATTGCGTCAAATTCCATTCAAATTCAAATTCGAAATATTCTTTATTCAAATAAACTTGTAAACAAGTGCTTTTGAATCGTTAACTCTACTGCTGGTTCGGAAAGCTGTTCCTACCGAGAAGAGCCAATAATTTCAAAATGGAAGCAATGTTTTTGTTTTAAAAGCAACGAGAGTTTAATATTACAAAAATAGACTCCGTTATCCAAACCTCATAGTATCCATATGCAACAGTAACCCTATAATATTGGTTGGCATATTTTCCCTCGCCTCTGCCAAATGCTATTAATTTCCAAAAATAATAAAAGCGTATTCGATATGACCATGCGGTAAACTCTCTTTCAAAAAGATCATTTTTAATGTTGTTCATTTTTAAGGTTTTTCAATTTTGAACGAACTATGTTTTTTATTATGAAATCATATTCAAGAAAATTGGGTTGTGTATATATGTGTGAACTTTGATCGATAGACACTCTCATAATATATAGGTGTGATAATATCCTTACTTATATTAGAAATGCGAAAGGCTGTCTATCTGCTACGTTTTCACGGCGTTTGTGCTGAACCAATAATCAACATCAAAGAATAAAAATGTTTTACAAAAAAGAGCTATACGTGACATTTATAATTTAAGACCGCGTGATTCCCTGCGAGAGAAGTTTAAGGAAACAGGTATTCTTACATTTGCTTCACAAGATATTTTAAGCGATTTAATTTATGTACATAAAAATATTAAGAATTATAAAACGATAGGTGATGTGTACAAAAGATAAAGCAGGAACCGACATAAGCTTGCGGCTCCTGCTTTGCGCCTTAAAAAAAGTACGTAACTCGTTTGTAGGTTTTGGTATAAGGTTCAATAATAAAATTCCGCAATCAATTTCAGCATTGTCATTACAGCAGTTTAAAAACACTGTTAAAAAGAGGCTGATACAGAAAGCCTACTATACTCTTGAAGATTATTTAGAAGATAAGAATGTGTGGATATAGCTCTATTCGAACCTGTACAAGGCAGTTACGACTTAATGTAAATAGAATTAAAAATTATATTTTTAAAAGAGCAATCGCAGGGTTTCTTGCTGGCTCTTTTCGGTAGGAACAGCTTTCCGAACCAGCAGTAGAGTTGACGATTCAAAAGCACTTATTTACAAGTTTATTTGAATAAAGAATATTTTGAATTTGAATAAACACCGTTTATTTCCTTAGAATGTGACAAAATCTAAAAAAGGAATATTCTACTCCGTAATATGCTTCCGGACAGTGCTTATATTCGCTTTGAAACCGCCATATCACACTGTCAAGTGTATGACATACATGATAATAGTGGACGCAGAGTGACCCGCTTCTGTCTGTTATATGGAAGGTAAACAATTTAATTCTACCTTCGTTATATATTTCATAAATGCTCTTAGGAAATTTCTAGCGTATTTTATGAATATTTGTTATCTATATGGAATGGAATTTGGACTTATATTAATTAAGTGATAGTGTTACATTTAGCTTGGTTTATTTTAGTTAAGTGTTGTCCTTACACATAATGATGTGCATGCTGTGGTACCTAAAGGCAGTGCATTTAATGCTTTTTGTAGCGTACTACTTAGTTTATTCTAATGTTTTAATGTAACTGCCACTGGTTGTCCCGAATAAAATAAAATAAGTGATTTAGCTTCCATTTATAGAATGTTTTTTGTTCGATGTATCTGAGTTTTATACCTCTATAAGATATGTAAGAAGAATAGATAAGAAAGAATATAATAGATGTAAGAGATAACGACAATGTAGCCATTGACAAAAAAAAAATTATGTATTTTTTTGAAAATATGGTTTGCTGACTAATTTAAAACATGTTGAAATAAAATAAAACAAATTCGTTTTTAGGGATGAAAAACAAATTGAATGTCAAAAGGGACTATTTTATCGCTGACGAATTTGCGCTTGACCGCTCTTTATGATAATTTATAAAAACGCGTTGACATGGAAGAGGTTAACTCATATCTCTCAAAAGCTGTGTGGCAATCACAAGGCTCCTTGACCTTGACGTCACTCCAGGACCTGATATAAGGTCAATATTTTGATACAGCTTCGTCAATTAATTTGCAATCTCTCATTTCCGTGTATCCGGCTGAGTAGAATAGACCAACCTAATTTATTACCGAGGTATCGTAAAAGGCGACTATGGTAAATTGACATGCCGTGTGGTATCCGGTTGAGTAGAATAGACGAACCTCTTTCTTACAGAGGTGTCGTAAAATATAAAGTAAGTTGACGTCAGATAGGCGGCCGGTCGTAAAATACCTAGCCAAATCATGTGTCAACATGCTTATAACATGGTGTCCTGACCCACTTAGAGTGGTTGTTGTGTATGAAACAAAAATCTTTTATGTTTTATGCAATAATATCTAACTCAATCTGGTAAAAACACTGAAATAAATTTCGAATTTTCAGACATATTTAATAATTTATGGGGAAAAAATTCCGTCTTTTAAAAAGACGTCGTCAAAGGAATATTAAAGTTAAAATTATAAGGAATATTAAGTTTCAAATTAATAGAGGATAGAAGAATCTAGGCTAACAATAAATTACTTGTAAGAAAATCTGCAAAATTTTAACTTGTTAATATTTGTTTCGAGATATTGTCTCTTTTTGTTTTTATAATTTGAATATCAAATTTAACAACTTGTAATTTGTGAAAACAATATATGTTTGGAAATGGAAACTTTATTTCTGTACAAACAGTGTTTTCATAAGCTCGGAAATTGTGCTCTACTTTACTAAGAACATTATTTGCCGCAATAAAATATCGTTTTATACAGCTTTCATTTATGGAAATTTAAATTCTATGAAACAAGTAATTTAAGAAAAAAATACGTCATTCTTGCCTATAATACCATCTTCATCTTCTACATTCTTCTTCTTCTTCATCCGATAGACGTCCACTGCTGGACAAAGGTCTTTTCAGGGAATTTCCACAAAACACGATCTTGTGCCCAGGTCGTGAGTCCACTTCGTAGGGGGTTTACCGACGCTTCGTTCCGGTGTGGGGTCGCTATTGCTACACCTTTAGACCTCAACGCCATCAGTTCTCCGCATTGTGTGCCATGTTCATCGCCACTTCAGCTTCGTGACACGCTGAGCTATATCAGTGACTCTCGTTCTTCTACGGATCTCCTCATTTCTGGTTTCACCGCGTAGAGATACTCCGAGCATAGCTCGCTCCATTGCCCACTGAGTGACTCTGAGCTTTCTTATGAGGCTCATAGTCAGCCAACAGTTATTTATATACTAGCTTTTGCCCGCAACTTCGTTCGCGTGGACTGTGTAACGTGATAGGTTTATAATAGATGGCGCTTTTCAATGTCATCATATTTCTTTAGAATTGACATGATTTCTATAGCTTTTAGGTTACCCCGGTGTAAAAGGAATAATTTTGCCAAATTTCATCGATGTTGGTTCAGAGGGTTCGCTGTGAAAGAGTTCACGTTTGTAATATTTGTAAGATAGGATAGGATTGTCATGTTTTTTACTAAATCTCACATAAAGAGATATAGCGAAAGATGCTATTGATCTTTAAAAGTGGTTTTTATTTAATGCAAATGATATTTGCTAATTAGCAGTAATGCCATTGAAGGAGACAAAATTGATTGTTCAAGTTTCGAGCAGCGGAATCATTGCAATAGGAACTGCAATTTATACCCCAGATCAAACTGATTTTTTGATGAAGATATTATGTACTAGTCTTGTACAAACATGTTACAAATACACGTGATTTGGCTACGTATTTTAAGACCAGCCGCCTGCCGTGACGTCAGTTTACCTTAGTAATATTACGACACATTGGTAAGAAAGAGGGTGGTCTATTTTACTCAACTAGATACCACACGGTGCTTCAACTTACCTTAGTCGCCTTTTATGACACCTTGGTAAAAATAAGGGTGGTACTATTCTATTCAGCCGGATTCCATGCAGCGATCTTAAATTATAATATTTAATAACTACTTTAGATTATCTATGATGGCTTATAATTCCACCAGTCCCATTAGAATATTGAATTAATTCGAAAGTCAAATCTGAATGTAATTAAGACGAGACTCTCAGCCCATTTCGAATTGCTTATCAAAGCTTTAGATCCTTTTGTAACGGAAGTTACACGTGAAAGCTTTCGGTTCCCATGAGATGTAGATATTATATTCAATAATCTTGTATTTCGCAATGGTGTGTATATGTAAATGGAATATTTTCAGTTTCCAGGGGAATTTGTTTATTATAATGTTTTATTTTATTTACAGCAAAAATCTACAAGTTATACCTATCTTAAATTACTTACACGATTACACAAATCATGCCCACGTGGAATGGTCCCAAGAATGCTGGCAGCGTTTCCGTGCTGAATCGCTAAGCTGAATCTTTTTGCGGAAAAGGAGCCAGCCCTCTTATCACCTGCAGAGGCAATGAACCTAGGTGTTAAAACGGATAAAAAATGCACTTTGACTCCATGGTCCTAGGGTCTGAATTGCAAACGGCACAAATATATAACTCTTGATGAGAGATGCATACTCCCGCCGTTTTGCCGTTTGCCGCAGCAACTCCAGGTCTGGACGCTGTTTCCCTGATATGGGACGAGGCTAACGTATGAACGCATGCGTCCCATTTTATGGCCCGTCACCGTTCCTAAGGAACCAGCGTTAAGCCGTCTGGTCTCTTGCCGTCATCCCAACATATCCCCCAAGGCTCGAGCAGAGCAGGAATGTCGAATTTGTTTTATTGATTCAACCTTAATACTGGGCATTTTATGTATTTATCACTTATGAGAACGAATTGTACACTCTAGATTTAGTATCACATATTTTTTTATCGCGGATTATAAGCAAAATGATATTTTCATTACTTTTACTCAGCATTTATTTTATTTTAAGCGCACACTACACACATTTGCTACACGTGGTCAAAGACAAAATAAAATAATATTTTCATTACTTTTGCATTATGGACCTCCGCAAAGTAACGCAACGTAACTTATTATAATGCTTATATACGACTTTAATAGCAATATCACAAAGCCTACACGCGTATGTTGAAATACACGTAACATGAATTTAAATACCCCAAAGGCCCTTTAAATCTATGTAATTTATATTAATAGGCTAAAATTTAGGTTAGTTTTATTACAAGTCGCTGTTCGGGGAGCGATATGAGCTTCAACTAGAGATACTTAATCATAATGAATTAGTTTTCCAGTGGAATTAATGTTATTGTTTATGGGGTCGTAAAATTAATTTGTAAAATTAATCTCTTGTTTATCAAAAATTTAGAGTATTTTGTTAGTCGCAATTTCTTCTATTAAAAAAGATGCAGCAGTTTATCAATTCCTGTGTGATATCCAGCTGAAATAAGAATCTAAGAAATGTGGGTGGTCTATACTACCCTCATTTCTTACCGAGTTGTCGTAAAAGGCGACTAAGGTAAGTTGACCTGCGGTGTTGTATCTGGCTGAGGAGGGTAGTGATAAATTGTAATTATCAATTAGACACATAAGTTATAATAGAAAAACTCATTGGTGCCTGTCCGGGGTTTGAACTCGTGACGCCCCTTGGATAAGTCGCACGATCTCACCGCTAGGCTATCACAGCTTAATTATACTTACCGTTCGCCATCACACTACACATATTAACTTGGACATCTAAATGACCGTTTCGCCTCGTCACCGTCCTCAGAATATCGACCCCAAGCATTCCTTTTGTACTATGGAATTTGACAAAATACAAATCTCAATAAATTATATTTACTACAACAAATAATTGTTTTTTAATAATTTAACTATAAAATATTATGGTTATGGTGCTATTCTCGGCATTTGAAAAAAAAGCATCACAACTTTGAAACAGAACCCTTTATAGTGAAGCAGATCGGATACCCAATACAGGTCGAGTGCTTTGGAAGCTACTCAACACGAGAAGTTCTATAGCTAAAAATGCTAGTCGCTTACATTCTAGTCCGCAGTTTGCCTTTTGATAGCTTATAATTCAAATTGACTTTTACAAGCGCTTTAGAATGGTCAAATTACAATAAAGCTACGATTAAACTAAACTCGGCGGTCACTCTTTTTAGAAATAAATATATTTTTTAATTTTTTTAAAATATTTATTTTTAAGTAATATTTATAATTGATCACAAAAATTCTAATACAATCTAGTGCGTAGCTGAACGCAATTTAAATCTAAGATTTTAAGAAGAGTTATAATAAGCTTTATGATAATGTTTATTAAGGCCATCGCCATATCAATGAGATCAATATTAAAATCCGTGTGTCTGTCTCTTGCGTTTTGACGACATATCCGCTGTGCAAAAATGGAAATGTGAAATATGTGAATATCTACCAATTAACAGCAGCCACGGCAATAACACTGTGGATATAAATTTCATAAACTTCCTTCCTAAAAAGCTAAACGTTTTCATAAATTACCCCAGTCTTCATAATCTTATTCAGCAAAGCGCTAAGACTATAAATAGCTTTCCTTATAATTAAGCTTAATTTTTCCAGTGATTTATTTTGTAGTAAAGTAACGTTCTTTGTAGCTTTATAATTTCTTATATAAGTTGAGTTGTTAAATAGCGGAAGAGGGATATAATAGAGGAGGAGAAGAGGAATATAAACGAATATTAAAAAAAAAAAAGATCCTTGATCCTAGGTATTTTCATTGCTCCAGACCGCTCGTACCCCGAATAAGCTACGCTGACTTAACAGTGGTGCAAATATTTATTTTTTAAACAACAAAAATTACATATTCGAAACTTACTTTATCACACTGATTAAATGGATATTGCTTTATCATCATAAAGAGGGGAAATATTACACGTATGTTAAATCATGGCCATGGAGAAATATGGCTGCTCAATTTGGACGGTTTCCAAAGGTCGGGTTGCGGGGGAAACGAGGGCGGACGTTGCCTAACCTCGTGTAGATAAAAACAAAGTTTAGCCCGCTAAAGTATTCATGACTTTGGTTTGTTACGCCAAATATAAACTGCAGTGAATTTAGGTTTTTACCGTTGTGTTTATATTGGAAAGTAAACTCATAGAAGGCTCAGATTTGTTCAGTGGGCGATGGAGCGAGCTATGCTCGGAGTATCTAAGTGATGAAATCAGAAATGAGGAGATCTGTAGAAGAACGAGAGTTACCGATATTCAGCGTGTCGCGTAGCTGAAGTGGCGATGGGCTGGGGCACATACTTGGAATGGTGACTCCGCACCGGAAAGCGTAGTGTCTGAAGAATCCAAACGAGATGGACTGATGACCTCAAAAAGGTCGTGGGGAACCGCTGGGTACAAGTGACACAAAATCGTGTGTTGTGGACATTCATTAAAAGACTTATGTCCAACAGTGGACGTTCATCCGTTGAAAAAGGAGAAGTTGATAAATAAATAAATATATGAGACGCTTACACACATATTCGTCTGTCCCCAAAGTAAGTAGCTTAATACTTGTGTTATGGTAGACAGACAACTGAAGTGTAATCAACTTTTGATTTATGCAGACATATAGAATATTGCATCAATGAGCAGTATGTTTATCATACACATAATGCTATTTTGTTTTGGATATCTGATGATGCTTCGGTTACGGAATGAAACAATAGTTGAGTTTGTCGTAGTGAATGTGTTGCTTATTGATGTTGTGTTAGTGTATAGAGATGGTGGTAGTGGAGATTTGTGCATGTGTCTGCATGTATCGGGTATGAAAACAAATAGTCTACCCTTCATTTAGCATTATATATATATTTTCTATTTACTAATACTTAAAGGTTTAGACATTTATTCTTAACTTTACAACCGCAAGAATATATTTGAAATAAGAGTTCCTTACTGTATTTGAATATCAAAATGTGCTGGAATCGAATTTTTCAAATCCTAGAGTGTATTTGATATTCTATGCCTGTTCACAACAAACGTGAAAAGAAATTGGCTTTTCGTTTCGGAACATACAAAACGTGACATATTTACCTCTAAGCCCATATTTATTATTTTGTAGCAGAGTTTTGTTGCCCACGTAACCATGATTGTCGCGAAATGCGTAGCATTACTAGCTTCCTGTAAAATATTTCCTTACCTGACCACTCTCAGACCGGAGTTAAACTATAAACATATTAGCATTTAACTCGTAAGATATGGTCTGCCATTAATTCTGAGTTGCTCCAGATCGTAAACTTTTTACATCAAGTAAAGTTATGGTGTTACAATGTAAATGAGTTTTGTTAGTCTCAACGGGCTATTTAAATTATAACTTGGTAGGAGAACGTGACTGTACTTTATGATATACAAGGCGATGCCAGAAACTACAAATTAAAATACAACAATCGAAAGCTCTATGAAAATGTCTCCGACAAAAAGTGACTGATTGATTCCCTGTGAGGGAAGTTTAAGAAAGTGGGTATTCGTACACATTGGCTTCACGGTATTCCTTAGCAACTTAATTTTTGTGCACAAGAATATACTTACTAATTCACGTTTAAGTAAGAGTTATTTACAAAAATGATCAAATTATTCTCTTGGTAATTGAAAAATCCCTCTGTTTCTTCCCGGATTGATCTGATTTTTGTGATGGAGATATTTGCAGGGTTGAAAAGTGAAAGAAGATACTTTTAATTTCAAGACTACAGTCTACGCGAACGAAATTGCGGGTTACAGCTAGTATATACATAATTATAAAAAAACTTGGTAATATATACTATAGACAAAGTAGGAACCGACATAAGCTTGCGGCTCCTGTGTTGCAAAAGTACGTAAGTCGTGTGTGGGTTTGAGTATAAGATTCTATAATCAAATTCCGCAGTGAATTTTAGCTTTACCATTACAGTTAAAGAACACTGTTAAAGAGAAGCTGATACAGAAAGCCTACTATTTTTTTTTTTATAAATATACGGGACACTTACACACACGGTCGTCTGTCCCCAAAGTAAGTAGTTTAATACTTGTGTTATGGCTGAGAAACAATTGGTGAATATATACATATATAATTTTAAATACATACTTAAATACAAATATACACCCAGGTTCGAAGAACCAACAAAATCTTTTTATAGAAAATGTTGGCCCTCGGCGGGAATCAAACCAGCGACCCGCAGAGCTGAAGGCAAGATTACTACCCACTGCGCCAACGGGCCAGTCAACTATAACTATACTGTAGAGCATTACTTATTTTATTTTATTTCTAGGGGAAACAAACAATTATGAAAATACTTAAATATCTAACTTATGTTGTAAACAGAAATCAACTAAGTTTCCACTGATAAAAAAAATTTACATCTATATTCAATGAGAAAAATAAAATAAAATAGTTATGATTAAAAATAAAGCACAAAATGAAATCTTAAATTAAATTAAAACTAAAAATAAATAAATATCGGAATGCGTAGACATAGCTTCTCTTTGACCCTGTACAAGAAAGTAATGACTAATGTAACAACATGGTTATAAGAATTTTGAAAAGAGCAACCACCAAGCAGCAGTAGATTAGAAGTTTATTGGAATAAAGAATATTTAAATTTAAATACAAAAAATAGTACGATGTTTTTTAGGGCTAAGTATTTGGTACATAGACATTCCAAAAGAAGTTTCAATATTAATTAGTTTTAAAGTTGTGCTAATGAATGCGAATTTTACGAGTCCGAAACCGCGAATTAGCTAACATTAGAAAATTACGAGTTACAAGCAAATGCTAGAGAACCTACCAGCGTTAATTCTGAATATTTTACATAAATTATCAGTATCGTAATATGCATGCAATGTAAATTTGTGTACCATTTCAAGGAATATCGCACAACAATCGCAGTACAACTATGCGAATTTTAATTCGACTTCAGAGTTTTCCAATTCGTTTCGCTGGTACCATTCCAGGCGAATCAAAAATATTTATTGCAATTTCTATTATCATGGCTTGTACGGTATGGAATAAATCATAAAAAATAGTTACACAATTTATATTAGAGACATAAAAAAGTAAAATAGTGGCCTGTTACTCTCCCACTGATGGGAATAGGCCTCTTTTCTTCGTTTTTTTGGAGAGAAGGATTGGTCATAGCTCCAGCTAAGACTTACCATGCCGGTCTAATGCGGATTGGTATGTTACACATACCTCCAGAATTCTCTAGAGATACGCAGGTTTACTCACGATGTTTTCTTTCACCTAAAAGAGTGTGATAAATTGCAATTATTAATTAGACACAACTTTTAACAGAACATAAAAACTCATTGGTGTCTGCCCGGGTTCGAACCTGTGATCTCCTCGAAAGAGTCGCACGGTGTTACCGCTGGGCTATCACAGCTTCACATTAGAGACATGAATAGTTGCAAATATAAACTTCAACTCTCCCTATTTCTCTTCTTGTAACGAACTGAACTAAAATATCAATTCTCCAATATTTAATACATATATTAAACGATACAGTTACACTAATTAAACCAGCTTTTTTAACCAAGACGAATTGTAAGCCAATCTAAACACGTGGGTGTTTAATAATCGTAAAAGTCAAGCTTTACGCAAGACTCCAAGCGATGGAACCATCTAGCCACATAAGCGCCTAAGAACCATATGAGTAGAGTTTGGCAACAAGACTGCCCACGCCATAGCACGCTCAGCCATAATAGTCAATAACGACCCCCATCCTTTCTATCGGTGACGTGATTATCGCGTTGTCAGTACATCCGTCATACTATGTTACTAAATAAAATTTAAAAAGCAGGTTTAAGGTTTAAAAAAGCACCATCAGAGAACCACTGATATAGGAAAAAAAAATGTTACTAAATACCTAAGTAAAGAGTATCCGGTATAAAACTAAATAATAATAAAACATTACTAGCCGTGTGGTGTCCGGCTAAGTAGAATAGTACCACCCTCATTTCTTACCGAGGTGTCGTAAAAGGCGACTAAGGTAACTCGACCCGCCGTGTGGTATCCGGCTGAATAGAATAGACCACCCTCATTTCTTACCGAGGTGTCGTAAAAGGCGACTAAGGTAACTTGACCCACCGTGTGGTATCCGGTTTAGTAGAATAGACCACCCTCCTTCTTACCGAGTTGTCGTAAAATACGACTAAGTAAAGTTGACGTCAGGCAGGCGGCCGGTCGTAAAAACGCAGCCAAATCATGTGACAGCATGTTTATAACATGTTGTGCCGACCCCACTTAAAGTGGGATAAGGGCAGGAGGATATATAATAATAATACATTACAAATAATATCTAACAAAAATTGCCTATTATTAACTTTTATTAAACGATAACCATTTCTGGTCAGTTTGTAATTGGAAAGCGATCTTTGAGTTACAGCAATGATCAGCAAAATACATGTATTGTTTATATACAGTTTACTACTTTAGTTTTTTTCTTATATCAACTGAACTGTATCTTTAAGAATTTTCGTCATAGGTCTTCTCAGTCTGAGGGTTGTTTGAAGTCGTGTCGTATGTCATGTGGTATCCGGCTAAATAAAGAGACCTTCCTCTTACCAAGGTGTCGTAAAAGGCGACTAAGTTAACTTGATGTCAGGTAGGCGGCTGGTCGTAAAATACCTAACCAAATCAATTTATAACATGTTAAAATTCTTCCTTGACCATTCCAACATTCCATACAAAAAAATTACAACGTTAATAATCAAGTTTTCACTTTTTCTGCCGGTACTATCGGAGTAACCCGATTTTTTTAGCCGTTAAAGTTCTACACACGAAACAGCGTACACGTATAACGGCTTGATTTAAAATTAGAAATAAGATAAAGCATTTAACATTTAGCAATACAGAGCGGGTTAAAGCAAAAATACTGCATTACATCATCCTCCTGCCCTTATCCCACTCTAAGTGGGGTCGGCACAACATGTTACAAACATATTGTCATATGATTTGGCTACGTATTTTACGACTGGCCGCCTGCCTGACGTCAACATACCTTAGTCGTATTTTACGACTCCTCGGTAAGAAAGAGGGTGGTCTATTTTACTCAACCGGATACCACACGGTGGGTCAACTTACCTTAGTCGCCTTTTACGACACCTCGGTAAGAAATGAGGGTGGTCTATTCTACTCAGCCGGATACCACTCGGCGGGTCGACTTACCTTAGTCGCCTTTTACGACACCTCGGTAAGAAATGAGGGTGGTACTATTCTATTCAGCCGGATACCACACGGCGTAAAAATACTGCATTACGTTTGTTAAAATCTTAATTTAAAATTTCCACACTATTCGGTCCCCAGGGGTCCCGCAACGCGTATGTCGTTAAGCGTCTAGTTTGGTAACAACATTCCCGGCCGTAAAACGTTTTTATGTTCAGTGCGAAACTTGTTTTTACGGCGTGTTTATATGAGCCCGAACGAAGAATAGAACAGTTATATTTACGGATGTCGGCGATATCTTATTTATTTGTATTGCCTTATATTTTTTATGGTTTTATTAGCATGCACGGGATAACCGATATGGTTTATGGATTGAATTTAAATTCAACGATAACAACATTACGAATTATATTCTTAGCTAGCTAGCAAAGTTATCGCCCCGTGTAAATTCCATCAAATTCAAACCTTCCTCAAGAATTGTACTATCTTTGAGTAAAAAACCTTATTAAAATCTCTTCGGTAGATTTTGAGAAAATCAATCACATACAAACAAACAGTTGTTTTATAATAAGTGTACATTTCAAATAAATGTGCAATATCAATTATTTTATTTCTAGCTACCTACTATGAATGAAAATGGACAGATGTGTTATTGCCTAACCGAATGAAATAATTTTTTATCATCATCTTCCTGCCCTTATCCCTTACCCTAAGTGGTGTCGGCACTACACGTTACAAACATGCTATCACATAATTTGGCTGTGTTTTACAACTGGCAGCTTGCCTGACGTCAACACCGGATACCACACGGTGGATCAACTTACCTTAGTCGCCTTTTACGACACCTCGGTAAGAAATGAGGTTGGTCTATTCTACTCTGCCGAATACCAAACGGCGGGTCGACTTAGTTTAGTCGCCTTTTACGACACCTCTGTAAGAAATGAGGGTGGTACTATTCTATTCAGCCGGATACCACACGGGTACGAATGAAATATTTTTGAATTAGTTACTAAGATGGCGGCCGGCTTAGTATAATGTGGCAAGGTCTGAGCTGTATTACGTATAAAAGGCTGGATTTATTTTGTCAAATACTACCTTCATTCTATTTTTATACTACTTGAACTTGGTCAAACTTAGATATATGAAAGATAAATTTTGTAATAAAACTTTTCTAGAGGCTTTTATTTACTTTCTTAACTTTGATATGACTTTTATTGTAATAAGCCTGACCGCGGCTGTGAGCGTAGGAGGGATATATTTTCTTATTATAAATCTCAGGTTTGGGGTCATCTATATCCTACAAACATATTCTATATCCTAGAAACATTTTTTTTTTAATTTATTTATTTCCAGCTTACTACTATCATTACAGGGAACCCTAATACAATAGTGTAGCAAAACTGATTACTAATACTACTAATTACTAATACTATAACTTCACTACATATTATAAAACAAAGTCCATATTTCCGTATGTACGCATAAAACTTTAAAACTACGCAACCAATTTTGATGCGGTTTTTTTTAATAGATAGAATGATTCCAGAGGAAGGTTTGTACGTATAATAACATTCAATACAAAGTAGAGAAATACTGTAATTTTTGAGGTTTCTGTAAATAATTACATTTTTTTCCGCTTACATTGCAAACGCAGGCTAAACCCTACGAGATTTATCAAAAAGATGTACTAAGTATTTGTACACATTGAAAAGATCTACAGAAAAGTCCGCGATGGTATATATCTATCTCTTATGGATAACCCACAATAGCAGTTTTTTTCATTTACTTTTTACGAAAAATGATGCCTTATGTTCAAAGCAATTTTTATACAATACAGCATTAATCCTTATCCAATTGAGTACCTTAAATAAATTGTTGATTTAATATAGATCAATATGGCCGTTTACAGCATGCAATTTAAGTGAACATTTTCGGAGATATTACAGATTTAAAATGCCGTGAGGACGCCGCGCTTCACCCTATAGCACTTCGAATCTTTTAGAGTTTGTTTAAAGACATTCTGTAATTAATTGTAAAAATAAAATACACAGGTAAAATGTAAAAGTAAATAAGTAAAAATGTACTATATGAGTTTAGATATTCCAAAGATAGCAGGAAATCGTCTTGGTATAGGGAGAGGAAATTGTTTTTCTCCAAATTTAACGCTTGCGGGCCACGGGCAGTAATGAATAAATCAAAACTACTGGATCGATTTTAATAAATTTTTTTACACTGACTGACATGGGATGTATATTTTATACCCGTGCGAAGCAAGGGCAGGCCGCTAGTACAATATATAATGCTATCTAAGTAAGTTCACTCAGAGAACTGAAAAAAACATCTATTTTTGTGGCACATATGACACAGTACGTATGGCAAGTGTAAGTGGCGCCTGTTTCATCAGGTTCGTGCGCCCGCTAGGAACCACCAACAGCGACGGTCTCCGTCTCCGCCATACGTACCTGTCTGGTACATGCAGCCTGATATATTGTAGCATATCGGGATTATGTGCCCTACCCCTAATTATTTTTATTAAATAAATAACAAGGGAGAGTTCCCTCCTTACCCTTAACTCGTTATATCCAACCATACCTGGAACAAATAGAGTTGGATACATTAATGGATATAGGATATACATATAGGATATAGAACAATACCGATCTTAGGTTTTAGTATTAAGGTTCTTCCAACACTGAATCTTTCAGTGTAGTGTCTCACTTAAAACTATGTGCGTTCCCTTTGGTATAATGATCCGTTGTTCTATGCCAGTCTCTATCGTTCTTCTACAAATGCTATATCTCTTACGCAATTCAATTCACATTTCTAAGCTTTTCCATTATTAGCTTTTTCCATAGCCTTTAGTATTACATTTTATAAAGAAATAATGCAAAAGTAATATGATATGTAGTTGCTAGAGACATGCTGTTCCAGACTTTATTGCAACAATTTTGTAGATCTACATCTCTCTACTATATTACCAGAGTGTAACTTTGCGGGTAACGCGGCACACGCGTCAAATCTCCAAGCAGGATAATTTTTTACAACTTGGCTACCTCTTCAATACAATTTACATAAAACCGTAATGTACCATTTACCTAAACTCTGGACGAATTGCACTACCTTTTAGTAAAAACCGTATAAAAATCTTTTTTGTGAATATCGATTACGTACAGACAGATAGCTTTGGAGACTTTGTTTTATAATGATTATAAATAAATATAAATATATGGGACACTTACACACACGGTCGTCCGTCTCCAAAGTAAGTAACTTAATACTTGTGTTATGATAGACAGACAACTGGTGAAAATATACTTATATATTTTTTTAAATACAAATATATACCCAGAGTTGAAGACAACACATTCATTTTTAGAAAATGTTGGCCCTCGGCGGGAATCGAACCTACGACCACGCCGAAGGCAGGGTCACTTCCCACTGCGCCAACGGGCCAGGTGAATTAATAATTAAATTAAATAGTCAAATTAAATTATAGACTGAATTAATGGATAATGACCACTTATAAGTCTTGGGATACGGTCTGAATTTGAATCCAGTGCAGTCCAGTAATTTATGCAACATTATTGCGATATATCTAAACACAACAGCAAAAGAATTTTTGTCGTCCTTAGATGTTTTAAGGGCGAGTAAAGCTTTCAATCTGAGTAAAATAAATCTTATTTCCCTCGTATTAACATCTGAGACAAATTGAAAAAAAGCTGAAGGCTGAGAAAATAAAGAACAGATAGGTCGCCGTCTCTTTGAGTAATCACAATCTCCCCCTTTTTATCCCCCTTTTCACCGGAATCATCTTGATTACTTCATTAGTATTATATAAATTGCGAGGGTGCCTGAAAAGGCTTATAAATACAACGTGAAACAGTAAATAAAAAGAAATAAAGATCATTTTTCTCATGTCCTTATTCCGCTCTAAGTGGGGTCGGCACAACATGTTACGAGTAGAATAAACCAACACAATACAAGGAGTAGACTAAACCACCCACATTTCTTATCGAGGTGTTGTAAAAGACGTTTAAGGTAAATTGACGTCAGGCAGGCGGCCAGTCGTAAAAATGCAGCCAAATCATGTGACAGCATGTTTATAACGTGTTGTGCCGACCCCACTTAGCGTGGGATAAGAGCAGAAAGATGATGATAAAGAAATATTTCACCGTGAGGTATCCGGCTGAGTAGAATAAACCACCCACATTTCTTACTGAGCCGTCTTAAAAGCCGACTTAGGTAAGTTGATCCGCGTGTTGATCCGACTAAGTATAATAGACCACGCTCATTTCTTACCAAGGTGTCGTCAAAGTAGACTGAGATAAATTCACCCACCGTGTTGTATTCGGCTGAGTAAAATAGACCACCCTCATTTCTTACCGAGGTTTCGTAAAAGGTGACTAAGGTAAGTTAAATTCAGCAAGCGGCTGATATTTAAATCATATTACATATCAAAAGCCAAATCATATCATATGTTTTAAAATATTGTTCTGATTTTATTTAGAGTCAGTATGATGATAGACTAAAATGTATTACAAATTACTATTTTACTTGAAACAAGGTACGTCAAGATCTAACCTGAAATTCAGAACAAAACAAACGCCTCGCACAATAAAACCGCACCTCGGCAGAATTGAATAAAACATTTCATTAGAAAAGCTGTACAAACGATACAAGAAACTATATTAAGTGGGTGACACGATAAAGAATAGTAACTATGTACCGGTAAACAGAAGTGACACTTGCGGCGAACATAAAGAGGCAGAATACAATACGTTTTCTGCTACGGACGCCTTTGTACATGTCCTTTTCAGGTCACTTCCACTTGGTTGTTCTACAAATAAGTTTGCTTTGAAAACGCAGTGAACGTTGGATTCGTAGAATAGGAAATTGTCTAAAAATAAAAGAATCACTAACTCGTAGTACAATTTTTTACTAAAAAAGGTTATTTTTTTAACGAATTCAATTTTAAAATATTCTTTATTTACATAAATAGGCGTTTTCTTGTCTATCATATAATCCGCGATTAAGTAATCTATAGTACTTATTATAGTATTCTTTATTTAACTAAACTTGTTAACAAGTCCTTTTGAATCGGCTCTACTGTTGATTTGGAAAAATGTTTCTACCTAGAAGAGCCAGCACCTCGGTAGTTATTTTATTATAGTAATAGTAGTAAATATAATTCTTAATACTAGTTACATTTAGTCATTACTGTCTTGTACAAGTTCGAAGAGTAGCTATTCATAGCAAAGATAAAATTAAGTGTGGAATTTTACTATAGAATTTATACCAAAACCCACAAACGACGTACGTGCCTAAAGAAAAACTATAATTACCTGATTAACAAAAAAAAATTCATGGGATGTGGATGTCTTTTAATGGGTAATTTGTGTGCGTTTTTATTGTTTATTGAGCATAATTTTTAAATATATATATTAGAGTCGCGATAGCCGATCGTATGGTAATAAGTTCAACACTCGGGCAAGCAACAGTGAGTTTCTCTAAGATTTATTTCTTTTATATGTGTTTGCGATTTACCATGCTATTTTCTATCTAGCACCATTAAGAAATCAGCGTAGTATTATTGGGATATGTATTATTTACCAAGCCGTTATTTATTTAATTAGTGTTATGATCGTGACTAGTCAAGTTGTCGGTAAAATGACATTAAGCTATAAGTTCTTTTTTTATATGGGATAATGAGAATATTATTTTGCTATAATCCGCGATAAAAGAAAATATATGTAATAAGATAGACTTGCAAAGCCTTTGCGATTTTGTCGTCTAGGAGTCTATCTCCTGACGATGCTTCGGTTACGGGGCGAAACAATTGTTGTGGTGGTGAATGTGTGCAGTGCTTGTGTATTGTTGTGCCATCGGTGTCGGGTAGTCCATGAGTTCTTACAAATTCTGCATGTATCAGGTATGAGAACGAATAGTACACTCTACATTTAGCATTACATATATTTTCTTTTATCGCGGATTATAGCAAAATAATATTCTCATTACTTTTGTATTGTACAAAGTAACGCCTAATTCTATAAATTATATGGGATAGCTGAAAGACTGCAGAGAGTCGTTAGTAGTTTTTGGTTTAATTGACCTTGCAAACAAAATCTAGTAAAACATAATAAAGCTAAGCTTAAAAAATATAACTGGTTTACAGTTTAACAATCTCGCTGTAAACCCTCCCTCGTTCAATCTTACATTCTCCTAGGAAAGTGTTTACATAATATAATGGAGCTTTGACGTCGTTATTTCAGTTCATGAACACTTTGAAAATATTAAATTTTCTCTGAGCCTCCTATGGATATGCAGCGTAATTTGTTAGGTAAAAATTTACTTACGCGGATATTGCTCATAAAATTTTGCTCGCTAATCTTCGCTTCGTGCATTTTTAAAACTGATTTTGGCTCGGACAAATCGCGCTTTATGGGTATTGAGGTTTGGATATTCTTTTATTTTTATTCACGGTTTGTTTGCTGATTGTATTTTATGTTCCTGACGAATTGATTATTGAGTAATCTGAGTTGATATTTTTGTAGTTTATTCTAAGATATATTAATCATGAAAGAAAATGTTGAACCGAATTAAGTTATTAAAATAGTTGATATTAAATGAAGTAGTGAACGAACTTAGTTGTAGCCACGTTATAATTAATGTAAAATAAAATTTTTACAAAAATTTCTTTCAGTTCGTAATATTTTATGGCATATGGCATATGCCTTATGGAATTTACAGGGTACAAATTATAACCCTATATGGTTTGAAGATTCAGATATATCTAAAGTTTAACTTTATTTCAACAGTTAAATTCGTAGTTCACGCCATTAATAACATACCATATTATATAGAATTAATTAACTTACAAATTTTATACCAACATACTATATTAACTATCAACATAATACATAAAAACTGTTGGGTCTGCCGAGGTTTTGCTCGGCTTCTAGCATGTTTGCTGAAGCGCGAATAGACGATTTTTACTCTATTATAAGGAAGAAGACCGGATCCTTTCTAGCAAGACTTCGTTCGAGCCCTAACAGTGTCCTAAATACGTTAGTGTGTAAGATGGAGTCGCCCATATATGCACGTTTCATGAATGTCTTGGTGCGACAGTAGGCTGACTTAAAATTGTCTTAATAATTTTTTCTGTTAATGTATTTTCTGTTTATTTTGTGTTTATTTTTAGTAGATAATAAGTTACTAACATAGTTTTAAGTCAGTACTAACAAAATGAGCCCTTGTTGCTTTTAAATAAATACATTTCATTTCATTTCATTTCATAATCATAATTCTAACAAGACACTTCGATCTGTAACAAGACTAGACAGACAAGACAAGTCAATAGACTCTGCTTATATATCTGACTAAGACAAATATCCCGAGAAACTAATAGTCACATTGAGTCGATATGACCGATTTAAATACAGCAACCACCAATATAAAAGCAAAAGGTTATAGCGAACTACTAAAGTACCCAAAAAATTAGATTCGATGTTATTTAATTATCCATGATCTATTTGAGATATGTTAACCCAATGTCTTAACACAATACCATAAAGAGACATCGCCAGATAAGCTGAAGCTAAAGGAAATGTGATTCGGACCTTTATCTTATATGAAATGGTCCTATAAAAATTACTGCTTGTACTCCGTCCTTGTCTTCTTTGGTCATATATCAAACGATGTTAGGGCCTATATTTTTCCCATTTATATCGTAAGGTTCCGAAAATTGCCTCATCATTACTGCAACATTTCTGTTATCAAATTCGGTGGATATAACTTTTAGATGGGGTTTTATTTCCTCGACATATTTGGGTTTTGGGAAACGTTTTGCGCGTTTCGATCGTTTTTTGTGGAGATAAATTGTTAGCCGTATTGTCACAAATATTTTATCGTCGTTATTAGAACTCACATAAAATAGCGATAAGTGAATTATTTTATATATTGTATGTATTTTTGTTTCACAAATTCACCTATCTCTCAAATCCGTTTATATTTACGTCCTAGCCTTTGCTTTAATGCACACCGAGCAGCAGGATATTTGTAGTTATACTAAACTAACTGTAGATGTATGTAATTTAACTTAACCTCTTGTTTGGAATTAAGGCTATCATCATCATTACGTTTTTTTTAATGTAAACTTAGGAAATAAAATATTTATTCGTAAATTCGTATTTATAAGTAAATTTATTCATTTCAAAATATTGTTTTATGTTTTATTACGATTGATTTAATACAAATGTAATTAAAAACAAAGGCTCACATGTTAAGGTAGCACCTATCTAGAGACAAAATGTTTTAAAAGCTTTGAAACTGAAGACATTATTGGCCTTTTTACTGATGAGTAAATTAATGGCATAAATATTGATTTTTTCATGTGTGCCGTGTCCTTTTAAAATTTTGCATCCCTGCATCTTCGTAACTAATTTGGATAGATAAATAATTCTTAGAGTTTTAGAAAAAGCTCGACGAGCTTAGGCTATGTAAAAAAGTGAATTTGTAATTGGCATTTGACCTTGTGTCTTTTTTTTATAAATGTCCTTTTTATGCTGTTCCTATTAATTATGCCGAAACCTTAAGAATGTTAATTGATATCCTTCACTTATTTTAATAGGTATTACCTGAACTTATGCGTCTCAGGTCAAGAATTTATCGAGACTTTCTGTAATGGAAAACATCATAGGGAAACTTTACATATGATATATTTTTGGGATATGTATAACTTGAGCAGGGTAGTGGGTTCTAAGTACTAATTATTTTCTCTACACAAAGGGTAGCCTTTAAGGTGACAGATTTTTCCAGTTATTATTATTATTTTCTACTTTTCTAACAAATTGAAATTGCGAAGTAAGTTTAATGTAAAATGAATGAATTAAAATATATTGGAATAATGAAATTCAGTTTTATCAAGGTCGGTAGCTGTTCCGGGTGGAACAGCGAAATTCGCTCGGGAGTTGCCATGACCGGTGTTCTTTACAATTTAATTAATATTCTCGCAATTGTTGGAAATATTGAAAGGTTGTTGAATTTCTAACGCTATCACGGGAAAATAAAAATTTAACTGTTATCTTTAATATTAAAATGAGTTACAGTTATATAACGCATATATATATGTGTGTGTGTGTGTGTGTATTTTTTCGGAATCTCGGAAACGTCTCCAACAATTTTCCTGAAATTCAGCATGCATGAGGTTTTGAGGAGACAAATCGATGTAGCCAGGTTTTATTAAAAAAAAATTGTTTAAATTACCCTGTTTTTGGTCATTAAAAAATACTAAAATTGAATACATAAAACACTATTTTTCCCATTAAATGTCAAGTCAGCGTAGCTTATTCGGGAACGGGTGGTCGCGAGAAATGAAGCTTTCCCTCTTATTTTTTGAAGTTCCTTTTTTATTTTGCAAAAAATTACCGAGCAAGGCTCGGTCAACCAGGTACTTTCTTTAAGACAAGCGATAGCCGCGATTTCGTTCACGTAAATTTAAAGAAACCTTTATTATATTTTATTAATTTTTAAGTACAAACGTAACAGAAGACAGACATTTAGATGAACTATTACAATATTAGTTTTGATATTTTAACGCTTAACCATTAAGATTAAAGATTCAGATTAGACTTAAGACGTAAAAGTTTTTTGCAATACTTGTTTAAAAACCGAAGGTAAGTAATGGGCTGTCCCACAACTGGGTATAGGCCTCCTATCTCCATTTCTGGATGACCCTGGAGTAACCTGAATAGAAGGATTGGAGCTAACCATCTACCATGCTGGTCCAATGTGGAATAGTAGGTTACACATATCCCCAGAAATCTATACATATATGCAGGTTTCCTCACGATGTTTTCCTTTAGTAAAAAGCCTATGAATGCAATTATCACTTAGGCACATAAGTTTAACAAGAAAATCCAATTGGTGCCTGCCTGGGATTCGAACCCGTGACCTTCTCGAAAGAGTCGCATGGATGTATTAGTATATTATCTTTTTGCGTACGTAACGCCTTACTTATTTTGTTTCAGATGTAACCTCAACGCGGCATCACGTTTGAAACATGTCCTTAAAGGGCTTGCTCACGAAAAACGTAAAGATGGGACGGAAAAATAGACTCGAATGATTTCTGGGAAATAGAAAAATAAAAATGTCGGTAAAAAAGGTGGGTTAAAAGTGGAGCAAAAATGGCCACCAGGAGCATCGGTGAGGTGATCGGCTTTTTCGTGGCTGTGGCGTTTTGCATTACGTGCCCCGAATATGGTGAGTGGTTGCTATATTTTTTTCTATTTATGTATGTCGGTTTACGTAATGACCATATAATACATACAATACGTTCGCGTAAAGGGGGGGTCTAGCTGAGCGTGAAGAGATGTCACAGGGGGGACGTGGGTATCCGGCAAAATGACGTTCGCCGTTCAAAAAATATTGTTAATTAATATGTCAGAACATGCAAAGAAAGTAGTATATTACACGTATAATAAAACTTCACTACAGCATTTAAAAAATATCCTTCAAAATGGAAAAGATAATGTAGCGTATATAACCAACTAGCAGCTTGGTGAGCTCGAAAGCCGATATTGTACGGAAAATGCAGAATCGAAGATGGTGCAATACCGATTATAAATAGTTTAGCGCATTTACAATCGCGTTGGATTTCTTGTTAATAGAAATATTATTTATTTGTTCACTAGAAATTATTTTTATCGACTTATTAAAATTTTATTATAAAACCTAATCAAATGTAATTTAAGTTTTCAAAATTTGCGCACTATTATTTGAAATTTATCATATTCACTTGGAAGGTTTTTGTGACGTAATATTTTTAAGGGGGGGGGGGGTAACAGAAAGTGTGACACAGCATGACAGTTGGGGGGAGCGGGCAAGTATTTTAGCGTGACGTATTTTATGAACGGCCTCTAATTACGACTCTAAGATTATATAATGTCATCGTACATTAATTACATATTTATTGGAACTTTGTCAATTGATGAATTTCCGTTGCCCAGGATGTTGCAAGACTTATAGTCCTCACCCTTCCTTAATTTTGTCTCCGAGTAACTTATGTGCTCGCAGATATAGGATCTCTCTAATGATGCCGCAGAAGGGCTAAGCATTTGTCAATTCAAAGAAGCTTGGTACCCTTTTAATCAGTATAAAGACAAAGGTCAGATTGCTTAAGCTCCAAAGACTGAAGGATTCCGATTCATGCGGACGGTCACTTGTTGTCCGTGGTTGACCGCCATAGAGATCTTGATCTTCCCACCATAACTTTCTTTAAGCGATTTTCGAAGTCTTATTTTGACAAAGCTGAAATACACCAGAACCTTCTTATAACAGTGGCCTCCGCCAACACTTCTGTTAGGTCGACTAACCGAAAATATAGGAAGCCAAAAGGTGTTCTGTATGACACTGACGTTCAAATAACGATCGCAAACTCAGACATATATGTTACACATACAGTGTCTTTGCCAGCAAATATGAGGTCCCAGTTGTTTGACTTCAGCCGGCCATGGTTTCTCGTTACACCCCCTACGGCATAATGACTAGTCACAATCATACCACCAGCTCTCAACTACACGTCGCTCTAAGCCGTGGTTCGGCCTCACAGGAGGCACCTTTAAGATGACGTTCTCCGACGCTAGTGAAGCTTCTGCGCTCTACTCTCTACATTTCGCAACCTAGGCGATGCTTTTAAGCTCACCCATCCCACCTGATGACGACACTTCTAAGCCGTTAGTGCTAACAGCATATAGTCAGTTCGAAAAAAAAAGTATAAAGCATCGTGAGAAATAGAAAAGAAGATGGCAAAGTTTATATCGCTGTGTAATAAATTGCCAATTAAAAATAACAAAGTTTTTACTTTGATACGATTGTATCATGTACGTTGTGTATGCAAGTGACCAATTATAGTGGATCGCATGAAACCATGAAATATTTCGTGACCGTTTTACGAATGAAATGGAGTAAGGGAATAACAGTTAAAAGTTTCTTTGATTGAAATTGGTATTTTGTTCCTTTTTGCTGTACGAGAAACTAAATGGTTTTAAGGATATAAATTTAATTAGTACAGCGTTGTTTGTTGTTTTCTTTTCTTTTATATAGTTTTAAATAGTTTGTTCATAAATTAATAACTTTTATGTATAAATGACGTTAATATAAATCTCTACATAAATGTTAGAGTAATATTTTATAAAAACGTAAAATTCCGATTATAATCCTCCTACATTTAACTCCAAATCTACATATATGCCGCATTACCTGCACTAGTATATTATAATTAACTGTGACCTGAACTTTAAATTTCTAACAAACCTTGCTCAGTAATTTTTTTAAAGACAAAAATGCAATAAAAAATAAATAAAAAAAGCAAGAAAGCGACGGTGACATGTGGGACCCGATTCCGGGTTAGAACTTTTTGGTCCGCTCGTTACCCATTGAGCTATCACAGCATTGCGTTTGGCAGCTAAAATATCATTTGCATTCAATACTACATTTTAGCAGTTTTATTATTGCCCGAAAACAGTGAAGAAAACTAATCTTTTTTTTTAAATGAAACCTAGCTTGATCGATTTTTCTCCCCCAAAACACATGCTGAATTTTATGAACATGATTTGAGCCACTTCCAAAATTTAGAATAAATATATAAATATATACAAGTAAACATTAAAGATTTAATATGGTCTAAACTGTAAAATTCTGTCAGTTACTTTGTAAATTTACGACTTTCTACACGTATAAAAATATAAAGACAATATTTTTTTTTATTTTATATAAAGTATACAAAGCTAATATTGTAATTGACAGTATGATAAATTGTATGTTGATAATTAGCATCATCGGGAGAGAGGCTCCACACAGGCAAAAAATTACAATTTAATTTTTGCCTAAAATTCAATGAACCTACACGAATTGAATAAGCAACTTCAAATACACTAAGAAGTAAGAATATGAAAAGTATTAGTTTAAAGGAATAGTACAAATTAGCAAGCACTTATCAGTAAACTTTATAACTAAAATATCGATTGCTACTCCTCAAAACATTGCCACAACGAATAAAAACATTTTAAAAAGAAAATGCTCCTAAAAAGCACCAAAGCAATCGCCGAGCGCCTTCAGCGATCGTTCCACAAAGCAATGTCAAGATTTCAATTGAAATCTCGTGAAGATCAAAAGAATTACCATCTTGTTCCGACCAAGCTATTCCTTATTCGAACTCACGAAATCAAAGAACTCTATTTATGTACAATAAAGGCATTTTCTTACTTATCTGGAGAGAAATAAGCTTGGAATACTTGTCATAATCAATTGTCAAACAAATTGAAGAACTTCTTTATTTAGACATGAGTCGCTTTAATTACATTGAAGCCGTGTGGTATCTGGCTGAGTGGAATATACCACCCTTATTTTTTACCGACGTGTTGTTAAAGGCGAAAAAGGTAGGTCAACCCATCGTGTGGTATCCGGCTAAGTAGAAAAGACCACCCTTATTCCTTACCGAGCTGTTGAAAAGGTGATTAAGGTAAGTTGACCAACCGTGTGGTATCCGGCTGAGTAGAATAGACCACCCTCATTTCTTACTGAGATGTTGTAAAAGGCAACTTAGGTAAGTTGACCCGTCGTGTGGTATCCGGTTGAATAGAATAGATCACCTTCTTACCGAGGTGCTGAAAAGGGGATTAAGGTCAGTTGATGTCAAGCAGGCGGCTGGTCGTAATATACGAAGCCAAATCATGTAACAACATGTTTATAACATGTTGTGCCGACACCACTTATAGTGGAATAAGGGCAGGAGAATAATGGTTCAAATGTATCAAGGTTTTAATTAATATAAATAAAAAATACAGCCCACTAAATACGTAAAAATATTTCTTATTTATTTGTGTACAATATTACACACAATATATATTTGCTATACTGCGTCCATCATATTATCAGTCTTTTGACAGCTCACGCTCATTAAGTTTTGTATTGCTTACGTACAAATATCATACATATAATATTTGTACTTTATGGATGGGTACCGCCCACTTAGTGATGTCACACATAATGGTTACTACGATTATGCCACAGATTAAAAATAATCGGTAGAAATCGATGTTACGAGTATTAAAAGACATTTAATAACATTATATAAAGTTTTACTTTCTTCTTAGTTAATACATGAATACAAATAAAACAATCAGGATATTTTAATTTATTTTATTAGCACGAGTCGTCGGAATGATAATCAACACTAGACTCCTCCGATGAGGAGTCTTCAGTAGCAGTTATTATTAGCTCTTGTGTAGATAATATATTATCAAACGCAATATCACGTTCCCAATCAGAGAATATTACTCTTTTAGTTCTTTCCACCACACTTGCCCAGTTCTCGGCTGTTACGTGGGTGCAAGCATTTTTTAGCAATTGCAACATTTTATTCGCTGTGAATGGGGGGCTTGTATTGCATCTCGCAGCATGCCCTTTTACTTGTGCCCATATAAGTTCTATTGCGTTGTACTGGCAGTGGTATGGAGGAATCCGAAGAACAGTATGGCTATATTCTGCTGCCATTTCATTGATTACATAGCGTTTTGCTCTCTTTTTGGTTTTTAATATTTTTATTAATTCAACTTTTAACATTGAGTCGTCCACATTTTCTCCATTGTCCCGAAGCCAATTAATTATTTCATGCTTTTTATTAGCCTGTGTTGGCATTTTGTCAATTTGACGGGAGTGGTAGGGCGCATTATCAATAAAAATTATTGATGGTTCTTCCAATGAAATGAGCATTTTTTTGAACCACTCTTCATACACATTTGCATTCATCTCTTCGTGGTAGTCATTTGATTTCTTCGATTTAAATGCCAACAGTGCGTCTTGTACAAATCCTTTTGCTGTACCTGCATGGCAAATGATTAGGCGCTCACCTTTTCCCATTGGTACTGAGGAAGTGGAATCAGCAGTATCATCAGTCCAGAAACGAGATAGTGTGTGGTTAGCGTTGAGCCATGTTTCATCCGTGAAAACAATATTTGCCCAATCTTGTATTTTCTTTGCCTCTCTTAAAAAATCACAACGTGCTATAGCTATATCTGTGCGTTCCATTAATAATTTTCTTTTATTTAACTTTTTATATGAAAAGCCAATTGTGTTCAAAACTTTGACCAAAGAAGATTTTTCACAATGAAATAGACCACTTCTTTTCAAAGAAACAATAAGTTTTCTCAAAGTTGGAATTTCTTTTCTCAAGTAGTAATCATATACATGACGACGAATAGCGTCAGCGTCAAAGTCATCAACAGCTGTCACCTTATGAGCCCGGCGCTTTCTTTTTGGTGTAGATGGTTTGTTTTGCTCCAAGCCGCTCCTGCCGTAGGCATCAGTAGTGATTTTAGTCACAGTTGATAGACTGATCCCCAACGCGGCTGCAACACGGTGCTCGGCGGCTGCAATTTTCTTGCTCAAAATACTCATGAAGTTTTAACACTAACTGTCTCGATTGTGCTTTCAACACACGTCCTTTCGGCATTTTCACGATCAATTAATATGTTTCTCAAAAGTTTTTCCGAGGAATAAAGCTACTTAACTCAAGGTGTAACAGATGCGAGAGAACACTCAGCGAACGTAAATGCGTGTGACTATCACGGGCGTTTCGTTGAGAGTGACAGATCACGTCAAAATGGCGGCCGAGCGGAAGGTCTGTTGATGTTGCCAGTTGATGTATAATATATTTTTTATGATTATAATAAATACACACGGATTAACATTTATTTTCAAAAAACTAAGGCAATATTAAATCAAAATGTTGATTTCTATATCTGTTATTAGTTTACGTAGGTTATCATTAATCGAATTACTTAGGTACGTAATTCGATTAATGATAGTAGGTACTATAATCGGAATGGTATCGCATACGAGAATCTTTAGGACATCACTAAATATTTAAATCGTCAATCTGTCAAAAGATGGTTAATATAATGGACAGTGTATACAGTAATTTACAGCCTTTGAATGAAATGTTTTAATAACATATAAAACCGTTCTTAATTATCGATGTTCAAACCATATTTTACCTTTTATGAAAATTAATTTGCTTGATTGGTTAATGTTTTGTATAACATAAACATACTGCCGAAGATAATTTAATTAAGTTCGTTCAAAAGATTGCTTTTAATCTTTCACATCGAATGGTAAATTGTGTATCCAAAATTTAGCTGAAATTAATTACATGTGCGCTAATTAGTTAATAACCTGTAATTGCGATCATGTAATTAATTAAAATTTTGTTTGTGGTTCAGAAAGATTAACTTATAAATAGTTCTATAGCATCAAATTTTAATAATATATTTTCTGATATAAAACTATTTATAGCATAAATTTACTAGTTTGAAATTGCGCTCTTAAAAGTTTCTACGTCGCTCAATTTCTAGCTCTACCATGCAGTCCATACAAATATAAAAGTGAACGTATGTCAGTCTATCTATCTGTCTGTCTGTAACTATTTAAAGGCTAGTCCATCAAGTCAATTTATGATATTTGCCATAATTAACGTCTATATATACCTATATATGAATATAATTCGGGCATATATACAGTATATACGACAAAAACATTACCGTTTTAACATTTTAACTGACTCAAACGAAGTCACGGAAACGGTTTTTTTATTTCAATATTTTATACTGCCGGGAAAAACAAAATTATGTTACAAAACTGTCTTATGACCTGGTGCAAAGAATGAAAATATTTGAATTGGAATTTATTTCGAGTAATGTATTTATTATTTATATAAAAAGTTTATATATTTTTAGATTTGTGCCATACATTGTCATTACATATTAACAATATAGTGAGTATGACAGACGTTCTGAGTACTAAATGAAGCATTAAGGGCCAAACCCGTGCGATGGGTGTTCCTTTGGGATTGAAACGCTCTTTGCAATTAGACTAGACTAGGCTATTCAATAAGACAAAGTACTGTTTACCATTCGCTTATGCTATTTGTATTTTTATACATAGGTAGTTGGTTTCGATCGTCTAAAATAGCATACAAAGCAATGCATTTCAGCTAATCGCAGACCGGCTGCCGCCGATGCAATCCTCTAAATTAGCATAGTTTTACAGTTTCCACCCAATTTTGCCTAATTTATGCTATAGTCGCTTGAATTAACACCGCGATAGAAGTCTAGACTACTATTTCATGTAAAGCAGATAAAATAGCGATGTGACGTGTTGTATGAACTGTAAAGGTACATATAGAGATACTGATTCGGTTAGAGACAATGGTGCTAGTGGAGGGGAGAAGTCTATATAAGCTTATGCGCGATGTAGGAACGGACTTTTTCAGACGATTCTCGACGACTTACTTCGAGAAAGCGTCTATCCACCCAAACCCCCTTATAGTGGCCGCGTCCAACTATAAGGCGTTCAGACACCCCAATAAGATTCACAGGCGCCCGAAGAGCGTCCTTAACGACCCCGACGATGCTATAATAGCATCCAACAAGATACTCACACTACATTCACACAAACAGCGAGTTCCCCACTTGCTTGTGTCAAGCGGCCGCAGCCCTCTGCCGCGGCCGCCGTGACGAAGACTTCTTCCAAGTCATTTATTAGATGCAGCCCTCCAAAAACGCGCCGCCTTAAGCCGAGGTTCGGTCTCGCAGGAGACACCCTTAAGGCGACGCCCCCTGTAGGGCGGGTGCTTGTAATGCACCCGCTTGTATTATCCATTTCTTCTCGGCGATGCTTCCGCGCTCGCCCGTCTTATCGGTGACGCTGTCAAAGCCATTAGGGCTAACAGCATTAGTCAAATTCGAAAAAAAAAAAAGTAGGAACAGACATTTTTTGGTCCTGTCTTCGGCTCATTAACATCGCTGCGAGATTTAAGGTCTCAAATTGTTTTTGTTATTCAGTTTAGAATTCCTTTGAATTGTTTATTTGTTGGTAACTATTGATTTCATAATCTCTTTCGGTAGTCATTTTCATTGTTCTATTTTAAGATATTTGTTTGATTGAAACTGCGTTTGAAGGATTTTTGATTGTTTTTTTGGCGGTGTGGTATCCGGATTATGACAAACGCGGATTATAACAAAATAATTTTATCATAAGTTCTGTACTATATAATTCCGTAACTTAACGCCTAATTCTATAAATTAATTTAAAGTGTACTTTGATAAGATACATGTGAGATAAATTAATTGTTTTTTCTTACTTGTCCGATTTTGTGAATAATAAATAAAAAACTTTCACAATAGGGTATATTTGGGAAAATAGAATTGTATTAGGGCATAAAGTTTCTCAGTCACAAAGGCGGGCCCTACAAATTGCTTGCAAACCTAGTTATCGTAGGTCGTACCCGAGTTTCAGAGGGTATTATTGCATTCCTTTCAAAAGTTTAACTAGCACATTGTACGAAACTAAACTAATTTTGTAACGAATCAAATTGTACTTGAACGGCCTATTTGACTAAATTAAAATCAAACAAAGACTATATTATAGTTAATGTATATAAGAAAGTAAAAAGAATAGAAGCTGTGTTAGCCCAGCGGTTACACCGTGCGACTCTTTCGAGTAGGTCACGGGTTCAAACCCGGGTAGACACCAATGAGTTTTTCTGTAAAAACTTATGTGTCTAATTGATAATTGCAATTTATCACACTCTTTTGTGTGATAGAAAACAATGTGAGTAAACCTGCATATCTCTAGAGAATTCTGGGGATATGTGTAACCTACCAATCCGCATTGGAGCAGCGTGGTAGGTCTTAGCTCCAAACCTTCTCTCCAAAAACTGAGAGAAGAGGCCTATTCTCAGCAGTGGCATAGTAACAGGCCGCTACCTATATAAGAATAAGAATAAGAATGACTTTATTTGTGTAGCAGGTTAGAACACAGAGAGAAGAGTAACAAGATGATCAAAAAGTAATGTAAAAAAAAACCAAAAAAAGTAAACATAACTTAAAAATAAAAATAAGATAAGGTGTAGTAAAATACGACTAAGGTAAGTTGACGTCAGGCAGGTAGCCGATCATTAAAACGCAGCCAAATCATGTGACAGAATGTTTATAATATGTTGTGCCGACTCCACTTAGAGTGGGATAAGGCCAGGAGGATCTGTTTGAAGGATTGTTGATCAAGTAATTTGCAAATTAAACGATCGTAACCACGGGTACTTGTGTATTTTTTTAAGTCACTTTTGATCTGTTTTCCAAGTTTTAATTTTGTAGACATTCCCTTCAGGAGTATTGTATCCGATTAAGTAATTCTACTTAAGAAAGAGGGTAGTCTATTCAGACTACCCTCTTTCTTACCGAGGTGTCGTAAAAGGCCACTAAGGTAAGTTGACTCGTCGTGTGGTTGCGGCTGAGTAGGATAGGCTACCCTCGTTTCTCCTCACTCCTCAGTTGACGTCAGGTAGGCGGCCACTCGTAAAATACCTAGCCAAATCACGTGACAACATGTTTATAACATGTTGTGCCAATTAGGGCAGGAGAATAATGATGATGACCTTCAATCAGTATTTATCAAGCCAAATGAATTTAAAGTTTAGTTATGAATCAGTAACTTATAATAATCATCCCAAATAAGCGCCGCCAACAAAGTTCGTTCGGAAAATTCCCTCTATTACCCCGAACTATCTGGGATTACCGATCCCGGGGGATCACAGAGGCGGGGCACGTGCGCCCCCGTAAGCGCCCGGATCAGTTCTTTAGCTCTGCTCGAGGAATTAAAAGAGCTCCGAACACTCTAGTAAGGATCGGAAGAGTTTTATTTGATTCCGTCTATATTGATTCCGCTTTTGCCCGCAGGAATTTCTATTACATTTAGATTAAATTGCTGCTGTTTTACAGAAATACTCATTATAAATTCAGTTCATTCTCTTTGAGATTCAATAAAAATAAAGCTCATATAACGCTTTATCCACGGTAAAATGTTCACTGAAACTTTTCAAATTATGGAATAATAATTCAGAATAATCGCTTTCGGTTCCGTGAAAACTCTAATGCTTTAAAATTAATTGCCTTATAGCGGCTTGGTAAACAAAAATGGGTTGGAAATTCATAATGGGAACGTCCAAATTTTAGATTATATTGTTTTAGTTCGGAGTCTAGTGTAGTATAGGGGTGTATTATATACCAACATGGCGAAGTGTAAATAACTAATTTGTGAAAAAGAAAATATAAAATTAATTTTCAATATTTCTTCTTTATTTCGTCTAAGTTACAATAGGCGATATTTTATGCCGTGTACTGGCTGAGCCGAATAGACCACCCTCATTTCTTACCGAGGTGTTGTAAAAGGCGACTAAGGTAAGTTGACCCGCCATGTGGTATCTGACTGAGTAGCATAGACCATCCTCTGTCGTAGCGAGGTGTCGCAAAAGCCGATTAAGATAAGATGACGCCAGTCAGGCTATCGGTCGTAAAATACGTAGCCAAATCATGTGACAACATGTTCATAATATGTTGTGCCGACCCTACTTAGAGTGGGATAGGGGCAAGAGAAAAATGAATAGGTGATTTTTTTATATAATTTTTTTAATCCGTTATCTCTTTGTGATCGGGAACTATATTTAATTGAATTAACTTAACAAAGTCTCCTCTTTATTAAATTTTTAGAGTTTATTGTCTCTTATTATCATCAACATCAAGTTAATCAAATGTTAAACAGGCTAGAGAGTCCTAGCTTCTTTCGATAATAGAACAATATAAAAAAAATCTAGAAAATTATATCCTGTAGAAAAGAATGACAAATAAAATATTAAAAACCACAATAAAAATCTGTGATAGACAGAATAAGATAATAAGATAAATAATAAGATATAATAATAATAATAAGATAAATAATAAGATAGTAATAAATATGTCATTTTTCGTAATATAACAGATGGTCCAAAATATAATAAATTGAGAAGTAATGTTTCTTTTTATATTACGGTTATATTTTAATCAATAGGTAAGTAAGCAGCGGCCTGTTACTATCCCATTGTTGAGAATAGGCCTCTTCTCTTCGTTTTTGGAAATATATCTCCAGAATTCTCTAGAGATATGCAGGTTTCCTCACGATGTTTTCCTTAACTGAAAAGCGTGTGATAAATTGCAATTAATCATTTCTACAGGCATTATTTGTTTTAACGGAGCTTCTAATCACTCCTCCTCCTCCTGGCGTCGTAATCCTCAATGCTGAGGGTCGTGATCTTTATGTAGCACTTTATTTAAAACTATTCTGCGCCACTTAGTTCTGTCCTCTGCGGCGTGGATGGCGTCACTGATACTGGAGTCGATTGTTGAGCGAATTTGGTTGGTGAAACGTATGGGGCTCCATCCCCTTGACCTCTTTCTTTTGACCTTGCCCGTGACAAGCAACTTTTCAAGGTTGTCGCCACTCTTTCTTGCAACGTGCCCAAAGAACTCTTAAAACTTCTAAGCACTAGTTAAGTTAAAATAACATGTTAATTGTATTTGAAAAATAAACAAATAAAAAAAAGTGGTGTCTGCCCAGGTTTAAACCCGTGACCTCCTTGAAAGAGTCGCACGGTGTTACCGCTGGTCTACCACAGCTTCTAATCAAAAGGTTCAAATCAATAGGTGACAGTGAATAATCAGCGTTATCGATAAATATCGAACTAGCACTACAAAAAGGAGGTCGTTCGCTTAAGTTACAAACCGAGGTTTATTAGAGAACATAACAGTTCTGTTGACCAATAAATATTATTGTGGTCACTCGATGTACTCTGATGGTGGCTCACGCGATTGAGCGATTATCCAGAAAGTCGTGTTATGCCGAGGCTAACACAATATGATTGACCGGCGAACAAAATAGAAGAAAAAGTTTCCTGATTTGGAGTGGAAAAATCTATTTCTAAAGAATCGATTTTTATCCCTTCAAAAGAAATCGATTTGTAAAATAAATAATCTATTATTTCTAAAAGTATTTAATAGTTGAGTTTTTGTACATAATAATAGTAATTTTATTTACCACTAGCTTTTACCCGCAACTTCGTTCGCGGGGACTGTAGTCTTGGAATTACCAGTAGCTTCTGTCACTCTCCAACTGCAAATATCTCTATAGAATAATCAGTATAGTCAGAGAGATTTATAGTTTAATCAAGAGCATACTTTTATTATTTTAGTAAATAATCCTTACATGAAATAAATATTAAAAGGAGACTTCCTAGATTGGGCTTATCTGTTACAATAAACTCCATATATGTACATCAAAATTGTTTTAATTTTTTTCAGGTATTAAATATCATTATAAATATTATAAACTAATAACGCGCAAGAAAACTTTAATAATAACATTTATATGTAACGTATGAATTGACGATTTGTTTTTTTTAATTACCTATATAGGTTCAGCGCTGGATTCCAAGTTTTTAGTATAAATACGTAAAAATATATTATTACAGCATTTTTAAATTATGTTTTTGTGAACATTATGTTTTAAAATAATTACCTGAAAATATATTAACGTCTCGTTATTAACTGTAATGACTTTTCAAATATTAAAAATGGTGTTAAAAGTAAAAAATACATGTCAATTATTTACTTGTTGCCATAGACTACTGTTCTAAACACTTATTCCGTTTAGACGTAAACCGAAAAACTTGGAATCTAATCACTTTTGTAAATTCAGATTTGACTTGATTTTGACATATCGTGAATAAAAAAATCCATAGTTTTATTACAGATGGCGTTTTGAATGTCATCCTATTTAATTCCTGTTGAATTAAAAGAATTTCTATAGCCTATATGTTACCACAGTGCATAAGGAATAATGTGCCAAATTTCATCGATACTGGTTCAGGGGATACAGACAGGGACATACAGACAGACAGACAGACAGACAGACAGACAGACATACTGAGACAGACTTTTGCATTTTGTAATATTAGTAAGGATAACGATAGATTAACTATTTAGAACCACTCTATATTATGAAACAACAATATCCCCGCAGCTGTCTGTCTGCTTAAAATAAACTTAACAGCTAAATAACAGTCTTCATTCAATAGAAAGAATCTATACTAATATATAAAGCTGAAGAGTTTGTTTTGTTTGAACGCGCTAATCTCAGGAACTACTGTGCCGAATTGAAAAATTCTTTGAGTGTAAGATGGTCCATTTATCAAGGAAAGCTATAGCCTATATAATATCACGCTAAAAATTGTTACCCTCTAACAGTTCAAAATAAAAATATAAAAGTCTGCGACAGCATATGTATTTCTAATTTTTAAAGTTTTACCCACTTTTACCATTTTAAGGTAATCAAAATACTATATTAGGTACGGTTTTAATCTTTGGCCAACGGCAATAACGAAATGAATGCCTTTAAGGAATAAAAAGTTTCAAACATGCACCCTTCATTAACAATGATATAACTTGGTTTTACGAAATCCTTACTCTCAAATCTTACCCGTAAGTGTGACTCACCGTTCAGTTTAGCCCGTGCATTATAATGCTATCGATAAGTGTATGTTACCCTATTGTTATGCCTAAAGAACTCAATTAAAAAATGGGAATTTCTTTAAAAAATCAGCTTCAGACCCGCCTTCAGATTATTTCTCATAAAAAGATTTTTGTGCTTCTCTTGGTAATATATGTAATTCAGTAAGTTAGATCGCTTCAGGAACGGCGAAAAATGGTAAAAATGAAGGTGAAAAAATGTAAAACCAGTATTTGCTGACCGATTGAAATACAAAATACCCTATATGTTGAATGAGGTTTTCTCCTACATATTAGTGAAAAAAGCGTCTAAGTCGGGTCAGCAGTTTCTGATATTAGCGGGAACAAATGCACAATGGCTAAAAAGCTGGAATAAAAATGTGAAATTCTTCAAAAACGTCGGCTTCAGACCGGCCTAGGTCTCATAAAAATATTTGTGCTTCTCTTAGATATGGTAATATATGCAGTCCAGTAAGTAAAATCGCTTCAGGAACGGCAAAAACGGAAAAAATGCAAGTACCAGTATCATAGCATATGACCTTTCAACTTAAAATTGACATATCTTTTTTATTTGTTGACCGATTGTAATAAAACATACCCTATTTGTTAAGTGAGGCTTTCTACTGCATATTCGTGCGTCCAAATCAGATCAGCGGTTTCTGAGATTAGCGGGAACAAACGAACAGGCATACAGACAAACAGACAAAAATTTTAAAAACTATTGTTTCATGTTTAGAAGCGTGTTTTGAGACGACAAGACTAATTTTTTCTAAAAAATATCAAATGTACAGATTTGGCAGCTCTACGATTTTATTGTATGTATATTGATTGATGATGATATTGATGATGATTGATGATGATGATATATTTAAAAAATATAGGTATAAGTATAATATAAAAGACGACGATATTTCTCCTTTATACTTATTCAATAAATAAAAAGCAGTTTTCCCAAAGTCAACCCATTTACTCTTTTTCAAAAACCCAATGACACAAATAAAGTATGACAGCCACAATGCTTTTTCATAATAATGACCAACTCTATGAAGGAAGTTGTATTAAAAACATGTTGTAACAGTCGACCATCTTGACAACATTTGCGACCCCGCAAATCTCATAAGCTGACTTCTGGGAATGAATCTACCACCGATTCGGAATGCTGATTGTACTGAGAAGAATCGGCAAGAAACTCAATACTTGCTCTTTTAATCTGTAAAAGAACACCGCACATGCCATGCCATGACAGGACTACGCTCACGCTTTATGCTCAACTCTTTAAGCTCACGCTTTATGCCCAACTCTTTAAGCTCAACTCCTTAAGCTTTTTGCACTGTAAGCATTTCACACCTTAAGCTCACCCTCAATCACTGTCATGGCATAACACAGCTCAATTACTGGCAACCAACTCAGCAGATACACACGTAAGCAGACTCGCAAACAACGCTCAAAGAACAATCACCACTTCCAGGCAGAGCCTAGCTGACAGTCGTTGCAGATGTCCAAAGTTTAGGAAACAATCGTTACAACTGGAAAGATCCAGAGAACAATCGTCATTCTTGCGGACAATCCCATCGAACAAAAGTCACGGGCGCGTCTAAGGCCTCACATCGTCATGTTGATCTTACAGAGTTAATAAACTAAATACCAATTACCATCATTAACCTCTCCAATAAAAACTCCATTTTTTATTCCATAGCATCACATATCGCAACTATCTCTCAAACTATACGAAATTCGCACTCTCCGCGTCCTCTCAAAATATTGATCGTCATTGGTCTTTTCTTAGAACTTAAAATTTCAGATATTCCTTTTGTCCACTCTATTTGTGACTTTAGGTTACATCCCCTTTTGAATATAATTAACAACGATATTGCTCCTTTATTCTTATTCAATACAAAGCTATTTTCCCAAATTCAACCCATTTACTCTTTCGCAACAATTCAATGACACATAATGACGGCCACAATATTTTTTCATATTATTGACCAACTCAATGAAGGAGTTCTTATTAAAAACATGTTGTAAAATTGTCATATCTTTATTATTCGCTGACCTATTGAAATAATACATACCCTATATGTTAAGTGAGGCTTTCTACTACATATAAGTGAAAACCCCGTCTAAATCGGATCAGCGGTTTTTGAGATTAGCGGGAACAAACGCAAAGAGGTTCTCAAACGCAAAGAGGAAGAGTTCTTAATCTCAACGATTTTATTATATGTATAGAAGATATAGAAGATAGATTATAAAAGTAAAAGTAAAGTAATGGCCTTTTACTATACCGCTGAGCATAGACCTCCAGTCCCCGTTTTTAGAGAGAAGATTGGAGTTGGGACCTACCACGCTGCTCCAATGCCGAATATTAGGTTACACATATTCCTAGAATAAGAATATTTAGGTTTCCTCACGATGATTTCCTTCACCGAAAAGTGAGTGATAAATTAATAAATAATTATAAAAATTAATTAAAATGGATTAGTAAAGATCAAAAATAAAACGAGCGTAAATTTCTATTTAGCAGTTTGCCTACATTAGTTTTATCCAAGAACGTATATCTTATTTTAAAAAATAAAAAAGGAGTGCAGTTAATATAAAAGATTTAAAATAAAGCGATTTTTTATGTTTAGAAAAGCATTATATTAGAAAAAAATCGATTAATATAAAAATCTACCTTTTTGATATCCACCACCATCGTCTAAAATTTCTCCTCCTGCCCTTATCCCACTCTAAGTGGGGTCGGCACAACATGTTATAATCATGTTGTCACATGATTTGGCTGCGTTTTTACGACCGGCCGCCTGCCTGACGTCAACTTACCTCAGTCGTACTCTGCGACACCTCGGTAAGAAAGAGGGTGGTCTATTCTACTGAACCGGATACCACACGGTGGGTCAACTTACCTTAGTCGCCTTTTACGACACCTCGGTAAGAAATGAGGTTGGTCTATTCTACTCAGCCGGACACCACACGGCGGGTCGACTTAACTTAGTCGCCTTTTACGACACCTCGGAAAGAGATGATGGATGTACTATTCTATTCAGCCGGATACCACACGGCGTACCATCGTCTAAAATTTGTTACCACTTAACCTTAACCTACCACAAAATTGATACCACTGTCTAAAAATCATATTATTCTTTAGCTCACTTTGTTCATTCAATATTTCATTTGAAAATACACGATTGAGATCCGAAAAGGTCCTTCACAATATCCACTTGTGACAATATTGTCGTATTGTCACATTTTTCTAGTTAATTTATTTTCCAAATTGCGTAACCCTCGGAAATTGTGTTACAATGTTATTCCGTGGATACAATTTTTGTTGAATATAAAGGAAGCGTGATAAGGTTTTACTTGCCGTTTATAAAATGGATATATTTATGTTAACATCCCTTCGATCTATCACGTTTCCAGTATTTTCTCGATCAAGCCCCCGGTTAATCGCATTATTACAATCCGTACCAGGTGACTCACATACTATATTTATAGATAAAACCGTTTTTTGTCTTAGAAGATCAAGTTTAATCTACTTATGTATGATGACTTCTGTTAAACGCTCCAATAAGATCTAAAGTGCAAAAACGATATCATTTCACAGATAAACGATACTTATATTATAATGCAAAGGTCTCTCTGTCTGTTAAGCTTTTACGACTAATCGGCCCAACCAATATTGATGTATTAGTACTTATACATATGCATAACATATAGATTAAATTCTCGTTTTTCTTTTTGTAATAGGGAAAAATTTGCATTATTGGCGGTACTTAAATGCTTGAATTGGCGCCAATAAAGTCGCAAGAACGATTACCACTAGTAGTCATATAAAATCGTAAATCATTTTTGTAATATATAAACTGAAAATAGAAAAGGACCTAAAGTTGAGCCCTGAGGTAAACCCAGCATTACAGTTATAGTTGTACAAGTGAACGTCAAAATGATGCATTCTTTTTAATTTACCATTTTTAACTGACAGGCTATTATCGTTATATCTCTTCTACCGCTGTTTATGTCAATTACTCAACATTAAAAATTTAAAAGAATGTAATGGAATTCTGAAGTTAGCTTGGAAAAATATTCAGGCGGTCTATTAACTTGGAACTTGGTAAAGTAAATACTTTGGAAAACTTAACTGGGAATACTTTGTAATGTGATTACGAAGTCTGCTAAACCTTTTCTGTGTACTTATATGAAATTCCAAATATTCGAGGCATAATATTAAGATATTCGTATTAAACGTTTAACCAAGCTGTATTTTTTATGATTTTGGTTATTTTAAATGGACAATTAAGTTTCTTTCTCTAAAATAAATATAATGGATTAGCATTTAGGTTGTTTTTTCACATTGATGTAATTACCGTGATGATGCATCAAGCAATCTAGTCTATAATTGCAGAAAACTTTATGTAATTTTCATATCATATTTCATACAATCCATCCATCATTTGTTTTGCCTCGCTCAATTCATATATCCATAAACATTCATATTTACAACTCTTTTGATCACTTGATAAACACCTTTTCTCATAACAAGTCCATTTTTGGTCACGTGGTAAACATGCTAATTAGGTACTATAACGGTAATTTTTTAACAATATTTTAACTAAAGTAGATAGATTTAGAGAGATCTCCTGCTTTATGCGCTACATTTCTTGCTTTATCTTATATTATTTTTTTGTATCCAAAATTATTTACAATTATACACCAAATGAAATGATTTAATGTACATTTGTTAATAACATATGGTTCATGTCTGCTCCTCGTAGTTATCAACAAGGCACCGTCTAATAGAAAATTAACTCCTTAACTCATTTCTAGACAATTTGCGGTTTCCAGTTTAATAAAATCTTACGTTTACTAGACTATCTACGTAGCAACGTGAAGGTCCAAAAGTTTAAGGATCTTGTTTTAAGTCCTTTTAGGATCTATTACGACAACTTGATTGAGTAGAAAACGTAAACGACATATACAGTCCTCAGAGTTAGCCCAAATGATAAAAAAAGGTGTAAGGCTGATTACTTATGTTGACGAATCGTGGCCCAATCAGTGCAAATAACTAACTGAATTGACAACTGCTTCTAAGAAATGAAGCTGTAATTTGATCTAGTGAAATCTCAAGCAAATTAGTAGTGAATCATTGTGTCGATGGCATTTTTGAAACGTGATATGTGCTTTCCCAAATCCGAAACCGTACACTTTTATAAAACGTTAGACGGAGAAACCTACGAAAATACTATCTTCACGTTATTTTAGCACTACGATAAACATCACAGCCGACGAAATGAGTTTGCTGAAGTTACATAAGCTTGCGTTTCAAACGTATATATTTACAACCAGAACTTCTCTCGTTTTATAAAGCAAAAAACATCTCAAGTACAATCGTACAAATCGGGTTATGATACTTGAACGCGCTCTGAATTTGTCCTTCTAATTTGGCTTACGAATTTGACATTACAATTTTACCTTATTCCCCTAAAATTTGGGTGCCGTTGTTAGCTTACCCCAATAAAATACTAAACATAAAACCCTATCTAGACTTTCTTTGATATTATTGGATATCATAACTTATATTCTTGTGTGTTATTATAACAAACCATATTTTATGAATATTATATTTTATCTTGGACTATTAAGAACTTTAATATTAGCTACATGTCGAAATGTTTGGAGAATTTTAAATATATTGCGTTGCTAATGCATGAACATTTTGTGTGAACTATTCGTTTATAAAAATCTCAAGCTGTTTAAAATTGCGTTTTTGTTTTGATTTCTAATTGAGCTTAGCTCACAACGCATTGTTGTCTGCAAAACAATTGGTACAAAGTTTAGAAAAATCTAACGCAACATATTTCTTAACAAACAAATAAAATAAAATAGACAGCTTAAACTTAGGTATTAAATAATAACGAAAGGGTTGTCGACGATAGTTAAATTCATAATTAAACAACACTTATTTTACAGTCTAAACTTTTTTCACATTCTCACTTGAATTCTCAGCAATTTAAATAAATCATGAGCTACTTTTTGTCATTATAGTTACGTGTAGCTTGAAAATACTTAGACACTTCTTAGTACGTAGTCCGAAGTTTACTTATAGGTCTTATAACTTATAAAGTTTTTCCATTGACCTAGTTTAACAATGTTAAACCATTTAAATTCATATGAAAATAAATTGTAATAAAATTTACTACTGACGTCAAAATTTATCCGGATATTTTATATTTTTATTATTTTTCCGATTTTAAATATGAAACAGTGCACCATTTCCGGGCAAGAAGGGCTAACAGAGCAACATCACAAAGTGATTCGTTAGTGAGTTAGTGAGTTAGTGAGTTCTTTTGTGAGGTCTGTTAGAGTCAGATAACTTTGTATTATGTATGGGTACCATTTGCAAGGCTGGACTTTGGTATAGTGATATAGGTATTGGAAAACTGAGCTATCAGTAATGTGGCGATGAATATATACACAATGCTGTAATATTTAATGTATTGTAAGAAATAGGATCTAGACTTTAGTAGTACAGTAAGAATCTTTATGTTTGTGTATTATGTGTTTATATTAGTGGTCGTAAATGCATGAATCCTTTTGGCCACTAAGTCGGAGATGGATATGAGTTAAAAATAATCCCTCAATACTATTATATATTATTATATATAATATTGTTAATCATTTTCACGCACACATAATTTCAAAATCAAACAATAATACTATTTTATATTTGCGGCAGGGGACGATGTTTATAACATAAAAACATAGTCCTATATTTAGTGATTTCAGCTTACGTCATACTTTCTTATATCATCTCCTTGCCTATTATTTCTGTACAATAGCGTGAAGCTAGTTTCTTATTAGCGACACAATCACGAAATAGGTCGCGGAAGGCTGACTCGACAACGTAATTAGTAATATAGTTCACAAACTTTCGGTGCGGCATTTCTTTATCTTCCTACGTAATATTCTGCATATTTCCACACGCTTGCATTAGTTGCAAAGTTTTCAAATGATTGAGGTTAATTATGAAAATATTTTTTGATTATTATAAGAAATAGTAGAAAAATAGTATCGTTGAATTTAGTATAATAATTTCAGTATTTTTAAACGTTTTAGATTCTCTTAGAAAACTATAGAAGTCTTCCGTTATATCATAAATCCGCAAGTACTGGCGATATTTTCGCTCCAAAACGGGCGAATTTTTCAGTCAAATTTCTACGCAGATAAATTTATGAATTCCGATTTGTATTTTATCATATATTTTTATATATGAGAAAAGTGAAAAAGGTGTAACGCTACGTTATACAAACTGACCAAGGATTTTTAACGATTTTATTACGTCTATAAAACTCTATTCGTATACAGCAATTGGGTACAAATAAGTAAGCCGAAACAGACAGCTTTTAGGGACTTTATTTTATAATATTCAAATTCAAAATATTCTTTATTCAAACAAACTTGTTAACAAGTGCTTTTGAATCGTCAACTCTACTGCTGGTTCGGAAAGCTGTTCCTACCGAGAAGAGCCAGCAAGAAACTCGGCAGTTGCTCTTTTTAAAAAATACAATTCTTAATGCTAGTTACATTTAATGTTTCTATCTTGTACAGGGTCGAACAATATTTATATCCACGCATTTTTATCGTCTAAATAATCCTCAACAGTATAGAAGGCTTTCTGTATCAGCCTCTCCTTAATAGTGTTTTTAAACTGCTGTAATGGCAAAGTTAAAATTGATTGTGGAATTTTATTATAGAATCTTATACCCAAACCCACAAACGACTTACGTACTTTTTCAAGGCGCAAAGCAGTAGCCGCAAGCTTATGTCGGTTCCTACTTTGTCTATTATATACATCGCCTATTGTATTATAATTCTTTATATTTTTATATACAAAAATTAAATTACTTAAAATATACTGTGAAGCAAATGTAAGAATACCTAGTTCCTTAAACTTCTCTCGCAGGGAATCCCGCGGACTTAAATTATAAAACGTAAGGCTCTTTTTTGTAATACAAAGATTTTTTTTTATTTGTGTCAGGAATCCAGATCTCCAAGCTGTGACAGCCATATAAGGCAACGGCTGGCATCATTCGCTCTCTTTTGGCGTGCGGCATTCGTAGGAGGTAGACGCGTTTAGGTGACCTCTTTTGTATTTCGTGTTATAAGAATCTAACTTCAAATAATCGCTATAAGTGATAAGAGCTTCCGGACGAGGAGAGACGGAGTTTCCTGCCAGTTGTTATCAAGTGGATTATTGTTCCGAACTGGTTGTAGAAATATTCTGTCGTTGGATTTTATAGTGAAAAGTGGTGCACAGTAAGGTGACCGATGCGATTTCCTAAACGGATTCGTTAAGTTTTTATTATTCATTTTAATATAAAATTAGAGATTTACAGAATTTGTAACATAAGAATAAATTTACAATTTATATAGTCACGGCTTCGTACATAAAAGTTAGAACAATGCGTGCAAGTAAGCTACTACGAGTAATAGGCGAAAGAATGACGCAGTAGCGTATTCCCGGCAATTTGGCCTAATCGTCGCGCCCCCTTTACGAGCTCCGCCGGGGACGGAAGGGTGAAAGGTTGCGTGACTCTGCACAATTTGATTTTTATCAAATGGAATATTGAAAACTCATCATGCATTTTTTGTTATGAACGAAAAAACTAATTATGGCGTTCACTTTCTTAACTGTAAACCTGGTTATTAATTTTGATTGAATAACACATTATAGTATAGTAAATTCAACAGCTTGGTTGAAGAAAACTTAATTTATTTATGCCCCACATGACATGTGACTGTTAGTAGTATCTCTGTGATTGATTAACTTATCAATAATTTTCCGACACAACAAATATTCCTACAGACAGAATTTCTGTAGAAACCTATGTCCATATGTAAACGCCCTTTTATCAAATACGAAACGACATTCTATCCTTTCAAGAATAAACGTAAGTTAGGGTAAAATTTACGTAATTTTACACTCCACGGCACAGAAACCTTACGGGAATCTTAAGAGATCGATTTCAGGCGAAAAGTTTTTCAATTACGGGAGTTAGTTACTTGACGAATATTTGCATGTAAGTTAAATTTAGAAATGTTTATTTTTCATATAATATTTATATTTTCATGAATATATATCGTCATACAGACGTGGTCGTCCATGATCGAAGTTAATAACATAATACTTGTGCTATGGGTGACAGACAATTGGTTAATATAAACATAATATTTTGAAATAAATACATACACCTAACTTGAATTGACTTCTACAGTGGAGACCACGTGCTAACAATACGGGGTTATCCTCCGAAGAGATGGGTAGACCATAGAAAATGACACGTAGATCGAGACTGGATGCTATAGGCATAAGACGGCCACATGGAAGAGGCCTACGTCCAAAATTGAACCCAGAATAGCTGAAGACGATAACGATGAGAATACTTAAACTTAGCGTTTAAGTTGACTCGAAAAAACTTACGGTAAACACTAGTGAATTAAAAATATTGATTATGCGCATAAGTTTTTATAGAAAACTGTAAGCAAGCATAGGCATTGAACGTTGGATTAACAATTTGGGTTCTTAATCATTTGACCATTACAGTTTTACTTACTGAAATTGTAAAATCACGGGTTATTTGAAATTATAATAATGAAAGCTCTCATAAAATTATTAATGGCCTTCTTGAATATGTTCACGCGGTTGGAAAACAAGCGAAGTTATATTAAGTTGAAGAACTTAGATTATCGTTTGTCCAAACATCTTATGTTTTACTTGTACCTATGTTTTACTTGTACTGACGTTTGAACCTCAGAAATCAGAACTTTCTCGACTGAAGGTCGTAGGCTTTTGTTCTTGATGGATCTAATTTTAATAATATTTTATTGTTACCTTAATCTACTATCCATACCTTTTACACTAACATAATGTCTGTCCGTGTCATAAAAGGAGACTATAGTAAGTTGAGCCGCCGTGTGGTATCCGGCTTAGTAAAATAGACCACCCTCATTTCTTAACAAGGTGTCGTAAAAGGAAACTAAGTTCAGTTGACCCTTCCGTGTGGTATCCAGCTGAGTAGAAGAGACCACCTCATTTCTTACCGCGGTATCATAAAAGATGACTAAGGTAAGTTGGCATAAGGCAGGTGGGTTGTCGTAAAATATGTAGCCAAAACGTGTAGAGACTTGTTAAAAACATGTTCTCCAGACTCCACTTAGAGTGGGATTATGGTAAAAGAATGATGTCACTTTAACGACTATTCAAATTAAATTTAAAATATTATGCTACTTTCTTTGGGTCAACTTGAATACTAAAATACTCTCATTTATAATTTTATTTATCTTATATTATTGTATTGTTAATTTTTTATTGTAAAATTTTTACATAATAATGTTGTTCGGCGTAAATGGCCGAATCCAGCAAACGACGGAAGTATGCATCTCTCATCGAGAGTTATATTATATTTGTGCCGTTTCAGTTGTGACCCCTACCTAGGGCCATGGAGTCATGTGCAAATTTTTTTTTATCCGTTTTATCACCTTGGTTAATTACCTCTTCAGGTGTCAAGAGGGCGGGTCGTTTTTCGCACAAAGAATCAGCTTAGCGATTCAGCGCGAAAATGCTGCCAGCATTTTTGGGACCATTACACGTGGGCATTATTTGTATAGTCCTAGCATGTTAGTAATTTAAGATAGATATAACTTGTACATTTTTGCTGTAAATAAAAATAATAACAATAAATAATAATGTTTGCAGTATTATTCGTAGTGTAGTTCTTATTGCAATTATAAATATCACTATAAGCCCAACTACGATAATGTACCCCACAGCATGATTCCATATGACATAACATATGCATTTTATTGTGTACACAATAAGTACTTATATTTAAATCAGTGGGATTTAATAAAATAATTAATAAACCATTTCAAAGGTTCGCCATTACTATAAAGGATCTCGAACTTAAATTATTATTTGCAAGAGATGAGTCGGAAAACTTTCTCGAAATCACTTCAGGAAACAGATGTCAGATACCGGTTTTAAGTCCGTATCTGGCTCCAATAAATCTTTTCAGTGTTTCTTTAACAAAAACGGACCGTCTGGAATTTTCCTGCCGGAATTTTTCCGACTCACTTAACTCCAAGTAGTTCAAACTTTTCCTTTTTATTCTTTAAGGTTTAGGATAAATATCGTATTGTTACTTTAGGACTGTTAGTACTTGAATTTTTTACTTGTCCGTGTTTTACGCAGTCTTAAAGCTTATGACTATAGCTTGATTTTTTGACAATATAAAACAAATAGAAACAAAGTAGTAGTATGTATAACATGTAGATGGATGGATTGCGTAAAAGATGATATGCATATTAAAACGAGTGGCACCAGAGTTGACGAATGATAGAGGAGAATGGAAGAAGACATATTGTGCCGAACCCACTTAGAGTGGGATAAGGGTAAGAGAATGATGATAAAGCAAGTAAAACTTTCGCGTTTAATAAAACTTAATATTTACAAATCGCTATATATGAATGATTATCATTTTATCATTTTTAGCTTTTAGTTATATACTTAAGATTTTCCCCTAATTTTTATTTTACCTTTTATTCTTAAGTATTTTTGTTATTTTTGTTGGTTATCTTTTAAATAGGTAACCACTATTTGTAATTTTTTATCGTTGTTTATTAATTTTGAAATGTTGTGTAGGCCTGTAAGTAGTGTGACATACTGTATTAAAAACAACACTAGTATTATTATGCTAAGTATTTTTTATGTACATGCTGTTGGCTTTACCTTATAAAAATAAATAAATAATAATAAAATAATGAGATAGTATGTATCTAATACTCTTTGTAGAGCTCCAGAACGACTGGAACTATTTTAATGAAATTCATCAGACAATCTTTACATTGAACTAGAGTATAATCCTGTAAATTTTGTTGGAAAATCATTTTTTTCACTATCAATGACAGTTTTGTTGCGAGGTTAAATCGAAGCTAATTAGTAGCTTATAAAAGGCCGATACCGATAGTTATGAGCTGGAAGGTTAAAAATTTAGCTATTAAATAAATAAGTCGTTTCGTAATGCCCATGGTAACTTTGTTAATATGTGTGAGAAAAATAGCTTGAATTAGTGATTAGTAAATGTAATAATAATATTATTGCTTCAATTACTATGAATTAATTATAACAATGAAATGAATATTCATCATGGAATACAGTGAAATTATATTATCAATACATTTATATAATGTTTTTTTAATGCTTAAAGATCAAATGCTTTATATAGATTACCAGTCACCAATAAATAAAAAATATGTCAGTATACACTAGTCAAAAATAATTTATTCCCAGATTAGGAAACTTTGTTGGCGTACGGTTTTAGGTAGACTTTTGAAAGGGCCGTGTGACCTAGTTTTTGAATCTGGATCAGCCGTTTAAATGTAGATGGACGCCAAGCTATCAAGGTTTCGTTTTCATTCGTGTCTATTTTGTACCTCATAAATGACATGGAAAGATGATTTTAGAAAAATGTATTTGCTCGGCAGACTTCTACCAAATTTGATGGTATATTTATTTATTTATTCAATGGACAACCAACAATAGATACATTTTATTTAACAATAATTTTATCTTATAATATTATATTTAAGTCTTTAAAATAATAGTAATAATTTTATAAAGTTTAAATTTACATTACTTTTATAATTTCTCCTAAGGTGCGAAAGCAAGTTTCGTGACTTTGCGTTTAAATAAAATTTGTTTTTTTGAAAAACTGCGATAAAATAAAAGGCCCATAATGATTGTTTAACTGATTGTTTAAATGCAAAAATCTATTTGTATATAATTGTAGATAAACGTCTATAAGCTATAGTTTCATTTTCGAAGTAGAAAAGACCACCCTCTTTTCTTACCAAAGAGTCGTAAAAGGCGACTAAAGTAAGTTGACCCGCCGTGTGGAATTCAGCTAAGTAGAATAGACCACCCTCCTTTCTTACCGATATGTCGCAAAAGGCAACTAAGACAAGTTGACCCGACGTGTGGTATCCGGTTAAGTAGAATAGGCCACCCTCATTTCTTAACCAGGTGTCGGTAAGTTGATGTCAAGCCAGTCGTAAAATTTTTAAAACATGTAATGCTGACCCCATTTAGAGTGGGATAAGGGCAGGAATAATGATGATTAAAGCCTTTAAAACGTTGATGTAGATTTTGGCTCAAAACTACGTAATTGGAGAAGCCGTTGTTTTGATTTGATATTGATCTTACAATGAAACCATACTACTTAATTTAATATATATAAAGTATGACCGTATATAAATTATTACCTTTTGCGGATTGTATCTTCCACGAATAATGTGTCTTTCGCCGCAATTTTGCCAACTGTCGCAGCCGGGACATTTTCCCCTGAATTTATGGGAACGACTCTTTTGCTAATATTGTTTACTTCGGTAATGGTCAGTTTTATTATTGCGCATCGTATTCGTTTATTTCATTCTCTCGCCAATGAATCATGATAAAGGTCGTGATATATTTAGCAATTAGATGTTGTTTTCGTAAATTGGTAATAAATGAAAATAAGGCCGTGCTTACACATATTTCGCGAACTCCTTACACGTGCGTATGTTGAAGAGCTCAAAAATGTTGCTAAGCCGAAGTGGCGATGTGCAGTTCATTCGTAGAAGAAGAAAAATGTATACTGATATATAAAGCTGAACGAAGGGTTTGTTTGTTTAATTGAACGCGCTAATCTCAGGAACTACTGGACCGATTTGAAAAATTCTTTCAGTGTAAGATAGTCCATTTATCGGTATAGACTATATAACATCACGCAAAGAAGAATAGTAGAGATGCAACAATAAAAAGTACGTACGAAAACGGTAAAATTTAAAGCTTTCCTTGCGTGCGCTTAAACGGTGATAGTTATTCAACAATCATATATTACAAAATTGTTCCCCTTTGAAAGTTCTAAATAAAAGTCCGTGATACCATATGTCTAGCTTTTAAGGTTAACTCACTTAAATGATTTTTATGGTTAACCAAATACTATATTACGGTTTTAATCCTTCCACGCGGAAAGAGCCTCTAGCGATTGTTAGTTTATAAATAAATAACTAAACAATTATTCTTCGAGAACGGGGTAAAACACAAAAAACAACATAAAAACACATAAGTCGCCGTGTACAATTTATATGATCAAATATAAAATCATCGATTCCTTACCCTTATGTTTTATACATGTTGTGGCATGATTTGGCTATATTTTTCGGCCGGCCGCGAACCTGACGTCAACTTACCTTAGGTGTATTTTACGACACCTCGGTAAAAATGTGGGTGGTCTATTTTACTTAGCTCAGATTCCCGACGGCACAATCTCTTAAATCACTACATATTATAAAACAAAGTCCATATATCCCTATGTACGCATAAAACTTTAAAACTACGCAACAGATTTTGATGCGGTTTTTTTTAATAGATAGAGCGATTCAAAAGGAAGGTTTGTACGTATAATAACATTCAATACAGAGTAGAGAAATACTGTAATTTTTGAGGTTTCTGTAAATAATCACTTTTTTTTCTGCTTACATTGCAAACGCAGGCTAAACCCTACGAGATTTATCAAAATGATGTACTAAGTATTTGTACACCTTGAAAAGGTCTACAGAAAAGTCCGCGATGGAATATGTCTATCTCTTATGAATAACCCACAATAGCATTTTTTGTCATTTACTTTTTACGAAAAATAATGCATTATTTTTGAAGCAATTTTTATACAATACAACATTAATCCTTATCCAATTAAGTACCTTAAATAAATTGTTGATTTAATATAGATCAATATCGCCGTTTACAGAATGTGATTTAAGTGAACATTTTCGGAGATATTATATATTTAAAATGCCGTGAGAAGGCCGCGCTTCGCCCTAGAGCACTTCTAACAGCTATATGTATGTAACTCTTTTAAGAATTTGTTTAACGACAAGGGAGCTGTGAATGTTGTATATAAAGACATTCTGTAATTAATTGTAAAAATAAAATACATAGGAAAAATGTAAAAGTAAATAAGTAAAAACGTACTATATGAATTTAGATATTCTAAAGATAGCAGGAAATCTTCTTGGTATAGGGAAAGGAAATTGTTTTTCTCCAAATGTAACGCTTGCGGGCCTCGGGCAGTAATTAATAAATCAAAACTACTGGATCGATTTTAATCATTTTTTTTACACTGAATGAGATGGGATATATATTTTATACCCGTGCGAAGTAGGCAGGCCGCTAGTTAAATATAAATATTTAATTGATTTATATCAATTGTACTACACCCATTTACTGTTCTGAATTAACATTCACAGTTAATGGCATTACAGTTTTGACATTACTCATATCAAATGTTATTTGTGATATATTACATTAAATAGTAAATTTAATGCAAAAAAGCTTATATACCAAGGAATTACCGCGAAAAACATGTACCTATTTCCATCTAAGTTTCAATTTAAGCGGTGTTTCATTTGCCGGGTACAAACGTATTCGATGCCAGTGCTACAAATCTCTAATGAAAGAAACAAATATGTCAAAGAGATTGCGTAACGAACTCAACGTTGGAGGTATTTCGCAAAAACTCCGAGATGTTTTGGCGCTCACTGAATTAATTATAGTATTCCCTTAGCGGAATTCGTTTTATGTTTATCAAAGAATAACTAAATGTGTAGTTGACTTATATTGTAAAATCATCCTTCTTCCCTTATCCCACTCTAAGTGGGGTCAGCACAACATATTATAAACATGTTGTAACATGATTTGGCTACGTATTTTACGACCGATCGCCAGCCTGATGGTCAACTTACCTTAGTCGCCTTTTACGACACCTCGCTACGACAGAGGGTGGTCTATGCTACTCAGTCAGATACCACATGACGGGTCAACTTACCTTAGTCGCCTTTTACAACACCTCGGTAAGAAATGAGGGTGGTCTATTCTGCTCAGCCAGTACACGGCATAAAATATCACCTATTGTAACATAGAACAAATAAAGAAGAAATTGTGAAAATTAATCGGTAAGAAAGAGGGTGGTCTAATCTACTAAGGCAGACACCACACGGCGGGTCAACTTACCTCAGTCACCTTTTACGACACCTCCGTAAGAAATAAGCGTGATCTATTCCATTCAGCCGGATATTACACGACGTCATATGGCTCATATTGTAGGCATGTTAATATAGAAACCCTCTAGATGCGTCAAAATTCGTCGGTAATGATAGTAAGGGGGTTTTTTTTATACAGGAAAGCTTTTTAAAATGAATGGAGAATTAGAAAGATTTAGATTTTGGGGATAGGCCTCTTCTTACCTTTTTTCCAAGAAGGTTTAGGACTAAGACCAACCACGCTCATCCACTACTGATTGGTAGGTTACACATACCTCCAGCATTATCTAGACATTAGAGATATGAAAGATTCCTCACGATGTTTTCCTTCACCAAAAATCATATGATAAATTACCAATATCAATTGGATATATAATAACTACTAATATAAGGTGACCGACCGTGTGGTATCCGGTTTATTAGAATAGACTTGACTTTCTTACTGAGGTCTCTTAAAATACGACAGAGGTAAGTTGACGTCAGGCAGGCGGCCGGTCGTAAAAACGCAGCCAAATCATGTGGCAGCATGTTTATAACATGTTGTGCCGACCCCATTTAGAGTGGGAAGGGCAGGAAGATGATGAATTGGACATATAAGTTTTAACAGAAACTTATTGGTTGTGGTATTTAGACCCGTGGTCGTCGAAAGAGTTGCGCTGTTTCACCGCTTATTATTCTAGTACCCTTAGATAACTTATACTTGATTTCGGGTATTTTTTTTCTAATTTAGGCGATCTTTAAGGGTTTTGATATAAATAAGTCCTCGCAAATACAATGGAACCAATAAAATATACATTCAAACGTACAAAGCAGATGGTGACTGCGCACATACGTGTCTGTAATGGGATAAGTTAAGGCGAATCAACCTCATTACCAAAAAGTAAATTTACATAAACTTTTAAAATATAGTATGTGTACTCAATTTCAAAATATTTAAACTTCTAGCTGTTCGAACGTTGATCAGTTTTTTTTTTTAATTTTCTCAAAACAGAAATCAACAATTTAAAAAAAATACTCTGATCGTTACCAACATTTACAGGATCATCCGGTGTGTCATTCTAATGATCTGAAAATTTAATTAAAATCGCTTCAGCCGTTTTGGAGTCCATAAAGGACATACAGACAAACATTCATTTTTATACTATATATTAAAATTACAATAGATTATAAATAACTATAAATTTTGGAAAATTTGGTCGAAAAGCCGTCGAAAGTTGTACATTTGGTACCTAAAGAAAGTAAAAGTTACGGCTTACCAGAATCGTATCTCTCTCTCTCATAAAGAGAGATTAAAGCTTAAATACTGTCTCTCTTTTAAAGAGGGGTGTAAGGTTTCAGGTATAAAGCTTTAATTTACGACTAAGCAAGTTACACTGTCTCGTGTAACGTGTCAACGTTACATTTGTCGTGAAGCCTATCCTCCTGATGATGCTTCGGTTTCGGGGTGAAACGATCGTAGAAATTGTTGTAGTGAGTATGTGTAGTGATTGTGTGGAGTGTAAGTTGTATTGGCGTTTTGTAATCCGTGTGCTGATTTGTCAAGCATGTATAAGGTATATGTTGCGTGCCTCATACTCTTAGGATTACATAGATTCTCTAAACAAACCGCAAATTAATTTATTTGCAACTTCTTAAAACACTACGTTTAAGTAAGTTACCAAATATGTTTAAACGACAGTTTTACACACCCGATGAAAATGAGTTTCAATACTCCTGAACTGGAATAAAAGCAAAAATTTAAGTGAGTATTCGCCTTAAATTTTCAGCAAGGACGATTTCCTTCCCTTTCACGGAGTATTGTTCGATCAGGCGCCGATGTCATACTCAATGCGGCCAACAACGCCCTACGGCCTCCTTTCTTTATCGCACTATACATAAATATAGATAGAAATGAATCTTCTATTTATATAAAAGGGAAAGTATGTTTATCTATCTATACTAATATATAAAGCTGAAGAGTTTGTTTGTTTGTTTGATTGTTTGAACTCGCTGATCTCAGAAACTACTGGATCGATTTGAAAAATTATTTCAGTGGAGATAGGCCATTTATTGAGGAAGCCTATTGGCTGTATCACATCAAGCTAAGATGAATAAAAGAGGAGCAGCAAAAAAAAAAGAACGAAAACGGCAAATGTAAAGCTTTCCTTGCGTGTGCTGAGTAAACGGTAATAGTTATTCAAAAATTATGTTTGACAAAATTGTTCCCCTTTAAAAGTTCTAAATAAAAGTCCGCGACAGCATATGTCTAGCTTTTAAGGTTGACCCACTTTAACCATTTTTATGGTTATGAAAAGACTATATTACGGTTTTAATCTTTCCGCGTGGTCGGAGCCGCTAGCGATTGCTAGTTCTTTATAAACTCCGAAACGACTGATCCGATTTTAATAAAATTTACAAACAATCTTTACATTGACACAGCGGATAATCCCGTAAAATTTGGTGGTTTTCGGAGCGGATCCACCGTGTTGTATCTGACTGAGTAGAATAGACCACCCTCAATTCTACCGAGGTGTCGTAAAAGGTGACTAAGGTTAGTTGACGTCAGGTAGGCGGCCGGTAATAAATTACCTAGCCAAATATCACAACATGTTTAAAACATGTTACACCAAACCTACTTAGAGTGGGATGAGGGCAGGAGAATGATGATGACTTAAATACATATATATATATATATTACTGCTAGTTGTATCTGCGATTTCATTTGCGTTCACTTATGATTTAATTAATAGAGTAAAGTTTTTTTATTTGAGAACAGTTGAATTTTTTTCTGAATTTTATTAGAGTATTATTGTATTAAATTTTTAATAGACCTTTTAATAGCAGTGTTAGATTCTTTAAATACTAGAAGTTAGGGTCTGTAAATTATAAAATGTCAGTTATATTATAAGTATAATTGTGTTTTTACGAATTCTGCATGTATCGGGCATGAAAACCGACCGCTCTACATTTAGCATTTAGCAATTATTACATTTATTTAATGTCTCGTGGACCATATATATTTATTAAAATTTCCTAAAAGCTGTCAGTCTGTATGTGATCGATTTTCAAAAATATACAGAACGGATTTTTGTACGGTTTTGAATTAAAAAATGCAATTTGGTGTGTGCAATTCTTTCGGAAGGTTTAAGTTAATAGTACATTACGATTTATGTAAGTTAACTGAAACACATATTCGTGACATACTCATGTCCATGGAAGCGAAGCCGTCGGCACAACTAGTATCAACATAATTTTATTATTACTTCAAAACGACAATTTTATGTTCAAATGTTTAGCCGTGTGCTATCCGGCTGAATAGAATAGTACCTACCACCCTCATTTCTTACCGAGGTGTCGTAAAAGGCGACTAAGGTAAGTCGACCCGCCGTGTGGTATCCGGCTGAGTAGAATAGACCAACCTCATTTCTTACCGAACTCGTAAAATACGACTTAGGTAAGTTGACGTCAGGCAGGCGGCCGGAAGTAAAAACGCAGCCAAATCATGTGACAGCACGTTTATAACATGTTGTGCCGACCCCACTTAGAGTGGGGTAAGGGCACGAAGATGATGCTATGTTTAAATGTTGTTTTCTAAAACTTATCTAAATTTTGTCGCAGATTTATAATGTATTAATTTAGTTCATCATGTTGTTTCTGTCGTAATTCTCTCAGCCTTAAAGTGCGTGGGCTAAAAGCACTTGGGTAAAAGGACATTGACAAAACAAATATTATGTTTGGGCGGGCCCTAAAACGAGGCATTCATACATTTTATATCCGATTCGCCCAAAGGCGAGGTAAAAGGACCTTTCTATACAATTTTTACATTTTTATAACAATACCAAGGCTTAAAATTGCTTGTGACAATTTTTTTCAGCTTTATCAACAATGTCCTTACCTTTTAAACATTTTCGAGACCTTATAACATAATTATATTGTATGAAATATTGGCTTCACATATTTATAAATATATGCAAATCAAAAGATAATTATTTATATTTTAATTATTGAACCATTATACTACTCGCGACTTCGTATGCGTCGGTTTTAAAACTACACTCAATTATGAATTATATGGACTTTTCCTGTTCCCAAAGAAAAAAAACGTTTTTGTATTCTGGTATTTGTATTTTATCACATGCTTTTCGGTGAATAAAAACAAACTAGATACAAAAACGTGAGGAAACTTGCAAATACCTAAAACATTCTTGGGATTTTTCAGTAACAAAAACGAAGAGAAAAGCTCTTCGTTTTTGGAGCTAAGGTTTTTGATTTTTGGAGGCCTATGCCCAGTAGTGGAGTAAGAAAAGCCCGTTACTTTTATCAACTATATTGAAGTTTTTGAATAATCTTCTTCTTCTTTGTCAACCGATGGACGTCCACTGCTGGACATAGGTCTCTTCACGGGATCTTCATACCACATGATCTTGTGCCGCTTGGACCCAGCGGCTCCCCTTTTATTATATAGCTGACCTAAATTATACCAGACCGACAGTGGGCAGCAGCACTGTCGGTGCGACATGGTCAGCACTGCGATCACCAACCCGCAGGCCAAGCGTGGTGATTACTGGCAATACCTTCATGGCATTACAAATTTTGAATAATGTGTTCAATAAAACAGTAGTTTTACCAATTTCACCAGTATCACAGTACACAGATTAAAAATGGTAAAGAAACAACACGCTCATCACCTAAATTTAGGTTAATTGCTAAATTGTCACTGATTTGTGCGAAACTGGAACAGGGTTACAATAGTCCGGACAATGTTACAAATTCTAAGTTGACACCACACATGGATGTAATTAGGTCATTAGTTTAAAGTTGCGCTTGATAACATATTAATTGGTAATCGGTGATCCAATGGATACAGAATGCTTTTAAATTTGTTTTTAAATATATGGGACAATTGCACACAAGGTCGCCCCATCTCTAAAGAAAACTTAATACTTGTATTGTAGGTGACAGATAATTGGTAAATATAGACATACTAGAATTTGTATGCGGCTGTATCTACGTGGAAAGATTAAAACTGTAATATAGTATTTTGATAGATAAAAAGCTAGACATATGCTGTTTGTAATACATCATTTTTGAATAACTTTCACCGTTTATGTAGCGCACGCTAGGAAAGCTTTAAATTTTTCCGTTTTCGTAATAGTTTTGATTGCTGCTCCTCTCCTATTCATCTTAGCGTGATGTTATATAACCTACCTCGATAGATGGACTACCGTACACTCAAAAAAATTTTCAAATCGGTCCAGTAGTTACTGAGATTGGCGTGTTCAAACAATCAAACAAACAAACAAACTGTTCAGCTTTATATATTAGTGTAGATAAAGATTAATTCTAGTTCGGTACTTTCAACTTTCTGCTGAGTTAGTTCCACTATCTGATAATTTCAAAGTTAGCGACCAGGTTAGGAAGACAAGTTTTACAGAAGTAAAGACCAAATCAAAGCAAGAACTAATGAAAATATACTAGGATACGAGATATATGAGTCTCGGTTTAATAAAATGTAACCTTCTCTCAGAAACCTGTCAGTAAATATCTCTCCTCTCTACGTTGACTTTGTGCTACACTTGTTAAAACAAAAACTTGAAATTTCCCAGAACTAAAGCAAAACTTAATTAAACTGTTGTAGAATTGATTAGAAACAAAATAATCTTTATTCAAGATTTTGCAAGTATTTTAAATCGTCAAGGATCAATAAGTTTACTGAAGCTATCACTGGTTTGGATTACCAATCTCTACTCTTACCAATCTCTTCTCTACCAATCTCTTACCAAGAAGAATCAACCAGTGAGAGACTCGGCAGTCAACTTTTGAATTTACATTTTTAAACCGCAGTCCTGTATGAAGCTGAAAAGATTTTTAAAGGCAAGCATTTTTATCATTCATATATCTTCAATTGTATAACATGCTTTAGGTACAAGGATATTTCTTACATTTAATGTAAAACTGTGATTTGAATTTAAAACTAAAAGTGAAAACCCCCAATGAATGGGTGAAAAGTGATCCCAATGATTGCTAACTCTGCTGAGTCTCAAATCAGCATAGCACGTTTTGAACTACTACTTAAGGTATGAAATCTAGCGCCAAGGGTCTGTACTGAATGGAGTATCGACATATCCCTGTCAGAACAGTTTTAAAATCTCAAATATAAAACATTCTCAAGCCGATCTTCATTTGTTCACAGTTTCATCAGCACAACGCGAACTTGGCAAGGGTTTGCCATCAAATACATCAGCGACTTCACCACCAGCGGCGGAAAACGTGATTCGACCGGGGGTTGCGGTCGATGCCCCTCGGCCGACCCCTAGAACTGGACCGTACTTTGACTTGGCGTTCTCCAAGAATGTCACCGCACTGCTTGGCAAGACCGCCTATTTGAACTGCCGAGTCAAAAATTTAGGAAATAAAACGGTAAGCGAAAATTTACTTATTCTTATTTATGGAATAGTATGTATTGTTAAATATTGGTGATACCTACGATTTCATTTGCAGCAACATTAGTTTTTAAGTTATAACATGCATGTATGTTTGCTGCAATATGTATGTATGTTTGTATGTGAAGGTGGGATCGAGCAACTTGAATTAAACCCACTTCCGCGTGTTCTTTTGAGCTGAAATTTTACATACTGGTTTTACAACAATGCATGTTTATGATAAACTTAAACTGATGCTGCTGTCAGGATTGGCAACAAGATACAGGCAGTATGGTTGGTTAGCAGTAGGGACATGAAACATTGTTAAAAGCTTTTTTTGTCGGAAAACGACCGATATTATATCCTACATGCTAGCCCGATGTATTACATTTGATTGAACCAAATGTTATTAATATTTCTATAGCAGATCAGCACGACAGCACAACAGACAGACAGACTCATGTAATTATAATATTTCTATGGCTATTCAACGGAACTATAATGATCAACGCAAATGTCGTGTGATTCCGGCTGAATAGAAGAGACAACCAGACAACCCTCATTTCTTACCGAGGTGTCGTAAAAGGTAACTAAGGTTAGTCGACCCGCTGTATGGTTCCGGCTGAGTGGAATAGACCACTCTCATTCATCACCGAAATGTCATAAAAAGCGACTAAGGTAAGTTGACTCATCGTGTGGTGTACGGTTGAGTAGTACAGACCATCCTCTTTCTTACCGAGGTGTCGTAAAATACGACTAAGGTAAGTTAGCGTCAGGCAGGTAGCCGGTCGAAAATACGTAGCCAAATCATGTTACACTAAGTTTATATTATGTTGTATCCGATCTTAGAGTGGAATAAGGGCAGGAGATTGATGATATAATGACCAACGCAAACATACGCGTGATGGCTTCAAAAATATAATTTCAAGAGAATATCACGATTCACATTTCAAAAATGGAAAACTCCCAAAATAGAAACGTCATAAGTGCACACGTTCACACTAACGAGTCCCTCTTATTGCGAAGCCAACGTCCAATTTACATAGCGGTGTACCACAAAATTCTCGTTTAAAATGAAACGTAACAATAGCACAATGCAACTTTAAAGTCCCCATTGTGAGTGCAACTTTATAAATAAAAGTCTCATTAAGCTGCGATGCCGCATCTTCTATATAAATAACACGGCTGGCTAACGAGGTGGCTGCCGTCCACACAAGCGTTTCAAATCCATTCAGAGTGATAAAACGCAACCTCGTCTCGTTATCGTAATGGGATTATTATACTATCTTCATTTCACAATTCAACAATGAATTTCAAATATAAAAAGATCCCAATGCTAATAAAATGTATTTGCGTAATTATATGGCCACGTAAATATATTTTTTAATGCAAAATAATGAATTGTTTAGCTATATTTTACGATTGGAGAAAATCTATGTTATGCTTAATGTAAATTGTAGTATTCGTATTCATACCTTATGCAATTCATGAACACGGATCATACACTCTACGAATACAAGGTGTGGACACGAATAATATACCCTATTTATGCGATGCATGAATACGGATCGTACACTGTACTTTTGCAAGGTATGAACATGGACTGTACACTCTTATACGAGGTATGAACACAGATAGTTCACTCTACTAATGCAAGGTATGAATACGGATCGTACACTGTACTTTTGCAAGGTATGAACATGGATTGTACACTCTTCTTATACGAGGTATGAACACAGATAGTACACTCTACTAATGCGAGGTATAAATATGGAACGTGCAATTTTCTAATGCGAGGTATGAACACAGACAGTACGCAGTAGTAGGTGTTCCTAAAAAATGCACGCTCAGAAATTACATTTTTTAAAGAAAGTAAAGTATTTTGTATGGCTTGCTTTATTTTCTTAGCTACAGGCTATAATATTTTTTATGTTTCCTAATTCTTTACAAAATCAATATTAAAATGAGAGATAGCACGATTTATTCTCAACTCTCCATTCCAAATTATAGAAAAAATTGCTTTATAAGAATTTATTCCGTTTCTTTTAGAATGTAGCGAGTTTAGTTTTTAAATGAATGTAGTTTTTCGTCTTAGAGGCCATGTAGTGGTTTTCTTTCAATTATTTAGAAGCCTACATCTAACAACGATCCCGTCTGATGGAAACATTTGAATCTGCAACATGAAAAACATCTTAAGTTAAACTACTTTGTATAGATAATGGAAAACCAGATGCATAAAGACGGAAACCAAAGAGTCTTGTATATTTTAGTTGTAGAGTAATGCAGTGGAGATTCTTAAAAAAAATATTTCTACATTTTTAATAGTGAACCAGCTATGTCCACGGCTTCGCCCAAGTGGAAATCAGTGTCACTAAGTTTTTCCTGCTTATATCTCGACCTTGCGAGAATTAAACTGTAATTTACTATTAACCTAATCCATCCTTAAGAATCGCGCTATCTTTTAATAAAAACCGTGTAAAAATCTGTTATGTAGATTTGAGAAAACCGATGCACAAGAATCATGTTATAGCCGTATAAGCGTAACAGACAGACAAACATTCGTATTTACATCACTAGTATGGAGGATAAGACTGAAATGATAAATTACACTTGAACCCAAATGTTATTGTACGGATTAATCTTGCGCAGATTATAATATTCTATAAACCTTAATTATGCTGGTAAAACGGCAAATGTACTCAGTGATTTGAATACAGTAGCAGGAAGAATATTCTGTATGCGTGTAATGATTATCATATATTACAATATTGTTAACTTTGACAAGAGGTCCTCAAGGTTAGGTTTGGAGCTAAGACCTTCTACGCTGCCCCAATGCGGATTGGTTGATTACGCATATCCCTAGTATTCTCTAGAGATATGCAGGTTTCCTTACGATGTTTTCCTTCACCGATAAGCGTGATAAATTGCAGTTATCAATTAGACACATAAGTTTTAACAGAAAAACTCATTGGTGTCTGTCTGCCCGGGTTTGAACGCGTGACCTCCTCGAAAGAGTCGCACGGTGTTACCGCTGGGCTATAACAGCTCGGTAGTGAAATTCTTCCGGTTTTAGTTTTAATAGTAGTTTAGTGAAAATTGGGTTAAAGTGGTCGCGCAGTTGTAAAAAAACTCGCCTGCTGGGTGCTTTAGTGGTGTGCGCCGCGAAAACCAACAGAGATACACTAAAGAGTACTAATGAATTGTAGATCTACAAAAATACTACAAAAGTCCGCGACAGCATGTCTCTATCTCTCATGGTTAACTCACAATAACTACTCTTGTTATTGTATTGTTATTTCTAATATGGATAATATAATAATCATTTGCCAACAAAATATTCAAAGTATTTTGAATACTATAAATTGAAAAAATATTGCTTGATCTAATATATTGTTGATTTAATGTTTATGTTTAATACGTACATTATTAATTTATCTTGCACAATATTCTACAAACTTATCACAGAATTAAAGCGTTAAAGCGGCAAAACCACACGCACGTCGCAAAGTTTCGTCATTAAAACATAATTGGTTCAAAAGTTAGCTAGTTTCCAGATGCATCGAATAGTACCTAATGAAATTAACACCGTTACTGCGTTAAGCAGTTAAGTAGGGAAAGTATTGAATAAAAATCTGAATTTACGCGCCCGTTAGTAGAACCTGCTAATGCAGTAGATAGCGGGTAAAATTATGCAAATCTGTGCACTCTCACACAGCATAATACTTAGAATTGCTATTTGCAATCAGCGTTTTGCTGCACGTTGCGTTTCGATTTCATTTTATTAAGTTTTCTAATATAAAGTAACTATATATTCACTTTGTCTTTAATATTTAAAATATATTACTCATTTAAATATTAAAGACAAAGTGAAAGCCTACTTTATGTTAAGGATTACTTAGATGATAAGAATGCGTAATAACTATAGTTGTAGTTATATTTTTTAAAAGCAACCGCTCTGTCTCTAGCTGAATTATCTTCCGATAATGCTTTGGTTACGTGGCAAAACGATTATTGAGAATCTGGTAATGAATGTGTGTAGTGTGTTGTTAGTGGCGGTTCTTTTTTATGAGTAGTGTAACTAATCCTGCATGTATGAGGTATGAGAACGGTTTTTACTTCCTACACTTAGCATTATATACTTAAATGCCGTGTGTTATCCGGCTGAGTAGAATAGACCATTTCATTTCTTATCAAGGTGTTGTAAAAGGCGACTAAGTTAAGTCGTTTCACCGTGTAGTATTCACTCAGAATATCACTATCATTTCTTACTGAAATATTGTGTAAGGCGACTAAGATAAGTTGACGTAAGGCAGGCGGCCAGTCGTAAAATACGTAGTCAAATTATCAGACATAATGTTGTGCCGATCTAACTTAGAGAGGTATAAGGGCAGAAGGATAAATTTCCTAACAAACGCGGGTTATAGCAAAAGAATTCTATCATAACTTTTGTATCACTAGAATCAATTGTTCGGAAGCATATATCACCTCATATATTTAGATATGCAATACGAGTTAGTATGAGGATAAAAATATATATATTTCATTTTTAGTGTACTGTAAGTTTGGACTTTTATTCAATAGCACGCGCTCGTTCTAGGCCATAACCTAGTTTCGGAGCCATTTTAATTAAGCAAAGCTTGCACCTGGATGCTATTTGTGGTATCAGTTCGTATTTGCTTGTCTCTTAGCTCGATAATTTCTCTTACTTTACAACTTTAGAGACGTCTTTAATGCTATGTTGCAGTAAGATTTACGTGGATAAGTTAGTTTTTGACGACATACGGCAAGTGGTTAATGCAAAGCCTATTTATTTATTTGGGTAAAAAATTATAAGTGTCGGTAAATAATTTATAGAATTAGGCGTTACTTTGCGGAGATCCATAATATAAAAGTAATTATAAAATTATTTTGCTATAATCCGCGAAGAAGTAAAATAGAAAATATATTTAATGCTAAATGTAGAGTGGTCAATCGGTTATCATACCTGATACATGCAGGATTCGTAAAAACACATGCACAAACCTCCACCACCGCCACCACAATACACAAGCACTATATACGTTCACTATCACAAACTCAACAATCGTTTCGCCCCGCAACTGAAGCATCATCAGGAGATAGACTCGACGACCAAAATCGCAAAGCCTTGCGATAGTGCTTGTATATTGTGGTGGCGGTGGTGGAGGTTTGTGTATGTGTTTTTACGAATCCTGCATGTATCAGGTATGATAACCGATTGTCCACTCTACATTTAGCATTATATATATTTTCTATTTTACTTCTTCGCGGAATATAGCAAAATAATTTTATTATTACTTTTGTATAATTGTCGGTCCCAGATTTCTGATATAACGTAATAAAAAATAAGAGAAGAAACGGCCTTTTAACTAACCTATAGCATAACATAGAGCAAGGCAAATACCGCCACTTAAAAATCTCAAAAAAATTGAATTATTTTTTATCCTTTTAATTTTTTCCAGTAGTGAATATTAAATTATCTGTTTTACTTAAACTATACCCGCACATTTTGGACGAGAGACGCGGGTTAAAATCAAAGAGTCAAGACCTTGTCACGATTCCTCATTTGTAGAAGCATTTGGCAGACGTCTTATCAAGAATATCTGATTTAATGAGGTTATTAGTACAGATGTTTTCGATAGATCAATCTCGTCTGAGCTCGTAACCTAGTTACGTGGATAATTTAATTAAGCAATGCTGGAATCATCGGCAATGCGAAATATTTGTGGTAGAATCTATTTTGGCACCGAGATTTTGCAACTACAACGCGTCAAAGCGTTGACTGACCCATTGGCCTAGGTGCCAGTTGGTGGTGACCTTGCCTTCAGCTCCTCAAGTGGCGGCTTCAATTCCTGCCGAGGGCCAATATTTTTTTACAGTGAATTTGTCGGTGCTTCGAATCTGGTTGTTTATATTTGTGTATTTAAATGTGTATTAAAAATTATACAAGTATATATTTACCGGTTACTTTGGGGACTGACGACCGTACATTTATATTTTGCTGCCAAGATTTTTATATATCGCGAGCTTGCAACTACAACGCGAGATAGGAAAAAATCATTTCTTTTATTCACAAGTTTGATGTTTAATGAAATTATTTTTATGCCTATTGATATAGATTTTTTAGAAATTAAAAGTCGTGATAGTACTACTTTTTCGAGGGGGCCACGGGTTCAAACGCCGGGCAGGCACTAATGAGGTTTTCTAATTCAAATTGTGTCTATTTGATAACTGCAATTTATCCCACGCTTTTCGATCACGAAAAGATCGTAAGGAAACCTGCATATCTCTAGAGCCTTCTGGGGGGTATGTGTTACCTACCAATCCGCATGCGAGCGAAAACATTAAAAGTGCTTGGACTCACATTTGACAAAAATCTTAATTTCTTTCAACACATCAATGTCGTGGCAAAGAAAATCGCAAACATATATAAGTTAGTCTTGAGGATGGCCAGAGCTAAATGGGGTCTTAACCCTGAGGTCCTCAAAATCATTTATACTGCAGTCATTGAGCCTATCGTTCTCTATGCATCAAACGTCTGGGCCCAAAGTTGCCATCAAATCCAAATAAAGAGAAGACTTGACCAGATTACTAGAACTTTCGGAATCATGATTTCAAAGTCACACCGAACTGTATCACTGGTTTCCAGTTGCGTCTTGGCAGGACTTCTCCCTTTGGACCTGCGAGCGTTAGAACAAAGGCGCTTATATGAGATGAAGAAAGGCGCCCCAATAACAGACCTACCTGGCAGACCATTCGAGCGCACAATAAGTCCATTTAAACTTCCTCATCCAGCTGCAAGAAAAAACCTATGCTATGGCACCATTGAAGCTGAAGAAACGCTTGAAAAACTCAAAAATGCCATCACAGTCTTCACGGATGGCAGTAAGATTGATGGCAAAGTCGGAGCTGCTGCTTCGTTTTGGGAGAATGAAACCGAAATCCTTGCAAAGAAATACCGTCTTTCTGACTATTGCTCGGTTTTCCAAGCAGAACTTGTGGCAATTCGCGAGGGACTCAAGGTTGTAGTTAAAAAATCTTATGCAAGCAAAGCTATAAATATAGTCAGTGACTCAAGATCAGCACTGGACAGTTTGGCATGCTCCTACAGCCTACATCCTTTAGTTTTCGACATTCGAAACTTAATTCAGGATTTGTCATTGAAAGAGGTGAAAATAAATTTCTTCTGGATTCGTGCCCATGTTGGTTTTAAGGGAAATGAACGAGCTGACGTACTGGCCAAAATGGCGGCTCTAAAGCTTAAAACTGCGCCAATCTATGAAGCATTTCCACTATCCTATGCAAAGCGACTAATCAGAAACTCAACCTTGGACGAGTGGCAGATCCGTTATGAAACATCGAGCACAAGCACCTTGACAAAACGTTTCTTTCCAGATATACGCATCGCTTACAAAACTCAAAGGCAATTAGAACTGACAAATGCGTTAAGCCAGATACTTACCGGGCACGGAGGATTTAAATCTTATTTGTTTAAGTATAAGTTGGCGCCCAGCCCTTTTTGTAAGTGCGACAATTCAACCGAGGAAACTGTCTGCCATGTCCTTCTGGAATGCCCTAAGTTTGATCTACATAGATTTTCGTGTGAGAACAGTATAAACCTAGACTTAACAGCAGATAATCTTAATAATATCATAAATGACGAGGACGCACGAAAGATTTTTCTTCAATTCGCATTTAAAATATTGAAAATAGTTGGTAAAGAAAATGGCTCAAGAGTAGGCACAATACCAGGTTAAAATAAATTAAAGTTAATGATTAAAAGGCCTTAAGGTTGCTGCATAATTAATAGCAGCAGGATAAAATGAAAAAAAAAAAAAAAAAAAAAAAAATCCGCATTCGAGCAGCGTGGTAGGTTTTAGCACCAACCCAACTCCAAAAACGGAGAAAGGAGGCCTATGCCCAGCAGTGCGTTAGCAACAGGCCGTTACTTTACATTACTTTTATAAAAAAAAATTAAAAAAATATTTGTGATAACATCTGCTTTATAAAATACGGAAAATAAATTAAAAGTAGAAGAGCAATGATAGGTCAGTCTTATTTTAACTCATACAAAATAAAAATTGCCGCCGGTATAAGAAATTTCTTATCAGCTTTCTTAATTACACTCAATTCCTCATTGTTTCTCTTGTCCATTGTTAATCTTTTCGCAAACATCTTGTTGTTAACTTGTAACAAGAAATTTAATCCTTCGTTAATTCCAGGCTGTGAAACTTAAAGCATCGTTAAGTTACCTTATACCGTTTCCGATACGGAAATTTATAAAGTTAAAGAAAATTGTTATTAGTGCGAGACGAAATACTTAAAGCAAATAAATCTATAGGTGGGTACAGACATCGCGAGGCGTGCGTTGCAAATAGTTTGCCTCGCATGCCTCGAGCTGTGTCGACTCGTGTGCTCACAGTGAGCATTCGCTTTATACGATCGTTAAGAACGTTACCTCTGTACGAGCCGTGTATACGAACGTTTTGTTTGCGTTGCACGCTCATGAGTCATGGAGCCCTTGTATTCCCATGTAATCGGTTCATAAAAAAAATCTTTTTGTCCACCAGTGTCTTTTTTTTTAATACTATATGAATTACTTTATACGCCGCAGCTGCAATTAGTACGTATTGCCTTGTCGAAGCATTTTTCTGCTGACGTATACCATGCGTGGTTGTTTGTGTGTTCAGCTTGACCATGTGCCATTCGAGATGAATGTGTAAATGTACCGTAGTATGTACCTCAGGTTGAGGTATGCGAGATGAACTATTCGCGACGCATGCCTCACAATATCTGTACGCGGCCTTAAAGAGACGATAATATCGCCCTGTTCTAAGAATAAAGTCACATGTCCCATGTATTGGCATAGCAAATGTGACTTTATTCTTCGGATAGGGTGAAATATAGTGTATGGTCTATTTATTTGCATTGAAAATATAAAACTTATGTCTATCATAAATTCATTAATTCTCTCGGAATTTTTCAAAGAATGCTGGCAGCGTCTTTACGTTGAACCGCTAAGGTGAATTTTTGACTTGAAGAGGTAATTAATTATTATTAAATAATAACCTTTTTTTAGTGAAAAATATTGTATTTTTGACGTAATTAAATATTTAAGTTATAAGTCTACGTTCAATTAATTACACTGTTTTAAAGCTGTGTTATTAAAGCGGCGATTAAAATGAAATTTAGTGTCCAATTTCGAATATTAATTGTCTAGGCTGTTTGAAATATTGTTTAATTATCGAAATATATTGGCTTTTATACTATTGTCGGGAAATTTAATAGAGGCGCTATTCAAGTATGTGATACTAGCTACAAGCTTTAATTATTCAACCAAATTATATGAAACGATTAGAATTCAATAAAATATTTGTCTACATATAAAGCTTTATTCAAAGTTTCATCATTCACCTGCTTTTATTCCACTCTAAGAGGGATTGACAAAATATATTATAAACATGTTGTCATATAATTTGGCTAGGTATTTAACGACCGGTCGCATACCTAACGTCGACTTACCTTAGTTGCCTCTTACGATACGTTGTCAAGATATTTTACTCAGTCGGGTACCAGACGGCGGTCAACTTACGTTAGTCGCCTTTTACGACACCTCGGTAAAAAATGAGGGTGGTCTATTAACCGCATGGGCATAAGTAAAGTAAAGTAAAGGGCCCGCTCTTTTTTTTGCGAGAAGGATTGAAACTAAGACCTACCACGCTTCTCCAATGCGCATTGGTATGTTATACCCAGTATTCTCTAGAGATATGTTGGTTTTCTCACGATATTTTCCGTCGCCAAAAAGCGTGTGATAAATTGTAATTAACAATTAGACACATAAGTTTTAATAGAAACTCATTGGTGCCTGTCCTGGGTTTGAATCTACGACCTCTTCGAAAGAGTCGCACGGTGTTACCGCTAGTCTATAACAGCTAAGCGCATGGGCATGTACCGTATTAATATAAAGGATTAAAAGTTACCGCTTTTCCCTCATAAACTTACTAACATAAGCACAAAAGTTGATGCAAAAGACGTCACTACCTATTTTTTTTAATTACATGTATATATTTAATTGTTTCCGCCGTGTGGTATCCGGCTGAATAGAATAGTACCACCCTCTTTTCTTACCGAGGTGTCGTAAAAGGCGACTAAGGTAAGTCGACCCGCCGTGTGGAATCCGGCTGTGTAGAATTGACCAACCTCATTTCTTACCGAGGTGTCGTAAAAGGCGACTAAGGTAAGTTGACACACCGTGTGGCATCCGGTTTAGTAGAATAGACCACCCTCTTTCTTACCGAGGTGTCGTAAAATACGACTATGGTAAGTTGACGTCAGGCAGGCGGCCGGTCGTAAAAACGCAGCCAAATCATGTGACAGGGTGGGATAAGGGCAGGAGGATGATGTATATATTTAATTGTTTGTTACAGTTGAACATGCAAGTATCATGGGTACGGCACAGGGATATTCATTTGCTAACCGTGGGACGGTACACCTATACAAGCGATCAGCGGTTTCGAGCGATCCATCTTCCTCATACAGAAGACTGGACATTACAAGTAGGCAATTAAATTAATTTTACTATTTAATTATTATTAATTAAATAGTTATAAGAAAATACTTTAAAAAATTAAAAATTTTGGCCCAAAATATACGAACAAGGTAGTTCTAAAAAGGCTTGTAAAATTGGTGTCTGAAAGAAGAATATATTACTCGTGGTGTTGTAATTAAGGTTCGATTTTTCCACTACTTATTATGATCGACAAGGAATTTAATAGCTGACCTGTTTCGATATTCAATGTTTGATTGCGACTGAATTAGTATATGAACCGACTTTACACAACAACTCGTATTATAGTCAAAAAATAAGTTTAACTTAATTTATTTTTAATTAGATTAGGTACCAGGAAAACTTTATATACAATATAGGTAAAAAAAATGTCCTTATTGACTCAAAAACGGTTAGACCGATTTTAATGAAAATTTCTTAAAATCTTTAAATAGACCTAACGCATAATTCTAGAGCATTTTCTGAAATGACAGATTAGTTTTCATAATCCAAACCAGACTGAACCACAGCAACGCGTGGTCTCTAGCAAAAGAGACACTGGAACTGATTGCTCGTTTGTTTCAGATAAAATATCCCCAACATAGAGACTCCGGCATCTACGAGTGTCAGATATCGACGACCCCTCACATGAGCCATTTTATACACTTGAGTGTCGTTGGTAAGTAACTTTCAGAGAAAGTAAGAAGAAATTACTACGTGTCACAAACATAAAGTCATTACACTAGAGCAGCTGAGCTAGTCTAATATGTGTCCATCGAGAATAAAGAGCAAGCAAATGAGGCAACATATCTGTCTATTTTTATGTGTATTCTTCTAGTCCATAGCTCTGGGGCAGAAGAATGATGATATTTATTGTATTTAAGTCTATACTAATATATAAAACTGAAGAGTTTGTTTGTTTCTGAACGCGCTAATCTCAGGAACTGTTGGACCGATTTGAAAAATTCTTTGAGTGTAAGATAGTCCGTTTATCGAGGAAAGCTACAGGCTATATAGGAATTATAGGAGAGGAGCAGCAATAAAAAATATTGCAAAACGGCAAAATTTAAAGCTTTCCTTGCGTGCTCAGTAAACAGTTAAAGTTATTTAAAAATCTCTTATAATTAAGTCACGATAATCACTTTTATGTTCATAATTTCAATTCGGGAAAATAATTGTGACACACTGATTTCCATGTGGGCGAAGCTGCCGGCACAGCTAGTAGTATTTTAATTTTTTTTTATATGATAACGCTACCGCGTGGCTACGATCTGGTCTGATGCCTGACGCCTAAAAACACTATTTATACAGGCTAATACAAAAAGCCTACTATATAAGGAATACTTAGATGATAAAAATTCCTGGACGTAGCTACTCTTCGTCACTGTACAAGACAGTAATAGCTAATGTAACTAGTAATAATATAAGAATTATATTTTTAAAAGAGCAACCGCCGAATTTCTTGCTGGCTCTTCTCGGTAGGAACAGCTTTCCGAACCAGCAGTAGATTTGACGATTCAAAAACACTTGTTTACAAGTTTATTTGAATAAAGAATATTTTGAATTTGAATTCGATGGATAGCAAAAGATGTATCCTAAGATTGACCGCGCTTGCTAGTATAGTGCCTATTCACTCTTGTTTTTAAGTTTTCCAAATCGCAGGAGTCCGGGAATATAGTTGCGGGAAGGGAATTCCAAGCCTTTGCTATACGCATGAGTAAAGATGAACCGCTTTGTGCGTAGAATACATATTTTCATAGCCTAAGTACAACAAGGTCTTTACAAAGCTTTTCCAACAAAAAATTGTTAAAAAAAATTACTCGGCTGCTATAAAATTGAAGGACTTTCTAACATAATTAACTGTTTCACAACTCTCCACACAAGAAAATTGGAGTATAATCCAAAATTCAAAGTTGAATTTCGTTAAAAAGTTTTTATCAAAGTATATCAAGTCACGGGCCCCACGAGTTAGCGGGTAATAAAATGTTTACGTTTGAACAAGTTCGTTAATTATGTGCGGCATATTAATGGCACGCACGCAATGGAAAACACTTATAGCCTCTCCAACTTTCGTACTTTATTATTGACATGCAAAAGCCGCACGAGGAATTTTAATTAACTTTTACACTCAAGTTTGATAGATAAAAGCATCCAACAATTTGAGAGCCTTCAATCATTGTTTATGCGAAACTTGATAATTGTACAGATCAAAACATCACCCTCCTGCCCTTATCCCACTCGTTTTCGGCACAACATGTTATAAACGTGTTGTCATGTGATTTGGCTACGTATTTTACAACGGCCGCCTGCCTAACGTCAACATACCTTAGTCTTATTTTACGACAACTCGATAAAAAATGAGGATGGACTATTCTACTCAGCCGGATACCACACGGTGGATCAATTTATCTTAGTAGCCGTTTATGACACCTCGGTACGAAAAGAGGGTGGTCCATTCTACTCAGCCGGATACCATACGGCGGGTCGACTTACCTTAGTCACCTTTTACGAAACCTCTATAAGAAATGAGGGTGGTATTCTACTGAGCCAAATACCACGCGGTACTTACCTTATTCGCCTTTTACGACACCTCGATATGAAATGAGGGTGGTCCTTTCTACTCATCCCACACGGCTTAAGTCAACAAACATGTCATCAACGTAACAAGTTTTTTTTTATTTTGTAAATGTTTTTTTTTACAAAAATGCCGCCGTCGACATTCAATCTTACAAATTAATATCTTGTTGTAAAAACATGGCTGACATTAACGATGTTTACCGCTTCGTTTATTATCAAGTAATAAAAGTCCACAGCGACAGCTCAAGAGAATTGTAAAAAACGTCTTCGCGGCTTAAATTAATATCTTAAAGAATAGAAAGCAGAGATAGCTTTTTATATTTTTATTATACTAAGTCTTTTATGTGATGGATTAATTAAAATTTTACTCACTTTATTTTTTAAGTGGCTTCTAATTCTACTGTAAAAAATAACCAGATGTAATGCTATGCTGTAGCCGTTTGGTATCCGGCTGAGTAAAATAGACCACCTTCATTTCTTACCGAGGTGTCGTAAAAGGCGACTAAGGTAAGTTGAACTGCCTTATGGTATTAGGGTGAGTAGAATAAACCATCCTCTTTCTAACCGAGGTGTCATAAAAGGTGGCTAAGGTACGTTGACCCGCTGTGTGGTATTCGGTTTATTAGAATAAGCCATCCTAATTTCTTACCGAGGTGTCGTAAAATACGTAAGTTGACGTCAGGCAGGCGGCCGGTCGTAAAATACCGAGTCCAAATCATATAACAACATGTTGTGCCGACCACACTGGATCCCGGAAGATCAAATGGATATCCCGTGAAGAGACCTATGTCCAGACCTATGTCCAGTGGCAATCCATCGGTTTGCGAAGAAGAAGTAGACGATATATGTCGAAATCATAAAGGTTGTGGCAACCCTCCACCGGAAAACCCCACACTAAATGGACAGACGACTTCATAAAAGTCGCGAGAAGCCGCTAGCTTTGAGTGACACAAGATCGTGTGGTGCGGATGAATGTCGCTTTAAAGTCCCTTGAATGGACCTATGTCTATCAATGGACGTCTATAGGTTAAAAAACAGTAAGATGAGACAGAAAGTAAGAGAGCAACGATAACGTTGAGATATAAAAACTAGTTACGATTAACATCGGACATATTTAACAACGAAAATT